>OY720635.1:15570406-17046239 GCA_963169105.1 Ceriagrion tenellum
CATCTTTTTTTAATCTTCTTCTCTTTTTTTGGAACGTCTGTAATATACCGTAGGGTGGAGATGCCCGAGGTCCTTTTTTTTCCATCGCATGTTCCTAATTCGGGATCGGAATAGCGAAAGTAAATATTTTGATGCCCTGTCCATTTGAGCCCGCCTCGTTTCACTTCGTTTAGCGTCCTTAATTTGAGGCTGTATCATCGAGAGCTCATTTTTTTCCCGTTGGACTCTCCCGGCGATTCACCTCCTGGGTTTGGGATGGCGGAGGGAGTTTAATTTTGCCGGAATTAAATTAGAGGAGGACTTTTTTTTCGATACCCCCGAACGAAATTGAGAGGAAACAAACACGAAAGCCATAATTTATGAGTCTGTTAAGCTTCGTTTTATCCACGGAGGGACGGAAGTCGGCGATGACTAGGGGCATTTTTTTGTAGTGAAAATGGCTGTGCAAATACTCACGTGATGAATTTTAGTGCGTGAGAAAAATACGTGCGTGATCAATACCGAGAAATACGATTACTATACTGTTAAAGGGCGATTTCACCGCTGTACAATTATTATTAATTATTAATTAACATACTTTCTACTTTTCGACATTTGAATGTTTTAATCGCATGTCACGTTTCGGTAGATTACAACATAATCAAGTGCAAAATCGGAATATATTTTCTTAATTTTTGTTGATTACTGTGGTAGTCCTGGGAGTGGGCAGAAATGACAAAATTTTGGGGAAAATTATAAAAGGCAGAGTCAGAAGAAACGTTGATCGAGGCCTGGGAGGTGGGAAAGGTTTTAGCTTTTCAAGGTTTCTTTATCAGAACAGGGTGGGAAGGAGAGATAGCGTGATTCAAGAGGCGCTCTCTTCCATTCCAAGGTAAAATATATTCTAGGATATGAACGCTTCCTTAAAGCTACATTTTATTCTCCCTTAACTCTTTCCTATCTTCTAGTCAACGGCGTAGATACACAGGATAGACTCCTAAATCCAGGAAGTTACAAAATTATACATAATTGCTTCAATCAGTTATTCACGGGTGAAAATGAAAGGTATTTAATCTCTCGCATCACAAAACACAACAAAAGTTACGAAAGTAGGCCTTTCACACCACTATTTGCAAACGTTTTTGCTAATAACAGTGCTATTTGTGCATTGGCCTCCGAAATTTTACAAATCCTTCCCAAAGGCCGTAAAATGAACGCCCTCGAGCGAATAGAAATTATCAGGCACTCCGAAAACCTATGCGACGAACAAGAATTCCCCTCCTTCCTTGTTCTTTTCGGACAAAATAATCTTGAAAAAACTGTAACTTTTACCTTATCATCAGCCCTCTATCCGAATTTTTAACCGGTCCCTGCCTTTCCTAATAATCCATGAAATTTTGTGATTTCTCCCCAACCCCGGAACTATGGCAAAAGTCAACGGAAAATGAACAAATATACTTCGACCTTGCCCCTGATGATGCATTAAATTGACGGAAAACGTCGTACAAGAAAATGTATTTTTTTTATTAATTAAATTTTAGATTATTATAGTGTCCAATTTCATAATGGAAACTAACATTTAGCTCTTCTAGTAAAGTTTGTTTTAAAATTATTCATACTATTAACGCCTGTCTTTCTCCGGGCCGTGACAGATGATTAATTGGGGAGGCTGTTGGCCGAAATAACCAATTCCATGGGTGGCTACGCACACTGTAAAACCAATAAACAGGGTCACAAAACTACTGGATAAAAATGGAAAAACTAGGGAAATTTGAGTTTCCGGGAAAATAATTGACTTTATGAGCTTTTAAATTATGGAAGCAGTACTGCTTTTTTAGTTTGCCTCTAGTTTACCATTACGTGCAGATACCTTGACATAATTTCTAAATTTGATGGAATTCTGAAATCCTTGAAAACATTTTCCGCACGTTGAAAAATGAACTGCTGGCTAAAAATGTGGTAGTTTGATTGGGTTCTGACTAGGAGATATTGGAGCGTTTGCCGTCATATGCCAGGCTTCAATATTATCGTAATAAATGCTTTATTGCTATCTAATTTTTCGAGATACCGTTGAAGCTTATGACATCTTTCGGCTTTTGAAGTATCCAAGGAATTAAATCCATAGGACCGTCCTTTATCCTACTGAGAAAAAGAAATTTCGTTCAGTACTACAGAAAAACGCATGTAGCTACGCTCACCTTTGAGCATCCTTGTAATTCTTCAAAGATTTATTTCCTGCGAAGTTGGAGATTTTTTCCATTGAAAAGGAGCTTTACGGTGTTCCACTCCCTTGGTATTATCAGCCCAATCATCGCGATTTCTACAATTTATATTGCACTGAATACCGGTTTCATGCCAATATTGACACTATCGTGGTGGTTGGTCATATAATACCTTCGTAAGCTGTTGAAGTGACTGATGGACTTAAACTAACAGACAATTACTAAAAATTACCTCGCACAATGGAAGCATAGAGAGTATAAGAGAAGGAATTTGTTGATGAATCCGATTGTCCACACGCACGGGAGATGCGAGAGCACGCTGCTTAGCTTCTGCTGCTTATCTGCAACGGACTGATATGTTATTCCCGGGCCGAACACGAGCGCTGCCCTGGAAGAATCCGAGAACATGAGGCAGAAGTTCTACTGATGATGGAGAATCTCCCATCCTCAGTTTAATGAATGAAAACGGCCATAAAATGGTGGTGAAATAACTATTAAAAATCGAATAGTGCCCGGGACCACTTGTACTAAATCGCGAAAAACGGGAAATAATTTTTCGTGGCTAAGTGATCTCCCTAATGTCCGATTTTGTAGCCTCTTCGAACTTTCACACTTTCACATCCTAGGTGTAATCGTTCACGCCATGATTGTGTACCGTTGTGCCTACGAAACCTCTTATTCCTCTCGAGTCTTCTATTACTTCCTCTCTTTCGATTATTTCCTACTGCAGGATATAAATGAGAGTTGCATTTCTAGGATTCATTCTCCACTTTAGAATTTCTCCAACATCCCCAAAGAAGGTCTAATAATTTCTAAGTAAAATGATATTTCGCTTGGACTACCTTAAGCCTCAAGTAGGCCACAGACGATGCAGTTCTCAATTGGGTTGGATCGGACCAAAACGACTTTTTAAAAAAATTGAGAGTGGTGTAGGGTATTTAAGCATCGGCAAGGTCAAAGACAATTTCTTTACTAGTTATCAGTTTTCAATGAGTTTGAGGTAAGAAAAATTGTCTTTGGGGCTCAATATAACGCAGAAATGTTTTTGGAATTTTTACCAACTGTCCTGATGTTCCCCCTTACTTAACTCTTACTCCCAGGGCCATTTATATCCAAGTTGATATTTAGTTGCACCAACATATCCCCTCCATCCCTTTCGATCCATTGCATCCTCCTCTACAGCTCCTACCCTCTCCAAAGATAACTTTACTTGGTTCCACCATCTTAGTTGCGGTCTTCCCAGGGGTCTTTTGCCTTCTGGGTTTCCTCTCATAACCTCCTTGATCACACATCCATCCTATTTTCTGAGCAGATGTCCTGCCCATCTCATTCTTCTGCATTTGATCTCACTTATGATGTCTGAATTCTTGTAAAGGTCCCTTATTTCCTTATTGTACTTTCTTCTCCACCTTCCTTGTTAATTTGTAGGCCCGTAGATCTTTCTTAACAGCTTTTTTCAAATGCAGTCAATTTTTCTTCTCTCTCTTATTAAGTTTCAACGTTTCGGATCCATAGAGCAGTACTGGGCAGATTATTGTTTTCTAAGTACAGTCTAGCTTCAACTTTTAACCAAAATGGCACAGAGTTGGTGAAATTTAAACTGCTTAGGTCTAATTTAAATTTAAAAAATTAAATTAGATTGATGTTCCCACAAGCTATTTAAATTTCACTACTCTGTGCTATTATGGTAAAAAGTTGAAATACACAGAAGATAGAGCTCTGCCTTATAAATTCGTGAGACATGCTTATATAATATCGAAAGGTAAGTGAAAATGATATGGCAATACTTCCATGAGAGCAGAGCCCTCCAGAAACGAAACAAGCATACGACTGAAAATGAGAATAGGCAACCCGACGAGCACGTTATGGACAAGACGTTCGAACCCTGCGCAATTGCCGTTACCTTCAGCTGCGCCAATAGCTGAAGGAACTCCTAACCTGTTACATGCCCATATAACTGTGGTTAGTTGCATTGAGTTGCGCCTTAGCCCTTATTCACCCTTTACTCTTTAAGGTTGATGATTTAGGACGAAAATTACTGTCAGATTGATCAACGTATGTAATGGCCAGCTATTCGTTGGAATTATTCCTGCTCAAAATTTCATCTTTCCCTTGTCATTTGCTGACTTCATATTGCGTAGACTTCGTCAAAACACGACGTTCCTCCAGCTCTCTTTATGGCATGCATTTATCTCAGCGATCGAAAACAAAAAGTAGTTATTGACGGTTTTAGCTCTTATATGGTCGAGGACATCCGGTGTTCCTCAAGGAAGCGTGATTGGCCCTCTTTTGTTCATTATTTATATTAATGACCTAAATTCTCCAATTAGCACTAAATTAAGATTATTTGCAGACGATACAGTAATCTACCGTGGTGCCAGGAGTGGGGTGTAAAACTAAATATTAGTAAATGCACCACAGTTCACTTCCTGCAAAAGTCATCTCACAAAAGCCATACCTACACCGTGGGTGGAGTAAACATAAAATCTTTAAATACAGTAAAATATCTTGGAATTACCACAACTTCAGATATATTGTAGGAGACACACATAAAAAAGATATGCGGCACAGCATTAAAGAAACTACGTTTTGTTAAGCTTATAATAGGAAGGTCCTCGGATGAAAAAGTAAAAGAGAGATGCTACTTTGCTCTGGTTAGGACATACCTCGAATACGCCATTTGGAACCCT
The DNA here is from genome assembly GCA_963169105.1 of Ceriagrion tenellum. Lineage (NCBI taxonomy): Eukaryota > Metazoa > Arthropoda > Insecta > Odonata > Coenagrionidae > Ceriagrion > Ceriagrion tenellum. The sequence continues at coordinate 15,575,298 of OY720635.1, forward strand.
GGGCATTTGGGACCCTGATCATAAAGATTTAACCAAAACAATTAACAAAATACAAAGAAAAGCAGCACGCTTTGTTAAAAACTGCTACGAACGAACATATAGTGTTGGAGGGATTAAGGTTGGAGCCCCTTGAGACTCGGAGGCTGCACGCTAGGCTTAGGCTGCTTGAGATATTCAGAGCTGGCGTGTTTCAGAACGACACAGAGAATATTATCATGACGCCTCACTACATTTCTAGGTTTGACTGATGCGATAAAATAAGAGAGATACTATGCCGAACAGATAGGTACAAAAACTCGTTCTTTCCGCGCACAATAAGCGACCACAATAAAAACTGAGCTCTTCTAAATATACTCCCATAGTACATGTCACCATTTCACCTCCAAACATTTTGACCTACCACCCCCTGCCACACGCCATGCGGCGGGATTGCAATGGGAACGGGGGTTGGGTTGGGGAGGGTCATTTATTGAGGATGATTAAGAAAGGAGAACAGTGGAGGTGTCGGAGTTTATGTTCTCGAATTGTGGCCAACGATATATTCCTTTTAATGAGAAGGAATCCCTAACAATAGGGAATACTTTGATAACACAAACATCGTTACGTATCTTTTATTGTTTTAGATTTTTTGTCCTCTCCAGTCTTTCCAATATCAATATCTTCCATTCCAAATCTCGGTATCATTCAATATCTTGTACCAAATCAAATCTTGTACGATTACTCGGATAGCGTCAAACTTTTATGAGTGAAATCAGTTGCAAATATCCCCTGCAGTAGACTCCTGGTAATGCGATATAGAAAATATTGCTGTGAAAACATTTTATTTCAAAATAATGAAATAATCTGACAAAAATAGAGATTATCCTCATTCAGAGGTAAAGTAGTGTCTCCAACCTCATATTTCGTGGGAGAAATCTGTTGGCTAACCTATCAATCCTTTTCCATACTTCAGCCTGCTTTCTGTCTTTTAAATTTATAATTTAATACGAGCATGCATTGACCATCCAATACTTCGGAAATACCAAACTGAATCGCTCAGCTTCATGTGGGTGATGAGAAAAAGGCATGGGTATGTGATCATTCGATTTATAAATTGGTAATTTTTGAAGTCAAAAAGGTGGGGCCTGGAAGGTACGTTTTGGGCGGGCATAGGAACGGTGAATTTGGAATTCCTGTGGCCATTTTTATCAACTCTCTTTCATTTCATCGCGTATGGCAAACTGAACAATTCATGCGGTGTTGCAATCTTTTTTGCCGGGAAATATTACGATGTCGTTAATTTCATTGCTCCAGAAAAATGAAATTTTCGATAAAAATATCCGAAACTGCCAATTTGTACATCCTCAGTATTCGAGGGAAGTTGGCATGAGCAACGCAATTTCCATTCCGCTCTCGGACTTGACTCTCCAATCGATTGAAATGCATTTAGTGTGGAAATTCTGTTTGCAGCGAGGAAAGCCATACTGCTCGTTGCATTTCCTCGATACGTATATGTGCGCGGAATACAATTGCCTGCTCGTTGAATCATGCATTGCACGTGAAAGCTTAGCACGTTATTTGCGTCACGGCGTACTATAATGGGCTCCATTTATTCGCCAACCTTTCCTGCGAGTAAACTACTTGCGCCATGTGGATTATGTAGCCACTGTGATTGGTCATTCGAATCATCGTGTATTCATCGCCTTAGGTCGATGAGGACCAAAGAGTCTATTTCGTATGGAAAATGTTTTAAAACTCCTACCTTAATTTACTCGGATCGAGTTGCGAGTGATTTTCATGTGTTTTTGCGAACAAATTTTTAGTATTTTTTTAGTCTGGTTTGAGGGAATAATTGACTTTCACGTTGGAGAAAATTTCATATCTTCGTTGAAATTTTTGACAGACTGTATCACTTTGGTTTTTGTGAATGTGAGTTTCCTTTGAGAATAATATATTATTTATTAACCTAAGATTTTTAGGACCGGATCCTTATAAATTTCAGGTTGCTCGTAGTCAAGTCGATAAACGTGTTTGTGACTTCCTGAGTGGTGGATTTTACATTCTTCCACAGAGTTTGATCTTCAATGGGACTTGCTTCCATCGTTAACGTGGTTTTTTGATTACTGAAAAAGTTGAAAATAAGGTTTTTATTTTATATCGACAGTTCTTCATCTCTTTGATAACTCATAGCTCGACATAACATGCATGCAAAAACACTTATGGCCAATTAGCTGCCCTTAGCTAAGCTTATATTACAAGTATAAGAAGTTAGCCTCTATTACAAGAATAACCAGTATTTACGAGAAAGAATTGTAAGTAACGAGGAGTGTATCCAGTCATCCTTTCGTATATCGATGAATACTTTTACCGTGGCTCTTACTATCATATGTTAACTGATTTCAATAAGGTGCTTTTGGCAAAGAAAATTATTTCCCCCACGAAAATTCTCATGTTAGGGGACAACTATGTCTTACAACTAAGCTATTAAAGTAGGCACTTTAATAAATGTAAGTAGCTCTCCACTTACCAAAGCTATTGCTGATGAAGAGTATTTAGATAATTTTTGGATTGGCGTTGTCTGCCTTGAGGCTCGTCGAAAGAACTATCATTTTCTCTTCGTCTTCGCACCTCCCTAATATAGCCAACCAACACATCCTGTAATAGTGGACTCATATTTCTTCACGTCTCACCCTGTTAGTTTGGAGTCAGATGCTAACCAATAGGTATTTTTCCTTATGTGGGTAGTAGTAACTAAGGAAATGAGTTAAATTTGTCTGCCTCTTATTTTGCTATCTGTGTCACTTTCAATGCATACTTACCTGGGATATACAGGATGTCAGGCAATAGAACAGTCTCACTAAGTCAAAAATACTCTCGCGTATAATTGAAGAACATATTTCTGTTTTTGAAGCCACATCTTATGTACATTTGTTTTGTCCAACTGAATAAGTACTCATCAAATATATAAGAATTAATTGAAAATATAATTTGAAGAAAATGAATGTGCGCTGAAAAAAGTTTTAGTAGCAGCAATCCAACTGTATGACGCCGTACCCAAATTCGCTGGATATTGGAACGCCATCCAATTTGTTAGTTTTTCTATCCATTTCTAATAGATTTATCTTATTTGGCTGCATGGCTTCAAATTATTATAAGTGTCGTCAAGTTTTACTCCCTACGGCCGTTTTCCACGAAGTAGTTTATCGCACAATTTGATGTTTTTATTTTTAAGAATTGAAAATTTGGTCGTGTGGAGCAGTGACTATGTGCAAATGCACAACCGTGAAATGGAGCAAATGGATAATGCAAAGCATGCAATGATACTCGTAAAATTCCCTTCATCTGTGGGCGTGATCACTCAAGGAATTGTTCATTAGAATGTATAGTTCTCGGGTTTCCAGCCGGGTGATTATGGTTTTTGGCACCGGCGTTTCGAAGGCGTAGTCTGACATCGTTCTAAGGGTGTGGATGATGGATTGGCTCATTTTTTTATAAGAATCCTAAGGATATGGTGGCTAAATATAGCTATAAGAGAGCTAGTGAAACACACATCACCTTAGATTTGCGCCGAAAAGTGGAGATGGATGTATCAAACGCGGGAAACATGTGCGCAACGTTTTGAAACAATACCTGGAAATTTATTTCAAAGGGCAATAACGAAGTTGTAGACTAAAGATCACTTGAAGGTGAACCACAGAATATGTAAGAAGAAAGTGCAGAGGATAAATAGGGAATACCCGAGCAGAAATTAAAGCCGTGGCCAATGACGGAGTGCTATACCGTTTTTTTGATGCCCTATGACTCACCTAGGAGTCACTGGAGATAAGTCAAAGTGTATGAGCCGAATATGAGGGCTCAATATTCTTCTCGATGCCGCGATAAACCAACCTCTGATAAACCCCTCTGTGGGTTTATATCACTGGGTTTTTTGTCTGTACCTTCTGGTTATTCCGTGAACTTTTCCGCCCTCCCCTTAACCTTGTAACCCTGGAACGTTGTTATTTTTCAATCGTTAGGCCTCATCTGGAATATGCTGCCAGTATATGGGATCCATATGAAGCGGGGTTGATATCGGAATTAGATCACTTGCAGCGAAGATGAGCTAGGGTTGTAAAACGATTTTTTTTTGCTTGCCGGACGATACTGTTGGCCGGCTACGATACGCCGGATACGATGCTACGATAAGTTTGCTAGTGTGTCTGGATTGTTAGAAGAATTGGGATGGGAATCGCTATCACAGCGTAGATTAAATTATAGGCTTAATCTCTTAGCTTAAAATCAGAAAAACATTTATCTGACGACGTGAAAAACATACTATTAACCTCCTCGTACCACGGCAGATTAGATCGCGCCAATAAAATTAGAGAGATATATTGTAGAACCGATAGGTATAAAATGTAATTTTTTTCGCGAACCATTCGGGACCATAACAGCTGTGTTTGTCGTCATGAATAGTGCGAATAGTGACATCAGCTAGATAGTAGATCTATCTCTTTATATTCTATACGTTTTCATTACTACATTATGTAAATATTGATGTTCTTAGTGATATTTTGATGATATTTTGAATCTGTAGTAGTAGTCGTCTTTGTGTTCCTTCTTGCATGTTGGAACGATTGACGATAGAATGTTTCTTGGTTAGTAGATTTTTATTTGGCGCGTTCCGTGTGTGGCACGCTGTTTTCAAAGTAGTTTCAGTGTTCTGCCGTATAATTCATGCATGCCTGGTGTGGAAGCACCCCCTGCCACACACCCTTTGGTTGGCTTGCAGGGTATGACGTAGATGTAGATGTAACCTCGCCTCCGCTGCCCATTTCCCTCCTGTCCACGTCACAGCCGACAGGGTCCGGCCTCTGACCCTTAATCTGCTCTTCCCCGGAGAGGTGTGCTCTGTCACGTCCCCTTCCCCCTCCCCTCCATCATTTACACCCGTATGTCGACCATCCTCCCATTTTTCCCACAATTCCCTCTCGCACTAACTCTCATTCCCCTCCTCCCTCCACGCATTCCGGTGGACCTTTCGTGTTAAATGTCGGGCGAAAGATTTGTGCGAGCATGTGCCCTGGGTGGCCCTAAGGACACGTCACCGTCTCTTTTTTTGTCTAATCCCACCTCTTTTTCATCAGATGACATTATGATCCGCTTGCACGGACAATTCTTCTGCATTCAGGAATTTTGCGTCTCGGTTGGGTTTAAAAATCATATTTAGGGTGTAAGGGGGGCATTGGGAAAGGTATGTGGATATTTTGAAAAAAAAGGAGTGGGATATAGGAAGAAGTAGAGGTTATCCCGGAAAATAACCAGAACAGCTACATGGATTTTTCCTTCCTGTTCCCTCGTGTATTTCACGCATACAACCGACCATATGGAAAAATACTGTCCCGGCCGGAAGGGCGAATCGTATGTTTTTCCCGCGTTCTACTACTTACAGTGCTTAGAATTAGATGCGAAGCTTGAGTTTATCATTTTAACACATCCACGCGTCGGGCATGGGTGACTCTTCTTTGATGGAATTTTTTACTCAAATTACTTGAATCCCTTCCTACTGCCTATTCTTCCAACGATATCTTCGTGTTTCAGGATATTTTATTTTGGCGAAGCTGTATTCATTTAAATAGACTGACAGTGGGGTCCAAGGACAGATGAACTTATGTAACGTTTGCTGAATGGTCCATTTCCATTAGGTTATTTACTGAGTGATCGAAACTAATGAGGGATCTCACGTGGAGAGTGTAGGACTACGATAGAAACATGGCTTCAAGTTGCTGCCGCCCATGCACGAGGCAAATTGAGGCTGAAATTTTCCGCGCTGTGTAATTTATTGTTAAGTTTTGCTTTGTCTTAGATTTAAATGCCGACCCTGCTAAAACATTCCTTAGAAGCTGTTCTGTAGAACGTAAGAAATTCTACAGAAATTGACTCTTTCTCTTCAGAACTTTTTCTAAGGATCTGTACGGAATATGAGAGCCTGACTCTATAGAGCATATGTTCTGTAGAGTTATTTTCTGCAGAGAAAAATAACTCCTTACAAGCTGTTCTGTAGAACTTCAGCAACTCTATGGAAATATGTGGGGTTTCCGTTGACCCAGTTACTTTTTTAAGGACCTTTATGGAGAATCGTGGGGAGTTTCACGGAACGTCACAAGGAATCCTGCAAAACGTCCTAAAGTGTTCTGCAGAACATTCTAAGGTATTTTGCAGAATATCGTAGGGAATTCCGTAAAATGGCGTTTCAATACTTTAAGGAATATCTACAAAACTTTTTAAGAAATTCTGTAGAAGTATTTTCAGAAAAATATGCAGAATTTTTTAGCAGGGGATTGAACAACTAGTTGCAGTCTGCAAGGTTAAATAAATAGTCTGATGATCAACAATATTCTCTTTATGACCCATCCGAAAAAAGTGGACAACATTCATGTTAAACTTCAGATTCGGTCCGTACTCATCGGAAAGCCTTGTGAAAATCCTCAAAAATAATTTAATTGACGAGGGCTTCAATTTATTCTTCGAATAGTTTTACTACACCCATGGTGGAACGAGTGAGGCGGCATCAGAAAAATTTAAGTTATTTTTTTTGTCCATACCTGGGATATAAAACAACGCTAACCCACGGTTCTGGAACGCTTCAGAGTAGGATGATATTAAGTTTCGGTCCATGGAACCAAACCAAAAGAGGGCGAGGTTAACTGCATGTTGAAAAATTAGCAACTTTCACTGTGATGTCACTGCTGAAGTTGCCCATTTTTTCAAAGTGTAGTTACTTTCCGTTTACACTCAATCAGGCCTGAAATTTCAGATTATGAGGACAAGATTGTTGGAACAAAAGACGAAATTGGTTCCATAACAAAAGTGGAACGAAAATACTTCGAACAAAGACTCCTAGAAACGAAATGGATAAGGATTCGGGCTTCGAATAATGTCGTTCTTGCAACACCCTGGTTCCGAATTCCGTTCCGAGGAAGTTAAAAAGCTCAAAGAGGTTTGAATTGGTTACCACTTTGGGAGTGGGGTGAGACCGGTATGTAAAGGACGCAGCCTTGTATTTAGAACATTTACTAATATAACGGAAATAGGGAGCTCCATGGTCGGGACGAGAACTAAATTCCAATATTACTCTTCTTGAGAATTTTGATTACATTTTGCTCTCAAAATATTTGTATTGAATACTGTGAGTGCCTTTCTGGTCATCTTTGGGTTAAGTTTTCAGTGCCTGGATACCTACATATCAGAACTTTTGATTGGTGGGGGAAGAAATGGTGGGGAATGGCGCGGAGGCCCGGGAGCGCGGGCTTTTCAAACCGGCGGCGCGAGCTTATGAGAGCCCCCATGTTCTACATCTACATCTACATATTACCCCGCGAGCCGCCGCATGGACGTGTGACAGGGGGTGTTAGGTCACCAGCCGTGTAAAGGTGTAAGTTTTTTGGATATGAAATGGTGACATGTATTATAGGAGTGTACTTAGTGGAGCTCAATTTTTATTGTGGTCGCTTATTGTTTGTGGCAAGAACGAGTTTTTGTACCTATCTGTTTGACAAAGTATCTCTCTTATTTTATCGCATCTGTCAGACCTAGAGATGTAGTGAGGAGTCATGATAATATTCTCTATGTCGCTCTGAAACATATCAGTTCTGAATTTATCAAGCAACCTGAGCCTAGAGTGTTGCCTCCGAGTCTCCGGGGGCTCCCACCTTAATCCCTCTAATAGTTGTGAGACACTATATGCACGCTCGTAGCAGTTTTTAACATGTTAAACGAAAAGCTGCGTGCGCGACCCTTAAACATAATCCGATTTCATAAATGTTTTGCACACCTCATTTTCTCATCAAATGTCACCACCTGAGACCCTAGGACCCATAACTTTCAGACATCGATGCAAAATGTGGCACCCTAAGCCCGCTCATTAATGAGTGCTAAGTTGGACCTCTTCCAGTGTGTTCGGGTACCATTTCTGATAACACAAAAAAGTTTCATAACCTACCTGATGAACTAACTGAGATATCATGGGAAGCCTATAGAACACTGTAATACTCGTGGAATGGCTGTACAAACCTTAGGAAATTAAGCTAGGTAGTTGATTTTTCATTCTAATCCATTTAGGACGTAGAATACCATTTGATATAAGATAGCTCTTAACAAGAAAAAACGCCTCTTTATTACAAACAGTATCAAGTTGTGTACGAGGAAGAGATTATTAAAAGCGTACGTGTGGAGTGTTGCACTATATGGATGTGAAACCTGGACAATAGGGAAAGAAGAGAAAAGGAAACTTGAGTCCTTTGAATACTGGTGCTACAGGAGGATGCTCAAGATCAGTTGGAGAGATAAAATAACAAATGAAGAAGTTTATCAGAAAATTGGAGAAAAGAATGACATATGGAAAGTATAAGGAACAGGAGGACAGGACTTGTGAGGCACATTCTGAGGCACGAGAGCATGATAAAGACGATATTAGAAGGAATGACTGAAGGAGAAAGATGTAGAGGAAGACCTCGGCTGGATTATACGAAGCAGTTATTGGAGGATTGGAACTGCATCAGCTATCAGGAACTGAAATGAAGAGATAAAAAGAGGGCCAACTGGAGGACTGCTGCAGACCAATCTAAGGATTTAATACTAAGAAGAAGAATAAGAAAAAAATATTTAGGCGTCTTATCAAGTGTAAATATCCAGGAAATAGAAGATACCAAATTGCAGCAATGCTGTTGTAGCGATGTCTCTATGTCTACGATTCCTAAACAATTTCTCTCGTGCTATCGATGCTTAGTCTTTTTATATCTCGCCATTGTAAAGGCTCAGCAATCCCGCTTCCTCCATTAATATGGAGTAAAATACATCCATCCGAATCAGAAAGTGCCATTTATAGGGAGGCAGAGCACCGAGAACTTCTGGTGCGAATGCTATTATTATGAGTTAAATTCTCCACAAAAATTTCCCTTATGGCCGCTGCAAGTACCCATAAAAATATCACTCTACATATCGTGCTAGATCGTAATTTTTTTGTATTGTTAATTTTAATCACTCTTTTATTTCCAATAATTGGGTCGCAGGTAATAATTTATTTTAATAAGTGCCAAAATTGGGAATAATAAGTAATTAAAATTAAAAATACAATTAAAGTTATCAATTTGTTTAGCAAAATTGAAAAAAACATTCCCACACAACTTGTGTTAATTGGTCGCACTAAAACGAAGTCGGCAACTGGGTGAGCCTAGCGGGTTAAAATTAGTTTATTGCGAAAAAGTGCATCATTTCTTTTGCTATCGGTGCCAAAAATACGATATGCGAAATACTTTTTTAAATTGTTTCTTTTTCGAAACGCTAAAAAAAAAAATTTGCATCCAATACATTTAGAATCCAAGTTCAAGAATGATACCATGTGAGATAATTTGATAAAAGTTATGCCATAAAAAGCTGATAAACCTAAAAAGTTTTTAAACTTGCTCAAGGAAAAAAACTAGGTTATTTTTTCTAAAAATGGGCTTTGAATATTTAGGTAAATTTTGGTTACCTTCCATTCGTTACCAAATTGGTTTTGTTTGCATAAGATTGGTGCGATATTCAGTTAGTTTGAAAAACTTTAAGGGTCTATCTCACTTCTTTTGTCAATAATGGCAAAAAAGTCTTGGGACATCTAGTTTGGAAAATGAACTCGAAAAGTAATAATGGTTTGAGAACTACAAAAAGTTATCTCTACCTCTGGACTTCCGGTTATCCATATTTCCTGGGACATACTACGCAACTTTTCTCAACTGTTTCCCGATCATTACCCCATAATAGCTTTAGTTGAAGTAAACGAGTGATGGAAAATCCGATTCACACTCTTAGAACCGGACTACGGAAAGAAGGTTATAAAATATTATAAAATACCACAGATGTGATCAAGTACGGAACAATACATTTGGTGCAAAATCATCCGCTATGGTTAACTTTACAGCCACATTGATAAGGTTTTCTTCGTACTATTTCGGTTTACCTTTTATGACTTTCTACTATATAATTTATTATCTACCATATGCTTTATAAATAAAATTATTTAATCTAATAAATTCCATCAATCTTTTTCTTCAGTTAGCAGCCCTGGCGCTGGGTTGCAGCAACTCGTCATTCTTCTCTATTCTCCGCCATCTTCTTCAGTTCGTAATATGAAGCTGTGTTAGTGTCTGTCATTATCTGTGTGATGTATGCAAGTGGAGGTCTTCCTCTTGCGTTTCTCCCTTCCATCATCCCTTTGATGACTCTTGCTAGCTGGCCATTATGTCTGAGAGTGTGTCTCCTATCATGTTTGCTCTTCTTGTTTTTAAGCTCCTCATAAAGCTTCCGCTTTCTCCTGCTCTTCTGAATACTTCTTCATTTGTTATATGCTCTACCCAACTAATCCTAAGCATTCTTCTCCAGCACCGAGCCTCAAAAGCCATCAACTTCTTCTCTTCTGGCTTCCGTATTGTCCATTTTTCGCTGCCATACAAAGCCACACTCCACACGTACGTCTTCAATAGCCTATTCCTTATGTTTAGGTCTATATTTCTGGTTGTAAATAAATTCTCCTTTCTGTTAAAGGCGTTCTTTGCCTGAATAATTCTACTACATATTTCTCCTTTTCTGGTTCCAGCGTGCGCTATTAGGCTTCCCAGGTACTTATAATTCTTTACATGTTGGATTTTTTCATTCTCAATATATATTGCGGGTGCTCTTCTATGGTCTTCCTGGTTCTGGCTGCATACGATTATTTCCGTTTTCTTTACATTCATCTTCATGCTACATTCGTTTTTCATGACGATATTCTTAACTTGAAGTATATTTTGTATGTCGTCTTCATTTTCTGTTGTTACAGCAATGTCATCTACGAATCTTAGCATGTATATTTATTTTTTCCCCATGTATATTTATTCCAACTTGAACCTCGTCTCTTATCCTATTTATGGCATCTTGGACATACAAATTAAATAAGTAAGGAGATAGCAAGCTTCCTTGTCTTACTCCTTTCTTTATTTCAATCTCTTCCTGGTTATTGCCAGGTCTTATTATTCTCCTCTCATTCTTATATAAACTATGTATTATTCTTCTACCTCTATATGAGACTCCCACCTTCTTTGGCAACTTGAACATTATATTCCAATTCATGTTATCAAAGGCTTTATCCAAATCCATGATTGATAGATATGTTGCCTTTCCTTTTCTATTTCTTTTTTCAATTATTTGTCTTAGTGTTAATATAGAATCTCTTGTTCCCATGCCCCTTCTGAATCCGAACTGGTCCTCTGTTAGATAGTTGTCAAGGTTTTTATCCATTCTCATAAGGATAGTACAAGTAAGAATTTTAGATGCATGTGTTGTCAGGCTTAATATCCTAAATTGGTCACAAGTTTGAGATGTGGCTTTCTTTGGAATTCGAATTATTATCTAATAAATTCTACCAATGAAAGGCCTTGAATCCCGTAGTTCCAAACTGTTAACACATGGTATTGCCTTTGGTTTCCCGTGACCCTGGTCGAGGGCAAAGGTTATTTATGTTCTTCCACCCTTTCTACCCCATCGTTTTAACAGTATTTCCTCAAAACATCCTATACCCACCTCATGGCCAAAAATGCTCCTTCCATCTTCTCCTCCGTCAGGTGGGTTTCCCTAAGAGCTCAACAGTACTTCCCCCTATCGTATATCCCAGGAATACGCATTTCCTCGTATGATCTGGTAATTTCTCTAAGATTTTTATGAAGGAACGGAAGGAACGGGATTTTTATGAAGAAACGTGAAGGACGGGTTGGGCTCTTCATATTAGCCGAAGTTTCGATACATGGGTCGGGCATCTAAACGTCGGCCAGTATGAAGAACCCAACCAAGTGGAGAGCCTGGATTTCCGTATTTTGGTTATGCTACCGGTTATTCAGGCCTGTTCACCCAGCTGCCAAGCTACCTGTTTCCTCTTTCACCGTTTTCAGCTGCCGACCTGTGTGTTTTCATAATCTCATGGTTTTTTCCCCTGTCCAAACACAAACAGAGCGCATTAGCCCCACACCTATCATTATCATAACCCGAAAGCATTGTCACCCTTTCAGTTCGTTCTCTCAATCCTTCCCAAATGTGCAATCATGGCTTCTGATTGCTATTACCAACCGAATTTTGTTTTCTTGCCAATTTTGGCCTCCTGTCCTCATAGTCATCTGTTTCCATAAGCCCTCATCTTACTCGCTCCAATTCCCATCAGTGGCATCTTTTCACTTCCAAGTTGATTTTCCCAAGGGTATACAATATCAAGCAAACCCAAACTTTGTATCTAAGATAAACAACGCAAAATTTTAATTTTATAAACTGAAAATTAATAGAGTGATTTAATTTAACATACGTGGTACCCTGTCGGATCGTCTTTCATTTCGTTGCGTAACGAATCAGGCCTTTCAGGGTAACGCATCCACGTCCCAAGTTCATCTTCAGCGTTCCACTCCCGGATTCCGCACGTTAGTTTCGCGCCTGCACCGTATGGAAGTATTCCACACCGGCTTTCTGCACCACTTCCCCGATTCCCGCTTCCCATCATTTTTGTTATTATTGGCTGCATGGAAACTGAGCTCAAAAACCAGAAAGAAAATATCTCCATGTGTCATTTTGACTAGACAAAAATATGGCATTATAAGGAGACGGGCACAATTACCAACATCAATAGCTAGCCACCGTCATTGATTAACAGTCAAAACATTCAGTTAATTATTTAAGGCCAGATACTCTGGCTCAAGTTTGTATGTGTGACCTATAAATGGATATCAGCTTTACCCGTGATTCAATTAAATTTCTTGATTGGATTGCAGTTTCCCGAAGTCTTCACCTCACGCAATATCCGATTTATGGTGTCGTCAATTTATATTTTAAATTGCATTGAATTGCTTGGAAAACATATTATTACTGTTTTAATACCAGATACTCATAGATCACCAGAGACACATAAAAGCCCCTTTATTCAATTTATTTTTTCATCAATCGCATCAGCTACGGATCGCTCGGAGTGTTAGAAGTATGGCGTAGTTGCTCGATTTCACCGAAGAAATGTCTGTGAGTAACTGTAGTGGAGGCATTTAAAATTTTCTAACCCTCTAATAGAAATTAGAGAGATAGCTACAACTAATTTCAACCTTTTTGCCTTTAATTTGCTTTTTTGGTCCTTAAGCTAATGGAAAAATAATAATAGGACATCTGTTTAGCCCTCTGTTTTATCAAGGGTTTTCAAATATTTTCATGTACTCCATAACTTTCAAATAAATATTAGATGAGTTTGATCGTTGCTCAGGAAAAATTATGTTCTAGTAATAATTGAAGTGTAAGTCTTTTATAAATTATGAGCAAAACTGCATTGGGTACGTAAAATCACTAGATGGTGTCTTAAATTGTTACAGAATTAGTCGAAATAGACAACCAAGAAAACGATCACGCATTGCATTTCAGATAACATCTGTGAGTAACACAGTGAATATTATCTTGACGCCTCACTACATCTCTAGGTCTGACAGAAGCGATAAAATAAGAGAGATACACTGCCTAACAGATAGGTACAAAAACTCGTTCTCTCCGAGAACAATGAGCGACAACAATAAAAAATGAGCTCCCCTAAATACACTCCCATAGTACACGTTACCATTTCCTTACCAAACCTTATCCCTTATATCTTTACACGGCTGGTGGCCTAACACCCCCTGCCTCACGCCCTTGCGGCGGTTCACAGGGTAGTATGTAGATGTAGATGTGTTACTTAATTAAACTCTTCTCGAGAAATACACCGGGATAACTATTCCATTTTCCCCTGACGAGTGAAAGCATAACGCTCATTGAAGCTTTTGTCAAAATGGAAATGTAAACCCGTTGTGTTGCCCGAGAAGTGCTTTTCTCGTATTATTCGCCGGAAGAAAATAAGTTCTTTCCTAGCCTTAGTAATTCTTAATTCAAATGTTTTCTATGTTGCTAAACAATGGTGACTTATTTTATCTATGAACTTGAAAAAAAAACATTAAAATTGCTTTCCCTAAATGAGTAATGAATAGTTTTAAGCATAAATTACCTATTATATTAGATTGAAGTGGTATTTTTATAATCCCTTTCAATAGGATTTATGGCGTATTCTGTGAGAAATCGTCCAGTCACATTACATTGGGGAGTCGGTAAATTGTAATGGCTGAGCAATACTCTGCCATTAAGAAATTAACCAAGAGGTATCAGCGACTTTGTTGTGGATCAAAGCCATTTCGAACGTGCAGTATATACCACAACATTGAGTCTTACATTCTTACTTCCTCTATTAACAACGACCAACCCAAGTGATCGAAAACGTGCCAGAAATGAGGGACGCCATGGCATTTCTACATAATCCTCACTCTTTTCATCTCTCCTTTCATTCGTTTCACCTCACGTGAAATGCTCTTGGATGGGAAAGATTTTCACAATGGCGTTTCGAACTAAAGGTCTGATCCCTTACTGCCCAGCGTTTTGAATTCACTCCGATATGTGAAATTAAATATCATTTCGGTTGTATTGTACGATGAATATAATTCGTTTCAGAGATATTCGGAGGGTGTGAATTGAAAAAAAGTAAATTGACCAAGTTTTCGTGATTGCCTCCAAACTCTATTTTCGCTCGATTGGAAAGGGGAAGGGGATTACAGCGTAGCATTTTTTTTTCATGCATTTTTTTGTCTGTTACGGAAGCGAGAATTTTTACGTTCCACCATCTGCATATGATGCAATGAACTGAAAAACTGGGTCATGAGAAATGGAACTCATGCTTTCTGTTTTTATGTCTATGAATATTGAATAGATCGTGAGATCTAGTGAAAAGCAGAAATGAAAATAAAACTGTAGAAAAGTGTTAGATCTGCAGGGATGAACGATATTTAAAAAAAAATTATTCCTTTCTCTCATCACCCTCATCATTAATAACTGTCCATGAATGTGCTATCTTTTTTGGTACTCGATGAATTCAAGGCGTTTCTTTTTAAGAATTATTGAATCTGCGTCACCAGAAACTTTGTTGGAAATATGTGATGAGCTTGTGCATATTGATTGAGTGAAACTTTTTACCTAGAAAAAGCTAGTGCACCTTGAACAGTTCTGAATATTTTGAGTTTTGCGTAGTCTCCAAAGAAACGACAATAATACTTATATTAA
Organism: Ceriagrion tenellum; assembly: GCA_963169105.1. Classification (NCBI taxonomy): domain Eukaryota; kingdom Metazoa; phylum Arthropoda; class Insecta; order Odonata; family Coenagrionidae; genus Ceriagrion; species Ceriagrion tenellum. The sequence goes on from OY720635.1 coordinate 15,590,424, forward strand.
TCCCTTTTCTTGGCATAAGAATCTCTTCAACTTGACATCGATTGTCCAGTCTCAGATTTAGTTATGATCGTTTTTACTGTAAAAAGAAGATGTAGTCGCTGTCTCTACTTGTACCTATTTGGGACCCTGGCCATAAAGATTTAACCAAAAAAATTACCCGAATACAAAGAAAAGCAGCACGCTTCGTTAAAAACTGCTGCGAACGAACATATAGTGTTACACAACCGTTTGAGGGATTAAGATGGGAGCCCCTAGAGACTCGGAGGCTGCACGCTAGGCTTAGGCTGCTTGAGATATTCAGAACTGGTGTGTTTCAGAGCGACACAGAGAATATTATTATGACGCCTCACTACATTTCTAGGTCTGACAGATGCGATAAAATAAGAGAGATACACTGCCAAACAGATAGGTACCAAAACTCGTTATTTCCGCAAACAATAAGGGACCACAATAAAAACTGAGCTCCTCAAAATATATTCCCATAGTACATGTCACCATTTCACCTCCAAAACTTTTACATCTTTACACGGCTGGTGACCTACCACCCCCTGCCACACGCCCATGCGGTGGCTCGCTGGGTATTATGTAGATGTATTTTAGTGTGATAATCTGTAGTTCAAAAACGACGATTCATAGGAAGCTGCCGTACATTATCGCTCCAATGTAGTGTTCGTCTAACTTCATGCTTCTTTGTACATATATTACACGTTTATCATGCATGCTTATTTATACTGGTGGCATGTTTTCCATTCGTACCTATTTTAGTGGGGTTACTCTCATTTTACGTGCATTAAAATTGTGATAGTGGTTGTGAGTAAAAATATCTTAAAATTACAACGGCAAGCTTTAGAGCATTTTTAATACGGAGGGTAGATTTGGAAAGAAATTGCAGTATATATCCTAAAGCCTTAAACATTGATCCACAAGTTGATAATATTAAGAAAAACATTTGCGGGCATTATTACAAATTCATTTTACTGTTTTGATGTCGGCACTTTATTAGGTTGACAACCACCTTCACATCATTTGATCAGGGAAAAGACACACGAATGGCTGGAAAAAAATTTCCAAATTATCTTTTTTTAAATAAAAATATACACTTTCTCGGATATGAAGTATTTCCAAAATCCATTTGTCATTGAAAATAACAGTTACACATTTTAATGGAGTTTTTCTCATTTTAGTTTCTCGCGTCAATTCTCGCGGAGGAGGATTAATGGCGGAAAGAGGATCTGAAAAACAGAAAACTATGTCGCAGTCTAGCATGACTTGTATTATGAAGGACTTTAAAGTGAATGACAAAAAATCAGTAGTTTTAACATTCACTTATCTCGACAAACACGATGGCCGAGAAGGCGAATGTGAGAGAAGTTGATTTTCTACGTTCTAGAGAAGAGCTAACATGTTTGGCTGGGAATTGTGAATAACTTTAATATCCTTGAGCGCAAAGGATAAAATTCCTCCAGATTATACCAGGAAAATCAATATAAATAAATACTTTTTTGTGGAAAATAGATAGTAAAGTCAGTTCCAGTTGAGAAAAGAAAAATAGTTGAGAAATCACACAAAATTCCTGCTGTTGATTTTTTGACGAGATCTAAGCGTAGAAAATGCCTCATTTTTAATATTAGGTCTCTATGGAGTGCATACACATAGCATTTCCCATATATAAGGGCCGGTATTTTTTGACAAATATATCCGAAAGTAATATGGTAAAGGGTTAAATTTTTGGTGTCATTAGAAGCGTGAGGCATTTATTTTTTAAATGGGACCAAATTCATCGATCTCTAGGTAAAATGACATTTCGTTCAAACTATCTTAAAGTTGATCATTTAAGTTTTTACTTCCTGGTCCCAGCGCCCCGTTTCAGAGACCGAACATGGATATGGGCTGTAATCTTTTCCTCATTCTCTCCTCTTCCCCATCCTGATAGAGAGGGAAGAATACGCACCACGTCAAAGCTTCCTTGCTCTTTTGAAATCGCGTCAATCAGCCTAGTGAGAGAGTGGGTGGTGGCAGATAAATCTTTCCTCCTCATCTTTTCTTCCGAGTCTCCCTTTTTCCCCAGCATGCATCTCTCTTCCCTTCCTCTCGCCACTCCACGCACAGTTCCCACTCAACCCACACATCGCCGTCGTGTCGCGCCGCGATCAGTCAAACGAAGACTGAAGAACAACGTGGAGGGGCAAGAGAGAGATTAATGCCCATATTCATAGTCGTATTCCTAGGGATTACCTGGGTATCCCCTAGCCAGGTGACATTTATGGGTCCCCTACGCTGAGCGAATCATAAACCTTACCTGGGTAACACCCAGCCAGGGGACGCCTGGGTAAGATATATGGCAACAATCCTGCGGAAAAGTACATGTGAACGGTTCTGCTGAATGGTTCTAAATGTTTTCGATGCTCATTTTTCACCGTTACCAAGCACGCTATAAACAATAATATAGTATACTGGTACATGGTGTTGATGAAAAATGATTGAAGGAATATGAGAGAATGTTTACGATATTATTTAAATATTTATGTAGTATAAATGGTGAGGAATATGAGAGTGGTTCAATAATTACCCGTGTTTGTAAATAGAAAGCGTTACTATGGAAAGCTGTTGATATTATCGGGTACTGCCATTAGTACTTTAGTATCAATTTGTTCCACGAATGGGCAGCAGTACTACGTTAGGGGAGATTTGGGTAAGCTTCATGCCTTACTCAGGAAATCAACGGCCTGGGGGAGGGTTAGGGGACCGCAGTCCCCTGGGTAACGAATATGAATACCATATCTGAGCCAAGGGGTTCCCCCACACCTCTCCGCATTTCACTATACTGTATCCTCCGATTAATACTTTCAGGTCTCACCGAAACCTTTTAATCATGAAATACTATGTAATTTCAAAATGAATCCTTGGTAACTTTGGAAGATTTCCTTTCAATGTGCTAAAGTTTGAATAGAATACAATATAATAAACATTTTAATCTGGGACAGGTCCCTCAGAGCAACAATGCAATAAAATAAAATAGCAGCGAGGTAATAAACGAATCAACATATTATTTAGTTCAAATTAAAAAATAAATAGAGCTTAATAAGATAAGATAATAGAAGATACAATGTTTCAAGAAAAAGGCAAAAACAACTACTCTCATTGAAAAACAATTACTGTACATGTTATACAGCTGAACTCAGAGACAGGCATAGATACAAGATATATATATATATATATATTTATTTATTATTCTATATATTCTATATATTATTCTATATATTATATATATATATATATATATATATATATATATATATATATATATATATATATATATATATATATATATATATATATATATAGATATATATAGATATATGATACAAGTTAAAAACATGACCTTGAGGAATAAACAATTTTTGTCAATTAAAAAAATTGGCAATGCGAATTAAATACTGACCAGACTAAACTAATCTGGAAAACATTCATTCGATAAAATTTCATACAATTGAGAGTGAAAAATTGCAAACGAGCGAGATTTCCTCACATCAATTGGCTTAGAATTCCAAAGTTGTGAGGTGGCCGCGACTAACAACTTATGAAAGGTAGTGGTTCGGTAGGTCGGAAGTAGAAGGTTACTAGGTTCTGTTCTAGTAACCATTGTATGATCGGTAGCTCTTTTATAAAACATATCAATTAGGTAGGGCGGTTCATTACTGGCAAAGATAGAAAAAAGGAATGTTCCAAGCTGGTATTTGCGACGGGATCTGCTATTCAGCGCAGTTAGCGCAGATGTAAACGCATCAACGCACTTCAGCTAACACGAACTGCGTTTAATGGACGATGCGCGCTAGTGAAATGTTTCGTAGCCAGCATATTGGCAGGATATTGTGAGTGGATGACAGTAACGGCCGAATTTTTAGTGTTTAATTGAAAAATTTGTTCAAAATAAGTATTTAAAAATGCAGGATTTTCATCAGAGAGCAACTGAAAAGTTTAAAATATGCATGTTTGACAACGTTACTGAAAATCGACGGGCTTGACAACAATCATGGATGGCATTATCGACACCCATATGTTTTTTAGTGTCCATCAACGTTGCTCCGGATCAGTTTCAAAATGGGCAGTGCCTTGTGCACAGGGTCTGTCTGACGAATGGAAGGCAAGAGCAGTGTTGTGCTGCGTGAAGTGATTATCACGCTGTAGTGAATGGAAGACACTCATTGTAGGCAGTCGGGGTGGAATATTATCTACCACGAAAATCAGTAAATTTAGTCTCATTAGGTAGTAAAGGATTCCATATTTCTAATGAGATCAAATTATTGGCATACTTCTCTAGAAGTTTGCTCAAATATTGTAGCCATTTTGCAAGTAACATACTTTTTCAGGTAACTCCCTTTGCTCTCGAGAGAGATGTAATTTAAAAAATGATGAAGTTTTGGCTCATATCGTGCATCAAAAATATAATGTAAGCAGTAGTTGGTATGATTTATCATTTTTAAGAACTGATTATGACTTTAGCGGATCATACATAAAATGGAACACCCAATAATTTTCTTTTTATTTGTGAAAGACGAAAGTATAACCTCAAGGAAAATATGTGTATCCTACAAAGGGAACTTGTCAAACGTTGCTTCATTAACGCCGCAATAGTTGAATAATATTCACCTTTCCGTGACACCGTTGACCATGGCAAGGTTGAGAGCACAATTAGTTAGCACAACAACAAAGTTGAGACCAAAAATTAAAGTAAATTGTAGTCTTGGGTCATGACTATTTGTCAAAATTAAACCTTGTTCTGTCTAATAATTATTTAGTAGTCTTTGGACCCTAAATGTGGATAAAATGTTCAAAATATAACCCTGATAATTTTTAGCAGTTGATACTTATGCGGGCAATCTATATATGAATATTACTATTTAACACAGGTCCGCGTATCTGTGACTGTTATTCCTGTTCGAAGGACTTTCGGGTGTCATAAGGCGTTGGAATTTTGCCTGAGAGCAAGTCGTAACCTAAAAGTGACCGAGAAAATGGCGATAACTCAGCTAAAAAGTTTAAATGTTTTCTTTATCACTTATATGTTCACCAATATCTCCATTATAACAGCCTTTACCTTAAAGCAAGGCTGCCTTTTTTGGTTTTTGAAAATTACATTGGCTCAAAATACATGGTTCTAGTTTTCACTAATGGATGGCTGAAAGAATGCAAACCAAAATGAAAAATTATGATAGTAGCGAAGGGAAATTTGATGGGGATATTCAATTTTCCTCAAAACTGTCTTTCGTCTCCATAAGCGTCCATTTCTCACCATTTCTACTCCATCAATTTCAATATTCTTGGCAACTGCACTATGTACTTGAACTTGGAATCTATGCCTGTTTTGAGCCCTTAATAGCTTTGGTTAAGCTTTGGGACTTTTTTTTTGAGGTAAGAAGTCACCACTTGGCGTGTGCATTTGCATGCCAAAACATATAAGTACTCTTTTAAATCGTATGCAAGTGTATGCAATTTTTCCCTCGTCCCGTCGAATTTTTTTTGCGGACATTGTTTCAAAGTGTTGAATGAAATACCATAATTGCTGTGAGAACGAAGGCTTTCGCGGTGCTCTACGTTGATCTTCATTTTTCGGGATCTACCGATTGTATTTGTGTTGTGCTTATACCTATCTATGAGTTCAGCTGTACAACATGTCAGTTATTGTTTTTCAATGAGAGTAGCTGTTTTTGATCATTTTGTCTCGACGTTTCACTCCTCCTATTGGGAGCGTTTTCAGGAGAATGAGTGTGCCGTGCCTCGTCTCAATCTTATACAGCGCTGTTGCCCGATTGTTGAGCCGATTTGAATTCCGGGCGGAAGAAGCTGAAAATTGATCAATGAAGCAGCGAAAACTTTCAAGCAAAAAAAAGTAGCTGTTTTTGTCATTTTCTTTATACATTGTATGTTACTAAGCTCTATTTATTTTTTGATTTGAACTAAATAATATGTTACTTTGTTTATTATCTCGCTGCTATATTATTATATTATTTTATTGTATTCTTGCTTTAAGGGACCTGTAACAGAGTAAAATAAACGATTATTCTATTCTATTCCCTTTCACTCGACTTCCTCCGCCTCTCCCTCCTGCTCTTCGTGCTCTTATTTCCCCCGGTGGTGGGAGAAGGGAGGGGAGGAAGACGCGGAAGGAAGGCCGAGAGGAGAGGGAGTGAAAGAGTGGCAGTCCAAAGGAGGCCTCCTTGACGTGCGCGCCATCCCGTCCACAGCGGATGAAAGGGGAAATCAAGGACCCGTCTCGCGGTCCCTCCATGATGATTTATCGCTGAATTCCGCGTCTTCACGCACACAACCCATCAACCTCGCTCTGTCTTCCCCAAACCACGCTCTGGAATCTTATTCCATCTGGACGCATTAGCTAGACGGTTAAACTTTCGCCACTGCTAACAGCTTCCTCGACTTCTTTTGAACATAAAGGTCCGTTTTTCCTTTCGCCAACTTTCGGGCGATCACGTCTTGATTCAAAAGCTATTCAGATGGATGACGGATTAATTGTGCTCGGAATTTTTGGTACTTCCCCATCTCGGTTCTTTCAGTTTTTCGGTGGCGACGGTTTTTTCTCAATTCTAATGGAATCCTTTCCTTTTGCCAAGAAACTGCCTAGTATTTGATGACTTCCTCATTGAAACTAAGTAAAGTAACCCGAGGGCTGCTTATCTATTTTCGTAATTTGAAATATAATTAAAATTTATTTTCGTTCTCTAGTTGAAGGTTTAATGGTTCTTAATACCATTCATTGTCATCGCCTGACGTTATCTAGCTAGTAGGCACGTTGTGCTCTAGAAACTCCGGTTTCCTGGTCAAAAGTCAATTTTCCAATGTCTTTCAAGTGACTCAAACATTAAAAAACAAACATCCAAGGGAAAGTGAAAGATCATTTAACAGCACAAGGAATTTTTCTTTAATTCCGCAGTATTTTTAAAAATACAGACTCTACTTAAGATAGAAAATTGATATCCTTTTTGAAGTTTTTGTTGCTTTTTTGATCCCCGGATAAAATGTATTTGAACTTCATTTATGTTGTTTTATAGGTATTAATAGCATCTTTACTTCACACTAAGGCCTTACCTATCATTATATTTCTTCTTTAAGCCTTTCAATTGCTTGGATGGAGTTTAATAGTCGTGGACGGAAAATCTGTCTCCATGTGCATAATTGGCTGAACAAAGAAAACATTCTCTACAATTGAGTTTTGATACTGTAGGATGGAATGAAAATTACACCTATTAAGTTATTATGTAAAAATTTCCTGCTTTCAGCTGCCATTTTGCAACACCAGTTAAATGTGTTACTTTATCGCGAGACTTGAGGAAGGATATCTTACTGGGAAGCGCTAAGTTTACTCATTCATATGGTTGGGCGAGCGTTGTCATTTCTTCACCAAACTATCCATTGAGAAGTGTTGTATATCGCTTACCCACCCAATTATAACTCTCTGAAATACCTTTAAACGTTCAGTTCCTTATTCAAAGGTCTCAAGGCTTGAGAGACTGAAATGATGAGAGAAACTTTCAAAATCAAAACAGAATTTATTGAGTTATTACCCGAATATTCCAAAGATGGATGAAGAGCCCAAGTTCATTACAATTATTTTCACATAATAATTCTGAGTGGCTAAGTTTATACGGCGTGGCATGATTTCCGAATGGCTCTTGTCGATGGAAAAGTCAGAAATGTTTTGACCAACTCCGCGCGTACGCAGAATTGTAACGTGTGAAATTAGTATAATTGGTGGACCCCAAAACATGCAGATCTGTGATATCTGCCAACAGAATAATTTCCTCGGCTTTCTTCCACTCTGACTCAGTGCCGCAGCCTCATTTAATAAGAACAAGTTGGTGGCATCGCGCTGTCATTTGTTTCACTTCACTGTATTGCACTTTAAGCACACCGGAATACAGTTTCTCAGGGTGAAGGGCGGGGGACTGGGACGTTTGATTTCATGTTACGTTTCACGTAAGTATATTGACGCAGCGTCTTAAAACGTCTTAAAACACAGTTTTTGTATATTGTTTGGCTTGGGGGAATGTTTCAGAACGAGGGTAAGTGTTGCAATTGTTTTAAGATGGGCGTTCTTCAATCTATTAGTCATTTGTATTTTTAAGATGGTTTGTTTGATTAGTATTCCAAAATTCAATTCCCAAAAGTGAAGAATATGTGAAAATGAACAAGATGAAAAAATTAAATTCCTCTAGCGGTGATTTGATGAGGTGATGGATGGAGGATACATTTTTTTGCGATTCCTGATTATTTACTTGCTATTATTTATACTTTAGATATATTTTAAGAGTAGGTATTTGTATTTCAAATATATTTTAAGTATAGGTTGGTTTGGTTTTTATTGCATAATAACTGGCTTTAATGAATATATAAATGCGTATATATTGAAAATGTGGTAGAAACAGTGACTATGAAAATGTAGAATGATGTAGAATTCATGGCTGAAAGGCAAAATTCACCATGCATTAAAATATTTTACTCAGAGTTATCCAGCTTCAAATATAATTCATCAGACTTTAATAGTGTCGTCTTGATAAACAGTTGGGGCACACTTGTACATGAATGACTAATGTAATTAGCAAAGACCTGTCTATTTTGGCCATACAATGCACCGAGAAACAAATACTATGACCGTTTACAAAAAGATCAATGTGGGTTTAGTATTTTACACTATGTATGATGCGCAAACTTTTATTTATATTTTCTTATCTCGATGGCCTTGTTGATTAGTCAGGGGTTTCAATCTTTCCACCTTGGCTATGATTTTAGCCTTCCGAAGTCAAACGCGTGTCGCAAGGCGTCATGCTCCGCTACTACTGACTTCGTCGTTTGCCCTAATCGAATTGCTCGCTGGTGCCCTTCCAGTCAAGTTTTGACTCATTGTCAGCCCGATTCTTTGCGACTCCTAACAGACTGAACAGCATGCGGCATACACCCGAACAGTTTTGATAGAAATTCGAAACATTTGAAGCTCTGCATAGAAAAAAAAGGTTTATCATTGAATTGCAATAAGGTTCTCTGAAGAAAAACTCTAAGACAGATCATAATTTGCTCTGATCAGGCAACATCTCAAATACGCCGTGAGCACTTGGGACTCTGCTCGGAAGGATTTGAATCGCTAAGTAAGTAGAATACAAAGAAAATCCGCACACAGTTGAAAACAAACTACTACGAGGACAGAGAGAATGTAACACTAGGGTGGGTCGTTTTGCCACTAATAAGTGACACATTTCACTAAAAAGTTTCACATTGGTTCACATTTTGCTCCGAGTTATTACTCGCAATGTCTCAATGTGCAAGTGAAATGCCTCTGAGAGAGGGGGCAGGAATGTAAGGGGGTAAATTCTAGGCTTGTGCGATGGGTCGATTCATCGAATTCATCGACGATGATTTTAGTCATCGCGTCATTGATCATCGAAGTCGATGAATTCATCATCGTCGATGAGTCCATGAATTCACCGACGTCGATGAGTCGATGAATTAACTGACGTCGATGAGTCGATGAATTTACCGACGTAGATGAGTCAATGAATCCATCCTCATTAGATGATAATTATTTGTTTTGCGTCGCCCGCCAGTGCCTATCCCTATCTTTCCGTCGGCTATGAATGAATTCATCGACTTATCGAGGTCGGTGAGTTCATCGACGGCGATGAATTCATCGACTCATCGTCGTAGATGACAATCATCGAAACCGAATCATCTCGATGATTTTTTTTACATCGACCCTCGATGGGCAAATTCGTTCATCGCACAAGCCTAGTAAATTCAGTACAATTAAGCGGTTGTGCAGATTCTCGGTCTCCTCGGTTTAACACGACTCTTCTGTTTGAGGGAGACTCCAGAAGGAACGTGCACGAGCAATAACATTGAACGCTCCGATAAAATTCCAAACAACCACTTACATCCCATAGCTCGAATTATTTTACCTACCATAGAGCACATGCCTTTGTATGATGAATGCATGGAAGTCCCGGACTCTTATCAGTGTAAAATGCCCTTAATAATCTTCCAGCATTTTTTCTAGTTTCAATTCTCCATGTGAGACCTTTTAATTCAGACAATTAATGCTTTTCAACTCTATGGTCCTTGAATAGACTCCATAGGAATTTATGTTTTTGAACTTGCAGTTCCCAAAAGTTTAACATACTCATTCATTCTTGATAGCATCTCTTCTCATGAAATTTGTCACAGAGAATATCATCATGACGCCTCACTGCATTTCAAGGACCGACAGATGCGATAAAATAAGAGAGATGCGTTACCGAACAGATAGGTACAAAAAATCGTTCTTTCCGCGAGCAATGAACGACCACAATAAAAATTGAGCTCCACTAAATACGCTCATATAATACATGTCACCATTTCACCTACAAAACTTTTACATCTTTACACGGCTGGTGACCTAGCACCCTCTGCCACATGCCCAAGCGGCGGCTCGCGGGGTGGTATGTAGATGTTGATATGGATGAATTGAATACTCCAGCAATGAAAGCAACATAATAAGAAGACACAGAGATACCAACGAAAGCGAAATAAAAACGTATAGATTCGACGGTAAGTTTCTGGTGTACATGGAGACGTTAACATAGCTTTTATTTGAAATAATAATTTTTACACAAATTTTGCTCTTTTTTATGCTTCAATTACGCGTACGCCTAACCAAACCATCGCCATGACAGAGATTGCTTTTCTGAACGGAAATGTCCCCTTCACTCTTTACACGCCACCCATCTCTCACACCACTCCCTTCACATATGGTTCTGAATTACACATGTTTCCCATCAACTATACGACACACGCTTACATTTCGGGGGAGCATTGCATTCATCGCAGAGGCGGATGAAATCACGCGGCGACGGCGGCGGGTTGGTTCCGGCGCCATGGTGCTCAAAAAGAATCGAAAATGAAACTGAAAATTAAAAGAAAAAAATCCAATGGTGCGGTCCGATTATATACGTGCACCCAATGAACCCTATTGATTGATACCCCGTCCACTCTGCACCCCTCCGTCCTCCCACACCCCCTTGCGTCCATTCCGCGCCCTCTGGTGTGTCATGCCACCCCCTTCCACAGCACTCTCTCTTTCAAAATTCAAAACCGCGACCTTATTACCGGGGTTAACAGGATCGGGCCGCGGCCGGCCGTCCGCTCGTTAATGAGAGACAAGAGAGGGCGAGGCGGGGGTGGGGAACGTTAGGTGATGTGGAGGGGAGGGGAATGCTATTTTAGGTTGACGATGGGGGGGAGGTTGGATGGAGGCAGAGGAGGCGCTGAAAATGGGTGGGGGGGCCGTAACAAAAGCCCGTCCGGGAAAACGGTAAATTATTCTTTTATATTTCCCGGGACCACACGATTAACTCCTCACTTGCCCGGCCAACAGGGTGAGGGGGAGGGAGGGAGATAGGGAAGGGACGTAAGTGGGGAAAGGATGCGAGTAACGCCAGCTCTCCAGCAAAAACCTCAGCATTTTTTTAAAGTATCAATCCGGCACAAAAAGTGCTTCAGGGTCCTCTGTCTGTGTCCGCGCGTCCCATTCCCCGCTACTCAACTCCGATCACAGCCGACTCGTCCAGAGAGCACGGAGACATCACTAACATGGAGAGCTATCCTCGTTGCGAGGTTTTGGATGATACAATGAAATTTAATGCAGGCTCGCAAAGCATTTCGTTGAAAAAAGGGTTAAAATCTGACTCCAAAGGTTATTCAAAAGAGAATAAACCGACGAATAATTTTCGCAAGCCAATAGATACCCAAGTTAACCTCAAGCCCTTATTTATGAGTATTACTCGAGGAACTGTTTCTAGTCTTGTGCGATTAGTACGACTTTAAATTTGACCTCAAAAAACACCAACGACCTAGTTCCCAATGGAAACGATCTGACACGGATTTATAATTTTACTCTACCTGTTTTATTGAACACTATTAAACTGAAGATGTCTAAGGTGATTTTCAATCAACAAAAAAATTCACATTGGTACGTAGGCTTCCGCGGTGATTTATTGAGGTCAGTTTATTCGGGTTTTTCCCGCGTTGATTCATGTTAACGGGCAATAGTTTCGCTAACGTTACCTGACAGGACCTGACGATGCTAGCTATAACGTTAGCGAAACTGTTGTCCGTTAACATGAATCACCGCGGGAAAAACCCGAATAAACTGACCTCAAAAATTCACATTGTATGTACATCTTAAATTAGGATTAGATTATTATGGATAAATAGTTCTCGGGTTTGGCACCGGGTAAGGCTGTTTAAACCGTGCCAAACCCGAGAACTATTTATCTATAGTATTCGCCGGGAAAGCCTACGATCTTTTAGATTATTATGTAACAACACCACCAACCTCAGATATCTTCACCAGGTTACCAAGGTTGAGTTAGCTGGGATTATATTCGCACCTGATAACCTAACCCAGATTAAAGCCAGTAAAATATATTATCAATTAGGCCTAATATCCTTCAACAACGTGTATTAAAGACAAAAACAAGAAGTTAAAACAATATTCGAGAATAATAATATCCCTTTCACCTCTGCCATTACTGTGCCCGCGTTAATTTCCGCTTGCAGAAATCGTTTGAAATTCCACACGCATTTCATGAAATTAATTAGTGATTGAATAATAGAAAAGGGAGGGTTACTATATAAAAGGTTGAATAGAGATTTCTTAAATCGTTGCGTAGGCATTGATTAATGCCACAAATTATTCCACCGCCTTTCTCAACTACTATTAAGTTTCAAATTATGTTAACACGACAAAATAAATTTTTAAAAAGTTATCGGCTAAAATAATACATTTGGAAAGCACTTCGTGATGATAGTGAAAAAGATGATAGTGAACCAGGAAACAATGATTTAAAAATTTGCGAACGTGATGCGAACTTTGAGCGATTTGAGGAAAATCACGAGAGGGAATTGTTAGAGGTAGTTCAGTGTTAATTTTAGCTATATTCCTGAGTATTATACTAATTTCTGAGCCTTATCGGTGAAAAAATTGAAATATTTAACTTTCTTATTTGAGAAGATGTGAGCCGCATATTTGAAGCTAATTATGAACATAATTTAAATGAGAAAATAACGTTAATTCCTATAGCCATGTCTGGTCAAAAGTATACCGCGAGGCTTAGGGATCGAGCCTAGAGTTTAATCCGAAGTTAAATTAAAATATATCTGAAATCCAACCAATTTGTTTAGAGCCAGACGGATGAACAGAGCGCTTTGCAAAGCTATTTGGATAAAATATTACGGGAATACCTGGAAGAGGAACAATATAGGACTAAAATTGCCGGAAATATTCAAACCCTTCGAGCTTCAATCTGAAGAGTGGATATGATTCAATATCCCAACTGAATTAGCACGTCAGGATAAGAGCGACGAATAATTAGAGGCTATGGAACATTGACGGACAAAAATGGTTCATTCCCTTGTACCACTCACGGCCACTACACAAAAGCGTCCATGGTGGTTTCATTTTTAGTCCCCTTTATGATTTCGCCTTTCCAGCCTCCCCTATTTCATTACTTGTGGCGTGCATCCCGCTGAAACACGACGTTGTGGTGGTTCGTGGTGTTGATAAGTACGGAAAATTTATTTTACACTTTTCCATCAGGGCTTACTATAAGTGAGGGGCCATAATTTTGTGATTGCGTGGGAGAGAGTGCTTTCAGTGACCAATTGGTTATTGATTGAACAATTAGCTCCATATGCTGACTCCGTGATGAGGATAGGAGCATTCAATTGTCTTAAGAGTCTAATTCGTTTTTCTACAACTTTTGGGACATTATTACTCAGATGTGTAGGGTACTGAGACTAGCCACAGTATTGCCCGAACGGAGTCACCCGCAAGTGCAAAATTCCACAAAGGAAAAATAATTCGACTTGTCCGGGACTCGAACCCGGATCACTAAAACATCTTATTTATTTAAAACTTGCAAAACTCCAAAAGGGAGGATGCCTTGGTAGCATAACTAGTTAAAACGCTATCGAGGAGCGCGATATCGAGGAATCCGGAATCGAGTACCCAACAAGGCAAATGAATTTTTTACCTGTGGAATTTGGAAAGATAACTCAGTCAAAATGAGCTCCTCATTTTTAGTAACTTAAACATCTTAGTGCGGAATGACGTAATATCACGTCATGGTTGTCTTTACGCTGGTACTGATGACGTGATATCACGCCAATGGTGCCGTGAGTATTCCAGCATTCACCAGAGAACATTCACTAAGCCCCCTAATGAAAGCTGGAACACTCACGGTGCCCATGACGTGATATCACGTCATGCCGCACTCAAAGGTTTAAATACCTAATTTTCGGAAAGAGGTTTCAGTTGTCTCTCATTTTAATTTATTTAATATATTTTCATAATCCAGCCTATTCTGAAATTGCTCTAAATATCTCACTTGACACATTCTTTGTTTTGACAAGTGGAAAAATTAAAACTTACACAGTCTCAAATGATTTCATCCTGATGTGACTCAGGTTAAAAATGTGGTTATAGAGTACTAATTTATTTGATTGAAGGGCAAATTTGGGAAATATTTGTTGTATATACCGTGATATACTGTGTAACAAGCCATGTTAAAAAGAAGAACAGCAACATGATAACTATGGCCTCCGGCAGTTTTATCATTTGGGTCTAATCATTGATGTATCTTGTTGCATGTCTCCGAGGTACGTTGGGAATAGCTAAAAGTGTTTCCCCCAGGAAAATGCCATTTGAAAGCAGCGTATCGTATGGAGGGGTATACAAGTGCCCGTTGCCAGGAACAAAGAGCGTATGCCGCCGTAATGAGTCTAACAAATTCCAGATAAACTGATTGGAACCCTAAAATTGTCTGCGGAAAATATCGGCGCTAAATTGGTTGGATCTGAGACGGGTATGTAATACGTGCGTAACGGGCGTAAAGTGGCTTAGAGAAAAGATACGGTGAAGACATCGTCGTTTGCGCGCATTGTTATAGCATTCGGCGTCACAGAATGTCTGACATTAAGCCTTCGTGCAATAAATGAAAATGTAGAACTGCCCACTTAATAACTTGAGGAGTTGGGATGGGCTTTAGTCAAAATTATTTCGGGACGACACCTCAGGAAAATAAATTTGCAATGCCTGTGGAGTTTTGGTCGCACTGTGAGCAACCTTTGTGTTTTTTTGTATTTCCTCTTTCACCTCTTTTTTATGCTCCCATTCTAGCGATGCCATGTGAAATCATTAATTAATCACTATTTACCTTTCAAAGTTCTTTTCAGTCAAAGACACTAGATGTCATAATTTCTCCTAAGGGCAAAGACTTGTTATCTGGAGAAAATTTATCTTCCATTGTTGTAAATCGATCGAGTATTTCTTAAATCCCTATGGTATGCTACTTCTTCTGCAGTCTTCTGTAGCCAAAGGGCAATATACGTGATCAATTAGAATGGGGACCTGCTATGTTCATTACGGCCCGTTGTCGTCACTTATTAGATTGGGATAGTTATTGAATTCAATATCTGTCAGTGCCGACTTGAATTTTGGAAGATATCAATTGACCTTTTGGTTTGGTGGACTTGAACGCTCGTCTAATTCCCAGTGAAATTCTATTGGTCGCTTCCATCTAGAGGTCCTAGCGCCTTTTAAAGACATTCAAAAGACACCAGTGCCTTAGATAAGACATTTTATGAATTTTACTTGTTCTCATTTGGGTAAATGGCTTACAATAGCTTAGCCATTTTCAACAATTACTGAAGCGCTTTGGGCCACTATTTTCCTCTCCCGAATGCTTTTAAGAAAGCCATTACCTTACATACAGACCCCTCTATACGTGATGCGGAAGTGCCTTTCTTGGCTACAACGCGTGCGCGAGGATACTAATAATACGTTTCTCCGCTCCTGTCTTTCGTCCACCAATGTCTTCTATATCGGCGCTCAAGGAGCAATAAACGGAAGGCAAGCCACCGGCCTCATTCGCCGACGCAACGTGGTAATTCTAAATTGCTTGGCGTGGAGGAGTTTGCGCTGCAGAAGTGGTATTCCAATAGCGGGCCGTTGCCATGCCTTTCACGGTTATCCGTGCACTGAGCGTCCTCCGTGTGACGTGGGGACCGGGCACCGCGGGCTGTTAACGTTTCAATTACACGAGATAGTTCTCTTAAATTTTTGTAGTGGTGCGGAGTTGAGAGCGGCACCTTTATTTGAGTGCCTTATGTATAGAAAGGCCGTACCGTAATGATAGTACCGTAAATAGAGTAAACCTTCTTTAGTAGAAGTCTTTAATGGATCTAATTTCCTGACTAGTTTTTAAAATGCGCGACCATTAACTGGCTGAATGCATAGCAAAATTTAATAGCTACCGGAATTATACATAAACCATGTTCATTAATACCAGTGAATTCTTAAGTTCGGTGAAATATTATTCTATCGTTTCTTTGTATAATTTAATTTTTTCTTCATAGAACACACAAAAGTTTGAAAACGCACTTGATAACGACCGAAACTGTCAAAATCCAGGCAGCTGTCAATAAAAAACAAATCTCTCAAGAGTGTCACGCAAGCAATCAATCTAAGTGTGTATAGAGTTTTACTTTGCAGTTTGGGCATGAAGAGATGTGTAAAAATATGGCGTTGGGCTACTACGGAGAAGTACTTTTTCATTGTGGAGGGCATCTCATGCCGTCGTTCTTGATATTGATGCCTTGTATTAGCCCAGGAGTCACAACAGGAGTGATTATAAGAATTTACTTTTTGGCAAATGGTCACTTAAATGTGAGGTATTGGACTTAATATTATTAATTTACAATGATTTCGGACCTGCTATAATATTTACATATGCAACTACCCTCTGTCGGCCAATAGTTGGGATATCTGGCCTCAGAAATAGTATTTAATCAATGCTGATATTAAATGGATCATTTTCCCGCATGAATTTGTGGGCAGAGAAGGGCATTATACCTATCACGTATGGTTATGACACAAGGGTTGCTAAATCTTGTACTTGCGTATTGTGTTACTGATACCATCAAATAATGTAATGCAGTGCTGGACTAAATTATTCAACATAAACATAGGAAACTATATCTAAACGCTGAACAACGCTGCCTTTTTGGCTTTTTATTCAAAACTTGCGAGATGTGGGAAATATTGAGTGAAATTAATTGAATTAAATTGAATGCGATGGGATTGACAGGGAAGGAAATATTGATGCTACGTGAGTTGCAAGTGTACCAAACGCAGTTGATGCTTGGTATCTAAAAATAATCAGGAACGTGATGACCAGATGAGGTATA
The DNA here is from genome assembly GCA_963169105.1 of Ceriagrion tenellum. Taxonomy (NCBI): domain Eukaryota; kingdom Metazoa; phylum Arthropoda; class Insecta; order Odonata; family Coenagrionidae; genus Ceriagrion; species Ceriagrion tenellum. Next base: position 15,607,716 of record OY720635.1, read on the forward strand.
TGGGAGAGATACTTAAGTAGGATGGTATATCCGGGTTCCTCAACGAATACTTATTTGTCAGAATGAGTACTTCAGTAACGATATGGTGTCCAGAATTCTCACTTAATGGACTGCTCATAACTTTGAAGTATTCGATATTCGGTATTCCTTAGAAATATCTAAGTCAGAAAATCCATTTTTAGCACTGCAATGCGTTTTTAATATTAAGCCACCACTATCCCGTAATCGTGAACATACTCCTGTTTCTCGATAGATGAAACTGTCAGTCAATACTGTTATTGTTTTCTCCGATGTCATTTCTGAAGTTTTCAAGGCCAGTATAATGCGGCGAATTTTGAGAATACCACGGCTAGCCACGGTATTTATATTACAGTCTCACCCGGAGTAAACATTCTTTAAAGCCCTCATAATTCGTCAGAGAAGAAAGAGATATTGGTGGCTCAACTAGCTAAACACACTAAGCCCCTAAGCACTCGAGTCCTGGTCAAAGCTAATGATTTTTCAACGGGGAACGTGCCACGGTCTATTTTAACTAGAACGAGTGCTATATGACTATTGTGGAATCACGCGTGCCATACATTCTAGTGCTGGCTTACATGGTACTTCGTCTATGTAGAAGCAGGCGATGAAATAAAGTCAACGAACCATTAATCTCAAATGTCAGAATCTCGTAGTGGCTCTAAGGGTCATTGGGTTTAACTTGACATATCTGCGGTATTTTTGGTTCCCCGGGGAGATGGACTAAAATTTTCGAGAATCCAATGACCTCTCACCCTCATGGAGCACCAATTTACCACATTGAGGACGATAAGCAATCACGGAAGTAATTTTAACGAGAAGGTCGCATGTACGGTTTCCCCGTGGACGCGTTGTGCGTAATTAAGTGCGATAACTTGGATTCCCTGGCTGGAGGGAGATATTCCAACTCGTTAGCAGGAATTGGCACCCCTAGGGGCAGTCATTGGCTTCCCTCCCCCTACCGTTTCATTTTTGGACTTTTAGAGATTTAACAAAAATCACTGCGATGGACATGACATCGGGAGTCTTGCTGTGCGAGAGGAAGGATAATGAAGCTTGGTACGGAGGCTTCCCCGGTGATTTATTGAGGTCAGTTTATTCGGGTTTGTCCTGAATGAACTGACTTAAGAACCCGGCCAATTATCGAATTATTTAACGCGGCGATTTTGAAACTACTAAAGGAGGATCACTTAAAAGTCCCGTGTTCACAAATCTCTGGATACAGGGACGTTGCTAGAGCAGCGGGTGCCAAAATTTTTCAGCCCTCGAGGTAGAACCCGGGTCAGAATCCGGCCACGTCATAAACTTTGAAAAATGTAAGATCATCGCCAGAGAAAATTAATATTTTCCTCGGCTAATACGAGAGGCGATCGAAATAGCCAAAAACAAAGAAAATTTGAACAGGGAAGACTCCTCTCTCCTCTACGTTATAACGTCTTTTACAACAATTGAAGTCAAAGGTCCAGCCGGCCAATCAACGTGCGCCTGACAAGCTCAGGCGTTAGGTATATAAAGGATCATGAATCTCTGCAGCTCATTCAGGACCTGACGACGCTAGCAGTAATATTAGCGAAACTGTTGTCCGTTAACATGAATCAACACGGGAAAAACCCGAATAAACTGACCTCGATAATGAAGCTTGTTGATCACGTGACAGGATCCTCGCTTTACTTCCCCCGAACGCTGGTCGGGCGCGGCTGAATCTCTTGGCTTTCCCATGAACATTCCAGTCGCCAACCTCAGATGCCAGCGTCACCTTCTCCCTATCCGATACCGGTGGTCTGTGCGGATGTCTGAGGAAATTTTATCGGGACCACCTTGGGATAGAATTCATGGAGTGCTCGGATGGTGGCACACCACTCAGGTGTCTGCAGCGCCTGCGAGAGGCGTTGAAATGGGAGACTAATTGGAATGCTGAGCATTGTAGATTCATGTTAAGTGGTAGTTATGTCTCTTTGTGGGTAAAAAATATAAAGAATATACTCACGTGTTTAAGTTCCATTATCAATGCCCAAGCGCCATGACACCGACCAAGTTTAAATAAATCGAGATTTCCAGTATTTCATTCTTTACACAGTATATTTAAAATATTGAGAAATTAATATTGTACTAATGCAATCATGATATAACACTTCCAACGCAAACTCAGGTAACTCACAATTATCACCATCGTTAATTCACAATTAAATGAGTCTAATACCAATTTAGTCGTATTTAACTAACAATCGTAGTTCTGCGAAAAAAATAACGATTTTGAGGATATTGTTTTAAATGGTGGCGTTTAAGCTGAATTTCGGAATATACGGTGTCACTGACATCGAGCTGGTTGATGCATTCTGTGCAGTTATGTCTTATAGGAACAGTCTCGTTCATATATTCATCAACAATAATTTAGAAAAAGTCTGGTGCAGGATCATATCGCATCGCGTACGAAATAGTAAATATGACACGTGGTTTCACACTTGTTAAATTCAACACCCAGATTGTTTTCATGTGCCGTTTTTGTTTTGAAATATGAGTAATAGAGCGTAATTCTTGAAGTTTATTGAGTTGAATACGCTCCTGCAACTAAGCACGTGGTAACATAATGCCAGTAGAGGAAAAGAGGCGATAGAAATAAAAAAATCGGCGGTAAAAAGCATACATTGTGGTACAAGTTAAATTAAGTCTAAAATGTTTTTATCTTACCTTCTCCGGTTGAGCGCATGACTTAGAACATATGTACAACACTCTAGGCATATGCTATTGGATGAAATAAGACAGTACATGGAATCACTCGGCACTATAGCACAATTGATTAGTGAAGTATTTGAAACGGGCGATAGTCGATAAAGAATGGAGAATTTGAGCGTTTAGTACTCCGAAAAATAAAGTATCGGTAGCAGAATTTATGAGATTCTATATCTTGTAGTTCATATAAATTACTTCTGAAAGCAAGAGTCTACTCGTATGTTCACCCATGCTTAAGCTGGGATTTAGGCTACAATACACGCTTCCTCCTCTAGATACTGATGAGATTCATCCACTTCCAGCGTTCCTCGCTCTTCTCGAAGAATAAGATCTGCCTATTCAATTCATCTCATGCTGATTTAATATAATTTGTGGTGGAATTTGTCAAAGTAGCTCTCTGTTGTTCTCTTATCTCCATTTTATTGTACTGGGCAGTACATCGTTCTTGGTACTGTATTTTAATATTCAAATTGCTTCTTTCCTGTTGCCTTTGTCGTAATCCTTTGTTTAATCCTTTGACTTTGTGCTTACCTTAACCAAAGTTTTGTTTGAATCGCGAAGGTCCAATCCTTTTCATCTGATCGTGGTCCCTAATTAGATACAGGCCCAGAGCTTCCATCCACCCTTTCTCATTTAGTCCCAAGTAGTCCTTTTCAACCCTATTGCGACTATTGATTGCGACAACAACCTCCGTTGCACATCGCCTCCTCCTATCAACTAAACCAACCAGAAAACCTCCACTACTGTGCTCCCATTCGTGGGGTTCATGTTGAAGTCCCGAGCTCTTTTTTCCTTAAAAGTAGCTTTTATTTTGTCAACTGCATTCAGTCTCATCGGCTTGTTTTCTTCTAAGGGAACTCATGTAGATTCCTTTACATAGTTTCAGGCTTGTGAAAGTATGAATAAGTGGGCAGTAAAAGCAAGTGTATTGAGCGTTAACCCAATCTGAGCATTGTAGTCCATTGAACTGACAAAACGGAAACCTTGATGCCATACAGAACTCTAGTGGTGAAATCTCATCTCCCAGCCTCACTCAAGTGTGCGTTTCAAAACTTCAAGCAGACGAATCAGGGAAGAAAAAGTACCCCTCCCAACGTGATTATTTTGACAGAAAATTTTTCGAGGAAATCCTGATTAACAGGTAATTTAAAAAAATGAAGCGTGTTTCATTTTCGAGCGCTCTGATCTCTCATCTTCATTCCAAGGAGATCCCCTATCGCCCTCTGGCACAGCGTTCACGATGTCTTTCTGGAATGAAGTTGATACGTGTGCATTAGGGTGTCCCAAGACTTAAGGGAAACATTTTTATTCGCGAAATCAAATACGCATACCCTCTATTTTTATTTCTGTTTGACCTTAATAACTCACATAATAAATATTATTGCGATTGAATTATGATAACACGTGCCGACTCGATGCCAAACATGAGAAATGAAAACTTGTACTGAGTTAGTATGAAAGGATTCTAGAACTTAATGTTTATATAGTAAATAAAACGCCGATATGCCCAAATCGTGTTTATTTACTGTTTAACATGTAAAAAACATTATTCTTTAAATTTTTTTCAAAGTTTGTTTTTTCAGTCAGGATAAATCTTCCGGTGTTCTTGTACGCAACGTAACAAAATTGCTTTTGTTCCTCCTCCACCGTGATTGAACCGTAAAGTCTTGTATCAACTTGACTGCTCTTTCAACTGCATTGTTCACTGCCCTCAGCGTTGAAACTTCATTTCTAGCTTCTTGAAACAAAGCATTATCTGACCACAAAGTAGGACATTCTTGGAGAAAACTGTCATCAATTTTAAGACACTCGAACGATGACTTGCTTCTGACTGAAATGAAGTCATAGATGTTTTTCTCTGAAATAAAAAAGAGAAAGTCAGTTAAAAAAACTGCGATCTAAACAGAAAACTAATGAAACAACTTCTATATTTACTTATTTAACTTACCATAAAATGGACCACAAAGTTCTTCACTGTGTATCCATTGGTGGAATGGTTGTGGTCAGCTTAGTGGAGTGGTGGAGGACAGCGTACCCCGCGGCAAAGGGATGAAGGGTTGCTGGTGGTTTGTCCATTTTATATGCGATGGAATCCTCGTAGCCGTTTAGGAGCAGTCGGATGGACGGGAGATGGGCGGGGGGGAGGGGTGTATAAGGGGTTACGCCCCCGCGGGGAGTTTTGGCTTGGAAGACTTGTCTCGTACACGCTCTTCGTATCACCCGAAATTCATTCGCAGTCGCAAACCGCTCACAGTTGCGATTCCCTTCGGCACGTGGATCTGATTCGATCGTATTCCATCCGAGCGGCGCCGCTGTCATTCTTACTGAGCCATTCCCTGCCACTGGTCGCGTTTGCGGCGATCCGATTCCGCCATCACGTCGATCGAGTTGGGCGCGAGGTGGGCGAGGTGGGCGCCAAGGCTTTTTGGGATACACAACGAATTAGTCGAATTCAGGATTCCAATCCTAATTGGGATGAGCCCACTTGAAAACTACTGCGTGGCCATCACTGCCATTGCGAAAGTCATCACACAAAATCCATACCTACATCGTAGGTAGATTAAACATAAAATTTTCAAATACAGTAAAATATCTTGGAATTATAAGATTTCAAATTTTCCTGGCGAATCGTATTAATGAAGTCCTCTCGGGCTTCACACCAGGTTATACAATGTTTAACTGCCAACGTTTCTGTGGCTGAGTCCGCCACCGTCTTCAGGGCGCAAACGGGACAAACAAATGTCAGTTTGTGCCCTGAATACGGTGGCGGACTCAGCCACAGTAACGTTGGCAGTTAAACACAGTATAACCTGATTTGAAGCCCGAGAGAACTTCATTAGTCTTGAAATTACCTTAACTTCAGATATATCGCAGGGAACACACATACAAGACATATGCGGCCCATCATTAAAGAAACTTGGTTTTGTTAAGCGTATAATGGGAAGTCCTCGGATGAAAAAGCCGAAGAGAGATGCTACTTCGCTCTGGTTAGGCCACACCTCGAATACGCCGGGAGCATTTGGGACAATGGTCAAATAGAGTTAACCAAAAAAATGAATAAAATACAAATAAAAGCAACAAGCTTCGTAAAAAACTGCTACGAACGAACACATAGCGTTACACAACTGTTAGAGGGATTAAGGTGGGAGCCCATAGAGACTCGGAGGCTGTACGCCAGGCTTAGGCTAAGCGTAAACGGATTAGCACGAAATCATTGAGAATGACAATGGGGTGGATAGGTAGAGAGAGCGCTATAACGATGCCATATATAAATATTTCGTGGAGACAGGTCAGGGGTGAATGAGATGGACGCCTTTGGATTACACTATATTACTAAAATAGTGCAGAAGCACGGGCCCATCTTGCACATTTTTCACATGATCAGAGAAAAATGTATTTATTTGTCTAAGAATATTTCAGGCACCATGGTAAGTGGTCCTAAATTCTCATTTCTCTGCCCTTTTCGAATCCACTGAAGTTTACTTTTATAATGAATTTTTCGACCGCTTGGAATGAACATACCACTGCAAGGTAATTCCTCTCTAAAGCGGCTCCACACACGGAGGTTACCACTATAGCAGTATATGTCGATTGCAAGTAGTACTTCGATGTGTTAGTATTGAGCTTCCAGTTGGCCCTATTTGCTTTAAGGTGGTCCGAGCGAGATAGTCCCCTAATCATAAAAGAGACCATATTCGAATTATACCTTTTAATTTCACCAGCTGTGTCGCACACGAATTAAACATTGCATTATTAATAGTGCAATAATATAGTTTTAAATGACAGAAATTGTAAGTAATCAAATGAAAATATCCAAATAAATCTTTAACTTGACGTATTTTTTTCACGCGGTACGTTTGAAACTCCATCAAAATGGAAGGTTTTTTGTGATCCCGAAGAATTTACTGCGGTGACAGTATGATTAATTTTCAAAAAAAGTTGATTAACACAAACTACACACTGTTGATTTTTTGACGAGATCTACGTGTTATCAATTACTCATTTGTTGAATAAGGTCTCTCTGGAGTGCATACACGTAATATTTTCCATGTAAAAGGGCTGGTATTTCCTGGCAAATATCTCGGAAAGTAATGTGGTAAGGGATTGAATTTTTGGTGTCATTAGAAGTATGGTATATTTTTCTTTAAAATGTGACCAAATTCATTGATTTATAGGTAAAATGATATTTTTCTTAAACTACCTTAATAAGTTGGTTTAGATCTGCAACTACTCAAAAATGACCAGAGAAGACTATGAACAAGACTGATTTTGCATGAAAAATCAAAAGCACTTGGCAAGGCATGTAAAACAAAAGAATACCGGAATCCACATCCTTAAAGTCCTTGAACCAGCAATTAAACTTTTTATTTTTACCTTAACAGTTAGCACGGATTTCGATGGTAGTAAGGGTCAATATAGGTATTAATCTATCTATTATCTAATACAATTTGCATGTATACTTACTTACTATTTGCATTACAAAATGTACAGCTTTATATTCTCCTGGTGGCCAAATTTCTCCTCAACAACATATCTCTGTTGTATCCTGGAGAGCGGTGGTTGACAATTTGACAATGAATTTAATAAACGGCGGAGTTTTTATTACTATGAATGTACATTTTATTTTTCGCGGTAAATATTAATGCTGTTAGAGATAACTTATAGGTGAGACAGTTATGGAATTGGTTAAAAAAATACGAAAGTATGTGGTAAGCAGATCAATGTCTTGTTATGTCGAGGTCAAAAGTGAATGAAGTAACTTCCATAGAAGAACAATTTCCATAATTATCAATTAATCCACCTTACACTACTCTCTCCCCTTTCTCTCCTGTAAACCTCTTCAGTGAACCGAAAGCTTCCGACATTCATCGCAGATGCTCTTCCAATAATAGCTGACACCCTTTGAGCATACCTCGAGACCTTTATCATCGCTTCTGATTAATTTCGATTCTCTGAAGGTTGCCTTAAGGGCACGTCTTAAACATATCGTATCTTACAGCTGTCAATTTTCTAAGCCTTAGACTCGATCTGCAATCGAGCCACCATTAATCAGTTCACGTAATAATTTTAAATTTCTTGTTATCATGCTCGTTTGTATTCACGAATAAATCTGGCAGGGTGTGATTGACAGGTCTCTCATTGTAGCGATTGTAGGAGCTCAGATGTTTTTCCTATCTGTTTCCCCCCATACACGGATTTGTGCCTCAGCAGCCGGGAATGGTTAAGTCACGTATTATTGATATGTGTAGTAGTGCTGTAAGGTTGAATTTTAACTTCCATTAAGAAAACATATATATCGTGGTCGTGGTCGTCAAACAGTTATACTGTTACGTGCTATTGTGCCTATTCCATCAGAGAGACTAAAACGGAAAAAATATGACATTCCTCGATACATAATTTGATTCGTCGAATTTTGAAAGAGATGGAAGATTCCCACAGTCACGGTCATTTCCTGACCTTCTCGCGGAATGTAGCTTGCTTCTCATGCTCTTATTATTAAGTACTGGAAATTTTTGTGCAATTTCAAAAGCAGATGGATTTATATTTAGAACAATAGCGGCGATGTTTTACCTTCTTGCTCATCGTTCCCAACCCGCTTATGCCTTGTGTCAAGTTTGAAATTGATTTCTTTTCTCGAGTCTGCTCACTAGATGGGCAAAAAGTGGTATTTAATTATGCGCAAGTGAGCTTAGGTATGTAGTGTTATTAATTTTAATAAGTGTATCAATTCATTAATGGAAATTGTTTCCTCCCACCTTATTCCTGATGATATTATGGATGAATATTAGAAAATATTCCTCCATAATATTTTATTAATAACTTATTAGATACCCCCCCCTTGTTCTACCATCGAGGCACTGAGAGACATTTGGAGTTAAAATAGTTATTTTAACTCCTGATAACCAAAATGTATAGCAGAATCCAGCAAATTGAATCCTACTGTCAATGTTTATACGGAAATAAACGGACCAACTTTTTTTCCCATCCGTATCAAATTTGAACAGATATTACTCTATAATCACCAGTACTCTGATTATTTTGAAAATAGTTAGCGCTTGATATATTAATTTGGTTAATATTTTGTTTCTTGTGCGACGCCATTTCATGATTCATTAATTTTTTCGACTCAAAATTTTCTCAAAAACGATTTCGAGACATGAATATGTATCCTGCGTACTTAAGTATGGGTATCCTGCGTACTTCCTAGCTCCGGATATGATTTAACACTTGGAGATATATTTTTTCAATTAACATGGGTATAATAAAAAAAATAAAAATTGGTAATTTTTTTTTTTATTTTTGTTCAAAATATCAGTTATAATTTGAGCTCTCTTACCCATTAAGCAGAGTGCCTTGTCAATATTTCGTTTTACTAGAAATGGAGACCTGAAAGCTAAGAGGTGTAATTTGTTCGAATCCCTTGTGTAAATATGCTGGGCTCGGTATGAGTTGATATTGGGAATGCATTTAAAAGAGTGGATGAGTCTCTCTCTCTCCCTTTCTCGTTCACCCCCACCCCGCCCTCTGTTTCCCATCCACCCCCACCCTCCTTCCTCTTCACTCCACTTCCTCCCACCCCAACCATAGCGGCGCTTGCATCGCACCATTCATTTCCGGCCCGTCGGCGATAAAATACTCTTCGGCACTGCAGTTCAATGCTCTCAATTCCCCATCTATTAAAAAAAAAACGCTCCGGTTTTTTTTTCATCGCCCAATCTGGGGTTCGAAATTTTTCCATAATCGTCCGCAGAAACCACACTCTCGATGGATGATTCACGGGTATTCCAGCCAATTATAAAATATTTCCTCCTTTTGTATAATAAATCGTCTTCCTACTAAATTTCTCATCAGGGTTCTGGTGTCTGGCCAAATATTAATGATAAATGTCTCAATGTTTTAAACGTCATTTTTTGCTTAACGTTAAGAGCTCGTTAATGGGTCTAAATACTTGAACATTACCTTGGAATTTCTAATATTTTATTTCTCCCCTAAATAATTGATCATGCTCTACAAAAAGTTTATGTTACGGCAGTATGATTATCCATGTAAATTGTTTAGTTCTATCAAAAACCTACCGTAAACCTGGGCAATTCTTCGACATTTCTTTTACGTTTTTGTGTTTCTAGGATATATATGAATAGATCTAAAAAAAGTATTTTTCCACAGGTCATGGTATAAAGTTATTTTCCCGGAGATTGTAGGTCATACATACACAGGTCTGACAGGTCATAATCATCACTCATCTTTTAATTACTGATGAATCAATAACTAACCATTGTTTGAACGGGTGATATTTAGCAAAATTACTGTCATACAATTACAACTTCTTTTGGGATAACATTGTGACCATTAGGTTTTCCTCTATTCTATTCTATGCTTTGACATTTTTCACAAAGTTGAACAAAATTCGGTTACTTTTAAGGCTTTGAATGACAAAATAAAACAAATGTTGAATAATTTAGATATAATTAGGTATAGTTTTTTGCTTAGGAGCACCCTGATCACTATTTCGTTGTCCTCCTGCTAACTATTTCTTTGTCTTGGTGCGAGATTTCACTCTTCTCATTTAGCAGCCTCCAGTGTTTGTCAGATCGCTCCATCGGAATCACTGAAGTACCATGTTTAACAATTTAGGTGAACATTCCAGGATATACCTGAAACTCATAACCTGAAAAACATAGAGTCATCCATATAATTTAAGTTTCCTTTGAGATCGAAAGAAAAATATTGGCTTTCCATTCAGCGTCTGTTTCAAACCAAGTGATATCTGATTCTTCATACACGACGGATTCTCTATCACTTTCTCGTATAGAATCAGTTGTTTGAGTCTTCCGATGAGGGTCATTTTTGGTCTTTACTGTGCTATATAGTTTTTTATAGTTGCTCTATGAATGCGATTCAATCTTCCTTCCATTTATTCAAGACATCCTGAAACCTAATGTTAAAAAAGAATGACATGATATAATCAGACAACTGTGTGACAGGGATTTATACTGTCACAATGTTGAACCACACTTCTGCACATCACATTTATTGTGTCGAAAAATGCAGAAAAATAATTTCGTACCAAAACACTTCTTTAACAAAATTGCTTTATAGCAAATTTACTATATAGTAAATTATGTAATTATATAATTTCACTATGGATGTAAAAACTGCTTTTTATTTTGTACACAAGCACAAAGTTTTCAATCAATAATGAAAATCACTTAGTAACTTTTCACAGATATTTTTATTTGTACGACCGGTTTCGTTGCATAGGCAGCATCTTCAGGTGGAAGATGTTGCCTATTCAACCTGAAGATGTCGCCTATTCAACCTGAAGATGTTATCCATGCAACGAAACCGGTCGTACAAATAAAAATATCTGTGAAAAGTTACTAAGTCATTTTCCTTATTGATTTCATAATGGATTTTCACAAAGTTAAGGCCTAAACCATTAAATTTAACAAAGTTTCCACACTAGACTGAAAATCACTCGGAGCGCATAACTTAAAATTGCTGAACAGAACTGTTCCTTCCTTAGTTCATGCCCTTCCAAGTGTAACCAATTTATGGCAGAAGCTTATGGGAACAAAATCCTGAAATACTTTCTACCTCAACAAATTTTGAAAGCTCGGAAAGTCAAAAATAGTGTTGTACGGCATATGTACCACAAAGTTGCACTTTCTGTCACAAAATATCTGCGGTTTACGGTATGCTAACAAACTGTGAGTCATTGCATTATCGTTAATCAACCGCAGGCGAAACGCTTCAATTTTGACCGAGAAAGTGTGAAGAAATATTTTTATTTCTTTGCTGGAATATGGGTCACAAATGGTACGCATGTAAAATGTGTCAACCAATGGTTAGTTGTTGATTTTGTCTCCCTTCGCGTCAGTGTTTCCAGTTAAGTACGCGACTTACGCTTCAGGTGAGGTAGGAGAAGAAAGTGTCATCATGCCTAAATGGGGAATTTCCTTTTTTTAACTGACTGCTCTCACTTTATTGAAAATGGATCCTACCCTCAGAGGTGCATTGCTGAGATTCCTGTCTATTTCTTCTTAAGATTGCTCTATCCATCTTTTGCAAGTTTAATAATTAGTTCGATAAGACTTGTAATACGTTGAATTTATAGGCATTTGATTAGCCTTATTTATTACTTTAGATCGAGTTATATAATTCCTGCCGAATCAGAGTGACCCCAATACATATCATGCCTACGCAGGCTGAAGTTATGTAACAGAAATATGTCTCGATAAATCATTTGGTGCGGGTTTATTCTTAAAAAAATGATGAAAAATTTATTGCGCTAATGAAGACTACCGATATTGCTAGTTGAAGTGAGAAGACCCATTAGGTCCATTGGCTATCAAGGCCATCATTTATACGTTTGGTTGCAATGCGATGCGAGAAAATCGTATAAAATTTTATGTACCAATCAAAATTATATTTGGCTGAAATTATATTTTTAATCACCCCCGCGGTAGCCTTCGAAAGCGATGAATGAGGAGAAAAAAAATCTCTATATATCGTGGACTCTATTCAACCCAATCCCAAACGTTTTAAAATCGCCTTGTTGAGGAGGGCTGAGGTATCCTATGAACACCTGACCTAGATAACTTGCTTCAGGCATTTGGCATTTAAATCCCTCTTAAAGACTTAATCCTTTCCTGGAAAGCTTTTCCTTCATTCATTGTAAATCAACAAATTTTGTTCCAAAATTTTATTTTTTAAATTCGTGACTAACGGAAATAAACCGGATTTTATAGTTCTATCCTAAAGATAATTTAATCGCTATAGTCCTCTTTTAGAACTCAGAGTTTATATTTTATGATAAAAATTTTAGATTCCGGTTAAATCTGAGCGAAACCACAATGGTTTGAAATACCGAATCCGGTTGAATCTGAGCGAAACCACAATGAAATACGCCTGATTCATATAGTTACTTGTTCTGTTAAAAATGTCTCAGCCGCATTCATCGGCATTATTCTAAGCAGGGTATTATAAAATTTATGTTCAAAGTGTGTGCTGCCTTTGCTAAAGCTCCTATCAAGCATTTATTTAAGGGATCAATATAAATTTAACATATTTATCTTTGGTTTGTAGGGTATTTAAAAAATGAAAGAGTAGAAATATTGTATGGCTGCAAAATAAATGAAATACGTCGATATCACCCTTGACACTTTTATATAGATTAGAGGCTTTAGAATATCACGCATAAAATTCACTACATCTTTAATTCCGAGGCGAAGAAATAGGTCTTAGTTGTTGATTGGATGTTTCAATTGTATAAAGCTTTATGGCTTAATTTTTACTGATGTGGAAAGTTTTATATGGAGAAATCTCCTAGTGTGCAAATGTAAAAGCCAGAATTCCTTTTATCTGCGTACAAACCTTGACATCACGTGAATAAGTTTCCAGAGAGCGATTTCGACCAATAAAAGAGTGCAGGTGGATTACTCGAAATGTGTTGCCTTAAAAAACTTAATTGACTGTCGAATTTCAATGAGTAGGTGCATCTGAGTATAGCCAAATAGTAAAAATTAAATTGTAGTGACATCGAAGACGTTTTAATTATTTTTAAGATAGTACCTTGTTCCATTTATCCTTACACTTCAATTTTAAATCATGTACTTTCATGTGAATATGCGTATTTTTATACCGAAAAGTGTGCATTTTTAACCCTGACTTGATTTTATCCGGCGTAACAAAGGAAATGGAATATTCATGTGATTCTTGGCGTTGAGCAGGCTGATGCGTGGGAACAAAGCTCTCAATGTAAAATATTTGCATCTTACATAGTGGCTGTAAAGTTGAATTTAGAATTAGAATACTTATCCCATACATGTTTTTATTATGAGACCAATGTTTTCAATTTATTTGGCTATTATTTTGCGTGCAAAATAGGTGGGGTATAGTCAGGCACCGCTCGTTTCTGCACCACTTGTCTTACCCGGTTTCACCCCAATGATGGCTGCTAAGAATAACATGGCCTGGCCAACCAAAATCAAACTGAAAATGGAATACCATTATTTTAGCCTAAATTTAAATAAATAATCTATTAATAATGTATTTTTATTTACTAAAAATTGCCAACTTTCATTAATTATGTCATTCCTCCAGATTACGCCTGAAACGTCTCTTTTTATAGGTGATCTGGTATAAAATTGGAAGAATTGGAAACAAAAATTATCGCAATTAACTGTACAAAGAGAGATATATGCCTCATTCATTGGAGGAAGTGTCTACGGAGTTTTTCATTGAGAGAGAGACAAAGGGAGGTTGAGATGAGGAGGAAGGAGAATGGTTGGAAATGAGAAATGACCTCAGGATTGGAGAAGGGTAAGACACGACGGGGGCGTGGATAGGAGTAGGGAAGGGGATGCCAGGGAGAAGGAAGGGCTCCTAGAACTTCGCAATGAGGGTGAAATGAGTGTTTGAGAGGATTCGTAGCGAGGGCTGGAGGGGGTCACTGAGTGGGAAGTGGGTTGGTCTCGTCTTGCAGGAAGTCACCGCGGAGTGGAAGGAAGGACGAGAGAGAAAGAGGACAAGAGGAAGTGTTGTTGAAAGGACGAATGTTGAGAAATAAGGCACCGAGGAGCGCTCTCGAGACATGTGCGACCTCTTGACCCCCTCAGAAGCGATCGTCGACGGGGACTTCTGGTCAGAGGCGCAATTCCTGGCTTCTTCTCCGGGGAATAGCCGGATCTCTGCCTTCAAGACATTTCTACCCTAGAGGCCTCTGCATCCTCGCAAGATGGGGAAGTAAACACGGGCGTAAAAGATCACTTCAACGGATGCCGAACTGCATATGTAACAAATAAAACAAGATCACTGGTAACTTGGTGGTGTGACATTTAATCAATAAAAAATGGACTGTAAAAGTTATACATTTTTTATTGATGCATATTTGAATCAAATCTATGGTAAATTTCCTACTGAAATACATGTTTTCACTACTTCAGTCATCGCCGTTAACGACATTGATGTTTATTTGAAAAGCTGATTTTGACATAACAATGAATGCCTATCCCCTTGCTATTAGTGTCTCTTAGAGAAAAAACTTTAGACACGAGGTCATATTGTGATTCTTTAGTCAAAATTAATCGCAAGAAAAATTTATTTTGCGTTTCTTTGATTCGTTTCATTCAGGCGATTCATTCATTTTTCGTTATATTCATGCAATCCAGCACGCTTGAGTTTAAATAATGTCCATAAGAAAGGATGGCCACTAGCCAACATACTACTAAACATGTGTTTATTCTCGGCCGATTTACAAAAGAAACCAACCAGCATATTTTAAAGGTGGAAACTAAGTCTCCACTGTTTCAAATTAATAGAATACTGCCTGATTGAAATGAGTTGAAGAGTTTTACACTCATCACTAAATCGGATGCATAAAGAGAAAAGAAAGAGAGGTGGTTAGTTAGTGGGGACGATGACTTTGAGCGAAGGAAAATGCTGAACTTACCTCTGGGAATTGCTATAAAAAACTGTTCCACTCGAAGACGAGAAATGACGACGGAATTTGGAATGGGAACACAATGTCTGTGGTATACATAGAGGAGAGACCCAGGTATGCGTAAGTCATAGAAACGAATGAAGGAATCGAATAATTGGTAGGTTATTTTGAATAACGAAATACTTTTGACAATTGGCTTAAACTTAAAAAATAGCGAATTAAATAATTTATCTTATTGACTGGTATTCATGCAAACAGAGATTTCAAGATGCTATCAAATCAAATATCAGTCAAAGATTTCAAGGACTGTCAATCTTCTGTGTAAGCTAAGGTCTAAATCTTGAAACCTAATCCCCTTTGTATTTTTGTGAGAAAAATTCAACCGTCTAATTAAAGGAACTGACTGAACTATCGACTTTGGATGCGTAAGTTCGAATAGAAGAGGAAAGATTATTTTTGAACATTTTTTTTAGCAGCTCTCAATAGCATTTACTCCGACTCATAAGTTTTGTTATACTTTATCGCCATTCATCTATTTTTCTACAGTAATTAGCAGTGAATTTCGTCAAACACCTGTAAGGTTCACAAATACTTGTCTAAATGCATGGGCTTTCCACTGCTAGGGATACGAAAACTGTTCCTAATGTAAACAAACTTCGATTCAAAATTAGGTCTTCAGGTTATCCGAGCACTGTCGCGTTAAAATACTATGTGTACTGTCTGTGCAAAAATCATGTAGATTCGAGTTTGAAAACTGATTAAATATAAATCATAGTACCTATATGAATGAATTATACATGAAAAATTTGCATTAGATTAGTGTTTAAGCATGATTGTCAACTAACTCTGC
Source organism: Ceriagrion tenellum (assembly GCA_963169105.1). Lineage (NCBI taxonomy): Eukaryota > Metazoa > Arthropoda > Insecta > Odonata > Coenagrionidae > Ceriagrion > Ceriagrion tenellum. The sequence goes on from OY720635.1 coordinate 15,623,759, forward strand.
AATGCACCTCCGATTTTTCATCGCGATAAGGAAAAAAGTGCCGGTTTTCTGTGATTTTCAAAGAGAACGCGCTCTTTAGCTTATAATTGTGGAGAAACTTGAAATTTTATCAACATAAAACTGCTATGCTGAGTATAAAACATATTGAAATGTAACATCAATCTTTTAGTTCTTTCAAACTTGCCAAACGTGTTTAAGCTGGCAGTGAGGCGGCCGTCTTTGCAATAGGGATGGTGAAGTTAATGCATTAGTGTAATTCTCTCGGGCTCGCCACCGGGTAAGAAATTTATAGTCAGCCGACGTTTCGGGTTCCGACTCGTTACTCCTTCTCAAGGCTACTGATGCGAACTTGAAAATACCGTTTACAGAGAGAATTACACTAATATTATTCGCCGGGAAAGTGTTAAATCATACATAAGTTAGTGCCTTGTTTGCGTTTCACCGCCAACTTAAGCCCACTGAATTACTTTTTTGTTTGTTAACTTGTTAAAAATCGAAGTCTCAATGTGGGTTAAGTATGATAATTGTTTTTAAATACTATTAAAAAGAGCTTAAAAACAAGACCAAGATCTTGCTTCCAGTACTATTCACAATATATAAATAGTTGTTTCATAAAATTGATAGAAACTTTAGTATGGCAAATTTTGAAAGAATTGAAAGCTTGGGGGCACATTTTAATATTTTTCTACAGTGTAACAGTTTTATGTTGATTAAATTTCAAGTTTCTTCACTTTTATGTATATGCCAAAGAGAGCGTTCCGTTCGAAAATGACCAAAAAACTGACACTTTTTCTTGTTCTCATCGCGGTGAAAAATCGGTGGTGCATTGTAAAAATAGTCGATGAACATGGTTAAACGCATGATCAAAAGAGCTACTGTTTGATGTATCTTGCATTGATATAGATCCTCGTTCATTTTTGATCAGTTTATAAACTCGACTGCTCATAATGTTTTGCACAGACAGTGGTCTCTTTGTCTCGTTAATTTCCAAAAAATTCTCTCATATTTGATTTCGTTGAAACTTTTGCATTTTGGCACAGTTCAAAGATTTGAACCATGATGTATGGGGTAGTGAGCGGCTGACGTCGCTCTATTATTTCATTAACTGCTAATTTCTAATGTTACCATACCTGTTGCTATTGAGCCCAAATTATGCCATTATGTTAATCTATGGTTTTCATCTGACTCCTTTTTCTTAAAACCAAGTCCTATTATTTTATTTCCGTAATCTTATGTATTAAAAAACATGAAAGTGTGATTGTGCGGTCACTTATCAAAAACTAGTCAAAAACTACCAAACCACAGTACGGAATGACGTAGGACATTTTAACATGATTCATTATGTCACTAGGAAGGCTTATGGCTTCTTTTTGTATACCTAGTGGTCTCCGGTTCGACTTCAGACGAGTAAAAGCGTTTCCATAAGAAGTTCATGTAAAGTTCGTTTTTTTGGCGTGCAGACCTTTTTTATTTTGCATATTTCAATTTAGAAATAATGGTTGTGCAAAGTTGCAACAAAAACCATTGAAAAGAAAAATTAATAAATATTCTTATTCTTGCAGTTAATGTTTGTTTTCCAACTGATTTACTTTAAATTTTGAAAAAACGATCATAAAATTGCTGAAAATTCAGCGTTTTTGGTACGAAGTCCCCTTGACGACCGATAGCAGTTGTTGAAGCCGAACCTCATAATGATATACGATATGGCAATTAATATTGGCCCAAAATGTATCAATTGAGATAGAAGAATCCATAGAATCCATAATAAATACATTATGCGCGATATATATCGATATATTTAGATTGCTATCATTAGTTAGTAAGTTTATTTTTCGCTCCCGTTGAATATCAACGGGTACCTTCCGCAAGTACTTTTATATAAATTTGTCTTAAAAACATTTTATTTACTCAACCTAGCGAGATCGTAATATATTTGAAGGTTTACGGGCGTACACATCTTCGGGAGCCTTCCACCTGGCCAATCACCACCATCACTGCAGATATTTCGAAGGACGAGTCGGTAAGTCTGTCGTCATTCAGCCATAAGAAGTATCTTAAGTCAGTCCGAGAGAAACTCACTTCCACCACCACTTTTTATTTGGGTGGTTCTGCATATTTAAGACGGTTCATTCAGATCCAAGGTCGCCTTTGGAGCATCCGCCGGGAATTCTTTCAATTTTATAGCATATTTTTATCTTTTTTTACTTTTTTCCCTTGGTTAAAAGTGGACTAATCGAATCGATCATTAGCTTGCTCACTTTTAAGGTTTTCTTTTTAATTCCCTGCAACGTTTTTGATTGGACTCAAATATTCCTCCGTAATATTCCTTTTAGAGGCGAAAAAATAAAAAATACGTTTTTCCCGATTTCAAACATTATAAAAAATCGGCGAATAGCAAATGAGAATTAGATGATATATGCTTAAACCTACAAGCCATATTTAAAATCATGGCATAGACGATCGGTCACGGTCTCTTGTATCATTCCCAAATCTCTATGAGCGGCTTTACGGATGATTAGATGAGGAATATGATGGGAGATCTAACAAAGTCATCCACGTCGTTACTGCATCTCAGTGAGCCGCCTTACGAATTATCCCTACATTGTGACCTGTGGTTGTCCTCCGAGCCTCATTTCTGTTCAGTTGTGGCGCTTCTGGTATGGTTTGTTTTGGTTTATACAGCAGAGTATCACTCATTGTGATTTACTAATTTATAATAACTTGTACAAGTCATTCGTTACTGCCATATTAAGAACAATATGTTCCTCTTATAATAGGAAAAGTTAGTGGCACCCTCCAATGTATCAAATGACGGAGCATCAGTATATTTTCAAGTCTAATATGTTCTTCAACGAGTATTGTCTAATAGGTATGGAGTGGGGATAAAAGAAAAATATATTTCAGGAATGGAATAAAGACGAGAGAACGAGAAATAGAATGAAGAAGAGGGAAAGAGTATGAACCAGGTGTGCAAATAGCTGTAAGGGGAAACTAGTTTTTTGAGAATTTGAGTAACGAATACTTATAGCAATAGGAATAGTATATTTGATGCTGTGTAAGAGTGAAGACTTAGCCTCCCTTTCATATCCTGGTGGAATTTTAAAAATTTGGTTAAAATAATTTTCATTGCTCAAAAATTGGTAGATTTTTTATGGAGAGGAGCCGGAAAATACCATTTATTTTGACGAGATGTTTATAAATTAAGTTGTGAACTTAACATCTTCAGGATCATCTGCTATGCTTTCAGATGGGCGTGTCACATACATAAGGTCCAAATATTGCAGTGAAAAAGTTTGACCTCAAGGAATGGAAGTGTTTTTCCTGGGTACGGAAGGAAAGACAGGAAAGGTGAGGTAACTCAGCTCCTTGACGAAATTAGCGTGAGCCTAATGTCAGAGCGTCTCCCGGGGGAACGGAGGGGAGTTTATGTTATTGCATCATAGCCTTGTCACAATTCCTTACTGAGATGCCTTAGAGAGGCTAATTCCATTACTATTCGCATCCATGTCCGTGCCTTCCGGAGCTCAACTGCTCTTCCGTAGTAGCTCGGGAATCCTCCGTATTATTCTCTTACGGAAAAACAGCTCAGTGTCACCTCTATTCGGTAAAACAGCTTAATGTCACTCCAGCACGGAGAAACAGCTCGGTGTTCTTCAAATTCAACGTTTGAGATGTTACTTCAGGTTGCATTAGTGTGGAAAAATTATTGGGGTCAAGTTTTATAATTGCATTCACTCAAATGAATCATTTTTATCAAAACATTTGGGGTCACACAAAGGACCTTTCTTTCTAATTAAGTAAAAACGTAGCGTTGTTATTGAATCACCTCCTTGAAATCTTGTAGTGCTTTCGAAACATGCTCTATTCTTGCTTTTGAAAGAAACACTTCGAAACTCTGTTCCTGCCATGCTCGTCCACGTATTGCTGAACCCATGTATTTTGCGATTACAGGACAAGAAAAGAAGCCGTTTAAATAGTATTTCTCTTTTAGATGTACTATTAAGTTAACTAAACATACCGTGATGAAATCATGTTTACCTAGTCGTCTTATTAAGTAAGACAAAAGTGAAAGAACTTGCATTTATTTTAATTCGAAATGCTTATGTCATTCAGAATAACGAGGTAAAATATCACAGCAGTATTCAACTATTTCATTTCCTCTGATTCCGTTTTCTCCTGGATCAATTTAGATTCAAAATATACAAACTGTTTGGGTTACAATATCATAGAATTTAGACCCACTACAAAAGGTATATTAGAATGACTAATGTTCATTAATACGTGGTTAAAAATATCCTTCCTGATAAGAGTCGGAAGCAGTGGAAAATTTTGATAAATTTTACACGGCGTTGAAGCTGAGTAATAGGTTCAGTGGCTAGAAGTTGGGTGAAAAATATAAAGGGAACTGAGTAAGATCGGCATGAGTGTGAAGATAATTATGAGAACCAAAGAGTTTTTGAGGTTTTATGAGGGAAACAGGCATGGGAGTGAATGACTGGTAGGCTGGTGAGTGGAAATTACATTGGATTTATTTAACTACTAAGATTCTTGAAGTGTGATTGACGCCTCTGTATAAATTATTATTCTCAGCCAAACTCTTTCATACGATTTTTTACCCCTTTTTTGATAAGAGAACACAAAAGAAAAATCAAATGGGCTCGGTAACTTTTTCTCACAGTTTGTGTGAAACTTCACTACTGTGTACAAAATTGGCCAGTCAATTTGGTTTGTCATGAAGGTTTTTTATACAGTTAAGCCCAAAGCCATCGAATTTATCAAAGATTACTAAGCTCTGTAATTTCTGCCGAAGTAGTAGGTACTCTATAAAATGTAAAGGTTTAAATTTATATTCACAGGTATGCCATTGATAAAACTCTAAAGTAATCGATAGACATTAGTCGGGGAAAAGGTGGCTTAAGTTGGTATCTCCAATTCCAGATTCACCCAGTATTTCTTTATCAAGCCCGATATGATGGATAAAGAAAGGAGCAGATTTTTCCTGCGATTTTTATGAGTAATTTCTCTTTTTAAAAAGAAGTGATAATTCTTTGGAGCTTCCCAAAATTCGAACATTCTTCTCCTGATAATTTTTCGCGCCGTTGAAGATTTTCCCTTTATGTCCATGTTCTTTAAGTTTTGAGAAATGAAGTCGTTCATTGATAGAGAAAAAGATACGATAATTTTAGTCATAGTTCCCTTAGAGCTCTCTCGTGAAATATCCTCGACATCCTTCCGGATTCATTCGGTGAATTGAAGGTCTTTCTCTATCGTACTGCAGATAAGCAGAGCTGAAGTACAAATCGAAGACTGCATTGACAGAGGTGAGAGCCTCTTAGCAATATTTTACGCGAAAACGATGTCTCTTTTACTTGGGGATTTTTCACAGAAAGTATTCTAAATTTATGCGTCTTTCAGTTATTACTTCCCGAATATACTGTCGGCATCTAAATGATATGCCGCTGTACTTTGAAAATTTATATCTTAGTCCCTATAAATGCTAGTGCAATACTTTTTACGCTAATTTAAAGATAATTTTATTTATATTTCAGCATTAATTTATATTATGTGATAAAACCAAAAATGGAGACACATTAATGAAATAATCGACACCATGCACCCTAAATTTAGCAGTTTTGATAACTTCATGAACTTTGTAACTAACCCAAGGGAAAGCTACGAGATCTAGTAGGTAAATGATCTTTAGAGGTCGGGCTTCCATTGACACTAGAACGACGGACCTAGCCACTTCGGCTATTTTTGAAATTGGTGCTTCCTCAGTTGTGCCCATAAATTTCTTTTTTTGTTTAAATTTTGCCTTTTGGTGAATTTTCATCATTTTTTTAGATCTTTACTTTTGTGAAGTCTGAAATTTGCCTCGCGAGAAATTTAAGAAATAATTAGGGTTTTGCCTAGAACGAAGGAGGTAGCATTTTTGCAAACATATTTATACCATGGGCATAATGAAGTTTTCGCCTTGTAAGTCAATTTTTTTGATTACATAAAAAAATACAAAAAAGAAGAAAAACAAAAGAACATGTTAAGGCAAAGATAAGAAATTTTGTTGGCGGATTTTATTATTTTTAATATTTTTATATTTCTCTGTCCTTTGTAACTGGGCTAACCGGGTGGCCATTTTTTTCTGAGCGACCAAAACCATTGAGACAGGAGCGTGCAATGAGCTCTCGTATGTGTACAAGATAAAAAAATAATAGGATTTTATTGGCATAGGTTTGGGAGGCTGACGGTGAGACTGAGCTATTGAGACTGCTAAATACGAAAAGTACAATTGTTAAGTTTCACACGAAGAATGACATTTGACTGTTTACCGAGGAATAAGAAGAAGTATGTAATCATCATTAGTATAACGCCTTTTTCAAGTCATGTAGACCAAAAACTCCAGAGACAATAAAAATTGTAGAATCAAACGAAGTGCGGAGTGGATATCATTGAAATTTGGCAATACTGTGCTTTGCGAAGGTGACCTTCAGACGATGGTCTGTTCATAGTTTCTACGTTACTATTGACTTGAGCGCAATCAGTGCTTATCTTCTTTACAAAAAAGTAACTGGTATCCGTGTCACGTGAAGGGAATTCCTGCACAGGTTTTCTGAGGAGTTAACAGCCAAGGCAATAAGTTCCAAGTCGCACGCACCCGAAAGCGAGACAATTCTTGCTCAAATGCTGTTGATGAGAGTACGGGAAAATGACAATCTTGTCAATCAAAGCAAAACTGTTGAGATAACTACTGTGTTCGAAAGTGAAAAATATGTAAGAAAAGACCGTGTGGTAAATGCAGCGCAAAAATCAAATTTTGTGTAAAATACCCTGAGTAATGCCTATAAAAAGTTTTGCAGTCGCATTCCGCGATCTATGATGTGCGCAGGCAATTCCATTGCACTTGAATCCATATTAAAACAATCCTTGTACTCTTCCACTAATATTTATTAATGTACTACACGTTTCGCAGCTTTCTGCATCCTCAGGTACAACTGTTTACGTGTTATTTATTGATAGTTACGATAGTAACCAACGCCAATAAGCTGGCATGGGGAAAAAAATAATTTTTGGGTGGAAAGGCAGAGGAACATACATCTACATCTACGTGATACCCTGCGAGCCACCACGAGGGTGTGTGGCAGGGGGTGAAGATCACCAAACATGCACTATTGACATGCAAGTAGGATATTTAAGGGAGATATGCTAGATAATAGGGTCACATGGAGCTAGATGGTTAGCATCTACATAATAAGGAAGGGATTATTGGTTGTTATTACACGTCATGCACTACAGACTACTCTAACTATATTTCACCTACCTATCCCTTTGCTACGCTGCCTATTGTTCTCTCTTATAGTACGAGGGAAAAATGACATTTTAAATCTATCGGTACGACAATCTATCTCTCTAATCTTGTTAATATGATCAAACCTAGCATAATACGCAGGGGTTCTCAATATATATCTAACGTCATCTGTGAACCAGTCAGTTTCGAATTTACTTAAAAGGTTTAACATAAATTATAACCTGCGTTCTGATAGTAATTCCCATCCTAGTTCTTCGAGGTTAGAGGCTTGTAAAAAAGGAAATTTTTTCGGTAAGGATTGGGGAGGGGTTCGGAAAAAGAAACTCGTTGCCGAGGTTGCTTGACTCTCTGATAATTTCCATTTTCTCCAATGCATCCATCTTTAAACCTTTTGGTAGGACATAGAATTTCGGGGATAAAATCACTTACGTGATTATTATCCTGAGGATGCAGCAAGCTGCGAATCGCGTAGTACATCAATGAATATTAGTGGAAAAGTACAAGGATTGTTGTAGTATGGATTCAAGTATAAAATACTTCCACAAAGTGACGCCTGAGGGTGTAAAGTTTATTTAATTCATTACGGGTCCAAAAATATATTATTTAGTGTTACCGCGTGGGAAATAAAAACAATTGACCCCTTTATTGTGGCATATTACTGGCAAGAGACAAAGCTGTCCAATTTTTCGGGTAATATTGATGAATAATGCCAATGAATAGGTAAAAAAATTAATATTATTAGTTACAGTTGCTAAAATAAAAGATAAATCATTTTAATGGTTCAAAATGGAGTAAAAATATACTCTTTTGTGATTTAGTTTCTTTAACTTTAATGCCTCGCGAGATTTGGAACCTCAAAATCGCCAAAATGGCTAAGTCCGTCGTTCGCGTCAGTGCCAAAGTCTCGTCGTTCTAGGGTTAAAATCATTGAAATTACAATGAAATTGTGAACAACAGCTTCTGCGAAGAGGAGAACGGCCCTAAAAGAAAAATTTGACCGATGATGCACATTCTATTGACATTCTTTCACTTCGACTGAGAATCAATTCATGTCACGTATAATAAAAATGGAAGTGCATCGGATGCCATATCTTGCTGGGAAAATAGATATTGGGAGCAGAAATTATAATTTTTTTCAAAATCATTATTTTTCTTCGCATATGAATAAGTTTCAGCATGGTGGTCATTTTGTTTTTGCCTATCGTGAAACTATCATCGTCTTACTCGAAGATGCAAAGCGGATAAGGCTTTTGTTCATGTCATTCCAATCAAATATGTACCATATTGTTTCTACATCTCTCCCAATATATTATAATTTATTATAATGGATGGTTTTCTATGGTGTAATGTCTTTTAGTAACGCTTGGATTCGTAGAAAAATTACATGAAGACTAACCACCATTGTCATATTTCATTTTCTGTTGTTGAGATTTCATCTATGGTTTCATCGCATTTACTTTAAAATATTGAATACATATTTAAAAGGAAACTAATTCAAATGTTTTCCCTTTAGCACTCTAACCACAATGGATATGTTGCTTGGTCATGAAGTACATACTAGGTCCTGGGTTTAGGTTCCAATGTAAATCAAGGTTCAGACTCTATTCGGCGAAGTTTGATGCACTCTACCTTGCAAGAGTCCAGGATTTGCGATTTTAAATTTGATGGGTAACCAAGAACAATTTATGAAAATGACACTTTTCCAGCCGCATGATATGATTGGAAATTGTATGATATGCAACCTCAAAAGATTGGTTAAGTTGGAAATTAAGTTATCTGCTGCTCATACCGATCCAAGAAAATTCTGCATGCATGGATTTCTCAGACATGTCAATCACTCACATTTCACTTCACGAGAAGTTTTATGTATTGTAAAGAATCATTGTACTTCTGTCATTTTAGATTTGTCAAGATTCTACATTTTTACATTACGCCTCGTTGTTAGCGACTTTCGTTGGACATAATTTCTTCTATCGTACAACCCATCTTTATGATATCACCTAAATATGATGTTCACCCCTATTGGGATTGTTTTGCAGTCGGTAAATCTTTTTCATTAGAGACGGTATTCGTGATCTCACGATGGCACCAATTCTTTTGCTCCTTCCGTTGCGCCACGTTAGACATTCAGCATATTCATTGCTTATCATAGCTGACACTTATTTCGGAAAAAAAACGAATATGGCTCGAGAAAATAGAATTGATTATTTTATGTGAGAAAATTTACGACAGCATACTCTTTTTGTTTGGATTTCCGTTAGATTGTGGATCGGAACTTGCTACGTCGCGATGAAAAGCATTCCAGAAACATTTTCAAATCATCATAGGATATGACACTCAATTTATCCACCGATGACACTCAATTTATCCACAGAAATGCGCGTGTCTATTGCTAGATATTTGTAACGGTAAAGGTGTTTCCATAGCCAATGGAGTGCCTGTCGGAATGTTTATCCTTCTATGAATCAATGGAAATTTATAATGAGAAATGCTCTTTATATCAGGGTGTTTTTTGGCGTACGAATGACTCCAGTGCTCCGATGTATTGATTATCCTCGAGAATGACTTTCATCCAGTGCAAAATATAAGTTTATATAAAATAACTACAACTGATCTATGGTTTTAATAGGTATGAAAATTTGTTGTCTTAGTTGTCTTTGTTATTTTATTTCAGCCAATACTTGAATTTAAGTAATAGTTGTACGCTACTGGTATATAGCCAACCTGTTAATAGGAATAAGAATCGATGGAATCGGAATCGATAATCGGGAATCTATTTGAAAGAATCGGAATCCGAATCGGAAAAAAGTAGAATCGACTCATCCCTACTTATAAAAATTAGCTATAAGTTTGAAAAATATGCTCTAAAATAGCGCAGCAGGATTACTCAAAAGCCAGTCAAATTATGAAAAACTCTTGACTTCCCTTACTTATTTAACTTACCCTCTTTAATGTTGAGTTTGGCCCATTGCAGATCGCCAGAAATGCGTGGTTTGCTTGGTAATCTTTCTATTATCCTCTGAACATTTCCTCATTTTTTCGTTCTGTTTCCTTTTCTCCCCAGACTATGTTTTTAGCGTTTTTCGTATTGAAACCCTTTAACCTTACAAATGTCCTTCCAAAAATATCTTTATTACAGATATGTTTGGAATGTGTGATAACATCATCCACACCATTTTTTTGTTTCCTCTACCCTTTTTCCTGTCGCCTTAAATTTGGTGACATGGCTAAATATTTTCTTTATCAGTCAACAAGCACTTATTCATAATATTTGCACATAAAACTTCAATTTTCATTTTTGAATGGTTTGCATATTTGTTGGGGGGAGTTGGCTGACATAATACTTGGTAGACTAACTGGTTTTATCAATAGAAACTTTTTGACTCAATAATCATCAGTTTTTTAGCAGTTTACATATTTGCTCTAGAATCTATGGAAAATGGCAATGGCATGGTCATGTAACAATGTCTTAAAATATTATTTAAAAACTGAACAATAGTATTTAAGCCTCCCTGGATTATTTAATTTACTCTGATGAACGTTGCTCATTCTTCTCCTTTTCCTCACTTTTTTGCTTTCGGGAATATTTTACCGTTAAATTCACAGAGATATTTATTATTTTTTTCTTTCATCTACCATCATTAAAAAGTTAAAATATAGAGGTATGAGAGGCTGTCCAAGATGAGAAGAGCCTTCCGTAAAAGCAGCTTCTTAATGAAATACGGTCAAATAAATCAAGGTGATGGGAAATTTTCCATCTCGATATGGTCAAAAATTAAATTGTGTGTAAGAAGATACATCGGAAAAGAAAGTTGCGAGTGCCTTGGAGAATAAAGTTATTTAATGAAGATCAACGATGAATGGAAACCATTTTTCCCAGGAAGAGAGAGGAAATGCTATTTTTTATATTTTAGGGCTTTTCTGACCTCTACGGTACTCATCGAATCGATTTATTACCGAATCTATGGCCTTGTTGCTGGCAACCCAACTCCACTCTCCACCCCTTTATCCTACATCTTCCTCCCATTATGTTGCCGTTTTAGCGCGTCTATCCGAGCGAGAACGATCACAAGAGGATTGCTCCAGCATCCTTGTCACTCTATCATCCCCTGCAGACGAGATAATTTTATTGCCGATTTGTTTACTGTACCACTAGTTTGATTTCCTCAAGGGAAGGGGTGGGCAACCCTTGGCATGCACGCAAAACGTGGCCCGCTCATTACTAGATTTTGGGTTCAATTTTCTGCTGCGGAAACAATGCCGATGTGTGCAAGCCAGCCTACTTCTATAAATCCAATTTAAATTTCTTATTTGGCCACAAAAGCAGCTGACCGTATCGGCAGCGGTCACTTTACATCGAGCTGCGACGCTGCATGGCATTCTCTGTGCCACATAAAAAAGTGTGAATAACTTTTTTATATGCTTCCTTGAAAATATGAACAAAAGAGCCCTCAGGGAGGAAAAATGTATCCTCTTCTCCAATCCTCCTTGTCTCTCCAGCCTTCGTTCTCTAATTGTCTCCTTTTCATATCTTGGGTGACTTGCTTTGTCCAGTCTTCTGGTGGTCGTCCTCTATTCCTCCTCCCGGGTGGTTTGCCAATTTAATATCTTTTTTGGCCAACGTTTCTCCTACATTCTCTTTACATGTCCATACCATTTTAGCCGTCATTTCTCCATTTCCTGTATGATGTTTTCTTCTACAAGCATCATTTTTCTTATATTTTCATATATTATTTTTTGTCGTTTTGATTTTCTGCAGGTTCATCTTAGAAAATCCATCCCTACGACCTCCAGTCTCTGCCTATCCTTTTTGGTCATTTCCCATGTCTCTGCTCCGTAAAGGAGTATACTCTGAATAATTGTTTTATATATTCGCAATTTTGCTTTCCTACTTATGTCTTATGACCATAATATGCTATTTATTTTATTTATTGCTAGTTTTGAGTGTTGTATTCTGTTTGTTACCTCTTTTTTTCTGGTTCCTTCTTTTCCAATCGTTACACCTAAGTATTTATACTCACTACAGACTTCGATGGCATTTCCTTCTATTTCCAGATTCCTTGCCTTCTCATTTATTACCACATATTTTGTTTTGTTGAAATTTACTTTGGCCCGCCTTATTGTATGTTTCTATCAATTTTCTCATCATATATTCCGCATCGTACTTATCTCCTTCAATTACTATTTGATCGTCAGCAAAAAGTAATGTATATATGAGTCTCCATCTATTTTTAATACGATTTAATTTTTTTTAAATAAATGATGTAGTAATAATTTTTTATGATGGCCTTTTTTGTTATTCAGCTAGTTTTACATAATTTACATTATCTCTGACAAACCGAATATCAATAAGTATATTCTCAAAAGAGTTAAGTTGGCCCGAAAAGTTTTGAATTAATGATTTGGCCTGTTTTTCCGAAATTCTCCGGAAGGTTGCTCACCCTTGCTCCTGCGATCTTCTCTTGGAGGGTAATGTTCAGTCCGCAAATTGGTACATTTACCCAAATACCACTGTAAACATTCCTTCTTAAGTGTTTCCTGAGGACGGAATGGTGGGAGCGAGCGGTGTAACTCAGAAGAGAAAATGAGAATGCTAACTTGGCAGGGCTGTGTGTATAGTTTAAGATGTGAAATCACTAAAATCAGAGATACCACGAAAACAGTTTATTCAGGTTTTTCCTGCGTTGATCCATGTTAATGGAAAACAGTTTTACCAACGTTACAGCTAGCGTCGTCAGGTCCTGAGCCTGACGACGTGACATGAATCAACGCGGGAAAAAGCCGAATAAACTGACCTCAATAAATCACCGCGGAAGCCTACGTACCAATATTTATACCACGAGAACAATCGCCTCTTCATCTCTTCTAAAACCGCCTTTGAGAACACTTAATTTCTACTCCGGCCCCTTGGCCGGGAAAGGAAATAGGATGCAGATTTGCCTTTTGCGTAAAAAAGGGAGCCGTTAGGGAGCTTCTAAAACCTACTCTGATAGAATTTATTTCCGTTTAACCGAATAATATTACGAAACTGACGCTTATTGCACATCTTCAGTTTATAGTGGAGCGGTATAGAGCATAAAAGGGACCAGTGGTTTCCCACCCAAACTTCTTCATAACCAAGCAGAGCCTAATTAGCATTTTTTGATACCAAATTCAACCTTACTTATGAAAATTGATAGAAAAGTCCTCCAATGGGCAAAATTCCGTTTGATGATAGTGATGACATCAGTATAATATCTTTATGAAACGTAAATGTTCGCTTTGCTGATTAAGGTAGCGTAGATATTAGTAACCAAATTATATTCTTCAAAGTGTTCTTTAGTGGAATTTTCTCAGGGAAATGACTTCAAGAGGCTCCATTTAGGTGATGTTTTTTCTCATTTTTGCCAAAACACGAATCTAGGTCTCTTTCGTGAGTCGGAGTGGAAATTGATTGAAACTAGATATGTGGATTCAATTCCGCACGCCTCGTTTAAATCCAATTCACATGGCGACTCAAAAAAATAACTTGTACCCTTGTATTGGTTGTCAAAAAACACATTTTCGATGTATAACTTTTCCTCTTGAAATGGATGCCTGGCAAATTCCGCTCCGGTTCCATTTCAAATATTTGGAAACTTGTTTCCTTGTGTAAATAAATTTCCCCGCAAGATTGATACATCGTTCGGCGAGGGATTTTAAACGAGGTATCTTTTTTATAATAACTCTCAGCAATAACGACTATTAAAGACGGTTTCCGATGGATTAAACATTTAAGTGAATCTCAATGTAAATTTACAATATGAATATTCCATCTCAAGTATTTTTTGTTCTTAGTCATGCTATCTGCTTGAAGAAAAACTAAAATTGAATTAGAATGGCCTAAAAATGAAATCCAAGACATAAAAATAAGGCATATTCAGACTTTTTTCATTCAATTTTTCATTGTAATATTAATCAAGAGATGGTTTAGTAAGTTGACAAACTTTTGATAACCTGTCCTAAAGTATAAAACTTGTTCATAAAAATACTCAAAAATGATTCAAAAACCACAAATTTGCTTTTCCAAGGGGATATTTTTAGCATTGTAACTTTGTCAACAAATTATTATATTAATTTAAAATATATTCAACCAGCAGAAATGCCCGTAGATTCACAGCTGGAGGGTTTGTTTTAAGAAGGAGCATAGTAGTACTCTTTTTGCAGAAGAGAATCCGTTTCCCAATTTTTTATCTTCGATCTATTACCACTCCAAATGCCTCTCGTTGCCTCGATGGTAGATACTTTGGCTTTTTATTTCTCAGGGCGCCAGGTGATTTTGAAAAAATCACCACCAAAGTCCACAGGACAATATGAATGATAAAAATAAGGAAAACAATCAAATTAAAGATCAAACAGTATCTATTATATAAATCCTCAAAATTCTTCCAGGATCAAAATATGTCTACTCTGGACCAGCATGACAATCAAACTCTCCCACGCATATTCATAAAAAACCGTTGCCAAGTAAATGAAACCGATAAAATCCAGCCAAGGCCCTACAATTTTATTTAAGAAATTAAAAGTGAATTCAAATGTAACATTATTCGTTACACTATTGCCAAGCGGAAATGGAATATTGCAACAGATTTTCCCCCCATGGAATTACGGCAACATCAGCAATTGCGAGTGACTCCGTAAAGGTAATATCGTGGCCAGTCCCTGTATCAAAATTACGAAAAATGGCCCTTATTTCTGATTGATTTCTGCCATTGTTTTTAAGTATCCATGGACGCTTAATGTTGCATAACATAAATTTATTTGACCGACATTGGTTACTTATAACACAGAAGGATTCCTTTAGTATGGCGTATTTTTCGGTACAGTGCCTCACTCTTTAAGAGAATAATTTGAGCATTACTGAAAATGTGCAGGTATCATAAGTTGAAGTATAAAATTGAATCCGATGTAATTACTTTCACGTTTAATTAAAAGAACCATGCTTCTGTACACAAAATTAACTGGTTTAATGGTAATATTTTTTCAATCATTCCTGTGAAAGGAGAAATTATAATCAGTGGACATTGTAATAATTTTGTATAGAAGGAACAGCTTATATTTGCACGCAAAAGCTCTTATAATTACATAAGTAACGGGATTACCGTTTGATGAGGTGCAAATTTTATTTCGCCTTTTATAATGCTTTTTGCAATCAGGAATTAAGAAAAAAGAGGAGATGAGGTAAATAAATACCATTGCTGGTGAATGCCTGTAGCAAAGAATAATTCTAGGTCTCACGAGCAAATAACTTCACAGAAGTGTCAACTTGCTGAACTTAGACTTAAGCGGCATGAGGAATGTCACTGATTGCCTCAGTGACCCCAAAAATTATAGTTTCAACATTAATATAGATCGTGTTTGAGTCATTTTACCTGACACCCCCTAGCCCAATCCTCCTCCCTCCATGGCGTCTTGGGGATCAAGTTGGTGTGGTGGCTAGAGTACTGGCTAACCACACGGGCGGCCAGGATTCAAATCCCTGCAGAGGTGGATGTTTTTCAGCGGAAACCAGATCCCTACTTGAGTGTCTTGTGGAGGGCACTTCAAGTACAGTACTCCGTCTGTCGGATGAGACGTTAAACCGTGGTCCCCTAGTCGCCTATCGTTAAGAGCAGGCTATTGCCGACGCTGGGTTTCCATCCACCTTTTCTCTACCTATCCCCTATGACGCAAATGACCTTAGCTGTTGGTTGCCTCCCCAAAAATCCAATCTAATCTATGGTGTCTTATTGCTGCCTCTTGGTGTCTTCTTGCTTCGTGGTTGCTGTACGTGGACTTAAACGGCATCTAGAGTTCCGCTATGCATCTCAGATACTCCAAATACTTTTGATTGGATACTTATTGGTTATTATTTATCATATAAATTTTTTGTGACCCTCTACCCACCGCCCCAAAGAGGCCGTGTGTCTCTTCCCCATAATACTTTATTTTATATAGTAAGAAATACTGTGAAACTGTAGTAAGTTTACTCCCTGTACTAAGTTTTGTAGAAATTGCACTCGGCGTTCCAGAGTTATGCTGAAATATACATAAACACCCGAATCCATTTTTATTCATACAACAGAACTCCGATAATCGGAAATCCGAGTCCATGAATATGCATAATGGATTGTTGACTGGTCGCCAAAAACTGTTGCCTGGAATTTCGTGAACAAACAACTTTTTCGATTAAGTCGCCGTCTAGTGATGAAAGACTGAAGTTCAAATGTAAATACAGTCTACAGATCGTAAATAATCACGTCTTACCGGTTTTACTTACCAGTAATCATAATGCAGTGGATAAAAAATGTAGTACTACACGCGGGACGTAAAGACACACACTTTTTTTAAATTTCGTCTAGTCTACAGGTGTATTTGATTCCTCTTCAAATTTAATTACACAAATGCACAACAACATTACACAATGCACTTCTTAGCACTTCGTGAATATCGTTCTACAGCAATTTAATAATAATACAAGGTGACAAAAGTGGAATGAATAAGAAGACGGATACAAGTACTATAAGGGTTTCAAAACCAAGATCCGACAATATCATCTACGGATAAGACATTGCGCCAATATCTATCATTTTAATATCTAATAAAGGAGAGATTGATGTTGAACCTACTTCGAGGCCACACATGAATAGTAGCTTACATATTAACATCCACATCAGTCTATCTAGATCATACCTTATGATTCCTAAGGCTTGTAATAGGTAATAAACCAAAAAAGTGTAGCTGATATTCCCTGTAGTAGATATTCCCTATCTAGCATTTACAAAGTAACTGTGAAGTCTCAAAAATAGCCAGCTATTATTCACAGCATCAAGTTGTTCATCTCTCTTCAATTGTTATTGAATATTCCACACAGTCTCACGTTAACAACAATCAACAACGGCCATTTACGAGTCAACTGAAAATACTTTTTTCTAAGTAGCGCCAAGGACTAGGTGAACTAAAAGTGGAAATTTGGGCAACACGTAGCCTAGGCAACGATTTCAAACATTTTAATCCATTATGTGTATTCATGTCCGAGTCAACCGAAACTATCAACAAATAACAAGATATGGAGAGAAAAAACTGACCGCAACCGTTGCCAAGCAACAGAGTCGAAGAAAGTCTTCGCTTATTTCAAGAAATAAATAACTTTTTGATACAGAATTTTTATTTTGGCAATACTGTTGTGTAGCCTTAATGAATATGTCTTTTGTATTTTTTTAAAACTATATTGCCTTTCAATATATACCATTGATCTTAGAAAAATAACTGGTTATAGGGCACGATGCCGCCCCTTATATTTCGCTGAGGCGGAGTTCTACCGTATATTTATTACGGAAAAATTATCATGGCGAGAGAAATTCGTTTTGATATTGGAGATGGAATCGCGTGAAACATTGATAACTTTATTCTACATTGCACCGACGTATCGATACAGTATCGCAGGAAAGCGGTCAGGACGGGAAAAGGTAATAAATAAAAAAAAGGAACGGGAGAAGCGTGTGTTTGTGGCGCCACCTTTGGATTCATATCGGAGTGTTCGTCGAAGGATATTCATCCGATTATGATCGACGTCCTTATTTGCATTTCCTCCTCTCGCGCGCTACCTCTCGGGTGGAGGGCGAGTCAACTGCGGCGCGGTTCGTTTCCGCACCCGAGGGAGATGGGTGATGGGGAGAGCGGTGAATGTGGAATGAGAGCGATATGGAATTGGGGTGTGGGGAATGTCCTTCACCCCTCCACACTCAACTTGCAATTTCTCTCGGATCCCGTGCCGTCCGTATTATTCCCTTTAGAGTACTTTTAGCGAGAGTCTTATCTAGTGATCGTAAATACCATTTTTGATTCCATTACTGTTTTTAACAGTTTGCACATGCGTTAAATAATGTCACTACGTTTACCAATCGAACTCAGATCAATTTGGCCGGTTCAGCTCGGTATGGTAAACGCAACGGGCTAGCGAGATCAATATGAGAAGTGGGCTAACTCGGCCCGCTTCCTCTGCCAGTCTGAGATTTCAAATCGCTATGAAACGATTCAAATCGATATTTCAATGGATTTCGCATTGGTAAATCAGGCGATCCGAATTGGCTGGCTTAGTATGTTTAGATCGGCCCGAGTTCATATCGATCTTAGTTCGATTGCTAAACGTAGTGCATGCCAATAAAATTGACGCAAAAATTGTGAAATATCAGTGGCCGACTGATTCTAGAGTTTAGTATTCATTTTAAAAAACATTTGTGTCTGTAGCAAGTCCAATCCAAACTTGTGTTAAGTATGTATTGCAATTAACAGAGGTATCTCGCTTAAACTATCTTTGAAGGCAATGCGAGCGAGATAGTTCCCTAATCATAATAAAGACCATATTCTAATTATACTTTTTTATTTCATCCGCTGTAAGACACATGAATTAAATATTGAATTATTAATGGTGCAATAATAAATTTTTACACGAAAGAAATTGTAAGTAATTAAACGAAAATATCTAAATAAGTCTTTAACTCCACTCATTTTCTTCACGCGGTACGTTTGAAACTCCATCAAAACCCGAAGGTTAATTGTGATCCCGAAGGATTTACTACGGTGAAAATATGATTTATTTACAAAAAAAGTTGAGATACACAAACTACGCACTGTTGATTTTTTGGCGAGATGTAGGTTTTAGAAATTCCTCATTAGTTAAATAAGGTATCTCTGGAGTGCATACATGTACCATTTTCCATGTAAAAGGGTTGGTATTACCTGGCAAATAGCTCGGAAAATCAAGTGGTAAGGGGTTGATTTTTTATGCCTATGGAAGGATGATATATTTTTATTTAAAATGAGTCCAAATTCATTGATTTCTAGGTAAAATGACACTTCGTTTGAACTACCTTAAGTATCATCCCTCGTCCGATGGAACTTGGTTCTGTTTGCTTTATCGTTTCCAAAGGGAGACGGGAGGGCGGGAGAATAGGTTGGAGAATGGGGTGTTGAGGTGGATGAGGGCGAAGGAAGAGGTGGCGGAGGAGGGTGCGGAAGTGATAACAGGATCTGCATCTCTTAAAGGATCGAGATATGTATAGGGGAAGAAAATATCGAGGGTTGGTGTAATTTTGGTCGCGGTATTCTCTCTACGGGGTATTTACTTTTAATACAGCAGAATCTTGATCCCTTATTGGGTGTCATGTGGAGAGCATTTCAAGCACTGTACCACGTGCATCGAACAGGATATACAGCTGTTGACTCACTGACAACTAATATGCAAAGAGATCGATGAATTTATTCCAATAAAACTGAAACAGAATAAAGAACCTCCATGGTACATTAACGATGAAAGATGGGAACTGGAGAGGCAGAGGAATCTTGATAAAGGTCAGTCTTTCACGAGAAAACTTCTGAAAATGTTCATGTGTGGAGTTATACACGTAGAAAAATATCATAGTAATCATTAAAATATTGTCATATCCCAATCGTTAAACTCTGTCTTTGAAATTGTAAATACTCAACGAAAGAAACCATGTATGACGCTCAGAACCCTGTTATTAGCTATCGTCTGGGTGACATAGTAATAGAGCGCAATTGGTTAATTTAAAATACATCGCAATGCTTCTAAAAGTTACATCAAATTAGAATTGATCGAAGGTGAAGCATTACAAGATGAGAAAATAGCCAATATCACTAAAAAAATATATCGGCCCCTATCGTTAAACATGCAATCGTGCAAGATAATCGAGCAAACAATTGCTAGTAGCACTTTTCCGGTAATCACAACATCTTATTGAGCAGTCAGCAAGGCTTCTGGATGAGTGGGTCTTGTGTAAGATACTTCAGCTCTTCCTAGACGATATTATATAATCAAGCGAATCGAAAAGCAAGCTGACGTGTTATTCCTGGATTTAAAGAAAGCTTTAGATTCGCAAAAAATAAATATTCAAAAGAAATTCGAATAGGATAAACGATACATTAGCAAATAGGATACATGATTTTCTAATTGGCCGCAAATGATGAAAAAAGTCAAAGTGAGATACTACTTTGCTCTGGTTAGGCCACACCTCTAATACGCCGCGAGCATTTGGGACCCCGGTCAAATAGTCTTAACCAAATAAATTAATAAAATACAAAGGAAAGCAGCGCGCTTCATTGAAAACGGCTACAAGCGTACATGTAGTGTCTTACAACTTTTAGAGGGATTAAGGTGGGAGCCCCTTGAGACTCGGAAGCTACACGCTAGGGTTAGTTTGCTTGATAAATTCAGAACTGATATTTTTCAGAGCGACACAGAGAATATTATCATGACTCCTCACTACATCTCTAGGTCTAATAGATGCGATAAAATACGAGAGATACACTACCGAACAGATAGATACAGAAACTCATTCTTTCCGCAAACAATAAGCGACCACAATAAAAATTGAGCTCCACTAAATACACTCCTATAGTACATGTCACCATTACACCTCCCAAAAACTTACACCTTTACACGGCTGGTGACTTACCACCCACTGCCACACGCCCAATCAGCGGCTCGCGGGGTAGTATGTAAATGTAGATGTAGATGAAATGATAAGTAGTTATCGAGTGCATTCTTTCCCGTATGGATGGAGATATCCGCAGTCCCACCAGGGAGCGTCTTCTGCTCCCTGTTATCCCCCATTTACGTGAACAACATTAATACTTGGAAAGTTGAAAGAAGTTTTTTGTTTTCGGCTGATTCCCTCATCTACCGAGAAATAGCCCGGCAAATGCCCTCTTACTGATTCTCTCATCGGCTCTTAGAAGTGTTATCTCGTGGTGCTTCGAGTCGGCACTCGAAGTTCAACTTTGTAAATCCGCTAAGCACACTTCA
Source organism: Ceriagrion tenellum (assembly GCA_963169105.1). Lineage (NCBI taxonomy): Eukaryota > Metazoa > Arthropoda > Insecta > Odonata > Coenagrionidae > Ceriagrion > Ceriagrion tenellum. The sequence continues at coordinate 15,644,887 of OY720635.1, forward strand.
TGATGTATATTTCACGCCTACGCTGTTTTATAGTGAGAGGGGTAAATAAAAAGGGAATAACGCACTAAAGTATTTGAGAATCACCTTGAATTCAGAGCCAGCGGAGGACGAAGCAGACATAATGCTTTTGCGGCGCTGTATTGAAGAAGCAAAGACTTATGAAAGGAATAGAATGGAGGTTCTGTGATTAAAAAGTGGAAGACGGATGTTGAATCGCTCTGGTTGCTCCACACATTTAATTCGATGCGAGCATTTGGATTTATGCATGAATGAATCAAATCATTGATGTTAGCAGAATAAAAAAATGCGTCATGCTTCATTAAAAACTGCCATGAGTGAAGAGAAAGCGTTACACATTTAATGAATGGACTAGGTTTGGAACCGGTGAAGACTTCAAGGCTACACGCAGATAAGTTGGAAAACTAACTCCGATTAGGTGAGTTTCAGTGCCATACGGAAGATGTTATTTTAACCTCGAGTTATATGTTTAGAGCTGATAGGAGTGACAAAATAGGAGAGATACCCTGTCGATCAGCTCTCTATATAATCAGCCAGTCAGTTTAAATAGCTATTGGAACTTTTTCAACCCAGGCATGTCTCTGTAGATCTGTTGTAGTGAGGAGCAATCTCTATAGGGCATTACAACTAAGATGGAGGTATAATATATACGGCCTTCCTATGATACACTTTTGCAGCTTCATGGTGCTGCTCCTTCAAATTTTCTTAAATATTTAATATTCCAATAATTTGTAGCTTATTTGATAAGCTAAACTCGTTGAGAAGGAACCACTAGTTCAAGTAAATGGGGGTTTATATTCGTTTTGTGATCAATATAATTAGTCCAAGATAATAATTTGGCCTCTGTAGGAAAACTCTTATAGTGCAAGTACTAATATTCATTTATATTCACATTCATGATGCAGACCCCCACCACATTACAGTGACCTTCCACTTTTATCGGCCCACGCTTGACGATGGATGAAGAAGATTAAAAAATACATTATTTTTCAGGTTGATTATCGAATAACACCATGAAATCAATAGTTTATTATTTACTAAAGTTTTTAATGCAACAGGATTAGTAAAGTAATTATCTTATCATGTAACAGTAGAAATTATATGCTTTTTATTGATAATTTATACATTAGAATTAAAGTTTTGAATTTTGGCCCATGTTCAGACATTCAGGTACGCGCCCTGTGTGTATGTAAGACTTCTCATTTGACTTAATTAAAAATTTCATAAAGTGATGAAAAGATTAGTAACCATTTTCCCAACTTCATTCTGATCCAAGAAAAGTATACCAATGGGAAGTGAAAGAATCCACACCTCACCGCTGGTAATCGCTGTGTTTCAAGACCTAATTCTTGATGAAGTCCGAAAAGTTTTCATAATTAATCGTTTATTTTATAGGAAAAAAACCCAACTTGTGAGCTCTGCTTTGATAGAAAAGTTATACATTTACCAAGTTCTTAAATTTGAGAGTAAATAGATCCCCTGTTATCTTGAAATTTCAGCGTATGGCTTCGAATATTCTTTAACGGCTCTCAACATAAATCTCTCGTGATCATCTGATTTCCCCAAATGGATATATGCGCGCAAAAATGGTCGTCTCTTTCCCAGCTGTTTCGTATTACCGTATTTACCTCAATATAAGACCCCCCCTTTTTCCCGAAAAATATGTTTCAAAAGTGGGGTGGAGGGTCTTATACGGGGAGGATTAGCCTGAGGGGGTATCCATACTGATATTTAAAGTTATAAAACACGACTATTCGAAATTCTTTGAATGATTTATTTCCTTAAGCATTCAAACAACGTTTAGAAACACTTACTGCTCAATTACAAAACATACAAAGCATCACACATTCTGTCAAACTGGCTGGGTACTTCCCTGAGGGCTCTCCCACCTGTTTTATATTTTTCCTGGAATTTTGACCTCGAAAGTCTTATATGTGGGGAGAGCGGTCTTATATTCAGGTAAATGCGGTACGCTCCGAGTATTTCTTGGGCGACGTGAGTGAAAATGACTGTTTTTGAGGGGTAATGGATTTATTCCAAATGTGGACATGTCATATAGTTACGCGTCATTAGATGGCCCTCATACTCCCGGGACCCTTACGCTTTCACACTGCTAGGCGGCGAGGCCGAATAAGCTTTCAATGTCGCTCTTCCGTCTCCTCCCATAAACCGTTCTTAATTCTCCACCTCTCGCCCTCCGCCCTTCCCCATCTCCTCCCCCGCACATGATCCCCTCCCCTCTCCCTTAACGCCCTCAATCCCACGCCAGTCGTTCCCTCATTCCCTCCATTTCACAAACACGTCCACGACGTTGAAGTCCCCTCATGTGGAGGAAAGGACAGAGCTTTTCCTATCACTTTTCAGCATTAGGCGCCTCCTTCTTTGCTCCCATCCTCTGCACCCTTCCACCCTAGCCTCCTCCACAACCCCTCATTCCCTCCAATATCCTCCAATACACATACAAAACATATGTGGCGCAGCATTAAAGAAACTAAGTTTTGTTAAACGTATAATAGGAAGGTCCTCGGATGAAAAAGTAAAAGAGAGATACTACTTGCTCTGGTTAGGCCACACCTCGAATACGCCGTGAGCATTTGGGACCTTAGTCATAAAGATTTAACAAAAACATTTAATAAATTACAAAGGAAAGCAGCACGCTTTGTTTAAAACTGCTACGAACGAACATATAGTGTTACACATTTGTTAGAGGAATTAAGGTGGGATCCCCTAGAGACTCGGAGGCTATACGCTAGGCTTAGGTTGTTTTATAAATTCAGAACTGATATTTTTCAGAACGACATAGAGAATATTATTATGACTCCTCACTACATCTCTAGGTCTGACAGATGCGATAAAATCAAAGAGATGCATTGCCGAACCGATAGGTACAAAATATCGTCCTTTCTGAGAACAATAAGCGACCACAATGAAAATTGAGCTCCGCTAAATAGACTCCTATAATACATGTCACCATTTCATCTTCAAAAAAAATTACACCTTTACACGGCTAGTGACCTACCACCCCTTGCCACAGGCCTATGCGGCGGGTCGCGGGGTATTATGTAGATGTAGATGTTACCTTTTCGGAGTCTCTCGAAAGAACACGTCAGTGCAAAATTCCACTGAGGAAAAGTCATTTTCCATGACCTGGTCTTAAACCCGGATTTCTCGATATTTCTTAGCGCCACAGTCTACGAGGAGAAAGCCAAGCACGCGCTTTGGACTTCTCCATTACCTTGTATGCCCAGCAGTGTTGAACGCCGTTTTCCTTAAAAGTCTAAATTCGGGTAAAAGTGTCGGTGAATACGAATGATTTTTTTCTCATCGGAATTTCGCCCCACTATGGAAAAAATTGTTTGAAAGACACGTCTAACCTTGACGCGAGCAAGTTTTAGGTGTCTCTGAGGTTAAATTACATCATAGGCTATTTTTGTAGAGATGATTTGACTCGAGACCAATTGACGTGCAGGTTTGAGTCTCCGATATACACTGTAGTCGGGGAGGGGGGAGGGAGTTTGAAAGAAGCCTGTCTCGCCTAATCTCGCGGCTTTCCAATTTTTATTTAGTCTTAATCACCAGCGTTAGTTTCACGGCCGTTATAAATTAACTTCAATAACTTGCGGGTATGCCTTTTACTAATCTATATATGCAGAAAGTTCTGGAAAATTAGATGTTGTAAAAGTCGCATTTTTCTTATTTTTCACCCGCTGTAAGTGCACCATCTCATGCATGCAAGTGGTAGCCATCAGTCCTTTGGCTCAGCGATCGAACCTGTCTTGCCGAAACTGGAGTCTGACTGTGATATATTTTGCATTTTGTCATAAAACCCAATATAATTATACCCAACTGAGGAGCACCGCTTTCTTATTCATACAAAAGCCTCATTATATCTGTCTCATAGTAATTAAGATGGATACATAATATACCCTGTCATTTGGGAAACCGGATAGTTTAGCGACTCCCAAGAATGATCTGTGGAGTACCGACTGAGTCAAACTACGTTTTTTTAGAAGCAATGCTGGGGGCAAGGGTGGGAAACCCTTGACACACGTGAAAAATATAGCACGCCAATTATTTGTTTCTGGCACACGTTTCAAGTTCTTGCCGTATTATTTTGAAATTATGCGACAACTTTCATCGGCGGGGACAGCCTTGGCGCACTCAAGCGAGCCTACTTCTGCAAAAACCAAGTTAATTCCTCATAGTTTTAGAAGCGGGTGAGCGCACTGGAAGTGGTTCGTTGGCTTTACTTAACTGTTTTATAGAGTCATTTTTACATGATTTGCATAATATTTTGCAATGCGTTCTCTAAAAATTTTTGTTAGCGCCTGGAAAAAGTTTTTTTCAGAGATTTGACCGATTTTGGCACGTACTGTGAAAGGCTTCTCACCCATGGCCTAGAGTCTTACAGAAATATGGAATAGGCCCGAGTTTAGTTTGACTTCCTTCGATGAATTACTGATCTCCCTGGCTCATCCATCCCAGGTTGTCGTATTCTATCTCCTATCAGAGGGCAACCCCAACATGTGGGGGGAGAGAATAATATAAAGTAAGGTGATGGGCGGGGTATGTCACCCGGCTGTCTTCCCTCTTCAATCAATTGGATGAGGTTCGGCCGACCACGTTAGATATTCGCTCAATTGATAGACTTCTCCCTTTTGACGGGAGTCAAGTTCTCCTGGGCGTTGGTAGGACATCGCTGATGGAGGACCATCGGTAGAGGGGTTGAAGAGGGTGCAATAATAGAGGCGGGTCAGCTCTGGACGCCGCCTCTAATTCTCGTCAACGTGGAAGGGACGAAGGAAGATTTCATTTTTATCCACACGTAAATCCTCCCATGCGGTTTCTCCATTCCCATCATCAATTCCCCCGGAAGAGACTTCCGAGGTTCAATTTTTCCGCTGAGGTCTTGATTTTTTCCCCCCGATCGAGGATTATTTCGTGCCCCAGCACCTTCGGGAGTTTATAATCACAGTTCGAGAGCGTGTCCTTCGTGCTGGAATGGCCGGCTGGTGGTTATAGGGCCGGGGGTGGGATTTTGGAAAATCTAAAATTCTCGCTTGGTTTCCCAATCCGAGGCAGATGCGTCTGCGACAGCACTCCCTTCCCCCAATTGCCCAGCCCCACCACTCCCCTGTTCCGCCCTACCCGCAAGGGCACATGAGTTGAAAGTGTCAATTTTGTCGTCCAGGCGTCCGGCGAAAGAGCGTCCAGCCGAGCGAATTGGACGGGGTTTCAGACAGTCGGGACGATTAGTCGTCTGGCGACTGCGATCGACCGTGTGAATGCCCCTGCCCCGCCCCGCCTGCCCCCCTCCATCGGGGGATAACCTCCGATCGGTCGACACAAACTCATTATCCTCCTCCCCCCCCCGCTTCCTTATTGCGTCTCCTTCATCACATCATTCTTATTTTCATCTCACTGGTTTATCGCCAAACACCTCTGCCTGCCGAGTGCAAATTCTATTACCGTCATAAATTTGTACTTGTGCAATCTCTAAGAATCAGCAGAAAAAGTTTGGTAGCGCTGGACTAGCGGCACTTTTAGGAAGTTAGAGCGAGATATCATTCCACTCAGAACGCAATTAATTTGACCTCATTTTAAAGGATAATGTCTTACCTCTCCAAGGACACCAATCGAATGCGTCGTTCGACGTATCGACACATTCGACGCGCGTCGTTCGTGGGTATGGACGCATACCCTCGTCCGTTCCTGTCTGCCCTCTAGGTGAGTCAGATTCTCCCAGAAACTGGGCCCTTTTGAATGAGTCAGTGTTTTCTGAGTGCTTGTGTGTATGTGTGTTTGTCCCTGGCGAGGAAAGTTCCCGTCAACATTCACAGAACGTGTGCTTGTTGTTATCCTGGCATCTTTAATGGGGTCCCTAGAGCCTCGTGAAGGATTCCATTCAGGATAGTGTGTGTGTGGCTGTAAGTGGTCCCTGGCGAGGAAGTAACATTCCCGTAAACCACCACAGAGGGTATTCTGGTTGAAGGGTTGTGGTTGGTTCCTAACGTGGTTTTCCCGTTAAACCAACACAACAATAATTTCTGATGAGAGTTGCTCTATTATTACGGCTATTGGAGATATTCCCCCATTTTGCTTAACTTTCGCGGCCGTAGAGCACATCATTTCTTGACACCAAAATATCACCCCATTACTGCGCTACTTTCCGAGATATTTGCCAAAAAATAACTGTTTTCCATAAGATATGGAACGTGTGTGCTCTCTAAAGAGGCTTAATTTAAAAATAAAAAAATTCTAACGCCTATATCGCGTAAGAAATTTAGCAGTGTTTAGTTTGTCAAAAATAAATCATGTACAAGCCGCAGGAATCTTTTAGAATCACAAAAAACCTGTTATAAAGGAGTTTTTAACCCACGGCGTGAAAAAAATGAGTTAATTTACATACTCTTTTAGAAAAACTTATTTAGCTACTGACAATTTCATTGGATAAAAGTGTATTCGTGCGCATTTTATGTTACAATATTTACTTCATTTATCCAAAGAGTTAGTCAAATTAAAATGTTGAATTCTCAGGTCTCTATTGTGACGCGGGAAAAATCTCGCTCAAACTACTCTGAACGAAGGTCATTAGGTTTATTAAGAGAAAACGCGTGATGATTCGATGGCAAGAGTACTGACCTCCTGTATTGAGGGCTCGGGTTCAAATCCTGGCTGTGGTGAAGATTTTTCATTGCGAATCTGGTTGTTCACTCTATGTTTTGTGACAAATGTAAAGAATTCCGACATTAGGAAGCCGTCAGGATGGGAGGCTCATTTTAAAGGCATCGTACCAATCTGAGAGTGTATATAGAGTTAGTTTCGGTTTATTCAGCTGGACGCACAGAACGGTGGCAGATTAATACTTAAATATATGAAAATGTATGCTCTGGAGCAGAACGTATAAAGTTTTTCCCTAAATTTTGCAGCATTGGGTCGCAATATGTGACATGGTGAACACCTCGTGACAAATCGTTGTGCAACCAGATAAGCCAAAGATATAGATCTCCAAAGAAACTAATAGGTTTAGTTGAAGATAATATGGGGGATCGGGTTGGTGTGGTGGCTAGAGTACTGGCTAACCATACGGACGGCCAGGGTTCAAATCCCTTCAGAGGAAGATGTTTTTCAGAGGAAACCCGATCCATATTTGAGTGTCTTGTGGAGGGCACTTCAAGTAAAGTACTCCGTCTGTCGGATGAGACGTTAAACCGTGGTCTCCTTGGTGCCTTACGTTAAGAGCGGGCTATTGCCGACTCCGGGTTTCTATCCACCCTTCCTCCCTTACCTGTCCCCGATGGCGCAAATGACCTTAGCCGACGGTCGCCTCCCTTAAATATCCAATCCAATCTAATTGAAGATAGTAAGACTCTCAGGTTCGATGTTTTGGCAGATTTGGCTGGCCAAGATTTGTAGAAATAAACCTTTCTTAAATAATACTTGACACGAGTCTCAATAAAGATTCAAAGGTAAAATTCTAAATGAAAACTTACCAGAAATTTTAGAAATAGAAATAGAAGAAGAATTAAACAGAAATATGGTTGAATTATATACAGTACTAGCTGACGCGGCGAACTTCGTACCGCCTCAGAATAAATAAATGTTGTGTTTACTTATTTGCTGAATTAAATTCAGTTTATTATTTAGATAAAATAAATACTCAACTTGAATTAAGCTCAATAAATGTACAAAAATCCAAATGAAAAGTATTTTAATTACGTTGAAATGAATGTCATTCACGTGACAGCAAGAATTTGCTGTATTGAAGCAAATCGAAATGATTCGCGTAGCACTATTGCAATACTTTCTGTTAAACTATTTGCTGGATGGGTTGCACTCGGATCGATTCCCTTCATTGAAGCACCTTGTAATATACGACACTTTTCGTTTTGTTATCAGGTGTGAGAACGAACAGTGCGGATGGTTTGCCGACACGTGAACATGCTACGTACAATTGACCGTGAGAGAAACATTCATTTTCTAGATTCAGGCCACAAACACTCAAGGACTGGCCTTGTGATTTGTAGATCGTCATGGTGAATGCAAGACGAATTGGTAATTGAATCTGTTTAAACTCGAATGGCATATCGGTTGGGATCATCGGAATTCTCGGAATGAGAACTTCCTCACCTTTGAACTTTCCTTTGATTATCGTCGCGTGAATCACATTGCCCATGAGTTTTCTCACCGCCAAACGCGTTCCGTTACATAGTTTTGGTTGGTTCAGATTTCCAAGCATGATGACTACCGAGCCAACCTTCAGTCGTAAATTGTGCGGTGGCAAGCCTGGCAGATCCAATGAGTTTAAAAATTCAGTTGGATAGTTGGTTGCTTCGTCTTATTTTGTTACACTGTCGATAGATTTGAAGGAATGCAGTGGACCAACGATTTTATTTTGAATTGTGAAGTTTAAGTGAACCACATCTTTGTTCTTTGCCGCACGAATTGCTCGTTCACTCAACCAATTGTGAATTTTGTGGTTAGAAATGATGTTGGGGAACACTTTGTTGATGAGCTCGTCCTTCGTTGAGACGAAATTGCAAAAATTCGGCAGAAACAAAATCAATCCGTTCGATTCGTCGACAGGAACACGGCCATTACCGATAGTCAGCAATTGCTTGGAGAAATATTCGGCAGATGGATCGTTTAGCAATGCAACTCGCATGTTTGTCGTCGGCTGAATTTTCTTCATATAGCGCCACAAAGTCGATGATTTGAGGCAAGCGTTTATTTCATCGGCAGAGGTCGATCTTGGAATGACTGGTAGCGTTTGGCGGAAATCGCCAGAAAGTAGAATTATTGCTCCTCCAAAACATCTTGAGTCATTGCGCAGATCTTTAATATTTCGATTAAGTGCTTCCAATGCGTATTTGTGCGCCCTTGTGGATTCATCTCAGATGATGCTTTTACTTGCTACTAAAACTTTGGTCATTGCTGAGTGTTTCGTAATGTTGCATGTCGGTCGTTTGAAGGTTTAACGGCAATTTCAATGCTGAATGAGTCGTTCGGCATCCTTCTAGCAACGTTTGAAGAGAATTAATTTAATCGAATTCAAATGCAATAACGGTCGAAAACTGAATGAAAATTAATGTAAATGAAGTTATCTCGGGCTTTACACCAGGTTCTCACCAGGTTACACACTGTGCCCGAGGACTTTCCGCCGAAATGGCTACAGTGAGGGAGCACTTCAACGGGCTCTGAAAACATACTGCGATTGCCACGGAGTGCCTACGCGAAGGCCTACCCACAATTCATTCCTGATTCCTGAACAGACTGTTGGTGATCGTAAGAAACCGATTGCAAATGCCTGCATCCCGTATATTTCATCGGTATCGGGAAAAATATCTAGGATACTGAACAGGCACAACATTCTCACTATCCACTTACCACCGAGGAAAATACGAAGCCAGCTCGTGAGGGTAAAAGACCCACTTGGTTTAAAAACATCAGGAGTTTACCGCATCCCGTGTGAGTGCGGTAAAGTGTACATGGAAAAACTGGCCGCACAAAAGAGACTAAAGGAACACCGGAGCTGCATTAGGCTCTTCCATCCGGAAAAATCGGCGGTAGCGAAACATAGCCTCACTAATGACCATCACTTTCACTTCGAAAAGACGCAATTGCTCCATATAACATGTAGATATTGGGATATAATCTCCAAAGAGGCTATGGAGATTAAATTGGAGTGGTACAACGTCAATCGCGACACCGGTTTTGCCTTGAGTTCCGCCTGGAAGCCTATCCTCAACTTACTTAAGGAAAGAGAAAGAAAACAACAATCGGCGTTAACAGCAACGTTTAGTAAACAACGAAAAAATTAATTTACTGGTATTTAAAAAATGTCAGTTTGTGCCCTGAACACGGTGGCGGACTGAGCCACAGAAACATTGGCAGTTGAACACTGTGTAATCTGGTGTGAAGCTCGAGAGAACTTCATAAATACAATACGCCAGGAAAATTTGAAATCATAAATGAATGAAAATTGGTAAAAACTCGAAAAAGATGATGTTAAATCGCGGCGCACGCCTGCACAGCTATCTCAATGGCATGCAATGAAAGGACCGCGCAACTGAATCAGCTGTCAAAGGGTAATGCACACAACGCCATCTACTGGTATTACCGGAACCAGCATACAACTCCATGTCCATTTTTGTCCGTGTTTTGTTTCTGTCATGTATCAGAGATGGCGTTGTATACGAATTTAATTTTTTAAATGATTTTCTTACTTTTCCAATGCGCGAGGAAACTTCTCGAGGCCGAGACGAACAAAGCAAATTCATCGATATAAGTCGATCCGTTCTCGAGATATCATCAAAACAGCCGTTCCATACAAAATGTATGAGAATATGAATTTTCTTCATAATTTTTTTCGTGAATTTTTCCGATGTTTTAATAGTTATTCTGCTATTCGGGGTGGAGAAAAATCCAACAAATCAAAGATCACAAAAATTGGTCCAGCCGTTCTTGAGTTATAAGTGGTGTAACTAACCCGACTTTGTTTTATATATCTAGATGAATGAACAAGTTGTAGGAAAATAAAAAATCTTTAAAATAAGATTTTGAATGACTCAGTTGATTCAATTGTAACCGAGAATAACAAAAATTTACAAATTGGCGTTTTTTGTGAACTCATTACTCCGCAAATTCACAGGTTGTAGCATAGGCTCCCTGGGAAATAGTGGTGAATAGCATGTAGATTACGTGGTTGAGAGAGGGATGCTGCCGTATCAGTAGGCTTAGCACCATCGCGGTTCGCTTTTCTATGGAGCATTTTGCGTAGCGTATGGAGCGTACGTAGAATTATGCTCAAGAAATGGCCCGATTGGAATTTTTCTAAACGAATTTACATATAAGACTAAAACTTATAAACATTTGTCCGTATTATGGCGCTAAATGTGTTAGAAAAGTTGAAAATTCACCTCAACATGGATCAGAGCGCACAAGCGGACGAAAGAAGCCGAGTAGAGGGGGTAGTGTAACCTTAGAAAACGGTGCTAACTCTCAAACTTCACTGCGTACTGTGGATTTGTCAATATTTGCGAGTTATTTCTCCCAAGGTTCACCTCAGAAATGAGGATATTAAGTGTTGACATAAATCTGCCACAATGAACCTTAATGGTTCTCTTCTGTATACACAACGTTCTACAACGTTGTAATGTACTTTTTGGAGGCTAATGATTGGCGTATTCTATGATAAGTGAATGCTACTTTGAACAGTACTGGCCTTTTTTTTTCTATGATTAGCATTAAATTTCTGTTTCATTGCTTACTGTATCATGATCAGGGAATGGCTACTTGTGCGAGTAGCTTGAGGAAACTGGTTGGATATTTTACAGCACGATAGAAAGGCTAGCTTCACCTTAGAGACGAGGTTTGCCACAGTGGTGAGACCTCCTGGAGAATCGAGTGAATAGTTCTAGTGGAGAGAAGGGGAGAAATGGAAGTGGTTCCAGCGTAGAAACTTCCTCCATGAATTTTCAATTCCCGGGGATTGCTAATCCGTCGCAGCGGAGGCTCTCCTACTTTCACCCGAAACAAGTAGATTCAGAGAAGACGTAGTGGCCTGGAAATGTTCGAAGGAGAATTCGGGCTCCATCCACTTTCTGCCAAACTTTTTTCCTTACGTGATCCTTGGGTTAGTCAGTGTCATCGGTTTCTTATGCCGCCAAAACTGAGAAGTTACTAATGCTCTAGAAAGTAGACATTCCGAATAATTTCAACAGATTCAGGCGAGATATCGTGGATGTTCGTCGTATATATCTGTGAAAAAGTTCAATAATTGTTTCTGTTATAATTAGTACATATTTCTACTTGGTTTTACCTACCGTCTCAATGTAGGTCATCTACAGTTTCGTTTGATACTTTGGCTATATGATGTTGGACTTGTTTTTATAATTTTCATTGTTTTTATTTGTTTTACATACTAATAATTAATGAAGTCCTGTATTCCAATTAGCTGGCGCGCTAGGCTGGACCCCGCCGCGCGATCAAAAAACCGAGTTTATTTTCGGCGCCGCTGACTGCCGCAGACTTTCTTAACGGATTTGCATTCTAGAAGCTTCAGTAAATACCGTGATGTAAGTTAGTTACGGTTATTCCTTGTCCCTTTTCACTATTTTTCTTCCTAAAGCCAGAAAATCAGTGAAAAATATGGTCCGCCATTTTGTCCTATTCAAAGAGTAAATATCCCTCTAGATCATTAAAAATTTCAAAATGTCAACGAATAAAGTTTGTTCTTTAAAATAAGTTCACTTTTTATTTAAATAAGCTCCTACAAAAAGTTCTGTTGACTCTTTATTTTGGAGATTTTCAGCGAAATCTCATTTCTGGATTTTTTTGCAAAATTTGTTCAAATTTAAACCCTTGTATAATGTTAATGCAGAAGAGTTATGTAAAATAATTCCCACATCATATGCACCATTAGTCGGAGAGTCATTATGCCAAATTTCAAATTCCAGACTAAAAAAATCCACTTTTTGAATTTTGGCCAGCTTTTTTCGATTTCAGCCCACTGTGCGCCGCTGCGACGCTCAATGGCTATGAAGTAAAATTGGCTGTTTGTTATGAAAAGCTGTTTTATTTTCCATATGCTGAATGTTTATTGAATATTTAATGAAACCTGCCCACATTTTAAAAAGTCATATAGGACAAGGTAATTGAACGAGCGAAGTTTTGACGTATTAATTTTTTTTAATTCTATAAACTAAGCCCCGGCGCCATGAATCCGTACGAGGGTTAAAGACTGCTGCCCCATACGGTTCGTACGATGTATAATTTTATGAAATTGAGGAAATTTCAGAGCTACTGTGTCAGCAGAAGTTCATTATATAATGGTGACCTGTCAAAACTTAAACCTCACGTAAGAACATTCAACGCGAGCGTACTTATCCCTTCAATATTCCTCTGTCTTCCGAGTCCTCCAGAGTCACCGCGTCCCTGACTTAGCGCCGACCACCCGCACATGTGCATGCGAGGACATGGAGACGTTTTTATCCCAGGGTCGTATTTTGATTTTTTTTATTTCTCCTCTCCCCCTCGCCATTTTTTTCTCCCCTCCCCCCCTTCCCCTGGGCATTGTTCCTATGGCGGGGAATCTTCTATCTTCGTGATCCCGGTCGCGATTAACTGCGATCCTCAGGGCTTAGAACCCCGCCCGGCACATTAAAACCCCGCGCAGAATCCCCACTGCCGGGGCTTCCTGCTTTCTTTTTTTTACGGTTCCCCCTCCTCGGTGAACTAAGGCTCTCCCCTACCCTGGACGGGAATGGGGAAGAGTTGGGTTGAGAACGAGGGTGGCTGGTGGGTGGGGTTCCGAGCGAAAAAAATCCCTTCTCCGCTAATACTTGCCTCCAATTCGAGTAACTCGCGAGCTTTGAATTCTGAGATTTATGTGACCAAAAAGTTTCCCTTCACGCTTATTGTTTTTCTTCACCAGCGTATCACATCCTACCGTTTGCATTTAGAATTTGAAAAAAATTACAATTCGATTTGTGTGTGAAATTTTCTCGGGTTTCGTACTGGGTAAAATATTTCGCTGCTACTAACGTTTCGACGAAGTACTCTTCCGTCATCATTAGGTCAATAATGATGACGTAAGAGTATTTTATCGAATCATTGACAGTAGCCAAATATTTAACCCGATATGAGGCTTGAGAAAGTTTCTTACGCTATTTGCTGGGAAAGCATGAAATCTTTTATTACAATTTCATTCATTTCAGTTTGATGTTCAATTATTCACTTGTAGTTACCCGAAGCCTCCAATCTAAATCTGTCGGTTTCATATTTTAGAGTCGGTCTGGATAACGTCGAAGTCATGAGAAGTATTTTCGCCAGTTTACTGGGCCATTGCCTTTTCCTACGCCACCTGCGATATTTTAGCAAATCTGATACTCAGATAATTATTCAGAGTGTTTTTTAATACGATAGGGCTATTGCCTCATTTTTGCCACACCTCTTCTTCTGAGTGCCAGAATACCACGTTCTCTGGTATACACTCAGCAGTAGAAATATTTTCGATGTACAAAGATGATGTCAATAGCTTCTCGCTTATAGCTTAGTTGTCGTAGTTTTGTGACGCTTCATGCCTAGCTTAGTTATTAACGGATTGAGAATGCAAAGTGGCTGTGGAAAGTAATTCTTAGGGAACCATTGTGGCATGGCCATCGAAGAATTTCAAAAATTATCGTGACTCCGCATAAGCTATTTATATAATTATCGTTTAGACATTTGACTGAATAAACTGGTATTGTGGGTAGTGAAACATATTGGTTAAAATCGAGATCATGAATAACGTATGATTAATGGTGATGGACACATGGATAGCATATTCCTGTATCTCGCTTTGTGATACCAAACTGTCTCATTATCAGTTTGAAATGTCTATTGCAACATCTGATTGCAAATCCTTATCCAGTAGTTGGTTTATTGATTGGGGGTCATAACTCACAAAACATTTCTCCCAATACAAAATTCCCAGTCACTTACTCCTAACTATTGAAATTCCCAAAGAATAAAATTTTCCAAAATACTAAAATCCCAAAATTGAAAATTTCAAATTTTTTGTAACGAGTATTTATTGTATTAAGTAATTCAGAAAGTCAAATTTGAACCAATGGCTCGTAAGTAATCAAGAATTTCGTCATAATTTTTGTATATTTCGTATATAGGAACAATGTAAGCGATCTTCGATGCGTTGCAGCATGCGAGTGTTCAGAGGGTTGCTTTTTAATGTGTACTCCTGGACCAGCTGTACTTTGTGTTCACTCGAGCGTTGCCCGCGGGATACTCTCGAAACCTCCAATAAACAATATTCCTGCCCTTATTTTGTCGTAGATACAAAAACCCGTCAATGTGTAAATATACGCGTTTATGTTTAACAATTATTTCGGCCATGGTTATGGTATGAATAAACAAACAAACTATAAAGAATTGTGCGTAGAAACGGAAGATACATAGAGAAAAAACAGTTTATATAGTTTGGGAGTTTCGTATTTTGGGTGATATAATGTATTGGGAGTTTTGGTTTTTGGGAAAAAGAAATATTTGGGAGTTTAGGATTGGGAGAAATATTTCGGGAGTTATGACCCCCAACCGGTTTATTACCTTTGATCGCAACCGTCTTCATTTGCTTTGACTGATGAGAGCTCGGAGTGCATCAATGCTTGCTTAATTCATTTGTTAGAGGTAATACTTCGGAAAGAGATGCTTCCGCCTTTGACCGGAATAAGCCCTTTGTGGGAACCCAGCGGATTACCTTTATTAAAGTTTCTTTCCTTCGCTTCCTTATCGCATTCGGCCGAAGAGGAGGCGAGACTGCTGTGAGGCGTTCCATAATTCATGAAGGGTCCCGGACGGAGGCCGTAACGTTCTCTTTAAAAAAAAAAGCACACCACAACAGCAGGGCTCCCACGATTTGCGCACCGGGGAAACATCGAGTGGCGAACGGATAAACGAGGGTGTGAGTGATGGTGGGAAATGGATGACGAAATCACCGGCAATTTTTATTTTCGAGACTGACCTTGGGTTAATATCACGTGTGTGCGCATTAGGAATTTGTTCCTTGAGATTTTTTACACGTCAAAATGTGATACGCAGATTAAACAGCAGGTTTCATTGATGCGTTATATGGGGAATGCTACTTAAATGAATTGCAATTTTAGAATTCAAAACGACTTTAGGAAATTTAGTAAACGAGTATAACTTCCAAGGAAAAAAATGATATCAATATTTAATGGTGTCATTTTCATGAAATTTTTCAACGCCATTCCTATTAGCTGCGATTAAAATTTGTCTTAATTGAAGGAGATATTGTTGGCAAAAATAAAACCTTTTTATTTGAGTTTTTACCTTCTAGGGGGTCAAGTATATGGATCCACAACTTTGCAGTCTATATAGACTGATTGATTAAAGCAATTTATAAATCGTCGAAAAAATTTTGGAAGGGGAGCTAGTTTTCCATGAAGAATGCGCCAACGAGTGTTTACAGCTAATATCCGAAATTTCAGGCATATTTACTCAGTGAAAGAAAATTAAACATTTGGATGATATATATTCTCCCATTGAGTCCCAAACAATTAATTATGGGTGAGAGTGAACATTTAAGAAGCGACCACATTAATTTACAAAAGCCAAAGGCAGATGCGAGAGAACTAAGAGATATAGTCTGAAATTCTAGGATTGGTTGTGGTATTGGTACAAGAACCTCACTGGCATGAAAACACTTTAAACTCCCTTGATTTGTATGCACACAACTAAATAGGGCATCTCTGCAACTTCTATACTCTAAATAGAGAATCAAGTTTTGACTTTACGATAGCATTATATATTGTAGTGCATAAAATACATGTCTGGAAGGTCAGGATAAACTAATTCACCTCGTATTACAGATTGATCACCTTATCCATTAGAACTCCTAAAACTGGTAATAATTTTAAATAGGGCTTAAGCTCTGGGAAAGTTCAGACATGTCTCAAAAAGAAACTACGATTGATGGATGAAAGAGGAATATGGGAGGCAAAGGCGGAGGTAATGAAAAGCCACGCAAAGAGTTGCATGCATGCATTGGAAATATAATGAAAGAGATGGCATCAAATACAAAAAAAAGAAAAAATATTCATCCTTGGTGGTCAAAGAGGATTGAGCAGCTGAAAAAGAAAATGAACCAGTGCCGCAGGAAGTACCAGAAATCAATAAACCGAGATAGAGAACATTATTTTGTAAGATATCATGTCTCAAAGGAAAGGTATTCTGATGAATTTTGAAAGTCAAAATACAAATCCTTGGAAAGCTTTGCTCATGAAAATTTTGGGAAAATGCCAGGGTGTTTTTATACAAAATCTTTGCTTAGAATTTGTAAATTCCCGCAAGATTGATTGCAGAGCTGAAAGCAGATGGGAAATCAGAAGACATGGAGTACACTCAAGACATAATATTCTTAATCATCTCCTTCACTATGATTCTCCTCGAGTTTCAGAAAGAAATAAGGCAAAGATACTGTATCTACAGTCAGAGCAGGATTACTAAACCGTTAACAATAGAATATGTGAAGTTTTCCTTAGCAAGGGTGAAAAGAAAGAATAGACCGATAGAATACAAGGCACAGTTCTCCAATATGTCAAACATTTAATTATAGGTTTGGCTAACCTATTACATGATTTCCTTTTGTTTGTATATTTTCCCAAAATCTGGGAAAATGGTATTCTGAATTCGATTTTCTTAACATCTTGCCGTCCCATCAAATTTCTTCCGAAAATGGGGAACGTACATGAAAGAATTATGAGGGATATAATAGATCAGGAAGTTGGTTTGGAAATTATTTCGACGCACAACTAATTCGGCTTTAGGAATATGTCACACACGACTAAAGCAATTAAGTTTCTGCAGAAACAAATTAAGGAATATAACCTAATTTCAATGTACCAGTTAATTTTAATTACATACACAAAAGGGACATTCGATTCAGTATGGTGGCCAGTAAGCAAGCAGTTGAAAAATCGGCGAGTATGAACTAATTAATCTTATCTAAGGAAAAAAACAAATATATGGAAATGAGAGAAAATTGTCCAGAAACTTGACATTACAAATTGGTGGAAAAAAAATCAAAAGATGCAATTTATTTAAATATTTCGGAGTGGTCATGGTGACGTTGCAAATTAATTGCAATTCCGTTTGCAAATAAGGGAAGAATCTGTATCAATCTGTTAAAATGGACTGTAGAAATATATATTGGAATCTATCTTAGAGAAGAATTCACAATGGAGTGGTGAGTACGATAAAAACATACTAGCTATAAATTTTGGGACATAGAGCAACATACCCAAGAGTAGATTGTAAGCTTAAGAGGAATACTAATGCCCTCTTAGTTTAACAATATTTATTTTACAAAGAGTACTGCCGCTCTCAATGTACTACCAAATTATTCACTATTAAAATATGAAGTACTGGAAAGGAGACAACTGAGTGTGATGTTTTGCATGATTTTGAACGATTTTATAATTTTATATACACAACGAAAGATTATTTACATGACGGAGACATCTATTGAATGCAAGTTTTTGAAAAAAAATGTTAAGGAACTTAGGAGTCCTCAAAATATATTTAGGTCCCAGAAAATTAGTCTGATAGATCGTGCGTTCATCGGGCAAAAAATGCCAAAGTGTGAATCAATGATATGCGGCAGTTGAATGGCAATCGGTTTTCCTGCAGTTTGGTTCGTGGACTTGGCAGCAGATTGAATCACCGAAATGCGGTCTACCGCGGTATGGATGCAGAATTATGAATCTCGGTCCATCATGGTGGTGTTATCTAGCCAAGGACAATATTTCTGTGTCCTCTGCAATTAATTTGGCCAAAATTTAAACCCTAATACTTGTAAGACAACCGCATAACACTAGAATGTTTATTATTGCCTCTTTGTCATGCTAAAGTTAGAAAATGTAAACGTACAACACCATGATATGTAAATAACTTCGCGGAAAATAACAAAGTTAAAAAGCTGTATAATTTGAAATAAGACGATTAATAAGCCATTCAGATCACTCAGCCAACAATGAAACAGGATCAGAATGGTCTGTCAGTCCCTATTAAAGTTTTCATGGTTTATTCTTGAAATTTATACCAAAGTTCACTGCAAATTAAAATGATGGGTAGGCGGGGAGAATTGAGATGACGGATGTACCCACGCTCTGACCATAATGGTCCGAATTGACCATCCAGGTGGTCCCTGATTTGATGAAGTACTCCGGCAGACAGTACGACGCCTACCCATAAAGGGAGTCGGGGGATACCCAATCCCAATTTTTTGGGCAACGGGCTCCTCCGGTTCTCAAAAGATGTGCGGTAAGTCTTCGCAAAAGCGAGACTGACGGGAGCTCGTCTGACGTTGTTGGGGGAACTCAACAGATACGAGCACTGCGGTGAGGCGGAGGCCCATTGTCATCCTTTTGACGTCAATCTGCCTCATGGTGTCTGCCTCGCAGGGGTTGTGGTCCGCTTACCTTTCCTTCCCTTTTCCTTACCCTTTTTCCCACTACCCCCCATGCTTGGCGATAAGCGTAAGCTTCCGGCCGAGAGGGGTGGTTTTTAGCCCGCGGGGAGACCCGAAACATCTGTAAATTAAAATGCCTGATCAATTGGGAAATCTTTATTTATCATATTGCTTTTTCGATTGAATCAGTAATCGCAATAAAAATGGGAGATCGGGTTGGTGTGGTGGCTATAGTATTGGCTAACCATATGGACGGCTAGGGTTCAAACCCCAACTGAGGAGAATGTTTTTTAGAGGATACCCGATCCCTACTTGAGTGTCTTTTGGAGGACACTTAAGTGCAGTACTCCGTCTGTCGGATGAGACGTTAATCCGTGGTCCCGTTGGTGCCTTTCGTTAAGAGCAGGCTAATGCCGACGCCGGGTTTCTATCCACCCTTTCTCCCTTACCTATCCCCCATGGCGCAAATGACCTTAGCTGTCGGTCGCCTCCCCAAATATCCAATCCAAGCAATAGAAATATGAACTGATTTAAAGGTTGCGATAAAAGAACCGCCCTTTGTACTCTTCAATTTTTGTTCCTGACAAAGCCAAACCTAACTCACCCGTCAGATTTGTCGCAATATCCACTTGCTGGACAGTGTTTTAGTGGTTTTGAGATGATGAAAACAGCAAATGCCCAGTACAATGAAATGCAAGTCACACTTTGTCGTAGACATTTACCAAATTGTATTTGCGTAAATGCCTTGGCTGCAGAAACCCATTTTCCCCCTTCCAATACCGGTGCATTGTGCATGGCCCACCACCATCCGTTCAGAGGAATATGTGTGTAGGCATTACCTCTTGAACTCCGATAAGGGCCAAAGACAACTCTCTTCTAGAGAGTAGGCTATAGATTATATAGGCTTCTAGAGAGTAGGCTAAGTCAGCTATTATAACGGAGTTTTACTGTTGTAAGCTATTTCAGGAAAAATTGATTAATTAATAAATTAATATACTTCGGAGCATTAAAGGATAAAGTGAGATGTTACAAATTTTGAAGATCCCGAGACTGGCCTTGGTTTTGTTTTTTTATGGAGTCACCCGCATTTGTGGAAAATTTCGCGGAGTAGAGTATCAATTTTAAAAAACAA
The DNA here is from genome assembly GCA_963169105.1 of Ceriagrion tenellum. Taxonomy (NCBI): domain Eukaryota; kingdom Metazoa; phylum Arthropoda; class Insecta; order Odonata; family Coenagrionidae; genus Ceriagrion; species Ceriagrion tenellum. The sequence goes on from OY720635.1 coordinate 15,665,022, forward strand.
TTTCAACTCAGAAAAGTAACTAAGATAATGAATGTGAAGTCAGATTCTCCTTTGTACAAAAGTTCTGCATAAATTCTTACTTTTATCCCTCTGGTTGTGAATCGCCGAGATTTCTGCTAGTCACTGAATAAAGGAAGTGGTCCAAGTTTCTTCACCGTTGAAATGTGGTCTGGTCTAGCCAGTGTTAAACACGAAGTACTATTACATTTTTTATTACTTATCACCTTATAATATCGAACAATTTTGTATTTTACTGGTAGTATGATGCCTATTAAATGTGCAGCTTCAATTTCTCTGGTAATAGTACCGCAGATTTAAAGTGATGTAGCAATTTTAAAGTCAATTTTAAACTTAGAGGTGAAAATGTCCAGATATGGCCAGGTTCCTCTTCGTATGAATAGGTTGAAATTTTCAACCTATTCATACGAAGAGGACTTGGTAGAGGACTTTGTAATCTTTCAAGTTGAAATATTACAAATTATTTCACATAAACCCTGGCTCTTCGGCTGATTAAGCATTTAATCATCCTAAAATACATCAGTTAGCATTGTTAAATGAGATGTCTTTTACATGAGAACATGACCTTAATGTACCACGAAATGATTTGAACCACATCTCACCGTGAAATGATTTGAACTACATCTTCGAAAGGCAGGAAAGTGCATGACTGCCCTCCACACCAAACCGTAGCACCTGGCATTTTTAAATTGGGAATATCAGAGTATGGATCCATATCAAGCAAGGTGAAATTTTTCATAGTGATTTCCCAAACGTGGCGTTCTGTTATGAGAGTGTACTATTGCTATGACTACGCTGTCTCTGATAATGAGAGGAGGGCGAAGAGTCAGCATTGATACAAAATCAGGAAGAACATCCTCCACATGGGCGCCAATGTATTCCTCAAATTCCTACTCCCTTTTCTCTCCTCTGCGTCGAGTGGGTGTATGTATCATAACAATGCATATGGAGAGGGCGCATGCTATTGTGGCTAATTGTTTATGCTATGACGTGGGGCGCTGCCAGTCCGTTACCTTTGTCACACCGATTTGCCCCAGCATTTACGGGCTAGCGTAATATTAATGCAATTTCACGATGTTTTTCGTTAATGAATCTATTGAAATAATCATTTATTAGTATCTTAAAATGCACTCTATCTATATTTATATTAATTATACTTAATAATAATCTGTTTTATCTGCGAAGAACCGAAGTAAAACCAATTAGAATTAATAACTCGTGAAGCAGTTATGCTTCAAGAGTTACCTGCCTTAAATTTGCAACAGCTGGTTGATATATTTTTGCATTTTATATCCGCTAATACGTCCAATCGCCGGTGATATTTAAAGAAAAGCAAGGAAAGAACATGGGGAAGCTAAGTAGTGAACACCAGGGCTGAAATTCGCCATGAAAAAAATCATTTGACTTGACCTTGACTAAGTAGTGAACATTTTGGTCGCCAGGTTACAGCCTGATGACTCCTCAATCTTCCTCCTTCCTTCCTCTGGTTCATACTCACTTCTGCGGGTTCTGTGTGCATGTGTGTGAGGGCGTGAACTTATATCGACGGAGAGGAGAGTATGAGGAGAGAGATTATTGGCACATTTTATATAAAAGCAAGCGTTTCTTCAATCGTTTTGGGGTGGGAGGGAATGGAGGCAGGTCAGCGGGGAAGGAGGAGAGTTTGGCGCGGAAGGGAGGGAAGTTGACGGGGGGCCTGAGGGAAAAGGCTTCTTAGGCCGGTGGAGGCGCTTCGGGGTGTTTGGGAGGAGACGAGGGTTTTTGTACGGCCGAGGGGGGCGGGAGAGGGGTGGATTCTATATTTTCTCCTTGGCCCCCGATCCCTGCCTGAAAGTCCTCTCCCGCCTCCGTGCGCGATTGATTTATGTCCTCGGGAGAGTCCTTTGCCGTGCCGCCCAACCCCAACATCCCCCTCCCACCCCTTCCCATCCCCCTTTTGCATCGTGCGTGGGTGTTGTGGAGGGACGAGAAGACGGCGGTTGGTTGGAGGGCGTCGAATGCTTCTTTGAATGGAGTTTGGCGGATGTGACGTGGAAAATGGAGCGAAGAAATCGGAGGTGGGGGGCGTGGATGAGGAAAGAATATAAAAAGGTGGGTGGTTGGTTGGGAAGGGGTGGATTTCTGAGAGCGGGAAAGGCGCTGGATGGAATGGATTGGGGTGATAGGAGGGTTGGGGAGGATTCCTCCCTTGTGCGGGGGAGATGGGGGTTGGGAGTTAGCGGAGCGGGAGTGGGTAGGAGGGGAGGGGTGTTTGGGGGGTAGTGCCGGGGGTAGTGTTGCGGAACTAGGTTATACGGAAGTGTAGAGGGGGGGGGTGAGAATTTTGAGTGGCTTCGGGGTGAGGGGGGAGTTGGGCGGGACGAATTTTTTCTACGCCCTTTGCTTAAATGGACTCGGGGATGTGTGAGAGGATTCTTATCCTCAGCATCCCCTCTCCCTTTACACGTATAGATGTATTTTGTTTGAGAAGTGGTTGACTTGCCGATCGAGTGCGGTACATTTTCCAGTGTATCTTGAAGTCATGATGGGTAGAATAGATCGTCTTTCTGTATGCTTTCGATAAGTCGTTGAAGCTTTTATTGAGTGCAGCTTCCGAAGGTAATCTATAGGTGATACTTGAGTGGTTTAGCTGGTGTTCAATTCTTCTATGGTGCTAAATAAAGCGGAACCATTTTTCGTTACATAATTCATCGTGGAAAAATTTTGTTGACGAGGAAATTTCCACTGGAATTGTTCCAGCCAATGTCTCTCAATCGTACAAGTTTGAGTTTTTTTTGTTCCAAGAGGCTGTTTTAGCTGTAATGTGCTTCGAGCCTGGTTTAGCAATGAATCGTTTCTGTTCCAATTATCTCACTCTGTTTGAATAACGATCGCTATGATACATGGAAGAATCTTAGACCTTGCAACATTTTTAAACTTATAATTTTGCTTTACCTTTCAAATTTGTTTCCGGTTCCAGTTCTAAATATACATTAATTCTGCCATTTGAAAGTATTTCCAATAAAAATCAATAATAGGTCGATCATTCCTACAGATAAATTTTTATTCGCATATAGTTCCCATACCTTATGATTGGATTTACATCTGAATTCCCTGTCAAGATTTAATATTCAGATACACGCGGTAGCCTCATTTCCCTAAGTTTACGTATGTTGTGTATTTTTCGGATAACAATTTTTTTATATTACTATGGACGATGCATCGATGGTACGTTTTTAGTTCTCCGAATGAAACCATTGTAACGTCGAACAGCTTACTCTTCTGGGGCACATGGGTTGGGCTTTACTTCAGCACTTAAGGGACACACGGCCATCGGAGTAGAGGATCAATAGTGTAAATAAAAGGCCGCGTCAAATAATACATTAAAAAATCAAAGCTATTTGTACAATCCATCATTGGAGAGGGTTACAAAAACTGAGTCAATAATTGCTCCTAAAACTTTGATGTATGCGACAGAATAATATATTTCGCCTAGTTGAGTTGCAATTTAACTTTTCGTCAGCTAAGGGAACGGTCATGATGAGTGACATCTATTGCTCTAGCGTGAGATTAGAGGGTAGAGTTATCTCAATGTGATCGGTCCGTTATTTTATATCAGTTTCCGATACTGGTAAAGGATTTTGCACAAGTAGAAGAGGTTATACGGAAATGAGCTTGAGAGCAATGAGACCAATGTCTGATAAAATTCTTTAAAGAATATTAATAAAAATAAGCCTATAATCATTTGAGTTCTATATTTTTGGAATATTAAATATTTTTGATGAATATAAATGTTATCTATGTGCCATAATATTGAACTACTATCTATTATAAAACTGTTTATTCAATTGTTGATCACTTGGAAGAGTATGAGGGTCAATTTCCATTTTCAGGCATTAAGCTGCAAAGTTAAAGGTTTGCTTGTCATTTTCTGTGCGTAACTTTTAAGATTATTCTGAATGATCCTTTGTCATTTAAACTATGTACTTAGATGAAATGGTTGCCCGTTTCTCATATAAATAAGTGATTCCGTTCTTTCCTAACTGTTTCACTAGAAAGACTTTTTCATTCATGAAACATTTCCACAATACACAAGCGTCAAGTGTAGTTTCCTTTTTGCGGCCGTCAGTATCTGTAAAAGATTTTCCCGCCATTTTTCATCTATTATGTGTTTCACCATATTTTCTGAATACAAAATCCTTAAAGTCCTAGCTATCAGTATTTCCTCTGATCATTCTATGACACTACGACTCCGCGCAAGTAACCGTTCGAGTATTCAGGGTGACATTTTTTCTTTTCCCGATTTATACCATATTCCTTTTTAAAATTAAAATTCAATCAGTTGTATTGGGCATCAACCCAATTTGCTAACATTGACAGCGCAAAAGCTTTATTTTTGTGACTAAACTTTACAGTGAATAACTTAATATACATTTATGAGGCTGAAACTTCACTTCTTTGTTCAGTGCCGTAGTTGAAATCTTTAAATAGTAATTATAATATGACTTTTTAGAAGTACTGCGGAGAGAAATTAATTTTGGTTAAAAAAATGAACAATTTATAATTAATAAAAAATGGCTACTCAGAGGTACATTTTAAAGCGTATCCGACGATCTTTTTCAATATGTTGGGAAAAATCTCGACAGTCAGTTAAATGAGTGGATAATATATTGCACTGTGGAATATCAGAGCTGTATTTTTTGTAAAATGAATGTTTAATAGAATATTAATCTTAAAATTTGCATTCCATGAGTCGCGTTAATTTTCTAACAGTTTCTGTGCGTGGCGTGCTTAAGCCAAGAATTCACACCCATTCACTTCATTGTCGTCGCTTGTCTTCCTCGAAGTGCATGCTGGGGAGATTTGGAATGAGAATGAACGTTGAGTGGGGAACGCGGGAATTTTGCGGAAATGTGGGAAGTGGACATGTCCCTTTGCTTCTCTTGTGGTGCGTCTTGGACGACCGCACCGATTTGGGAGGTGGAGGGAGAGGAGGCAGATTCATGAGATTCATGCGAGGCGTAGAGGAAATTTTTCATGTAAAATTCAAAAAAGTTTTTAATTTCACTCTCGCAATCACTATTTTTTCTAACTCGCGTTTCAAAGTCGTTGGCCTATCATTCGATATCCCTTTCGTCTGTAGAATGACGACTTTCTTTGTTATTTCTTGATCATCTGTACCTACCAGCCAATGGTAAAATTGTCTCTCCATATTTTATGGTGGCTGGTCCACTGCTTCTTTTCCTCACATGTGGGCTGCTATTCTGAACGAAATAGCGTGAACTCTATATGCGAGAAATATCTTTCATTACGCTTTTTTCCGAAGAATAACATGCTATTTTTCGAAACAAAAGTGTAACGAAAGCTATTTCTGGCATATAGCGTTCACGCTATTTCATTCAGAATAGCAGCCGTAATTTGCCTCCTTCTATTTTGCAGTGACTTGGTCAATAGTTCAACTTACAGGAACTCACCACTCTAATTTTGTGTCTGTTAAACACCCACTATTTGGTTCTTCCTACCCTGCTATTCCTCCGTTTGTATTTGTTAATTTCCTTGGCGAATCACGTTTTTCACCTATCCCTCTTAATATTTTTTTTTGTTTTTCTAACGATCTTTTAGTTTTCATTGCATCTGAAAGGTCTCAGTTTATGATACACAAAAGATATCCTACTGTCTACCTTTTATTACAAAATCGTACTACACGTGTTTCGACTGTCTTGCAGTCATCATCAGGTACGACTAATCTTTCACATAACCAGACATGTGCATATATGTTGAGAGATACGAGGGCTGTCAAGAAAGTAACAGACGTTTTGGCCTGGCGCGGCAGTGGGCGGGGCTATCGCCGCCGCCTTGACGTCAGAGTGTTTCTACACTCAGTACGCAACCAGCCGTGGTAGCTTGCGCATCGTGCCTATCGTAATTTGTATACAGTGGAGTGTTAAAATGAGCGCTGCAATTGAAAATCCCGCCAGTTGTGAACTGCGAGCTGTGATAAGGTTTTTGTTGGTGAAAAATCACAAACAAATTGAAATTTATCGCCAGATTTGTTTCTCGTTGATTTTCTTGAACGTGGCCAAACAATCAACTAAGAGAGGTATTGCAAAACACTCAGAAAATTAAGACGCGCGATACAAAACAAGCGTCGGGGAAAACTCAGAAAGTTTTGTTCCTCCACGACAACGCTCGTCCACACACGGCCAATCGTACCCAAGAGCTCTTGGATGGTTTTGGATGGGAAGTTTTCAATCATCCGCCGTACAGCCCGGATTTGGCGCCGAGCGACTACCACCTGCTCCCAGCGATGAAGACGTGGCTCGCTACGCAACGCTTTGACACTGACGCTGAACTGCATGCCGGTGTAAACCAGTGGTTGAACTCGCCGGCGGCAGATTTCTACAGAGAGGGTATTGAAAAGCTTGTACCACGTTATGATAAATACCTTAATTTAAATGGCGATTATGTAGAACAATAGCAAGAGTTTACCTTGAAAATGTATATAATAAAAATAGTTTTTTTTCTATTCGTTTATTTTTTATTTCAAATTGTCTGTTACTTTCTGGACAGCCCTCGTACGTTGGCCAAAACACAGTAGTGGGGGAGAGGGGGTTTGTGGTGGGGGTAAGGTGGAAAGATGGGAGGGGAAGGCTAAAATCATAATTGGGAAAAGATCCTTTGTTCGTCCAAACAAATTCCGTCAACACTCCAGACCTGCGTCACACTGAGGAAGGATAAAGAAAGACAGGTTGGAGGAAATGGAACGGGGGAGGGGAGGTGGTTTGTTGGATGAGGTAAGGTTAAGTTAAAATGGTGTCCAAAATAGTTGTGCCTGATGATGACTACAAGACAGTCTAAACACGTGTAGTACAATTTTGTAATAAAAGGTAGACAGTACGATATCTTTTGTGTATCATTTAAAATGCTGTTCTACAACATCTCGCCTGAGAAAGTGTATTTTGTCTCAGTTTATATTTGTCAGCATTGGCTATATTGCTGCTTTATTTATCCTAAATTTAGTTTATATTTCTATCCGGTCCTTAGTCCATCGTACGGAACATTAAATTAATCAGAACTCTGTCTTAAAATTGGTTCAATGCCGACGCCAGGTTTTTGGTTCACCCCTCTCGTTTGGTGCCAGTAACTTTTCCGTAACTAATGGTCCAGATAACCTCAGTCTTCGGTCGCGTCCCCAAGTAACCAACCGACCAGAACCAAAAGGGGCACTTTTGCTATATTTTAATGGAAAAAGAAAAGGCTTCGGTACGGAGAGGGAGATGATCGAAGGAGGGAGGATGAGGGATTTGAAGGAGAAGCAAGCTCCTCAGTGTGATTCGTGCATGTGCCCTCTTAGTATTCGGTATATCCTGACGGAGTGTGACAAGTATCGTGACGCGCGAAGACGGTTCAATAAAGCGGGAGACCTAGAATCCATTCTAGGAGACGACCATATTATTTTAAACCGTATAATTTTATTACTAAAGAGATTGGACTTTTTAATAAAATTTGACCGTATCCGCCTGTTTTATTCTTTATTTAAATCTATTTGACGCGTACACTATTATGAATATTATTATTTTTTTTATCAACGGACTATGCAGCGGTGCAAAATGACCTAGCCGTCGGCGCACCCTACAACACCAAAAACTACTACTATGAGGGATTTGAATTGGGGGTGGGAAATAGTAGTAGGACAGGAGGGCAGTGTGTTTAGTTTAGAGTGACTCCGGGTGAACAGAGAACGATTAGCTTGAAGATGGGAAGGGGGTGGTGTCAAGGAGTGGAGTTTTTTTTTCTCTCAGGACTGGATGCGCGTATTTCTGAAGGGAGGGACCCGTTCGCTGCTTCTCCGACGCAACCCCTTCGCTCTCTTCCCCTCCGAATGAGGAAGGGATGAAGGAGTGAGAGGGGGTCGAGATTGGAGTGGTGGTGTGGAGTGTGGAGGAAAAGGGGAGGTTGGGCTCTGCGAAGCGGAAAGAGATAGCGGGCGTGCGGGGCGCGTCATCCCCATCGGCGGTGGCGCGGGGGGTAGAGAAGGCGGTCGCTAGTAGTAATGTCCTCGTCCTTTTATTTTGTTGCTCTCCGTACAATGAACTCCTCTCTCCGCTCTCTCCATCCTAGAGGCCTAAAAAGATTTTTATTGCGGTCGTAAGTACGGTCTGGGGGTCTCGAAATCTGTGAGAGATCCAAGTTTAGCCAATAAATGATTCAGGAAAACTTGCAGTCCCGCAAGGAGGTTGGTTCGAGGAGAACGGGAGGAAAAATAATATTAGGGCTGTTAAAATGAGATTTATGGCCTTGGGAGCGAGGCTAGTGGGGGGTGGAAGAACCAGGGAGAAGGGAGGGGGATAGGAAGGGAAGGAAGGAGGCCTGTTATTTCTTCGTACCTAAAGAAATAGAAGCGCAGTTTCAAGCTTTTGAAAGCTACATGACTCGGTTGACAAAAAAAGACGTTTTCCGCCCGACAACCACCCGAGCAGCTATAAATTGCAGAGAGAAAAAGGTGGACATTGCACTATATACACTCGGCGCAATAAACATTTACATTGTTGAATTTATTGCCTCGGCCGAAAATATCTCGGATTTAGCGTTAATACCTCGCGTTTTTTTATGGCGTTGTTCGCGGTGAGGGCGAATAGTTAACATTTTTAGGGCCGAGCGTTCCCCTCGCATCGCTTTTATTTTTCGTGTTGAAGTTCTTATGCTTGCAGACTTACCATTAGAGCCCTCTATTTGCATTCCATTTAAATTCTTTTTCCACTTTGAACGACTTGAAATGAGACGAAGTTGCACAGCTTTCAGGGGGTGTATCCTTAAAAAATGAAAAAGAACTTGGGCCGACATTTGCCATACGATTTTCTTAAAATGCAGAAAATTACGCTTTTTTAATAGATAAAAAATCTTATAAAATCTTTTATTCATCATTTGAAATACATTCATTGAATACAGAAAAAATAAAATTTATGTGTTAAAAAATAAAAAAGTGTCGTTGAATGGTGAGGAATTGGTTCATATTGGTAGAACTAGTTAGGCGGTTAAACAATTGATGCCATGCTTCAGCACCCGCAAATACTATATTCCGAAAAACCGAGAGTGATCTCTGTTAGTGGAGTGAAGATGATACGATACACTCACGAAAATTTAAAATCTGGAACGATTCTATGGGTATTTTGATGTATTGGAAGAGAGTGGTAGGCGACGACGGTTGGTCCATGAACTGCACATGCGTTGGCATTACGAGATAGTCTTAAACCCTGATTCCGAGCTTTATCTTGAGCTAGTTATACTATCTTTGTCTCCAGTACAATTATGTTATCACTACAGCATTGCCAATTTTAGGCGAGCTTATATATATATTTAAACATGGCCAGTTATCATGCTACTACTGGAAAAAATATTAGAAACAGTAAAGTTTGAGGAGGCGATCAAGGCGATCGCTTCAAAAGATTCAATGAAAATTGCAATGGTCTATGAGAGGTGAATAATACTTCGCTACGAAAAACTTTTACAGCACAGAGGGTTGTTAAGGCAAAGTCCACTTGCATAGAGCCTATAGGGGTCCAAGCATGAAGATAATTGGGTGAAATGAAAATGGATGTTAATTTCTAAGAGTTTTGAACGTAAAACGTTGGTGAAACATCATCTCCCCACTTTGCGGAGTGTACGCAGTACAAATTTTACTATATTTTCAGAGCTTGTAGATGTTTGGTTAGTAAATTTTAGACGTGAAATGATTTATTATTGGGTTCGGTTCCTTCAGTAAAACATTCGTCGTAAAACTTTTAGTTGAGTATAGGTGACGTCCAAAACCTCTAAAATATTGCCGGATTCACTCCAGTACACGGTACACTTTTTAGTAGTACTAGAGTGATCACCGGTCAATCAAAACAGAATTTGATTGAATGCTTAGAAATATACTTTCCATTTCATTTTCGATGTATTTAATGCGCCATTTACCATCGATTTTAATTTTTGTTCCTTTGAAAATACTCACTACGTTTACGTTTACCAATCGAACTCAGATCGATTTGACCGGTTTAGCTCGGTATGGTTAACGCATCGGGCTAGCGAGATCGATATGAGAAGCGGGCTAACTCAGCCCGCTTTGGTAGGCTTCGATTGGTAAACGTTTCAGCATGGAGAAATATAACATTTACTGTTAAGTGGAAACAATTATAATAATATTCCAATCTCATCTCCAGATGTAATCAATTAATTCTGTTTTCTACGACTCTTCCGTATGTCGAAAACGTAATGACCCGAATTTCCCATATGTTGTTTGTCATCCCGCGTGTGATATGCTAAACCAAAATAATAGTGCATCCTATCTTCATGTTTGATTGTCTTTCATCTTCTTAAGCTCAATGTCTATATCTTGGAAGCGTGCCTTACTCAGAAAACCCCCTCAAACACGATGTTCATTGAATAAATGTGTAGAAAAATACATGTAATATAATAATAAACATATTTTATAATGTACAGAAGCGAAAAGTTTCCAAATTTGCGATGCTTGGATGATGAAGTTTTAGCTTGGATAAATACATGATTTTTTACATCAACATGTATTGCTTTTACAATATTCGAATCATCTTGAATCGAACAAGTAGAATTTTCTATGATTTGTATGTACGTCAAAAATTTGATTACATGATTCTATGATTCAGTTAATTGGAGCCATATCAAAATGAAGTCCACCACGTTCAATATCTTGTTCTTTGTAATTTAATATTACGAATTTCTTGGCCAACATAATATCACCATAAAACTCCTTGTTTTATCATATTTCATCGAACTAAATGCTATGTGTCCATCTTATAAGCGTTTCTACTCTCAAATATGCTTCCTTTGAGATGAAAGCTTCCAAACGCTCTCAATGAACTCACTTTAATAATTAATACAATAATTTATTTTATTTTATATTCATATTAGCCTTGGCTTCAACAGTACTATCGATCATCAAGGGAATAGGTCATGAAAATCACCTTATCTTTAACAATTTAACAAATGTTTTAATAAAAAATTTCTCGAAATTGAAATACAAATAGAAATTGTTTGAAAAAGCACATGCTTTCGGTTTTTCAAAAAACTTCAATGCGTATTTTGAATTTGAATTTGTTTTTTATGATTTTTATGCTAATTAATTCGTCGACGGCATTGTGTCGGACCGCACTCTCCTCCAGAAGTTTTCGCTCTTAGGGCACCTAGAATAATACCATTCATTTCATTTCTAATATCTTTTTCTTGGATGCTCAGCAACGCGTTCGGATATTAATTACTCCCACTTGTCGAAGTCTCGTTATCGAAGTTCCAAGTGATGGTAATTGAGGCATCTTGTTTGCGCTTTTGTTCCATTCATCATCACTTGGTTTGCCTAACTTGACTTCTTATTTGTCTCTTCCGTTCCTATCCTTATTTTTGACATCTGTGACATTCCCTGCTCATATTTTTATGCTTTTGCTACCCCAGGACGAATCTAGCCAATCGGTCCGCTCAGCTAGAGTCATCCTATTTTATAAGAGAACTTAATGAGGAAAATGAAAATTATTACCATCGTAGTAACGATTTTCTCGTGTAATTTCCACCAGACAGCTAAAATAACGTTATTTTATGAATTGGAATGAATGGGAACGGAATTGTTACCTGCTTCAAGTGCGTTTCATATTCCGCAATCGGTTGAGTGAAAGACTTGCACGCTATACTATTGCATCTGCATCTATATCTACATACTACCCCGCGAGCCGCCGCATGGGCGTGTGGCAAGGGGTGGTAGGTCTTCATCCGCGTAAAGATGTAAACTTTTTGGAGGTGAAATGGTAACATGCCCTATGGGAGTGTATTTACAGGAGCTCAGTTTTTATTACGGTCCCTTATTGTGCACGGAAAGAACGAATTTTTGGACCTATCTGTTCGGCAGAGGTTCGCTCTTACTTTATCGCATCTGTCAGACCTAGAAATGTAGTGAGACGTCATGATAATATTCTCTGTGTCGCTCTGAAACACACCAGTTCTGAATATCTCAAGCAGCCTAAGCCTAGCGTGCAGACTTCGAGTCTCTATGGGCTCACACCTTAATCCCTTTTAACAGTAGGGTAGCACTATATGTTCGTTCGTAGCAGTTTTCAACGAGCCGTGCTGCTTTTCTTTTTATTTTGTTAATTTTTTTTGTTAAATCTTTATGACCAGGGTACCATATGCTTGCGGCGTATTAGAGATGTGGCCTAACCAGAGCGAAGTATCATCTCTCTTTTACTTTTTCATCCGAGGACCTTCCTGTTATACGTTTAACAAAACCTAGTTTCTTTCATTATGTGCCGCATATGTTCTGTATGTGTGTACCCAAGATATAGCTGAAGTTAAGATAATTCCAAGATATTTTCTGTATTTGAAGATTTTATCTTCACTCCACCCACAGTATAGGTATGGAATCTATGTTATGACTTTTGCAGGAAAAGAACTGTGGTACATTTGCTGCTATTTAATTCTAACCCCCTACTCCTGGCACCACGATTGAACGTTGTTAAGGTCCGATGACAGAGTTTCAAAGTCCGCGTCTTCGCTTGATTACTGTATCGCCTGTGAATAATCTTAATTTACTGCTAATCCGAGAACCTAGGTTATTAATATAAATAATGAATAAAAGAGGGCCAATCACGCTTCTTTGAGAAACACTGGAGTGACTTCAACCTATTTAGGTTCCTGCGCCACTCACAGAGGGTATTGACGGTTATACCAATGATCTAAAACTTAGGTTTGATTGCTAGTGATGTCCGTTTACCGATGCTAACTTTTCTGTTCCAAGGTTGGATTGTAAGCCTACAGGCTGAGTGAAACAAATCGCCACATTGGTCAGCCGTTTGACTGCCTTTTGTGAGAATCCTTAGTTTATATGAATTGACAAATACCGGCTCTCACTACTTCCTCTATTCAACTTATTTTCGATGTAGCCTATTTGAAAAGGCAGTGCCAAAGTTTTGGCTTATCCCCCTGGTGTTTGTAAAAAAATGTCAAACCTGGACCATTCCCATCCCTTCCTCAGTTACTATTGTGGTCTTTTGGGATTTGGAAAAAAATGTGAGGATTCTATATAACTCGTATGTTTGAAGCTGAGAGAGTGAGTAGTTAACAATATTTCGAACTAAATATCCCACTATATGATGTTCTTCTAAGTGCTATACTACACTGAACCAATACATTCTCACGATTACATCTTCACTATCAAGTCAATTTTATTATTTTTTGCTTACGTATCACAGTTATCACGCGAAACTCGTTGTTGATATTGATCTGAAATTATCATTTTCCATGCCAACGTAGCAAATGCGGCGTGCTGCCATGTTAGTATTTCCATATATGGCTAAGTAAAGCTGCATATTATCGATATGTACGCTGTCATTTTTGTGGAATAGCTCTCATTGAGTTAAATCTTACCAGGTTTAGACTCTTTTGAAAACTGTGTTACTGTACTATAAATACCCCAGTATATAGTGAAATTTTGGCATCAAGTTCCTGGAGGACTTGGAAACATGAGGTAAAGTGTATGAGTTTGGTAATAGATACAAATGCTTCGGAATTTGACGTAAAGAGAAATGAGTGTGTGATAAGCACCGTTGAAGGACTGTGAATTGCCGTGCTTGAAAGAACTTGTTAGATTGGACTCTGAATGAGAAGTGGCGTTTATATTTAGGGAGGGAGAAATCTGAGAGAATGAATAGGGAAGGCTAACGCGTTAGGCTGAGAATTAAATAATGAGGAGGGAAATCAACATCGCATTTAAAAATAGAAAGTTCAATAAGGATATCATAGCTATGGATATGGTGAGTAAGAGATTTACTCAGCTACCCGTAGAAAGGAAACTTAGTGGCGTAAGAGAAATCAGTCATTCCCTTAGTGATTCGAAGCAAAAAACGTCTCCAAATAGAGAAACGATGCATATTTTTTTTAGGAACTTGATTGTTAACTATTAGTCTACCGAAATTCTAGATTTATGTAGAGATATGAATCAATGGTAGTTGAATTATGTTGCTATCGTTTAATGGCGATAGAATGAGCATTTATTGGCAAAATGCACATGTCAGAAAAGAAAAAATTCCATTGGAGAACCTTAGGAATTTTTTTTATTTTTTAAATAAAGTTTCGAAAGCAGACTCCCGCTGCTTTTCTTTTTCTTGGCCTATCTTCCTGATCTGGTTTGAAGCAGGACATTTTTAAACCTAACATTTGGAGAAGCATTTAACTGATGCTCAACACTGATTCCATCCCATCTTTGAATGAGTGCCCCCACCATGCATGAATCCTCTCGCGCTTCCGGAACCCATTATTAAGAGAATCTGATTACAATGGCCTAAAAATTTCTGAATTAGGCGAAGAGAAACCGGAAAGAAAACCTAATTATCACGTCCACTTCATCCCAATCAAAGGGCGATAAGAGAGTTGTAATTACATTCGATGGTCATGATTCAACGTCCATTCATTATTATTAGCAACAATTCACGTCCCCACCTCCTGCCATGTAATTAAATTTCCATTGGTCGGCTGCCGCGTCGAACGTGCCATTTCAGCCTTTCATTGTGGTGACTGGGGATGGTTGTATATGTGTGTGTGCGTGTGTTTGTGAGTGACGTGGTCGCCTCCGACCCGCCCCTCCTAAATCATCCCTCGCCCTTCCTGAGCAACCGTAATTGGGATGATACACAAGGAAACAACATTTAAATTTCCCACCCTCATCCCCACCTTTCTTTTCCTATGTAAAATCAAGGCGCTCAGATAAAGCGTTTGTAAGTGAACTCATCCGCAGCTAGTGGCTTAAGGTAGTTTGAGCGAAATATCATTTTACCTAGAAATCGATGAATTTGATCTCATTTTAAAGAAAAATATACCATACTTCTAATGTCACCAAAAATTCAATCCCTTACCATATTTCTTTCCCAGATATTTGCCAGGAAATACCAGCCCTTTTACATGGGAAATAGTACGTGTATGCACTCCAGAGAGACCTTATTTTACAAATGAGTAATTTATAACACGTAGATCTCGTGAAAAAATCAACAGTGTGTAGTTTGAGCGTTTTCTCAAGTATTTTTAAATATTAATCATATTGTCACCACAGTAAAGTCTTCGGGATCACAATTAACCTTCCGTTTTGATGGAGTTTCAAACGTACCGCGTGAAAAAATGAGTCGATTTACAGACTTATTTAGATATTTTCGTTTGATTACTTACATTTTCAGTCATGTAAAACTATTTTATTGCACCATAAATAATTCTGTATTTAATTCGTGTGTCGCACAGCTGGTGATATTAAAACGTATAATTCGAATATGGTATCTATATTATGATTAGGGAACTATCTCGCTCGCACTACCTTATATATTATCTGCATGTGGTGTTTTAGCCCTTATTTTTGAACGAATTTTACATTTGTTTAGAGACTAGAATATTGTCTTCCTTCCCCGAGTGCCCCGCAGTGGCAAATAAACTTCTGTGGACTCCTGCTTCATATGAGGATCGTTTCGTCGAATAGGGTGTTGAACTGCGGAGCATCTGGCTTCTGTTTTTTCTTTCAAGCCCTCACTCCATTGCTCTCTCTGGTGATGTCCTTCCTCTCCTGTCTTTTCCATTACGATTCTAACCGTTATTTTGTCCCTTGATTTACTTCCAATTCATGCGATTTTTATTTCATCAGTAGAGCTTGAAATACACCTTGCCTCTATTTCTTGCATTACGCTTATAACTTTCTTATTTATTTCCTACATTATCTTCACCATCAGTTTCCGGCTCCTGATTACAGGGGATTTAAATTTCTTGGGCTTTTTTGATCTGTTTGGCGGTTGAAATTTGTTTGCTGATAAATAATTATAATAAAAATCATTCTCATAAAGAGAAGACCTAAATTAGTGAGGGATTTTTATGTGCTTTGGTAATTTAGTAACCAACTGAACTGTTCCAAAGTTCGGGTTTTGAAAAAGTAGAATGATATTCATCGGAGAGTTTTGAGACGTAGGTATGGAGAAGAATGGCAAAGATAAGATGGATCAGTAATACATGGACAATGAGGTGCGCGGTAAAAGTGAAAGAAGTATTAAAAAGGGGCAGAGGAAAAGATTTCTGTACATATCTCATAAGACGTATGGTTATGTGACGTTTTGGGATTTTACTTGAAATAGATGATTGCGAAATTTTTGTGGTTCACATATATTTAAAGTTGTTTTTTTGTGATAAGGTTTTATGGCTTATAAAAGTTTTCGTAAACAAATTTATATCTGTGTATTCAGCCTTGTAACATTTTGTAAATAATAATGATTTTTCATTAAGGTGCCATTGCGACGCTTTCCTATGAAAATCAGCCTAGATGGGAACAAAAACGCTCAAATACATAGGGAAGTTGAGGATACCCAAATCAGCATAAGCCGATGATCTCATTTTCCCATGCAATAATCAGTCCGCGCGTCTGCCCGGCATCAAAAGACCCCGCCGTGAATGCATATTCGGTCCATCCTACTGCGTGTCAGCACCTTGAGATCCTCAGTCAACTCAGCACAGGGTCAGCGAATCGTCCTTTTTGGCGAACTTTGAAGGGAAAATGAACGACTTCTTGAAGCGAATGAAAACCACGTTAGTGCGAAAAGGGTGTTTTCCGCTTTACGCACGAATGTGGAGAAGAGGGAGCGAGCGGCGATCGTCGCTTGTTTCTCCTCTTCAGTGGACGTGGCTCATCCGTTTTCACTTGACCGTCATCGTTCAACGCCCTCTTTCTTCCAGAGAGAGAGAGAGAGAGAGAGCTGTCACCATTTCTCCCTGTGAGCAAATAAATTTCCCTCGTGTACGTCCGTCCAGCCGGCTGCACTGCTCGATGGAGATGGTGATAGCCCGAAATCAACACCAGTTGAAAGACGGACACAGTCAGTGGAGCGATGGAGAGGGGTCACTTCAGCCGTTAAGGGCGCTAGTTTTCACCTCTCGCTCACTCGGATTGCTCAAAGGCTCAAGGCTCAAATTAATATTCAGATGCCCTAAAACTTTCAGCATACGTCGCCGACACCAAGCTGTCTGCTACATAATTACCTTCTATATCTAAGCATTGCCCAAAACAAACCTAACGTTATTTAAACGCTGTTTATTGTACTTCGGACCTAAGGTGTACAATCTACTGCCTACTTCATAATAATGATGACCAGAAGTGCCCTCTCGGATGGGGGCGCTAGTGGAGTTGAGTGTGGCAATGATAAAAATACCACCAAGAAAGGAGCTAGTATGGAGTGGACGGAAACCCTAAGGGGCGACCTCCTTGCATTCTATGCTGCATTCGAGCCCAATCGCAGGGAGTATATGGCAAGGATGCACTCTTTGTGGTGTGAGATGCATCCTGAACATAACCACCTGCCGCAGCAGAATCTGCGCGACTATGCCAATCACCTGTGTAAAAAGGAAACTCTCCAACAACCGCGTGTTCAGAGGAATACACCAACGGCCAAACCACCCTCCCCGACACTAGCAGTCTATCCACAGGCTGTTTTGACAATTACTGCACCGTCGGTACCGCCGACAAGGAGGGAGGAAGTAGATCAGGCTGACTCTGAACTCCGAACGCGGTTGTTAAACGAAATCACTTATGATGTAGGACAAACCAGGTAGAGAGATATCCATCGGAAACTGGTAGTCCTTATCATAGGTGTGCATGGTGGAGTTAAAGGCTCGCTGCTGGAGAGCATCAAGTGCATTCCGACCTGCGTGGTCGAGGCGGAATCACTTGCAGCTCGAATGCAGAAGGCCGTTATACTTAGGTTCCTCCGTTTACTTCGTACGCACGACTCAACCGCAGCGTAGCCACCAATCCGATGGGCGTCGGACGTGGCTGTGATAACTGCCAAACCCCTCTGCGGTCATCGGCCATTATGACGGTGATGAAACCCGATGTTTGCCGAGTACTCGGAGGGGAATGTACTAAAGTAACTAATAATAATTATAACTTATTTTTCGAGCTAATTTAGGACTGTAGAGTCCTCTCTTACAATTACCTTATTATACGAACACCAAAATCCATGTCCTGTGCAGTGAATAATCTACCCAGGCGGTATTCGAACCCGCGACCCTCGGTTTAGCAGGCGAGGACTTCACCCTGCCGTCACCGGGGCCGACGTGTTAAATCCAAATCTCTTAATATAGTATTGAAAAATATACAATCTTGGTTATTTACTCAAGAAAGAATAGAGGATACCTGTTATAATTTTATGTGATAAACTTGATAATTCCGCTTAAAGTACTGATAACCTCATTTTATCACGCCTCATTTCCATTTATTTCAGTCATCTGTGTTCTGCCACTTGTAAATTGTCAGAATTAACTAACATCTCTATCTACATCTACATACTACCCCGTGAGCCGCTGCATGGGCGCGTGGCAGGGAGTGGTAGGTCACCATCCGTGTGAATATGTGAAATTTTTGGACGTGAAATGGTGACATGTACTATGGGAGTGTATTCTGAGGAGCTCAGTTTTTATTGTGGTCGCTTATTGTGCGCGAAAAGAACGAGTTCTTGTACCTATAACTAACGCATAAAAGCATTTCTCAAATTTTCATGAAGTACATCCTGATATCCTAGCCTTTTCGTTAGGTATCTTTTGGTGGAATATAAGCTTGGTGTTTTCTGCTCACCCCCCTCCTTAGACCTCAATTACCTTTGAACGTACTAGCGAGTAAGAAACAATCTGCCTCTTCTTACTTCCTCAAGTCTCCTTGTCTGCTTGCGAGAACTATATTTCTGGTGCTCTTTACACAGATTTTCGAGTTATATTTTTACTATTTTGCAGTTTAATCATTTTTTAGCGGCTGTCTACAAGTAGGGCGACATTTTACAGCTTCATACTGTATTTTTTCATTATTTCAGTGCATCTCAAGGAATCTCTGCTTTTATTTCTGCTACTTTCTCTTCTATTGCTTTAAATTTCTCTTTTGTTTCCTTTTTATGTTTTTTCAAACAATACGTTGTTTTTTTCATCCTTTCCAATTTTTCAAGAGTGTTTTGGTGATGCCAATCTTGAAATCCCTGGTTCATGGATTCCACAGTGAGATGAAGTGGTGATAGTTTGTTAAAACTTTGATAAAGACATTGACAAGGATTGATTTTCTCTCATCCTGAGTAGTTTATCTTCTTTCATTTTCTTTTCATCCTTTGCTAATTGGGAAACATCGCTCATCATTATTTAAAAGATACCTTCTCACTTGGCACTCAGTAGGATGTCGAAGAGAGAAAGGTTTCGAGAGAAGTTTAAACTCTGAAAAATCTCCAATGAAAAACATAATTATAGTGTAATGCGCTGCTTTTAACTTTGTTAAAGGTCGAAATGAATGCATCAAATCCCATTACTAAAGAAACTTTATCTCATTAAATTCGGATACAATTTATAACATATGATGATTACATTCCAGTGAAAGCATATGGAAAAGAGGCAGTTATCAATAGTGAAACAGATGATTTTTTTCTGGGTATGGCCTAGGAAAAAAATATTTTTAGCTGTTTTCTTTGCTCTCAAAAGATAATTCGTTCAATCGTGAGGGGAAAAGAATAATTTGGTACTTTTGACGGTAGGAAAATATGGAAAATATTTCAGTTTTTGACGTTACCGGAGAATGAGAGTATTTTAATTAAACCATCGTAGCATAGTTTTAAGTTTACCGCCTCGTGGTCTGTTATTTCTAGGTTCTAGCTCTCGGTGCAACTTTACCAAGCCAAATATTTTTATGCATTAATGCAGTACTAATAAAGCTTTTTGAAGTTGCAGATCGGTCAAAATTGGTATTGCTGGTGTTCTGGCATTTTCTGTTGTGCTCAATTTAAAAAAAAGATATATTTGTTCATTATAGCGGAATATACGTTGCCCCCATGTACCCTAGTAGATCAATCAAGGTTTATCTCAGTTTGTATCCGAATACATCGCCAAACTTTAAACTTCAATTTTCACCTAAGGATTATGTTCACAAAATTAACCGGAACCGGGTAATTTATGCTCTGCGTGTTCACTTAATTGTTTGAATTTAGTCGGGTAGTCGAAGATAATCGTCCCGGGTATTTTTCTTGTCATTATCCCAGTGGAGTGCGGTATTTGGCATATCATCTTCTTATCCTCTATGAATTGAGGGGACGTGCGTTTGCACGCGGGATAATGAGAGTGGGAGAGAGATGGACTGTGTTCACATGCGGAAGGAGATCAGTTAATTGCATCTCTGATATTGCTCCGTCCTCTCCGCACTCCACCTTCCCCTCACATGCGTTGCACTCTGCGCCAACGAGCCTTGAAAGGGGAGTTGAAAGGGAAGTTGATCGGGGATTTCGATATGGAAGTTGAAAGGATTGAAAGGGGTGTTTAAATATTTGGTGAGGCCTCGCTTTAAAAGTTTTCACTTCAGTCCCTTGGTCACTACATAGTTCCCCTAACGACCGTTTGGTGGCACTTCCCCATGAAAGTTGAACCCCTGCGCCGTTGGTCGTTCAATACAAGAATCACGTTAAGTGCGGACTAATGAGTACAGGAACAGCGTGACGCTTTCCAAATGCTATCGCGAGTTTCTACTTTTTCCCTGCAAAAAGTGTTTGGTCAGACCCCGTTAAAGAAGTTTTCAATAAAGTCGAGGAATTAACAACGCCTAGATCTTGTCAGAAAATTAACAGTATGTAGTTTGTATGTTTTTCTTTGCAATTTTATGAATCAGTCAGTTTATTATTGCAGTAATGTTTATAGAATTACCAAAAAACTTAAGTTTTCAAGGCGTTTTTATCGTATGATGTGGTAAAAGATAATCAAGCTATATGCTTATATTTTTAAATTATGTATAATTACTAAGAACTTAAGTCATATAAGATTGCTTTTACGCCATAAATACTGAAGTATTTACTTCACCTTTTCTACGGCTGCTGATTTAAAAAGATAAATTGTGAATATGGTATCAAATAAGGTGCAGGAAAAATCTTGCTCAAACCATCTTCAACCATCAATGGGTTTTCGTGAGGGAGTGAAGTGGGTAAAGGGTGGCTCACGAAATCGTATGCTGAGAAAAGGGTTGTGTGCGTATGCCTACACTAACCCCTTAAACGTGTGAGGGTTGGATGTGGTATCGACCCACATATCCACGGATTGCATCTCACAATTGGCGAGGTGCATTCGGGTAAACGGAGTGACCTACTTTCAGCCGTGCACCTACGTTCATATACCCATACACAGGCAATGGAATTCGGCGCACGCCATTGGAATTAGCTAAATTACCAGAATAATCGGTTCGGATACATAAGAACATGAGTGAATCCTCAAGAGCGTCTTATTTATGGTGAGTGATGCAATATTTAATTATTCACTGATTTAGGCGAAACTTTGGATACGTGTTCTCATTAGAGGTATTTTTAAAAAATACAAAATACGCTAAATTCCATACACCGTTTCGTTTTTTTGGACATTAGATGTTTTTTCAACACGTAGTCTTGAGCACATGAAATATTTTGTAATAATTTGATCACTCACGCACAGATTTTCACCTAAACACGAAATAATACATTGCTTATCATCATAAGTGTTTTTATTAAATATCTAGTCAAATGTCTCACCGAATCCAATAATCTAAGACAACATATTTAATAGTACTTTTTTCGTAGATTCTCGCAGTTCATTTTAATTTGGATAAAAGTGTCTTTTAGAATATTCCCTATCCGCGGAAATGACTTGTAAAAAATTCAAGTATAATAAATTCTGTTATATAATAACCACCGAAGTTAGCTTATTTATTTATGATTGTTGTATCAGAAAGCCTGACGAAGCCGGCAGAAGAGCAAGGCACAAATGTCGCTGAAATAGTAATAATAACGCAGTAATTCCCAAAAGACACTTTTGTCCATATTCATTAGTAATTATATCTTAGTTTCGATTGCCGCGCTGCTATATTCATTGCATAATTTTTTAAGAGAATATTTAAGATATAGATTCCATGGTGATAGTAGGGTTTTATCGAGTCACCAGTTTTTGTCGAATGGTCACCATATTTAGGATTTATCACTTATTTCACATTCTAAACATTAGTTGATATGGACGAAAGCGCTGCGATAACAATTAAAATATGATAAATACGGTACTTATGTAGATTAGGGACGGGTACCTCGTTTGCTTCGGCAGCCATAACAGACTGAAAAAGACGATCGAGTCAACAAGCGGCTAGGCGACATCTATCTTAGTTACACTACTAACTATGAACAAGCGGGAAGTTTTTCCCTTCTAAATGAAGCTAAATAATTTAAAATAGAAGGGGGAATTCTTATCGCCTAGACGCTTGTTGATTCGATCGTCTATTTTCATCTGTTATGGCTGCCGAAGCAGACGAGGTACCCATCCCTAATCAAGATAAGTACCATATTTATCATATTTTAATTGTTATCGCAGCGCTTTCGTCCATATCAACTAATGTTTAGAATGTGAAATAAGTGATAAATCCTAAATCTGGTGACCATCTGACAAAAACTGGTGACTCGATAAAACCCTACTGTAACCGATTCCATGTCTGCCTGTATGTCCATTTCCATTGCATTAACAAGGGCACCTAGGGTAAATGTGATGAGCGAATTTTTTCAAATTGCTTAAAAAAGTGTTAAAACGCTCCTTTAAATAACCCAGTATTATAACTCCAGCCACTTCAATGGGGCTGTAGGGAAGTTATATATGAGGAGGAAGACTCGAGGAGAGATTTTGTGGGATGGAAGGAGAGAATGAATGAAAATGGAGAGCTGGGAGGATTCCGGCCGGGGCTCACAGGTACCACCCACTCCCTTCGAGGAACACTCGCCCCGCGCGTTACGTGGAATGTTGAGAGGAACCATTGAACCGTGCATGTGGTCCAGGAGGGGGGGTGAGAAAGAAGGGTGCAGGGGGTGGTGCGGAGGATCAGTCGTGAGCCAGGCGCCGTGTGCGGTCCCGCCTCTCGCTGCCGCACCTCCTCCCGCGAGGCCATTTCCGTGAAAGCTGGCGAAATGGAATTTCAATTTTGCGGAATCGCAAGCGACTTTTATTCAAATTAATGAAAAACATACCTCTCCGGAATTTCCAAGGAGGGGTTGGCAGAGTCACCTCAGGTGACTTTCCCAGACTATTCTCCGAAGAGGAAGAGGTATTAGTGTGGAAGGAGGAGCTGGGTTCTTCTCCTGCAGAGGTCACAGTAGAAGACTAAAATGGTGGCTTACCTCGGGCCTCGGGGGCATTAACATTCCTGTCCCGGGAACTAAAATCAAATCGCTTGAGCAAAAACGATGAGAGACCGAGGACCCATATCGTCACACGGTCGTTCTGAGTCGAGGAGCACTCGTCACTCGCCGGTTAGGTGCCGGAATGAATCCGTGGGATTCAAAGGAGCAATCGTGCAGTAAATGAGTTTCGGTAATCAGTAATTTCCTTCCGTAATCAAAAATATCTGCAAGAATTCACTTCCCTTCCGGGGTAGGCAGTTTCAAGAAGTTTCACTCATTTATACATATTTGCAAACCTAATTCTGCTTCAATAATTTCCTCCTTACTGACCTACCCTTGTATACCTCTTTTGCCTCGTTTACCCCCATACACTCTTTCATACACGTCCTCCTGTTTTTAAGTCTCCTAATATTCCTCCTCCTAAGAGTTGCCTCAACCACACTCAACCACAACTTTTTCGGCCTACCTCTACCTCTCACACCATTCATTCTACTCTCATATATCTGTTTCGTTATTCGACTCTCATCCATTCTCTCAACATGGCCAAACCAACGAAGCACACTCCTTTCATTTATGTCCATTACTGGAGCATCTGACCCACATTCATTTATAACCCACTCATTCCTCACCCTATCCATTCTACTTTTGCCGCAAACACTCATCAGATAACTCATACCCACGGCGTTTAGTCTACTCTTATGTCTAATTTACTTAATATAAAGGGAAAAACCTCAGTTATTCAAAAATACTATTATATTTTCATGCCGAGTGAAAACGCGATTGTATGAACAAGTACCCATTTGTAATATGTCTCTTGCTGTCATTTTCTGTCATGAAAAGTTGCAGAAGATTAATTCCCTCGCAATATACACTCTTTGGGGTTATTCTTCTCCCCAACTACCACTCTAATATTAGAGCTGCTAAAAAATTTACTAAATGTTGAAATTCATAAATATTTGTGCTATTTCTTTGAACTTCAATAAAACTGGCGTATAAGGTAGTTCAAGCGAAATATTATTTTACTAAGAATCAATGAGTTTGGTCTCAATTAAAAAAAAAAATCTCACCTATCCAATAACACCAATAATTCTACCCCTTACCAAATTACTTTCGGAGATATTTTCCAACATTTACCAGCCCTTTCACATGGGAAATGGTACGTGTATGCACTCCAGAGAGACATTATTTACAAAATGAGGAATTTCTAACTCTTAGATGTCGTAAAAATATAACTGTGAGTAGTTTATATGTTTTCTCGACTATATTTGAAAACTAATCATATTGTCACCACAGTAGGTTCTTGGGTATCATAAAAAAACCTTCCGTTTTGATGGAGTTTCAAATGCACCGGGCGAAAAAAATGATCAATGTTAAAGACTTATTTAGATGTTTTCATTTAATTACTTACAACTTCTGTCATATAAAACTATATTAATGCACCATTAATTATGCAATATTTAATTGATGTGTCCTATAGCTGGTGAAATTAAAACGCATAATTTGAATATGGTCTCTATTATGACTAGGGAACTATCTCACTCGGACTACCTTAATTATCATATGAAATCACATCGCGTGAAGCCTGGAAGAAATATGCCCTCATTCAAGTTTTTTGTATCGCAAATTTCTGAATTTCTATTGTATTCCATGTTTACGCAGTGGCGGCTGGTTAATACGTGCTACCGGGCTCCAGCACGTAACTTGGATCAGTAAGGAATTAT
Organism: Ceriagrion tenellum; assembly: GCA_963169105.1. Taxonomy (NCBI): domain Eukaryota; kingdom Metazoa; phylum Arthropoda; class Insecta; order Odonata; family Coenagrionidae; genus Ceriagrion; species Ceriagrion tenellum. The sequence continues at coordinate 15,689,956 of OY720635.1, forward strand.
TTATATTGATTACAATGATTAAGTGACCTTTCTTAGCCTTAAGTATGTCATGAATTTGCATTTTGAGAAAATTAGGCGGAGACCACCCGGACACAGATCCGTACTCCCGTCTGCTCCCGTCGAGCTGCCTCGGGCTCACGTGAAATGAGCCCTCACCGTAGGCTGAAAGAAGCAGTGCGCATGCACAGTGAAGCTTCAACTCACCCCCCCAACCCGTAAAAGATTCCCTACAGCGGGCTCAACTTCAACTGATCCCGTCAGTAGTTACTTCCCTTCTCGCTAGAGGAAGCACTGACCATATTCTACCTGCATCTATGCTGGGCGTAGAAGTTGCATTGTGATGGTTTTGACCGAGCGGCGTTTTTCTTTCGTTGTGACTGTGCTAAGATTCTTACGGAGATTTATCCTTTTATTTATCCACTGCAGTGAACATAACGTGGAATAGAACAGTTTACGTAACTATTAAAAAAATGGTTTAAAGAAGTGGTATCCAGGAGCAGATACCGAATCGGATACAGAAGTATTTTAAAGCAGATTTTTCATTTGAGGAGTCCCATAAAGTATTGAAAATTTACTACTGATAAAAAATGGAATAGTAAAGGCCACTACTGGGTGTTTCTGTGTCTACCAATGTCTCGTAACTTACGTTTCAGGCTGCCAAATTAAGCCATTATGAGTTAAGTTTGCACTATAATTTTGTGTAAATTTCTTTCTCTCTACCATGGCTAAAAATACTCGAAGTGAAACTACTAATTATCTAAACAATGATTAGTTTGTTTGGTTATAATTCAGTTCTATGAGCATAATCCTATGCATCGTCCTTCAAACTTTCATGAAAAATGTTTGGAGAGTGGAAAATCCTCGAAAGCGAAAAATTAATAAATAATTGTCGGCTGAGTTTAAAAAAAAAATATTATAAATAATCATTGTTTTATATTTTTACCACCACAATTTGAGGTATTTTTATTCATATTTATATTTTCAATAAATAAATATAATATGATGCTTCCTTTTTATAAGAGTTTTATTAATTATAGTCCAGTAGTATATAAAACTCTTTTGACATAAAAAAATGTTCTTTAGCGACCCGGAAAGAATTTGTGAAAACATATGTTTGAAGTGTGTGCACCTATGGCTCATAAACTTGGACTCTGTGGAAAGAGGAGAGAAAAAAGCTTGAGTTCTTGGAAATGTGGTGCTGGAGAAGACTTAAAAATATCTTGGACAGAGAGGGTCACCAACCTGGAAATATTACAAAGGATTGGGGAAGGACGAACGTTTGTTAATTCTATTTGTAAAAAAAGAAACGCAATGATTGGACACCTACGTCACTCAGAGTGGATGACTACTTTAATGGAAGGAGTGGTAGAGGGCGGTGCTGGAAGAGGTAGACCAAGAAAAAAATACCTGGAAGAGACCATAGCTGGGAGAAGATACAGTGATTTAAAGAGACTAGCTTTGGAAAGAAGGAATTTGAATACCCACCAACCTTAGGGTTGAGGAGAAGAAGAAGGAGAATATATAAAAGGAATAACATTTATGATTGGAAAAACGTGTTTGTGTAAGACATGTAATTATTTTAATGTTCTTCTCACTGGTTAATGCAATTAATCTCTTGCATATTACACCCTTCGTTTTTCCTTTGTTTTGATCATTTATAACACGTATCAAGACGTTAAACTGATTCGCAGGAGGAAATCATTGGAAGTGATTAGAAAGAATAAACGATGAAAGGAGACTGATTTCTGGATCCATTAGTTTTCCATTATAAACTAGCAATGAGCACACTCTTATTTATTTAGAAAGGGTCAGAAACCTATTATTATCAGTCAGTTACTATCGGGGAACTTTCTTCACTTCTCTTTGCAGTTGATTTTTAATTGGCTTGTCTGCGTTCCGAAGTTTTAATGAGTAGCGGTTGCCGTGAAAGGCAACATCATTTCTCATTATCTTCAACGACAGAGATGGAGTAAGCGATACTCCGTTTTTAGGTTTATTCCCTCGTGAGGCGTTTGCAGTTCTTTATTTGTTCAGATTCTATGATGAAAGAGTCATTGTGGGTTCCGAATGCTCGCTGATGAATCGCACACTCTGTCTTAATTCCTTGCTCCTTTATGCTGATATCAAAACTCATAGAGACATTATGTAACCAATTAGCCATTTCCATCAATGGTGCTCTACTCCTTGCCCTCTCTTCTTAATCTATCTTCCAAAGCTGAGAATCGAAAGCAGGCATTGGGACATTAGCATTAGGGACAGCAGGCATTAAGAACAATAGCAGTTAGTGCGAAATTATATTATCCTTCCAATTAGTGAATATGAAGCCAGCTATGACTGATTTTTCAGAAGTATGAAACCAATCCTCTTATTCCATTCCAATCGCTAATACCTTACTGTTGTTCTCTGCTGCTAATTTAATGCGTGCGGCAGCCCAAAACAGTCAAAATATCCTCACGCAGGATTCGAGAATTTTATTGGAGGCTGTCCTATTCTCCGTAGTCTCCTGCAGCACTCGCCATTGTTCAAATCGGAGCCTCGCACGATCACCGGCTCGGCACTAGTTGCAGGCCAAAAAGCAGTCAGGAGAACAATGCGTGGTCAGACCAGAAAGCAGAGGGAATGTTACGTAGATCGACAAAGTTTGTTAAAATGAATATAGTCTTTTGATGCACCAACCGGTTTGTATTATAAATGCTATTCATAGATAAATATACCAGATATGTAATCATACAGAACACAAAAATACAGGAAATTTCTAGCGGGGTATAGTGATAACAATGATGTTAAATTATTAAGCACATGGTACAGAGTCTACAGGGTAACGGCCGGAGTTTCATAGAGCTGATCTATTGTAGCTAAGGATGAGTCGAATCCAAATGTCGATTCTTGAGTCCACCGATTCTCAGGATTAGAATCGGTATCGAGATTCGATTGCCTAAAGTTGATTCCGATTCTATCGATTCCAGATGGATGAATATTCAAATCAAAGTTCATTTATCACATCATATTTGTCTCAGTAATTTTGGGTGTAGACTATCAATTTGTACTTTTTATCTACCTCAATAATCTGAGGATATATTTGCTATTTGCTAATAAATATACTTTTTGAGCTCCTTTATTGTCTTTGTTAATTTATCTCAGCCAATACTTTAAATAATAGTCGTACGCTACTAGTATATCAATATCCCACCTGATATTAGGAATAAGAATCGATGGAATCGGAATCAAAAGGTATCCCTAATTTTAACAATTATGGGCCCTAATTGTACAAGGAAACATCACATTTTAAATCTCTCTGTTCTGAAGACTCTTTTCTCAATCACATGCCTATGATTGTTTCTATCGTAGTAGTTTGGGTTGAGTAAAAAATCTTGAACTTCCGGCAAAAGAGATTTTCAAAATTGGGTAAAACGTATGACCTAGATTTTTAACTTCATATAGTTTAAAGTTCCACCCTAATTCCTTCAAAAACTCAGTAACGCTGCTAGGTTTATCTTAAAATTTTTTACCAAGTCTTGCTACTCTCTGCCATATTTGATCTATTGCTGAAATTCAGCCTACTTTGCAAGGGTCTTATATGCTAGCAGAGTGCCCCAAGTGAGGTCTCACGAGAGAACAGTAGCATCGCTCCCTTAGTTTTCCCAGCACTCTTTTAATAAATACCAATTTACTATCGACATAATGTAATTATTATGATGTTTATATGATATTAACAATACTATGATGAATTTGCATAAAAATACAGGAACAAAAAGGAACAATTGCATGCATATAGTTTCAAATTTTCTATCAGCAAAGACCTGGCCTTTTTCAGGAAGAGCCGACAACAACTGCGATAAGGAGAAGGATTGGAAATATAGAGGAACAAAATGAAGGAGCTGGAGTAAGGCCAGGGAATTTTAATGTGAATACCAAAGTTTTCAAGCTCAATTTGAGCACAGACTTCTATGTAGAACGACTATCTACCATAGGTAGGTCGCTAGGGTAGAATGGCCATCTGCTCGGATGACAAATCACGGAGCGTCGAAACGTTGCTTACTTAGTGTTATGTTGCCCTAGGTCTATTGGAATACTCGAGAAGGTAATCTGGTCTCAAAATCAAAAGCTAAAATAGGATATTCTACGGGAAGCATATTTCAGTTAAACCTGTTGTTGAGTCAAGTCATTTTGCATGGTATGGCACAATTTTCATTGTTGTTTGCATTACTTTACTAATCTCCACCTTTGGTGTTGGCCTAAGAAAGTGCGGCGTCTTAAAATTACACTGAATGAATGCTATCACTTGCTTGCTAAAATTAGAAATGAACCAAAATTTTCGATTGCTTTTGATAGTAACATAACATGACTATAAACAGAAGAAACTAAAGGTAGTTGTTTGATAGTGATAAATATTAAACCTGAGTCCTTTTCGAGGGTTGCGCCACCTTTCGAAAAATTTTCACGTTGTGCATGAGGGCGAGTGGAGCTTATGTAATGAACCGAAATAAACTAGCAATGGAAAACGACAGCAAGATGTGAGATATAGTATTAGTGATTGAAATGTAATAAGAGGATCGGTTTCATAATTCTGAAAAATCAACCATAGCTGGCCTCATATTCACTAAGGAAGGATAATATAATTTTGCGCTCAACGCTATTGTTCTTAACCCAATGCCTGCTTTCGATTCTCAGCTTTGGAAGAGAGATTAAGAAGAACTCTCTGCTGCAAGATGAGTCAATCACTTATGGAAAATAGATTTGAAATATAATGGGCATTGATGGATTGCTTCTCTGAAGATCGCCTTTCTGCATTCATCGTTTGTTGATCAAAAGGCTCCCTTCTTTGAACTCCATATGACTTTGGTCTCTATGTGAGCTCGATCTGACAGGATGTTAATTGTATTTGAGGGCAAAGAACAATTATTGTTACTGGAGCTTACTCATGGCGTCTGTTGAATGCCACATTGTAACATTTAAACGTTTGCGATTCTCGATGGAGAGGAAAAATACAAAAAGGTTTGTCTGAGAGGGATAGGTATTTTTTATTTTTCTCTGTAACAGTGTGAGTGGATTTAATTTTAAATTTATTCCTTTGCTGAAAAGAAGAGTTGACGTATTATATTACATCCCTTGGACCGTTTAAAATAATCCGTTTGAATCTTATTACTCCATCCACCGTGTTTACATCTGTTATTACTCGCAAAATGCTTCTATCATTCCCCGTGGCATGCCTTTCTTCTCTCTAAATTTCTATTCCCTGCCATCTACAACATTCTCTGATAAATTCCTATTTCTCTTGCTATTGATTATGATATAGGTTCTCTCGAGGTTGCCTTTGTTTATTTTCTGTAATTTATTCACGTAAATGAATCCGATGCTGCAAAATGAGCGCAAATATTTTTTTAATGACATTCAATTAAGGTTAGATTAAAAGAAATATTGGGTGAGTTATAACATTTGCTTTTATGAGAATGGAATTTTTGAGGCAATGTTGATTAATGGGCAAATAATTTTAAAAATGATACTTAGAAAACAAAATATGTCTTGCAATATGCATGTTCATCGTAAAAATTCAAGAACGATTCTCATCAAGGCATTGATTTTTATTCCTTCCGCTCAACGGTCCAAAAACATTATTTCCAGATTGATCGTATATGATTCTTGACGGGGCAAATATTGTGCCGTTGATACAATGATTAAACTAAAAGGTCATCCATTTTCAGGCCGTGGCGTGGATGATTCCGGCTCAGGTGTGGGGAATTTAGCGCCCATCCCTTGCAATGCGCAATTACAGGCGATAGAGGACATTTCAGCGGCGCGGAACAGATAGGCCCGGCGTGCAGGGTGAGTTTCACGTTCGCCTGACCGCGTCCACTTCAGAATGTACACACGATCCCAGTCCGACGGCCGCCGGACTTACGAGCAGCGCTCTGTCGGGTGAACTGTTAAAATTAAGCCTGTGGTGTCACTCTTATTATCTCAATCATTTCAACGTAAAACTGTTTTGTGGCTTTCCAAATTTTGCTGTCGTCCACTTCCTGGAAACACGCGCCAGTAAAATGTTTCAGATCAAGTGTAGAAATTTGTAAATTCCTTTCTACTATGTGTAAAAAATTTCAAGAAGAGCAAATCCACTTTGGTGACACCCGGGTGGTGTGGTAGGAGAATTATATCTTGTTTGCGAGGAACGCAATATAATTATTACCCTATAACGTATAAACAACTGTGTATAAACAACAACATCAACTGAATCAAAAATACATCTATAAAATATAAAGGGAATTTATCAATTTCCAGCCCAATCCAGTCAATTGGGGAAAAATCCAGTGAATAAGGAAATGGTACAACAATCGATTTTTCAAAATTCACTCAATGTTAGTTTGTTAGCTTACTTTTTTAGTTTATATAGTTTTTCAAAATCTGAAGTTTTCTGACAATATCCTTTTACCTGGATTTTTACTCGTAGAAAGTATGGGGTTTATCATATGTCCATTTACAATAATGTGCACACCATCGTATATGATGTGGCTTACGCCGTTGCGTGAACAATTATATTTCCTCTGTTGATATCGGTTGAATTACAATTTTAGATATGCACGCAAAACCTTCAGAGCGCCTCTTATTTTAAATAAACATATGTTCATGCTGGACATGCAGCGTTTCCTCTATCCAAAGGGTACCGGTTATCTCAAGCCAAGCGTGTTCATGAGCGGGTGTCCAAAGCCGGACGAGACCCTGTATCGTTCATAATGCAGTCTGTGAAATGAAACATGCGAGCGCGGACGATGGGCAGCACTTTATAAATGGAGTTCATGCGAAACTGCGCTCTTGGCTCCCGTTCAAATTGGGAACGCGGAAGTTACCACCGTCGGAATACACGCAGAATAGGTTTCCTCCTCCTACATGAAAGTCATTTCAATTGCAGATTAATCGCCTTCAAATTCGCATTTACTCCTTGAATCATCTACCTCTTGAAACCCTACTGCAAACTCCGTTAGGTTCAGCGGCGCCTGCAGACGCGGAGGAGCACCTTCTTCTGTTTCTGGAAGCTGTTGCGTCCCAAGGGGGAATAGGAGATTTGGGGGGGGGGGGGGAGGTGGATCACCCCCCTCAACTTTCCGTCCCTCTCCCAACCTTTTCAAACGTCTCCAATGGACGCTTTTGCTGCTTTGACTCTCTCAGTTAGCGTGAACGAGTAGTGAATTCTACTTTTGTTTTACTCCTTCTCCTCCGCGGGTATTTTTTTTAGTTTGCTCGCCGTTAAACATTGCTTGGACTCTTTCATCTCACTGCCGTAGAAAGTCAGGTACTCGAGGCCATGCGTTAGATAAAAAAAATAACGTTTTAGAATCTGACTGACTGGTCTCTCTTGTGTCCTCTCAAGCAACGATGAGTGTACCCTACAGGGTTATCAAGCTTCCATTCTTACTCCCTCTCCGGCTTCAAAGGGTTTTCTTCGTTAAATATTCTCAAGTGTCGTCATGAATAATTTAGCATTATCCTTTTAGCTGCAGATTGGGAGAGCTCCTTTAAAGCATCCGCCACTTTAACGAGAAAGAGCAACTAATGGGTGAACTTTTTTGCTACAGTTTTTAATCGGAAAATATCCAAGTTAACGTAATTACTCATCATGTTAAAAGGATCTTCTAACCTAATCCCTTCGTGTGTTCAGAATCATCTTCTTACAAACGTCTTTCTAGAAGGATTCCAGCCAGGAAGGATTGAACCAGGAAGGTTCACTTTTTCCAAATCTCCGTTCGATCCAGATCTTTCCAGCGACATGGAGGATTTTCTCCTCGGATTGAAATTATCACCTTTTTAAAGCAATTGAAGCGATGAAGTGAAAATAAGGCTTCTTAAAATTAGTGATAATCAATTGCGTTGATTTTAAGCTCTCCTCTAGGAACAATTTGTTCATATTTCTGCATACTTTTAACTACTCTAATTTTACTTACCAGCGCAATGCTAAAATAAGCGTGCTGTTTACCAAGATGGGGTTTAAATCTCAGGATTAAATGTTTACTTGCCTCAACAAGTGAATGCGCATCAATTCATTAATGATAATTTATGCTTTTCTCGTAAATAAATGGCAAGGATGTACTTACATCACAACTATACAACCAAGCATTTTTGCCTGATCCTAAATCGCCTGACCGGTCTAATTTTTCACCTTGGTAGAATAAGAAAATTGTGTGATTCATTTGTGCAACTTGAATTTTAATACCATTTATTCGGTTTGATTTCATAATTTTGAGTTTAGTATTAGCTAATATTGGAATTATTTGGATGGCTAGTAGCCGGTCATGTGCAGTATAGATTCCCTAGCGTTATGTTAATTTGCGATAAAGATTGTAGTATTAACTGGGAAGGGAGGAAATATTTTTCTTTCAACTTTATCAAAGCTGCAAAAAAATGAACATGAAACGTGTGAAGGAATTTTTTTAACCTGGGGGGTATTATTTCTTTAACTTTTCGGTTTACTTAAATTAATAAAATTTTCGGTTTACTTGTGTTGTAAAATGGCTGAAAGGCAGTGAAATATATTTAATACCTATTTCTAGTCTTTTTCAGCCTTGCTACGGATTTAAAATTATTCTTTTTAATAAAATATTTTAAAATTGGTTGTTGATCTGATAAAATTGCATTGTGGATGGACGTTTCAACCGTTTAGCTATATTGAGAGGGTGAGTTGAGAGAGTGAACCAAAAAAATCTTTTAACAAATCGATGTAACAGCGGCTTCCTAGGCTACTTCCACAATGGTTATTATAATAACTATCTGTTTTGGAGATGGACTGGTTATTTTACAATCATATTGGTCTTTTTTTAAACAAATGAACATAGTTTAAGTTTTCCAGTCCTGTGCCTAATGCAAAGTGGAAAACTGTATCAAACATGAGACACCTTATTCTGTTATCCTGGTTAATACAGCTTTCATATCGGAATGAACGGTGTAAAGTATTTTCCTATTTGTTGCATTTTATTTCAATTTTTCGTGACCGCACACCCTCTACCTTAGAACTTGAATGCATCTTCAGCATTGGTCGTGGACGAAAGCAGAAGCATGTTTTATTCGTAGCATGATGGAAATCTCTCGTGAAAAACTTCGAACTCTTTCGCATCCAGAGGCTAATTAAGGTTGTCGTTTTGGGAGGGAGCAATTGGCTACTACTAGGAGGACTGGAGGGTATTGGATACCATATATACACCATTTTCTCTATCTTAAAGAGTATTTTGTGGGTAGGAGGATCTCCCATCTGCACTCTCCTTAAATCCACCATCAATCGCATCTAATAATTGTCTTTAGCTTCCATTGAGTTATTTGTGCAATGATCTTCCGCTCATTAATGAACCAACTTGCACGATCGATAGCTTTGCCTAGGGTATTTTTTTAGCATTACTAGGAGAGACACGTGACATTTTAGGTTTATCTTTTCAATTCTGGCTTAATTGGGGTGGATCTTGAGTTTTCTTGATATGAAGGACAACAAACCTCAAACTGGGTTCGAGGCCCTCTGTTTTATTTATTCCTATAGGAAATTTTCCATGCATTGTGATGGATTAATATCGCGAATTGTTGACTTCATTGACAATGGAGACAGAGTGATGCAAATAGTAATATACCCTTTTGATCCAAGCCATGGAGACGCCTGCTTATGTCGCTGGCTTCGTTCGCGGATTTGGTGTTTAGCGTAGATACTACGCCAATAATCCTCTTTGATGGCTGGAGTGAACTGAAACTTGAAGTCACTTCATGTGGATCAAAGGCATGATCTGAAACTGTTAATTATTCATGGAAGTCTAAGCGTCCATTACCCTTTGTCTGAATGGACGCAAAAGGTATCTATTGGTCCATTAAATTTTCTTTAAATTCTTTTTATCGTAGGTTCTCATTAGTGTAGCTGATTTTCGTTTCAGCGCTGGATTTTAGCTCCTCATTTGAAACTTGCATCACCATCTTCTCGTTAGGAAAACTTAACAAGATCGGTTTTAAATATTTTTCATGAGTTTTTAAATGTAGTGTGATGCGAAATGATATCTCGCATCAGCATTTTCCTTTCACTTACACATCGTGTAATTAAGGCAAGATTTTTGAAGGAGGTCACACGATTCACCTAGGGTATATGCCCTCCACGAAAAGCCCGAGGTGAGAGTATCTTCTACCTCTACATCTACATAATACACCGCGAGCCGCCCAATGGGCGTGTGGCGTAAGGTCACCAGCCGTGTAAATGTGTAACTTTTTAGGAGATGAAATGGTGACATAAATTATATGAGTGTATTTAGTGAGCCTAATTTTTATTGTGGTCGCTTATTGTACGCGGAAAAAACGAGTTTTTGTACCTATCTGTTCGGCAGTGTATCTCTCTTATTTATCATATCTGTCAGACCTAGAGATGTAGTGAGGAGTCATGATAATATTCCCTGTGTTGCTCTGAAAAATATAAGTTCTAAATTTCTCAAGCAACCTAAGCCTGGCGTGTACCCTTAGGGTCTCTAGGGGCTGCTCTAAGGATTACAACTTCCCTCTCGGACTGGAAGCTTTCGCTTATCTCCAAGGGAAGAAAGAGGTGAGAAGGAAGGGATGAGAAGGGAAGGTTAAGGTAAGTGTCGCCTAACCAGCGCGAAGTAGCATCTCTCTTTGACTTTTTCATCCGAGGACCTTCCTATTATACGTTTAACAGCACCTAGTTTCTTTCATGCTGCGCCACATATGTTTTGTATGTGTAATCCCCATAATTTATCAGATGTTAAGGTAATTCCAAGATATTTTACTGTATCCGAAGATTTTATGTTTGCTCCTCCCACAGTATAGGTAAGTATGGCGTTTTTGTGAATACTTTTGCAGGAAGTGGACTGTGGTGCATTTGCTGATATTTAATTCTAACCCCCACTCCTGGTACCACGAATGAACGTTGTTAAGGTCCGATGACAGAGCTACAAAGTCCGCATCTTCACTCATTTCACGGTAGATGACGGCATCATCTACAAATAGTCTTAATTTACTGCTAACTCTAGAACTTAGGTTTTTAATATAGATTAAGAATAAAAGAGGGTCGATTACACTTCCCTGAAGAACACCGGATGTGACTTCGACCATCTTAAAGTATGAGACGTTTTCCTGGATTATTAAAAGGTTTCACTGCGCTTATCTTTCCCCTCGTCTTTGAAAATAAAGCTGTCGTCGCTAATGAGCGTAGAATCCATTTCCGCAGCGAGTACCTTGTTAGCCATTGGCGGTGACGCCGGCAGCCAGGGAGGCGGGCGCCCTTTAACTTCTCATTGCTCGGCAAGTGAGCGATCTGAGACTGCGACCTTTCCACGAATTGCACTCTGGAGTTGAGTTATAGGTTTCAGTCGATAAGACTTAATTACGTAACTACAAGCTCCTAAGTGATCCAAAAGTGGGGGGCTTGATGAGGACGGGGAAAAAAGACCGATCGAACTAGAACCCGTGGATGTCTCATTGACGAGAACTAAATGTCTCGGCGTGGATGATCACAATTATGCTTCGTGTATGATTATAAAATACATTTCACTCCAGTTGAACGTAGATCTAAGACGTCAAAATGATCAATAATTAGTTACCTTTTTGGAGAGCAATTAGTGAGAGAGGAATCATCTCAAACATTTTCGTACAAAAGAATTCTTGTTCCATCTTCTACTGCAACCTAATCACCGGAATAATGATAGGAAAAGGCCATTTAAAATTAATAATTACTGCTCGCAAAATATTGCTAACTTTTTATTTTTCAGATTTGAATGTTTTAGTGGCTCCTTCAATTACCTACTTTTGTGTATTTCTTGCGAACGATCCAATTTATGGCTGCTGTGAATTGAGTCCATATGCCATATTATTTTCTCTTAGGGGATTGTAAGTAAATCAAATCCTTATCCTTTGTCATTTACTTGAGGAATGTCTCTCCGTAGCTTATATCTCATATTGTTCAGTGTGCTAGAATTCTTGTCGTACTATGTATAATGATACTTACAGCTTTATTACTTCATATAGGCGTTTTGTTCCTCTGTCCCCGTGACACCTACAATCCTTTCGACAGCATCGAGACTTCTTTGCTCGGCCTTCAGTTTCTTAGACCACAATTACTTGTTTACTTATTTGTTAGGTGATTCGATTCTTATACATTTACTGCACGGAACTCCAGCACAAAATTTCACTCCTGCGCTATACACTCCTGCCCTGTGCGTTGCCTTTAGTATCTGATTAACATTTTCGTCGTGAATAGTTTATTCTTCAACACAGCCGTTCTTACGTTCGTGGAAAATAATTATCGCGAATATTATTCCGAAATGTTAGTCGAGTTTATGGTTTCAAAGGGGTGCAAAACATCTGTGTAAACTCAAGAGTCATTAAGGTGGGGGAGGTGAGCAAATTAATACTACGTTAAAAACTTGGACTGTTTATTTTGGTTAACGTAAGAAGTGAATTCTTAGAGACAGGAGTTAGAATTGGTTTTACTCTTTTGGTGACTTCATTTCTAACGCTGTCATTGGAACCAATGTAGGTTGAGTTAGTTTTCAATGCCATAGAGCGTAATAGTACCATAAGGTAATAAAAATAACCCACGTGTTCAATCTGATACTTCGCCTTGAAGGAAGATGGCTTGGTCGTGTAACTGGCTAACACCTGACCGGCAATTGGGAGATCCGGGTTCCAATCCCAGTCAAGTCAAAATGATTTTTTCATAGCGAATTTTAACCCTGGTGTATATGCACCGGTGCGAGTGACTTCGTACCACATCATTTGTTAAATGCAATGTTTGGAAATCTGATACTTCATGTTGCCTGAAATACGTCAATTATGCTATCATACATTTCAAGCTTAAAATGCTTGCTCCCTGTTAATCTGCGCACACAATATTTTTTCTCTTTCATGTTTGAGTGCAAAACTTTGAAATTTTATCTATCCATATGAAGAACAAGGACTAAAAGTAAAGAAAAATTTGACTTAATATTGCTTTTCAGTCACTTTTTAATAGATCAAAATGCAACACAGGTATTTCGAGAGGGATACAAACTGTACATCAACTCGATATATCCTAAACTAAGTCGTTGGTTCTATCCCCGGTCCAGGGGGATTTATATCGCAGTAATTGCAACGTAGATACCTCGTATTTTATGAAAAGGAAAAAATTTAAACCTAATAGCGCGCTTTTGACCTGTGTCATTTGCTTCAAGCACTTAATATCCAATGATTAAAATGTCTTCCGTTTCGGATATTTTCCTCTGCTCATGACCGTCTCCCTTACCGTTTCCTCATGTCCATTGAGCATGAGGAAATGGTCCTATGGATCTCCTCCCCTTTGGGGTGTATTTATTTTCCTTATTTGGTGGTGGCCCTGATGTTTGCTCACCCATGGTGAAAGGAAGCGCTCTCTCTTTCTCTATATCCGCGCCCAGTCTTTCCCTTGCCTGCTTGTGGAAGACTAAAAGCTAAATCACGTCATCCATTTCTTCGACGTCTATGTAATATTACAACGCAGTAGACAATCACGACGAGTATCTGTCTCATGACATTTTGTAAGCTAAGTCTCATCGACCTTAGGATTTCCCAATTCTTTCATTCCTCTTCCTTAGGCATATACATTTAATTAAAACAGAAACAACAATTGCACTATTCCACAGGGTATTTATTGTGTACAACGTTTCAACTCAACAGACTAGTCTTGTAACTGATGATGGCTCTGTAAGTTGAAACGCGTCGTACGTATTAAAATACCTTGCAATTACCGATGCGGAAAATTGCAATTGTTGCGGCATTGTGCGATTGTTGTTTCTGTTTTAATATGACGAACTTCCACGATATCCCGTCTGAATCTGTTGAAAATATACATTTAATCCTAATGTATAAATAATTTCTTTTCTTTCATATTATGTATTAGTTTGTTTTCTACGTTTTTTACTCTTGATCTCTCATCATGGGTAATTGCTATTTTACATCTTCCTGCTGTAAAAACAGCCTTAGAAATTTTAAGCCAAATTTTAATATTTTGTCTTTATCCATTCCCGCGGAAATATATGTTATCTTATCTCCTCGTATGATATATGGAAACAGTAATATGTTATTCGACTTTGCAAATTGATTGTTTAAGATTATTTTAGCTTTAATATGAAATTTTGAAGTCATTAGTGTATATTCAATAATGTAACATTAATATGTTATCAAATTCATTACAGTGTCTTTTACACTGTGGCACTTAATGGATGATTTTCACACTTGAACAATGGTCTCACGAAAATCAAATGGGTATCAGTAACTGTGTATGTCCAGAGGCCCGCCGAGATTCCATAACGATTAATTTCACGCCTAGGAAGTACAAAATAATTTAGTGAATCTCGATCACAGAGAGTTACTTTTGTTTTCAATTACATTAGAATTTTAAAAGAATGGCTATACAATATGTTGAAATGTCTTTGCAGATATATCTGCATCTACGTGGAGTGCCCTCCCTATCAGCCGCGTCTATGGAATGTGGCAAGAGATAAATCTCTTGCACTATTCCGACGTGTCACACCATAGAAAAGGACTCAGAACAGTACTAACATACATCTGTAAAAATGATATCTCAACAAATTTAACGCATTTCAACGAAAAAATAGTTATACTTTTCTAGTGAAATATACAGGCAATGAAGAAGATATCGGTATTTTTGACTAGCAGGCTATAATGATGCATCATACTTAAATGGTACAAAATAAGCTTTAAAGTTTTTATAAGTCTTTAGTCTAAAGTCTAAAGTCTTTGTAAGTTACAAAATAAGCTTAAAATAAATGGATTCATCCAGTGTTCAAGACATCAATCCTGGCGGAGCCCACCATCTTTGGGAAAGAAAGACATTTTAAACCTGTTCTTTCTACACTCTAAGACCTGTCTCTCCTCCCGTCATCTCATGTGTATTATCAAATGGATTTTGTGTTTTTGAATGCAGTGTTATCTATTCGGAGCAAATTTCGTCTCCGCTCCACACCTCACGCTACCCACCTCTCCGCACGTTCTCATTCCATTCCCGCGAGGACATAAAACAAGGCCCGCCATTTGTCTCGCCCGGTCAGGCCCGCGCAGTTTGCCGAGATGGCCAACGCGCTGTCGGCGCGCACTCCGTGTATATATACATCCCATCCCGCAGCTGAGTGGGAGAGGAGTGGTTTCCACGAGATAAGGAGGATGTATCTGCTCCGGAGAGGACTGAGAGGCTGTGGGGGAAGGGAGCGAGAGAGGAAGAGAGAGAGAGATTTATGTGAAGCAGACGAGAGGGGGCGGAGGTACGCATCTGTGTAATATATAGTCCGCGGTGGCCGTGAGAGGGCGTGAGTTTGAGGGGAGGGTTGATTGTGGAGCAGGGGGGGGGGTCGATGTGGGAGGGTTGTCAGGGGCGCGCCTTGGAAGGAAGGAAGGGGACAGGGGTGCGATCTTGGTGTTGCCCCAATTTCTTTTTAAGGAAAGGCCGACAATGGTTTTGGCGAGGATTTTCAGGTGGGAGCGGTACAGAATGCAGCCGCTTGAGTGAGTGGGTGGCCAACACTTCACGTGCCGAACTTCTTGTTGTCGTGGAATCGGCGCGTGCAGTTGTGTCCTTGAGCGTTGCTCGTCTCCGCGAATGGATGTAAGTCTGGGAGGTAAGTAAGCGAATTCGAGGGATCTGGATTGGATTGGATATTTGGGGAGGCGAACGACAGCTAAGGTCATTTGCGCCATAGGGGATAGGTAAGGGAGGAAGGGTGGATAGAAACCCGGCGTCGGCATTAGCCTGCTCTTAACGAAAGGTGCCAAGGGGACCACAGCTTAACGTCTCATCCGACAGACGGAGTACTGTACTTGAAGTGCCCTCCTCAAGACACTCAAGTAGGGACCGGGTTTCCTTTGAAAAACATCCTCCTCTGCAGGGATTTGAACCCTGGCCGCCCATATGGTTAGCCATTACTCTAGCCACCACACCAATCGAGGGATCTGGGTTCGATTCCCTGTCTAGGCGAATGGTTTTTCCACTGTGAATTTTACCTGATTGTGTGATCACTAGCGGGTGAATCCGTTGAAGTAACTGCGCGGCTCCGTGGTTCTTTGAAAATGTCCAAAGTAAACACCTGTGTTTTTAAAGTTGGGCTTTACCCCGTGGACTTTGGTGCATAGTGATCGCATACGGGTACCTCTGGCACGATATGCACGGTACCTGTGAGGACAACTTTGCTCCTTAAAGCCCCCATGAGATTCACATTGGAAGAGGACGCCTGGGTAGCTTAATTGGTCAGAGCACTTGGCGCGAAATCGAGGGATCTGGGTTCTTTTCCCAGTGCAGGTGAATGATTTTCCACTGTGAATTTCACACAATTGGATGTAAGTCGTTCAGCGTGATGATAGGTAGCAATGTTTCCCCAGACGTTATACTCTCGTTTTCCAGGTTGCATGTCGCGTAGGTGTCAAAACCTAAGCCTCTAATTGAAATACTTCAACGGTGACATTTACAATCCTACAGTGCAATGCAAGTGATTTGGCCTCGATTTTGTATTGATTTTCGTCACTTACCGTCTTTTTCGCGTTTTCTCTCGTTTATAGAAAATTATACCAATTCTAAGGCAGTGCCGCGTGTATGTTTTTTGATCCAAATTTGGTGTAAAAATTAGGTGCGCGTCACAAATGAGGATGAGTGTGGAAGACTAAGATGGCTGCTCAGTTCTCAGATAAACACCCATCTCAATGCAATACACTCAACCTTTAGCAGAAAAGACTTTTTTTCAATTGCATATAGGTATTTTCATCCTAGCTGATTCCAACGTCTCTCGCTTCAAATTCAATCACAACAATTGAAAAATGGTATTGTTGACTATTTTTGTTGTAAAAGTTATTGTCCACATATCTGCTTCAGGTTTTTTCAGCGCTAAAGTGCGGGTGATTCCATTTCTTTTGGGCTTCGCTACGTTGCGTAATCTTAGAGATGACGTTTAGTGATCAATTCAGGCCACATCTTCAGATCAGGCCCAAATGCCGACTGGTGGAATCGGGCATCTATATATACAAAGGATTAGTCGAATCTAAATGTTGTTCTCGATTCTATCGATTAGAATCGGTATCGAGAATCGATCACCTAAAGTCGATTCCGATTCCATCGATCCCAGATGGATAAATATTAAAATCAAATTTCATTTACCACATCATATTTGCCTCAGTAATTTTGAGTGTAGGCTATCAATTTGTACCTCGATAAGCTGAGGATTATATTTGCTGTTTGTTAATAAATATACTTTTTGATCGACTTAATTTCCTTTGTTATTTTATTTCAGCCAATACTTGAATTTAAATAATAGTTGTAAGCTACTGGTATATCAATATCCCACCTGTTATTAGGGATAAGAATCGATGGAATCGGAATCGAAAAAAAGTGGAATCGACTCATCCCTAATATATACCGTCCACAGGGTGGCCTCCCGGTATCGCGACCAATCAGCGTCGAGGACCCTGATTTTGGAGCGTTTTTCCTCAAGTCTTTTCCATGTATTGCGGAGCATGTGGCCGTTGTTGTGTATTGAAATTTTCCTTTAATTTCTCGATTTCAATAGCCTCCAGGATGGGTAAAGGAAAATAGTATTTTTCATTGGCCAAGACGTAATGCGTTACTTATCATTATGTGATGTCCCGAGTTGGAGAAGGCATGCTCTGCAACTGCTGACTGCGCGCAATGCTTATTTTTGAGAGTCCTTTGGTGTTCGCTCAAACGGACCGTAAACGCCCTCTTTGTTTGCCTCAAATACTTTTTAAAATTTACGGTCCATGCCCTACACGAGATAAGCCTTGTGGTATAAGCTTGAGTATGGTTTGTGTGAAATTCTCTCGGGATTCACACCTGGTTATATTTTTGGCTGCTGCCAACATTTCGATGGATAACTCTTCCATCGTCATCAGAGTCGTTACCCTGATGACGATGAAAGAGTTATCCATCGAAACGTTGGCAGCAGCCAATAATTTAAACCGGTGTGAATCCCGAGAGAATTTCTCACATAATATTCGCCGGGAAAGTAATAAGTCATTTATTGAGTGTGGTTGTTTAAAATATCAATACCCAATTCATGCATGAGGAAACTTAGCTTCAGTTCACTCGGAATACAAAAAAAACAACGCCAAGGGGAATAAGGGTCATCCGACGCCGTTTTATCGGCACCTACCTTCACATCCTGGTTGTTGTGGACCTTTAGGAAAGGAAGAAGGTGAAGGCAGAACGGATAAGAAAAGGGATGTCTCGTAGGAGAAGAAAAATGATCGGGGCATGTAAAGGTGTGAGTGGGTTAGCCGCTCCATATAGCTCAGGGGATAGGAGAAGGGGAGGGGATGACAAGTATATACGACGGTGGAATAAATGCCATTGTGTCTGGGGCCGGAGGAGGGCTGTTTATAAGCTCTTAACACATCCTGCTCCGATCCTCGTAAGCAGGAAAGAGAATGTCGGGGAATGGGTGCTTCGGGGAATGCCCTGCGAAGGTGTGCGAGGAGGGTCGGCTGGGGATGTTATTCCCCGAGGGGGTGTGGCGGGAAGGGGAGGGCGGTTGCTGTGGATCGAGGGAGGTGGGGAAGGAGAAAATGGGAGATGGGGGGTTGAATGCGGCAGAAGATGACTCGCGCCATATCCCTGGATGCGTAGTATAGGTGTGGGGGCGTCGCGTCGTTCGTTGGGAGTTTTAGCGGGAGTCGGTCTAATTTTAGAGACGCTTGAAGATGAGTGGTTGAACGGTCCCAATGCTGGGATGGACGGGGAAACCCGGTGAAATACCTTAGTGATTTCTTCGGTAGCGCTTTATTTACGTTTCTTTGATACACCTTCTATCTCCTCTCTCTCTCCACTCCCACAATCCCCTCTCTCCAAACTTAAACAACTCCCTCACAACCAACAATGACCATAAAAAATAAACAAATTAAACATTCAAACACAAAAACAAGAAATAATAGAAAACAAAAGCCACAAAATTAAGAATAAGCTTATTAAACATTTAAAACACACAAAAAAACAATAACTCAAGGAAAGGAGTGAAGGAAACACCATGGCGTTACACCGGGTTTCCCCGTCCATCCCAGCAATGGGACCGTTCAACCACTCATCTTCAATGTTACACCGGCGAGTGTTGGAAGATGCTGACTGTCGCTGTCTCGTGGGTCGGTGTACCATTGAATGCCACGTAACAGCGGAAACGATCGATGTAATATCTTTTGGGCTATTCCTTTCCCTCTGTGCGGCGGTTGATTGGAACTGAGGAGATACTCCGGTAAATAATAATAGTCTTATCTTTCCGTAAATTTCATGTCAATCGTTAAATGTTGACCCTAGTGTGCTAATATTAAAAGGGAAATTTAATGTGAAAGAAAGACCTGAAATAAGGTCTTAAGCTTTGCCGGCAACTGCTGTGTACGACATCGGCTATTCGGGTATTCCTACGGGTATTCCTTCATCGTCACCGAAGTTTCGATAAACGACTGGTTAATCATCTTCAGGGGCTAAATGTCTGGATTGGCCAATAAATGAAGTCTGATTGGCCAGCAAATGTACCTACTGCTAGAGTCTGATGTCCCCTGATTTGGTCTTTAGTTCTCGTCAGTTCTCGCCTCTCGGATACTTCTAACTAACAGAATTCAAGGATTGCTGATAGAGTACCCGGAGTTAGGTGCTTGAATTGACTTTCCTTAATGTAAATGCGTGAAAATTTGTTTACGTGTTCTCGTAAGTAAAAGGTATTGATACAATTGAAAAAATGTAAGTGTTACTCATTCGATTCCTTGACAATTTAATGGTATTTAAGCACTTAGTCTTGTATCATTTGACATACATTTCGAAGTTATTCGATGGCATGTGTACCGATTTTCTTCTAAATGCGTAAACATGCGTTTTGTGCTATTAAAATGGTTTCAAAGAAATATAAAGGTATCATTCTGGAGAAAATATGTGCCTTGAAATTCCGTTTGAGTTTATGATTTCTACTTTTGGTTTTCGTTTAAATTTCTGATTCTGCGCCATAAATCCGAGTCGTAAAAGTCAAGTTTAATTGAGATGAATTGAATTTTAATGATATGTGAGTGAATATGTGAGATGGTTTTGAATTATAAGTCTCGCAACATTGATATCTCAACGTTTTTTATTATATCCAAGGTGTGAGTAGATGAACTTCACTTCACGTGTACAAAGACTTTTGTTTCAACTAAAATACAAATATATTGAAATGTGCGCTCAATGAGTCACGATAAGCTATCCTACCATATTTATATGATGACAAGATGGAATACTCGAATAGTCTTTGTTAAACATCATGCCTTTTAGAAACTGAAGAACATATTTATCGATTGGCTTCGTCCTATCAATGTATTTTTTTAGATACAAGGCCTGCAATATTGTGACCGAGTTGTTTGAAGCATACTGAAATAGATACAATTTTAGAAATAAACTTATTTTGTAGATTTTTACTGTACATGATGTATATCTGGTAATCTTTGGGTTCTGCGAGTATTTTTTGTATTATTTTTGTGACAGTTTCGCCGTGCTCTGCTGCCGGCTTCTGTCCGCTGCTCTGCTGTCAGCTATCGAAACCACGTCGACTCTACGGGTTAACGAATATCCACAAGCCTGGTATTCCTCTACGACCCATCGTAAGTTTCATTTGTTCTCCAACTTACAAACTGGCCAAACATATAGCCAAAGTTATTCACGAATTCGTCGGTTTAACCTCTTCCCATGTCAATAATTCGGAACATTTTATCTAAATTATTCAAGATTTAAAATTGACATTGTCTGATATACTTGTGAGTTTTGACGTCGTATCACTTTTCACAAAAGTACCTGTATTGTACTCCATAAATATACTGAAAGAACTGACAGAACAAAGTCTTCCGAGCAACTACCCTAAATTGGCAGAACTCTGTTAAAAAAATGTATACTTCATGTGGAACGGAGATATATATGAACAAATGGACCGGCGTACCTGCGTGTATACGAACAAATGTGGCTATGTGATCTCCTCTTTCCCCCATCATTGCCAACCTACACATTTGAAAAAGAAGCGTTAAACACCTTTAACCATCATCAAACAATTTGGTTAAGATACATCGACGATACATTTGTCATTTGGCCTAATGGTAATAAGGTACTTGAGGATTTCCTATTACATTTGGACAGTTAGCATCCTTCGATACAATTCACCATGGAAATAGAAAAAGATGGACTACTACTATTCCTAGGTGTACTAGTCAAAAGAAAGGAAGATGGTACACTTGGGCACAGTGTGTAGAGAAAAAAAGACTCATACCAATCGAATCTTCACGCACGTTCACACCGCCATCTACAGCAGAAGGCATCTGTTAAAAGGTTATGATTAAATTATGATCGACTCTAATTTCTTCTAGGCAACACAAGGCCTTTCAAGAATGTTTGTAAATTGGCAGAAAATTATCGCTCAATAGCTTCCAAAGGAGAATAAATGTAATTCATTCGGATAGAGGAAATATGACTCACAGTACCTATGTTTCCCTCTCTTTTTTTAGCTCTTATGCAAAGGAAGAATAGCACTCCTTGACTTTTCTATTCAGAGTTTTGTATCTCTTACTCTCACTGACCTGAGTTTTCCTTGCAGCCTTTTAGCAATTCAAGTGAATTCATAAAGCAGTCATAACCCAGTGTCCTCTGAGACTTTCTGCTCTGCTCTCATTGTTAAGCTTGTGTGAGCCTTTTTTTCACTTTCACATGTTTGACCGTTTTTTGATAGGGGGTCATGACTCCCAAAACATTTCTCCCAATGCAAAACTCCCACTCACTTACTCCCAACTACTAAAATTCCCAAAGAACAAACTTTCCCAAAATACTAAAATCCCAAAATTGAAAATTCCAAAATTTTTTGTATCGAGTATTTATTTTATTAAGTAATTCAGAAAGTCGAATTTGAACCAATGGCTTGCAAGTAATCTAGAATTTCATCATTATGTTTGTATGTTTCGTACTTATAAACAATATTATATAAGCGATCTTCGATTCGTTGCAGCTCGGGTGCCCGAATTTTCTAAATTCTCAGACCGGAAGATAATTGATGCAGCATAGTCTTGGTGTCAGCCTGCTCCTTATAAATTTTCGAAAGGAAATCATAAATACTTGGGTACGCTTTGCCTACAACGGTCGCAATATGCCACCCCTCGAAAAGATTATTTGATCTAGCCTGCCTTTGTCTAGCTGCTTCATATAAATTCCAAATTGGGGGAGGACAGCGAGCTGCTACAGCTCGTCGCCTGCCTCTAGCACGTCGACCGCGGATCCTAGGTTACCTAGGATATTATTATTCCTTATTGTACATTATTCCTTATTGTACCATGGTTATGGTATAAATAAACAGACAAGCTATAATCAATTGGACGTAGCAACGGAAGATACAGAGAGAGAAAACATTTTATATAGTTTGGGAGTTTCGTATTTTAGGAGATACAATGTATTGGGAGTTTTGTATTTTGGGAAAAAGAAATAATTGGGAGTCTTGGATTGGGAGAAATATTTTGGAAGTTATGACCCTCTTCCCCGTTTTTCCTTGTATTATTTTTGTCTTTCCTTTATCTAATCATTCTCAGAAAAGTATCGATTGCTGGAAGGATATTTAGCATTGTGGGCAAGCCAAGGAGGAAAAATGAACTTAAAACTCTTTCGGGTCTCTTTGTGGGACTTATCTATCCAACGTGGACAAGGAGAACAAATTTTACGTCCTTGGGTATTGTTAACTTTTTTAATTCAGTTTTCGACTTCGTCACCATTTCTGAGATTGAATGCTTGAAATGTTTTCGGAAAAATGGATACGAGGGAAAACTAAATGGAAGCTCTAATGTTTTGATGGATGAATTTTAAAAAAATGAGGGGCAAAATCATTTGCTCCAAAGTAATTCATCTATTTTTTCCCATTTCAAAAATGTTAATATATTTTTCTTAAGTACCTCATAATGTTCCAGTTCGTGTTCCTGAGGTTAAGTTTAACGTAATTCCGGCTTCGGATTACGTCTTCACTAATTAAATAGTTCGCTGAGCCTGGTGCTATAATTGATCTATTTTTCTTTATTAGCGGTAAATCACAAGCTATATTAATCTGTTTTCTTTATAAGTGTTAAAAAAAACCCACTTATTTCTAATTGTCTGCTTAGACTCGTAGTCGTGACATAATTTTGCTAAGGTACTTTAATACAGCTTCTGTATTAATCAATTTATATACAACCGAAAGTTGAATTTTTCACGTGAGAGTTAAAGTTGAAATAATACAGTCGTCAGATGAACCGACTACAAGACCTGAGTACCTCAATTCAACCTTTCCTTTCCTCAGAAACATTTTGTCTCAGGCGGTGCCTTCAATTTTGCTCCTTATTACTGAGGACTGGGTCAATATTTCCAGCGAATGAATTTGGAGTTGAAAATTCAAGTGCTCAGCAGGTTGATGCCGTTACCTGGCCGAATCCCCATATTTCGACATTTATCGTATCATCCGAATACCATCAACACATAGCTGATATTTGGGTTGCATATTTCATCCAGGATAACTGTCGAGTATCAATAATGACCCGCTGGACAGTCGCCTTAATTTTTGAGTTGGGAGGAGTGTGAGATGGAATGATGGAATTTGTTTCATTTAAACTTACAAAAATATTCTGAAAAGATGTCAGATATAAACCTAATATTCATGGATAAAAAATAAGCATATAAGCTTTCCCTCCACGCCTGCCGATAGTGTTTCTGCGCCAGAGTATGGAGCATTTTGTTTTACTATCTCTGCTTTATCTTTTTCCCCTCCGGTTCCATTTCTTCTTACTATGTCTACATGGTTTCCACACTGATCGCCACAGCTTAATTTCTTTCCTAATAAGTCTTTTTCTAATAAGTCTCCCCTAATAAGTCATTTTATCTCCGGTTACTGCATTTTTCCTTTTCATTACCCTTTCCGTCTCTTCCGTTCCAGTTTTTTTTCACTCACAAATTTCGCCGTCCTTTCATCTGGGGCGTGCGTGGCACTCCAGAAGAAGGGATCTGAACGGAAGTTCGGTGTTTGCGCGTATTTACACGGGAAGACTTTCACTTTCTCAATGGGTGGGGAAGAGAGAGAAAGATATCGCTACCACGGCGAGCGTCTTTTTAATCGCTTGGACGACGCGATATACGTCCTCGATGAAATGTTAATCTTTTTCCTTCGCGCGCCTTTTGAAAAGGGCGTGTCTCGGTATAACCCCCGAGATTAAAGATATTAGAGTGCGAATTAAGACCTTACGTTCATCATTCCATTACGCATCATGAGATCGTTTATCTCTTCGGATTTAAACGCCAAAGAAAAAAATTCAAAAGAGAAGGGAACGAAGGAAAGCCACAGGAGAAAGGGACGCCTCCGTAGCTTACTAGTTAAGCAAGTTGACCAAAGGTAAAAAACAAAGCAAATACTGCTGCTCTCTTGCCAAAAATTTTAGCCAGAATCAGCATGTATCGTCTATATAAAAAACTTAACATATTCTATTGTATAAAAGTAGAGATGTAATTTAAGTTTCAGATGTTTTATGCGTTATAGGCTATTTGGATGTCTTATAATTCTGTTACTGTGTGCCATCTAACTGTCCAATAACAACTTCTCCTGGATTCCACGTCTGAGTATTGGTCCAGAACGTGAAAACACATACAGTAGCAATAATAATGATAGCCAACAAGGGGAAAATATCAAAGATAATAGTAAAATAAGTATACATGAAAGTTAATACCGTAATAATATTATGATTAATTAGAAGGTAAATTTTGGATATACATAGTGTATCAGAAGGAAAGTTTGAAACTTCTTGAGGAGGTAGGGGAGGTTATTTGAAGCATTTTTGTCCTATAAACATGGGGTCGCCACTCCTTAGTTACCGAGTCATGGTAACGCAATAATTTTTTCAGAAGTATTCTGCAACCACAAAGAAAACACCCAGTTTCACTAACTAGTATAAATTGAGGAGATTTGAAGCTTTTCACATTGGTGCATAAGATGTGTGTTGTTCTTGTTTTGCTATCACCAATGCTAACGGTATCTTATTTTTAAGATGGATCTCGAATATTCGGCGAAATTTATTTCCTTAAAAAACAAATAATGCACGAAAGGAATCCTGGGTAATCAACTAATTGGACCTCGTGCACACAACGATAATCTTACGGTGAGAACTTACTTAAAGTCATTAGTCATATAGTCAGAGAACTTATTTACAGTAGAGAAATTATTTACAGTTCCTTAGGGATTGCTTTTCGCTCCTCTTAGAAGACATACCCTTAGCTCTATGAGCCCATAAGTATGTTTAAGCTTTCATGACGGAACCGCAGTTCATTTCCATTGAACTATGATAGACCATTTGGGTAAATATTATCCTAACCGATGGATGGGACATGGAGGTCCTCATTCGTGGCCAAGATTCGTGGCCCTTTGTCTCCAGATTTAAACCCACTTGACTACTTTATTTGGGGCCACATGAAGACTCTAACGTACGCATATGAGGTCAATTATGCGCATAAACTTTTAGAAAGAATAATCACTGCTGCAGAGTAAATAAATAGTGACCAGAAAATGTTGCAGGATGCAACGAATTCTCTGCCGAGGCGTGCTCAAATTCTTAACTTTGGCGGTGGGCATTTTGAGTGACTAAGGTTATCACAGTGAAGGTGTTTGTTTAAATTTTGTAACTAAAGTTATCGATTCGTCATTTCGATGATGATAGAATTAAAGCATTAAATCAAAGTAGTGAGCGTGTCTAACAATGATTCTGGAATTGGGAGAAACTGTTCGTCCGTATTGGTAACTCCACCTCAGAGTATCTGTTGTCTTTGTTACTATTTACTTTGAAACTCTCAGCAACCAGACTAACCTTGGTTGCATATTCCCCTCGGGTCTTTTTCTCAAAAGCAAGTTTTGATTAGTGTCACCAATTGCCGAGGTTTTCTTAGCTTATTAAACCTCTTATCCACAAGGAGAGTTGTTGCCTCGTTGTTATAATATCAGTTAAGGTATCATATTTTCCTTATTTTAAAAGATAGAGATGTAATTTTTGCTGAAATAATTTAAAAATAAATTTATCAAAAGTATTTTACCAACACATTTTTTGCTTTCTGTGAAATTAAGAGTGCTATTGCACATTATTTGTTTGTGAGGAATTAAATTTCGACGAATATTCGAGAGCCATCTTGAAAACAAGATACTGTTAGCATTGATGATAACAGAACAAGTGCAATAAATATCTTATACACCACTGTGAAAAGTTTCAAATCTCCTCAATCGATACTAATCATTAAAATTGGGTGTTTTAATTTTGTCTGCAGAATACTTTGAAAAAAATGATTACGTTGCCATGACTCGGAAACTAAGGAGTGGCAACCCCATATTGATACGACAAAAAAATGCTTAAAATTATCTCCCCTACCTCCTCTAGAAATTTCGAACTTTTCTCCTGGAACACTCTGTACCTATAAATGTCTTCAGAACTTACGTTGCTAGTTGATAAACGAAACTTTAATCTTTCTAGCCCCAAGTAAATGCTAACTTAAAGTAATATTTCCCTGTAAGCCTCTTTCCATAATAATGGAATCACGCCCTTATTATTCTAGTTTAATATTTCATTTTCCAGATTCGGCCTTGATGGATGAGTCAGTCATGGTATAATTTAATACATCAGAGGGAATATAATGAACTCTCCGGTTGAAGTTCACTGATGAATATGCAATATTTTGAGTATTTTGTAAAGAGCTTTAAAAGTTCTTGCTTGTATATATGTCTCATCTTTCAGTCGCCTTTTTGCATCATTATTAGTTAATAAAACAGTTGATACTCTACTTTCGTAATAGCAGAAGTGATATGAAGATGAAAATTGGTTTTAATGCCAGATTTTTTCTTAAAGTTGACAGTGTTATGAAAGATAGCCTTGGCTGCATATTAAGAATGGAAGGGAATTTATAAACCTGTTTAGATGTTTATAGATTTTTTAAAATTTGACGCAAAAAATGGAATTAAAAAATTCTCAATTTTTGTAGACTTATTTGAAAGTTAGCAAAACATCCTGGCTTTCAATTATAAAATTATTGGCTCAAAACTGAGCCCTTTTGAATGTCTATTGTACTCATACTTCTCTGCCACACTAAATTAAAATCCAATTCATTGATTTAGATACGCTTTGGGCAAGCCCCAGCTAATCAAGTATACTACATGCACTTAGTTTCCTTCCCTGAAAATTTACCTCGTGCTAAAATTTCTTTTTCTCTTGAAAAAATCTTAGACTAAAGACCTTGTAAGTACAGTGTCTCAATGTAAAAATGAAACTAATGCATGACATGAAAATATGAATGTCTGTATCTGTAGTTTAAATCATTGCAGGGTAAAATATTGAAAGAGAAGAATCTGAAAAACTGGTCAGGCTTGTTTTGCACACTCTAGCCGCCATAAAATGGCACTAATGGATGCATCAGTTTACTTAAAAATTCCTCCCCCTTCTGAATCTCTTTCTTTTCTCTCCTTATTTATTACTATCTTTCCATTATCATGGGTTCGTGGCAAGTGAATTTTAAGAACTAATAAGGCTCTTATCCTTTCCAGTAAGGTGTATCCATGTGCAATTGTGGCCGTTTTCCTCCATCTTGAGTCAATTTTTTTCTCCTGACCCTCGCTTTTATATTTTCCAGTCTAACTGTAAAACAAAGTAAAGTCGATTACAGTGTTTGATTATTATTTTTACAAAAAATTTTTAATATTATTAAACTAGCGCTCTTAGCGTTTATAACTAATACTTGGCAGTTTTCATTACTTATTACTGTTTATTATTATTTACTATTATTACTGTTTCTCTTCGTTCGGAGAGTGAAATATTAACGTCGAGTGAGTGTCGTCTAATGTATTGATCAGCTCCAGCTTTTTTCTCTTTCCTGAAAGCGTTTTTATTTTCCTTTGCGGTTAATCTCTTGATTATGCTTCCTAATACGCTTTCGTTGAATGGTATCCACATGAACCCCATAGAACAGGATGCACCCTTCTGCCAGTCTATGGGTGCGTCGGGTGGCGTTGTGGTTTCCTGTTTTGAGGGGGTCTCTCTTAAGGAGAAAAGGTTTCAAACAGCGGCATTAGGAATGATTTTAGGTGTGAATATGCTCACTATGTAGGTAATACTAATTGAAGATCTTTAGTTGGAGAGAGTTATTCTTTCTTCGGATGGGACGTACAGTGGGGGAAACGTGAGGCTTTTTTTGTCTGATGTCTAACTCTCCCATGAACGAATTTATTCACATTTCATAGACTATTCGAATAATCTAACTATCCCTACTCTAGCCTCTAAATAGTCTCAACCTCAAAAAGCTTAAACGATATTAGCTTTTGGCCACCTTTCCAAATTACTATTATCATTTATCATATCATCATTTATTAACGGGATTTCCCCTTTTTGAATACATACATCGGTACATTGCACAGTAAGAATACAATATAAACCCAGCATTACCGAGACGGACAACTATATTAATAATATTATTTGTTACTGGTCTACTCATTGGTATAACTGCATTTGTCACTTTTTCACCACATAAAAATTCTTGATTATTTCAATGAACATAAAAAGAATGCATAGAGCATCCAATGGATATTACATGACATCAATTTACATTATATTAATTAAAAGAATATTATGAATCATGGTAATAAATGAAACAATACAAGAAATAAATGAAATAAATTACATATTTAATAATAACTGATATGAAAATATTTGAAACTACAGAAGATAACTAATAAAAATGGTCAGTATAAGAGTGTCATAGTCATCCCTCAACAGAAGTGATCTAAATTTCATTTCATAATATTGTTTTTTATTTGAAGCGAGGGAACAGTTAAACAAGTCTATATCAGTGAAAGCTGTGTTTGCACGCTTTTGTGCTTCATAAAATGGAAGGTGATATGTATAATTATTTGAGACATGGGGGAGATAGATCATTAGGTGTTCTTTTGAATTGATTCAAGGCACATGGAAATGTATTAGATCTAGCCGAGGGATATGCAACTCTGAGAAATGGTGCACGCTTGTTGAGAAATGGTCGCGAAATGGACAGAAATGGATAAAAATGGACAGAAATGGATAGAAATGGACAGAAATGGACAGAAATTGACAGAAATGGACAGAAATGGACAGAAATGGACAAAATTGGTTAAAAATGGACAGAAATAGTTCAAATGGGTTACAAATGGAGGGAAATTGACATAAATGGATAGAAATGGACATAAATGGACAGAAATGGATAGAAATGGACAGAAATGGATGGAAATGCTTAGAAATGGTTCGAAATGGATAGAAATGGCTGAAATTGAAATGCGGTGTACACCTGTTTTACAAGTTGCGAATCCTTTTGTTCTAGCAAATAACTACTGTGAATTAGGTTTAGTAATAAACGGGCGAGAAAGATTAGATCAGCCTGATTTCTACGCAATTGAAGGGAGGACATGTTGAGTGAAGTCATAATGAGGCTATAACCAAATTTATATGTTGACTCCGGTTTCATGACGCATCTAGCAGAAATAAGGCGTAAGAATTTATGCTGAACTTTTTCAGATCACGATATCCTCTCAATGGATAGCTTTTGACGGTTGGCGCTTTCCCGCTATTTAATGTGGGCTTCAACTAACACAGTGGTCTCCAAAATTATCTACTTCAGAAGGAAAAAACTGAAACCACGTCCTCTATTTGGCTGACCCTCGAATAATACATCGACGCCGACTCCCTTCAACTCTTTCCTCTTAAGATGCACTTCGATGGGCGTCCAGCGTCGCCGCCGCCACGGCGATATCTGGAACGGTGGACGGAAAGTGACAACCACGCAAATTCCACATCGCGTCAATGAATTTGCAGTGCCCACCGGAGGACGGATCAGATAAACCTTTTGAAATTATCGACTGATGAGCGATTTGCTCAGAGACTATGGCGTAGTGAAGGTTAGGCTTTCTTTCGAGTGATGAAAATGTCAGCCGTAAAATAATGCTGGGAAATTTACAAATTCAAGCGCAGAGAAACAGAAATGCCTAAATTCTCATATGATCTTATTGGAAGTATTGATATTTTTACTAAAAAAGCATGGTGGTTTACCATTGAACGAGATCTCCGGATTGCCTCGTTGATGCAGACGAAAAATGGTATTGTACGCTTGAAAGACCGAAGAGTGTTAATTATATAACATCTACATCTGCATAATACCCTGCGAGCCGCCGCATGGGCATGTGGCAGGGGGTGTTAGGTCACCAGCCGTGTAATGGTTGTAAGTTTTGTGGAGATGAAATCGTGACGTGAATTATAGGAGTGTATTTAGTGGAGCTCAATTTTTAATGTGGTTGCTTATTGTTCGCGGAAAGAACGAGTTTCTGTACCTACCTGTTCGGCAGATTACCTCTCTTATTTTATCGCATCTGTCAGACCTAGAGATGTAGTGAGGAGTCATGATTATATTCTCTATATTGCTTTGAAAAATATCTATTCTGACTTAACTGAATCAGACTGACTATAAATTAATAATGTGTATTATGTTTTTTGGCTGGGTTGAAATATAAGTACCAAATTTATGTTATTGGAAAGTTAAATCTCTACCACTATTGCTGCATTATTTTTGATAGGTTACGATATTGCGAATCAAAAACGTTATAATCTCTCTCTGTAGTATAATCGCATTTTCGAAATCATTAATATTTTTTCATGTTAGTATGTAATGTATATATATCTCTCTCTTATTCCTGCCCTTAGCGCCTTATTTTTTAAACATATTTTTTACATATATTTATTTAAGTTCTGGGACATTCGATCCCCTGGAACATTTACAAAGTATATAGCAAACAATAGTCAACAGTCTCGTTCGTACTGATAATTTTACAGCAGAGGGTTGTGAAGACATTGTTTTAACATTAGTACCCTGCCGAGGAGGATGGTTTTCAGGGGAAACCCTATGCCTACTTGAGTGTCTTGTGAAGGGCACTTCAAGTACAGTACTTCGTCTGTCGGATGAGACGTTAAGCCGTGGCACCCTTGGCGCCTTTCGTTAAGAGCAGGCTAATGCTCGCGCCGGGTTTCTGTCCACCCTTCTTCCCTTACCTATCGCTATGGCGCAAATGGCCTTAGCTGTCGGTCGCCTCCCCAAATATCCAATTCAATCGAGTATGCAGTTGGAAGTATTGTAGAACAACAATAATATCGGCGCCTCCCTCCGGCGACAGAAAAGAGACATTAGGACGGCGAGTTGGTAAGTGCCCCAATAGGTGGCGCACCATCACGGGGCGGGAACACTAACGTGGTGAAGGCTTTGAGCCCCCGCTCAACAGGTTTCAGAACACTCATAAAAGGACTAATTCGCATTCTAATTGAGTCATACGCTCGAACGGGGAAACTTAAATTTTAATTCTTTTTTTGCCATAATCTACCCCATTTTCCATCTCCCACATGCAAAACATATGCGGCACAGTATTAAAGAAACTAGGTTTTGTTAAGTGTATAATAGGAAGGTCCTCGAATGAAAAAGTAAAAGAGAGATACTACTTCGCTCTGGTTAGGCCAAACGTCGAATACGCCGCGAGCATTTGGGACCCTGGTCATATAGATTTAACCAAAAAAATTAACAAAATACAAAGGAAAGCAGCACGCTTCGTTAAAAACTGCTACGAATGAACGTATAGTGTCAATAACTGTCAGAGAGATTAATGTGGGAGCCCCTAGGGACTCGGTGGCTGCACGCTAGACTTAAGTTTCTTGAGATATTCATAACTGGTGTGTTTCGAACAGATAGGTACAAAAACTCGTTCTTTCCGCACTCTATAAGCGACCGCAATAAAAACTGATCTCCTCTATATCCAATCCAATAACATTAGTGGTAAACATAAGAACCAGCTGTTAATAGTTGAACACATTTTAGTAATTACAAAGACAAAAAATGCGTTGAAGTTTGCAGATGCAGGAGAGGAGTGGTGGTGGGGGTGGGAGGGTCGGTGCAATAGGAGGATGGCAGTTGGGACGTGAGGAGATTTAGGACCTTTTTGAGGTGAGATTGGAGTGGGCAGCGAAGAGCGTTGGGGGAGGCGAAGGGGGAGAAGGTGGTGGGGGCCGTGAGAGCCTCACCAGGGGAACAAAGGGGGTGTGGAGGAGAGGCTTCACCTCCCATCCCCCATTCCCTCGCACCCTTTCCCGTCGGGCGAGGGAGGGGAAGAGAGGAGGAGGAAGAAGAGGGGGGGGTGGGTGTGGGCGATTCGGGGGTTTTGTGGCGAACTTTGAAAGAAAGAAGAAAGCGCCGACTCCTGTTCATAATCCGCTGATCTCGCCCATAGCCGATCCCCATTCCCCCCAATCTCCTAAAAAAAATACCATCCACACCCACTCCTTCCGCCTCTCTCCTTTTTTCTCTTTCTCACCCGACATCCCACGCCGCGTGCAATGGAAATTTATCGACGCCCAGGGCCCGAACCAACTTTCGGAAGCAATAAAACATCGGAATTCAGCAGACGGGATTTGTTGAGTGGGAGACGACCCAGACACCCCCCTCCCAACACCTCCTTACGCTTCCGTCGCGCCGCCTGGTGTCTTCCCGGGAAACATCTCTAAGGTGAAAAGGGAAGTGACAATTATTTATCTCCATTCTTTTATTCTTATTTTGCGGGGGCGACATATTCCGGCCTTCCGTTGTTCATAGGAAGCATGCAGGAACAGGAGCAGCGAAGGAGGTGGAGGTGTAGAATGAAGCCAATACAGCGAGCTGAACATATGAAAAGTAAGGAAAATCTACATGTACATACTACCCCGCGAGCCGCCGTTAGAGCGTGTGGCAGGGGGTGGTAGGTCACCGGCCGTGTAAAGATGTAAAAGTTTCGGAGGTGAAATGGTGACATGTCCTATGAGGGTGTATTTGAAGGAGTTCAGCTTTTATTGAGGTCGCTTTTTGTGCGGGGAAAGAATGAGTTTTTGTACATATCTGTTCGGAATTGTATCTCTCTTATTTTATCGCATCTGTCAGACCTAGAGATGTTGTGAGGAGTCATGATAATATTCTCTGTGTCGCTCTGAAACACACCAGTTTTGAATATCTCAAGCAGCCTGAGCCTAGCGTGCAGCCTCCAAATCTCTAGGGGCTCCCACTTTAATCCCTCTAACAGTTGAGTCACACTATATTTTCGTTCGTAGCAGTTTATAACGAAGCGTCCTGCTTTCATTTGTATTTTATTAATTTTTTGATTAAATCTTTATGACCAGGGACCCAAATTCTCGCGGGGTAATCGAGGTGAGGCCTAACCAGAGCGAAGTAGCATCTCTCTTACTTTTTCATCCGAGGACCTTCCTATTATACACTTAACAAAACCTGGTTTCTTTAATGCTGTGCCGCATATGTTTTGTATGTGGGAGATGGAAAATGGGGAAGATGATCGCAAAATAGGGTTAAAATTCAAGTTTCCCCGTTCGAGCGTATAACTCGATTAGAATGCAAATTAGTCCTTGTAAGAGTGTGCTGGAACCTGTTAAGCGGTGGCTCAAGGCCGTCGTCGCGTTAGTGTTCCCGCCCCGTGATGGTGCGCCACCTATAGGGCCACTTACCAACTCGCCGTCCAAATGTTTCTTTTCTGTCGCCGGAGGGAGGCGCCGATATAATTGGTGTTCTACAATACTTACAACTGCATACTCGAGGAAATTACTTTTAGATACATGTCGAAACTATCATTTTTATCATAACCGTAGGAACAGATGTGTAAATGCGTTTATCGTATTTTTTGAAAATGCCGAGTCGAAAATGGTAACCTCTGGGGAAATTTATAACTTTTTATGTAAGCTTTATGACTTAAGGTAGTCCGAGCGAGGTAGTTCCCTAGCAAGAATAGGGACCATATTCGAATTATACGTTTTAATTTCACCAGCTCTATGACACATGAATTAAATATCGCATTATTAATGGTGTAATAATATAGTTTTATATGACAGAAATCGTGAGTGATTAAATGAAAATATCTAAGTAAGCCTTTAAGTTGACTCATTTTTTTCGCTCGGTGCGTTTGCAATTCCTTCAAAAGATTTTCAGTGATACCCAAGAATCTATGGTATGACAGTATGATTAATATTTTTAAAAAGTTGAGAAAACATACAAACTACACACTGTTAGTTTTTTGACGACATCTAAGTGTAAGAAATTCCACATTTTGTAAATAATGTTTCTCTGGAGTGCATACTCGTACCATTTTCTATGTGAAAGGGCTGATATTTTTTGGCAAATAACTCCGAAAGTAATGTGGTAAGCTGTTGAATTTTTGGTGTCATTAGAATGGTGAGATATTTTTATTTAAAATGAGACCAAAT
The DNA here is from genome assembly GCA_963169105.1 of Ceriagrion tenellum. Lineage (NCBI taxonomy): Eukaryota > Metazoa > Arthropoda > Insecta > Odonata > Coenagrionidae > Ceriagrion > Ceriagrion tenellum. The sequence continues at coordinate 15,724,285 of OY720635.1, forward strand.
TCATTGATTTCTAGGTAAAATGATATTTCGCTCAAACTACCTTACACATTTTCAATTTAAAACATTGTCCAAATGTTTGTAATTGTTTGGTGAAAACTAAACTCTTAAGCACTGCAATTAAAATCTCAATATTTTTGCTCCACGCTACTGATGCTGCTTTGTAAAATCTTCACTTTGGTAATCTGTTGGCATAAAAGTTATTCCTAACGAAAAACAACAAAACATAAAGCATCAAAAATGAGTATTTTGTTTTAGGTCATTCTTAATCATACAAATGTTATGCCTGCATGGGTAATCGCGACTTCGACATTATTAATGTTCAATGCAAAGTTCAATATCACTCATAATTTAAATCCATTGAACTATACTTTAGGAATGCAGTTTCAGAATAGGATATATATTATAATAATGGTTGGTTATATATAACAGGCAAACGTGTATGTTAATATTACCTTTGTCCCTCAAATTACGCAACTTTATTATGGATCGATTTTGAACTTAGATGGAAGTTGTATTGTTTTGAATATTAATGACGTTCCAATTACCCCAACGTTATAGTTTAAAGCCAGTATTTGAAGACTGTTCTTTCATTGGAAACTTACGGTGGAATCAAATGCTTTTTTTAGTATCCAGTTGACTAAACATTTGCTTTAAACGGAAGCACTTTTTTTTCAATGAAAGGCGTCGATAATTGAAGGGTGGTATTAAAGAAAGATACTTATTTCATTCGGGGAGAAGCGTGAAGAAGTTTTCTCGGAGGCAGCGTAAAACGTCGTTTCAAACTTTCAGTTGCATTTCAATTGTGAGTAAAAGAAATAATGATTTAGAAATGATTCTTATTGATTGAGTTGAATTTCAAACTCGCCTATTAAATGAAAAAGATGAATGGATGAATCCTGCTTCAGGATTCAATTCACTGCTTTCAAACTGATGAAGTTAGCCCTTTGGTATGAAACCGTACAAAATGGTAATGAAGACTGTAATTTTTTTTGTTTCCTCATTCACTGCTGTGCTGCATTGTCGGAAGTTCTAAAAGTTTTCAAGTGTTGGCGCGTGAGCCGGAAGTAGGTCAAGAGAAGGCGGTCAGAGCTAAAATGATTGGAACTCTTCGTTTTCATGAGAATTCCCCATTTAGTTTTCATAGGCGTCTGAATATTTGCGAAATCTTTCTGTTTTACCGATGTATAATCAACGCAGAGTCTAATTTATGTATGAAGAAAACTTCATCCAAAGCTGCTTTTTATTATTATTGAGTAATGGGGATTGGGATGAGTATTTCAAGGATTAAATTCTAAAACTGAGTTTGTATTCAGTATGTATGCGTTCATTTTGGAAATTTGTTTCGGTGAATGGATTCAGAAGCGGAAAGACGTTTATGTGTGTATGTATATATAATAATTTATGAATGGATTGCAATTACAGCATAATTTAAAAGGATTTTGTAAATTCAAGTCAAAAAAGTTGCATTACGTTATATAATCCGAATATTCTAAGTGGAATTTGTATATATTAATATAATTAAACGTAAATTTGGGAACTTGCACGTTTCATTACTTCATTAAATTCCCTTAATCATTTCATGAGATACCTATAAAGCAATAAAATAGACGTACCAAGAAAATAGTTACATGATTTGTAATTGAAATGATCGGTATATGAAGAAGATATTACGAATTTTTGATTGAAAACACACTCAAATTCGAGATATTCATTCAGGTGTGTCATTTCCTACGCAAATGCCTTCGCGACATCTTACACACGTATGATCACATATTTGAATCCCTTTTCGTTAGGAAAAGGGTATACTAACCATCGAAGCCTATATGAATATTATTAATATTTATATGTTTTACCAATCTCAGTATATACATTTAAAAATAAGGTACTACTACATATATTTTATTAAAACATTCAATAGTGAAGGAGAAAAAAAACCGTTGCTAAAATTTCTCTCGAACATTATTCAGTTCATTATCTGTTTATATCATTGTACTTGCTGTCAAAAAAATCTTGTATTCTTCCCTCTCTGCAGTGCTGGAGACTTAATTTGCCTTCTTAGCAGTCATTCAAAAGTATATTCAATTTTTTTCCGCAAATATACCGTTGGCTCCTTACATTTTATGTGGATGTGCGGGTATTAGTATATTTCTGTGGGCCGGCTTGGTCATACCAGTCGTGGTGTTACTCAAACCTAAGAGTTAGGTTGCTGTTCAATCCTAAGATAGGTGGACTGCAGCCCTCTACCCTTCCCTATCAAATGCTAGTTCCTTTACCTCCTGGTAACTCTTTCTATGTACTTTCCTCTTTTCTTGGTTCATGAAATTAAGAATTTATGTTGGCATATGATGGATGAAGAGGGGAGAATACATACGTGAAGCTTTGGGGCAATTTCCTGAAAATGAAGAGAGAAAGGGAGAGGATAGGGCTCTAAGCTTCAAGAACAACGAGGAATATCCGAGTAACCGGGTCGAATGGAAGCTCAATCTTGTCTCAGTTGAAGGTTCTATCAGAGACTAGCAAAGGTCCCCTTGAAATTCAATGGGGGAAGAAAGAAAGACAGGGAACATAGGTGGTAGGTTCGATTCGCTCATGAGGTGTAATTTTTTTCTAGGCAAATCAGCTATAATTTTAGTTTTATTTTTAATTCAGCAGATGAAAACCGCATTATATTATGCTTACCGACATTCAAAATTCTTTTGCAGTAACATATAGAAATAAAACTACAGGCCATATGCATTCCAGATGCTAGTCACATTAATATAACATCGTGGCATTCTCCTGTTTTACTCAGCTATAATTAAGGTTTTATTTTTTAATTCAGCAGATGAAAACCGCATTACATTATGTTTACCGAGTTTCAACATAGAGAAGACTAGATTTACCATGGCTGTTGTGTGCTTTTAATCGTGTATCAACTGTTTTGTCGTTCCTATGATACATCGGTAAACATTTGACTCCGTGTTTGGTAATCGCGTGTCTTATCATATTGGCTTTAATTCGATTCATCATAGACGATGTTCAATAATGCACCTTAAAATACATGTTTAATTTGGTCTCGATGACTCAATAAGATTTTTTTCCGTTGCTATGGGTCGATTTGTAAACATCCAGGCACCGAAATTATCATAAGAACATCATGTGAGTAATGCAACACTAAATGAAGTGGCCGTGTGCCAAAGCTCATTTGATATAGCTTGTCGTGCAACTTCGATACACCTGTTCCATCTATCGGCCAAAGTATTATTTGAAAACTCGTATCCGAATCTCCCTATCTTTTTGCCACTCTTTTACTTATTCTATGGTTGTACTATCCACTTATATTTAATGCATAAAGATACACTTTACGTGCTTCAACGCACATTAGGGCGTCATCATCAGGTATACTTAAGTTATATCTCCACTGAGTTTTATGCATTAATGCCCAAATGGAGAGGGTGACCAATGAGAGATATGTTTAACCAACAAGGAAGTGGGGAGGGTGGGGGAAGTGAGGATGGTTTATGCTGTATAACTAACTTCTTTTGCCTTCTTTTTATAATTCCTTCCACAAAGGAGGCCTGACAGGGGGGGGGGGTATGTTGTTGGGTGACCTTCCAGAGGATTAGAGGCTCGAGAGAGGTTCCTATGGGTGGGGGGCGGCTTTGGGAATGAGGGTATTTGTGAAGCATTGAGTAAGGCGGAAAAAGGAGGAGAATGGGGGGAGGGGGGGGAAAGGGGCTAGTGGCTTGGCTTGTCAGCTGGATTTGGATAGAATGGGGGAGTAAACATCAAATTCCACATAATTCAAAAGTTTGATTTTCTACTTATTCCTCTCGATGAGTCTCCCCCTGTTCCAACGTGGCCATGTGCCGTCCCTTTTTCTCATAACGGAGGATATTCACTTCAAAGTTTGTGTAATGGGATTCTTCTATCAGGTATTTTTCAAGATGGGATTTGGGATCATTGATTGTGAAGCACTTCTAATGTTTATTCAAAACGAATTTCAAAATTTCCCCACGTTTGACCTCCCCTAGAGACTCGTAAGCTACACGCTAGGCTTGGACTGCTTGAGAAATTCAGAACTTGTGTGTTTCAGAGCGACACAGAATTTTATCATGACGCCGCACTACATTTCTAGGTCTGACAGAAGCGATAAAATAAGAGAGATACACTGCCGAGCAGATAGGTACAAAAACTCATTCTTTCCGCGAACAATAAACGACCAAAATAAAAACTGAGCTCCTCTGAATACACTCCCATAATACTCGTCACAATATCTCTTCCCAAAACCTAATCTTTACACGGCTGTTGACCACACGCCCATGCGGCAGCTCTTAGGGTAGAATGTAGATGTAGATATATATACCCCTTCACGCGTGTCACTAGTCACTTCATACACCAGATTTCTTCATGGGATCTAATGGATCTTTGACTTTATTACTTATTAATGTGAGTGGAATGTAAAACGTGACTTTGTATTTTTCTCTGGGAAAGTTTTTAGCTGCTTTGCACAAGAAACGGCCGATATAAGGCAACCTAGCCCACCTTTGATTTTTCTCCTTGCACTCCTGAGTGGAAATAATATGCTGTATAACTAACTTCTTTTGCCTCTTTTTATAATTCCTTCCACAAAGGAGGCCTGATAGCCGTTGGTGGATGCAATGTCTGATGGTTTTCAGTTCTTTATCAAATTTTTCTTTGGAGAGCGGAATATTTTACAATCGGTGGCTCATGAAGTAAAAAGCCACTATTTTATGGAGCATTGGGTGGTAAGAATCAGATGGTATTGTCTTTATTGTCTCTGGTAGATTGACCAATGATTTTTATCGGTCTTTCACCTAATTTGCTTCCGGAAAAGCGGGCTGGTTGCTTGTGTTATCCTTAAGTGTTGCAAATATTTTAGTATTCCATTTTTTGCTTTGTCATATCTGCCACTTAGGTTTGCCCTTTCATTTTTTTGCCATGGTTTTTTAATTAAACGGTTAAAATTTTCCACTTAAGTTCATGGCTGTTTAATTTATTTATGGATAAATGGGTTAGAGATGCGTGTAGAGAAAACGACGGTGTTCTGATTGGAAATGTAAACGTGCGAGTTCTGTTATATGCGGATGATGCTGTTTTGATCTCAGTGAGCCAAGAGGGACTACAGAAGCTCCTAGTAAAGTTTTATGAATCAACAAAGAGAATGGAATTGAGGGTAAATACGTAAAGGAAAATGGGGAGAATAACTGTATGATGAGGGCGAATGGTGAAGTAATTGAACAAGTGGATGATTATGTGTACTGTGGTAAGATGTTTGCGAAGGATGGACGGATAGATGAGAAGATAAAAAAAACTTGCGAATGCCGAAAGGAAAGTGGTAGGTAGCATATGGAATATATCAAGGAATGAGTGCCTATCTAAGGAAGTGAAAATCGCCGTGTACGAAAGTGTACTTCTCCCCACTTTGTTTTATGGTAGTGAAACATGGGTTTGTCAGGACTGACATAAGAGCAGACTAAACGCCGTGGGTATGAGTTATCTGAGGAGTGTTTGCGGCAAAAGAAGGATGGATAGGGTCAGGAATGAGTGGGTAATAAATGAATGTGTGTTAGATGCTCCAGGAGTGGACATAAATGAAAGGAGTAGGCTTCGTTGGTTTGGACGGCGTGACAACAGGAGGGCGTGTATGAAACAGTGTACTATGGGGGTAAATGAGGCAAAAGAGGTTTGCAAGGATAAGTCACTATGGAGGAAATTATTGAAGCAGAGTTAGGTGTACAAATATGTATTTATGAGTGAAACTTAGTGACTCTGCGTACCCCGGAAGGGAACAGTTCGACTGGTATGTATGTATATATGTAAAATTTTTTACTTCATCGTATCAAATTCGAGATTTGCGTTATTCTACCATCTTTTTTCCTTAACCTCTCAAATTACATATTTTGTCATAACTTAGTCATGGTAGTCAATTCCTCTCAATATGAGTCTCAAACATTTAACAGCATAGCTTCAATTGAGTAATACTCATACTTCGCCCGAATCATGTATGCCCGTGTGTTTCCAAATAGCCTTGACCGGGTCCCGGCGGATGATTTTTTCTCGGTGGAAGTTCGCACCCGTGTGTTTCGGCAGATCCGAGCGCAAAAGTGGCATAAGAGACTAAAACACTTTCTCGTTCTTGAAAATTTCTGGTAGACCCTTCTCCTGGGGTTAGAAGAGGCCTCCATTCAACCATGGTAATGCGGATTTGGACTCATTTTCTTTTTTTCGTAAACTATTTCATGTCCATAACATATCTCTTCTCTTCTTACTGACTATGCGGTTCCGAAATAAGCTTTTAGTTCAATGAATGGCCACAAATTGGGTGATCAGGCTTGCCCATATATGTACAATACTAATGCCTGTGTCACTGCTTAAATACGATGTACATAATGAACGAAAAGGCAAAAGTCGCATTGGTGTGCTTGGAAAAATATCAACTGAAACATTACACTAAAGATGAGAGTTTACGCAATATTTTACTTTGGGTGATAATTTAATGCACTAATTTCTAGGATTGGGACACATTTAATAGCCCTTCTCTTGTGGAAAGCAAATGAAGGCATTCATAAAACAGCCATAAACAAAATAACCATAGAGACTAGAGTTCAAAATATCAGAAAATACTTCATGAAAAAAGGGCTACAATGCCTGAAAGTGCGTTTTTCTTTCTGACATTCCATTTTGCATCTAAAATACGTAAACGATTGATAAAAAATTCGAAATAAAGTGACCCGAAATACTGATGAACACAAAATAATTATTATCCGAGAAAGACAAAATAAATATATCAACTTATAACAAAACAGTCACTATGGATAATGGTCACGTTACTCTTCGTTCATCACACTCATAGATGAGCCAATACACAGTTGCACATTGTACCTTCAAGCAATAAAATTTCAACTCACCTCCTCAAATACATCTGAATCATATTTATGGATGTTGAAAACATCAACTTATCAATAGAACGCAATGACTTAGAAACATGATGTATGCATAAAACGAGAATCTTTTTTTATTGGAGTTATTCGACAATTTCACCCTTATCACCACACACCCGTACTCCAGCTCGTGGGCCAAAGGCTTGTGAAAATAATCAGGTCCAGTACGAAGTTTTTCGCGGCATTGCAGAATTTGGAGATCAGTTCTCGGGTTTCCTTCCACGTTTTGCCTTTTTGTGACGACCTGAAGACGTCAGCAAGACTTCGACCTGAAGACGCCAGCAGGATGGCTGGAGAAACTGACGTCACAAAAAAAACAACACGCGAGAGGAAACCCGAGAACTGATCTCCAAATTAGATCCAGTGTTACAGGAGGCTCAGCTTTTAAAATAGAAACAACACTTGCTCTATTCCACATGGTATTTTAATGCGTACGACGCGTTTCACCTCACAGAGCCATCATCAGGTACAAGACATATTTGGTAGAGAGCACACTACATTTATACATTTTACAAGTATGAGAAAAGGGGGGGGTGTGGAGAATAGAAATAAGGTGGGGAAGTGGCGGGTAAACGGAAAAACCAATGGTAGGAGGGGGAACCCAGTGAATTCAGTAAAATTTATAAATGTGATGTGCTCTCTATCAAATATCTCTTGTGCCTGATTCTGACTCTGTGAACTGAAACGTGTCGTACTCATTGAAATATCTTGTGAAAAAGTGCAATTGTTGTTTCTGTTTTAATATGATGAACTTCCACGATATCTCGCCTGATTCTGTTGAAGTTTGCTTTGTTTAATTGGAATTTGTTTCCAATACTATTTGTTTCTAATTTGTTACCTTCTGTCTATTCACGGCTTGCCACTCAAACTTTGAATACGGGATAGCAGATTGCTTGCGTATGGCTCTTAAAGTCAGCCGAGGAACATCTCACCGTCTAGCTTCAAGGGGAATTTAATCAGTCCCTACATGACTACCGCATTGTTAGCTTCTATGATTAATGCGGAGTTTCATTAGTACCGACTGCTTTCTTCCCTTGTACCATATTGTTAGACAGAAATTTAAAGCTTTTCTATTTATTGGTGTCCAATAGTAGAAATATACTTTAGTATTTATTGACGTACCTTTAAATAGAATACGATGGGTTTTATTGCCTTCCCGTCAGAGGATAACCTGAGTGTCAGGTTAACTCACCTTCGAGCAGTTGACATGCACCTGGCCAAGATGGAATATGTCATTTCCTAAATTCACTCTCACTACCTTTAGATTCTGACCTTGTGCCTTGTTAATAGTCATAGAATGACATACTTTGAACGTGTCACTTTAGAAGAAAACAATCATGAAATGACTGGAGACGGCTGCGAGGAGTGAAGACCTCCCTGAAAAACGCCTCCAAACGTTTTTTTTTCTCTCTCAAGTATGTACTTATTCTTGCCTATACTTTTTGCCAGCGGTTCAAAAATAATTACTTCAAAGTATAGGAGTCCATAAAAACAAATTGAAAAAGTGCATGGCGGAGATAATTAATGTCAAGTTTGCAGGGCATGATCAAGGAATATTTACCGAAGCAGGCGGGGTTTGGTATGAGACTAGGTTATTTATTAGTTCATTCACGGTGCTATTGTCGGTCTTCCTCTTTTATAAACTACCTGGACGTCGACCCCACTCCTTCTCATATCTTTGGCTGTAAATTGCTTCAAAGGAACCACAAACAGACCACAGCAATTTAAAAAACTCGCTTGCTCGAATCAACTTAAGGTAGTGCGAGCGAAATAGTTCCCTAATCATAATATAGGTACCATATCCGAATTATAAGTTTTATTATCTCCAGCTGTGAGACACACGAATTAAATGTTGCATTATTAATGGTGCAATAAAGTAGTTTTGCATGACAGAAATTGTAAGTAATCAAATGAAAATACCTAAATAAGTCTTTAACTCGACTCTTTTTTTTTCACGCGATACGTTTGAAATTCCATCAAAACGGAAGATTTATTGTGATCCGGAAGAATTTACTGCGGTGACAGTATGATTAATTTTCAAAAATAGTTGAGAAAACATAAAAACTACACACTCTTGACTTTTGACGAGATCTAAGTGTGGGAAATGCCTCATTTGTTAAATAAGGTCTCTCGGGAGTGCATACACGCACCATTTCCCATATAAAAGGGATGGTATTTTTTGGAAAATATCTCGGAAAGTAATGTGGTAAGCGGTAAAATTTTTTATGTCAATGAAAGGGTGATATATATTTTTCTTTCAAATGGGACCAAATTCATCGATTTCTAGGTAAAATGATATTTTGCTCAAACTACCTTACAACAGAAACTTCTTGACAGTCTCCACGGTGGCCGGAGGGATATCAAACCTTCATTCGTCGCAGGTAATGTAAACACCAACTCTCAGCCACACGTTTTAAATAGAGATATCGCGATAAAACGTACAGTGATTCAACTTTCAACTTGGGTCGAATTTTCCGTCGGAACGTGAATCTGATTGTTGATGGGCCGGAATTGATCTAATGACCTTTACCTTGTTTGAGTCCGCCGTTTTGACCAGCCTTTTTTGTGACTCCAGGAGGACAACAGAATACAGATAAGTTGTCCTCTTCGTGTGGTTGTATGTTTCACGTGTGTTGGGTGGAGCTCTTTAAGTTAAATGTAGTTTCATACGTAAAAAAAAGCGGAAGGATACATATCCGATCGTTTACTGAAGTGTTCGTTCACTTTGAAAGTCTGGCTGTGAAGGAGTATTTGATGCTCGTTCATGTATATGTACTTCTACTTGCTGTGTCTCCACAGCAGACGTTGGCCCGCAATGACAATGGGAACGTGTGATCAGGTGCTTTCGCTACACATATTCTGATAAATATTCTAGTGTCACGAAAAGGCTGTGGTCTATCGTCATCATACTCGAATCTTCGAGAATTTACCCTGTCTTCTAACACATGTTTTATAGCTGTGGTTTCTAGAGTCAAAGGGGACACTTTGAAACTTGGAAAAGAAGAACGTGGTGGGGGCACAACGTTTTGACTGAGGACTACTCCCGTGAGCCCTCAGGGCAATGCCACTCTATTCCCGCCGTTCTCGTTCCCCCATCTGGTAGATGCCTCCACACACCAGCCAATTACATTCGACTCCAGCCCTGAACATTTGGTAGTAGTTGGTGGAAGGTCGGGGTGATTTTTGCGTAAGGAATTTTCAACGTCGGATGTTCATATGAGTTCCAATCCGTGTCCAGTGACTGCCTGTTTTAGTCAGCCGAGGCTGAAACTCCGCAGAAGGAAGGGAGTCAAGCTTTAGAACCACTAGTATTGTGCATGGCAGTACGCAATTCCACGAAAAGTTTTAGGATCGACCACAAAGTGAATAACTTCAAGTGTTATCGTGTTATATATTTATAACGTGTGGCTGTGAGTTGGTGATTGCATTACTTTGGACGTATATATGCATGTCATGCAGAAGAGCTACTGGTAAGCAAGACGGCCGACACGAAGAAACAATGGATTACGACAGAGATAATAAAACTAATAGAAGAAAGAAGATAATACAAGAACCCCAAAAACGAAGTTGAGGCAACCGTCTTCAAGAAGCTGAGGAATCAAGTCAATCTGGAGTGTAAGAAGCCAAGGGAAGATTGGATCGAAAGCTACTGCGAGAAAGTCAACGGAAACATAAAGTAGGGGAACACCGAAATTGCATACAAGCTTGTGAATAAACACTTTGGAGGGAGGAAAACGAGAAAAAATATCAAGAATCCGAGTGGGAATACTCTGATAGAAGATACATACATTAAGAATTGATTTAATCAATTCATCGAAGAACTCAACGAAGGGCCAACGCCGCTGGAAAAAAATATATCAATGACGAGAGCGAGGTTGACGAGGAAGACCGGGGCCCAGACATACTGAGGAGTGAAATTGACAGAGTAAAAGACGAGACAGACTTGAAGCCTTCTAAATCTGGTACTGGAGGATGATGCTGAAGATAAAATGGACGCACAAAATAAGAAATTATGAAGTGTACAGAAGATTAAAAGAGGAAAGAACCATATGGAACACGATACAGAAAAGAAGAACCGGATGGATTTGACATATTCTGAGGATCAGTGGTTTTGTGAGGAACGTACATGAAGGTAAAATGGAAGGAAAAGTCCCCAGAGTAAGACCCAGGAATAATTTTATGGACTAAATAAAGAAGAAAGTTCATAGGAAGAGCTACTAGAAAGTAAGAGACCTAGCATTAGATAGGAAAGGATGGAGGGCTGCAGTCAACCAATCTTAGGATTGCACGACCAATGAATGAATGAGGAATGATATCTCTCGAGCTGCCATGGAGACTGTGAATGACAATTTCCACTGTAAGTTGGTTTGAACAAGTGATATCTTCATATTGCTCTCCTCTGCTCTGGGTTCCTTCGAAGCATTCGACGGTCAGAAGGGAGAGTTGCAGCGGGAGTGGATGCCCGTGCTGCTGTGAGGAGTTGGAGGCCATAGCACCGTAAGTGATTTCAGGACTAATTAATTCTCGACTGACACCATAACCTGCCTGCTTCAGTTAATACTCCTTAATCCTTCCGGATCATACTCTAAACTAATCGTTCTCTGGCATACACCATTCTTTGTTAGGTTTAATAAACTCCTTTACTTTTAAATTAATTCATTTAATTAATTCATTCATACTGAAGGGAGAGGAGTGATATCTTGCATGGAGACGGCCTTCGTTCATCGCGGGCCTCTTAAGTAATTTCATTATTGTTTTTTACTCAAGCGCATTCGATTCTCGTTCAAGGTGAGATCAGAATCTGAAGTAACTGGATAGCATTTCGAAAAAGACTATTTCCATCATGGCTCCGTATATATCGTTCAATCAAGGTCAGATAACCTCATTTGCAAGTCATTCTATAACCGAAAAGCCAACGAGCCGTTTTAGTCTATTTAAAGCTACTTAGACGGATATTTAACACAATTTATACTAATTATGGTAATATTTGTGGGATTTTTTCCGCGACAGTGATTGATTACAAGCCAACGTAACACCTCCGATGCCGGGTGCTTATCTAAGGTGTGATTATTTGTCTTTATCGGGGCTTAGTTACAATCTTAATTTGGTATGTCAGGGGGATGGGAGTGGGTGAGATGATTTGCATTCTCCAAGAAATGACTAAATTCTACGAGTTTTTGAATTTCTGTTTTTGTTCGGGTTTAATGTAATCGGGTGGATGCGAAAATCGACCACCATTATGATAAGGCGATTTCTGTACAATATTTCGTTCATCAGACTCTTTATGTTCTGTATGAATTTTGTGCCCTTTGGATGCTTGCTTCGTGATGATGTATGAGTGTACAAGGTCTCCTGGAATAAAAGCACTCTGATGATGTCTAACCCTTCTTTTGAACGCTTTTCCGCTTTATCTGATGCAGTGAATTGAGATTTTGCAAGAAACCTGGCACACGCCTTCATTATCCCAAGGAATTTTTTCTTAGGGATACCTCAGCTAGTCTCGCTCTGGTAGGTTCATTTTAAATACGATTTTGTCGTAGTATATCTTTAGGAATTGCGGTAGTGCCTGTAGTGAATGTTAGTACTGCTCCTTATTTTTAATTCACTTTGGACTAAACATTTTCTTCGAGCCTTGCAAACTGGTTCCTAATTTCTTTCTTATATATTTCATTAAATATCACTTATTTTGTATTCATTGATAAGCAGAATCGTATGTTGATTTTCCGCCCAATGTTTATTATTCGTTGAAAGTAACCATTGGTGGATTATATAGTGAATGGTGGCATTCATTTGCCTTGGGGGATGATGTGATTTTGCATGCGGCTATATTCCACACCATATATTATTCTTCAATTGATTCGTATGGCCCTGGCTTATTCATGTTTATTGAGCTTTTTTCTGATTTATTCAACTCCTGAAACAACATTTGAAGCATCCTGCGAGTGTTTTACATACTGCATCACATGTTTTCCGTTTGGACTTTTTGTATTACATCTAGATTATTACTAGAACCTCTGAGTTTTGCGCATTGTGTAACTGAAGGATCAAAGAACTCTATATTGATATCAATCATTTCATTCATCAGCGTCTCTTTTAATTCTCCTTCATTTTCTTTTTGGGGTATGCGATATTGCAGATAAAAATGAAGAACCCAAAATCCTTGGCGTTGACCAAAATTTACTTTATTTTATTCATATGTTCGAGTATGGTATATCTCTTTATCTTATTGGTTCTTTGGTAACTGCTCGTAACCTTGGACGTTTTTGCTTGAATAGCCCAGAAGCATTTCAAAAGATTAAAAAAAAATACTTATCAGATACTTTTTCGTTTTGAATGGCCCAAGAAGATTTCATGCATGTTCATTTTGTTCTAACTTGAGCCTTTTCGGCTAAAAGTATGCGATGAATCCACTTTTAAGTTAGGATTCACGTGGCATTCCAAGCCAACATTGTTTGAAATCACTAGCTGGAAATATTTATCTAGGAAATTAAAATGCCTGGAAGACAATATTAAAAGACATCCTATGCAGAAGTTTTTTTTATATATATTCATAGTATCAGATTAGCTTAATAAAAATTCCTGGAATGAACTTATGAGACGAAGCAACTTAAGTAAATTGGATAATTACGGAAAAAGTCAATTTTGGTAGGTAGAGGAATGCAAAAATGACTCGAAGTATCTGAAGAATTTCTTTTTAAGGATTTTGTTGAGTGTTTTATAGATAGCTATTAATGTTATTTATTTCGCTATTTCATTCCTTCATGTAACTTGTTAGAAGCTTGTAAACATCAACCGAAAGTGCTTAGGGATTCGAATAATATGTGAAAGCTCAGAGGTGAAATTTTTTGATTAAGTTTTAGACTCAGTTTTAATGGCGCTTTTGTGAGCATCACAGAGTTTATTAGAAGTTAATCTCATCACTCTAGACACCGAGAGAATAAGAACTCATGCATTCCTGATTTACACTTGGCGCCGAATTATGAAAATATAGATGACATAAGCCATGTGATCCCTGGCCTGGTACTTATGACTCGTAAGTCCGGTATTGGCCTCTTGCAGAATGATAATTTCATTATGTTAAGTGTCATAGGGCGCCAAGCTAATGGAAAATGCATCTTTCCTTAGTCTGCCTGACAAACTTTGATTCTTGCCTCCTCCGTGATGATATGTTTTTTATTTATCTGATCATATGTAGAGAAAGTATGGACGAGGAATTTAGTTGCAAGGGAATTATTCCGTAAGCTAGTAGCACAATAGCTGTCTATTGACCGAATCAGAGCGAACAGACAGACTTCAATTTTTATTATTAGATCTTTTCGGTGGCTAAAATATAAAAATTCTAGAACGCATAGATTTTATATTAGAATATCATTTTAATTCTTAAATCTCTTGATAAAATGGAAGCGGCAACTTCTCTGAATATTGGCAGAAATAAGAAATAAATTAGAGGATAAAACGTTTGTTTTGATATGAACCAAGATTGCGAGCAGGGATTGTTGGCATATGAAACATTACATTCCTTCTGAGTGTAAATATGCATGAAAATTAAATTATGTAACTTCTTTGACGGTTTGCCTGGGTTACGTTTTTTAGCTTGAGATGTGGGTCGGGAATAGTAAAGTGAGTTCGAACTTAACTAGTATAGATGTGTTTTTGTTAGAAATAGCATGTGTAAACACGTACGCGTGACCGTGGTTAATTCGCCTACATTTATTTATACGTACATCAGTCCTCATGTGCTTTCTTATTTTGCTGCGTAATTATGTTGATCCTGCGTAACTTTTAAGGCAGTGACTCTCTGCGTTTTGATACTTTAAAAGAATCTGATAGGGTCGGACAAAGACAATTGTTATTCTTTTCGGCGTCGCTATTTACATACATACATACCAATCACGCCGCTCCCTTCCGGGGTAGGCAGAGTCACTAAGTTTCACTAATAAATACATATTTGTACACCTAACTCTGCTTCAATGATGTCCTCCATACTGACCTATCCTTACAAACCTCTTTTGCCTCATTTACCCCCATAAATAGCTTCATGCACGCCCTCCCATTTTCAACACTCCTAATATTCCTTCTCCTAAGAATTTCCTCAACCACACACAACCACAACTTTCTCTGCCTACATCTACCTCTCAAATCATTCATTTCACTCTTATATATCTATTTCGTTATTCGGCTCTCATCCATCCTCTCAACATGGCCAAACTAACGAAGCACACTCCTTTCATATATGTCCATTACTGGAGCATCTAACCCAATTATTTATTACCCACTCATTCCTGACCCTATCCATCCTACTTTTGTCGCAAACACTCCTCAGATAACTCATTCCCACGGTGTTTTGTATACTATTATGTCCATCCTGACATACCCATGTTTCACTACCATACAACGAAGTGGGGAGAAGCACACTTTTGTACAAGGTGATTTTCGCTTCCTTAGACAGGCACTCAATCCTTGATTTGCTCCACATGCTACCTACCACTTTCCTTCCAGCATTTGCACGTCTCTTTATCTCCTCATCAATCCGTCCATCTTTCGTAAACATCTTATCTAAGTACACAAAATCATCCAATTGTTCAATTACTTCACCATTCAGTTATTCTCCCCATTCTCTTTATCAAAAACTACTACTTTAGTCTTGCACGCATTTACCCTCAATTCCATTCTCTCTTTTGATTCATAAAAGTTATCTGGGAGATTCTGTAATCCCTGTTGGCTTTCTGATATCAAAACAGCATCATCCGCATATAGAACTCGTACGTTTACATTTCCAGTCAGAATACCGTCATTTTCACCACATGCATCTCTAACACATTTATCCATAAATGCATTAAACAGCCATTGTGACATTACGCATCCTTGCTTGACGCCCTGTTTTATTGCAAACCAATCATTCAGAACCCCGTTAACTCTCACACTTGCCTAACTATTATCATACATCGCCATCATAACATTCAATAACTGCCCATTCACTCCATAATCCTTCAAAACCTTCCAGAACTTCTTTCTATTTACCCTGTCATATGCCTTTCTCTAAATCAACAAACGCACAATATACTTTCTTTCGGACGCCCTACGGGCTTTCACTTGCTGAATCGCGAAAAGCTGGCCACGACATCCTCTTCCAGGCATAAACCCACACTGCACCCCCCATATTCTGTCAGAAGTAATATTCCTCACTCTTCCGATTAAAATTTTGCTGAACACTTTGACCGGAATGCTTAATAAACTAATGGCCCGATAATTATTGTATTCGATCTTTCCTCCCTTCCCTTTGTACAATGGAACGATGATTGCATTTATTTGGTAAAATCTCTGTTGGATTTGTAATTATTCGAAAGCGCGTCCAGATGTATCTCTCGAGGTCATATATACAGAGCACTTAATGCCAAGGAATTCGTTGGAAAGCAATATTAAACCTGCAAAAGCTTTCAAGGCCGGCGAGCGAGGCCTACGCATCTCTTTTGGCTAAGGTGGCCAAACAGGATCTTCTACGTTCTTTGAAGCGGGAAACTCTTTTCGGATTCTCACAAAGTCTCTTTTGACTGGGAGGATCGCAGGAGGACGACGAAGGCGGATCCGCGCCTACCTACCGATATGAGCGCGCGCTAGGAGAAAAAAAATAAATGAATGGGTTTTGAGAAGACGACCACCCGAGTCTTATTTCTTTTCTCCCGACCCCCTTCTTCTCCCTCGGCGTCTTCGTCCCTCTCTCCCTCTTTATCCCGCACTCGAAACTTCCCGTCTCCCCAATATCCCGATATACGGATGCACTTCGGGGGATTTATTTATCCGTCCTTCTCGCAGTGCCTTAGATCCTCCTCCTCGACCGAGAGCGCCGGAACTAGCTTTGCATGCAGACGGCCGAGGGGGAGGGAGGGAAGGGGGAGGAGGGCGAGGTTGGCAGTGCGGGGCTGAATCTCTTTTTCCTCGGCGGCAGAATGCGGAAGGAACGATACAATAAAATAAAGGCATCCTCTCGGGTCCTCTTTGAAGCGCCTCGCGGGGGCACTCCTCTAAGGATAATGATGCGGGCATGCACAGCAACCGAGCAATGTAGTGCAACTAACTGCGCACCTTATACCCAACGGAGATTTTCAAATAATGCGATGATAAGGTATGATAAGTTTAGGGTATTATTGTGAGTAACCAAGGTGTGATTTAAGGCAGTTAGAGCGAAATATCATTTTACCTAGAAATTAATGAATTTGATCTCATTTTAAAGAAAAATATATCACCCTTCCATTGACACTAAAAATTCTACTCCTTACCACATTACTTTCGGAGATATTTGCCAAAATATACCCGCCTTTTTACATGGAAAATGGTATGAGTATGCACTCCAGAGAGACCTTATATTTAAAAATGAGGCTTTTACTACACTTAGATCTCGTCAAAAAATCAAAAGTGTGTTCCTGTTGAAAATTATATTTGAATTTGGCGCGTTTTTAATCATTTTTCATATTTAGTGGCGTTGATGGCTCAATGCCTAAAACTCTAACGACGTCTACGGTTCTTGAAAGGTTGAGTGAGGATGAGGAAGGGGAATGTTTCTAATCCGTTGAGCTCAAGGAGAAATTTAAAATAAGTTTTCAAATTAAGCTATGTAACCTCAGCGTATTGGCAAATCACCTGACGGTGAGACAGAGACGCGTGTTTGAATCACGGTCAAGTTAAATGACATTTATATTGTAAATTACTTCACTATGATGCCTTTGTTGTGACGTGTGAAAGATTCTGCTCTTTGAATGAAACCCCCACTTTATTTAATTTGAGAATACAATGTGGTATGGTCAACATCAACTCATTGATTTAGGAAAGGGTAATCCGTCTTCCTCGGTTCAAATGTTTGCATGAATAATTCTGAAACAAGAATGTGTGCGGCTTTGGCCTTAAAATGTGAGTAAAAACAACGCTGAGTTACACATTTTTTATTTTTTTGTTTGAAAACGATTTCTTTCACTGATAAAAATCGCCAAATAGAAACTAAAATTATGGCACAAATTATGCAGATTATTCAACGAATATATTTTAAATTTCCACACTTTTCCAGCTATAAGAGCCGACTGCAGCGTCGTCCGCATGGAAATGTTCCATTTTGGCATCAATCCCGGCAGTAAATCGCTAAAAACTTTATGAAAGAGGCGAAAAAATTCCTACATTTTATTTTTAAATTTTTAAAGAGCTTTTTTCTTATAAAAGTCAGTTTTGATCAAAAGATATCATATTGTTTTTCATACAAAACTGATGCTTTTCTGCAGTACTCTGAGACATATCCATTAGAGGCCATGCTAAAATCTCCGATTTCTAGGTTAAATGTCAGGAAAATTGCCTGAAAAACCCATGATTCGGTTTACAGAATGTGTGAAACAGGTAAATCTGAGTCTCGAGCTCCCTTAAGTAGGGCAGAAAGAGGAATTTATACATATGTACGGCTACATACTACCCCGCGAGCCGCAGCATGGGCGTGTGGCAGGGGGTGGTAGGTCACCAGTCGTGTAAATATGTAAAATTTTTGGAGATGAAATGGTGACATGTACTATGGAAGTGTATTCAGGGGGGCTCAGTTTTTATTGTGGTCGCTTATTGTGCGCGGAAAGAACGAGTTTTTGTACCTATCTGTTCAGCAGAGTATCTCTATTATTTTGTCGCTTCTGTCAGACCAAGAATGTAGTGAGACGTCATGATAATATTCCCTGTGTCGCTCTGAAACACACCCGTTCTGAATATTTCATGTAGCCTAAGCCTAGCGTGCAACCTCCGAGTCTCTAGGGGCTCCCACCTTAATCCCTCTAACAGTTGTGTAGCACTATATGATCGTTCGTAGCAGTTTTTAACGAAGCGTGCTGCTTTTTTTTGTATTTTGTTAATTTTTTTGGTTAATTCTTTATGATCAGGATCCCAAATGCTCGCGACATATTCGAGGTGTAGCCTAACCAGAGCGAAGTAGCATCTCTCTTTGACTATTTCATTCGTGTAAATGAAATACTGTACATGACCATGGAGATGTCCGTTTATAAGCGTAAGAAATTTTTTAATAAATTGGGAAAAAAGTGTAAATATGACAAAGTAGGTGCGTAGTTTTTAATTAAGCCAGTTGAGAGTATGGAATTCAGTGTTTCCGTTTCCCTAGCACCTCCTCTACGCTCGCCGTGTGATATTACGCCTCCGTTGGCGAGTAGGAAGATCACGTCGCGCGCGGGCAAATATTTACCTTGCGGTGGAGGCTACGATTCCTCTGCGTCGTTAATTGCGCTCGTTTCTCTTTAATAACAGCTTTTGGGTGAAAAGTAAAGGATTTGTTCATCACTGGAATCGGAAAATGTACTCAAAGCACTAATGAGAAGACTTTTTCCGGCTTTGGTTCATTTCTAGGCATTCGAGTCACCGATGGTGCGGAAATTCATTGGATGCTGCTGATTGTCTGACTTACCTTGAGGCTAATTGAGGGCAAAACTAATGGAAAATAAGTCCAGTCAAACCTTATATCATTTCATTGAATTTATTTAGCTTTCATGTAGATTAGACTATGTTTATACGTGAATACTTCCATCTGATTGGTGGTTGTGGTGCCTTTAAGATAAAGCATTTCATCAGTAGATGTATTTTAGAAAGGTGAGGTTGTAGAAAATCTATCTCCTATAAAATAATATACGTCTTTGAGCAGCCGAGACTGGAAGTGGCTAATAAATTTTGAGGAATCGTTTATTTATTATTTCTCATCGGAATAGTCAAAGTGCCCAGGGAATTATTCCTCGAGTTCTGAATGTGCTGTACGAGCCTAACTTAAAATTATATGGGACCATGGGTATTTTTACCCACTGATGCCATTCGCCAGAACTTCATTATATCTTTAAAAGAATTACATATTTTTTGACGAATTCCTAGACATAAAATTTAGATTCAACGTTTCCTATACACATGAATATCAGCAAGGATCATTTCTTAAGTTTCAAACATGGAGAAATTTAATGTGATATCATTGTGAAAGCTCCATTAAACTGAATCAACTCATCAGCATATTTTAAGTTGTTTACAGAACTTCGCTAAGACAAAGTTTATATCTCTTTTAGTAGCTAATAGATATAATTTAGCCAAATGTCCATTATGGGCCGCCGAATGTATGTTTCATGTGACGACACCGCATCCAAACATGGTGATTACGATTGATCGTGAAACTATCTCTGGTAAGCGCTGCTCCCCGCCCCATATTCTCAGCATATCGTGTTCAGGGAGCAATGCTCACTTGCAGGATGGAGCCCTAAATCATTTGGACCTCATTCCTGCTCTTTGCTCAACTTGTAGTGCACGGCCAGGTATGGCCAATATGAGGAGGGAGGAATGTGCTCCCAGCCAAAATCGAGGATGTGGGCAGAGGTTTGTTGAGATCGTGTAACTGCAATAATAAGGCCTACTCCCGCTTCATCTTGGTTCTGCCGAAAGCGTTTCTCGAGTAAATGATGTGGAAAATCTTTGCCCTTTGTGAAATGGTTGCCTAATGCTTTGGTGCGCGTCATATTTTAAAGAAATTGACACGTTAAATATTCTTCGCACCGAGTGGAATGCATCCAAAATGCATTTTCCATCTGACGGAAAAGTAGTAAGGCCGTCATTGTGAGGAAGTGGTGTGATGTAAAATGCGGAGTTCAAAATAACAGTCGAAATAGATGTTTACGCATTTGAACATTAGTGAAGTAAACTTGGACGTGTGCTACTGCTTTTTGAAGCGGTCACGTACGGGTCTGCTTGAATTGTTTCCTCTGTGCTACCTCATGCCCTGGAAAACATTTTATGAAATTTATTCACAAAGGAGATGGGCATTGAACCTAACACTAATTAATTTAAACACAGGTTATACCATCTTAACCTTTGAATTTTTGTCTAAGATGGAAGCCTTTTTTCATTCAAATTTGAGATATCGTTAATTTTGAAGATATGCACTCAAAGACTACTCGTGTTCTGCTCGTTTTCAATAATGCATATTCGTCGTAAATGTATTGCTATGTAGGTCCTCGAAATACAACATTTATATAAGTTCTCATTTCCATTAGTTAAAGCAAAGTATATGGACGATAAAGTAATTTCACAAAATAAATTTTAATTTAGATACACAAGTTCTTACCCAGAAAATATTTTTCACTCCAGCTCTAATTCGAAACTTGTAATAATCAAATGAACATAATTTTAAATGATAAAGGTGTACTTATTGGAGCGTTACGCTTGGGTTCTACAAACCAACTTTTTCTACCATCATATTTCTGGTTTTTAATAAGTTTTCGGTTGGACGACCTCATTTCAGAATTGAATGTCGTTAAATTAAGAATGGGGATTCAACCCTTTATGTGTTCCGGAATTAGCTCAGCGGAAATAGTCGAACAGTACCTAGTAAGTACTTTCTTTGTTTCCCGTGTCATTGGAACTGCTTAGTTCCAATATTAAGTGTATTTCAAATTATGAAAAACAAAAATATATATTTATAAGGATAAACATGTGATATTCTTAAACCTTCTTCCCCCTCAAAAATATGACTGTCTATATTGCTATTCAAAATCCGATAGCTAAGTGAATGGAATGAATATGATTGGTCACTATCATTACTCTAACTTAGCTTTGAAACTTGAAACTTTTTGAAAGACAACATAGGCAGAACCAATCAGCAGCCTGCAGACAAAACGTTTGGATATTGTATTTATCGGAAATGGCTTGCAATAGTTCAGTCATAATAACATAATCCTCCTCATGTCTTCCATCCTTCACGACTATAAAGTCTCGACACGACAGTTGGTTATTTGGTATCACAAAAAAACCTTCGGTTTTGAATGAGTTTCAAAAGCACCGCACGAAAAGAAATTAGCCAAGTTAAAAGTTTATTTAGATATTTTCATTTAATTACTCACAATTTCTGTCATGTAAAACTATAATTTTGCACCATTAGTGATGCAATATTTAATTGATGTGTCTAACATCTGGCGAAATTAAAACGTACATTTCGAATATGGTCTCTATTAAGACTAGGGAACTATCTCGCTCGGACTACCTTAATATGCCTCCTCTACTAAATTCACCCTTGACATCTGCTGCCTACTTCATTCTTTCACAACTTTCTATACTATCATATTTCTGCTTTGTAATTTGAATCTACCCATTACTTCGGCTTACCCGGAACAACAAGGCACCATCCTTTCATGTGTGTCCAAAACAGAAGCATGCCACCCGGAATGCGATACCCGAGGTAATATACGAAAATGTATTTACAATGAGTTATCATAGGTGTCGCCTCATAGGTAAATTATCGAGGAAGGGCTAACAGTGAAGAAGGGAACTAAGGAAGAGATGCGGAAGAAAATGGAGGGTTGTGTGTCCGTATGGCTCCCAGGCCTCGTTCCCTTTCTCTCCGTCCGTGCTTGTTCGGAGCTGTTACGTCATTCGTCCTACTTCTGCCCTGAGTGAAGGGTTTGATTTTGTTTAATGTTTGAGTTGTTTTATTTTTTAACATTAATACTTTTACCGTGGGTTGTTTTGTTTAAATTGTTTAAGCGGTAGGAATTTTAATTTTGTTCATTTTTTTAATGGACTGTTTTCTTAATTGTTGGTTTTGTTTTGGAGTTTTTGTTAAGGAGTTATTGATAAAGAGAAGGGGAGATTGTTGAGTGGAAAAATAAGAGAAGATAATAATATAAATTATTGTCGTTGGACTTTAAGATTGTACATTAAGAACATACAGGGTTTATACAATACATAGAGCATATATTTCAGAAAAATAACAAAAATGTATAGGGATGGGCGGATACATTTAGTAATAAAAATAATAAGAGAACAGAAAAGAGAAAAAAATTAGCAACAGAAGTTACATTCTTTCAAGGGCTTGTATATCACAAAAAATCTTGGCTTAAATACAGGAAAAGAGACAGAATCCTTTACATCCTTTGGAACACTGTTTCATAATCGTGCTCCGACAACGGAAAAAGATTTTTGATAAGTGGTCGTTTTATGTTGGGGGGTGATAAGAAAATCAGGAGCCATTCTAGTCAATATATTTGACTTATTATTTCTAACTAAAAAATTGCTTCAGATAACTGGGTTGTTCATTTTTGAAAAGACAATGAAGGAATGTACCAAGCAAGTATTTTCTCTTGGTTTTTGCCTTCAACCATGCAAGACGGGTAAATAAGGGGAAATATGTTCATCTTTATTTATGTTGAAAATAAACCTTACGCATATATTTAATAGGTGTTGGAGTTTTGCATTATGCTCTTTAGTTAGATCTTGATAAATCAGACAGCAATGGTCAATATGAGGGAAAATGAGCGTAGATACTAGATGCTTACGAGTGTGAAGTGGTGAAAGGTTTTTTTGAGCTTTGAGCTGGTAGAGGATCATATTAACCTTGGCTAGCACATGATTCTGCCAAGACAAGTTACACATCATCGTGATATCCAGGTTTTTTCAGTGAGAGTTTCCAGGTTTCAGGAAGAAATAATAAAGAGTAACGACATCACAGAGCCAATCTTTGAGCAGATATGCCATGGCGGAGGGATGAAGGGCGGAGGGGAATGGGGAGGAAATGCAAGTGGGGAGTGGAAGTTGAGGGTGAGAGAGGGAGAGATGAGAGGAGGAGGAGGAGGGGTGGGGGCATTCGTTTCAATTTCACAGTGCACGAGTAGTCCAATTACACGTCAGAGCTAGCCGACCCCTTTTACATTCCTCTCTTCCTCCTTCCTCCTGCCCCCGCTTCATGATCGCGGGGGTGGGGAAGGGGCGAGAGATGAAGGGGAGGGTGGCGATGAAAAGAGGTGTTCGGGAAAGAGAGTGGACTTTGTGCGACTAGCAGACCGTGTCAGGATCCAGAGAGGGCCGGAATTTCCGGGGCGCACAGTGGTCTTCTGCCCATGTGTTTATGGAACACGAAAAGAAGATTTGTCTCAGATCCATATCAAATTTGGTGCATATAGGTTTTCGGGGTCGCTGAATACGAATAATGATGCAAAATACAATTGAATTTTTCCATTAAATGTGAAAACTTGTTGATTTAGTTTTTTACAATATTTGTGCGAATAGATTTTATTTAGTGCAAAAAGGACCACAGCCGTAAAGGTAGCTAAAAATGTGCTAATTTTAGCACTCGAAAACTTTTTATGATCTGTTTATTTGTCTTGTAAAAAGGTATAATAATTTTTAACCCCACTTATTATATCATCAAACACTACGAAACTCAACACCTTTTCAATGTGCCAAAAATAATAAAAAGATGCAAATCTGGTAAAATATTTTTAAAAATGGTTAAAGAATGGCTGCTAACCCATAAAAGTATTCAATCTTTTTTCTGATTCCTTATGTGAATTAGTGTTAAATATTATAAAAAAATTTATATTTTGCGATATTTTTTCTAAATATTATTAAACTTTTTAAAATGTTTAAGATAGTTCCTTTTGTTTCATGAAAATGTTAAATGCGTTCAATATTGTTGCTGTTTTTTGTTTTCTGTTCTTCACTCTTAAAATTCCGTTATTCATAACCAAACAAAATACAACTTGGAAATTTAAAAATGGTTAAAAGCTGTGTTTTTATGTTTATATTTAATGTAATTTTCTAATTTTGCATAACTAATTTGTTATGACATAAAATCACTGCAGCTTGTATGAAGGGAACATTATACAAATTGCTGGTGACTCAGTTCAGGTTTCAGCCTTGGAGCCCACCTAGAGCTTTCATTTCTATGTTAAATTTTATTTTATTTCTTAATCTATTGTAATTTAAATGAAAGTAAATAAATTCTATTCTATTCTTGTGAACCCCCGAGCGGAGCCTCATACGTATATCCTCCTCCCCTCCTCAACCCCCTTCCCTCTCGCCTCCCCCAACTCCATCCCTCCCCAAACCTCATGTCACATTTACCCTTTCAACCCCTGGACACTGGCACGCGTGTCCTTAGCAGCGAGTTAATTCCTCCCGCCGTTCCCCGTCCTTCCCTCGACCCATACGCGGTCCTCCATTACGCGGAAAACCCTAGTATAAAAGGACACATCATCGTCCCGCGTGAAATCTGACCCCATAAAGAGTGGAAAGACCAACATTCGGGTCACAGAGTTCTAGTGTAGAGAATAGTTGGGAGGCGGATGGGGAATGGACATAAGCAAGACCGCTGTTAAGGTCGCTGTCAGGAGCGAGATAGTTCCCTAGTCATATACAAGACCATATTCGAAATGTACATTTTAATTTCACCAGCTGTAGGACACATCCATTAAATATTGCATTATTAATGGCGCAGAAATAGTTTTATGTGATAAATTGTGAGTAATTAAATGAAAATATCTAAATAACTCTTTAACTTGACTCATTTTTTTTGCGCGGTGCGTTTGAAACTTTCAAAATGGAAGATTTTTTTGTGATACCCAAGAACCTACTGCGGTGACAATATTATTAATCTTCAAATATAGTTGGAAAAATGAACAAACTACACGCTGTTAGTTATTTTACGACATCTAAGTGTTAGAAATGGCTCATTTTTAATATAAGGTCTCTCTGGAGTGCAAAAAACATACCATTTCTCATTTAAAAAGGCTAATATTTTTTGGTAAATATCTCTGAAAGTAATGTGGAAAGGGGTTACATTTTTGGAGCCATAAGAAAGGTGAGATATTTTTCTTTAAAATGAGACCAAATTCATTGATTTCTAGTTAAAATGATATTTCGCTCAAACTACCTTAAGTGCTTTGCGTGTGGATGACATGTAAATGTGTGATAATAGATGACTCTGCTATTTGCCCTCGAAAACTTTTAATTTGCTTTAAAACCTCATTTCTATATATTTAAAAGTCATAGGAATGCAATGGTAGCAAATTAGTTTTATATGACAGGAATTGTAAGTAATTAAATGAAAATATCTAAATAAGTCTTTAACTTGACTCATTTTTTCCGCGCGTTGCGTTTGAAACTCCATCAAAATGTAAGGTTTTTTGTGACACCCAAGAACCTACTGTGGTGACAATATGATTAGTTTTCAAATATAGTTGAGAAAACATATAAACTACTCACTTTTATATTTTTACGACATATAGGAGTTAGAAATACCTCATTTTGTAAATAATGTCTCTCTGGAGTGCATACACGTACCATTTCCCATGTGAAAGGGATGGTATTTTTTTGGTAAATATCTCCGAAAGTAATGTGGTAATGGGTAGTGTTTTGGGTGTCATTGGATAGGTGAGATATTTTTCTTTAAAATGAGATCAAGTTCATTGATTTATAAGTAAAATGATGTTTCGCTCAAACTAACTTAAACTACTGAAACCTTGCCAACCCTCGTCTAATGTCTTCACCGGTTTTTTCTTCCATCGTCTCTCTTGCCTGGAAATCCATGCAATGCATACACCCAACTCGTAATTGGACTAGTTACCTGAAGTGTCGGTAGACTTTCCATATGGCTTGAGAAGTAAAAACAAGTGCGCTACGCTTAGCATTTTAGAGGAAATGGTTAGAGGGAGATAAAGAATCGGAGCAGCAATCAAAAATAACAGACCTTTATTTGTGTTCTTTTAATCAAACTCTATAGAGACGAATCTATTAGTTTTATTTCTTCCGCTGAAAGATGTTGTGTTGACTTACTGAAGATATGAGAATTAATCCAAAACTATTACTATGACTGTCCAAGGATCCTTTTTTCAAATCCGGGGAAGTTGCAGGCCTTTTACTTAACGGATTTTGCTGCGCAATGGTGCCGTGGTTGCGCACAGAATGAAAAGCTTTTGTGATCAAGATTATTGTAGCGTAGTCCTGCATTATAAATGCTGTGTGAAGGGCCTGGTACTAAAAAAAGTTTATAATATGAATGTGAGCCAAAAGTTGGGAGATATATGAGGCGTGTTATTTAAGTAAGTACCGTTTTGCAATAAAAACAAAACAAGTATACTTTTTTAAGCAATTTTATTGTTACATAAAAACCTGTTTCTTAATCTACTTATCTACATAAATACCACTAATATTCAGGCACTCTTTGCATCGTAGAACAAGCTTTTGAACCCCATCCTCGTTGAAGTTTTCCGCCTGATTTGAAAACCACTGCAGCACTGTTTTGGCCTCATCATCGTCGTCGTGGCGCTGATCACCCAGATGCATCTTCAAAAGCAAAAACAGGCGGTAGTCACTGGACGCTAGATCGGGACTATACGGAGGGTGATCAAGTTGTTTCCAGCCAAATGATCAGATGAGATCTTGAGTGTGATTTTCCGTGTGTGGACGGGCATTGTCATGAAGTAAAACGATCCCCTTATTCAGAATTACACGCCTTTTGTTTTGGATTCTCTAAAAGCTCTAACCCAATTCCGTTCCATTCCATCGCTCATAATGTTTTTTCCATTATCTACCCTAATCTGACGATGAATTTCAGCCGTTACCATGCCTTTATCACAAGGAAAACGAATCACAGCACGTATTTCACAGTCGGCGGAATTCCCAATCGACGGAGGCATTTCAAAAACTCACAAAAAAACGTACACACGGTCGAATGTTTCCGTAATGGCGTCTGTGGCTTCCTAAAAAATGTAGGTACACAGCACGTATGCGCCAAATGCTGACCGCTGCACTGCAGTGGCGGAATTTCAAAACGGTACTTACTTAAAAAACACGCCTCGTATATACGGCTGCAGTCGCGATAGCAATCAATATAGCTGATGTCTCCTGACTGGTACATGTCAATTTATTCGAAACCTAGCCATTATATCTTTTGAGAAGTCACGTCGGAGCGATGTGCCATGCCTTCCGAAAACTGTCTTAGATATTTGATGAGCCATAATTTGGGTACACTTTTAATTTTAACTAAGGTTAATTATTAGGTTAATTACTTAATATTTAGCAATATTTCCGTGAGTAACAATAGAATTTTGCTGTAAGATAGCAATAATTGCACTGTAGTGAAGACAATATGTGTTTTTCCGCCAGGATATATTATGGTAAAATGTTTCAACGTCAAGGCGTCATCATCAGGTACCTCGTCATCACTGTCATTATCAGATTGAAATATCGCAAACCATTTGCAAATCCTGGCGGGATCGTACACATTGTATTTACTATATTAACAATGCATTTTCACATTGTTAAGCCTGAAAATGTCGCATATGGCGAGTATTGACAATGGTTGCACCGTGAGAGTAGGTCCAGTTGGCTGAGTTTGCGTGACATTTTCCGTGGAAAATCTGATGAAGTTTACAAATAATAATATGTGGAGCTATCTTCATGTTAATAGTTAAAGTGTGGTTCCCATTTATTGTTTAGGCCTCTTTAAATGGTGGTCGAGTTCATGGCCAAGTCTCTGCCTGCGATTTCTTATTTTGTATTATTTTCTCGGTCTTTTAAAAATGTATTGATGTCGAGGTCTAATTATTTGCATGCTCGCTGACGCTTGAGTGCATACGTCTACATGAATGTTGAATGGGGTTGCCTATGCATTTTTAAACCGAGAAATACACTCCCAAGGTCGATAGTGCTCTCAGGAAGGGAAAGATCTCTTTCCAAAGGCGAAACCTTTTCGCGTAATGGCTTTACTCCCCACCCGTTTATAAACCAGCACGTCAACCTTCCCGCCCCCGTCCCTTTCCACCTCCGTAACACACATCCGAGCTTTCTTCCGACCTTCGTCATTATGGGTGCAAGACGTATCTCCATCGAGGAAACTAATTAAAATGCACACGGCGCTCTCTTCCCATGCCTCCCCAATTAAGCGAAAGTGGCGCTGTAGCACTCGGCCCCTCTGTGTGTGTGTGGGCATTCTTAAAGACGGAGCGGCGGGATTTGCCAGTTGTCGGCTGTCGACTGGGATGCATTGCGACCACGCCCCCCACCGCCTTATCCGCTGGCCCTTGAGAGTGCCGCCCTTGGCTGGTGCAGCGGTGCATTTTACTCCCGTTCCTTCCGCACCGTATTTCATTTCTACCGCTTTCTTACCCACGCTCATTAGGTTTAACCTTCACTCGGCTTTCTTTCTGTGCTTATGGACTGATCCGGCAAACGCATAACTTCCCGGGATCGTTTTCCCCGAGGTTCACAAATTTCTCGAAGGCTCGACTGCTCCGCGTATCACTTCATTGGATTTGGATTGTTTAAGGTAGTTTGAGAGAAAAGTCATTTTACTTAGAAATCAATTAATTTGGTCACATTTTAAAGAAAAATATCTCTCCCTTCTAATGACGCCAAAAATTTAACCCCTAATAACAGTACTTTTGGAGATATTTGCCAAAAAATGCTAGCCCTTTTATATGGGAAATGGTACGTTTATGCACTCCATAGAGATATTATTTACTAAATTAGGTATTTTTAACACTTGGCTGTCGTAAAAAAATTAACAGCGTGTAGTTTTAATGTTTTCTCAACTATATTTGACAATTAATCATATTGTCACCGTAGTCAATTCTTCGGGATCACAATAAACCTTCCGTTCTGAAGGAGTTTCAAACGCACCGCGCGAAAGAAATGAGTCAAAGACTTATTTAGATATTTTTATTTGATTACTAACCATTTCTGTCATATTAAACTATATTATTGCACCATCAATAATGCAATATTTAATTGATGTGTTCTACAGCTGGTGAAATAAAAACGTATGATTCGAATATGGTCTCTATTATGACTAGGAAACTATCTCGTTCGGACTATCTTAAGGGAAAGTTGTATCATTAATAAGCCATAATAGAGGTTTATGTTGTTTCTATGAATCGATTACCATTGTCATACGCCACTTAATGTTCACTAGGTACTTTAATCTTGATAGTAAATCAGTATATTGCTGTGATAACTTTGTATAATACGAAAATAATTTGTGTAAAATTTTTGAAGAGAGATGGTAAATGGTGTTCATGTCGATTCACCCAATTAACTCAAGCCTACGTATTCCACCCGTTCGTTTTCAGCGGTAAGACAATTTTGTCGTCGACTTTTCTCACCCTGGTCGCTCGATTTAACTGGTGGCACCGAGTAAGCATGTAAATCCTTTTCTCTCGTGTGGATGCGTTGCAGCTCTTCAAAAAGCTGATGACAGACAAATGGGGTGTAAATACGCTGCTAGAACAATTTACTGCAAGGCAAAATTCAAGCTAGAGGAACTGTAAATGGAGTGAGAATTGAACTAAAAATACATGCTATTCAATTAATTTGGCTGGCAAAGACGAATATTTTATATGAAGGAAAAGTTTATCATGAATGAATACAAG
Source organism: Ceriagrion tenellum (assembly GCA_963169105.1). Lineage (NCBI taxonomy): Eukaryota > Metazoa > Arthropoda > Insecta > Odonata > Coenagrionidae > Ceriagrion > Ceriagrion tenellum. The sequence continues at coordinate 15,754,436 of OY720635.1, forward strand.
GAATACGAGCATTATTTATGTCATAACTAATTTTTATAAGGATTTTTTTTGTAAGGCAATGTTCGCATACAAGGCTGGTTTGTGATATTCTTTCTTTAACTTGCTATTTATATAACTCTGTCGGGGCATTTAGCCTTCATTTAACATAGAATAATATCCACGGGAAATGTACTTAGCGTCATCTCTCTCTTCTTCATCCTTATTGTATTCGACAATACTCATTTAGATTATTATATAAGGCAAGTATTCTTATTTTTTAATTGAATATATTACACGATCCCCCTTAAAATAAAAAAAATTATCGGTTAAATGATACCAAATCTTAACTTAATCATTTATTAAGTATTTATATTCAATGTCTACCACGTTACCGTGAGTAGGCTTTGTTAACTTGTAAGTACACTTGCAAAAACAGAGGTAGATAACTCATGCCCTCAAAATATACCATAAAATGAGAACCAAATTCAGTACTTAGGCTTTTTCCTGACTTACTGTAAATGCTTAACTTTTTTTATCTAACTTCCAGTATCCTCCAGTAAATAATTTTTAAAAATCTTTTTTCACCCAGATTTCTCCTATTTTAACTTACAAACTCCATGAAACCCAAATTAATTCAATTCGACGCCATTCCTTTATGCGTTAAACTTTCATTACCTAAATTTTTCTCTTGATCATTTTGAAATGCAGAAGGAATAATTTAAGAGAATTCTACTCCAATATGAACGGCTTGACATCGTTTTGAACCATTCGAGCGTTTGAGCATTGTCAACTTGTTTCTCATTTTTTGCCCCACTCCTAGTCTCCCCCCCCCTCCTGCTCCATCTCCGTGAGGCGTATCCCTGGAATCTGCGTGCGGAGTCTGGTCCCTTGTCGGGAGCCACCCCACTGTCATCCTAGCCATCATCATCGCTGGCTTTCTTCGCTCAACTACTCCGTGCATTCTCCTCCTAATAGGGCGTCGGGACGCACCGCCGTTAGATGCACGCGTGCACTGTGAGGGAGTTGGGGGGGGGATGTAGGATGAGGGTATTAGGACGGTGCCGTTTGCTAGGGGAAGAGAGGGACAAAGAGACAGCGGGCACCGCGGGGTTTAATGGGCCGTTGCGACGGAGGCTTTTGCGCCCAGAGGATATGAATGGACAAGGCTTTGTTTCGGCGTCAGTCCTCGTCAAAAAGAAAAACAAACGAGGTATGAAAAGAGACGGTGGGGGTAATTAGAGGAAGGGAGTGAGGGGTCGGCATGGTACACACTCCGCCCATTCGCGGTTGTCATAAAGACGCAGCGCAAGCGAGGAGATGAGCTCGAACGACACGCGGACTCGCGCGCAATTGTCGTCGAGGACAAAGGTTGATCACGGACAAAAGGGCAGGTGACCACCACCCTGCGACCTTGACCTCGTCTTCCTGTAAAAACATCTCGCCCACCCACTCCCTCGCTCCTTCTCCTCCGTGAGCTCAAATCCTTCTACATCTACATCTACATACTACCCCACGAGCCGCCGCATGGGCGTGTGGCAGGGGGTGGTAGGTCACCAGCCGTGTAAAGATGTAAAAGTTTTGGAGGTGAAATGGTGACATGTCCTACGGGAGTGTATTTGAAGGAGCTCAGTTAATGTGGTTGCTTACTGTGCGCAAAAAGAACGAGTTTTTGTACCTAACCGTTCGGCAGAGTATCTTTCTATCTATTTTATCGCATCTGTCAGACCTAGAGATGTAGTGAGGCGTCATGATAATATTCTCTGTGTCGCTCTGAAACACACCAGTTCTGAATATCTCAAGCAGCCTAAGCCTAGCGTGCAGTCTCCGAGACTCTAGGGGCTCCTACCTTCATCCCTCTAATAGTTGTGTAACACTATATGTTCTTTCGTAGCAGTTTTTGGCCTTTGGGCACGCCATCCAATGGTGGTGGTTACAGCTTGTTACCCTGGTCTCCTTACCCTGCCGAAATACCCACGTCTTATCATTCATTTGAAGCTGGGATCCTGGGAGAGTAAGTTATATAAAAATCTGATTTACTCTGTAATAAGGAATTAATACTCTAGAAGCGGCTGTAGTTTCTGATAACGTAGCGCAGTTTAATCTGAGTAAACATCAATTCGGACCAGAGGACCACATCTTCGTGGTGTTCTTAATTCCTTTCTCGGAGCGTTTGATTAACACTTGGGTAGTTGAAGCATTTTTTGGTTTATGTAAAGATTTGTGTGTCAGCATGCAGCCGTACTCTCATTGGTGATGTCCAGAGACAAAATAAAAAAAAATACATGATGTCAAATTTGCTATTTTTGGCAAATTAATGCTTTTTTTTCCACGTGATCTCATGACAAATGACATGAAACATTTCGTGTCAATTCGATTACATGTGCACAAAATTGCTTTTTTACATGAAGCATTAAACTTTTTATTATTAAATTCTTCCTAAAAATACCATGGTATTACGCCGAGTCCAACAGTCGGAAACGAGGTATTTCAATATAATATCGTCTCAATTTCGAGTACCACACCGAAAAGTCAGATCAACAGATACTTTTGTCAAGTGAAATGATTCAAAATATAATTGTAGCAGCATTTTCATTGATGTCTCTGTCGTGACTTGCAGCGATTAAACACAGCTATTGCATTGAAATGTGGTCCAAGTGTGTTTTTCCGACTTCCTTATAAAATATTAAACTGTGCACTGAATGACTCATGATTCGAGCTCCAGCTACTTATGTCCACCACGCCCTTTTACCCCAAACTGGCTGTCGTTTGCGTAGTCGATTGCCGTGGTTTTCTCGGCCCGGCCGCAACATGCTTGACGGTTTGCCTATCCTGAGTGTCTGTAATAATTTTTTTAGTTATTCTCGGGATTCTGCACTCATACAAATGCTGCCATGTCTAATTCACTTACACTCTGACATTATGTAGCATTTGTAATGAAATTATAAGGTAGAGCACGATCTTCCGAATATTTCAACTTTGTAACGTCTGATTATTTTTTAATTATTTTTTATGTTTTGATTTAGTTTTAATCTCTTGTATTTTGTTTAAACGTTTTAATTTATTTTAGTATGGAAATTTATGCTTGATTGTTGAATTGTTTGAGGTTGTGAAGAGGTTTGTTTATAAAGCAGACAGGGAATTGTTGGATTTGGGGAATGAGACGGGAAAGCTGAAAGGAGCTACTCTGTATAAGATTGAAGATTGGCAAATAAAAATTGGAAAACATGTGTTGTTTTGTCGAGTAGACACAGTCCGACGCTACAACTTATTACCAAATGGTGTAAAATTATTATGAAGCTTTATCCACTCGGCGGAACCTCAGGATTTTAACATTACGAAAAACCTCCTGAGCTATAATGGGCCGCAAAGGCAACATTTTTGACCCCAAGCTCATTTGAACATGAAAAAAGTTTCTGACCCCTATGGACAGGCTGTTTCTTCCACTCTCAGCTATCTGATTTCTACCCCTCCATTGCTTGTTGCCACTCGTACAGTATTTTAACTGACGAAAGAGAGCCGCGACGGTATTGGGCGAACGGAGGAGGAGAAAGGACCAGGTGTAGTGCTAATGAGGCAATGCCGCGTCCTACGAATGATGAACATACATCAAAAATACTCCTCCGCGACATTATTAAGGAATTTATAGCGATCGGGACTTACATCCGCATTCATTAAAGCTGTGTTCTGTAAGAAAATGTCAATTTAACGACTCTTGGGCGTTTTAGATAAATATGTAACCAACTTGAGCATGTCAAAAAATTTGTATCCTCAACTTTTTTCACATCATGTAATTAATGAAACGCCGCTATAAAAATCGGCTTAGATAGAGAAACTAAAATATAGCAGCTATTTTCCCGAGCGGGGAAATTGAAATATGGCCGGGGGCGTTCTAGCGTTTAGGTGATTAGAAAATATCAAGTCTCGAGGCTCGAATTTAAAAGATAGACATAAAACTTGGAGAGTTTTACCATATTTCTTCTTTTCCTTCACTTGGCGATTGCTTCTTGTACCTTTCAACAGGCTTCAGTGCATATGAATTCCGCTTATATTTACCCAGTTGGCACAGTTTATTCAAATTCCGTATCATGAAAAGCAATTCAGAAACACTCTCTTTAAAATTTGCCACAGTTCTTCATATTTGTTAGCCAATTGGCAAAATATTCCACCAATCCCAAATCCACCAAAAAATATAAACATCCAAAAACATGCTGTTTATTAATATTTAGCAATGGAAATAGCGTGAAAAATTAATTCAATGCTCGTTTTCATCATTTATTAATGACATGCATTTATCATCAGTGAAACGCTAATTGTTGTGATATTTTTTGGATATAGTGCTACACTATTGCTGTTTTCAGTGAATAATGCGCACTAGACGCCTTTATGCTAAGCATACCATGCGAGGCAATGATACACTCTGTGATAGATGCATGATATGATAGTAAATCATATTTTTCCAGTTTTTCCGTGCAAAGTCGACCATGGTGGAATGGGATAAGATTTATATTCTTCTTTGAAGAACGGAACTAACTCATACCATATTTTAATGGAAATGCGGTGGTGCTATAATAGTGAACTAGGGCTTACTATAATGAACAAATGGACGGCAGAGAAAATGTCTTGACTAAATCAGCAATGTTAAATTCTCTTCTCAGGAGCTATTCACTAAATTCAATGACCAGGAATGGCTGAAAAAAGTAGCTGGTACTTTTTAAGTCGTGTGGGTAAATATCACTGATGGAAATATTGGCATTGGTGAATTTGTGAAAATTCTCTCTTTACAATTTAACAAAGTATGGAGTCGGAGAGCTGTGAGGTAAGGATGAAAGTACACAGGATTGGATTGAATTTTAGGGAGGCGACCGACAGCTAAGGTCATCTGCGCCATAGGGGATAGACAAGGGAAGAAGAGTGGATAGAAACCCGGCGTCGGCATTTGCCTACTTTTAACGAAAGTCGCCAAGGGGACCACGATTTTACGTCTCATCCGACAGACGGAGTACTGTATTTGAAGTGCCCTTCACAAGACAATCAAGTAGGGATCGGTATTCCTCTGAAAAAACATCCGCCTCTGCAGGGATTTGAACCCTGGCCGTCCGTATGGTTAGCCAGTACTCTAGCCACCACACCAACCCGATCCCCGTAAGTACACAATTGATGCATTTTTGCGAGAAACGTTATCGAGTTCATAAATTATCGAGTCTTGATACTTGATGGGAGGGATATTCCAGACGAGAGTTGATTGTCAATTTAAAAGGAGGTTGATTCGCATTGTAGATTGGGACATGTGGAGTGTGAGTGGGGGGGGGGAGGGGGCACGAAAGGGGAAGGTCGGTGACCGAACTGGCTTGTTAGGGCGTCTCCTCATTATTTCGTCACGGTGACTTGCAGCGCCGCCGCAGAGAATCATGGGTCCCCAAGGCAATCGTCTTTAAGGAGAACCGGCGCATCTCAAGGCTTCTTGGAGCAGTCGAGTGCAATTAATGAGGAATTAAGTTCGACCGTGACTCTTCGGCGTTGCTTCGCCAGACAAATGAAAATTCAGCTAGCGACATGCTCTAGGTCGCCTTGGGAGCGCGTTATGGCTCATCCCTTGTCCCAATTTCTTCTTTTGGTTTGCTTCACCGGGCGGTGTTGCTTTAGTAGAATGTATAAAAGCATATCAGGCTCTACTTTGTGGTAGGGCACTTAATATTGATATGCATTTCAAAATGAAATACAATGGTAACTTTCCACACAGAATTTTTAATGATTACCAACCATGGTTTCAGCACCTAGTGCCATTATCAAGGTACAATTTTGTGGTATGTTAATCATTTTAGTAATTTTGACGTGATGTTTTACACCATTTTGACAAAGGGGCTAAGTTGGATTTCTTTGAGCAATATGAAATTGCTCATAGCCCGGCTAAGTTATGCAATGATGGGGTTTTTAATGACAGGTCACCTCTTTCAAACCTTGTTCTTCCTTGTGTCCGACAACTCCATGATAATGCTGCCTGACCTTCACCATCAACGGCTTTTCTTCGTCTCACTTCCCTCCCCCTACTTAACCCCCCACCTCTCTCTGACACCCTGCCTCCCCCCATTCAGTATATATAGTGGAGTGTTTTGAAAAATTGTACCTTGATCATGGCACTAGGTGCTGAAACCATGGTTGGTAATCATTAAAAGTTCTGTGTGGAAATTTACCATTGTCTTTCATTTTGAAATGGATATCAATATTTAGTAGAATGTATTGACTCTCGAGGTGGAAAAAAGGAAACCTTGTCCTCTCTCTCATTCCTTCGCATGGCGTCGCAGTTTGGACCCGACGAGGACGCCGACCCCTTCTTCCTTCTCCTCCTGAAGCAGTTATGCCCTCACGAAGGAATTTTCCTTCGTGTGCCTGTTTCTAGGAGAATTCCTCCTTTTTCTGTTGCTTCGCGTTATTCGGGCGAGCGTTTGCCGAATGTCTTTACTCGGCTCATTCCGTACTTCTAGCAGGGAGCGCTCTTAAGAGTGTGAGCGGAGGCTGACGATATCATTTAGATGAGAGGCATCTCATCCTCCATCCCCTCTCCTGCCTTGCATTACAAGGAGGTAGGGAGATGATTTGACGTAGCCCGGCGTAATTTTACTTTTCGAATTGGCCACATGGGGAGAGGCGAATTCGGGGTGTTCCAAATGGAACGCCCTAATTTTGTTGCGCTCACGGGAGAGAAAAGCAATGGAAATATGGCCAGTTTTTTTTTTAACTACATGGCTATCACAAACCTTAATGTTTACGAAAACTAGTGTACATAGTATTGAGCCCCATTATCTATATCTGTACCCTGACTCCATTTTAATCCAGGGGGCTGTGTTTGAAATCGCTCAAAATGATTCCGAGTGCGTAACTAAGGAGTCACGTGATACAACAACGAATGCGTGGTGAAATTCGTAAGTTTTAGCCTTAACGAAAATATTAAAATACACTTTTTATAGGTTCACTGGATGGGTTTATTGAGAACGACCATGGTTTCGTCACATACCTGAAGATGTCATTATATGACGAAACCATGGTCGTTCTCAATAAACCCATCTAGTGACCCTATAAAAAGTGTATTTTAATTTCTGTCGAGTATGAACATGTTTCATAAAGTTCAACCCGCAGTTGTTAGTTATAAGTTTTACCCTCACGAATGGATAACTTAAGTATCTGATATATAGATCATGGTGTCCTTAATCCTTTCCGGTACTTTGATTCCAAGTGGAAATACGTCGCTTTTCTGCGTCGAGAGTCGATTTTTTCAAATGACTTTCATTAATTCATAAATTTATTTTATATCACCACATATTTTCACCTTACGTAGATTACATCATCGTCTACATGAAATAAATATGAAAAAATTGATGCTTGACGCAGGAAAGCGACGTGATTCCATCGCGATGTCTAGCTTTATTGACAATATTCCCCCAAAAAAACTTTATATAGAAGGCTGCGTGAGATTTTTTTTGAGCGATTTGAACGAGCCTTTGAGATTGTACCACGTGAGTCCTTAGTTACGTACTTGGAATGATTCCGTGTGATATTAAACACAACCCCCCAGGCTTGCTTCAACATGTCCGGAGTAACGTCTCAGATTACTTTTCACACGTAGGCAATTAAAGTCTCGCACTTTCGTCCAGTAAACTGTGTCCTTAACGGATTCTCACTTAAAGATATCCAACGGAATGGCTTTCGGTGAGCTTGGAGGCCAATACGCTTCTTCCCCCTAACCGTCTTGTAAGAATTGTATCCATACTCGCCGTATAAGGAGTGAAAAGTTGAGTGGAGTGCCTTCATGTTGGAAAAGGACGATGGCGCTCCCAGTGGTGGCCAAGAGAAGTGGAAAAGTTCTGTGGGTGTCTTAATCGAATACATAGCTCAGGAAAACCAACAAAACTGAGGAAAAAATCCAATTGACGAATTTAAGCTCCCAAAGAAAATTGAGCGTTCCATTTGGGGCACCCTCTAAATCCGTTCCTTCTGAGAAACCTGATAATACTCTGGAATATCAGAAATATTTGGCTTTTGTCATGGAACGTACTTATTATTTTAGCCATAGTCATATATTGTACTTATTCATTGTCTTAAAAACTATTCAAAATGGATCTTGATACTCGAATGGGGCCAATAATGTTAAACATTGAACGATAACTAAGTATGCAGGACGTTTAAAATGTTTTGAGATGATATCGAGTGGAAATAAGCATTTCGGGAATTTTTATAATTTGTTTATTGATAGCGCTGATCGCACTCCCTTAAACCGTAGTCAGTAAAATTATTTTTACAGCCGATTACGTCAAGCCGCTGACATTTTGAAGTGTAATATAATATCGCCAATTTCTAGATTCTTAGATATTACTATTTTATTATTTTTTTAATTATTGTATTAGGTAAACGGAAAGTATTCGATGAATACTCTAAATATCATAGATAAAGTCAATATATCATTGATACAAGTCCCATATATTTGGTATAAAAAATTTTGTCTGGTATGTTTGTCATAAATCTCTACTATTCTCAAGGATGTCATGTTTATTGTCAAATGAAAGGGATAAATTGGGAATCTTTTCTCTTGCATCTAAAGACCTTACTAATCAAAAGAATGATAATGTTTCATAATTGATATGTTAGCATAACTAGGAAACATGATAATTTTACCCAGATTTTATAAGTTCGATACAAACCAATGTTGCTTGTCATTTCGTTAAGAGTGTAGTTTATGTCGGATCAATATACATTTAAAGTATACTTCCGTCGATGGAATTTGTAAGGATTTCTTCTTCCTGTTGCCAGGTGATGCTGCAAGCTAACTTTTAGCATTTCCAAATGAGTATGCCCGCCAGCGAGGGGGAATTAAATTTTTCCGCCATTGCACAAGTTAGACGATAAATGGGTAACTCGCCTCACAAGTAGGGGTTGGATGCGAGAGAGAGAGAGAGAGAGGCCCCGAGGACTTTCCCCTTTGATGAAATTTTCCAAGCACTTGAAGTCCGGATCACACACCTAACTAGGCATAGGAGAAGTCATAACCGTGGAAACGGTAACTTTGTACGTCTCCAAATTCACGGGATGACGTGCTAAAGACGGGAAAATAAATACCGCGCTCTTTGGTGAGAAATTTGAAGGCATAGCTGGAATTGTGCGAACGGCTGGCGCGAGAAATATCGAGAGCTTATTACGTGCCCACGATTTATGTGAATCGCTTCCTTTCCTCCGTCTTTCTCTCTCGCTCACTCACTTTATGTCCCTTCCTTTTCTTTCTTTCTTTCTTTCTCCGTCACAAGACTCTTCTCTTCCTCACAAGCTGTCCCTGTCTCCCCTCTTCGACTGTCTCGGGGCAATAACATTTTCGACAGAATTGTTCATTTGTCCTCGCCCCGCCTGCGGAAACGCTTCTCCCGTTCGTTTGGTCCCGAAAAGGGCCTTTAAGGGCCGACGGCGACATCTCTGTCTCTCTCTCTCTCTCTCCTTCCTTCCTCAAAAGGTTCGTCTCCAATTTCGTTCGTATTCCGACCAACACTCCCCAAGAGTAGGACGCACAAACACGCATCAGGGGAGGAGGTAGGGCAAGGCAATACCCACACATAGTCGGCGATGGGGCTCCAAGGTACAACCCATTTAACCACGGAGGAAGGAGAGCTAGGATGGATCGTGGGGGGGAGGTAGAAGAGGGGGGGGGGAGAAAAGGAACAGGGGGAGTGAGGAGTGGAAAGGGGGAAGAAGGGGGTGGCTGGAGGCCAATTCCTGGAGTCGTAATGCAATGGCTCTCTTCTTTTTATCGGCACTTTCACGGCCATTATCGTTCTTCTTAAACCACCCCCCTCCTCCCCTCTTACACCCTCCTCCCGGATGATCCCGACCGCATTCCCTCTTCCGTACTTCCTCTTCTTAAATCCTTCTTTTTCCTTCCTTCCTGTTTTCGCCTTCTTGAGACCTCCTCCTCTTGTTATACTCTGTTCCGATTTCGTTCCCCTCCGTCAACCCTTCCTCCTTCGCCGATCATCTCCCTGCTAAAAAAATTCTCAAAAGCTGTTCTGTGAAACGTAAGGAATTCTACAGAAATTGACTCTTTTTCTTCAGAACTAGTTCCCTTTCTAAGGATCTGTACGAAATATGAGAGCCTGACTCTACAGAACACATGTTCTGCAGAGTTATTTTCTGCAGAGTTAATTTCTGCAGAGCAAAATTACTCCTCATAAGCTGTTCTGAAAAACTTTAGCAACTCTAAGGAAATATGTTAGGTTTCCGTTGACCCAGTTCCTTTTCTAAGGACCTATATGGAGAGCATTAGGGAATTCCACAGAACGTCCTAAGGAATCCTGCAGAACGCCATAAGGTTTTATCCTAAGGTATTCTGCGGAACATCCTAAGGTATTCTGCAGAAGGTCGTAGGAATAATCCCGTAAAATGGCGTGTCAATACTTTAAGGAATATCTACAGAACTTTTGAATAAATTCTGTAAAGTATTTATTAGGAAACTATACAGAATTTTTTTGCAGGGCTGAGGTCTTCTCCTCGAAGACGGGAAGGGCAGAGAGAGAGTGAGAGAGAGAGGGAGAGAGAGAGAGAGAGAGGTGAAAGAAGATAACAATCAACGAAGCAGGAAAGAAGTCTGCATCGTTCATAAAGCGTTGGCCTTTATTAGTAATACATAACATTTGGACTATTTCTTATGTTAAGGTAGTCCAAGCGAGACAGTTCCCTAGTCATAATAGAGGCCATATTCGAATAATACGTTTTCATTTCATCAGGTGTAGGGCACATCAATTTAATATTGCATTATTAATGGTGCAATAATATAGTTTTACATGGTATAAGTTGCAAGTAATTAAATGAAAACATCTAAATAAGTTCTTTAACTTGACTCACTTTTTCGCGCGGTGCGTTTGAAACTTCATCAAAACGGAAGGTTTTTTTGTGATACACAAGAACCTGCTGCGGTGACAATAAGGTTAATTTGCAAATATAGCTGAGGAAATATACAAACTACACGCTGTTAGTTTTTTATGACATCTAATAGTTAGAAATGCCTCATTTTGTAAATTGTCTCTCTAGAGTGCATACACGTATCATTTTATATGTAAAAGGGCTGTTTTTTTTGGCAAATAACTCCGAAAGTAATGTGGTAAGGGGTAGAATTTTTTATGTCATTAGATAGCTGAGATATTTCTCTTTAAAATGAGATCAAATTTATTGATTTATAAGTAAAATGATTTTTCGCTCAGACTACCTTAAAGGGATTGAAGTTTTAATTTTTAGTACAAGCATGATTACAAGCTTCTTTTATTGATTCATGTTAATCAAATTACGCCACAATTAGTTGAAATCTGTTTGCTGCGAAGTGCTGTGTCTTGTAGTAACATGTTGGCATTAGATTTCTCTGAAATTCCTCTTCGTACTTAAAGATTCTCCAGAGGTTTTATTTTGATTCCGTAATCAGATGTATGAATTCTTCTGGACATTGGAGGCGATTGCTTCAGCGGTAATTTTACATCAGTCTACGAAAATTTACTTCATTAATAGGCTTCTTTGTTTCTAATTATCTGTTTGTCTTTTCTTAGAACAATGAAAAAGTAGCTTTGTAGGGATAAGTAATATTTTAGCTTCAATTTTCTGTTTTTGGCTTAGTCTTGAATTGAGATGATGTTATTGGCATTGTTGATTTTCCACTCTTTATATAAATTTTTTTAGAAATTATTCTGAATAAATAACTCTTATTTTGGGCGAAAAAAAGAGATCACTTGATCAACTGTAATTCAATACAGAGCTACCAATATAAGTGACAATGTGCTCGAGCTGTCGATAACCCAACGGGAATTTCCTGTCCCATTTTAGACGATTTTTCCTTGTTTCTATTTCCTAGAATTCATACTTTAGATATGATGTCATTCAGGACACCTTTTCAAATATTTTCAATCTAAATTGAGTCCGATGGAGTCAATGGAGTACTTTTGAACGAGTATGACCGCCATTGCGAATGCAGTAAAATGTTTGCTCTAACGTGCCGTATTTCCTCATTCAGGTGAATTGATGTTCCCGGATCGTACTCATCTTTCTTTTATGGAACCATCCTGTCTATAGCGCGGTGAGATTGGGTACGCGTTGCTTTCAACTTAACGAGTGATAACGAGGCACCTTACCTTTTTCGCGCTTCAGGGCACTCCACTAGTTGTTCGGTGATTGTGAGAGATAATTTCCTCTCGGAAAACGGTCTATAAAGCATTCACTCACAAGAGAAAGAGCTTACTGTTTTCTCTTCTCTTGATTTGCTGTAGCATTTTACTAAACCTCCTCCACACACTGCGTCAACAGTGATCTTCTTCCCTTAATTATTATATGCCACTTCAGTTCATGTATTCTTAAGGAGGGGTTTAATAATTCCATGATCGATTCTTAGCATTCTAAATTGGTAACCTTATTCTTTGATTGCCCTCTTGAGTTAAAGTACTAAAAAACGAGTGAGCATTACTGATTTCCAAGAATAACCTTAAGCTAAACAGGTACACATTTTCATTGTTTAATGCTTTCCCATTTATCAAAGCAAATTTTAAATCCATTTTAAGAAAAAAATTTTCCTGCAGAAAATGATTTGTCAGGTCATTGGCTCTTTTTAATTGGCACTTTTTGTGTTCCAGATGTTGTTGATGAATGTGATTTAAGTCATCTTTTGCATTTTATATTAAGTTTTCCTCTACAAATTTAATTTCTTTGAGCTATGGGGCTTTCAAGTAGCAAATTTTTACAATTTATGGACGTGAATTGAAATTCAATGGGGATGATTTCGTCTCTGGGCAAAATTTTGGGTCCAGAATTCCTATTTGAAGCTGGAATATAATGAAAAGGAAATTGAAAAGAAGTACCACCAATTTATATATTTGTATACTCCGCATCTCCAAAAACTAACTCGATATAATTCACTTGGCTGCATCATTTAATTTTTATGGAAATCGTTACCGCCAGTTTAAAATACAATCTCCAAAAAGAAGGGTAAACTGCAATTTAAACGTCATTTACTCTCGTTGAAGGTTATTCAGGCTTTTTACCGGGTCAAACTCTCCATCTCGGTCGACGTTTCGATGAACGAGTCGTCCATCGTCATCAGGGCATGTTTTGCATCGTCAACTGGTCCGGCTTATATACCGTTTGGTATATGGTCAGGTGTCTCGTGATTGTTCCGCACGTTCGCGCCTTTTTTTCCCCATCCTCTTGCATGCATCTCATTACCGGTTTCCGTGTCTGACGAAGGGCCTCTACCGTTTGGAAAAGTTCTGGGAGAGACTGACGAGGGAAGCGATGGAAATATGGATGCAAAAGAACACCATGAATCGCGACGGTGGCCTTCCCTCGCCCAGTCATGCCCACCCACTGTCATTGACCCTGGAAGTAACTTTTAACAATATTTCGCTGGGTGCGGAGCTTCGGTTCCGGAGAACGGGAGTTCACAATATGAAGGCTACAAATTCGAACGCATTCTAACCCACAATATTCGGCATGATCTTGACTCACAAACATTTCATGAGACAGATGGCGCGTTTGCCATTTCTCGTATTCGTAATCGAATTCGAGAAGTGACCCCGTCGTTAGAAACCCCCTGGAGTGTATGCATAATGATTAAATAGGGAGCTTTCCCGCGCCGCATTATGTTTTCCTGGAATGTCAGAAAATCAAGCAGCTTTGAAACGTTAGTGCGCGCCAAGAATCTTCATCCTATGTTTTAAATGGAATCTCCTGCTCATCGCTCTATCTTCTGAGCTACCTCGCCGTCATAATCCTTTTGGCAATTGTGAATGATTAGGTAACTTAGTTATTCTACATAAAATTATTTCAAGAAGACCCGGCTTTTGATTTCTCACGTCATCATCAGGAGAAACTTTTTGATATTAAATGACATCCTATTGAAAAGTTAATATAAGCACGTACTCCGAGAAAATATTACAGCATTCTTTTATAATGATTTGTCTTATATCATGCTTCTTCAAAGCAGTAAGTCTGAAAGACAATAAGAATTGTAACAGACTCAAATAGCACGACAAATCTGAGACAAAACGGGAGTCGGCCCGACTCCCGTTTTGTGGATTCGGAGAGAGCAGCTTCTTTTAACCATACTGTTGGCCATAATTACGCCTTTTCTGTGGATGAGCGAGATTTTTTGAGAATTAAAACGCTTTTTGACTGCATGTTAGCTTTTTCTTAAGATTTTTAAAGCCTATGTAAACGAAATTTTGCAAGAAGTAGAAACGGGTGAGATTTGGTTTAAAATATTGATTCACAGTGAAGACCGAGAAATCAAAGGTAGCTGAGCAATTTGTATTTCCCTGTCGCAAGGAGAATGGTACATGAGACCATTTCGGGCCCTCATGCATCTTAGTTCTTCTTCTGGTAAATCTAGAGAATTCATTGGAAGCATCTGAATGGTGCAAATATTTGGCCGCGAAAGAGAGTGCATATGGATCACTCTCTTTCGCGGGTGGTCCGGAGTGGTGTCAGGAAAATTCTCCACCCCGGTTGCCGAAGAACTTTACACGTCTTCCCTGTCGACCAGCTATCCCGGCCATTTTTTACTTCTCTCCATCCTATCTACATCTACGTACTATCCCGCGAGCCGCCGTAGAGGCGTGTGGCAGGGGGTGGTAGGTCACCAGCCGTGTAACGATTTGAAATGTTTGGAGGTGAAATGGTGCCATGTACAATGAGAGTGTATTCAGAGGAGCTCAGCTTTTATTGTGGTCGCTTATTGTGCGCGGGAAGAACGAGTTCTTGTACCTATCTGTTCGGCATAGTATCTCTCTTATTTTTTCGCTTCTGTCAGACCTAGAAATGTAGTGAGGCGTCATGATAATATTCTCTGTGTCGCTCTGGAACAAACCAGGATGTGTGTGGAATGTGTAGAATCCTATGTGTGGAATCAGCCAATTTAATCCAAGAGCGATACGTCTCTCTGCCCTATAGCATCCTTCCGGAAGCGTCGTCGAGTAACCGTTATGTCTCCCTCGCTCTGCTCCCTACATCTCGACTATGGCGGAAATTAACTCTCCTTTGGGAAGATCGTTGGAGTCAATTTGCAGTTTAACGTTGGAAATGGGACGCGAAAGGTTGTAGTCTTAAAGAAAGCGATATTTTTATTAAATCACCATTTGAAAATACAATGCCTAAACGTTTGGAGAACAGATCAGGTTTTTTGCTTAGATATCCCTGAAATATTTCAAAAGAAATTTGTGAAATCCAATTATTTTAACTTTTGAATGGTTTTTAAACTTAGTCAGCAAAACATTTTTTCATTAACTTTTTAGAAATGCACAAGTTTCAGCTTCCTAAATAATTCATGTAGGTCTATAAAAATAGCCCTTTCCCTAAAACCGCAGTAAAGCCTTTTTGTAAAGTAAAACCTTTTTGTTAAGTAAAACCTTTTTGAAGTTAATGGCACCATCTAGACTTCAAACCTTGCAAACTATTTAGAATAACGGATTAGTTTTTATCACAGACTGCTCGTGGAAACTGGGACTCGTGTCACTTTTTTGGGACGTAACTGAAAATGCAAAGCAATGTGAAATTATCTTATACGCGACTGCTGTCATGAAAAATGCTGTGGGACGCGAGGCATGCATTCAGTTACATTCTATTAAGAGTTGCAAGTTTGATGGAAAAAAAACAATATAATATGTTTCAAATTACTTCTCAAGCAATATTTACTGTTGTTTTTTTTCCACCGGTGATTTTAAAGAAAATCTTAAAATTTACCTCGTTTTTTATTGACGAAATTATTTGCGAAGGTGTTTACCTTTCGAGCAGTAATGCGATTTAGTTTTAGGAAATCACTTTTGCTCAACTTTTCGGCACCTTTTCTCACTTTCCCTTCCTTTTCACGAAATCAATCGTCTAACACCACTTTACGAGCCTTCAGAGAAACTTGCTTCCACCCCTTCTGATCAGGACCCTCATGATTATCTCCGACTCGAACCCTTGTATTTGACCTCCACAAGTTTGTCTTTCCGGAGACTTTCCCGGGTAACTGAACTCCCTCGTGGTGCCGTCTCGTGTTCACCCCTATGCTTCCGAGAGTCACTCCTTCATTCCCTGCAATTCTTAACTTTTTAACGATGTTGAAGTTGAACCCATAAGGAAAGTCAATTGATACCAAACCTAAAGGAAAACCTCACTACAGTCGTAAGGTATTCCGAAAACTCTGCTTTGATTTTGATGTCGTCGAATGCTCTGTTTCTGGAGATGTTTCTTGGGATCGCATGATGGCAAAGTTTGTTGAAAAAGTGGCGTTCACTGCACTGAGCATTACATTTTAAAATAGGAGATTATTGGATGTTTCCTAAATAAAATGGTTCTTACCTGTGCTATCCCATACAATTCATCGTCGTGAATACTTCATATTACGTATTACTTTTATTCTATCGATGTTGTCAAAATACTTGACGAGTCTCATTCTCACTTTCTCGTAGCAATTTTTCTCAAACCTTCATTGAAACCAGACATATATATTTATAATTATTTAGTGAGTAGTGGCCAAAAAATTATATTTTTTTGTTAAAATGACATCTGTAGGTAAAATTTTTAAATAGAAGGCATTTGACTTTTACTATTCAAAATTATTAGAAACGCATTGTTTTAATTGCATAAATGACGGACGGTAGTATCAAAGGAAATAAACGCGATTCTCTTTGGGATAGGGTAAATTATTTGCAGATATTTTGGCTTAAAAATCTGTTAAAATAAAACTCTCCAACTAGGTACTCCACTCATTAACCCAACTGCACCGATTTACCAAGGATCACAGAATCTTCCGTATTTTCGGCTGTTTAGGTCTTTTATTATTTCGTGTGTTTGTGTGATCAATTTACGAATTAATTCAATGCTGTTATTCGGCTCGTTCACAAATATGAATGGGATACTTTTAATTGGATAAGCTTTAATGCAGCGGGCAATTTGTTTTTTAGCTGGTTTTTTTGATGGTTACCGGAATATTTCAAGGACTCTAGTTGATTGTTTATGTAATCATTTGCTTTGAAAACTGCAAACACTCATTGGCTCAGTTCGTGGCCGTAATTATTACCCGAATCGCTGGTTATAATTACATTGTATCAGGCGACCCATTAATAGTAATTGTTGAGCCTGTGAGCAATAAGAAATATTGAAAAATTCATTTTGATAGAAGCCAAAAAGGAATATTTTGAACATGTTCTTTGTAGGGGTAGTGATAATTGTATTGTGCAACAAATGATTGTAAAACAGCATAAAGGATTTTATCAAAACCATGCCTATTTGGAATTTAGTTTTCCGAAGTACTAGTATGTTTCACCATGAAATTATACTTACTTTATTGAGTAAAATATGAGTCTATCCGCCTCATTTTTTTCAGGAAAATGGTGAAATTCAAGTAAATTTCTGCATTAAAAGCTTCATTTGCCTCAACTTTAAGATGTTCTTTAGAAAGAGTTACTCATGCAGCGTGCTTATCGTTTACTTTTAATGAATAGACACCAGGAAAGGTCAAATTGACATTTTATGGTGTAATTGATTACTTTTTACATTTTCTCCTCGATGTACTACTCCGGTGTCAAATCCGTACATCCTTTCATTAATTTATTGTTTTTGTTATTCAAAATGTGTCCCATCGTATTGCAGTATCTCACTAAACGTTTATGAATTTTAATTTCAAACTCACTTTTACATTGAGATAATTACACCGTCATCATTGTGTAAACATGCACATTTAGATCATTTTTAATTAGCACCAACATACGAAAGAGGTGGTAGTAAGCACTGCAGACATCATGGAAAAATCTTTTAATGGCGTTAATTTCGCATAATAACGTTCATTAGAAGAGGGCTTGTGCGTTGAATAAATATATTTCCCGCTTGTCATGGGCTTTATGAACATAATTCATTAGCTATGTATTCCGTATCATTTATTTTTCCTGCGGAACTCATAAGTATTTGAAAAATATAATTTACGTTGAAATTTTTGAAAAAATTCGAAAATTTAATATATAAAAGGAACATAATGGTTGCTTTGATGGGAATTTGAAGACACTAACGGCTATTGTTAAAAAAAGTTAACTTTAACATGGTTTCTTTTTTATATACTTAGAATAAATTTTTTATTATTAAAAATTACTTTTCCTATTAGATAAATTCCTTTTCGTAGTAATTTTTTTTCAATAGTATATTATGATAAAGGGTGCCAAACACATTTTTAATATCAATACATATCCCAAAAGTTAGAGCACTTAAGTAAGCAGCTTTTTATATGCAAGGCTTTCAAATGTATATTATGTTCCTATTTCACGACAAAATCCATACTGGCGTTAACTAAGAACCTCATTTTATGCTAAAAGTTCATTTATGTTTTCCTGCATAATTATTTTGTACCCGAGAATAGATTGATAGCAAAGATTATTTACAATCATCGGTTTTTTATTCTTGAGATTGGTTGACTGCAGCCCTCCATCCTTTCCGATCTACAAAAAAAACTAGTTGTTGTTGGGAACCTGTATTAAGAGTTCCTTTACTTCATGTTATTTCTTAGTTAGTCCTTCAATAATATAAACTTATTTTTTATCAGTAAATGCGTAGGTCTATAATTAGTAACTTGGGTTCTCTCACCTTTTTTTGAAATACAGTTATCAAAACAGCCTATTTTAAACAGTGAGGATGTTTATCACCTGAGGAGCTGAAATTATGTACATGAGTTAGTGTAGGCCCTATATTTAATATGATATTCTTCGGAAAGCAGCTGTGGATCTAATATATTCCAGGTGGTTTATCACTTGGTAGTGTTTTAGCTAAATTGATTATTTCTTTGGGTACCACTGGTTTTGAGGCAGACAGACTGAAGTGCAGTTGTATTAGCTTTATTAAACTGAAATATATTTTAATGGAGATGGACTATTATTTCACAAAAGTTCGTAATAAAAATTTTAATTCATCATTGGATCAAGAAATATGTTACAGGTACACATAATAAAATGTTTATAGTATCTTCAAATGCAATGCGGATGTTGGAAGGACATGAATGAGTCATCCCTCACATGTGGTGCCTGTTGTCTAAACCTCGACTACTAGCGACTAATTCGAAGGCAAACGGTGCTAATGGAAGATTGAGCGGCAACGGAACGGTTCCTAAAGCTGTTTGTGTTTCTGAAAAAGAAAGCAGTCCACCTTTTTGGCATTCCTTTAAGGAGCTTCGCGCACAAAAATGGGAATGATGTATGCCAAACATACTATAGTCGTGAATATCTATCATATGGCCGATTACGTATTTGGGAAATATAATATTTCAATTTTAGTAAAGAATTCTGCACCATTAAATGCAGGAATGGCTCATAAAAATGCAGTAGACAGAATATTTAAGGAGAAATCTGCGTGACTTACGAAGGTGATGGCGGTTGGGATTCATAAAAAGTGTTAGATACCTACAGTTGGTATCTTAATCCCCAGTTGGCTATTCATTAGGATTTTTGGTGACATAATTTTAACACATATTTACACATAATGTTTTTGTGCTGTGATAGATATCATCAATTTTTTTGTAGTAATCATTTCGCTTGTAAACTGTATTCACTATTATTTTTTGTTCTTACGGATTTTTTTTCTGTACAATAAATGTTTTTTTTCTTCTTTCTTTCTATCAGATTAATGTTACATTGACCTGTAAAGGGAAATGTACTTTGCAAAAAAACGAAGTCCATCCAGTCTAACCTTCGTTTTCTTTCTCAAGACAATGACACAAAGGTACCGAGCAGATAGAGGTCATGATTAAAAATCTTCTTTCTGAGAAGATGCATTTGAACAACTCAGTGACTTTATATTCTTTTATATATAAATATGCAGCTTTTTTGTGGTTTCAGGTCGTTCATAGTTGTTTTTCAAATGAAAAACTTTAATTTTCTACATAAGCTAGCGTAAATTTGACTATTTAGATGTATCATAACCTACTCTAAAGAGCCATCAAAATGCCTTTGTTTATTAACATAGGCCTGTAAACAAACTTAGCCATTAACGCCCAGGTAAATTATGGAATTTAAAGTCTTTATGAATATCTGGTTCCTTTTTACGTCGTTTTGATTTACGTCTCATGTCATTAGTATGCATATCTGACGTAAATCGCGGACTAACTGTACATATCATTTATTATAATTAAATGTGCCAGTGTAGCTCTCTGTACGTGTAGATGAAAGTCTAAATTCCCACTGACTACAACCGTGACGTTGTGGAAGCGTTTGTGCATTCCCTAGAGGAGTAGAGTCATGGCAGGATCAATTTTTATTGCTCCTGGTCGGCCCACCAATTTGATATAGGTGGAAAAGTTGAAACTGATTAAAAATTAAACGTGATGTATCACGTTAAAAATACTATCGGGATCGTAGGATGGGAAGCTCTTCCAATTATCAATCACCCTGTCTTTGAGTCTTTGACAAGTAAGTCCTAGAGAATTGAATCCTGGCAAATCCTGATTGAGTGAGCTAATAAAAATGTATCACTCATGGGTGGGAAATAATTTCTCATTGATGAAGCTATTACGGAAGAAAATTGCACGTTGCATATTCTAATGAGTTCTGAAAGGCATGTAAGATGTTCGCCGGTACTTACTCATTTCTTAGGGAGTAGAAAGCAGTGGACCCCATGGATATTCCGAGTAAACTGGCAATAAATACTCACCTGTAAGAGAAGAACAAGAATTAGGCAATTCATTAACACATGCGATCACTTATTCACATTAAATAAGAGACTTTGTAAAAATAGGAAATGTAATTAATGACATGTGTGCTATGCAATTACACACAGATCATACTTTATGACCAATTGAACAGCTAATTAAGCCAAGTGACGTGGACGCCATTGATGACAATTACGCGTTTTCCATCACAACGCGAAGGAATAGGGCGCAGCATCCGTTGGTTCGAGATCACTCGTATTTCCCTACGAGAAGCATCTTTCTCGAGCAACCAGTTCAATGGAGGCGTAAGATTAGGTTCGTTTAGAAAATTTAGAAACCTGACAATTGTTAGCTAAATTTTATCTGCTACTGAGTGGTATATGAGTTTGTTGTGGGATGACAAAATAACACGTTAAGCATATCGTATCAAATAAAAAACGGACTTATTACGCCGTCTTTCAATACCCTTATTTTAAGGACTAAATTGGCCGAACTCAATTTTTTATTTTCTTACTATTCTATTTTTTATCTACGAACTAATATTTTCAGTTGAGAAATTATTATCTCCAATGCCATGAAACTTTCAAAAATTTATAATCCCATGTTCTGAAATGGTCCTTTGTCAGCCCTTCTATAACTCAAGTTTGCAGTTCCTGCTTGTAATTATCTCTCGAACAATAAGTATTTAGGATAATGCAATGAAACACATATTTATGTTCAACAGTGAACACCTGATTGTGTCGGACATTGCCAGTGAAAAAAGGGTCTTGGACTAGGAATTGAAGTATCTAATTCCTTCAATGCTACCAAGCATATGAAAACTCTTAGTGGTGAAGCCATCCGAATAGCAAAAGGTTCTGTGGTAGGCAAACTTTTTATTGTGGTAATAATAAATTACTTAGTACATAATTGAAACAATTGAATTTTTGCTCTAAAAATACAATTAACTTGGGTGAATCATATCATTGTATCATCATAGTGGCCTCTATTTATTGCTCAGGTATTGCATATTCTCAAACTATCGAGTTTTCATTTGTCCGGACATAAATTTAGTCTCATCTCTCTGCTATACCTTCACTAAAGACCAAAAATTTACGTATGTTTTTCACAGCGTCAAAATTTGTATTAATTCCATATCAAAAAGAGCTATATTATTATTATTTTTCTATTCTAACGCAAGATTTTTCATCTTAGTTGTTAAGATCACTCTGAGCATTTTATTTTCTCCGTATATGTGCGTCATATTTCCAAATACTTCTCTTCTCTGCTGTGGATTAAGGGGATTGTGAGTACCTTTGTCGATGAGATTATAGCTTGAATGTCACTTGTGAAACTGAATGCTTTGTTTCAACGCCTGGCGAGTCATTTCGTTTTTAAACAGAAGCCCTGTTCCTCAACTAATAACTGAGCTAAAATTTATTGACCCCTTAGGGTAATACCATCGCTCGTTAAAAAGTAAACACTGAACTACGCGCCGATATGGTGAAACATCTCAGAACGTACTGTGGGTTTAGCATCTTAAGTTTATTTTTTTGTCTGGTCATTGATTTAGAGACATAATTTTACTGGCAAAATCTTTTAGTTTATATTGAAGGAGCTAACTGTGAAAAATGCTAACTTAAATTAACCCTTTCAGTGTAGCATGACGTGATATCACGTCATGGTTGTATTTCCGCTGGTACTGATGACGTTATATAACGTCGTGTACCGTGAGTGTTTTAGCTTTCAATAGGAAACTTTCACTAGGCCCCCTAGTGAAAGCTGGAACACTCACGGTACCCATGACGTGATATCACGTCAGCAGCACCATCATAAAGACAACCACGACGTGATATCACGTCATGCCGCACTCAAAGGGTTAATATTTTGCCACTGCAAGGTGAGGGCTGATTCTGCCGTTGATGATGAATTTATTCGAGATTTTTCCCCTCTGCATTAAAAGTAATGATGTCTAAAGTACTCTATTGGCTTTATATGGCATAAAACTCAAAGCCATATGGCTATAAATCTTAAAAGTATATCATTGAGAAAATAGCACTGTAAAGTTTTGGGCGTTCGGAGGAAATTCACGGATGCATTTAAACCATTAGAGAGGCCGATGTTTTCATTATTAACGGAGTTTGGAGACCCATCGCAGAATTTATTTCTTGATGGCGTGTGTGCAACATGCAAATTCACGCGAGCGTAACACTATCCCTTTAAATTAAGTTGCATCATTCACGGCGCTCGACGTGAGCGTAATGAGCGTGGAGCGGCGGGAATTTTACTCGAGCGTATTTTACCTTCGCAGTCATGTTTTATCTAGCTCGTTTAAATTCTCCGCGTTCATTTCTTTTCCGGAGTGAAAGTTCATCGTACGTGCGGTTCCCCGGTCTCCGCCTCTCCACCTCTTCAACTCCTCCCCCACACTCCACCTCCCCTACTCACTCTCCTACATCTTCAGATTATTGTGGAAAGGAATTTTGGAGAGGCGACCGACAGCTAAGGTCATCTGCGCCATTGGGGATAGGTAAAGGAGGAAGGGTTGATAGAAACCCTGCGTCGGCATTAGACTACTCTTAACGAAAGGCATAAAGGGGACCACGGCTTAACGTCTCATCCAACAGACGGAGTAGTCAACTTGAAGTGCCCTCCACAAGACACTCAAGTAGGGTTCGGGTTCTCTCTGAAAAACATCTTCCTCTGCAGGGATTTGAACCCTGGCCGCTCGTATGGTTAGCCAGGACTCTAGCCACCTCACCAACCCGATCCCCATCAGTTCTTATTATGTCTAGCCATATTGACAGTTCGGCACAGATTTGCAAGGCGGTGAACAGACCATAGTTTTTGGATTAAAATAAAGATATGTGTCTCCTTGATCAAGCTGCCAAATGTGAAACGGTTTTAGAGAAATTTAATGTTGAATTAATACCTAAGCCCAATAACGAAGCCTTTAAACATTCCTATGAATACCTTGCGCCAAAGTTTTTCTGCTGCCTCCTTGTCGAATTACGTCTACAAAAGTTCAAGGTTAATTTTCAAATCATTGCATAAACAAATGATGTGGCACGAAGTCACTCGCACGAGTGCATATATACCAGGGTTGACATTTTCCATGAAAAATCATTTGACTTGACCAGAATTCGAACCCGGATCTCCCAATTGCCGGTCAGGTGTGTTAGCCAGTTACACCTGACCGGCAATTGGAAGATCCGGGTTCGGATCCCGGTCTAGTCATATGATTTTTTCATGGCGAATTTTAACCTTGTTGCCAAGGTTTTTTTCCTGTACCAATTAAAAGAAAGGCTACTTTCCAATGAAGGTGACTAAGTGGAAAAATTATTAAATGATTTTGTGTGACTTTGCTTGTAATTTTGAATTAGTATTTTTGCTCTTCTTTGAACTTTTTCTGTCTTTATAAATAGTGTTTGCTACTTTGTGTAGGTTGTTATGTTATGAATGCACTGTAAATAGTGAATGATATTTGTCTTTGTTGCAACTAGGAAAAATGTGTAATGTATTTGCACCAACCGCTGCTTCTTCGTTATAAGATGATGGTAGCTCCAAAACAGGGTTTCCTACGGAGTTCTTTTATTCCTCTTAAGCAAAATTGAACATTGTGATGAAAAATTATACTAATGTAATTAGTTAAGGAGGAATAAATGTCATTTCTAATTGGGGAATTTTAACATGGGGCCAGTCGGAGTGGTCTCCCAGCTTCCTCGAAAATATTCATTTTTGTGGAATTTAAGCGGTAAACTGGCATAAAAAACACTTGCGTCTACCATATTTACAGGCAATATTTTATTTAAAAACTAAAAACCGTCCAAAAATCGTGCTCCTAGGCGCTATGGCGCGCAGTCTAGGAATGACTTGGGAGACGGGTGGTTTGAACGAACGGGGGGCACTTGTCTTGTTCAGACGCCATCCGCCTCCGTTTGACCTCTGATTTCTTTTTTTTTTGCTCATAGAACTAGAAGCCGCAGGACGAAACATTGTTAAGTGCAAACACGTCTGTATTGTTTATTAACCCCAATGGAAAGGGCCGACTTTAAGGTAGTTTGAGCGAAATATCATTTAACCTAGAAATCAATGAATTTGGTCTGATCATAAAGAAAAATATATCACCCTTCCATTGACACAAAAAATTCAGCCCCTTACCATATTACTTTCCAAGATATTTTCCAAAAAACTTACAGCCCTTTTACAGGGGAAATGGTAGGTGCATGCACTCAAGTGAGACCTTATATTAAAAATGTGGCATTCCCTGCGCTGAGATCTCGTTAAAAAATCAACAATGTGTAGTTTGTGTATATTCTCATTTATTTCTGAAAATAAATCATAATGTCACCGCATAATTTAATGCAATGCTTCGGGATCACAATAAACTATCCTTTTTGATGGAGTTTCAAACGTACCGCGTGAAAAAAAGGAATCAAGTTAAAGATTTATTTGGATTTCTTCATTAAATTACGTGCAAATTCTGTCATGTAAAACTATGTAATTGCACCATTAATAATGCAATATTTAATTGATGTGTCCTACAGTGGGTGAAATTAAAACGTATAATTTGAGTATGGTCTCTATTATGATTAGGAAACTAGCTGGCTCGCACCACCTTAATGCTGTTCCGCTCAAACCATTAGCCGGCACTCACGGCTGCTAACCTTGCTGTACTGAGCGATATGTTTGACAGCTCCTGAATGTTTTGAGGGCCAATACTTTATAATTCGTGAATTTATTTTTGTTTTTTTTATGGTAGTTTTCAGTTAGGTAAGCGGCTAGAGAGTGTAATCGGAAGATCTCTTCGTACAAAGTTAACCAAAATCACACGGTCACGCAAAAGTTGGCGTCATGTCGACACCTAGTCAAACTGGCGACTAAATAACTGTTGTAAGTTACTTAAAGACGTTAATTTGTTAGTTTTTTTTCAGTTTTAAAGTCTTCTTGGCTTCCATCAACTCTTTAGATGTATTAATAATTGGTTTTGGAGATGAAACAGAGTAAAAATAGCATTAATGTATAGCATAGTAGACTCTCATTCTACTGGATCAAATCTCGACTGAGCTACCCTCAGGTCGATTGAGTGGTAAAATTGGGTCTTTGAGTGCACTCTTGAATAGTCATTTAAGGAAGTCAAACAATTCTTGGTCCACATTCTACTTAACTGCATCTAGTCATTCGTTGGAACTTTCCCTACGGGTAGTGATGTGAAGGATTCAAATATTATATTCGATTTTTTTTCTTAATTAAAGACTAGGGCAACGCGGCATTAAAAATTTTGGCGAAATTACATTTAAATATATAGTTTTGGGTATTGAACATTGGATTTAGGATGCCATGGAAGCCTTTCTCTGAAAGTGGACTGAATTGGAGGTTTTTGAGCTTTTTTGTCAAAACGTAATTGGTGATAGTATCAGTGGAATAGAGAGATGACCAAAAAGTAATATTAAGATGATGCAATGCAAAATCTTGTACAAATAATATGACTGACTGATATTGAACTGTTGATATTGAATAATTAGGTCAAATCGTCGATGTAAAAAGGTGTTTGTAAATTTTTTAACATAATGTGATAGGGTTCACACTCACCATAGCGGCAAAGGAAACTACGGCAAATGGCACGTTTGACCATGTATTCATAAGTTCAATAATAAAAATAATATTTAAATAAATTAAAATAATATTTAAATAAGTTAAAATAATTCATAAGTTATATTTATTTTGTACAATTTAATTTATGTACACAGTGTTATTAATTCTGTTAATACAAAAATTTTGTTTTCCATTACTGTTATATGTTGGCAAGATATATCTTTTGTTATTTTTTTCTCGTTTGAAAGAGAACTTGATACGCATTTTCTGTTGTGTTTTTATGGGAAACCTAGAGAATAATAAAACTTATTCTTTTTTCTCTCAGAGCCATACGAAGGTCAAATACACTTTTTCCTTCGTAAATAAGATGGAATAGTGCAATTGTTGTTTCAGTTTTAATGTGACGAACTTCCACGATATCTCGCCTGAATATGTAAATATTATTCGAAACTATGCACGCGATTAAAAACATTTTTTAGATATTTTTCTATTTGATAATTTAAACTTCATTTGCTAAGTCCGAATTTCAATATTCGTATGTCATTCTCTTTATTTGTTCAAGATTCCGAATGACATCATCTTCGTAATGATTTTCGGCCCATCTCCCTATCGCGTTTCCAACAGCAGTTTTTAGGCTTTGACGTGATAGACCCGGATGCCCGAGTGCGTGCCTCCGTTACGCAGTCGTCCCCGGAAACGAAAGCGTCCCTATTTCCGTCTCTCTCAGTTACTCTCCATTTTTCTTCATCCTTTCCTTTGCCTCTCGTCTCGTAATCTCATTTGTCAGTTTTGTTTTCATTAGCGGTGAAAAAGAGTTTTCCGACCAAAAGGGAAACTCAGGGAAGGGGGGGGTCCCGACCCTCAAACACATCGCTACTTACGCCTCATCTGATCAATTCAGGGCCGGCCAAACGCCTCATGATCCTTCCTTGTGCTCGTGCCAACCTGTATGATACTACTAAAGGATCAACATTTGTTGGCGTGTATAGGGAAATTCTCTTCGAGGCATCCTTCAGGCTTGATTTTTATTGATACCCGAAGGATTTTGGGATTATTGTATTAGGCAGGTTTTGGAAAGCACCCTCAAATGTCATAAATTTAAAGTAGATTTTTTGGGAATTGGGCATTTTTTGAAGTGTATTCATTGGCCTTTACTGTTTAATAATAGTTTCCTTACTTTCCTGTATTGCTCATTATATAATGTCCTCCTTATTTGGTCTTGGTACATACAAAAAAAAATTTTAGTGAAGTTTTTATTTGAATTACTAACAATTCAAAGTCAAATAACGAGTGTGAAGCCTAGGGGATTCTAAGTCTTCAAATAAATTGACTGCGAGAGAAAATGTTTTAACAAGTGAATTTCATGCCTGTTTTAATGTGAAAGCTCTTATAATCCATGCCAAAGTTTTTTGCCACAAATCTAATTTTTCTACCTCGCTTTATTTTTATAGTATCTTTTTAGGTGCAGTTTTACAAGTATTGAGTCACATTTTATGCGTGTAGTCACTGTGATTTTGTTGTTGCGGTAATCAATTGATACATGTGAAAATAGATATTAATCTTGTTGCTTCATGTTTTTAAATCTTGTTGCATTAGTTCCTTGTTGGTCACTAAGTTCCCTGGACCCTCGCCATTTCAAAATCTTATTTTCTGATCATATATATACGTGCTGACGGAGATTAATCCGAGAATAGATGACCTAGAGTTTATAGTATAGACGTCAAAGGGTTTCATTTTATGAATGAAAGTGCAATAAGAGCAATTTAAATGATTGAGAACAAGAATTACATCATTTTAGAGCACTTTTCACCTTTGTTTCAGCCGAGTTTAGTTTTAAACTTTTCATGCTATGGATGGCGTGTCAGTGTTTCAAGAGCTCATTTCATTATAAAGTTACTATAGAATACTCTAGCTTGATTATTACTCCTCATAGAAAGGAAAACAACTGGTGATCTCATTGCTCGGTTTATTGATTGTTTATAAATTAATAGACTCTTTGACGCAGAAAAGTGAAGTAATCATGCTTGATTGACCTTGTGTCCCTATATGAGATTTTTGCCTTTCGACTCGATAAATTTCCCCTCAAAATATTTATAAACACTGCATCTGAGCGAAAAAGAAAGAGATACATGTTCGAGCAAAGCCCCATCTTGTTAAATTTCCTTATGCAGGGTAAATGTTCATGCGAGACACATATTTCTCCTCGCCTTGCTCCGAAATGATAAAAGTATTTACCTAGCCGGTAGAGAGTACTCGAAACAAGTAGCTCTTCAAATTCCAATTACAAGTTTTCCTACGGTGACCTTTCAGTTTATCTTGCGTAGCTATTACACTTTTTCTTCCAACTATCTCGCCTAGCATATTATCTTCGATAAAGCCATTTGCCGTTTAAAATTTTGGGTACGCGTTCGATTCGAGTTTCGAGTTAATTAATTCAGGAGAACACGATAACCGGAGTGCTCTATATCTTAATTAAATTTTGGGCTTCGCGGAGATGTTTCCACACGGATGTGTTAATCGACTTGGGAGCACTTAAAATGCGAATACCTATTCATAGAGGCGTAATTTCGCTAACAAGAAGAGGAATGCCAATGGTGCCCGCTCAAAAAACAGAACCGAATCTTCTTTAATACCGTACGTCGTTGCCAGAATCGCCTGACCTCCATTTTCCTTTTACCCACCGCTTCCAGCCCATGCACTTTCCTTCTCGATCTCATACAACACTCTCCTCTCCGCCTCCTGTTCATCCACCCTCTTTCCTTATTTTGGCGTGTTTATATGTTTCATTTTCGGAATTGCCTTCTCTCTCTCTCTCCACTTTATCCCCCTCTTATCTCTCCCGCTCCGTCTCCTCCTCTCCTTCTCTTCCCTTCACCACTCCTCTTTTTCTCATATTAATCGAATCATCCCCTCCACAGACACTCCTCCCGTTTTCCGACCGATAAACAATAATAAAATACTCCAATAATAATGATCAACGCAATTTTTCTCCCGCATCCAACATCACCTGCTCCTCCACTGTTTTCTGCCTCAGACTACGTTGCTCCCTGACGTCTTCACAATTAAATAGCAAACTGGTGCGCAATGGAAAAATAGGACATAAAAAAGAGTGTATTTGCTAAAAAATGGAAGGGACCACAAACGCTTGACCAAGGTTTATTATAATCTCCTTAATTTGCTCGCGCACTTTCGAGATTCTGGAGGAAGGAGTGAGGTATAGTTAGTGGCAAATAAAGTGTTTTGTTGGTGAGTGCACTGTAAAAAGCGAAGAAATTTAAGGTAGTTCGAGGAAAAAATCATTTTACTTATAAATCAATGAATTTGGTCTCATTTTAAATAACAATATGTCATCTATCCAATAACACCAAAAATTAAACCCCTTACTACATAACTTTTGGAGATATTTGTCAGAAAATACCAGCCCTTTTACATGGGAAATGGTACGTGTATGCACTCCAGAGAGATATTATTTACAAAATGAGATATTTCTAACACTTAAATGTCGTAAAAAAACTAACAGCGTGTATTTTGTATGTTTTATCAACTTTTTTTTAAAAATTAATCATATTGTTACCGCAGTAGGGGTATCACAAAAAACCTTCCGTTTTGAAGGAGTTTCAAACGCACTGCGCGAAAAAAATGAGTCAAATTTAAGGCTTATTTTGACATTTTTATTTAATTGCTTACAATTTCTGTTATATGAAACTATATAATTCATTATTATTCACCATTAATATTGCAATATTTATTGATGCGTCCTACAGCTGGTGAAATTAAAAAGTATAGTTTGAATATGGTCTCTGTTATGACTAGTGAACTATCTCGGTTGGACTACCTTAAATGCAGTGAGAAGAGTGGTTTAAAAACAACTATGGCTACTTAATGAATGACTTTTTACTCAGGAATGGATGGAGAGCGGTGAATTCTACCTGCGTGTCTGGGCGTATGTGTGTGCAAGCGTGAAGGTAGCGGAACGGGAGTCAAATATTTGTTTTCGGGCGGAATAGGTTGCAAGAGAGAGAGGGAGATGGAGGAAGAGAGAAGATGAAGGGAAAGAAGAAAGCGAGGGAATGGGGAAATGGCTGCTACTGGGGAAATGGCTCACTCACTTTGTGCGGCGTGCGTGGAATAATAATCGCTCGGAGGGCCGCTTCGTCGGCTGCGAAGCGGTTGAGGGACCTTTATTATTTTTGCATTATTAGCGCGTGGCCCGCGCGATCAACGGCTCCGAAAAACAAGCGCCCCCTTGCGAAGATATAATGGAGTGATAATAAAAACAGGAAGGTGTAAAAGATGACGCTCGAAAACGGATATCGTTGACTATAGATGCGTGAACACGTTACCATCGAGAATGTATCCTGTACGATCTCCGCATGGGTTTCTTGGATCTTAATTGATAACGTTCGTTGGTTTCCTGAGTGAGCACTAGGAGTTGCATGGTTACGGTGGTGATTGCCATGGTAATCGATAACCTTGCTTAATCTATCGCAAATTATCAATCGATTATCAAAAGACCGATTTTCTGACTGATTATCTCCTAGATAAAGATTTAACCAAAAATATTAACAAAATACAAAGAAAAGCTGCACGCTTAGTTAAAAACTGCTACATATAGTGTTTCACAACTGTTAGAGGGATTAAGATGGGAGCCCCTAGATACTTGGAGGCTGCACACTAAGCTTAGGCTGCTTGAGAAATTCAGAACTGATGTTTTTCAGAGAGGCATAGAGAATATTAACATGACGCCTCACTACATTTCTAGGTCTGACAGAAGCGATAAAATAAGAGAAGTACTCTGCTGAACAGGTAGGTACAAAAAATCGTTCTTTACGCGCACAATAAGCGACCACAATAAAAACTGAGCTCCTCTAAATACACTCCCGTAGGACATTTCACCATTCACCATTTCACCTCTAAAAATTTTACATCTTTACACGGCTGGTGACCTACCATCCCCTGCCACACGCCCATACGATGGCTTGCGGGGTAGTATGTAAATGTAGATGTACATTTACTTATAAACATGCATTTATAATAAGGATGGCAAACTCCGATAAATTTTGTTTTTTTTTCTTCAGATATTGTAACGCGGAGGACTAGTATCTTGGACTTAACTGTAAAAGTGGACCTTAGGACTGCTGCTCTGGTTTAACCTCTCCTCTACCACTGATCTCGCTGATCAGACCATCAAGGCGTGGCGGCGTGGGTGAATTGAGATAACCAACGAAAGAGTGTCATGCCCACAAGGACGAAAGGAAGACATGGTATGTGTAATTTCTTTATTACACCTGTTAAAAGAGTGCTCTTGTTCAAAGTATGCTCGTAGACAGTAAAATATAAGGGAGGTTGTATTATAGGAATAATAATTATTCGAGGGAAATTTACGGAAACATGAACGAGGGATAGTAGTTCTATATTTTGAATTAATTTGACGGTAGATTAATTTACCAATAGATTATACCTCTGCAATCTATAATATTGCCTAATACTCATCGATTAATTGATTTTTTTCCAATAATCGTCTATCCCACGGATAAATAATTTAGTACCTATTGGATAGATAATCGTGGCACTATTATATTGCCTATTTCAGTCATGTTCACTCAACAGAATCATTTAAATGGCCACCGTTATGGGTTCAGAATAATATTTTAGCCTCAGACATAATGCTTTTTCTCGAACCATTTGGCCTGGCCACTTTTTTCCTGTTTCAACGGTATATTAATCTACACCGATTAAAGTGTAATGATT
Source organism: Ceriagrion tenellum (assembly GCA_963169105.1). Classification (NCBI taxonomy): domain Eukaryota; kingdom Metazoa; phylum Arthropoda; class Insecta; order Odonata; family Coenagrionidae; genus Ceriagrion; species Ceriagrion tenellum. The sequence continues at coordinate 15,786,417 of OY720635.1, forward strand.
AAGTGTGACTGATTCTAATTGTTAATGATCAAGGACAGCAGTAGTTGACATCAGACATCAGTGGAAGGTCTGCTGTAAGTTGGTAATTGCCATTGATACAGATGTCGACACTACCATAGTCCATTCAATAATGTATATCCATGATATTAAGTACTATGAATTGGCGACTCAATTCGTTATCAGAAATGTCTGATGAAAAATATAGTATTCTTATTAAGAAACTGCTCCCGCGGAGCGAATGTGTTTGGAATGATTTTATTGTTCCATACTTATTAGTTTTCCAATGATAATGCTGAAAGGGCATCATAATGATCAATTGTTCATAAATGGCTTGGTTAGCAGTGTGGAGCATCATCTGTGTACGTTTCGAAAGATGAAAGAATAGATAATGAGAGAGGCTGTTGGTGAGTTGGACATTATTCTGTCAGTTTGTCGGGTTTTAGCATTTGTTTGTATTTTAAGAGGTTTGGTTATGCTTGGTTATCTTCTCAAAAGATCGAGACGGTTAAATTCGACTGAAAAGTCTATAAAATACTAGTCAGTGGCAGTTATAACTTTGGAAAGACCGTTAGGTGGTTTTAAAAATTTTTGCAGAAACGAAGTCGCTCGAACGGGTACATATTCACCAAGGGTTGAAAACCGCAATGAAAATAATCACTTGACTTGACCGGGATTCAAAGTCGGATCTCCCAATTGTTTTGGCACGTTGATATTACTCGCTAACACACCTGACCGGTGATTGGGAGATACAAATTCGAATTTCGGTCAAGTCAAGTGATTTTTTTCATGGAGAATTTCAACCCTTGGTACACAAAATATTTTCATTGGTGCAATTTTATAGATGTCTTGGCAGATAACTAGAATGACACGTTTTACACTTGCGGCAGAATGAAATATTTACGGTTGCCCAATGTTATTGTTGCTGTGGAAGATGTGAAGAAATACATAAGAAGCAAGGAGACAGATGACAGTTTCTTTTACGATGTCAAAGCTAATATAAATCTTACCTCAGAAAATGAAAAACTCATAAATAGTTGGAGATGCCTATATAGAGAGAGATATTGCTTTAATTTTTTAATTCTGGTAAAGGTATCAATTAAGAGTAATTGCGACCGTTCAGGAAATCACTTTGTTCTTTATCTAGGGAAAGTGTAGTGTAGTCCAATGATGGTTGAAACCTAAGGTCTTAATTGTTTACCTTGGTATTGATTATGATACGAAGGAGCTTGCGTTTAAACGGACGCCACATACTAAAGGAGTGGAATATGCTCCAATCCCAGAATAATTCTTTTTTCTTTGGACTTCAACCATTTCTTGACAATGCTAATGTATTCAATGCTAAAATGATAATCATTTCAACAGTTGATGATTAATTTCCATCAGAGACCAATAGAGTATACTGATAATTTCGATAAGGTGTCTCACCAAATACTTTACAAATTAAATACTTTTTGTCGCAGGTGATTTCAAATGTAAGAATTCTCACAATTTTCAAAATTACTTTGGATCATCATCCTCCTCCAAAGTGTGAGCATAAAAAAGATGTCTTCATAATACTGGTCTAAGGTGCATCTCATTCCTTTTTTATTCGAGATTTATCTTGCCTTTTTTTTCCTTATCTAGGATTTTCAGGGGGCATTGTGTTTTGGAAAATTTCCTTCTCTTTTCCCAGTTATCTGTTCGTTATTTTCTCTCGTTCATCATGAAATTGACAACCTCTTTGCTGATGTTCTAAATATCAAGTGCTATTTCGTGCGAACTATCGTAGTCCATAATGATCCCCCTTTCTCCTTTCCTATAGGAATTTTAAAGTGAAGAAAATCTTATCGAAATTTAACTATTATGTATTTTACAATGTACATACGCAAATTTTTCCTCGAAAACGATTTGAAGGAAGATTAAATCATTAAGTCCATAGAATAACCAATTCTTCACAAAATGTAGCCATGGTGTACATTTGAAAGTCATTTTGAGAAACACAAATATTTCGGCAAACATTCCGTGGAATGTTTGTATTTGAATAGCGTACAATTTGCACTTTGGCTTTGAATACATTTAAAGCTGGTCAATATGGCACCCACATAATTCTTTTTTGTGTGTTGCTGAGTTTCCAGATGAGGATGTAAATTGTTGTGGAAGAATATTCGGCAAATGGCTTTCAAAACGAGTTCAAAATGGCTTTCTACTCAGTGTAGGAGCCCGTAACTTGAAGGTAGATTGTGACTCTCGTTTGGGAAATGATGGTTACTAACAGGTACCATTGTCGAGACACACGGAGAGGGTCGTTTGGTTAAGCGATGACTGGAGGAATAAGACGATAAGTGAGTGGCTCTGATGTGCACTGTGATACCTAATCGGCAGTGGCCATGCTTGCTGATGTACACATCCAGAGGGACAAATATTTATCCTATTTTGAAAGCGGGGCGGCGTCGTTTTAACGCTGGAAGATGAGCAGTGGGCAAGAAGTTGATGTTAGCGGGAGACAGACGCAGAAACGGGTTCTGTTTGGGATTTGGGAGATAAAACAATGAGACCCTCGGGATTATCGGACAAGTGGATTTATGGAATAATGTGGAAGCTGGGGGTAGAGGAAGGGTAAGTAGGAGAAATGTCTGAGTTTAATAAACCCTCTGGTGGGCATTAGCCTTTCGAGGAATTAATCTCTTTCTCGAAGTTTTGGATGGAGCCAAAGGGGATGGAATTGTTTAGTGAGGACGAGACAATAGTTGTTCGGTGGCTTTGTAAACATTATCAAAGGCGTTCACTGTGACAGCCGTGAAGTATTTGCTTTATAAGTATTGCTTATCTATTGCTATGAACTCAATTCCTGGCAATGAAAGAATATTTAATGGAGCACAAAGTTCAGATGTGAAACACAACTTTTGGCTTAGAAAAGATGCGTACGGTGGTAAATTATGAATTGTAGTTGATGATTGAATGTCTCAATCAGATGATTTGACTATTGACTATTTTTGAAAATCCCGTAATACCTTTTACCAAATTTAGAAAGTTTTATGCTTTGATATTGGCTGTTTTTGGTGTGACAATTATGCTTACTTCATTCCATTATAAATACAATAAATATAAATATATCATTATATATATATATAATATATATATAATATATATTATATATATATATAATATATTATATACATATATATAATATAATATATTATATACATATATATATATATTATATACATATATATAATAAAAATAACAAAAAATAAAATAAAAATAAATAAATCCAGCAGATGCCAGTACACGTTAGATTTGAGGGTGATATATCTGCGGTTGAGTCGATAAATATTAGGATATATTTAAATTTGGTATGTTTACTAAGGAGGATAGAAGGAAAATGTTTTTAAAACCCTCTTTTATATCTATAAAACAATTAAAAAGCTATAATTTTTGTTTATTTTTGTTCTGTCTACGGTATTTTTTGTTAAAATAACTATTTTAGACTTCAAAAAGCATTCTAATATGACAAAACCTGCGAAATGCTCAGCATTTTCCCATTCAATTTCATCCAGCATGATGTTCTTCTTTCTCCTCAGATCATAAATCAGGCTTTCTTAATCATGGTATTATAAATTTGAGGGTGCATCCTTCACCTGCTCACCATTCTTTTGCTAATTTTCTCCTGCATTTTCTTTCTCCCATGTGTTTCGCAATGATTTGCTTCCTTGACTAGTTTTCTCCAAGACCACATTTCAATCTTCTGCCATATACCTTATTTCCATTCCAAAGTTCTATAGTTTCCAATAAGATGATTCATACAAAATTCTTCCTTACACCATATGTCAAGGCTCTCGTCATAATCTACCTGTTTTTTTTTTTTTGGTTAATAACACGTCTTTTGTTACCGAAATAATCTTTGTCAATATTTAACATTCTTTTTTCATCCAAAATGTTGCTCTTGTGTAGTTACACCGCAAATAGATTTAATCTCTGCCTTTATTTGTGTGTGAGCTGACTCGAATACTTCCGCGATAACATCAAGAAAAATGTATTTTTAAAACTTATATTCACACGTATAAAAGCTTCAAATCAATTGGGGCTAGCAGAACGGATGTGTAGACTATGAGCGCATGACTAGGAATGTAATTCTCCAACGTAACACACAAAAAGTAGACTTCATTTCACTTAGGCTCTCGGAATGGTATTGTTCATGGCAGTATGAAGAATTTTTGCTTATTCTTGAGAAAGGTTTCAACCATTCTGGGGTGCATTACTCCGTCCAAGCGTCAAAACGGGTGGATCGTAGGATTTTCGAGCATTGTAGGTAATTTTAATGCCAGAGAGTAGGTCATTCAGTGGGATGCGAAAGTATATACCCGACAACAGCCTCCAAGTATATTCGTGTAACGTAGACCTACATTGCCGAAAAGACTAAGGGGAAGCACTAATAAATAAACGTTACTTCAATGGTGAAAATAATTCCAACACGCGCTCTCAATATAGCTGCGAAACTTCAAAGAAAACTCGCTTCTCGCTGGTTTCAGAGACCATGAAAAAGATAATACACAGAATCACAGACAAGAGCGAACCGACATTCATCAAGCTAAATGCGACATACGTTTAGTAATAGCAAATTTCCGTAGCGTAAAGAACAAACGAGCTGAAGTTGAGCATATATTTGAAGTCGCAGATATAATAATTGGAACAGAAAGCTGGATTGCAGTGGATATTAGCAATAGCGAAGTTTTTCCGACAGGATATAAAATCTATAGACGTGATAGACCAGATAGGACTGGCGGCGGAGTATTTTTAGCAGTTAAATCGTATTTGGATGGTACCGAACATAAACTAGACGACGATGAAATAGAGAGCGTTTGGTGTACAATTAAGCAACAAAAAAATAAAAGTTCACACATATGTTCATTTTACAGACTACCAGATTCCAAAATAGACGTTTTGTATGAATTAGATACTCTGTTATCATCATTTCCTTAAGAGATAACAAAAGCGTGATAATTATCGGTGGAGATTTCAACCTCCCGGTTATAAACTGTGAGCAGCCCATGACTTCATGGGGCCTCTCTCTCTCTCGTCGAAGGGAGATGGGAGTGCTGAGTGCGGGGTAGGCCCACCGCTAACTCTCTGAATATATGTGGCTTGCCGGTCAAACGGAGGTGAATATGTGAGGCCCACCGCTACCTCTATGAATATGTACCTTGCCGGTCAAACGGAGGTTCCCACTTTCGGCCCTAGGAAGGTTGGATATAAAAGGAACGTGAGACGCCGATCCGGGGATCTTTTTTGAGACGTACTCCTGGTGCGAGGACGATCTGGAGTCCGTTGCAGAGGGAGACGGAACGAAGCTGCTTCCAAAAGAACACAGCGCCATCGCAAGGTACCGTCCACGCCACTCCTTCCATTCCTTTCCTTCACCCCCGCAGTGGTTTCTAACGCCCTGTTATTTAGGCTGTGTTTTTTTTATTCAATTAAACTGGTGCCTATACGAAATTTCCATGAGTTGTTTTTTTAAATGCTACCGACGACCTCCATCCACATTCGCGTTTCAACTGGAAAACCAATAGCGTTGAAACAAGCTCAAGGAAGCGTGATATATGCAAGGCCTTATTTAAAACACTTTCACACCACTCTCTTACTCAAGTTGTAAACGAACCTACGAGAGGTAATTAAACATTTGATCATTTAGCTGTTGATCACCCAACAATGATGTAACACTGCAATATCCTCGAAGGCATAGGTGATCATAAAGTTATTTTTACGACTTTGAAAACAACAGTAATGTCCACTGTAAATTCTTAACTTAAAGTCTACTTATTTAACAAATGTGATTACATAAAATTTGGAGAGATGTTAGAAGCTTCATTTACAAAATTTGTAGCCACAATGAAGAAAGAGAAAGAGCACTGAAGTATCATGGAGATATTTTTTGAAAAGACTACGTAAAGGAACCAATGAATATATTCCACACAAATTCAAACGGGAGAGTAAAGAGCCTTGTTGGTAAAACCACGAAGTAAGGCGAGAGCTTAGAAGACAAAGGCAATTACACAACCTATATAAAAATTCTATAAGGTCAGGTAACAAAACAATGGAACTTGCGGCGGGAGAAATTTACGTTGCCCGACGTTCAAAAATGAAGAAAATCACGGGCGCTAGTTTAAGAAACTTCAAGAACAATTCCTACGTGAATTACTAGATGAAAATCCCAAGATATTCTGGTCTTACGCGAGAGAGATCCAGGGCGAATCTTCGAAAATAGAGTCTTTATTGTATACAAACGGCAATATGGTCACCAACGGCATCGATAATGCCAAATTATTAAACCAATACTTCGAAAGTGCATTCAATAAGGATGACACAATACACAATTTAGGCATTCCTGACTTTCACTTGCCGATGGCGGACATAACAATTCAGCGTGATGGAATAACAATTGCGTTTGACTAAAAGTAAATAGTCCCCAGGTCCAGATGGCATACCTGCACGCGGGCTCAAGGAGTTAGCACCACATATTGCACCATTCTTAGAAATTATATTTAACAAATCATTATCCGAAAACAAGGTGCCCCAAGATGGGAAAATAGCCAACGCCACTCCAATATTCAAAAACGGAAATAGAAGTGACCCAGGAAATTACCGGCCTATCTGGCTAACATCACTTTTATGCAAGATACTCGAACACATTGTCGTTATTAATATGATGAAACTCATGGATAATCGTAACTTTTAATACAGCAGTCAGCATGGCTTCCGTAAGGGTAGGTCCTGCGAAACACGGCATGCGCTCTTCCTTCATGATATCCTAAAATCAGGTGAATCGATTAAGTTAGTCGACGCGATATTCTTTGATTTCAAGAAGGCATTCGACAAGGTTCCTCACAAAAAAACTCATATATAAATTGCATTCATGCGGAGTTAATAAAAAAATAGCGAATTGACTTTCTCAGTGATCGAAATCAAAAAGGTAGTTATTGACGGTTTTAGCTCTGATATGGTCGAAGTCACATCCGGTGTTCCTCAAGGAAGTGTGATCGGCCCTCTTTTATTCATTATTTATATTAATGACCTGAGTTGTAGAGGTAGCAGTAAATGAAGACTATTTGCAAAAAATACAGATATCTGCCGTGAAATGAGCGAAGACGCGGACTTTGAAGCTCTGTCATTGGTCCTTAACAACGTTCATTCGTGGTGTCAGGAGTGGGGGCTCGAATAAAAAATAATAAACGCACCACAATTCACTAACTGTGAAAGTCATCACACAATTACCATACATGTACTGTGGGTGGAGTAAACATAACATTTTCAAATATAGTAAAATATCTTGGAATTACCTTAACTTCAGATGTATTTGGGGGAGCACACATACAAAGCATATGCGGCACAGCATTAAAGAAAAGAATAGGTTTTGTAAAAATATGTACATATACTGTGGGTGGAGTAAACATAACACTTTCAAATTTAGTAAAATATCTTGAAATTACCTTAACTTCAGATGTATTGGGGGGAGCACACATAAAAAGCATATGCGGCACAGCATTAAAGAAAAGAATAGGTTTTGTAAAAACCAATTCTTTTCTTTAAAAAATTTCTAAACCTATTCTATTCTTTCTTTAAAACAGGAAGACCTTCGGATGAAAAAGTAAAAGAGAGATATTAGTTCGCTCTGGTTAGGCCACACCTCAAATTCCCCGCGAGCATTTGGTATCCTTGTCATAAAGATTAATAAAATACAAAGAAAAGCAGCACGTTTCATTAAAAAGTGCTACGTCCAAACATATGGTGTTTCACAACTGTCAGAAGGATTAAGGAGGGAGTCTCTAGATACTCGGAGGCTGCACACTAAGCTTAGACTGCATGATAAATTCAGAACTGGTGTGTTTCAGAGCGACACAGAGAATATTATCATGACGCCTCACTACATTTCTAGGCCTGACGGATGCGATAAAATAAGAGAGATACACTGCTGAAAAGATAGGTACAAAAACTTGTTCTTTCCGCGCACAACAAGTGATCACGACAAGAACTGATCTCCTCTAAATACAGTCCCATGCTACATGTAACCATTATACCTCCCCAAAACTTACATATTTACACCGCCGGTGACCTACCACCCCCTGCCACACGCCCATGCAATGGCGTGGTAGTATGTAGCTGTAGATGTAGAAAACATTTGCTTTGCAAAAGAGCATGCAATTAATAGCGCTCATCATTAACAACTGTTAAACGTAGATCTTGCGCAATGCTGCTTTCTAATCCATGTCCACACAACTTTCCGTAAGACTAATTTATTCTTCATAAAATCTCTTTGAGTGAGACGAACGTTGAGCAAGGTTGTGTTTTTGTACGAAGTTCAATCATGCGCTATGTTGTTTATCAAGCAAAACTAAAGAGAAAGTTTACTGCTACATTATAGCACAGGCAATACTTTCGAAGAATCCAACGTTTGGCAATCGGCGTGGCCATTGGAATATAAAATTTCAAGCACGCTACAGAAGAATAATTCGTGAATTAGTCAACCGTCTATTTTCAAAATATTGTTTCTGTCTTTCGCATATCTTTCCCTCTTTCCCCTTTGAAGTTTACTCTCGCAGTCGAACCAACCTGCAACCCGGTTGGTTTTATTTATGTTCCCATTTAGATACAGGAAAAATATTTTCACATATCTTTATTTTTATGGCCGATTTGTGCTCTCCCTGTATTATACGTGGAGCATAAACGCACGTGTATTCAGCCTGTGTGTTGGTGCCTTTGATCTTTACTTCACTGGGAATTGTTTATCTCTCCTGGTCTTTTTTTTCGCTCGAGGCATGCCGGCCAACGGACGAATTAAGCTCGCTCAAACACGTGCACAAAAGGCTCTCATGTCTCTCCTTGTATCCATTCCACTTCCTTTTTCTTTTCTTATTTCGTTGCTCCGTCTTCCCCGTCCGCAGAATCTTAATCTTTTATTATTTTTCTTCGTCCACCTCCTTCGTCCTGCTCCTCTCTTACATATATCTTTCCTCGCTGACCTCGGGAATATCGGCGTACATTTTTCCTTTGGCACTGAATTTAATATTGGCGTCCACTCCCAGCGCTGCGCTCCTCTAAGGCCCACTGCTTCCAAAGATGACCACCGCAGCGTTAGCATTCTTCATTTTTTTTCTGTGCCACTTTTGAATTTCCTCTCTCTCTCTCTCCTTATCTCTTATCTTCTCCTCCTTATCCTTTTCTCCTTTTCAAGCGGTTGAAATTCTTTCCTTTCATCCCATTGCTTTGCTTGCTTTGCCTTCGCCCTCTGAAGGAGTTTCGCTTTCATGGAAAATTGTGCCGTGCTTAAGCCATGAAACGCCGCGTGCAAACGAAGACCGCCCTACTTAAAATAATACTATCCCCAGCTTAACAGATCCAGAAATCGAATCAAATAACAATAAAAAATATGAAAATCGAAAGGTAATGCCCAATTACATCTGAAGATTGGATTGGATATTTGGGGAGGCGACCGACAGCTAAGGTCATTTGTGCCATAGGGGATAGGTAAGGGAGGAAGGGTGGATAGAAACCCTGCGTCGGCATTAGCCTACTTTTAACAAAAGGCGCCAAGGGGACCACGACTTATCGTCTCATCCGACAGACGGATAGTCCACTTGAAGTGCCCTCCACAAGACACTCAAGTAGGGATCGGGTTTCCTCTGAAAAACATCTTCCTCTGCAGGGATTTGAGCCCTGGCCGTCCGTATGGTTAGCTAGTACTCTAGCCACCGCACCAACCCAATCCTTCGATTAAACCTGAGACATTTATATTTGAGATGTATCCATTAGATACAGACAGATTCTGGGAATGTTCAATGGCCGCTGTAGCAATAAAAACGAATTTCTGATTGTATCATAAATTTTCAGTCAGCCACAAGGAAAAAATATGTCAAAACCTTATGGACTGGTAAGTAGAGGAATTGAAAATGAATATTTACATCTTGAAAATTTAATATCTTGAATCATGAGTCGCTGGTGAAGGAAATAGAAATAGATACCTCATAGGAATGGGTGACGGGGTTTGGGATATTGTGAATTAAGATATGTCTAATATGGACAAGCAAAATAATATCCAAATACAGTGAACTGAACTACCAGTTGCTATGAAAACATTCAAGTGGTCGATAAAAAGCGGAACTATCTAATGCGACGATATCTACAGCGCTGAGTGGGCTGAAGTTATAAAAAGCTGACCAAAAATCACACCTCCCATAGTTTTTAATTCAATACGACGAAATCTTCTCAGTTAATAATGTGTAGGCTACAAAATGCGAATTCAGTAATATTGATCTGTGGCCTTTTTTTTAAAGAAATTTACGTGACTTTGTGCTTAGTTTGTTAAAATTTGTAAAAGAAATTAGTTTTTGCTTTTTTGTCAATATAACTTTCCCCTTACTATCTGCCTCTTACAGTGAGGCGTTTTCACACTAATCGAACAATCGCGCATTCCTATTCCTGGCAATGCTTAATATACACATTTCATATAGTCAGTCATTACTCACTATTCTAAAAATATTTTTATTTCGGTGGTTAACTTATCGGTTGGTCATACTGGTTGTGTCAGGTGAAACTTTGTGGAACTTGATTTACATTGTGAAATGAAAGCTTTAATTTAGTAATTTCACATAAACTTTAATAGCGACCTAGGTTCCGACTTATTAGGTCATCATCAGGTACATGCTCCAAAGCAGAATGTGTTTTATCTTTCTGCAGACGGTAGATGCTAAGACAAAAAACTTTCTACGAGTAATAGTAATAAACTAATCATAGACGTTTAATAGGTGATTAAGTAGGCAATTTACAGATGAAAAATTGTTTGTTTTCATTTAGCTTAGTGAATAGCGTTCCAAATTTTTTTCAGTGTATACGATATCTTTCTGCAGCCCTTATTTTCGTTCTGCGACAATGTCGCGCCGTCGCTCGATGTTCTGCTTTGGGGGGTACAAGCATAAGAAAACTGTTCACATATTTCCGAATTGGGTGGAAGCCGGTGAGGGGGGTGTGGGGGGGGGAGGAAAGGTTATTGTTGAGTCGAAAGGGGTGCTGTATGAGGAAAGGATACCCAATGAGGGGTTCACCTGCATTGAGATTCCCTCCATAACTGCACTCCCCTCCCTCCCTCACCGGCTTTCACCCGCTTTGTGACTATTTACCTGAGCAGTTTTCTTGTACATGTACCTGATGATGACTTCATAAGTCGGAACCTAGGTCGTTAATGAATTTTATGTGGAATGACTAAATTACAGTTTATATTTCACAAATTATCGGTCGGTGTTGGACAGCGTTTGAGGAATGACATTTAGTTTCAATAAAATTGTTTTGTGATTAAATTTTAAATTTGGGTTGATGTTTCTAAACACAAACAAATGTCACGTTGTCATTTTTAATGGACTACATGACCGACTAGAATAAAGCCTATTTTCATTACACAAACCTGCACATTTCAACTGTAATACTTATAGTAATTCCGAGTGAGAATATACTATATCAGGAGGTTTTTTAGTGCTAACTTATTCTCAAAAGGAGCAAATAATAATGATTAATATACTCATAATACTAATTGATGCCGTGTATTTATGTGAAACTATACTCCACTGCTGAAACATTCCTTCATTTTAACACGTTACATCATTGCAGGTGAGGCAGATGAATTATGACAAATTGAGACCTCTTGCTTGTTATATTTATCGATCTGAGATTTTAGATTAGAATATGTTCCAGTGGCTTTGCAGCTTTAAAACGGTGGAGAGTAAATCATGAGGACGATTCAATTTCAATACTTTAAGTTCTATATTTCCAAACGGAGGATTTTGATTTACTTCGGCTTTTATGGATAATTTTTGGTTTTTGGAAACATGAGTGTGTGTGGTGGTGCTTGGAAAAATGCTTTTGAGAGAGTTCTTGGGCCGTTTGTTGGATTTCAGGTTTTTTTATCGTAGTTAAAAAAATAGCTGGTACGCGGAAAGCCAATTTCTTAGCTTGCGTCGTTCATATATGCTGCTATCCCTTCACATAGTCATCGTTGAGTGATCTGGTTTTCTCCCGGCGTACGATGAATGAAAATTTTCCTCGGGCTTCCACTGAGCCAGGTAGAGACCACTCATCTGAACCAGAGGAGAGCCCGTGAAAATTAATTTAGTCGTAGTTTTTTGTTTTTTTTGCTAAGTTAGTGATTTAATTCTCTGAGTAATCTGTTAACTCTTTGTTATTTTTTTCTTTTATGAAAAATCCTCATGATGCTGCTGTTAGGTGCGTGGTTATAGTCTTTCTTAAAATCCGAATGCCATTACTAGGGTCTTGCACAAATAGACAAATGACGAGAATGTTCATATTTTTGCGTAAGCAGGCGGATTTTACTGACTTGATAGGTATTTCAGACCGGTAGATCTCCTATCTCTTCACAATCCGGAGATGGGGTGGTATAAAGTTAATATCAGTATTAGAAGTGCCTAAAAACCAAGGTCCTCACTCACTGCGAAAGATAATCATGTTCCATAGAAAATGATTTAATGTTATCGCCCTTAATGTCTCAATGACTTATGCTCCAAACCTTAATCTTTATCTCGCATATATGCATGCACTTGGTAAACACGTTCACGAAGCGGTTCGATCACCGCATGTGAGCTTTGATATGACCTACCAGGTAACATCTCACTGAAGGGAAGTTCAGTTAATAAATTATGTTCTTCCATCCAGTTTTTCCGTATCTGGGCCTTTCTGGCGACCGTTAATAGAATTTACGGTGCCAATCCTCTGAGGGAGAAAAGCTAAAGGGAATCAAACACATACGACAGCCGTATTACCTTCCCAATATTCACTTTTTTGAGTGATAAACAAAATGTTTATCCATTACATATTGAGAGGTAACTTGTATGAATATTTAATTTATATCGCATTCTAAAATTACAGTATTTTTGTTTTCCGTCTTTGTTTTTATAATGTAAGGCAAATAAATCCTGGCATGTTGGAAATATTTTAAAAATTTTTTGTTGGTCAATGTACAAAAATGATATTTTATTTGAAATTCTAAAAGAATGGGGTTACACAGAAGGGCATCTTGCTCCGAATTTCATTGAATTAATTAATTCTTCTGAAAGCGGTGAGAGGCATCCGGGTTGGAAATGGAAGGAGGGATTAAAAGCCGGTCATTGTAGAAGCGAGGCTGTTTCTTCTAGAGATTGGCGAAGGAGGAGTGGGGGTTTTGAGATAGCTGCGATCCTGTACCGTACGGGATAATCCCACTAACCTTTTTCGCCTGACGCTATTTTGCCGTATGCGTGTATTGGAGACAAAGGCGTCCTCTTCATACAAAGGCAGATTAAAAAGAAAATAATGTTATACTACTATATTTGAAAGGATAATTTTAACTTGCTTGGTAATTGGGTTCATAATGCTGTTATCAATATAAACTACTAATACTTCGACCCCTTATTAATTACTCCTATTCATTTATCTCCACATTCTTCAGAAATAGCGAGAGCATTTTTTTTTATTTCTCCGAGCAACCTGTATTACATCCTAATATTAATGGTCCTTGCAGATAATTAGTCCTCATACAACTTATCATGAGAAATCCAATTTATCAGAATTTCATGTCTATTTTTTTGCTTGAAACCGTCTCTTTTCTTGGAAAATAAAGTTTCATGGGTAGATTTGTATTACCTTCATAATAATTATCTTTGCAGGTAGCCGATGAGTTCAATAAAATTATGCAAATGCACTGTGAACGATAGCTATGAAAATCTTATTGTCGTGACTCGGTGAGTTTCGTTTGCTTTGTTATGCCCCATCTGCATGTGGTACTTTATTTTTGGCGATAACACATATCACTTTACTCTTCTGAAGCCTCATAATGAATGCAGTTGCTTAAAATAGCCTTTGACCTCTCCCTAATTTTTCTGCACTTCTATCACTCCATTTGAGTTATCAATGCTTATATTTTTATGGACATGATTCAATGTTTCCGAACCTGTGTTGCCATCGGTAAACGTCTCGGATAGTGAAAGTGAGCCTTTTGTAATTCACTTTGTCTTTTCGTTTCATTGCACAAATAATAATTTGGGATTAGTCTACCAAGATATTCAAGCCGTGTTTCTTTACGGTTTCCCATACAATTCAGCATTCTCGCGAGATCTTACCTCTCCTGCACCAGCGGGTGTAGCAGTTTTTAATGTATCACATTTTCAGTTTTGAATTCGCTTCTTTGTTTTCTTGTAGTATATCTCTACATTGGTTTTTTATTATTTTGTATTGTTTCTCCTCCCTTACGACAACCAGATGCTAATTGAAGCTTTTTCTTTCTTCGTGAAACCCTTGCATCAATCCTCTAAATGTACATTTTTCCTTTATATAGTCTTTGGTTCCGTGCTCTGCCATAGCTTTATTTATGCCTCGGAAGCCTATGATTCGCACTCCTACCCTTGAATGCATGATCAAAAATCCATTTTTTCGGTCTATTGTTACCCGTCCTCATTATGGAGCCGAAGAATTTAACCCTAATATTCCTGCTCGTAGATGGCATTTTTTCGTCGTCTTCATAATTGTAGAGTATACATATAGAGTGGCAAAGAGAGGGAGATTCGGATATGAGTTTTTAAATTATACTTTGGGCGATAGATGGAACAGATGTATCGAATTTACACGAAAAAGCATAACAAATGAGCTTTGGCATACGGCCACTTCATTTAGTGTCGCATGACTCACATGATGTTCTTATGGTTTTGATTTTGGTGCCTGAATGTTTACCGGTCGATCCATATCAACGAAGATAAATCTTATTTAGTCGTCGAGACCAAATTGAACATCTATTTTATTGTGCCGAGCAGCGTCTAAAATAAGACACGTGATTACCAAACTCGGAGTCAACTTGTTCTCGATAAATCTTAGCAGCGACAAAACAATTGATAATCGATTCAATGCACACAACAGCCATGGCAGCTCCACCTCTTTATGCTGATGCAAAATCATCGAGTACCACTAGCGCCTCCAAGCTGTCTTCTCCGTAAGCCAAAATTCTTCCTCCCCCAAGGTGGTGGCACCTGAGAAATTCTTCCCAAAGTTCTCAAAAATGTATGTCCAGTTTTTAGCATTGCTCTGCCACTCTACACATCTTTACTTACTCTATGGTAGAGGTCTTCATTCTTCCTGATCAGCTGATCTTTGTCTGTTCTCAATGGTCCCAGGAATTTTTTCTCTTAATCTGCATAGCTTATATATCTCCTGATTTCAATGAGAACATTTTGTTGTTGGTGTAGAGTCTATTTGGCTAGTAGTGTCTGTTTTTGAGTGGGCGACAGAGCACAATCTTCCCAACACCACGGTTGCTCTGATTTCTGCAAACCTCGGCGTTTCATTACTTTCACTACTCTTCCTGCTGTCTGAATAATAGTGTAATGAAACACTCCATGCTATTATATTCAGGCAAATTGACGTGTCCTTTATAATAATTCCTCAGCCATATGAAGCGACCCCATATTTTGTAATCCGCTTGTACGACTGCGTTGACACATGACCTCGTGGGAGCAGATTGAGCGAAAGGTGAGGAATATCACAGCGAGCATTTGACACGCATGATTGCTCGAAATGCTGCTCGACTCGCACACTTGGGAGATTATCCGGATTGAATCCTCATATCGCTGTGCAACCTTTCCCCCGTTGTTAGGACGAATGAATAGTTCGCTGTCACCATGGAAGCGGATCATGGCTCCGAAGCATGATAAATTCCACCCGCCCAGACTGTACGCTCCGTTAACGATACATTTCTGCCAAGAATGGGATATGAATGGCTGTTTGTACAATCTTTTCAGGGTAAATACAAACGCTGAATGCGTTGCGATCTCTCTCTGGGAGTCGGAGCGCGAGTCTGAAAGCTGCACTCCGACTGAAATATTTACATAAAGGAAGTGGGAACGGTCGAACATTAGTGGAGCACGCATCACTCCGAAAATCAATTTGGAGAGAGGCTTTAAATTTTGATTGAATCCATCAGGTCAATCAACTCATCGACTGTGCAAAAAAGGGCTCCAAAAAAGCAGATCATTTGGAGTGTTAAACCGCCAAATGTAGCTTCATTCTCATTTGAGTAAAATGTCAATTCGGTAGGGAAAAGGTTTTTGGGCTCAAAAATAAAGGAATTCTCTTCTCCATTGGTTCAAGTCTAATGCTTTAAAATTATAAACATCGCTATTGCATCGCAAAAAGGAAACTATCCAAAAATATTTTTAAATATAACTTTGGAATTGGCATATCTAAAAACAATGGTGTTGCTCAAGCGTACAACAGCATTCGGTCATTGGAAGTGTTTCAGAGCAACACAGAGAATATTATTATGACGCCTTACCGCATTTCCAGGTCTAACAGATGCGATATAATAAGAAAGCTACTCTGCAAACAGATAGGTACAAAAACTCGCTAATTCCGCGCACAATAAGTGACCAAAATAAGAACTGAGCTCCTCCAAATACCCTCCCATAGGACATATCTCCATTTCACCTCTAAAAATTTTACATCTTTACACGGCTGGTGACCTACCACCCCCTGCCATACGCCCATGTGGCGGTTCGCAAGGTAGTATGTAGATGTGGGTGTAGAAGTCTGCTCGCATATTTATAAAGTATATACGTTACTATATGTTTTATCTCCTAAAAATTATTATAATACATAATAAAAGTAAGTCCATATTTCCTTGTATCAACCAAAATAAATGAAAAACGAAGAACGAGCATATCGGGTCGAAATTCTAAACACACTGCATTTTACAGCCGAGTAAAAAATCTGGAAATTTATCTAAGTTGATAATTGGCATCAAATGATTTAAACAGTTATTCAAAATCTATTTCTTATAATACATTACTGTTTCTCCTCAAACTCTCAGAAGGTCTTTTTATATAATTTTTACGCGACATTTGATTAAATTTTGCTGGTTTTAACTTGTGCTTTTGATTATTTATTATTCTGACTGAATCTCACTTGATTTGGTCGCTCGAAAAATCTTGTATGAATGATACAAGACCTTCACAGCTAGACAGTCACCAAATTTGCTCATTCAAATGCCAGTGAATTTTAATATTTATTATGCTCATTGATAGACCTAAGTAATGGAGGGTAAAATTAATTTGCAAACTGTTTTTACTTTCACCGTTTTGTGTTCAGGAATTAATGCGTACGCCACATTGATTTATCCTCTCTCTTACTTCGAAACGGATAAGGAACGGATTGTTGTTTTTTCATTTTCTAATTTTCTTATCAATTTACCGTTTAGTACACATTTCTCTAAATGTAAATGGAAGGAGACTGCAACAATACCTTAGTATTCATTTCCATTTGTATTTTTTTATCTGTGATGGTATTTAATGAAAGTTGACAATTTTCCACAATATCAACTTGAATACGATAGGTTTTGATGTAAAAAATCATCATCAGGTAACAAGTATGATGATGTAGTACATCGAAACCGGTCGTATTAAAATTTATATTGTGCAAAATCGCCAACTTTCATCAATTATGTCATTCCACCAGATTACGCCTGAAACGTCTCTTTTTATCTGTGATGATATGTTACAATGAAGAAGGAAGTGAATATGTATGGGATTGCTTTCTCTTCTTCTTCGAGAGAACGATGCGGAGACTGGAGCAACCGGTATGCAAGAGACATCTATGTTTTCATCTCTCTCTCTGCCACTCAATCCGATGGTTTGGAGTCATTCTCTCGGCGGAAGGGATTCAGGGCGCGTGTGGAAGCGGTGTAGAGCGGAGGAGGGTTGAAGGGGGGAGGAAGTGAAGGGGTGGGACGCAAGAGGAGGGGGAGGGGGTGAGCAAGCTGCTCATGGAATTATTTATTTGTGACGACGACGAGGAAAGCTGGATCTCGGAACGGATAGAATCGCCTGAGCAGAAAGTTCCTTTGTTACATAAGTGTTATGTACCTTACTCCAAATAAGTGTACTTTCATTATTTTTCATTGCCAACCCTTGTGGACTCGAACTATTACCGGTTATCTCGCTGTCTTTCACTGGAAGGAAGGACAAAGACGCAGTTTTAGAATGGTGAATAAAAATAGAAGAGCAATATTCTGCAATATTTCCGCGGCAGCAGTCACAAGGAGAGCAGCAGACAACCGATTTGCTACCCTCGAGGTGCACGGCACGTATTTCGAACAGCGCTGATTAGCTGAAGGAGAAGGGATAGTTGGATATATCCTTGGGCTGAAGGGAATAATGCCGCCGTTAAAGGCAACATCCGTCTGCAGTAGTGGGATTTACTTGGCGCACGCAAGTACTCGGAAAGGCAACCTCGAGCTCTAACGATGACAAAACTTCAGTCTGAATCTGGAAGAATACTTAACGCATTCAAAATAAAAGACATCAGTTGATTCTGAGATACCCTTAAATAAAATTTTTTGGTGAAAAAAATCCAGGAGAAATGTTTTCAATCAATAAACAATTATGTACACTATAAGTCATTTTATGTATTATTATTTCCGAATTGGTCACTTTGAAACCGTTAATAATTACTTCATAATGACAAATAACTTATTATCTAACTATTTATTGCAAATTATTTACTTTCATCCCCATCTAAATTTTGACTTTTAATTCTAGGCAGAATCCTGGTGAAATTGAATTTTTATTGTAACCTGACGCATGTCAGGTGTATAAATGTTTAATTTATTTATAACCTGAATCACTTTTATGTATTTATTTATTCATTTTTGTAATATTGAATTTAATTTTGTGTTTGTTTGCTAACATGTTTAATCATTATTGTCATAGTGATGACAAAAATAAATAAGTGATTGTTGGACTGGAGAGGAGAGGAAATCTGAGAGCAAGATGGAGAAGTCAAAATGAGACTGTAATTGAAAGTGTATCTGTACTGGTTAATAAAAGTTGATTACAGGAGAATAGTAGGGGAAGTGCAGAGGGATATCAAAGGGAATCGCTTTTGGCACGATAAACCTCCCTGCAACTACTGCGTGGATGGATATATTACTCAACGTAACACTGGTAGCATTTCATCTGCAACACTTTTGGGCCCCATTATTCGGCCATCACTTCATTTGTGGGTTCTGCCGGTGACCCTTTGCGTGACGTTTCCCTTGGTCTTACCTCGCCTATGCCCATGCGCTAGACGCACGCAATCATATGTGTGCCACACGAATGCTTCACCACGACATCTTCGACACGAAAAGAAAAAACATACTTTCCAAAATTATTCATTAGCAAATTGAAAAGATCGTCTAATGACATTTTTTTGGGGGAATTTTCCATTTAAACATTTTCAACTACTATTGTGTAATGTCAAGAAATAAGGCAAGAATTTAATAAAGTGATATGTAGAAGCTGAGAATTCCGTAGCCATTTTGAGTTATTTTACGATAATCTTCTTCAATTGGCGCAATACATGTTCTAAATAATACTCTCAACGCTTCAGAGCTCTATGATACATCTACTGATTGAAATAGCTTAAATTAAATTGTTGTTTATGAATATCTTATCTTTTATATAGCCGCATGCGTACAGAAGTTGCTAAGCGCCAATGATAAGTTTGATTAAAAATTGCTGATGGTATACGTTATTCTTAAAATATTTAAAAAGATAAGAATTATTATTGAATATTCAGCTTAATAGGATGTATCAGAGCCGAAAATTTTAACATTAGTAATTAAATTGAAGAGCAGGATAAGTCCATTCGTTTCCCCTAGTCTGGAACAAATCTGTCAGAAGGAGTATTAAATAGCTGTCTTCTTCATCCTTCCGACAATAAGAATATCCTTCCGTCATTATTTCCGCTACAAGCCTTTTTTATCAAAGTCGTGCGTTTATATACCCTTTAAATTAGTCTCATACGGTGGTAATAGGTATTTAATTGCATGTGTTAATAGGCTCTAATTTGCTACCAATTATCATTATCATCTCTTATTTCTTTTCAAATAAAACACTCTGTTATGGCCTTACTAGTTGAATTTGACGTATCTACCGATTTTATAAGTGTTCCTCTAGCAAGATGGATTAAAGAGCTGTTATATCTGAGCCCTCTAAAAAATGTCATCTTTTCAAGAAAACTTATTCAGAAGTTTGATTTTGACAGAGATGTAGAAAAGTTTCGGTGGTAATAGTTGTGCCTTACAGGAAGATATGCTATTGTATTTCGGGGAGAAAAATTATAATGTCCATAGTTTTAATGGAATTTCTTCTAGCACGGCGCCCTTTTTACGTCTTCTCCTACGTGTCAATACCAAGCTATTAACCCTTGGAGTGCGGAATGACGTAAAATCACGTCATTGTTGTCTTTACGCTGATGCTGATGACGTGAAGTCACGACATAGGTACCGTGAGTGCTCCAGCTTTCACTAGAGGGCCTAGTGAAAGTTCCCTAGTGAAAGGTGCTGGAACACTCACAGTACCCTTGACGTGATATCACGTCATCAGCATCAGCGTAAAGACAACAATGACGTGATTTCATGTCATTCCGCACTCAAAGGGTTAAAGAACGTCGAAGTACGCCGGGGAGATGGCTTCATGATTGATATGAAACACTTCGTTTAGTTGCTCAGCGACGAAACTTTGGTCTCAATTAAATTCGTGCTAAAGTGAAGTAAATAAGGTTTATAATTTCACTCGTTCAAGCATTAATGTCTTAAAAGTAGTGTATTTGTGTACATACTTCCATATCTAGTACATTGTAAGTCCTCTGGTTTTAAGCTATAAATTTTGAAATTAGGTAGAAAAAATTGCGAATACAGAAACTGAGAAAGAAAGGAGAGAAATTAGGCGAGACATTTAAGAGGAAAGAGATTTTTTTGTCACACACAAAGCTGCAGAAATGGCGGATTAAAAGTTGGAGTGACTCAAGTGAGCGAGTGGGAAGAACTAAGGGAGAGAAAGGAGAGGAAATAAGCGATTCGACGCGAGAGGAACCAACTTTGGCAATCGAGGAGGGAAGACGGGAGGAGTATAGGGAAGCGCGGAAGGGGTGTTGTGGGCGTGGAGAAAAAAAAGAAGGCTTGAAATTTTCATCCGTCAAAGAGAAGACGGAATTCTTCTATTTTTCTTTTTTAATTCGAAACGGAATTCATGAAGGAATCCTCGTTAACTTGAGAGCTTATTGTACGCTTTTTAACAAAGCTTTCGCAACTCTTTCCATCGCTCTATCTCTTCCTCTCCTTCCTTCACCCCTAATTCCTCTTTCTCGATTTTTTTCTCTCCCTCTCCAACACTTTTCGAAATGAAGCTTTCTTGAGGGGAAAACGAGCGGAAAAATTACGATGTGGGTATTTTTAATATCCGCGGAAAATTAAAAAAAAAAAATTCCACGCCCTGGTCCCATTCTTACTCCCTTATTTTCCACCCCTTTCCCCCCCCCCTACCTTCCTTCCCTCCTGAAACTGTATCACAACCCTTCCCCATTCACTCCCCCCTATTTTCCTCGTGGTGCATGAAACGACGATCGCTCGGTCGTTGGGCCACCAGAACCAAATTCAGTGACTTCCTCACCACCCCCGATAATATTAATGTCACCTTTCCCACACCCTCCCTACTTGTTTCCATACTTTTATCATTTATTTTTATTCAAAGTGTCATTGATCATTGTGTGCTTTCAATCAATTTTTTTTCAATTTACGTACCAAAATTATCACTTCAGATTAGTTTATATTAAGGATGAGTCGAATCCAAATGTCGATTCTCGATTCCACCGATTCTCAGGATTATAATCGGTATTGATTGCCAAAAGTCGATTCCGATTCCATCGATTCCAGATAGATAAATATTCAAATCTAATTTTATTTATCACATCGTATTTGTCTCAGTAATTTTGGGTGTAGGCTATCAATTTGTACTTTTTATCTACTTAAATATGCTGAGGATATATTTGCTATTTGTTAATAATTATACTTTTTGAGCGACTTAATTGTCTTTGTTGTTTTATTTCAGCCAATACTTGAATTTAAGCAATAGTCGTACCCTACTGGTATATCAATACCTCACCCGTTATTAGGAATAAGAATCGATGGAATCGAAGTCGAGAATGGGGAACTGATTTGAAAGAATCGGAATCGACTCATCCCTAGTTTGTATTTTTATTTGTCATAGATGGACCAAACTATATTTTTCGACAAATCACTCGGAAGCAATTTTTGTTGCATATTTTAAACGTTCACATCAGTTTTGACGTCATCATAAATGGAACGAAATGAGGATTAACATGAGCTACATAAATTCAATTCCAATTTTTCAGTGATCCAGTTAATTTTCCCTCATACATATTACATCTCGAACATCTTCACACTTGTTTATAAGGCATCGAAATTTGGCAAAATGAAACATCGTGTAATGTTCTGGGTGAAATCCTAAACGGTTGTTTTTGAACTCGCCTCACCTCTTCGTTAATGAATTTGAAAAGGGGTAACCTTTGTCAATCATCATTTTTGTTGTCTAAAAAAAGTGTTTTTCTTATATAAATCATAGTATTAAACTTTGTAAAGACATACATTCTTTCTTCAAACGAATGTTTTGACAACTTTTAATAATATGGATGATTTGGCAATGCTTTTAGAAACTGTTTTATCTTTCCTTTGTCCATCATATATGGCAGATATATTTAAATTCACTACCTGCGATGTCGAGTTAAATTGTTTTCATCTTCATCTTTGATATAGTGCCCTTTTCCTCTTACTGTTATGCGAACTAATTAAATTATTTTAAAATATTTATATAAATAATTATTAATGAAAATACTCTTAGTCTCTTATTGATTGAAAATAACTTTTTCTCCTTCTTCTGTCCTCCACAAACGTCATTGGATCATGTTCATATCTCCATTTTGCAGATCTCCCTAATTCGCTGTCTTGGCTTTATCTCTATTATTTTATAAAATGAATCCTGTACATATGCAACACATTATGCACAACTGATGTAGGTCTAGCATAAAATACAGGATAGAGAACTTCCATCATAGCTTGCCTTACCTATATCCCAACTGGACACATTTCCATATTTCTCGCGTCAGTAGTGTGACCCCATTTTGTAATGTTATTTAGAATTTTGACGGTGAAAACATGTATAACTGTGTGTGTGTGAATTCATTTTCTTCGTGGGTAGACTAATCTGCTGCCACCGCAAGGTGGTACACGCGAGATGCATGCATTGCCCCGGAGTAGTAACTAATTTCCTGAAATATAGACCCCAGGAAGGTATCCACAATTTTAAGGCTCTCCAGCGCCTCAGTATATTTTATATCCTGTCATAAATATGGAAATAAATATAAGATAAGATTCATCGCTCCATGGGATCAGACCTGGTGCCTCACCGTGGATGACGGGATACCATTTCAAATTACGAAATAATTTACGATAAAATTTACGAAAGCTTAGCGTACGATAAATTGTTAATGCAGATAATAATTAGTTAGTAAGAGTAAAAAGCAGGTCATTTGTCCCAAAAAGACTGTTTTATCAAGTAATTTAATTTCCAAATCGTTCATTGTGTATCCGCCATCTTGGCTACTTATAAAACTCATAACTCCATGCCATAAGTTATGAAACCAATAAGTTTATCGAATATTTCTTCAACACTTTTTGAATGGTAACTATGGCATGTGATTCCCATAACCTTATAGAATACATGTGTCGTTCCTGCAACTGGCCATAAATATGATATCGATTGATGACAAGAGAGAGCAGAGCGCGGCATAAAATGCAAACAATATGTGTACGCTTGACACGTAGAAAATGAGTGGAAAACACAAAACTAATGAAAGGTGTTCACACTAAATTCCATCCTACGACTATTGTTCGACATTATGTTACACAATTTATCAAAATAGTAGAAAAAATCCAGTTTATGGTGAATGAAAAAGTTCCTTCAGCGCTGAGAATCGTCGTTTTGCAGCGAATCGAAAAGATTAACTAAAGATTTCGAAGGCAAGAGAGCAAGTGCGGCGGAAATGTATGAGAGTGGTGGAACAATAATAGCGTGAGTGAGAAAAAGAGATGTCGAAGGCAGACATTGCGCTTCACAGCAGTGAAACTAGATCAAGTGGAATCATTCGCCAACGTCGGAAGCGGTGCAACATGGGACGCTGGAATCACGACTGGCTTCAGCCAGAAATAGCTCAAGCCAAGAAGGTTCTTGTGATGTAGCGGAAAGAAATATGCCAACCCATAGAATACGGTTGGAAAAAATAATTCATTTCGTGCGAATGCTCGGATGTGTCGAGATACGCCGTAAAACAAATACTTGGAAATCCTGACTGGTGGAGAAAAGACGTCAGCCATATCATGTAACTTAGCAAATGCTCTTCATTGAAGTGATTTCTCTTAAAAAAATGTTAACTTCTTAAAGAAATGAAAATGGAATGGATTTGCATATATGACTACCCAAGAAAGAAAAGTGAAGTAAATTGCACTCATTTCAAGAAGTAAAGTTTTACCATGAATTGATTATAATCATTTCAAAATTAAAATTAGCAGCTAATAACTAGCGGCACAAAAATTAAATATATGTTGCTCATGACCTTGATTTCATTATTATTGAACTTATTGAGGCTCGACCTGATGATTTTTTATAACCAGAAAACCTAGGACAAGAAAATATAAGTTCTAATGCGCTACCTGAAACTATTTCCTGTGCCTATACATGAAAGAGTCCCACTTAGTTACACTGGAAACAACTGACTTTAATTTGAGTTGAACAGAAGGGGAAATAGATGGAAAAAGCCCCCACGAGGAAGACAAACAGTGCTAATTACGTGGTCAAATGAAGAATTCCTTGTTAATAAAACTTAAATAATGGAGTGATAGAGTCAGGACGGTGAATTATTTTGAGAAGAAATAGGAATAAAGGTGAAGTATCTGTCGACAGAAAGTTGGATTGGAATGTACTCATGAGAGTTTTCATGAACCTGGTGTTATTTCTGCAAGCTTCAGTGTTTGAATGCTGAAGTATGAGAAGAAATAGATATATCATTGTCCTCTTTTAAGTATGCTTTGGAAATTCTGGGGCCATTGAAGCACACTTTCTCTGGAGCAGTTTGAATTGGGTAATTTAGAAAGACAGTAGGAATTGGGGATCGGGTTGGTGTGGTGTTTAGAGTGCTCCCCTACAACACGGGCGGCCAGGGTTCAAATCCCTGCAGAGGTGGATGTTTTTTAGAGGAAACCGATTCCTTCTTGAGTGTCTTGTGGATGACACTTCGAGTACAATACTCTGTCTGCCGTATGAGACGTTAAACCATGGTCCCATTGGCGCCTTTCGTTAAGAGCAGACTAATGCCGACGCCGGGTTTCTATCCATCCCTCCTCCCTTACCTGTCCCCTATGGCACAAATGACCTTAGCCGTCGCACAGTCGTCCAAAGTCCCCAAAACCTGGCCAACGTAAGAAAAATAAAGCATCTACATAGAGAATTTTGATTGCTGGATCGGTGAGAGGAAAGGTTACAAAGTCGAAAGTCACAGCAGTTGGGTAAACATTTACCCACTTGCGCACACCATTCACATGGACAACGAGCGCCCTACGGGTAACAAGTGCATCGAGCGTGCGTCCATAAGAGCAAACTTGTTTTTGAAGTGCTGCCAATTCGTTCTTGGTGAAGAGAATAAATTTATGGAAGATGGAGTCTCCAGTAGAAAATTAGTACTACAGGTTGATATTATTTTATTTTTCAATTTTTAAATATATTTTTAAACAAGGCCGTTTAAAATAATGGTGTTTTTGAGCGAAAATCCGCGCTTTAACTAACCAAAAGTTAATGAATTCCGGATAATTCTGAAATAAACGATACATCACATTGTTAAGAATTTAAGAAACTTAACATTAGCTTGAAGAATAGCATATACAATCCTCTAATTCGATAGTTATTAATAAAATAAAGTTCGATTTTTGTCCCGAAAAACGAGCTTGGCTTGGAGCATGCTGCACTCGACTGTATGAATGATTTTGTGAACTTCCCATAACAGTCATTTGTTATATATTATTGATCACATGCACCATTTGTTATTGCAGCTCAATTACAATTGCAGATAATAATTAAAGGAATTGCGAATAATTTGCCCAAAATATTTTGGCGTACTCCGACTAGACTGGTTTTATATAACCTCAAAAGCACATGCACAACTAATTGCACCAAGGCCATTCTTTTTTCAATTAAGAAAAATTTTGCGAAAAGTTTTCAAAAATATATTTTTCGCAATTCTGACTGTGGATTTGGTTTTAGCACACTCAAATACATAAGTATGCAAACTTTTATCAAAATTGGAATACTATTTCTCATGGTGACCAACTTTCGGGGCATATTGACCACTGTGCGTCGGTGGTCTCCCTTAATATCCAATCCAATTCGACAGTAGGATTTATTACCAACAGATGAACATTTTTAAGTTTCATTTTAATTCAGTGCAATAGAAGGTTTTACCTCAGTATACGAAACTCATCTATTTAATATTTTCCACAAATTACCAGACGTAACACGTCCGCCGCAATGTTCTTCTCTCTGCCGGAAATCTCACCCTCGAACTGTCTATATCTCCCTAGTCGTCTTTGCCACCCTTCCTATTCCAGTCACTCCCTCTTCCCTATTCTCTATCCCTCTCTCTTCCTCGCTCCGAGTTGATTAATGCTACCTTTGAGCGAACACCTAACACAGTGCTGCGCCACCACCTCTACCTGCCCAACTCTCTGGAGCAATCCTCGTCCGCGGCTTCAACTTTTAATAAACCATAATTCCTCAAAGCCTCATTCACGTCTGTGTGTGTGTCCGTGCAAGCTTGTGTGTGAGGGTTCACTTCTCTCCACCCTAATTACGCCCCCTCTAGCTCCTGCAACAAAGACCGCCCTTCATGCCGGACGCCGTTCGCTCCTTCTTTTTCTTCGTCTTAATTTCCTCCCACCGCCTCCACCCCCTCCCCTCTGTATCTCTGATCTCACACCCCCCTTCGACCCTTCCCACCTGACCCAGACTGCCTCCTGTGATTTAAGTGCTCTCGAATCCCTCAAACATTTTTCCATCCTTTCCACATTTGCCTTATCGTCGTCGTCATCCACCCTCGTTCGCTTCTTCTTCTCTCGGCCAATGCGACGTCCATCCGAGCGATCTCTTTGCCCAACCCCCTTCCGGTTTTTCATTCGACCTCGACCCCGTGGGCAAATTCCGGTTTAATTTTGAGAGTCCATCCAAAGAAATAGGCCCATATGTTTATATATATATATATATATATATATATATATATATATATATATATATATATATATATATATATATATCTCTGAATGCATGTATTTGAATGATTTACCTGAGTTTGAAAATGATTTTCGGGAAGTTGCGCCAACGGAACAAAACCGCGCTCTCCGTTAGTCCGCGAAACTGGGTCACGATGTCGGTTGATTCCTATGCATGTGTATGTCTGTGTAAGTTTGTGTGGGATGGAGGCACTCTGCAAGGTTTTGACTTGAGACCTCGGGATCATTCATGGCGACGGCTGATTGGCTTTGGGTTTTCTGTGGCGTGAGCAGGATGGCAGGGAGACCTTCACCACGCCAGTGAAGAGATGTGCGCGATTTTTCCTCCTGTCCTCAGGCTGGAGATATTTTTTCCACCTCGCTAACCTTGAGCTCGATGATTCAGATGAACTCCCAAGAGAAAATGTTTTCACAAATGTGGATATTTTTTGGGGTATTGGGTGGAATGTAACTATAAAATATTCATTAACAATAAACCGTAATTTCAACTGTTGAAAATTATGGAAAATTATGGTGGAATGTAACTATAAAATATTCATTAACAATAAACCGTAATTTCAACTGTTGAAAATTATGTTTTACACATTTATGCAAGCACTGTAGGCAATATTCACGATGTCATAATTTAAAACGTTTGCTCACATTTTTCGCTAACATTATTTATTGCGTATGATATACGTTAGAGTGGTTTGCGGTCAATAATGGAAACGTAAACAGAAATAATTTCGTGTAAATAATCCAAATCTTGGCTGAAAGAACGATCGTACGAAAAAGTGTTGTGGTAATCTTGAACCGTTCCTCAATTTGACGAAGTCCGGGTCGTATTTTGAAAAATCTGTCGAATTCACAAAGTATAAAGAGATGCTATAAAAATCATTCCCTATAGTGGAAAGATATATCAACAGATTTTATTTCGTTGTATTAACGGCAAGAGGTACGTGAAGTTATTTATTTATTTATTTTGATGTGATGTTCTATTAATAATCTTACACATATGGATTTTTTCAACCTTTATTTTGTTAGTCTATTTAGGCTCCTTTTAATACCACTGTCTCTGCCTGCGATTTGGTGGTTTTTTTGAATTGGTACTGAACTGTATTGTGAATGTTAGATATCATGTACCTTTGGCTGATGCTTTTCTCATGTGGCCTTTTGAAATTTTATAGCAATACATTCAAAAACTTCTACATTATAAGGGTCTTAGTTTATGAATTCCGTGATGTCATTTGTTTTCAAATTATGTTGCTTTGTTTATGACGATATGTCATAAGAGAAGTATAAAAGCAATCCTTTAAGACAAATTATTACAGACTCAATTTCTTTGTACAGATTCACTGCCTTTCTTCTCTCTGCATGCGTGTGGTTTAGTTTACTGTTTAGTTCGGTAAAAATTGTCATCTTATCTATAAAAAAGAAACTGTGACTGTGCGATCAGTTATAATTACCAAACCACAGCACGGAAGGTCGTAAAACTATGTAGCATGACCCATTATGTCACCGGAAAGGTTTATGGCTCCTTTTTGTTTACCTAATGGTCTCCGGTTCGACTTCAGACGAGTAAATTTGTTTCCATAAGAAATACACGTATAGTTCGTTTTTCTGACTTACAGATATTTTTTCTTTTGCATATTTAAACTAGAAATAATGGTGAAACAAAGTTGCAACAAACACCATTGGAAAGAAAAATGAATAAACATTCTTACTTTTGCAATTAATTTTTGTTTTCCAACTTTGATTTACTTTAAGGAGGTTGGTTTGCGACTGAATGAGTCATAATTCTAGCGGCATCCCGATTGTTTTAGTTATGTACATGAGCCTTTAAAAAAATACAGCTTTGATTTGTAATATGTCTCATTTAGAGGAAAGCTGAAATATCGCATTAAAAATGAATATTAGGAAGACCGGTCTACGAAAAGATTATTTAATCAATTGCCGAGAATGGAGTAGTGCAGCGATTATGCCTAAATATGTAATTAGATTTATGAAACCTTTTCTACATTATATATCGCCAGAAATATCTAAAAATTCATGTGATTGTTATATTACAATATTTTCTCAAGTAAACCCCTACATTTACATTTATTTCAAGGTTAATTAATTTCTAAAAAGTTTGGCGACCTTGTGCTGAACTTTATTTATGTCTTTAGTGACTGGTGTTTGATGTGCGTGTACTGAAGTGCTTTCCAACTTTAAACACATTGAATAAGTTCTT
The DNA here is from genome assembly GCA_963169105.1 of Ceriagrion tenellum. Taxonomy (NCBI): domain Eukaryota; kingdom Metazoa; phylum Arthropoda; class Insecta; order Odonata; family Coenagrionidae; genus Ceriagrion; species Ceriagrion tenellum. The sequence goes on from OY720635.1 coordinate 15,815,858, forward strand.
TTTAGAAGTTCTCATACTACATAATTGTCCTTTTCAGGAGTAAATTGATCACTGAATGATTTTTTTGTAGATTTCAGTACTATAAATCACATTATACATTGTTTCTGTATAATTAAATTGCTGCTACACAGTCCTTCATTCCAACCTAGCGGTGGATGAGAGCAAAGGTAGCGGGTTGTGAATTGGAAGGTGTGAGGTTCATTTCTCTGAAGTGGATTATATTTTTCTTCTTTTATTCATATTTTTCTCACTAACATCTTTTAAAAATTTTGTTTTCATCATTGCAACTTACTTTAAAAATATTTTCCTCCCAAAAAAGGCAAAAATTGAACGTTTGAACGAACGCTTCGTTGCCTACAAAAATTTGAATGTAAGAATTTGGATCAGATCGACCGTTCAGTCGCTAGAGCTCAAAATTGTGAGAAATAATATGGAAGAAAGAGTAAAGAAAGTAATTTATATAGATGATGGGCTAATGGCATTAAGAATAGGAATGTCACCTAAGGTCATAATTCAAATATATATGCCTACTTCTGTCTATGACGATGAACACACACAAATTCAAAATCACAAAGGTATACATTAGGATTTAAAAACAAATGGTTTGTATTATTCAGAAATATTTATGATTGCAAGCGTTCATGAAATCTGTAAGTTCCGCATTTATCAGTCGTTCACAAGATATGTTAATTATTATTATGCGACAACAAAATGTTATAGGAATATTTACCGGGTCTGTTTGGGTTATATGAAGCCCTTCGTTTTTTGAACGATGTTTGTCATTGATCGAGGTGGTACTATATTTTCAAACGGACAATTTACAGCTTCTGAAATGTGCCTCTCTGTTTGAATTACCACGGTATGTGTAAGTTCACTTCCAACGCTGCCACATGTATGACCGACCCCAGCGCCCCGATCAGCTAACTAATGTGTCTCAGATAAAATTTCGATAATAATCATTTAATTTCTCAAAAACTAAGTCAGTGACTTACCGTCATTTTTGCACTAATCAATTTCTGAAATCCTTTTTTATGTCATATCTATTTTTTGTATAAACGACATGGGTTTCAATACTCTAAATCTATATTTTATGTACCAAGGATCCACTCCTTCTGTACTACGTAATGTAAATATAGCTATTTTCAAATGCGATTATTGGTAAAACCGGGACGGAAAGGTGTATTTCTAATTAAGCCCATCGATAAAGGGTCTCTTATTCTATAATTTCTGCAAATATGAAGAAATAAGACATGGACTTTAGTTTTCGGACCAACCTCCTTAAACAATGAAAAAGCAAGCATTTTTGGTGCGCTGTCCCCTTGGCGACCGATAGCATTGTTGAAGCCGAACCTCTTATGAATATATAGTGACTATAGGCTTCATATCCAAGAATCCATATGATTCTTAAGAAATACATTGTATGAGATATATACCGATATATTTCGATTGCTATATATGGTATAAAATATGTTCAATGTTTTTCACACCCGTTGAATTTAAACGGGAAATTTCTGCAAGTAATATATGTGGAAAGGATAAGACAGAAGAAAATATATCACATGGTCAATTCACAAAGTTTTTAATTTTGAGTTAATGTATTTTCGAGAGGTAGAAGTTCGAGGGTACGGTCGAGAGAGGGAGATATAGTGTGTGTGTACCTGACGTCCCGTGCCTCATTTCGAAACAATAAAAGCGTTATACAGATGACCTTCAAAACTTTTCAGAGGGCTCATAAATCGGAAAAATTTGGGTAAACGCGGGAGATCTGGGGAGGGAGGAGGGGGAATAGAGAGATTTGGGTGGGTGGAGGGTTGGGGCGTAGTAAGTGTGAGGTGTGGTGGTAGGTCATCAGCCGTGTAAAGATGTAAACGTTTTGGAGATGAAATGGTGACATGTCCTATGAGAGTGTGTTTGGAGAAGCTCAGTTTTTATTGTGGTTTCTTATTATGCGCGGAAAGAACGAGTTTTTGTACCTGTCGGTTTGGCAGTGTATCTCTCTTATTTTATCGCATCTGTCAGATCTATTAATGTAGTGAGGAGTCATTATAATATTCTCTATATCGCTCTGAAAAATATCAGTTCTGAATTTATCAACCAGCCTAAGTCTAGCGTGCAGCCTTCGAGTCTCTAGGAGCTCCCACCTTAATCCTTCTAACAGTTGTAAAACACTATATGTACGCTCGTAGCAGTTTTTAACGAAGCGCGCTGCTTTCCTTTGTATTTTGTTAATTTTTTTGGTTAAATCTCTATGACCAAGGTCCAAAATGCTCGCGGCGTATTCGAGGTGTGGCCTAACCAGAGCGAAGTAGCATCTCTCTTTGACTTTTCCATCCGCTGCATACTGAGAAGGAGAGAAGAGGTTGTACGATTTCGACTGGTGGGGGAGGGGGGGCGGAAGGTGGGAAGGAAGTAATTCCTTGCAACTTACGCCACCCGTTCATTGTGTCCCAATCAACGAATCGACCCACTTCTGCTCGCCCTTCGCTCCTCTCCTCTGCCTCCTTCGACCCTCCACCTCACACTCGCGCGTGCTAACCGTCTTGACATATTTCCTTTTTTTCCCCTCCCCTCCCTCCCTCCTTCGCCGTCATCCCCCCTTCTCCCATCATCCCCCAATCCCACCTCACTCTCCGCAGTCTCCACATTTGATTCTCCCGCTCCACTAACTTCTCATTACGACGACATCTCCAAATGAATATCCCGACCACCTCCTCCCCCACGATGGTCTTCCTCCTCCTCCCTTGTTCATTCTTGTTCATCCCTTCATCCACATCCCTCTCGCACCCTTAAACTCCTCTCCTCGTTCCTCCCCGTCCCCTCTTCAAAGTTTCTCCCTTTCCCTCTTCCCTTATCTCCTCCATGGATTAGATATTTGGGGCGGCGACCGACGGCTAAGGTCATTTGCGCCAGAGGGGATAGGTAAGGGAGGAAGGGTGGATAGAAACCTGGCGTCGGCATTAGCCTACTCTTAACGAAAGGCGCTAAGGGGACCACGGCTTAACGTCTCATCCGACATACGGAGTAGTCCACTTGAAGTGCCCTCCACAAGGCACTCATGTAGGGATCGGGTTCCCTCTGAAAAACATCTTCCTCTGCAGGGATTTGAACCCTGGCCGCTCGTGTGGTAGGCGAGTAATCTAGTCACCACACCAACCCAATCCCCCCCTATTATTCAAGCAGAGAGCAATTGACATGTAAATTTTACATAAATACGCACCTACCAATTATGCCGTTTCCTTCCGGGGTAGGCAGAGTCACTAAGTTTCACTGATAAGTACATATTTGTACACCTAACTCTACTTCAATAATTTCCTCCACACTGACCTATCCTTGCAAATCTCTTTAGCCTCATTTACCCCCATACGCTGCTTCATACACGCCCTCCTGTTTTTAAGACTCATTATATTTCTCGACTAAATTTGACAAATACCGGAAAAAAAATTGCTGCACAACTGTTAGTGTTGCCGACAGTAAAAGGTTACACAGGCGCGTAGGCCACACTTGTGGCCCAGTCACACCGGCTTCTTTTCGCGCGCTATTGAATACTAACACTGCTTCAATTTGTTACAAACGACCATGTGAGGCTTTTGAGGACATAAAAATGTATAGCTACTGAAACTTCTGTGTATATTATGCCATTCTATGAGAAATGGCACATAAATTAAACACTGTGGGCCACTCCTGTGTCCCAAGCGCCTATTGTCGAGTTTAGGTTGTTCGTGTTTCCCACCGGGTAAAACTCGACGTCACTGCCGACCCTCATATCCTCATGAGTATTTTGGAAGTAACTGGTGAGAAGAGATTCAAAAGTTTCATACTGTAATTGAAAGGTGTCATAGTCACTCCTACCTTCAGTAATGTGTTTGTACGGTTAATAAACATATAAAATTTTCTTAAATGGACTTCCCTGTGCCTTGTGCGACATGAAAGGAGAAGTTTTTTACCGCAATAAAAGTCTCAAATTTCCTTATGAAGCCGTGGTAGAGTATTTTATCTGGTGCCGGAGGCTGTTGAGAAGGGGTTATATTCGTGTGGACAAAAGTTGGAATAGTTTCCTTATGGGGAAAGTCGTTCATTTCCCAATAGAGTTATTCTGAAAACTTTCCGAGACGAGAAGCTCAGCCATTGGGCGAACAAGGCGCCTAAGAGAATTATCCAGAGTTGCATGAGCCATAGGAAAGGAATTGTCATACCACATTATATTATTTTTATCTCCATGCTTGAATATAATGCTTTTTATGGTAGAATATTTTACTCTCAATTGTTCTTTCATTTTTATCTCACCCATGCTAAACCAAGGAAAGACTTTGGACTTCGTACAATAATAGAAATATAAGGGTGTAATAAGATCTATCCATTCAGCTATTACACCAGTGCGTGTTGATGAAAAAATGGCTCCAATGGCTTCAAATAAGTGGTTACACTCGTCAAATAAAAATAATATTACACAACGATTTCTGTACTTAAAAAAGTCTGTCCTCATCTTTTTTATCACTTTCAACCTTAAGTTTTAGGTTCATTTTCCCTTCAGTTCGCCGACATTGTAGCCAAAATACGCGTATCCGACACAAATCCTTGTCTTTTATAGACCAAGCTCATCTCGAGTCTGATTCTTCCAGAAGTAGGGCCCATTTGAATGTGTGAGTGAGTAATTGTTTTGAGTGCGTGAGAATGTGATTGCTCTGTGTTTGTCCCTGGCGTGGAATTTCATTCCAATAAACAATCACAGATAATGTGTTTGTGGTAATAACCCAGGTATCCTTAACGGGGTCTCACGAGCCCTGTAAAGGATCCCATGTTGGGCTGAGTATGTTTGTGTCTATGAGTGGTCACTGGCGAGGAATTCATTCTCGTAAACCACCACAGGGGGATTTTCTGGTTGAGAGGTTGTGGTTGGCCACTGACGTTTTCGCTAAACCAGCACATTAAATATTATTTTTTTATTGCTCATAGTGTTTATTCATGCATCATAGCTATTCGTACATCATAGTTGCACATACAAATATTAATAGTAAAACGTACAAAAACTTTATATATTCAAAGTCATAATTTATAACATTCATAATCAATAATTACATCATTCATAAAACATAACACATTTTTTCATGCTATCCCCGCTATGTCCATAGGAATTGTCAGCAGGTGTCTACCAATATACTCTATGGTTTCAGGCTTGATGGAGTGGAATAACTAAGTATGAAAGAGTGGGCAACTTCCACTGTGACAAAATTTATTCCGACCGGTTTCGTTTGTTACAGCATCTTCACCTGAAGATGATGTAGCAAGTGGAAGTGAAAGAAGCGAAACCGGTCGGAATAAATCTTATCGCTGTGGAATTTGCCCATTTTCTCATATTTAGGTGTCTCGTTAAATCGTTTTTGTTCTTCAATTAACCAATTTTTAATTTTTACCTTGACCTTAGATTTTTTTAGTTTACTTATACTGTGTCGTATAACTTTGAATTTTTTTGGCACAACAGCCTACCTACGTACTACTACCGTACTCTTTTTAATGCAGTGGTACCATATAATTTATTTTTTTTATCTTTTTTAATTTATCTTTTTCGATGTAATTTTTTAAATAGTGATTACAAAAATATTTATCTAACATTATGATGTACCTGCATAATTTATCCAACCTTAGAATGCCTAACTGTTTATACATATCTTCCAATTTTCTGTCTTTTTTCCAATTCGTTATATGTCACTTTGGTAACGTTCCCCTCCCAGTCCCATGCATCAAATTAGAACAAAAGAAGATATTGTATATAAAGTTAGGCAATCTAAGGTTGGATAAATTATACAAGTATATCATAATTTTATTATTACTATTATTTTTTGACGAGAGGTTCAAATAATTACAGCCACTGGAGAATTTTTTAATACATATTTGTTACAATACGAGTCCGTAGAGCTCAAGTTTCCTTGATTACTTGCTTTGATTCTTTATCTGTCGTGTAATTTTGAATGAATCAGCGGCTTCTCTAGATTTTTTATAGTGTCCTAAATTGCTTCTGTCATTATATCCTGTATTCCCAGAAATGTTTGTGAAGCGGGAATTACTTCCCCTTGCCCCCATATTTCAATAGGAGCGGTGCCGAGAGTAATTATAGGACGCTCTTTCTGTACGAGGAAAAAACGCCGCGATAAAATCGCTAGAGGAAGCAATCTCTTCGCCTGGTCTTTCCTCAACTGTACCCAGAAGATTGAGATAATTATACCATTGAGGCTAGTAATTCAACATTTTGGAGCAGCCACTGAGTTGCATCAAGCTTGTACTTTCAGTTCGTCATTTGAAAACGAGAACATCGGTGGATTAACAAAAGATTTGCCCCGAGCTGGCGAGTATTTTTGTTTTGCAATAACCCTCCCTTTTGTGATCTTGACTGCAACCAACTCCGAATTTCATCGATTGAAGTCGAAAAGAGGAGACGCTTTTCCCAGCGCTTGTAAAAAACATTCGGTTACTTGTCAACGCTGTTTTTAGTAGAAGCAATTTCAGGGTTTCGGATGTGTTGAAATGTATTTTTAAGTAATTTGGCTGGGATTTGATAGAGCATTTTTTTACTCGAAAAATATGTATGTATCGGTAGAAGCAAAATATATCCTCACTGATAGAATATTAAGTAGATAGTGAGAATATTTTGTGATTGGCTATTACGCTGCGGAAGTATTTTAAGCCATGCAATAATTCATTTATAATATTGAAGATGCTGAGCCAAAGGATAAGTTGGTCTCATTCATTAATATATAACCATAACAGTATCAGTCGGGTACATTTTGAAATACCGACAATTATCAAAAATCGGGAACATTGATCCATTCCAATTTAGCGGACACCGAACCAAAGAATTATTATTTATTTTACATTGGCAATGCATCAAGGCATTGGTCTTCGATATATACCTTTACTAAAGTGCTTTCGTTTTAACTCGAGAATTGTTTTTTCATTTGTTTCGAGTTTTGTATACATGATAAGCTATAGCCAACATCCCAGTTCTCTACTGTGAACGTCTGTTCAATTAATGAATAGGAATCATTTCATAATATACGAGCATGAAATCCGTTTTGATCATTCTTAAAACTATTATTGGATTTAATCACAGGTTTATTGTGTGCGCACTTATAAGTTATAGAGATTAACGCAATCAGCTCATCATCAAGTTTTAAAGGCAGTGCCTTGTCGTAACAGCCACATGTCCCTCCCTGTTCTTCGCTGTTTCTTTCAGCTGGGCGTATGACGTCATTCCCATCTCGCGTGCAAACGCTCTTTACGTATGCTGTCCTGGGTCGACCTCTTGTTTTCTTCCCCACTACTTTGCCTTCAAATATGTTGGTCAGAAACTGATTATTTCTCATTATATGTCCAGTCAGTTTTGCTCTCCTTTGTCCAATTGTTTTTAAAAGATCTCTTTTCATTTACTTCTTCTAGCTCCTGTAGATTGCTTTTTCTATCATCCCACTTCGTTTTTGTTAATTTTCTCCAAGCCCAAATTTCCATTGCTTCAAGCCTGATTCTTTCCATTTTCCTGATTATCCACGTTTCGCATCCATATAGCAAAACCCTCGAAACAAATATTTCTATGAACTTTTTCCAAGTCTCAAACTGATGTGGGTATTAAGTAATAAGTTCTTGTTTTGAAACGCTTGTTTAGCCAAGGTTATTCTTCTCTTAATCTCAGTATCACATGTATTATCATTGTTTATAATACTCCCTAGGTGGCAGAAGGTCTCAACCTGTTCCAGAATTTCATTTCCTAATTTACTATTTGTTATGGCATTTTCCTTCCTCTTGCTTAGTACCATTATTTTGGTCGTCTTCTTGTTTATATTTAACTTATAATCTTCTAAGATTTTGGAGAGTGTATGGATCATTTTATTCTTGTCCTTTTCGGAGTCAGCATTTACTGCTATATCATCCGCAGAGGGGATACTGTGGATGCTTTTCCCGTTCACTTTACTTTCCTTTAGTCTTTTCTTGCATTCTATCAATTGCTTCTTCTATGAATGTGTTAAATAGATAGAGTGATAGAGGGCATCCTTGTCTTACTCCTTTTCTTATTTTGGCCTCTTTTCTGCATCCATTTATGTCTATTTCTGTTTTCTGAGACTTGCACAGATGTAAAACTACTCTTCTATCTTTCCAATCTAGATCGATTTTCGTCAATTTATAAAAAAAAAGTCTCCAGATTGTGGCCCCAAATAATCCTATTGGTTTCTTCTGTGGATTGTTTTTCGCATAGAGGTCCTAACGGGGAGAAAATGTTGAAAGTTTTAAACTGAATTTGAAGACCTATGTCAGAATTCTATCAGAAATTGCAAGTTTCATCAGAGGTAAATTCGTATTTATATATTTTTACGTCCTTTTTCGATCAATTTGATGGTGCCAGGCTAGTGAAAATGAGAGATGCAAATTTTAAGATAGATTTAAGCGGCTGATTCCTGTCTTTGGTTACGCATAGTGATTGCATTAATCTGGTGCATATAGAAATTCTCAATGATGAAAAATTTCCTAAACAATCAATACGCAAAACTACAAACGCGACTTGTATAATTACTTTACCTCTTGTATTTAATGTTTCCGTCTATTTTATCCTCTCAAATACTCATCTAGCTTAAAAAATATGATAATTTTCGGCGATACTTTGTGGAATTTGCTAAATATTTTGAATGAATAGGGTACACTTTGTTTTTCCACAATGAATTTAATGACTTACGACCATGGTTTCGACGATTAATGTCATCATCGGGTGAGGATGCATTTTGGTGCTACAACTTATATACTAGAGTGGGACCTTCCCTCCACCTTCCTCCCCCACACCTCTACAGTCCCCTCCCCACTCTCTCCAGTATATAAGTTGTTGTACCAAAATGTATCCTCACCTGATGATGGCGTTAGTCGGCGAAACCATGGTCGTACGTCATTAAATTCTCTGTGGAAAAACAAAGTGTAACTTATTAATTCAAAATCTCATCTAACTTGATTTTAGTGCATGAATTGGAGTGTTGTTTTCCTCAGAACTGTCATAGTTATTCGTAGATGTGATGGTATGGAAAATTGAAATAATTGTGAGGAGATTTGCGGATTCACTCGGACTTGTAATTTCTCATTCAATGTCTCATCAATTGCATCTGTACATTGCGTCGGATAGAGTTTCCAGCCATGGACATGTGGACAGTAGGGGGTTGAAACAGTAAATGTTTAGGAATGAATTAACGGGCGTTTGAGCAACCTTGAGAAACCCGAGGCCTTGTGACGATTAGATGTGTGATCGGATGCTGAGTGAGGGGAGAAATGTGATTAAGAACGGCCAAGGAGGAGAGGGGAAAAAGGGGAGTGGCGGGGGGCAAGAGGGATGGAGACGAGGGATGGAAGTGGAACGAAGCGGAACGGGGTCGAATCAAGGACCGGGTGATGGGACCATCTTGGCTAAAATCCTGCCTCCGCGTTATAATTGCATTGAAAAGTTTTATATGATTACCTACATTTTATTCCTGGAACCTTTTATTCCTGAAAAACACCGCATGAGACTGTAGTTTAGCGTATTTGGCATACAGGCATGAAAAATAAAAAAGGAATCGTTATATATTGCATTTTCCCACAGTATAAACCCCTTTAAATGGGACATAGCTAGTGATGTTACTCTAGTATAGTCTACGATGCACTGATATCCTCGTTTATAGTCCCTCAAAGAACTTTTAAGTTTCTTATTCCTTCGTTTGAGTTGTAAATAAGTGCCAGAGTTTTCTAAATGTTAAAACGCGATGGTAGGTGAAATAATTTACTAGAGTTGTAACATTAAAGTAAAAAATCGACGTGTTTGTAATTTTCTAAATTTTTATCACAATAGAACAAACCAGTTATAATGATATTGCATCATCATCAAAGCTATTAATGCTTTCTAGTGCAGAAGGCGGTATATATATGTATATCAGATGGGATAAAGGGAAGGAGTTGAGACGTAAATAATTTTTGGGAGAAGCGAAGAGGACAAAACTGGCTATACAGTACAAAGAATACCCACCGAGGGAGGCGTACAAAAACAAAGCAAAATATTAAAACATCAGGCGAGAGGAATGGTAAAATGGGAGACAATTTTTCTGGATTATAATCATTTAAACTCTATGGATTCACAAATAAAAAGGTGAAACAATTTCAAATTTTTTAAAAGAAAGATCTAGCATAGCTCCTCAGTCTAATTATTATTATCATCATACGTCGTTTAGTCCTAAAATTGATTGACTGCAGCCCTCCACCCTTCTCTAACTGACGCTAGCTCCCTTACTTCCTCGTAGCTCTTTCTATGTACTCTCCTCTTTATTTGGTACGCGGACTTATACTTGGGTCTTCCTGTGGTGACTTTTCCCTCTATTTACCTTCAATTACGTTCATCACACACTCATTGTGCCTCAGGGTGAGTCCAATCCATCTGATGTTCCATCTAGTCCTTTTCTCTTCTACTCTTCCGAAAACCTCATCATTTATCCGTCCATGCTTTCTTAAGCATACTCATCCAGCACTGTATTTTAAGGCTTCCAGTCTGTTCTAGTCTAATTTTCCATGCTTCCAAACCATAGAGTGCCAAGCTCTTCATGAATGTTATCGAATACTGTTTCTTGGTTTGTAGTCCTATCTTCCTTGACGAGAGCGGTTGTCTTTTTACCATGATCGCCTTCTTAGCTTGACCGATTCTTCGCTTTATGTTCGTTGTACTTTATCCGTCCCAAGTGATGGTTATTTTGATATTAGTGAAGGAATTCACTAGCTCCAATTTCTCTCCTCTCAGTGTAACTTCTGCTTTCAGGTTTTGTCTTCCGCATGCTATGATTTTTGTCTTTGACTTATTCATTTCATGCTAGGAGAACTTGGTCCATGCGTATAGTAACCTTTGAAGATCATCGTAAGTTTTTGCTGTAACTGAGATATCATCTACGAAGCATAGAACGTGTATTTATTTTCCCTTTGTCTTTATTCCTCTCAGTAAAATTTCTTATGCTTCTCTTAGGGCCTCCTCCAAGTACATGTTGAACAGTGCTGAAGAGAGATATCATCCCTGTCTTACTCCTTTGTTAATTTTGTCTTCTCTTTGTCTTCCATCTCTCATTCGCATTTTGACCATTTTTTTTCCTCTATAGCTGGTAGATTATACTTCAGTTGTTATTATCTATTTAGAAATTTTTCCAGTAGTCTGATCATTTTGTTCCACCCAACTTTGTCGAAGGTCTTCTTCAGATCCACGAATGTGGCATACAATGGCTTGTTCACATTTTTTCTACTTAGGCAGAGTATGACCTCCCTAGTACTTCTGTTCTTCCTAAATCCAAATTGGTTTTCTGAGACCTTTGCTGCAAAAATATTGGATAGATGGTTTAAAATCGGAGGAGTCTAATTTTTGACGCTGTTGTTTTACGGTTGCCCTAAGTGCGTTGTTCTTGTACTATATAAACAACCTAACCTGTGTATTGTATACAATACGCTAGGACCGAGAAGGTTAAGTCCGGCCGGAGAGATGGCATGGTTCATGTGAATTCAGGTTAGTGCAAGATATTTTAGTTAGAGTGGAGAGGAGGAGAGGGAAGGGAAACTAGTATACCCACGTTAAAGGTCTTATTTAAAGTAGATTTATGGGAAGAAACGTGGAAGGCAACGAGGGGGAACAGAGAGAAAGCGCGGATCGTTGCAACTAGAGCGGTGGTCATTCAAACAAACACTGTGAGGAGTAGTAGATAAACCAACCTAAAATAAGGCAAATTGGCAAATGAAAATGTAAAAATCCTAGCTATAAATGATATGACCCATAATCCTAGCACGTACGTCATTGAGGTCTCACCCTTTACGCGATATGAACTTTGCCCTTACCGTATCCCTACAACAGTCAAACCAAGAGGAGTGATTTCCTGGGAACGTTGAGGATATACGGGTAGAAAAATACATCCTCGGCCAGTTCGTCATTGCCTCTGTCGACTCGCTCTTACGCCTCGCAGAACAACTGATAACGCCGTGGTTTATCCTCAGGTTACAGTGCCTCAGGCAATGAGTGTAAAAGGGGAAATAGGATGAAGAAATAAAACACCTTATGCACAATAAGATTATTAAGATATAGTTTGAAAATAGCTCAATAATGAAACCTTCCTTAAATAAATAAAATATACTTTATGAGAAAACTATGAATATATTTACTATCCAACAATTTAAATCCACAATTAAGATGATTCATTAGCCAAAAAAATGAAAAACTAGGAAACAGAACACTTTGGTGTATTTTGTAATAAATGGCGTGCATGTTATGTAGATTTAATGTAGTTTTAACTACATAAAATCTTTTCACTAGCGTGCATCTTATGTAGATTTATTGTAATTCAATGAAATATTTTTAGCAAATTATTAAAACATTGCATAGGTTATTGAAAGTGTTTAGTAATTTTGTCCTTAAAACGAAGGATAGATTTTGTAAAAGGCGTTACAAAATCAGCGAAACAAAACAAAGTAAAAATTCTGAATAACTTCTTATAATATAAATTCAAACTATTGAATAAAAATGACAATCTTATTACGTGAAGCAGAAATAGGTTTCACTCGTACGATAGATGACTTTAAGGAACAGATTTTTCGTTGACTGATTGTAACTACGGTAACATATTTAAAATGGAGTGACGTCCGTTACACTTTATAATGAATTACTGAACTATCATAAAATCATATATGAGAACTTAATTTACTACACTCACAAAGACCCTTTCTTTTAGTCTATTCCTGGTCTTAAAACGGGTGTAAATATAAATACAATATTCATTCTATTAAATTAATTTTTAATATATGTCATATGTCGATTTGCCTGTGATGTTGATTTACCTATGATTAAAAAGTATGTGAATATTGAGGCGCATCCATTTCCGGATAACATTACCAACAGATTATGAAGGTATCTGTAGTGCTCGTGAAGCCTGGCGCTTTTACTTCCTTGGGCTGCAGACAAATGACAGTCGGAAGTTCTCAAGTTGTCCGACGGAGGACGCATTTCCAGCCTCTGTCTTTACCTATCAAAACACTGCCCAAAGCCAGAAACTTTCGGTGCTATTCTTCAACTTTCTTTGAATTAGTTGCTGCAATCGTAAGAAAAATACCACAAAACCCCCGTATCGATCGGGCTTCAACTCTGAAAACCATAGAACAACTTGCTCTTTTTTCTTTCCACATCAACGCCAGACGTGCATAAATAAACTGCAGCGTTCTAGGTGGTGGCTGAAAGAAACGGGAAATATCTGGCGATAACTTAAAGGACTACGTCACACAAGATAACATACACAACTGAGAAAAATTCATTAATTGCTTGTTTACACTCCAATGATTTTACGGTGTTCCATTTGGGGCGCGCGGTATTTATTATGCATATTTCATGAGAAACTTCTCTCTCGATTCATTGTGATATCAATACATATATTTTATTTTAAATGCAGCACTTTCAATATTTTTCCATGCTAAATCAGAATGTAGAGAGACGCCCGCGTATTTATTTGTCCTCCCTCTGCGATTTCGCATTGTGTTCTATACCCTACGTTTTTTTTCGATTTCTCTACTTCCAACTCCTTAAGGTAGTTTGAGTGAAATATTATTCTACTCAGAAACCTATAAATTTGGTCTTATTTTAAAGAAAAATATCTCATCCTTCTAACGACATCAAAAATTTAACCCCTTATCTCATTACTTTCGGAGATATTTGCCAAAAAATACCAGCCCTTTTACATGGGAAACGGAACATGTATGCACTCCAGAGAGACATTATTTACAGAATGAGGTATTTCTAACACTTCGATGTTGTCAAAAAACTAAAAGCGTGTAGTTTGTATGTTTTCTCAATTGTTTTTGAACATTTATCATATTATCACCAAATAAAGTTCTTGGGTATCACATAAAACCTTCCGTTTTGAAGGAATTTCAAACACACCGCGCGAAAAAAATTAGGCATGTAAAGACTAATTTAGATATTTTCATTTAATTACTTAGAATTATTGTCAAACAAAATATATTATGTCACCATTTATAATGCAATGTTTAATTGATGTGTCCTACAGTTGGTGGAATTAAAACGTATAATTCGAATATGGTCTCTATTATGACTAAGGAACTATCTCGCTCGGACTACCTTAAGTTGAATTCGCTTAGAATAAATAGCTAAACAATTCACTCTGAAAATACTTTATCTTTCTACTTGACATATTAAACTGCTGGTAATGGTAATGAAATTAAGATACGTTGCAGAAATAACCAACGGAATGAGGATGCAGGAATATTGTATTACAATTAGCCTATTTAACATCTAGTTCTACTTTATTTTGCTCTATCAATGTTCAAATTCCAACTAGAGTATCAGATTTTACTTATAGTTTTTCCTATTTCAGTGACGAAGAGAGTAAAAAATTAGGATATTGGATTGAGATATAATTAAAAATTTGGATTTGGCGTATTTTAATCGATATTTGCCTTCCTATGACTCCCCTACTGAAGCGACTAAGTTCTCAGTTGATTGAATCTGTGGCGCAGTACACTAAATGTTTGGAAGATAATGTTGCGATGCTTCGTGAGACTCGAATGTATTCGGCGCTCTACACGACTAATGAATTTTAAACGAATGTTTTTTTACGAGTATGTGAATGGCCATGATTGGGTCCTTTCTCACGGCAGCGTGCATGATACATGCAAGCTGTTATGATAATTTCACGGTAGTTTCGGTAAAAACCGTTAGATTTCACGTTTTGAAAAAGACAAAACCCCGGAAAGACCTTATTATATAATGTTATATTGCGTAGATACGGTGAGGAAAAAAAAGGGAGCTGTGTTTTTGGCTCTTGAGGACAACTGAATTTCCATCTGGAAAGTTTCCAATGAGGGAAACTGAATTTCCTTCTGAAGTATGAGTTGGAAGACCTCCACAGGTAACTTTAGCTTCTTATGCTCACTATAATTATTTTTTCACAGTTGCGGCTGTGGTTCAACATTTTTTTTTTCAAATTGTACTTAGCTAAAACTGTCTTCATGATGGAACTTCATTTTCTACCCCAAATACCGAATTCATGGCATAAGTATCTGAAAATGTCATTGTTTCAATTGCTCACCCAATAAAGTGGTAGATAACATGCTGAATATAAAGGCAGTCGCATACATTATCATATTTGCATGGCCTAACAATGCATCGCCTTCTATTTCACGCGCGAGTTGCATCATTATCTGTGTATCTGTGTATTTGAATAGAGGTGATGTCTACCTGTAGTTAGACAATGGTGTACTCTGTATGCAGGTCAATCTGCTGATATCCGACAAGATTGTATTCCAACGCGTCGGTGAGGTAAATAGCGTTATATCATATATTGTGTTCGTTTTCATCTCCACATGTGATTCAGAACTTGAAATCCATAGGCTTTGAAATATTTATTTATTGAATTTAATAATTAAAAATTCTTTGAAAATATCCTACTAATTTTTCCCATACCTCTAAATCAGAATGCATGCTTGCTGAAATAATCTTCCTCAAATGAATAATCTTCGTAATGCTTAGCAAATGTCTTCCTTTCAATGTCAAACTTCCTCCTGACGGCTTCTTTTGAGCTTGAAGCAAAGGAGTTGAAAAACGTCCAACTATTGCAAAAATAAATGAAGTGATGCATGCTAAAAAAACACGTTATAAGGCTTAAAAAATCAGTAATTTGGCTGATTATCTGAGTCAGTGAAGATAGATTTACTCACATCTAACGATTACGTCGTTGCTCCTTAGGAATCTTGTTTGACAATTCAAAAGTTACCTTGAAATATTTCTCTTAAAACTCCAATAACTCCCGGGCTTAAGTTTTGAATTTTATTCCTTTTACCGTTTATTTTGATCATCTCGACCTCTATTTTCTCAAAACTTCCTTCATTCCGTCGTAAATGCTCGAAGCAGTGGATTGGCGCTTGAATCTATCTCTTGTGGCCAAACCCATTGATTACGGTGACAGAGATGGATAACAATCACCCATTCCGCAGTTTTAATAGATTAAAAAAAAGTTGGTTCTTTCCAACTTTTATCATGGTTCACGTCCAATTATAAGAATGGCGGACCGTAGTCCTCCATCCTTCCACATCCAATTCTTGTTCCCTTAATCCCTGGTAGTTCTTATTGTGTACTTTTCTTGTTTTTTTTTGTCTTTGCATTTATTCCTGAATATTCCTCTGAGGACTTTTCCCTCCATTTTTACTCCAGTTATATTCTTCACAAACACATTGTGTCTCATAGTGAGCCCAATCCATCGGGTTCTTCTTTTCAGTACAGTGTTCTGTATGATACTATCCACTTCAACTCTTCTGTATACTCCTCCATTTATTATCTCATCCGTCCATTTGACCGTCAGCATTCTTCTCCGACACCAAATTTTGAAATATTCTGGTCTGTTCTGGTTTTCTTTTCCAATGGTCTATGCTTCCGATCCCTAGAATTACGCTCTTCACGTGAATGCTTTCGCATACTGTTTCCTTGTCCCTAGTACAATCGTCTTTGAGCACAGTAGTCGCCTCTTCATCATGAGCGCTTTCTTAGCTTGGGCAATAGGGGTAGCCTTAATGCTCCCTCCAACGGTGAGAATTGATGCCTTGATGACGGTCAATTTTTCGCATTTAGCCATGTTCTGAATACGAAAATATTGGTGATTCTTATGCTTTAGCATGGAGAACTCGTGAATTTCATGGCTTTACTCTGTCTTATTCGTGGTTTCACTGAGTATTGATTCTCTGGGCTGATAAAACGTTATCATGTCAGTCTCCAACATCCTTTCAATACCGTGGTCATACGGTTTTATTCGTAATACAGCAAATTATGGTGAGTGAATTTTTGTGTGTGCAGCATGGAGTGGTGTAGTGCATTAGGATGCCAATAATGGAGCGTAAATAAACTTAAACGAATAATTTTATCGGAGGAAACCACCTTCGTTTCCCAGATATGTGCGTTTCATTTATTCGGCTAGACTAAGATTAAGATTCTGAATTGGTTTTGATATGAGCGGAAATTTGTGCTTGAATATGAGTGGTGATATGTTTTGGGAAATTTGGATTTCCAAACCGCTGCACCCTTCAAATTCTCTCTCAGATCAGGGGAGAACGTTGGTATTTGAACATCATATAGATAGTTCATCATATAGATAGATATTTATTGCATTTAACAGTGGTACAAAAATATTGGCAACAGCATAAATTGGGATGCTTAGGTAACCTTAAAAGGTTATTACCTGTTTAAAGATTACCTTCTTAAACAAACGAAAACACACATTGCTCTCAAAAAGAGTAAAACTAAAAATATACATTGGTCAAAGAAATTAACCTTGAAACCCCGACTTACAAACTAGTGAAGTCAACAATAACCTTGGAAGTCTTATATAAGGATATACAAAACAATGTCCAATAATACATCTGAAACATTTAAAAAAGACAGAACTGCCACTGTTCCTTGCTGATTGACAACACTGCTCCTTTGAAGTAGAACAAGGACATAGCATATACCTCATCGTTAATTGTAACGTTAATAATGTTCAATTAAAACCAATCGGGATCCACAGAGCCTCCAAAAAATAAGGTAACTATAAACTGCAAAAGCAATGCGTGATTTTAATTGAAGAACTTCTTCGATGTTAATTTATTGTTTGAATTTATTTTCAGGCCAGAGGAGAGTTGTACTATAAGTCCCACATTCTGCCATGCTTTGTTAATCTTCTTCCAAGGACATAAAATGTTTATCATACTCGCATATGCAGAATTTCGAGTAAAGTGGGATCATGTGTGTATAAATGCAATTGGTGATTGGCCCTAGATTCAATCAATGATTATACTGAAGTGAGACTCAATGTAGTACCTGATCAGACTTGAACAATATCTTGAACTGAGGTCGGCTGTGGTGGACCTTAATTTTCGTCATATTTCGTGAAAATTTTCAAGAAGGAGACTTGATATACAGAGGAGATATTTTTCATGTTTTTCTAAGCATCCTTGAAGAAGGCTGTGAGGCAAATGAGCCTGATTAAATAGAGTGTGCTGGTATTTTCCCTTTATTCTTGCTGTGAAATGATGAAGTTCCTAGAAAGTCAACTCTGTAAGTAAATACAAACCGTTACCAGTGGAACATAATTAATATGACCTTTTTTTTGGCGAATCAGAATAAGAATATTATATACATACATACATCATACATATCAATCACTCCGTTCCCTTCCGGGGTAGGCACAGTCACAAATTTTCACTCATAAATACATATTTGTACACCTAACTCTGCTTCAATAATTTCCTCCATACTGACCTATCCTTGCAAACCTCTTTTTCCTCATTAACCCCATACACTGCTTCATACACGCCCTCCTGTTTTTAAGACTCTTAATATTCCTCCTCCTAAGAATTTCCTCAACCACATTCAACCACAACTTCTCGGCCTACCTCTACCTCTCGCACCATTCATTTCACTCTTATATATCTGTGTCGTTATTCGACTCTCATCCATTCTCTCAACATGGCCAAACCAACGAAGCACACCCCTTTCACATATGTCCATTTCTGGAGCATCTAACCCACATTCATTTATTACCCACTCATTCCCGACCCTATCCATCCTACTCTTGTCGCAAACACTCCACAGGTAACTCATACCCACGGCGTTAAGTCTACTCTTATGTCTATCCTGTCATACCCATGTTTCACTACCATACAACAAAGTGAGGAGAAGTACATTTTTGTACACGGCGATTTTTGATTCCTTAGACAGGCACTCATTCCTTGATATGCTCCTTTCTGATCTTCTTCTTTTTTGATTATTCTGGTCTTCTTTTTTATTATATTTCTGGTTATTTCTCTTATATTTCTTGTCTTCTATTTCTGAATAATAAACTATTTTACAATTGAAATTTTTTGTGTCATTGTTTCATGTACCTCATTTATTAACATCTCCCTGGAAGACTTTTCCTCAAGTATTTTTGCTCAATTCTACCATGCAAAGTGTCCGATGCTGCTTTTTTGTTGTCTTTCCAAACTTACAGGTTTTTCATAATCCTCCGTATTAGTGTATGGCATTGGATGTTTTGATTACTTTGTGCAGAGGCATATATAGTGATAAATTTAACGAGGGCTTGAGTGTTTCAGTATATTTCTGTAAACATATACACAGGCGTTAAAATTAATGATAATTCTTGATCTGTAATGAAAAATGGTTGTTTTAATCTATATACAGTGTGATGTACCGAAAATCCGATTCTTTTTGAGTTTGATGAGTTTTTTTGCTCGGTGAATTTAGGCCAATCTTGATTTCCATAACTGCATTAAATGTCGTAAATCAGTAGATCAGAATAAATTCCTTTAATCGAGTATGTTAAAATGTGAGGATAAATTTCCGTTATCATTTGTTCCAAGCCTCCTCGGTCTGGTATCATATCCAACGATATTTTAGGAATTTGTGGTACTTATTGTTTCGTCAGTTTTTGAGAAACTGAGGCAGACCAGCGGTCCAGCCACATACTGTACCACGCATGGTTCAATAATGACTCCAAAAGGTAGTTCACCTGTGTCGCCGTCCTTTTAAGTAGATTTTTAGTTTCAATTGGCATCAAAATAGACAATACTTAAGGCTACTATTGATTTCATTATTACATCGAGTTTCGATGAATTAAGGGATCGAAATGATCATTTGTGATGTCAGGATTGGGGGTTAGAATTAAATATCAGCAAATGCACCACAGTACATTTCCTGTGAAAGTCATTACAAAAGTGCCATACCTATACTGTGGTTGGAGTAAGCATAAAATCATCAGATACAGATACATACCACATGCTCATACGGCGGCTCGCGGGGTATCATGTAGATGTATATTATTGTAACGCTTGAGGTTTCATCGTAATTTTTCAAGTCTAGTTCAATGGTATTTGGGCTCCTTGGCCCCGGGTTTGATTAAAATTGCCACAGTGAAATACATGGAGTTAAAGCGAAGATTTCATCGCTTAATTACCCATAACATGGCTAAATCCGCAAGGCTGGTGACTTCAATTCTTTATCTAAGGCTACACATGTGGCTTGGGCTATTCTTCGCTTGATGTCCGTCGTATTTCCTCCAACCCAGGTTTTGTCATTTCCGTGTTAGAGTCAGGAATATACTCGTTTCAATTTTTCTGCTACCTCTCCATTCAGCTCCTCTGTTCCGGAGACTTGGATCCGTCATAATTTGAATGTTATATTCCTTAGGAGCTTGCCCCATTACGTTCAGAGATCTTCATATATCATCCCTATTTCTTGCTAATACCGCTAATACTACCACTATTACACTACCTGTAGTGCTTTGAGAATGAATTAAGATTATCAGAAACATTTTTTTGTGATAATTTATTAGGAATTAAGCTAGTTAACTATCACGATCAAGCATTGAAAAGGCGCCCTGGAATATTGTTGCAGCATGTATGTACCTTTAAAGTTGTACTAATATTCAATACTAATAACGACTGGAACATCCAGGGATAATACAAATGAGGAGAGCACTTTTATATGCTCAATGAGAGATTATTTAACCTCTGAGGTTAAAGATAAAACCTCCTTCGTATCCTCCGGATATCCGGAGGATATCTAGGGCGTAGACGTCTAGGCTAATCGTTTGATAGACTTGGAACTGGGAAGGATAAAGGGAGGAAGGAGAGAGGATTTGAGAGAGGGAGTTAGGAGACAAGGAAAGTGACAAGGGAAGAAGAAAAAGATAGAGTGGTGTCGTTTAGGAGGAGTCTGAGAGGGAGAGGTGGAGGAAGAGGAGAGGAAGGAGCGATGTTAA
The DNA here is from genome assembly GCA_963169105.1 of Ceriagrion tenellum. Lineage (NCBI taxonomy): Eukaryota > Metazoa > Arthropoda > Insecta > Odonata > Coenagrionidae > Ceriagrion > Ceriagrion tenellum. The sequence goes on from OY720635.1 coordinate 15,836,671, forward strand.
TCAGTCTTACCCAAGGACAGAGGTGGAAGTGAGGTGATTAAGGAAGGAGGAGGGAAAGAGAATGGGAGTTGAATGGCGGGGGAGGTTTTTTGGGAATGAGAATGGAGGAAAAGGAAGAATGAGTGTGTAAAAGGGAGAGAGAGGCTTCGTGTGTATGCATGTGTATGTGAGATACTGGAAGGGGAGAGAGAACATTAGAAGGAAGGCTCCGTCTCCGTCCTTCATTTCCCGTGGATATCGCCTCAGGGGTTAGTGGGAGTGAGGGTAAAGGAGGAATTAAGTGAGGGTGGGAGCGTGGGGAAGGGAAGCGCTAGGGTTGTACGTGATGGGGACTGCGGGGGCGCGGCTTATAAAGGGTGGAAGAAAGGGGTGGATAGACATAGGAGAAAGAGGAAAGGACGAGACACAAGAGACACCGAGGGGGTGTCTCAAGCCTTCTGGTGGCTCGGTGGGAGACGGTGAGGGGATAGAAGTGTGTGTGTGCGTGTGTTGGTGAGTGGGTAAAGGTAGGGCAAACGGTAGGAGCAAAGCGTTTGGTAGTCCCTCTCGAAGGGAGAGAACCAAGTTGTCAAATAGAGTGCGGATGTTGAGCGGGTGGCAATGGAAATGAGACTCGAACTTCGATTCCACCGCCGACTCTCCCCGCTTGAGACTACAGTCTTCCTCCCCCTTCCGTTGAAGAGCATATGCGTAGCCCTAGTGCTCAAGTGCTCTTCCCCCCTCTCTGCTCATTGGCACCCCTTCTTGCAGGGTGAGGCGGCATCGTCTGACCCCCCGTAACAATTGGACAGGTTGCGAAGGGAGATGCAACGGAGAGACGGGAATGGACCGCTAAAGCGAGGAAATGATTGGAGCTGTGTATCCAGAGAGAGAGGGGAAGAGGGTCAAAATGGCCGGTAGAGGGTGACAAGAGAGTATGAACTTACGCACTAGTACATTCTTCTCTCCAATTACCTGCAGTTTTTACTTGCAGGATTGTGCAGAATTTCTTCTGAGTTTCCTGCCCTTGATCTTAAGAGTCGTGGGTAAGAACTCATCTTTCCGGAGTAATTAGTTATTGAACTTGCAAAAACGATATGGTTGTGGCTGCTTAGTTTAAAAAAACGGTATTAATGATTTCACACTGGTATCTTCGATACAAAAAGTTTTATGGTATTTTTAAAATCTTTCTACGGCTGAAATATTTATTGCTTGCAGGGATCGTCAGTGTTTACCGTAGAAATGCATTGATGTCTGACTCGGCGATGATAAAAATAGGAAAAGGGTGTTGCCGTCATTTTCCTTTTTTAAAAAGTCTTGAAAAAATACTAGTCTTTTGGAAGCTTTTCCCTTACTCCTCCGAGAAGAACCTATTAATCTTTACTTTTGTTCTTGCGTGATAATAAATTTTTGCCCTTTGTTTTCGGGCCCTTATCGAGAGTCAAGGAGTTCTTCCTTACTTCCTTTTAAGCAATCTTTATGCTGCTATTATGGTCAAAGAAGCATCACGAATAGTCTTTTCTACTGCTCTTGGAACTTTCTCCTCTGAGTTTCTTCAAGGGTACTAAATCTCAACGTTTGCCTCCGACGGTCACATTCGAGGATGAAATCAAAGTGGATGGTAGTCATTAATAAAAGAGTAAGGGAGATTTTAATATGTGCATATGAATGTGCATTAATGCTGTCGATTTAAGGTAGTTTGAGCGAAATGTCATTTTACGAAGGAATCAATGAATTTGGTCTCATTTTCAAGAAAAATATCTCACCCTTCTAATGACACCAAAAATTCAACCCCTTACTACATTACATTCGGAGATATTTGCCAAAAATTAATAGACCTTTTACATGGAAAATGGTACGTGCATGTACTCCAGAGAGACATTATTCACAAAATGAGGCATTTCTAACACTTAGATGTCGTAAAAAACTAATAGCGTGCCTTTTGTATGTTTTCGGTACTATATTTGCAAATTAATCTTATTGTCACCGCAATAATTTCTTGGGTATCACAATAAACCTTCCGTTTTGAAGGAGTTTCAAAAGCACCGCGTGAAAAAAATGAGTAAGTTAAAGACTTATTTAGATATTTTCATTTAATTACTTACAATTTCTGTCATATAAAACTATATTACTGCATCATTAATAATGCAATATTTAATTGATGTGTCCTACAGCTGATAAAATTAAAACGTATCATTCGAATATGGTCTCTATTATGACTAGGGAACTATGTTGCTCGGACTATCTTAAGAGAACTCAACAGATTATTTAACCCTATATTCCAGAATATACCCGTAAATTCCAAAAATTTTACTCCTTTTTGGTTGAATCCGCTCCTTGTATAGATATGGCGTTGGTGCAATTTTTCATTAGAACTGTAGACTAGCGTTTTAACTGAGGCTAAGTTCGAGCCCTTACCAAATACACTACGATTTAACAAATTTGAGATGCAATGAGAGAGCTTTTAAGTCAGTATCTGTGGCAATTTTTGGTAGATGACAGTATCTTCTAGAAACATCCGAATTTTACCGCTTACTCTAGAGTTCATGTCGTCATTTTATAATTAAGATTGAACAGTGGGCACTTTCTTACGAAACGCCGGATGTCACTTTAACCATGTTGCATTCAAAGTCGCTGATAATTACATCTCTAGTGATGATATCTCCTCCTATAAGAAGGGACGCGGCAACAACTGATCACCACGGTGGATTTTTTGATTGTGTAATTGTAAATCGAGTAGATATGTGTCACAGTATGGTTTCACAGCGTATACGTTTCTGATTAGATAAAATATCAGTGAGAACACGCCATTTTCCCACAAATCAAGGCTCCTTAATAGTTTTGCGCTGTGAGATGGATAAAACTCGTGACAACGCTTGATGGCTCCGTGGAGGCCATTTCTTTGACCACTGGTCGACCCAAATCGCATGCAACGGGCAACATCGTGTGCGTACTGTGGCGGAGAAGCTATATTAACCCTTACGTCAAGTCGTAGTTTTTGGCCACGTACAAACTACCCTCGGGTCTTTTTTTTGACCCGATTTTTCGAATTGCTCGTAAACAACAACCGTCACCCGCACTGTCTCAAGTTCAACTGGCCTGCTCCCCCGTCCCTGTCCCCTAGGGTTATATTGTTGCCAAGGTTGCTGCGAGCGATCAAAAAAGGCCCGACGATAGCAGTTAAGGATTAATATCGATTTGTTGGAACGAACGGGATTTAAGGTATGACACATAGTGGGCCGGATCGTGGGAAAACTGACCAAAAACCCCAAAATCATTTTTTTCCAAATATCACTTGCATATAGTTTACCTTAAAAGTAAATATACATAGCGCACCCTCGTTTAGCTAGTTATCACAGCAGAATTACGAGTTTGTTACACTGAGGCGGTTGAATTGCTGCCTTGCACCATGCTAGAAGATATTTAGAGGAAACAAATGACAATCTTCCAAAAATGCTTTTACCAGCCATCAATTCTTGATTTTTTCGACTTGCAGAGAATGGGGTGATCTAAAAAAAATTCTCTCCTGTACTTCAGTGTGTCACTTTTGATAACGGTATTTACAATTCATGTAATTCTTCAACATTCGTGTTGAGCTTAAATATTTAATAAGTTACTATCTCAGTTTTGTAAAACTTTATTTTAGCCAATCAATATTACATCAATATTTTAATGCTTCTTTCTGCTATTGATATGAACAGATAAATTTTAATATGGTCTCCACAATGACAGGGGAAAAATCTCGCTCAAAATACCTTATGCTCTCAACATCACACTGCAAGAAAAGATACCTTCGCGGGTAAACTTTTTGAAACACTAGGTGCGAGATCGTGGAATTCACGTCTCTGTCAACGCGGACCGTTATTCTTCCGTAGAATCGTCGCATTTATGTTCAGATGTGAGTGATGCTTTAAAGGCTGTCACCAAAGTGGTGGCGCTGCTGGTTCGCAGTCAACTCAAAATTTGTTTACGCGTCCTAAAAGGGAGAAAGAGTAATGGAAGAGCAAATGACCAAGGAAGAAAGGACCGAAGAGCCAGGGGCGGAGGAAGTGGAGAATTACGCGAGTCCACGTGTGCTCTCCACTCAATTGAGCCGGTCATTATCCATTTTCCTCATGGCTGACCAATTCACACTCTTGAGTTAGGCCCTAGTTTCCGACATTCTCTTTGAAATCCGCCATATCACCCGCTCATTGTATTTCGCTGGTTTTATCGCAGCTGTTCCCGCAATCAAGTGCGAACTTCCTGTTGTATTCCTCCCTGGTGTATGCGAGGAAGTATGTTGCCCTACAAAGTGAGTGTCAAATTCTTTGAGAGTTGACGGGAAGCGTCTTATATGGATGAAGAATTTCAAATCTAAGGTGACCGTCAAACCGACCGTCAAATTTTCGAATTTCTCAATTAATAAACAAGTTAAAGAGACGGCTCATGATGCGTTTTTGTTGTCCCACAACGCCCCCAGGGAGTTCTACCTCCTGATCCCCCCCTGCACCAATACGGCCTTACTGGATCTGGGACGGTCTTCCTTCTAATTAAAAAGGAATAGGCACAACCGGAAAAAATTAGATGATAGATCAAATAATAAATAGACAGGAAATCTTTTGAAAATTTCGTGTTCGTGGACTAATAAGTAATTCTGTTTTATTATTAGTGTCATTAACCGATTTGCTATTTCTTGACATTCAAACATAATGTACGATGGTATACAAAGACAATTGTGTAATGTCATTGAATATTGTTTATGAGGTTTCCGTTAAATTTGCATATGTACCTTATTAACCGTTGGAGTGACTTTAAGTACTGAATTTTGATTGAAACAAGTGCAGAATATCAGTAGTGCTCATTTGAATCCAAAGTGAACTCACAGGTAAAATTATTCAAATTTGGTAGTCATGCACTTCTCCAAGCAAATATCGATTACTGTCTGATATCTAGAGGAATCTTCCTACTAATGAGAAAGCGAAGAGTTAATCAACGCAAAAAGTCTTGAATTATCTTAAGCCCACGATAGTTATCTATTGCTGCCTACCCATTCCATTATAAATAGGCACCTTACTGAGGTGCCCATTTAAAATGGAGTAAAACCTCGACACTATGGTGGAGGTAACGACTTCGGTTTAGAAACCTCAACTCCCACATCATACCAAACGCCATCCCGACTGGACTAGTATTCCTCCTGACTGTTTCCACTGACTGGAGAAGTGAGCGTATCAACAGTGCTCTATGGAATTCAGTCTCAACAAGTGTTTTTGTAATAGTGTTGTGCCAGTAAATTAAGTGTTTTTTATTTCAACATGACCCTCATTTCACAATATGCCACCTTTTTCAAAATTAAGTTGGAAAGAACATTATTTGAATACGTGTGAAGGAGATACTTATGAATACACATGGAAAATTTACTTGTAACTTGTCACTTATAGTTCTAGTCTTTACATTTAAAGGAAAGGATATTGAATAGAAAGGCATGGGTTCAAAGTTCCCTGACACATATGCTTACGCTTTGTTCAAAGCAAAAATTCATCTTTGAGACATTGAGCCTCCTCACCACCCTCCAAAAAATGTAAAACAATTATTGTACAGTATTGTTCAACATGTGGAAAAAGTGATTGTGATTCAAAATCGAGTCAACAAGATTTAGGCGCGGACCGTATGATTCATTGTGACATTTATAACTGATTTCCTGAAGGATATAGAATTATTAATAACCAACACAGTTATTACGTCAAAATAATATGGCCAAATTTATTAACATTGTCTGTTTTAGAGTATGCCCGCATGGAGACCTTGTGCACTGAAATAAGCTTCGTGTAAAAACAGACTCCACGGTATCGAATCCGATCAAGGTCCCGACTTGGTTCCGAATTTTCGGTGCTGATTTCAGAACTGAATTCAGTGTCGAACTAATCATCGTGTAAAACGGTCTCGAAGGGTTAGGAAGCTAAGAAACCAAAGCACCGCTGCTGTAGACTCAATTTTTACCGCGTAACATATTCCACATGGTATTAAAACATCGGTCAGGATAAACATAAGAGTACACTAAACGCCGTGGGTATGAGTTATCTGCGGAGTGTTTGTGGCAAACGTAGGATGGATAGGGTCAGGAATGAGTGGGTAATAAATGAGTGTGGGTTAGATGCTCCAGTAATGGACATAGATGAAAGGAGTGTGCTTCGTTGGTTTGGCCATGTTGAGAGAATTGATGAGATTTGAAAAACGAAACAGATATATAGGAGTGAAATGAATGGTGCGAGAGGTAGAGGTAGGCCGAGAAAGCTGTGTTTGAATGTGGTTGAGGAAATTCTAAGGAGATGGAATATTGGGAGTCAGGTCAGTAAAACAGGAGAGCGTGAATGAAGCAGTGTATGGGGGTAAATGAAGCAAAAGAGGTTTGCATGGATAGGTCAGTATGGAGGAAATTATTGAAGCAGAGTTAGGAGTACAAATATGTATTTAGGAATGAAAGTTAGTGACTCTGCCCACCCCGGAAGGGAACGGCTTTATTGGCATGTATGTATGTAAGAAAATAGGAGAGTCTTTTGAGATATTAAAATATGAGTTTAGAGCTTTACAAGGTATCAGTGACTCATGTCCAAAGTTAAAACTGTTGAGTAAGAGTGTTCTACGGAGATTACAAACAACTGAAAAGTTACACATCGCCTCCTCTCACCTCTTATTCACATTAAACTTCGGCCCTACTCTAAACTCAAACGTCGATAATTATGACTGGTTATTGTGCTCGTGTAGTGGCAGCATATTAACAATATGCGATCGCATATTTCATAGCTTATCGATAGCTCAAGGAGTTAGCGGCACTGACTGCACCATTCTTAGAAATTGTATTTAGAAAATCCGAAGGCAAGGTGCCCCAAGACTGGAAAATAACCAATGTCACACCGATATTTAAGAATATTAGGAGTCTTGTACTTATTTCACTTACGTGAGCCAGTTCTAGAGAGGTGTGGGGAGGCTGCTGGCTTTATTCATGTCGCTGTCGAGGGCGGAAGGAATCGGCTGTCGCCGAGCTGAGCGGGGCTGGGCGCGGTGGAGCCCTCCTGCGGCTGCCGCCACATGTCCCAAAACTCTTTCCACTGTCTCTGCCCCTCCCACATCCTTCCACCTACCCCATTCCACCCTCTCTGTCCATCACACCCACCCCCTACAAGCCCCCCTCCCTGACCCGTTGATACTTCAAACAGACGCTCTCTCGGGTCTCATTCCAAAAGGCTCTTTTTGTTTCTTTCCTCTCTTTGTTATGTAAACAATGTGACGCATCTGACTTTCGCCCTCAAAGTGGTTTCACACAATAAATTCGTTTCATATCTGTCGTGCTTACACAGGCTGAACGGGCTATTTCACAGTTGAAACTTTTTTTAACCGTAGGTTGGTAGGTATAGACGGCGATGATTTATGCTGTACGTACGATATGGAGAGGGTGAACAAATGGCAGAATTTTTAACGGTGCTCGCGTTGTTTACGACTGTAATTGAAGCCTTTGCCTTGAAAAAGTTCTTCTCTTTAGAGATTTTTGAGCCCACTTCACCCTCTATTTACCTCTAAAATGCATCATTTTAGTTGGTGGTACTGCCTAGCAATGTCAATTACCCTCAAATTAATACCACGATGTGATGCAATAGTCTAATATAAGTTTTTACCACTGCGTTTCTGTTGCTAATGGCATTAGCCTGCATGTCTGCGTGTCTGTTACTAAAGATATTAGTAACAGACTATAACGTTAAAAGCATTTTTATGGAAAATCAAAAGTTTTAGTATCACTAAATCTTAGAAAAGTTAACAGAAGATATAGAACAAATCACAAGATTGAAAATGGTAAAACTTAAAAGAAAATAGTAGATAATGGTATTAGCCACAGACACGCAGGCAGGCAGGCTATGGCATCCAAAGGTAAAACTGCTGGAAAATTAGTTCAAATATATCTTACTTTAAGGTGAGAATAGTTTGAATTCTTAATTTATAAAGTATAGCATGAATATCATAACTTTAAACAGAGGAAAAGAAAGAATGTGCTTCATCAGAGAAAGTGAAATTGTTTATTTGATAATTGCAATGCCAAAATCATCTAAATTTCCTTAGACATTTTGACAAATTAATTCAACAAATAGCACTCTAATCATTTGGTGAAACTTAAAGGTTATAACTTGGACATATAGACGAGCCTCTTAGCAATCATAAAACTATCTAAAAAAAACTATTAAATCACCCACCAAATCTAATATTTTTATTTTAAGTCGTACCATTTGCAATCTTGTGATTTGTTCTATATCTTCAGTGATAGATTCAGTGATAGTAAAACCTTCCATTTGCCATAAAAATGCTTTTAACGTCATAGTCTCTCACCTACTATGTTGTCTAGTCTCCTGAAGTCGAATTTAACGGCTTGCGTGAATACCTTATCTTTATTTCCTGTAAATGCAGGGTTCAGCAGGTATATAATGATGAGGAGGCGTTGAATAAAAATCACGTGGAGTTGATTTGTAATGGACTTTCTTCTTCCCAATTTTTTATACGTGGCTTTACTGCGCGTGGAAGAATTTTCATGAATTAGACAGAATTGCATTAAATTTCGTGCATTTATATTCTATTAGCTGAAATTATGGGTGCAAGAATTGGTGATCTATAGCGTAATTTTGTGAAATCTGTTAACATGGTAATGATAATTTGCAATTTTGTGATCCCATATGTCTTTATTTGGGACGACCCAGTTTTCACCTTTCAACGTCATTTTTAGGTACGAACTCCACGTACATCCGTTAATATCTGTAAACTGAGGAAGGGGCGAGGAGGGGTAAGGGTTAGGACTACCCTACTCGTTTTCCCTTGGCACCTTGGCCCCTGCCCTGCGATGGATGTATGCGGAGTTCACAAGGGTTCCAGTTTCAGTTACATAAATGGTGCGTTTCATTATCCGTTAAACTTACAGTTTAGACGAGAGTTGAGGTAATTACAACTAAATTATACTAGTATGATGAAGCATATTTCTAAATCAACTCACGACATAAAACATTTATTTCCTGCTTTGCTTTAAAATATTCTATTGGCACTAATATGCCAGCAAAACAGCAATAAAAGTAAGATCTTCAATTTTTCCATATCATTTTGTAGAAGGTTACTGCTTCCGAAATTATCTGTTGAGAGTTATAATTCATATGCATGGGTATAGTAAAATATCTTGGAATTACCTTAGCATCTGATATATCGTGGGGATTACACATACAAAACATATGTGGCGCAGCATTAAAGAAACTAGGTTTTGTTAAACGTATAATAGGTAGGTCCTCGGATGAAAAAGTCAAAGAGAGATGCTACTTTGCACTGGTCAGGCCACACCTCGAATACGCCGCGAGCATATGAGACCCTGGTCAAATAGATTTAACCAAAAACATTAATAAAATACAAAGGAAAGCAGCGCGCTTCGTTAAAAACTGCTACGAGCGTACATATAGTCTCTCAACTTTTTGAGGGATTAAGGTGGGAGCCCCTAGAGACTCGGAGACTACACACGACTTAGGTTGCTTGATAAATTCAGAACTGATATTTTTCAGAGCGAAATAGAGAATATTATCATGACTTCTCACTACATCTCTAGGTATATGCTCACTACATCTACAACTGTACATGCGAGAACCCCAATAAATTCTGTAATTGCGGGCAATACCATGAAGCATACTCTGACAAATGTTAGGTTTACCAGAAGGAACTCAAAATAATTGAGGAAACTCGGGAAAAGAAGGGAGAGAAAGTGAGAACGAAAAAGGACATAAGAAAACAGAATAAAGAAAATAAAAACCCCTATAAGATGAACGGAAATGGCAAAGAAACACATGAAGGGTCTAAAAATAAACATTTGGTGAAATTTCCGAGTGAAAACGTATGGGAAAGGAGACATATAGAATACACCCGAAGAAATAGGGGACTATCAAGTGGGAACGACCGATCTGACCAAAATAACACGGGAGCGTGTCAGGGCCGAGCAGAACAAGAACACCCAGGAAATGTACATGACGGTCAAACAACGGACGTATCAAACGCAAATGGGAGAGAGGGGGAGGAGCCGAGGCCGACTCCAAACACTTCGAACGAGCTCAAAATGATAATGGAAGCCATGAAAAACATAACGCACATGCTCATGCAACAAATGTTAATGATGCAGAAAATGAGTGAGATATTTTAAAACTTCACGAACAACTATGGTGGAAAACCGTAAAAACAAGAGGTCATTAGTCATCTCCCTGTGGAATGCCCAGGGAGATATCTCATCCAAGACCGAGGAACTAAATATACTCCTTATTAAACATAAAATTAATGTCTGCATGTTGTCCGAAACACACCCGAAAGAAGGTAAAGAGTGGTCCCTTCCGGGCTTCCGCATACTTCGCAAAGACAGAACGATGATCGCTATTAAAGCGGCAGGGGGTGTAGCACTGCTAATACGGAATAATATGACGGCCCACATTTTACCGGATATTGACAGTCAAAACCTCGAGACAATAGGCGCCAATATTCCTACCCATTTGTGGAACATATGCATATATAAATACTACCTCCCACCAGGAAAAACACTCAAAAGAGAGGAATTTGATATACTTTTACGCAATGACGGTCTATTATTATAGGAGGAGATTTCAATTGTTAGCACCCGCAGTGGAACTGTCCTCGGACGAATGCCAATGGCAGACAATTATTTCAATGGGCAACCGACAACAACTTTGACTGGGTGGCACCGACAGACCCAACGAGAATAAGGGGAATAGTGTCATTGACTTCGCGCTAACACCTAATATATATCGACCCAAGAAAGCATTTGTTATAAATGAATTAACCAGTGATTATTTCCCAGTCTTAATTTACGTCGGAGTAACTCCTGCTTTAATCCCTGACGAGCGTAAGAAATATTGTTACGGACTTACAGATTGGGGACGTTTCGGCAGTATTGTCGAAAATGATCTTATTACAAATGACGGCCCTGACACCGGGGACGGCAAGCAAGAAATTGACATGATAGCAGAAAATCTGACGCGAGCATTAAGGGTTGGTATGGAAAAATCAATACCAGTTAAGAGACGAAGGCCAGCCACTCATCTAAGAATTGACGAAGACTAAAAAAATACGATTAAGGAGAAAATTTACGTGAGGCGGCAATACCACCAAATAGGCACCAGAAGCCTCGAAATCAAACTCAAGGCTCTGAATAAAGAAATCAAAGATGCAGTAAGAAAAGCTAGAATTAAGAAATGGGAAAACCAGCTAGTCGAGTTAAAAACGGGTGATGGATCTCTATGGAGAATAGCAAGCCGTCTAAGGCAAATGCCACAACCAGAACCAAATATCGACACTGGTGAGGAGGAAATAAATTCACCTAGAGAAAAACTCTATTCATGGCTAATGAACTTGAAAAAATATTCACGCCCGGAAAAATAAGTCAGAAAACACCACCACACTTAACAATACCAAAAGAGAAATGGAGGTAAAAAATGATTGGTGGAATACTTCCGGTAGTAACAATAGACGAATTAGAGAAAATCATGCGTCAGCTACCTAAAGGTAAAGCAGTTGGTGAAGATGGATTACCAAATGAAGTAATATGTAAAATGCCCCTTAGGGCCAAGGACCAATTCATCAAACTAGCAAATCTATCGCTAAAAGAAGGTTACTTCCCGAAAATATGGAAAACTTCATTAATCAAGTGCATTCCTAAGAAAGGGGAGAAGAAAATAAAGGCCAAGGACCTACGACCAATATCTCTCATCTCGAATCTGTGAAAACTGCTGGAAAGGTGCATAGCGAGACACTTAATCCAGATAACCAATGACTCGGTTCTCCTTCCTAAAGAACAACTTGGGTTCAGGAAGAACAGGTCGACCACGCACCAAGTGTATAGGGTACTCGATTTTATTTCTGATGAAAGAAATGACGATAGGTATATTCCTTGATGTCTCGAAAGCCTTTGACAAGGTATGGCACAATGGCCTACTTCTTAAGAAATTAAAGCAGGAGTACCCCAAGGATCTGTGCTCGGGCTACTGTTATTCAATCTATACATGATGGAATTCCCGAAGGATCCAAATTGACGGACCGATAGAGCACTATATGCAGATGACGTAGCTTTTTTAGTAGAAAGTAAAAACTGGGAGATCGCAAAAACGCTGGCACAGGAATCACTTGACGAAGCCACTAGGTGGTATCGCAAATGGCGCCTAGAATTGAACACAGCGAAAACGCAGATAGTAGCTTTCCATCGCCCTTATACAAAACTGACAACAGGCAGCTGCCTAAGAATAGTACAACAACCAATTGAATGGCAAGAAAAAGCAACATACCTGGGAGTAGAAATCAATAGTAATCTAAGTGTGGAAGGCCATGTGAAGAAAATAAATGGAAAAGGGTTTGCCATGAGAGCGAGGCTTTCAGGCATCTTATGCAACAAAGCCATCCCAGAAAAAATTAAAGCAAAAATATATGAAATACCTATTTATAAGGCCAACAGTCTTATATGCTGCTCCTGCTTGGTGCGGCCTCCCAAAGAAAAGCACCCTAGAATGTTTGGAGATATCCGAAAGAAAATGCCTAAGATCAATCTTTCAAATTAATAGACGGACATAAAGCACCGACATATAAAAGTTAACGGGAATAACCCAGATAAAAGTAATTTTACAGAACACGCAAGACGAATATTTCAAAAAAGCTTCGTCAAGCGATATATAAATCATAAAGGTCCTGGCCGATCCAAAAAACTCCGGCCGGGACAAATGCAGGAGACCGTGTAACAAAATAACATAAACTATATAAAGCGCAGGAAGTGCTTATAGTTGATATAGGGTAAAAGCTAGCTATTACGCAGCAACCCCTGAAAAATTTAGCTGCAAAGCAGCAACGCCACTTCGCATCGCCATTTCGATCTGAAGACGCCAGCAGGATGGCTGGAGAAACTGTTGTTACCAATAGACATCACGCGGCAGGAATCCCGAATGCTGATCTCCGAATGCTGAAACGCCGCGGAAACCTTTATACTAGGTTTATATTTGATCAGGGGTTTTCTAACAGCTTGTAAATATATGAGTTAAATCCCAGGTTTGTGGAAATATAAGGGAGCTGAAAATAACAAAGGGATGTTTGGCTTCAATGCAGTTGATACACTTCGCTTGATTTAACACGCGAGCACGCTGTCGAATGGCGGCAGAATTGTGTCGAAAATGTAATTAAAGTGGGGAAGTGTAGGTATGGACAAAGATCTCTTCTTTCGGATGCAAAGAGAACAACTGAGATTAGCCCACGAAAGTTTCTTAAATATTTCGGTCTCTATCGCGCCATTGTTCATTATTGGAGACTCTGCGCTCACGAAATTCCTCTAGAAATCTATTTTAAGAGATTTTGATTCAATTCTTAGTACGGGGGCGGTGAATCACTGGCACAAAACAGAGAATGTGAACTTTTTATTGCTTTGGTTCAGGGCGTGCTGGAGCATTCAAATGTGCATTCTCGCTCCATCCTTTGGATACATACCGTTCATATCCTTCGGAGTTGCGAGATACCGGGACGGTGTATCCGATGTTGTCTGATGGAACGGGCTCCATTATTGAGAACACGAGCTTTCTGCTATAATGCCTGCCTGAATGTGGCCTTGTTTGTTCCTTTGTCATGCGACAGTTCGCAAATTCTTCCTTCTTTCCTTCCCATCCTTTTCCCTTTTAGAAACTCAACTTCGGATCAATTATCTCCCACTAAACCTTTCTTACTCTCATCCACTCATTTAGCTCAATTTGAGAGATGTTTTTCTTATATCATAACGAAATTTGTTCAAACATTATTCTAAAAATGTATATTATAAAAAGACACATTAAGTGTATGTATTATAATTTATATGAAGCAGAAGATTAGATTTTATGATGGAACTTCTCAGTAATTGACTAAAAATACCTGTTGGATGCTCTTACTTGTCTCAAAGTTTTCGAGCCGTGCGTTGCCAACGCCCACACAATCGAAGTTTTTTAAGGGATTTTTTAAGGTAATGTGGCGAGAAATGAATCTATATTTTATAATAGCTTAGAAAACATATGAATAATTCACTGCAATTGGGATGCAAAGATTCGTCATAACTCCTCTTTTTGTAAATAATTTGATCACGAGAGCACAGACATTTATCTCATACACAGCAACTTCTAATTTGGTATTTCTCGAGGAATAACTTAGAGAGAGGCTCATACTGTGGAGGCTTCAGGAAGATGAGATGGTTTATTTTACATTGAAGCCAAAATTATACTTTGTACAGTATAATAAGTACCGTGGTCTCTCCCTCCAACTATCTCAAATACAAGAAACTACTGTCGTAATAAGAATTGCTATTTTCATTCAAAGGCTAAAAAATATTTGCGTCATACATTTTGTCTGTTTAGCACTAGAACCGCGGCAGGGGTCAAAATGACCCCTTTTCAATTTCAATTAATATTTTTCACACATGTTTTTCAAAACTACGGGATGGCATTTTATGAATTTTCATGAAAAGGGATTTCATCCTGTTTAACGATGTTTTATTCTCGTTTGGCCACTGTATCGACCATGTCTTGGGATCGTTTCCGCAAAAGAATGCAGTTCCTTAGGTTTTATATTAGAGGTGAGAGAGCAGTGCGTCTTCAAATCAATAAGTTTTCCCTGGTTTCTGATTTGTGGAACCCTTTCATCGAAAACTGAAAGAATCTGTACACACCTGGGACTAATTTGACCGTAGATGATCAGTTATTTCCATCTAAGTTCAGGTGCCCTTTAACGCAGTATATGCCGAATAAACCCAATGAATTTGGCTCTAAGTTCTGGATATTTGTGAACTCTAAGAGTAAGTAACTGAGGACAGACCTCACGATGTAAATCTAGGTGAGCACGTATTGATGAATTTTAAAGATGGATTCCTTGGAATGGGACGTAACGTGACTACAGATAATTTTTTTACTTTCTTTCATTCGGTGAAAAATCTGAAAGCTACGCAAACTAGCGTAGTTGAGATAATGACCCGTATGAGACGCAAAGGTCCACGAGCAGTAAAGGTCTCGAGCACTGAGCGCTACTCAACGGTTCTTACCAAAAATGATGATGCCACCCCAACTGGATGAATTAGGAAAGAACGTAGTGTCATTGAGTACCATGCACCCAACTGTTACTGTGTCAAATAATGAAGAAAGCATACCTGAAACCATGGAGTACTACAACCATACTAAGGCTGGGGTGGATGCTGTTGACCAAATACTCCGACTGACTGTACTCTGTTCGAACATGCACTATACGTTGGCCAATACACGTATTCTATAATATTCTAGACTAGGCTGCCATCAATACATGGATTTTATACCAGAAGTGCACTGGTAAAAAAGTGCAACGTCATCCGTTTTTGCAAAATATTTCTCAGGTGCTCTCAGAAACGTACAAGCAGAGTAGGATCTTACCTCAAAGGTTTCAATCAGACTCATGCAATGTAATACCTTCCACTCGCCGTAAGTGCCGGGTCATGGAGAAATGTCACGGTAACAAAACGTGTAATTTGTATGTATGCCGCAGGAATATGTGTTTGGCACTTGTACAAGTAAAAATAAGGTGTACTGTCTTTCCTGTATGCCAGTGGAAAAATTATTTTGACATTTTGTTCGGAAAACTAATTTATCCATTTCAAAATGAAAAACAATTGTAACTCTCCACACAGAATTTTTAATCTTTGCCGACCATGGTTTCAGCACCTAGTGCCATTGTCAAGGTCTTGATAATGGTACTAGGTGCTGAAACCATGGTCGGAAAAGATTAAAAATTCTGTGTGGAGAGTTACAATTGTTTTTCATTTTGAAAAGGATATCTATCGCTCCCACAAAGTTGAGCCTGATACGCTTTATATAAACTAATTTATGTTTTACTTAAGCTAAACAATTTGGTTGAAATAGAGCTTCTTCTTGTAACTCCTATCTTTAATCAGTTCATGTACTACTGTGTTCCTTTTATTCTTGACAAAGAAAATAACATATTTATCACTCCGTACTCTTATTTTTTCCAAAAAAAGACTATAACTTTGATGAACGCAAAAAAGTCATACTAGAAAAAGACTAAAAATCTCTGTACTTTTGAGTAATGTGGATTGCCTACCTGACCCTGTGTTGTCAAATAAGGCAATGGAAGCCCTGGAGTCTAAATTTAACAATACCTAAATAGAGGATCCATAAAAACTTGCAAAAGAGTAAAAAACATTTGAAAAAATAAGCAGGGGTCAAAATGACCCCCGCCGCCGGTAACGGTATACGATAAAGTCCGCGGTTCTAGTGTTAATGCGACTGGTAAAGGACATGTCCTTTTTCTTTCAAATTTATACATCAGAAATTTATTTTAACCTTCATTTTTCTCCGTAAAGTTCCTTTCATTGGAAGGATATAATGTAGTAGCTGATGTGGAGAAAGTTATCTGCACACCAGCTGCGAGACGTGCGAGGCAGAATCCGGAAATCAGCCGATAGATCTTGAGAAAAACTTACATTTACATGTAAGATTTGATGCTCTCTGGAGAATTATTGAAAAGAATTTTTCTCTGGCTTTCCAACCGGTTCAGGCTCTCCATCTCTGACGACGAGACGTTTGAATGGAAAATGAATCAAGGGCTCTGAAAACGATGGAAAAGACTTTTATCGAGTCGTTGGCGGAAATGGGAAACTTAACTCGGTCGGAAGGCCGAGAAAAACTTACCTTTAAAAGCTACTTTTCTGGATGAATTGCTATGCTTTCTCGTCTCGTTGCTCGCTAATTGTATGATACCGAGTAGGAGTTGTTTGGCAGAAGTTATGACTCCTCGGTGCTGGAGATCCTCGTCGCATTGATTCATTTCGGATTTTTCATGTTTGGTTAAAGTCGTGCGGAAACGTTCAGTAGAAAACAGTACACACTTTGAGAGTCCATTTAAGGCAAATTATCCATCTTCTCCTTGAAAAATTCTTTTTCCATTCGTCAAAAAATTGTAATATATTCCTCTTCATGATCAATAGTGGAGAAATAATACGAAATAAATTTTACAGTTGATAATTACTATTGTATTTTTATGATTTTAGCTAGATGTTTTCCAATGAAGTGTAAAAATGTAAGTAAACTTGGTTGGGAGTATTTTGCATGATTTAGTCCACCGCTCGTCGTCAAACGGTCCAATATGAGCAAAGAGATATTTTTTATGACATCATCGTTTCAATCGCCTCAAATATGTATGCACTAATGAAATAACTGTGGTGTAATGTATCATGAGTGGCAGAGAGAGAATGAATGAGAGTCGAATTACGAAACATATTTAAGAGTGAAATGAATGGTGCGAGAGGTAGGCCGAGAAAGTTGTGATTGAATGTGGCTGAGGAAATTCTTAGAAGGAGGAATATTAGGAGTCTTAAAAACAGGAGGGCGTGTATAAAGCAGTGTATGGGGGTAAATGAGGCAAAAGAGGTTGGCAAGCATAGGCCAGAATGGAGGAAAATATTGAAGCAGAGTTAGGCTAAACTTTGTTACTGTGCCTACCTCGGAAGGGAACGGCGTGATTGGTATGTATGTATGTAATATATCATAACGAAACTGAATCGCATACTAAGAATTTGCTTCTAATATGTTCGAAAATGTTTATGTTATAATTAAGGATGAGTCGAATACAAATGTCGATTCTCGATTCCACCGATTCTCAGGATTAGAATCGGTATCGAGAATCGATCGCCTAGAGTCGATCCCGAATCCATTGATTCCAGATAGATATATATTCAAATCATTTATCAATTTTATGTATCACATCATATTTGTTTCAGTAATTTTGGGTGTAGGCTATCTATTTGTACTTTTATCTACCTCAATTTGCTCTTTGTTAATAAATATACTTTTTGAGCGACTTAATTGTCTTTGTTATTTTATTTCAGCCAAAACCTGAATTTAAGTAATAGTCGTACGCTACAAGTATATCAATATCCCACCTGTTATTATGAATAAGAATCGATGGAATCGGCATCGAGAATCGGGAATCGATTCGAAAGAATCGGAATCGAAAAAAGTGGAATCGACTCATCCCTAGTTATAATGATCATGTACTGTCACAGCAGATACAATATTATTTGCAATATTTCCAATGAAATTTCTGATGCAATTTTCATATTCAGATATTGCTCTGCTAATTTCTGTGACTACAATCAAATGTGTATCCAGTTGTGAAAGAAGGGAAGTTAACTTAACCAACTTACCCAAATTGGTTTTTCTTAAACATTAGTAAAAATTAATTCTTCCACGCCCTTTGCTGTCGCTACTTGAAGCGTCTCGTTTGACTTTGGTGAATAATTACCAAAAGCTGATTAAAAAAATGCCAAAAGAAAAATGCAGAAAATTTCCGCAGGGGTCTTAGAAGTTCCGTGTTTGTTTACCTTATTTCACGAATATACTTGTTAAACGAGCATTATTCTAGTAGGAAACAAAGTCTTAAATATCTGAATGTATTCATCATTAAAATATAATTTGAGACCGATCGGATTAGATACTTTCCTTGAATGACTGTCCTAAAGAGAATAACCGAGCACGAATCAAATTTTTAAAAGGCTCTTCATCATGGGCGGATAAAAAGGAGAATGGCTATAAATATTAATGAAAAAAAAGGAAAAAGAAAGCAAGCTTAAAAAACTCCTTGCCATTAGCAAAGTTACTTTGTTGATTTTATAAAAAGTCTGTTCTTCCACTGCAGATTTTCCTAATTATGAAGCTAATAGCAGGAAGAATTCAAACTATGAACTTGAGGTTATCTCTACCATGACAATAGATTCTACGTATTGTCATACAGGCCTAAAGAGCATGTGAGGAGGTCATTAAGTCATCGAGTCTGAAGAAACGAGAGAACGTGACAGAGAAACTGGAGTAACTTTTGTAATCATTGTATAGCAAAGGAAATGGAGGTTGTCACCGTGAAACTAATTGCAAATCAGAACAGTATGAGGTGCAAATATTGGACGGATAGGTATGCCTTAAAAGGATTGAGGGAAAAATTATTGACGTAAGTAAATTGGGCGTTGAGATGTGAAATTAATTGGCTAGTTGATATTAACTGAACTAGCCCAAGAAATAGGGAGCAGTAACAGTGGTATTTATGGAATTTGGTCCTTGTATTTTATACGCTCATTTCTGGAAAAGCTGCGTCGTAAAAAGCGCCGTCGTGCACCTGGGGTACTTCATCACTGCGAGCGGTACCCTCTGTATTTCGAATAGTCTAGTAAGGAATGCATCTCTTCTCTGTCCTAAATGCTAGCAGTTTACTCAAAATGAGGCCTACTGCGAGGGAAGTACAACTTCTTATTGGTATCACGAGCGGTTTACGCGCAAGCTGACGGAGTTAGGGCAACAAATTCCTTATTTGTTCCAATTTCATATCACAATATACAGGATGTGTACAAAATAAATGGTTGTAATGTCCGTTGAAGATGTTAGGCATGGGAAAGTGGGATAATAACTCGTAATTTTGGAAATTTGTCTCGGAAGAGTTTTTGCACAAAATATATTAATAAAGATTTCACGAACCGATTCGGGAAAGATGGAGGGCAGCAGTCGACCAATCTTGGCTCGAACGACCAACGACGACAGCTGGGACGGCAGATGTGAGAGAAAACAGCTTAAGTCTCTTAGGAACTCGTAATATGGAGGAAATTCCCAGCCCTTAAACCTAAAATGATTGTGTATGGATAATCGCAATAAATAATAGGCATGAGCTCACACGATACGAACAGATTCTTAGTGATTGTATTTTTTCTGTTTTCACAGTATTAAATGAGAGAACTCTTATGAAGATTATATTACCCTCAACACTTCAATGAGGACGTCTAATGTAACTATGGGTCATAATGGTGTATCCGAAATCCGAAACCTCAAATGATGGCGTATGGTTAATTGCAATAAATAATTGGTTCGAGCTCACACGATATGAACAGATTCTTAGTGATTGTATTTTTTCTGTTTTCACGGTATTAAATGAGATAACTCTTATGAAGATTATATTACCCCCAACACTTCAATGAGAACGTCTTATGTAATTATGTGTCATAATGGTGTATCCAAAATTAATGTTATCTTCAAAGTGTGGTCGTAGAGTGTTAAAAATGTGAAGTTTGAGCTGAGGGGACTAAGAATCCAGGGGGAAAAGTGGGAGGAGTCCTTAAGTCAAAGGATGAAAGATGAGGGGTCGAGGGTGGTCATGATTATCGGAATGGAATGCAGATCGATTGTTGGATGCAAATATATTGACGTTTAACCCCTCTTTTTTTAGAGATGATCTTCGAGGTAAAAATGGAGCAAAATATCAGAATTTCTTCATTTCCGTTAGGTTATCTTTTGACATATATTTAGACTATCTATCGTGTAGTGCATTTAGTTCATCAAAACCATAGTAATGACGTTAGTCTTAAGACCAAACGTCAGTTTGATCACTTAAGGTTGACCTTGACAGCAAAACTATGGAATAGCGTGAGAGGAAAGGATAGTTTTGCGTTGAGTGAATGAAGATAGAACTTATATTGTTAGACGTCTTCTGTGGCCATATTGAAAGTCGATTCACGTATGTGTAAACAGACACTAGCAAATGTTTTGTCTCATAAACTTGGAAATGGAATCTTTTGGTCTGTTGAAGAGAGACATCACCAGCCAAATAGAAAATTGCAGGAACTCTTCCTACATTTCGGAAATCAAATCTGCGTGGAATTGATGAAATTATCTTCCCCTTAGTCCAATGCATGAAATGACATTATTTTAGAGGAGCTGAAACCCAATTTCTTTCTTTCTACTTTGAGGGATATTTCCAAATTTCGTTCGGGGAATGGAAAGCACAATAAGGGGGGGGGGTCTCCTTATGCCGGGATAGGGGGTCTGGGAGGGGGAGCCACGAAGAAGTGAGAAATATTGGTGGGGGGTGAGAAGTTGGGGTGTGTTCTTAATTGGCTCGGTAGGGTGGGGTTGGTACTCTGTGTCGGAGTGAGGAAAGAGGGGCAAAGAAAGCGTTTTAAATGAGGGAGGAGATAGTGCGGAACTGGGTCTGTGAACTTGCTTCAGGAGGGGAGTCGGTGAGGAGGGTGAAATAGTGGTGGCATGGGGGAGGGGCGTGAGTTGGGTGGATGGAAAGCGGGAATGGCTGAGGGGATGAACACCTCGTTTCATAGGCCCGGGTGCGGGAGGGGTGAAAAGGGGGAAGCGTGGACGGTAAAGCCTGAACCACACGATACTTGACCTTTTACAAGTCCGAAGATGCTATCGAGTAATGGATTTCTGGTACGAAAACTAGCATGCTTGAAATCTTCCTAGGATCCATCACACGATACTGGAACTTGCACAAGGTCTGTTTAGTAGATCTTGATCTAGTACAGTCGCGGAAGTAGTTTGACAACAGAAATGGATGATTTCGAACGAAGATCACGGCTTTTAGCCGCTGCAGCTGCCATAGTATAAAGTCAAGAGTGCCTACCATTTTTATCGATTAAAACCTCAATTGCCTCAGGTACCCAAGCGATTGTGTATTGTTGTGAGGTTTGAGTTGTTTATTTGATCGCTGGAAATTGTAATTGTCAGAAGGGACTATGGAGGCGCTGTCATCAAAGATTGACGATCGCATTGCAAAGGGCAAAGGTGATTGGTCGGCGGCTACTAGGTCCTCCTAGGATCAAGTATCAAACTAGCACCGCACCAATTGCAAAAACAAGGATACCAGCTAGTATGCAAGTGATCATGCAGAATTTTCAGTATGCTTGGCCTGTATCACACGATACTTTACCTTGCACAAGTCCTAATATGCTAGCTAGCATCCTTGGACTTGTACAAGGTCAATTATCGTGTGATTCAGGCTTTATGAAGGTGAGATCCGGGGGAGGGGATATAGGGGACGGCTATGGGGTCTGTAGGGAGGGGTGGGGAGGAGTTAAAGGAGAGTGAGATGAACTGAGCGAAAGGTTAGAACAACATGTGGAATGGGAAAGGGTCGTGCGTTGGCTGGTTGGTAATTTAGGAAGGTAGCCAACAACTGAGGTCATTTACACCGCTTATGGTTGGGAGGTAAGTAAGGAAAGGATTGCAATGGGAGTGGAGGAAGGGTGAAAAGAAACTCGACCTCTGCATCAGCCTTCTCGTGACGAAAACCTCCTAGGGATCCATAGTTTTACAGTAGCAGGAGATTTAAGTTTTGGATGGTGCGTCGACGGATCGGTCATTTGGCACCTCTTCCCTTTCTTATAGCTATGAGTTTATGGTAGTGTTTCTTTATTGTTTCTGGCAATGCGGTTAAATTTTTATTTTTTAGTGCCCGGTCATATTTTGTTGTAAATTCCACTTTGTTTCGAGAATTTTATCACTTCACAGATAATTTGGTCGTCATTGCCTAAAAGAGTATTGAGGTCTTCCCGAATGTTCATCTGATCACGCAAGTCTCGGTATATGTCACACTCCGTCAGAAGGTGCCGTATAGTGAGAGGGGAGTTACATTCATCACATCGGGGGGGGGGGGGTATTTTCTCTTCGGTGATGAGGTAAGAGTGAGTCAAGGCGCAGAGTCCTATCCTCAGCTGAGTGATGATGACTTCCTACCCATGGCAACGCCTGACGGATGTGGGCCGAGCTGACACCACCGGTTTCACGCTGCGGAGCTTATTGTATTCGAGGGTCTTCCAAGACTCTCTCCACTGCTCAAATACTATCTTTTTCAATGCACATTTCATATATTCTTCACAGCTTTACATCCCATAACGATGAATCACTTCATAGAGCACTTTGGTATAGGAAAAATTTCCACAGAAAAATCTTAGGGATTAGAATATGGGACCTCAGACTGAGAGATACCAGTGCTCAAGGCACCGCATCAGCTTTATCTCTTTAGAACGGTGTGGAGGGATGAGAGGAAGAGTGAGAAGGGGCGACAAGGGAGGGGAGAGAGACGGGATGAGTAGGGGGTGACGAAGACTAGGAGTCGGGGTGAGTTGGGTTTAGAAAGGCAAGAAGGGGTGTGGTGTGAGGAAGGATGGGGAAGGAGGAGCCATGGGGCGGGGGGAGGTAGGGAGGTGAAGGATTTTGGAGAAACGGGTGGGGGGTGTCTGCGGTTCGGCCCGTGTGACCTCTCCCGTCCTCAGGAAGGGAGGGTTGGGATGCGTCCGGGGGTGGGGTGGAAGGGGGTGGCTTGGATGGAAGGGATGGAAGACTGCTCCTGTTGGTCTGGAGGGAGGGGAGGGGTTTGAGTTGCGGGGACCCAAGGGCATCCCGGCTGTGCTCCGATGCTCCCTGTAATTGAGTTTCCACTGGAATCATCAGACGCTTCTTCTGCCACTCCCACCTTCGTCCCATCTCCCCCCAGACCCTCCCTCATTCGAGACCCTCCCTCCCGTCCACCATTCAACCGTACCTCGCATTCCTCCCCCTCATGACAGAGTCATCATTCCCTCTAGTTACCCGAAATTTCTGGAACTTCATCCACTTCCCCTGCACTCCCTTAACCCCTCCCCTTCAACATACAATCCACCTCGTCTCTCCTGCCCAACCCTTTCTCTACTCCCTTCTCCAATCCTCTTCACCCTCACCCATAGAGATCGTACCATTTCCTCGCCCAAACTCAGGCATATATTTCTGCTTTCCTCTC
The DNA here is from genome assembly GCA_963169105.1 of Ceriagrion tenellum. NCBI lineage: Eukaryota > Metazoa > Arthropoda > Insecta > Odonata > Coenagrionidae > Ceriagrion > Ceriagrion tenellum. Next base: position 15,860,290 of record OY720635.1, read on the forward strand.
CGATGCCAAATGCCTTTGCGATCATATTTTTACCTATCTCTTGATTAGAAGCGTTATTTATTTGTGCAATTCTTAGTGCAATAAATGCAGCGTTTGGCATTAATTTCTGCTTATTGTATTGGCAAATGATCCCTGTGCACCTAAGAAAACTGCGACTCCTGATTCTGAATTCGATGGTTGAAAATACATTCATCTACATCTACGAAATACCGTGCAAGCCACCACTAAGGTGTGTGGTCCGGGGTGATTCCACACCTGGCATGCAGCACTCATCCCAATTCAAATCAGAACCGTGCGCTTTCCCCCGAATGCCAAAAGCAGTCAGGGCAGCGGTACGCAGTCAGACCACAAATTAGGAGAGTGTTTCGAAGAAGAACATGCTACTATACAGCACACTACTTAAGATATAATAATACATAGATTAATTAGCCAAATGATTTTATTTCGTAAAATGTTCAGAACGTTAGGAAGTTGTCAGAAAAATCTAATTCTTTAATAAAGATGAATGATTGTGATAAAATTCTCCAACTTTTAATGTAACACTTTTTTACAATTTTAATGGTATCTTTTTTACTGAGAGTTCCTCGCCTACGTTCTCTAACTGTAAGCGTAAACAGGAGCAAAATCAGATTAATCATTGGCAAAAAGACCTCAATAACTCCGCTGAAATACGGCCCAAGTTATATATAGAGACGATGTTCCACAAATATTGATAATTCATTCATGCCTCAGGAACTTTAGGTACTCTACTAATTAGGAATTAGAGCAGGGTTTTTGGTAAGGATGTTCCATTTCCAATCTGTAATTTTCTCGGCTGGCTATTCAATAGACGAATTTTTTCCCTACTATTTTGGCTTCTGCTTTGCTCTATTCTCAAACCCATGATAGGTGATTGACGGCTATTATGTTAATGAAATCGGGAATAACTGACTCCCTCTTCATAAAGGTGGCATTTACAGAGCAAAAGTCCGGAATGAAATTATAATCTTCACTTGAAAATACGAATAGGATTTTAAAGATTTTATGAAAATATTAAATGCCCCTCAATATTGAACCAGTCATAATCAACCATCTGTTAAAAAATTAGTGTATTAAATTACTGGGTAATAGCTTCCAAACCGCAGAGTATTTGCTGACAATAGCCTTTATTATTTAAAGAACTTCGTGTATTCCCACGGACTGACTGCGTGGTCTTGGAGTTACATTATTTGTGGACCATTCTTCAGACATCTCTTTGAGCTGCAAGTGTGTAATGTTTAAGAAAGTATGTTTTCCTTGTCCGTTAGCTTATTATTTCTTAGTCCTAACGAAGACTCTCATCCCTTTTCTTTCACGGTGACAATTTTTCGGAAAAACTAGAAATTTCACTTTCTTGACTGGTGTTCTGGAATTGATCACCGGAGTGGGATTTGTGACACTCCAGGACTCAATACATCTACATACTAACCCGCAAGCCGCCGCATGGGCAGGTGGCAGGGGGTGGTAGGTCACCAGCCGTGTTCTGATGTAAAATTTTTGGAGGTGAAATTGTGACATGTACAATGGGAGTGTATTTATAGGAGCTCAGTTTTTATTGGGTCGCTTATTGAGCGCGGAAAGAACGAGTTTTTGTACCGATCTGCTCGGCAGAGTATCTCTCCTATTTTATCGCTTCTGCCAGACCTAGAAATGTAGTGAGGCGTCATGATAATATTCTCTGTGTCGCTCTGAAATACACCAGCTATAAATTTCTCAAGCATCCTAAGCCTAGCGTGCAACCTCCGAATCTCTAGGGTCACCTTAATCCCTCTAACAGTTTTATAACAGTATAAGTTCGTTCGTAGCAGTTTCTAATGAAGCGTGCTGCTTTTCTTTGTATTTTGGTAATTTTTTTGGTTAAATCTTTATGACCAGGCTCCCAAATGCTGGCGGCGTATTCGAGGTTTGGCCTAACTAGAGCGAAGTAGCATCTCTCCTTTACTTTTTCTTCCGAGGACCTTCCTATTTTACGCTTAACAAAACTTAGTTTCTTTAATACTGTGACACATATGTTTTGTATGTGTGTTCCCCACGATACCTTATGCAATAATGGGTGCCTTTAACAATATGAGGTGCATCTATTATAAAATTAAACTATTATGATTTTAATATAACGTTCAGGGAGCAACTTGCATCTTTGCATAACAATCCCCTATTTTTAAGTAGTCCTCAGTTTTGTGTGAATGCCTGTGATTCATCTGCAACTATAGGTAATTGAATTTAAATGTATATTTTTGCTCTTCTCCAAGTCTTTACATTAATTAACGTGCTTTTGGAATAAGGTCGTTTAAGGCGACACGTGCCTCTCGTATCCGTAATAAATATTTCCTTTAACTAAAAATGATCCATTACTTGTTTTGTAGGATTATTTTTTGATGAATGGTAAACTAATTATCGAAATACCTATTATCTATCAGCGACCATGAAATGGGTTTTCTGAGGTGCGTGGAGTTGGGAGGCTGATGGAATATTGAATCCTAGTCGTCTTTTCAAATGAATGGAATATATTTATGTTTAAATTTCAGGCTTTCAGTTTCTTTGCTCATTCCTTCGCATATACATTCCTCAGCGTGTGCCTATGTTGTTAATTAGCTTCGCTCTCTCCACATTTCTTAAACATCCCAGTCTTCCATCCTTTACTTTCGAATCTTTCGACATCCGCTTAGGGAATTGTCTGGCCATGCTTGGCTTTGTAGACATCAACTTTTTCATACCTGCCTAACGTGAACCGTAGCATGATATACAATTTACGTTAACTTGATGTTAACTAAGCGTGGTATTTTACATGTGAGACATCACATTCGGAAATTTGATGAGAGTGAAATGGATTGGAGAACGAAGTAGTAGAGGTTTTCATTCTGAGAAAATATTTATCGAGAGGATTATAAAACTGGCCCTGTTCCTTACGTGGGTTGAGTTATTTGATTACATCTGCTTATTGAATTGGGAACATAAAATATGTTTGAGGATCTCTCTTTCTTTGCTAGATACAAGTTTCCGAAATTCATAATAAAGTATTGAAAGATTTAATAGAAAATAAGGGGTTTCGTTAATATTTCGTCCTTTGTTTATAGTTAAGTAATGCGGACCCAGATGTTTAGTGACTAGTAGACTTAGGGTAACAAAGCTGTTCCTGTAACCTTAATGTGAATTGAGATTTCGCGTGTTGTTTTCTACATCATTCGTTTACTTCTTAGTCAGTCCACTAATTTACTTCAGCATTATCAACTGAAACGTATAAGTATTGGTTTTCATTACCAAAATATATTAAAACACAGTTTATTACTGAACCTGTGTCCTCTGAGGCGAAGATCTACATCTATATACTACCCCGCGAGCCGCTGCTTGGGCATGCGGCAGGGGGTGGTAGATCACCAGCCGTGTAAAGGTGAAAGTTTTTTGGAGATGAAATGGTTACATGTATTAAAGGAGCGTATTTAGTGGAGCTCAAGTTTTATTGTGGTTGCTTATTGTGCGCAGAAAGAACGAATTTCTGTACCCATCTGATCGACAATGTATCTCTCTTATTTTATCGCATCTGCCAGACCTAGAGATGTAGTGAGGAGTCATGATAATATTCTCTATGTCGCCCTGAAAAATATCAGTTCTGAATTTATCAAGCAGCCTAAGCCTAGCGTGCAGCCTCCGAGTCTCTAGGGGCTCCCTATCTTAATCCCTCTAACAGTTGTGTAACACTGTATGTTGATGAGATGGAAATTAACGAAAGCCTGAAGCCTCATTATCACCTCAATAGAATTAAAGATGCTCTACTGTTTGTCTCCGCTCTTTTACAACTCCGACAAATTCTTCTCTCACACTTATTCCTGCTCTTCCTCCCTTCAAATCTAACGTTTTTTTCTGTCCTCTCCAGCCTCCACTTTACCATTTTAATGCCTTCCCACGCTTTACCGCCCTTCCTCCAACCGACGATTCAGATGGGCCTCTCCCTTGCCGGGATCTTTTACGGCGCCGGCCGCCCAGTCGGATAATTCATCGCCGCCACCACTGAAACACTCCACCGCCACCCCTGAAACACCCGCCCTGCTGCTCACCTCTACTCCCTCCGACTGATCCTTTCTATGCGTCGCATTTATTCCTTCGCTCTTTGAATTCTTCTTTCTCTCTTTTGATGTCATAATACGTCTCTTCTTGACTCCTCCTCAAGATTAGCACGGTTTGAATCCCAATCTTCTCGCTCTCTTGGTCGGGATTTGGAGCTAGATTTTACTTTTCCCGCGTTAGAGATCATTTTTATGATTGAGAATTCCATTTAAAAATTCAAGCAGTTTTTATAAAGCATGTGGCAAATGCAGTGATACTTGAGAATTTTGATGCGTGCGAATGAAGTTTTTAGTGATTCACTAGTGCACATTACCCACATTTTTACATATTCACTCCATGTTGTTCCCGACAAATGCTATATAACGGTAGTCATTTTTTATTTTATAAAATTCACTATGACAATGAATGATTTATACTCTAGAGAAAATTTTTCAAATGTTTCTGACGCAATCTGTGCATCAAAACGTACTCTTTCGTTAGTACCGTTTCACCTGATCCGTATCCGATAATGCATCCATAATCTAATGGAAGAAAACTATTATTTTTTGACAAGTACCAAGAAATTGGTGAAATATGTGACCTTTATTTTGTAATCATTAGTAAAATGAAACGGGGCTCTCAATGAGGACCGAGTTGTTGATTTATGTGATAAGTTACATCTCGTCCAAACTCTCTCCTGTCACTTTGCGAAATACTTAAGAGCATTACATAATGTATGTATGGTCTTCAAACGCACATGACTTAAAAATACTCGGTGAGTTTCTCCTTTTTAAATATTTTGAGGACACCTGCCGTGATACCTATTAATGCCATTAGCCGCAAGACCGCACAAGTGTAAAAAATTCCACAGAGAAAAAAATCATTTGCCTTGATGAGACTCAAACCCAGATTCTTCAGTATTCCACTAAATAAACTTTTCTCAATATTTTCTGTAGTTCTCCAGTAACCACGTCTCCACAGAATTTCTTGAACTTATTCGACGCCACAGAATACCTCGAACTTTTAAAATGCGATCTATTCTTTGTACAAATGTGTTAGCTGGAAAAACATATGTTCCAGATATAGATATAGCTTAAGTATTTTTTCACTAATAAATTTCATTTTTAACGATAAATATGACCAAATAATCAACTATGTTCGTCATTGGCCCCTCCCGGCTCGAAATACAGCAATGCTACGGGCTGAGTTTGTCCTGATAGACTTGGTGCTAAGGGCGCCGATGGCCACGATTCGGTAAAGTTATCGGTTCAAATGTATTTAAGGACAAGTTATGAAGGCTCGTTGTGTTTCAGTTTGTTAAAATGTGTTGTAAACACTCTGTAATCAATATTTACTTTTTAGGCTTTATCGGTTTTCGGTGAGAAGTTTACCACTTGGCGTTCAATCAAACCGGCCATTTAACATTGATTTCAGATGACGATATAGTGTTTGAAGTCTGATTATGTACAATATATTTCCATAGCATAGGAGAATGTTTAACCCATTAAATGCGCAATGAGCCATTTTGAATAGATTTTTTGGGCAGGTTATACACCCAAAGCATAGTTTTTTGTTGAAAGTTGTTGCGGTACGGTATTGGTATATCTGTAAAAATGTAAAATTGTAATAATTTACTCTACGGTAGTCCGAACGAGATAGATCCTTAGACATATTAGAGACCATATTCGATTTATACGTTTTATTTTCACCAGCTGTAGGACACATGAATTAAATATTGCATTATTAATGTTGCAAGAATATAGTTTTACATGGCAGAAATGGTGAGATTTAAATGAAAATATCTAAATTATTCTTTCACTTGACTCATTTTTCAGCACGGTGCGTTTGAAACTCTCAAAACGGAAGGTTTTTCGTGATCCAGAAGAACCTACTGCAGTGACAATATGATTAATTTTCAAAAATAGTTGAGAAAACATGCAAACTACCCGCAGTTAGTTTTTTTACGACATCTAAGTGTTATAAATTCCTCATTTTGTAAATAATGTCTCTCTGGAGTGCATACACGTACCATTTCCCATGTAAAAGTGCTGGTGTTTTCTGGGAAAAATCTCCGAAAGTAATGTAGTAAGGGGTTACATTTTTGGTTCCATTATAAGGTTGAGATATTTTTCTTTCAAATGAGACCAAATTCATTGATATTTAATTTTTATTTATGGGTGAACTGATTTTTCACTCAAACTACCTTAAGGGCAAGTTAGGAAGGCTCGTTGTGTTTCAGCTTGTTAAAGTGTGTTGTAAACACTCTGTAATTAATACTTTCCTTTTTACGCTTTATCCGTTTTCAGTGAGAATTTTATCACTTGGCGTTCATTCAAATCGGCCATTTAACATGGATTGCAGATGACCATATAGCGTTTGAAGGTTGATTATGTTCAATATATTTGCACATATATAATGAGGACCTGCAGAAACTGGAGATGGCGACCTCTTGCTTTAGAACGAGAGACCTGGAGAGGAATGATTGAGGAGGCACGGGCTGTTTTAGGGCCGTAATGACAGTGGGTAAGGTTAGTAAGTCGTCGGAGGTGTTCATGGAGTTACAGTGCGTAGATGCGAGCTCTTGATTGGTGGATGTGCGTGTTCACCTTTCAGAGCTCATCCAAGCATTCGTGCCGCACCTCTTCTGGTCACCCACTCCCATTCATCACGTTCAATTTTTTTCCTGAATGGCTTCCCTTCCCCGCACCCTCCCCTTATCTTAAAAGAATCTCGTCTTCTTTTCTAGTCCCTCACTCACCAACTATTCATTCCGGTTTCTTCCTTCTGAGGAATAAAAAAAAAAGTGTTCACGATATTCCGCCGTGTCTTTCCTCATTACGGAAGCAGAGCAAAAGGACGATGACTCTATCCCTTTTTCCCTGCAGAATTAATCATATTTTAAATATTATTTTTATATATTTAATCAAAAATATTATTTTTCACTGCTATATTTATTTCCCCCTCTTAGGTCTTGGAGTATTTTTTCATAATGCCAGACCAATTAAAAAATAATCTCGGGATGGCGGAGTGTTTTCGTTGGAGGGATAGGCGAAGGGGGTGGGAGGAGGGAGCATGTTAGGGGTGGGGAAGTGGAGTGGGGGTGGGTGGGGTTGCTTGGGAAGACTTTTTAGGAAGTGTGGTCCCATTTGATGCGGGTGCTACCTGGTATGTGTGTACCTTTCAGACGAAGAAATACACTGTTTATGATTAATTTCAGAATTAAGTCACTCCGAGCGAAATATAATTTTACTTAGAAATCAATGCATTTGCTCTCATTTTAAAGAAAAACATCTCAACCTTCTAATGACATCAAAAATATAACCCCTTACCACATTAATTTCGGAGATATTTACCAAAAAAATACCCGCCCTTTCACATGGGAAATGGTACGTGTATGCACTCCAGAGAGACATTATTTACAAAATGAGGAGTTTAAAACTCTTAGATGTCGTAAAAAAACTAGCTGCGTGTAGTTTTTGTGTTTTATAAACTATTTTTGACAATAAATCATATCGTCACCGTAGTTAATTCTTCGATATCACAAAAATTCTCCCGTTTTGAAGGAGTTTCAAAAGCACCGCGCGAAAAAAATGAGTCAAGTTAGGGACTTATTTAGATATTTTCATTTAATTACTTACAATTTCTGTCATATAAAACTGTATTATTGCACCATTAATGATGCAATATTTAATTGATGTGTCCTACAGCCAGTGAAATTAAATCGTATAATTGGAATATGGTCTCTATTATGACTAAGAAACTATCTCGCTCTGACTACCTTAATGCTTTGCTTCACGCAAAATTTAGGCCAACATAAGAGAGAAACGCATGGAAAGTGAAAGATAATTGAGGCATAACAGAAATTAGTACGGAAAACCAGTCATGATATTGGAGCACAAATGTAGGACTCAGATAGGTGCAGGATTGCAGGTGATGGGTCAGCACAGATCTGAAAGGTGTCTTGGCAAAAAAATCTAGGAAATATACTAAGGCAAAAACAAAGAAAACCAGGGTAATTATTAAGAGACCAGATTGAAATGGGCATTTGCTTAATGTGAGAACAAATGTGGATGATGCAAAAGGCCAGGAGTACTGGAGGCGGGGTGGCCAAAAACCGCCTCGATTTAAATTGATCATGAGAGTAATTTTATAAATACAAACCGCTTCTTGAAAGAGTAACTTTCTCGTACCTGCATACAAGGAAATTGTATGCAGTTACGCAAGTCTTGAATCTGTCTTCACTGATGGAGCTTAATCCGAGTCTGCGTGTGCATGTGCCATCTCTTCTCGTATTCTGGGAAAGATACAGATGTAACTCAACCCGCTATGTAATGTGTACACAGCTGAAATTTGCGCAATCAGGAGATCCCTCGAGCTAACAAACTCGCCGGCACTAATATGTACCGATTCAATGAGTGCAATACATGCAATCAGCCATCTGCATCCATTGAACCCTATCGTCAGAGACATCCATGGATTGCTCTTACGTCTTCAAAGTAGGGGAATCTCAGTGTGTGGACCCCAGGACATGTGGGAATACCTGGGAACGAGGCAGCAGACTCGCTTGCCAAAGATGCCCTCAGTAACAAAAATATTAATGCGAACACCGTCCCAAGCATCAAAGTAGGAAATATGTTTTTAAAAATCTCTCTCAGAAAATGGAGAGATCAGTGGTCGAACATATTAGGCAATAAATTACGGGCTATTAAAAATGAACCACAATCCTGGCTCTCCTCCATGCGGAGATGCCGAAGAGAGGAAATTGTATTAACTAGGCTTAGATTAGGACACACTGCTCTAACGCACTCCTATCTATTTAAAGTAACAAAAGAGCCTCCACTGTGCAATCGCGGCAGTGCCCAGATTACAGTGAAGCACATTTTTGAATATCCCCAGCACGTCTAACTATGTAGGAGAAAAAATATAAGTGGTAGCCATGTGAAAATGCTAGAGGACAAGTATAATTAAATTAATCTAGTCATAAAGTATATTAAAGAAACTAGATTTTACCACTTAATATATGTGTAAAATGTTAGTCTTTCTAAACAAAGATCTCTAACGATTAAGGTAGTGTAAAGTAATATTATATTAGACCACAAAATACATTACATATGGTGCAAATGACCCCGGCCGTTGACACTCCTCATAAACTCCATATCTACTACCACAACTTTCTCGTACACCATGCAATCATAAATTTGTTTACCGCTGAATGGAAGCTCATCCTTAAACATTTGCGTTCTATTTTTATATCACATACTGGCCATTTATCTGTTAGAATAATATTAATCACAAATAAAAAAGTAACTTTGTTTTCTTACGCAGATTTATTTTCTTGATACAACGTGTTTTGACTCAGCGGTGTCATCATCAAGTACAATTCATGGCGACACCTCTGAGTCGAAACATAAGACATGGGTGAAACAGGTGACACCGCTGTGTCGAAACATGTTGTACCAAGAAAATAAATCTGTGGAAGAAAACAAAGTTACTTTTATATTTGTGAAATTCAACTTCCACATAGTGGAGCCTCAAACTATGGAAGGATATTAATATTAGCAATTTATTCGTCCACATATTTGACTATCGAAGAAAAATAACGAAAAGGAAAACCATCTAACTGCAGTTGCTTATTTTCCACTCATATCACATGGAACTGTTCGCAGGTAGGCTGGAGTTTTGCTTGGCACCGGGGGTGGGAATAATGTACATGAATAATACATATAAAAAATCAAAATGGCTGTTTTACCACCTCTGAATGCAACGATAAAACACAAAGATTCTCTTAGTTCTTTCCACAACTGCCATGAAGTATATCTGTGAATTTTTTTCCTCTAATACAAATTACTTTCATCATTTTTTTGACATAACCTTAATTTTTTCGGGCCAAAATTGCTGTTCTTGCTTTATGATGTATAATCCTAACCAATATAAATTTAGAAAATTTGAATTTAGTGATGAATAACGGCTGCTGAATTTATACTGTCTTGGAACATTCTGGCGTAATATCTCCCTCTCCTTTGGGGTCTCCATTTCGATCACGAAAAATAGCCAATTTCATTTCTATAAAACGTATAGTCACGACAGAAATTCACTGGATTTACTTTTTGCGAATTTTTCTCAAACAATACGTTATGATGTTCATCTCAATTTTTTTTCTTCGGAAAATGAAATCTTTTTCGTGTCACTTCTAAGCCTTCAAGTAATTGATTAGGTATCCTCAGAAACGATTTTGGACTTCTCTCTTTCGACTAAAAAGATATAGTCTGGAGAAATATATAGAAAGGATATAGAAAGAATTTCTATGGAATTCTTTCATAATTTCCATTGATTAGAAAGAGGACTCCTTCCATGTCTGAATTGCCAGGTTGTGTTTTCTGCGAATTATCCATTATAATTGCAGAAAACCTATATTTTTGCGGGCTGTCTGTGACTATTTCACTTTTTTCGCTCATCATATCAACCTATTCCTTTCCAACCTCTTCTCTAAAAACAACTTTAATTATGTGAAAACTGGCAATGGCGCGTTGCGTTTTTTTTACAGCGCATCAATTCGTCATATTTAAAATTTTACTGTCAATCATTTCAGCATTTAAGACAATTTGATCACACCTCAAAATTAGGATTTTGTACCAATTGTTTGAACAAAGTTATAACTTAAGAATTTAAATTTTATGAATTCATTGTGATCTCCACTATCAGTTATTAAACCTATATCCTATAACCTACCTATCTACTGCATCTTGCAAAAAATTTGAAATTGGTTTTTATGCCATGGTTGTTTATTTCGCGTGTGATTTTTAATGCAATTTATATCTTTATTTTCACATCAATCCAGCATGAAAATCTCTTGGCCATCCAGTTCATTGTTATAAATAAAACAATTCCTGGTATTCATGTTAAGATATGAGTTTGCTGAAAACAATGAGGTGGCGTGGCTCAAAAGGAGTGAACTATCTCGGATCTAACGAGGAATGGGATCCCTCGATGCGAACCAGGCTTGCGATGGTGGTACTGATGAGTGCGGAGGTGAACTTGTTTGGGAAAAGATTAAGCCCGTGCTATGCATTCAACCTCAATGAATGCAATTGTTATTTTTTTAAATAGGTTTTAATATATGCATTGGCGGCGGGGTTTTAACATATGTATGTGTCTTTTTCTCATATTTTATCTCCAGTGCAAATACATTGGTATACCTTCAGAAAAAACGAATATGAGTTTTTCACGGTATACCAACGCAACTAACGGTGGTAACGATAATAATATCTGCTTAAAATGTTTGTTAGTCATGGAATTGGTTTTTCCCGAATTTTCATGTATACACTGGAGTTTTAGAGCATGTTTAATTTCTATAAATTGTATTTTTCTTCTGATTTGAAAATGTCCTTAATTTACCAAATTTAATTCGAATAACCTTGTTTGAAGTTATTTTTTTCAAAGATGTTTAATGTAAGGATACTGACAGAAGCTGAAAAAAGCTCAAATTTCTCGCTTTCATAATTAATGTCGTAGTGTGGAAATGTATGGGGATACAGGTATGTCATGACCGTGGATCCGTCCCGAGCATGCATGACTTGAGCAAACCGCGTATCTGCACGTCCGAAATGAAGATGTACTACTTCCCGCAGCTGGGGCAGGACGCATCCGGACGTGCACTATCTCCCAAGTGAGTGAGTGCGTAGTGCGTGTACGATATGAGTGATGCCAGCTTGCTCTCCTTATTATTCGAGTACTATATGGTGCAGCGAGCAGGATCACTGTCGGACATACCCACCTTGCCAGACACATCTACTGTCAATTCAAAAATTGAGTGTTTTTATCAGCTAATAGGACATACCGGTTTTTACGACATACAAATCATGTGATAGAATGATCATTTGGGAATGTTTTGACTCGTGTAGAAAAGTTTACCTATCTTTGTCGTCACTTTTACGGTTTATTATTTGGAAATACACTATTTTCAGCACTCGAAATATTATGGCTTAACTGTTTGCTGTCGCCAATCTCTCGATATTTTATGTAAAATTTATTGTATAAGTTAGAAAAAAAATGGTTTTATGACTATTACGGAAGACATTTAGGCCGATTTTTACATGATTTATTGTGAATAACGATGGGGTTAAAGTTTGAATGATACTGCTGTGACTGCGATAACAGCTGCATGGCACATATGTAGAATTGTTTAGTAGCTCGTGCTAAACCGGATTACAGCTCTAATCCTACTAGCATTCTCTCATCAAATAATCCAGAACCCCAAATCCAGGTTCATGCAATAAGTAATCATAGTTAAATCGTTTTTGGGAATCCATCTCAGTCTTGCAGACCCCAGCAAGACCTGCAGATTTCGTTTTACGCGAGTGCTTATCGATATAAGGTCATGAAAGAACACTTATTTTAACTAAAAAAAACAACCGCTATAGTATCATCTAACTCGTGTTATGGCATATATGGAGTCTATGGTATTTCTATCTTTTATATATATATATATATATCGCAACCTGACAATGCGGTAGATTTGTTGAGATTTTTATGAAAACATGAAGTATTGAGTGCTAATAAAACCAGTTGTGACGCCCAAAAAATAGATAAGATAATATCCGAGAGAAATAAGCACATTTCATAACCAAGAAGTAAAAATAGGATTTTCTGAAAAACTTCGATGAATAATGCTATATTCTTCACACAACTCAGTTTGGAAGAGAGAATACCTCACTGAACCACACACCAGTAAGACCTAAGGTCGAAAGCGTTACCGTTTGTGACTTGTAACACTGTTTCTTGGTAACCATATGCGGTTGTATTTCAGCATACTTCTTATGTAAAACATACGTTGATTTTCCTTGATTTTGATTGATAGGGTAAACTGAAAAGATGACCATAGAATAGGTGCTCACACCACAAAAGAGGCTGAGTTATATACTGGGATTATTTGACGAATTGTCATGATGAACACGAGAAATATCACTTTTTAATCAATCTTAGAAGTATTTAGTACCGTTTTTACGCAAAAATCTAACCCAGCGAAAAACCTGGCTCAGATAAGGAATTATTTATCAAATAGCGCTGACAAAGAAAACATTTGCGTATGGAGAACATAATGACCGATTCTAATAAACAAAAATTCCTAGGTAGTGACAGACTTACTTCAGCAAAAGTGCAGTTGAATGATAGAATTTTGCGGCCTTGTGGTGTTGAAATGTCTAAACTTTAACGAAACGCCTCTGGAGGGAATGTTTTGGTGCTATCGATCACCCGATAAGCATTTTAACGTCGACGAATGAAAGGAATCGAATGACGTCTTTTCTCTCCACGCAATACGCTGCTACAAAAAATTTGACAGGGTGTTTATGGTGAGGGCAGTGAAAAAAAAATAAGCTGTCAGAATGAGTACTGGCGGCTTAATATGAAATTGAAGCCCGTTGCACCTGAGTGCCTCTGTCGTGTGTTGTAAATGGGTAAATGCAGGCGGTTGAAAAATTATTCGGGCATCAATATTCTGGATTCGCTTGGAAAGTGAAGGTTCGTTAAATAAAAAAAAAGCGAGAGGAAGTTTACCATGTCCCTCCATGATGATGGGAGAGAAGGAGGGCCCTGGGACTATGTTTAATAATAAATCAATCAATTTCGGGAATCCATCGCCTGATAAGGTTTTAGGTAGATTGGTTGCGCCATTGTGTTCCCCATACACCCCTCTGCGTCTTCGCCTCATCGTATCTCACTCGGCGGTACGAGAGTACAAACACTAGATTCTGGCCTTCAATGAGCAACCCACTCACATCCCACCCTCCCTCACTCCCCTCCACCCTCCTTCAATCACACCCCGCGCTAACCCCTTTCTCTCGGACAACAGCAGCCACTCCCATTCCCCTTTCCCTTCCCCATACCTACTAATGGAACATTAAGCCCGTTTCATACGACGCATGATCCAGCACAAGACCTAATGTACTTACTAGCCGGTACCAGATATTCAGGACGGGATCAAATATGGTCGGTACCGAGCCAGAAGGTTTCATGCAATGAATTAAGGCGGCTGAATTTCTACTGCCTTGGAGCATTGTTGTGTGATATTTCCCTCTCCTATGGGGTCTCCATTTTGATCACGAAACATTGCCAATTTCTTTTCCCTAAAACGGATTATCCCCGATGGGAATTAATCGGATTTACTTTTTGCGAACTTTTCCCAAACCAGATTTCATGATATATATTTCAAGGTTTTTTTCTTCAAGAATGGTTGAGATGATATTGAAACGGTATATATTCTATGGGTGGGCGAGAGCCTTCTGGAGCTCTCATGGCACTCAAACGCCTTTGAGTCCATTGCGCCGTTACACATTTAATCTGATCGCCACTTGCAGACAGGGGACAAGAGCACCACCGTAGAGGTATAGATGAGAGTTACCCATCCAACCCCCCCTCCGGGCCCAATGTTGCTTAACATCGGCGATCCGTGCCGAGCCCTTGCCGTGTTGAAACGGTACTTTCATTCATATCTTCTTTGAGGATGTCGACTGAAATGTGAAACTGACCTTTCAATTAAAGCAGGCGATCGAAAAGATGGCTGCAATATTTGTATTTATTTATCATTTCGATTGCCGATAGTCGAAAGGAGAAAAAGGGGCGCTGAATTCAGAAAGTGAAGACTGCTCCGAGTCCTGAAAAGCTAACGTGATTGGTCGAAGGCTACTATGTCCTACTGGGACCCTTTAGCAAACTATTACTGCATCAGTGGAAAAATTCATCAGAAAAAAGCAGTTATGAAATCAAGTTGCTCAATCTGTATGACACAGCAATTATGCATGTTGGTCAGTGCTCAATCTAAATTACAAGGCAATGGAAATCTGTCACATTATCCAGTATCCGCTAACTTGTGATTGAGCAAGTATGCTGGGAAACGGCTGAGAGCTGAGCCATTTGTTTATATCATTGCCGCATATCACAAAACGATAAGCTTTTCTTTGCAGAAGACCGCGTGCACCACGTTTTATTTAACAAATTAAATTCCTGAGTTCTGGCAATATTAGGTGGAAACTTTCCACGATAAATAACTTCACTACGTGCAATTTTCTGCGAGCATATAAACTTAAATGCACGGCCCGGATTTTGATGACATATACAAACTTTGTGTATTGCATCAAATTTGTAGCCGGATATGTAATTACGTCAAAACTGGGTTTGTGTCTCAAGTTTATGTGTCTGCGGAAAATTGCACGTATCTGTGCCATTAATTATCACATTAATTGAATGCTAACCCTTTAAATGCTCCAGTACAGACTACAACCTACATGAAATCTATCATTGCACTGGGTAATGACGCATATCAGATTTTATCGCTGGTGATGATTGAGTGAATTTTTTTAAGAAATGATAACATTTTTGAGGAATTACAACAAAAAATTCAAAATAGATATGGAGAAATTTCCAGGGTAATCACCCCCATAATATCCAAACGTATTTGATTATGATCTAACAAATCGTGTAATATTGGGCACGACTACATCCCCGGATTTTCTCTGAGAGAGGGAGAGTTCAATTTTATTCTTTGCCAGTTCACTTCGGCTTCCTTGCCGGCCCGTGTTCGGCTTCCTTGCCGGTTCGTGTAATGATCAACAGTAAACCGAACATTTGGAAGTAACAAGATATAACACAGTTAGTAGGCGGATCATGGTTCGGCAATTTATAGCTATTTTCAATTTTAGGTGCAGAGATCCAGTGAAATCGAAACTTGGTGTACATCTACATCTATCTATATACTACACTACGAGCCGCCGCATGGGCGTATGGCAGGGGGTGTTAGGTCACCATCCGAGTAAAGATGTAAGGTTTTTGGGGGGTCAAATGGTGACGTGTATTATTGAAATGTATTTCATGGAGCTCAGCT
The DNA here is from genome assembly GCA_963169105.1 of Ceriagrion tenellum. NCBI lineage: Eukaryota > Metazoa > Arthropoda > Insecta > Odonata > Coenagrionidae > Ceriagrion > Ceriagrion tenellum. The sequence goes on from OY720635.1 coordinate 15,876,227, forward strand.
TTTATTTTGGTCGCTTAATGTGCGCAGAAAGAACGAGTTTTTGTACCTATCTGTTCGGCAGTGTATCTCTCTTATTTTATCGCTTCTGTTAGACCTAGAGATGTAGTAAGGCGTCATGATAATATTCTCTGTCTCTCTGAAACACATCAGTTCTGAATTTATCAAGCAACCTAAGTCTATTGTGCAGCCTCCGAATCTCTAGGGACTCCCACCTTAATCCCTCTGACAGTTGTGAGACACTATATGTTCGCTCGTAGTACTTTATTCTTGCACTATTCGGATGTTCACCACGTTGCTTGTTTTCGCTGACTACACTTTCGCCCTCCATATTGCTCTGTAAAGTCTGTAAAGTAAAGTTAGGGGGGCGAGAGAATCTGTTGTCAGCAGAAACAACCCTTACTGTACTTCATAGTCGCCTAGTCTTTTACAACTATTGCATTATAAATCTTTTCGATGCATCACAAAGCGTTGCTGATCAATATCGCGAGGCGATGTCCTCGATATATCGCCCATCGCAGTCCATTCATCGCCTAACCTTCCCCTCTACGCCCTCTGCCTTGCACTTTCCCATCCCTGCTACTTCCGTGTCCCTCCACCGCGCGGACAGAGGGCGAGCTCGCTCATCCATCACAGCGAGTGAAATGAAACCTCATCTACGGGTGCCTCACATCCTTTCCCCTCAAAATCTCTCACCCCTTCTCCCACCCTTCCCCTTCACTCTCATCGCCCCACAATCCCTACCTCTTCTCATTTTCCTTCCTGTCTTCACTACCAGCAAGTTTTATGCCCGTATTCATAGTCGTATTCCTAGGGGTTACCTGGGTGTACTTACTTAGCCAGGTAACACCTAGGGGTTCCCTACGCTGAGTGATTCATTAACCTTACCTGGGTAGCACCCAGCCAGGAGACGCTTGAGTAAGATATTTTGCACTAATCCTGCGGAAAAATGCATATGAACTGTTCCTCTGAATGGTTCTCGATGTTTTCGATGCACATTTTTCACCGTAACCATGCACGCTGTAAACAATAACATACTATACTGTTACATGATGTCGATGAAAAATGATTGAAGGAATATGAGAGAATGTTTACAATATTACTTAAATATTTATGTAACATGAATGGTGAGGAATTCGAGGGTGGTTCAATAAGTACTCGTTTTCGTAAAAAGAAGTCGTAACTATGGAAATTTGTTGATGTTATCATGTACTGCCATTAGTACAGTAGTATCACTTCGTCCCTCGCGTGGACAGCAGTACTGCGTTAGGGGAGCTTTGGGTGAGCTTCATGCCTTACCGAGGAAATCGACGGCCTGGGGGATGGTTAGGGGATGAAAGTCCCCTGAGTAACGACTATGAATACCATTTCTAAGCCAAGGGGTTCCGCCACACCTGGGGGGCACCTAGGTAACGACTATGAATATGGTCCTTAGCCATTTACGTACTCAGCTCATTTTCAATGGTCGTGGTCGTTCAATCCTAAGGTTTTTGGTCTGCAGCCCTTCATTCTTCACCATCCAGTACTTGTCCCCTTTCTTCCTGGCAGCTCTTTTAACCTTCTTCCCCCTTCATTTGGTCTATGTATTTATTTCTAGGTCTTCCTCCTGGGACTTTCCACTCTGTTTTTCCTTCAGTTATGTTCTTCAAATACCAGTTGCGCGTCCAGGTGTGCTTAATCCATAGGGTTCTCCTATTCAATATTGAGTTTCTTTGGGTCCTTCCACCATCTACTCTTCTATGTACTTCAAATCAAAATTAAATTTCTCATTCAATCCTTTCACTTGGTCCTCAGCATCATCCTATCAATGGGTTTTGGAAGCATCTAGTTTTTATTGATCTTCTTTTCCAATGGTGCAGGCTTTCGATCCAGATAGTTCCACGCTCCATACGAAACAGGATTAATCATATTGTCACCGCAGTAGGTTCTTTGGTATCACGAAAAACCTTCCGTTTCGATGGAGTCTCAAACGCACCGCGCGAAAAAAATGACTCAAGTTAAATACTTATTTAGATATTTCTATATATATATATTTAATTAATAACCATTTCTGTCATATAGAACTATATTATTGTACCATTAATAATGCGATGTTTAATTCATGTGTCCGACAACTGTTTAAATAAAAATATTTAATTCGAATATGGTCTCTATTATGACTAGGGAACTATATCGCTCGGACTACCTCAAGTGCTGCGTCCGAGAGTTTATTCACGTTGCATTCGCAAATATTTTGTGAACGCTCCCTTCAGATTTTTTCTCTAATTTCTCATTTCATTTAACGATGTTTACCTATATTGGGTTATTGTTGAATACGCTGATATTTCAAATTGATGGCTTTGTATATATATTGGTCCTGCAATTCTAAGATTAGTTTGCTGCAGTACAATACCCTACCCTATCTAATTCTTGGCCTTTTACTTCCTAGTTGCTTTTCTTATGTACCTTCCTCTTTTCTTGGTCCGTGAACTTATTCCCCTGTGGAATTGTCCCTCTATTTTGCCTTCAATATTTTTTACAAACCCATTTTGCCTCAGGGTGTGTCCAATTCCTCTCGTTCTTTTTTTCTTGGTAGTGTTCCATATGGTCCTTTCCACTTCTTCTCAGTTGTAATCTTCAACATTTCTTATTTTGTCGGTTCATTTTATGTTCAGCATCCTTCTCCAGCACCAGGTTTTGAAGGCCTAGAGGCCTAGTGTTATAGAGAGAGCCTAGGCCTAGAGAGGCCTAGAGTTTTGAAGGCCTATTGTTCTCTGGCCTGCTTTTCCAATTTCTTGGCTTCCGATCCATAGAGTGCCACGCTCCAAATGAATATGCATCCAAGTTTATTTTCCTATCTTCTTTAAACACAGCAGTTGTCTTTTTACCTGGTACGCCTTCTTATCTTGTGCTATTCTTCGCATGATGTCCGTTGAACCTCTTACATTCAAGGTGATAGTACTCCCTATATGTGTGAGATGGCTTTGATTGACTGTTATATCGTATTAGTATTTCTGTTGACGCAGTAATTTGTGCAACTTGGGTGAATGAATTTCACTATTTTAACAATTTTCGGTGCTATACTTTGTCAAGCTGAGGGATTTTTTCACCTGAGGATGAATCCATTTATACACTAAATATGGAGAATAGCAATTGAATCTGAAATATAAAAAGTTGATGATTGACAAATGACTGCTGACATTGTGTTAAATTCGTCAAAATGCGAGATGATAAGTCTTAAGGGCGTAAATGTAATCAAAATGAACAAAAAGGAAAATTTTGAGTTTTTTCTATTGTTAGCTTATTTATAGTAATGTTTTTAACTTATAAAAGGAACATTAAACAAAGAATGGAGGGGAATTTTTCATCAAATTTTTTCTACTAAGCATGTGCCAGCGAATAAAAGTTGGACAGAGAGATACCATGCCTTGGTAGCTGTCTGATGTCTATAGAATGGAATGTGAGAATATGGCTCGATAGACTGATTGAGAATACAAATTAAAGTGTGCTTTCATTTTAATTAAGTCAGATTCTGATTTCCTGCGCTAAAAATGCTATTTAGTGGCACACACATTCAGAAACAAATGCATAATTACGTCATATTTCTTCTATTGCAAATTACAAAACCTTGGGTTACCCCGTTACATGGGAAGCGATGCTGGTAGATTGGATTCTGAATTTTTGGAACCATCATTCCATAATGATTCGTGCAATCAGTATAATGCTACAAAAACTTGGAGAGAATTGTGTATGGACACTAACCCAGTATAAACGCTTGGTTTCTCTGTGTTGCCATTCTTAGGGTATCCATTCCCTACAGTCGTGGCGGGCTTTGAATTCACGACCACCACTAAAACTAGTAGTCTGGATTTCACCGCTAATTTAGCCAACACAAGGGAATAAAGGCGACATTTTAAGCCGTCAAACTTCCTAAATGACTTCTTGAGTAACGAAAACTAATCTCTAAGTGTTATCTTAGCGTTCTTGAGCAAATCCTAACTTTAATTTGCGTCGTCATTTGGTGGTTTATCGCCTCCCATGACAACGCCGCACCTGTTAACAATCTGTTGCCGCATCCAGCACCCTCTCCCGAACCATCTCCATATCTCACTCCTCCACCATCGATTTTCTCCTCTCCTGTTCTCACGTCTCTGCCCATTCCTCCTGCCCCCTCCTTCTACTCTTCCCTTCCATCATCTCCGTGCCTTTCCCTTATTCCTGGCTTCCCGTTCCCCTCCACCACCTCCCCTTTTATTCCCCTTCTCTCCCTCCCCCATCACCATTTCCTCCCCAATCGACAGACACTCTCACTCTTCCTTCAATGTCACCCTTAACAGCACCTCAAACACGCTCACAGCCGCTCCTCGCTTTTCCGATCAATCTGATATCTCTCTCTCTCTTTTCTTCCCTCTATTCATCTCTCTCTGTCTAGTCTCTTCCTCCTTCCCATAGCCATATAAAACCCCCATCCCCCGTACATTTGTCTTCATGGCTTAAATTCTCTCGTTCCATGACACATTTTATATTTTTAGGGTCAGGCTGATGCGGTTGGTAGCGTACTAGCTTCTCACATTAGAGGGTGAGCGTTTAAACCCTGATAGCGGCTGAGAATTTTTGCAGTGGAACAATAATATTAATAATAATGATAATAAGAAATTTATTCCACGATAACAAGTTATACATGGGTTATTACATAAATAAACAACAATAAAATTGCCTGGAATATAGGTACCCCATTGGGAATTCCCGCTTTGGGGTTACCGACTCGATCATCTATTAACAGTTGTCATCTCTTCGGTGGCGTGTTGAGACATTAAAAAGAAGAGAAGAGAAAAATAAATTTGCATGTTAACTCCCCAGCTGGTAATACTACATTGCATTTATGCTTTACAGTAAAAGAAAACTTACATTTTGACAAAAAAAAATTGGCGATTGGCTAATCCTCAGCTCTATTTGAATATTGAGTGTAATGCCTTGGAAGTGTATTTATTTTTCTACCAACCAACAAATTAAAAAAATAGAAAGGACTTGACCATACTATGCAATGGTATAAGGATATTAAAGCCATTAAGGTGCGCAATTGTTTATATGGATGAGACTTGCAGTTTAAACGCCAAAATTCGGATATTGACACCAATATTGGCACGGTGCTGCAATAATTTATTTAGGAAAATCTAAAATGGATGTAATATCTCATAAATATTCTGCGCTATTCATAAAATTCGCGGAAAAATTGCATGCAATATCCATGTGAAATGAATAATTTTTCATAAAATTCACATTCGTGAGTCACTAGCTGTCTTCTCTCTTCTTAAACTCGGCATTGGATTGGACGTGTAACTGTAAACTTATTGACGCCTGGCTCAATCAGTTTCTGGTTCTTTCCGAGACTCTTTCAACCCTGCTGGATTTTCCTGAATGTTTATTCATTTATGAATGTACCAACTTCTTATTGCCAAAAATAACATAGGATGACAGCCGCCTATCCAACTAAAAAAAACAACGAAGAGATTCATCAATTAGCTAAATTTTCAGAGGATGTGCCATGAATTATTCTATGCTCGGGTTACATATGGAGGTCACTTAAAAAAGAAGTAGTTCTTTCAAGGATTTCTATTATCAGTTGGAAACTGCCAACCCTTTGGCAACGTCCGTTCAGAAAAGGCTACTGCCTCCAAAACCTTTCTTTCCTTCGCATTGTTTCATATCCAATATGTTTATCTATCCCAAATGGAAAAAAATTTCTTCCGTTGTTGATGCTCTGACCAGAATTTTCCCAACCGAACCTTTCTCAAAAAGTTCAATAACAATGCGATCTCTTCTAGCTTTTGCCTATCCACTGGCCCATACATTCTCTCAATGACTTCGACTCCTTGCTTAACCCCGGAATGGCGCGTAAAATGCCCAGCATATTGCTTGTCCTCTTCACTAATTCTACATCACGTCCTCTATCGACAGACCTCTTTAATCGCGCGAACCGCTTCCTCAGTCCTTCTCATCAAAAAGGAGCACAGGAGCTTAAATATAAACTCTCTGCTTTCGGAAGCCCTCTACACTTAGGTTACAAACACCCATCCATCACTCCATTCCTCTTCAGTGAGCCGTGCCGTCAGGTTTCATCATGAATGACGCGATTGTGATTGCTTATTTATTATTTTGGCTTCATCCCTTCAGCATGTTCTTGCAGTCATTGATTAAACGGGCATTGGTCCACTGAGTGCTATGCATTTTTATCATTGCGGGTTTGTGACCGTCCTACCAATGCTAAGTGCATATGTCAATTCTAAGCATTCTCAGCTGCACAATTTCTTTGGGTTGGGCAAATCCTTCACCAGGAAGTGAAAGCACCTTGAAGTCAAACTACTTTGATCCACGAGCAACCCGAGTTGGAGGTTTGAGTATTGATTTCTAAAAGCGTAACAAACTCTTAACTTTGGCGCATACCATCTCTAGTTATACATTTATAAGGTATGAATGGGAGAAGATGAAAGAGAAATAAACCACATGAAAAGCTAAGCGTACTTCTTGGAGTGGAATTAATTATATAAGAGGTTTGATCTTTTATGCAGCTCAAGTAAACACCTGTTTATTTTTATTTTATTATCAAATTAATTTCTCATGAAGATAAGCACAGACAGTATTTTTTTCAACCAGCGCAGTTGATAATGGCATTTAATTTATTAAGTGCTCATTCTTCTCAAATGAAATACATCATTTATTTGTTATCGTTTCTTTTTATTTCTAGAGACATTGATTACATGGATAAACAAATAGTTGTAAAGGGTCCATCAACGAACAGTAGGTATTCTCGAGGGGATTAGTACTCGCACTTTGCAATAAAAGTATAACATATTTAAGGTAGTCCAAGCGAAATATCATTTGGCTTAGAAATCAATAAAATTGGCCTCATTTTAAAGTTAAATATCTCACCAATCCAATTATATCAAAAATTTTACCCCTTACCACATTACTTTCGGAGATATTTGCCAAAAAATACCAGCCCTTTTACATAGGAAACGGTAGGTGCATATACTTCAGTGAGACATTATTTACAAAATGAGGAATTTCTAACAATAAGATGTCGTAAAAAAACTAACAGCGTGTAGTTTGTATGTTTTCTCGACTATATTTAAAAATTAATCATATTGTGATCGCAGTAGGTTCTTGGATATTACAAAAAAACCTTCCGTTTTGAAAGAGTTTCAAACGCACCACGTGAAAAAAATGAGACAAGTTAAAGACTTATTTAAATATTTTCATTTAATTACTTACAATTTCTGTCAAATACAGCTATATAATTGCATCATTAATAATGCAATATATAATTGATGCGTCCTACAGCTGGTGAAATTAAAACGAATAATTCCAATATGGTCTCTATTATGACTTGGGAACTCGGGCTACCTTAAAGTACAAATTTTTTTTATTTGTTGTTTTTTTTGTGCTTTGGGAGATTGAGCAAGTGAGGTGTCACGCTAAGACAATGCGGCCGCACCATGGCTGGTCCGACGCCAAAGTCGCATTTGTTTCTTTCGGATCCTTTCCTACCATTCACCACCCGCAATTACTGCTCGCGCGAATCCAATGAATGCTTTCACCCCTCTCAGGCGCACGAGGAGGAACAAAGGAAGCGTGTCCCTCCAGACGTCGTGCGGAAGTCCGCCAATTTTGAGCGGAATAAAGCCTGCAGTCAAAATGGCCGGTCGGTCTCTCGGTTGTGTGGCATCGCGGACGGAGTGGCGGGCATTTATTTCGAATGGAGAGGCGAGGCTGACTTCGGCATGCGAGGCGCGGTCGTTTTAATTCCGTCCGACGACCCTTTATAGCCCAGCCCCCCCTTTCACCCCCCCCTCCAACTGGAGAGCCTCAGGGACGGGTGCGGTACTTTCTCGTTCGCCTCCCTTTCCCCATGTTACGTGACGTGACGGCGTGAAGTGTTTGCCCTTGTGTTCCGAACCGGAAGGGGCGAGGGCAGTCGAGTCTGAAAATCAGATCCAGCATATCCGCCCGAAAATCTCCGTCGCTCTGAAAGGCCTCTGAATCTTCCCTCTACGCACTATTTTATTTTATTTGACAAAAGGATCACATACAGCATAAAGCCATTTTAAAGTGAACATATAACAAACAACTAAGGACACAAACGTAAAAACATAACGAGAAGAAGGTAACAAATAGTAATGCAACATGGGGAGATGGTAAAAATTACTTTTTGTTGGGAATGGCAAATGGCTAGTTTCGCGAAGACAGTGGAAAATAGATGAAATGGTCAATGTTCACAGGAAGGGAATTAACAAGAGAAGAGAGGTAAAAAATGAGGGAGCGTTTGGTAAGTGATAATCTGGGAGTAGGGATATATGGAGCAATGAGTGAGTTTTGGTTTGTCGGGAGGGTAATGTGATATTTATCGAGGAAACAATGTCGTGGCAGTCAATGGTTGAATTCAGTGTGCTATGGATGAGTTTAAAATCGGTTTTAAGGAAGATATGATCAAGTTTATTAACAGAGAGTGAGGAGAAGACATCATCAGAGGGTAGGTTATTTACGATGAAGACTCATAAATTAGGTTCAAGGTTTAAAAGTGCGTCAATAACAAATGGTACCTATTGTAAGAAAAATACCATTATAAACTTGCTTAAAAAGATTTGGATAAAAAAATTGGCTTTGAATCCCATTGGATATTAATTCTTGCATATCGAGAAGAAAGTCGATTTTGCTGCTGAATTTCTTACTTCACCACCTCAGGCAGTCAAATTCGGCAGCTTATTTCCGTATCAATGTGATGACGACTGACTCAGGTTCATATGATTCCCCTCGAATACTCTGTTCATTGATGAATTTCCCCGATATCTCAAATCTATTCCGTTTCAATAATCCATTGAACTGTAAGCAAGCTCATGAATTTAAAACATTTATTATAAACATTACCACCCAACAGTCAGGTGAACTTTGTGATAGTAGGTTTAGTAGCTATTCCTGGAGTTTGTTTGAATTTTAAAAATATCAATGTTACGCCAACTTCTCGATTGACGAGTACCTACGGCAATTTAATTATGTTTTAGGAGCTTATGATTCCCTGCTTCTTAAATCAGAGTCATTATACACTTTTACTCTCAATACTCACTCTTCTTTCATATTTTGGCATACATTTCTTGTAATTGTAAATCTTGTCAATTTGTCAAAGACATCTTCTTACTACTTCTTCTCTCTAATTAGTTTAATTTTTTTAAGTACACCTTAAGGTAACTTGTGATGCCACTCTTAATCATCTTGTTGTCAGTTTTGAAAACTCTATTATTTAACTCAAATTCCTGGTAAAAAACGTCTCTCTTTTAACTTTTTCCACCTCTCAAAAATGCAATATTTTGTTGGTGATCTTTGGAACGATTTGAATCGTATTATTGTAGATTAGCTTCGTACAAGATGAATGCATTTGTTTTCTCCAACGGAAGACGTAGTGTAAGAGAGCTCATTTTCATCGATTCCGAATGTATGAAGTTACCCATCATAGTGTTATGTCGTAACATTGCTCAATGGATAAGCGGCTAACCATAACATCGAAAAATAGTACTTTCGGTTTTATCGATGGTTACGCTCGGTAGAAATACCCGACACCACCTCCATCGTACTGCGTAGCAGCGGTGTTTAGCAATCATGGCGCACGCGCGACTATCTGGTGTAACCCTTACTGCAGTCTCAAGGTTTAAAACGTATGTGATATGAAATGGAAGTCTGAAAACAAAATATTGTATGTATAGTGTGGTGGGTCGCAAAATACTGACGATTTGGGGTATCTAAATAAGTGAAAAAATCTTCCGGAATTTTATATGTGAAAAGATTACGAAATAACCTTGAAACGTATTACATCTCAGGAAAAATAAACTGATTTCGAAGTGGCTCGAATGACTAATTACAAAGTATGGAAATCTTCTGGAAATGAAATCACTGCAGTAAAGTTGGGCGCCGCGGACCAGAAACTAATCGGCAATCTCCTATTTTATGTAATAATATCGTTTCGATTAATGTGACTCTAAATGAATCTGTTGCGTCGGCATTACTGCCAAGAGGCCATTTCTCAAGTGAACCACGGGGAGAATGTATACTTATATGACTCCACACTTTTTGGTGACTGCACTTGAGAGGGCAGAAGAAGCATTTGCCGGGATTATGATATCGTCCCAGATATGCAAGTACTCTTTTATGCATGAAACCGAGATGGGAGAGCGTAAGTTGTAACGACAAGGTGCCTTGCACTTCGCTTCTAGAAGGGTAAGCCGAGAGAGGATGAGTAGACACGCGTTGTCAATTAGCGGTCCACCACCACCCTATTCTTCAGTCACATGTTTGTCCGAGAAAACAGAGGAAAATCGTTATTTTTTCCACTTCCTAGAAATTTCTTTTTTGCCCATTATTAATCATACATAGAATTTAACATTTTTGAAAACTATGGATTTTCAAATAAAAAACACACTGAAGGTGAGTTAGTAAATTCAAAAGCAATCTGAATTGTATATGTTTTAAAATTCGTCATCCACGAAAATGGGAGAATTCAAAAGCTTTCACTGAAAAAAAAATTAACCTGTCAAAATCTATCAAAAATTTAGCTGGAAAAAATTTCCTCTCAAATGTGTCGTTAAAAAAAACAATCTACTGTCCAGCGTGTTCATTTAGAAATTAAGATAATGTTCGGGCGTGATTTTTCGGATCAACTGAGGATCACAAAGAAGCATTATCAATCTCCACAAATGAGGTCAGTAGAACTAATGCGACACTAGCATATATTAGAACACGGTCTGTGTCAGAATGTAACCACGGATAGCATTTTGCAGAATATTTGCAAAATTTCATAGTATAGAATCAAAATTTTATAGAATAGTTCTTGTAAATTCCAAAGCAATAGGACATTCAATAAACTGTTGTATATATTGAGTAACATGTATTATTATTACTATTTTTATATATTTTTAATGTTATGTAAGCTTTGTGGTATTTGCTAAAAATCCTGAAAGACCTTAAAGGTCTATGACAATAAACGTTTTATTATTAATATTTACTATATTAGAACATGGTCTGTGTAAAAATGTAACCACGGATAGCATTTTTCAAAATATTTGCAAAATTTTATCCTCGGCAAAATTTTTGTCTCATCGCCAATATGCATAGTAATATTTTAAAATGTGTAAATTATGTCTCAGTCTTATCTATTTGGGCAAATCTTCAGTCTTCGTTATCCTGTGGGAGAGTGACGTGATGCCAGAAAGGAATATTCTAAATTTTCTGCGTTTTCATACAGCCAATTTTGACTACATGACCATTTTAAATTTAATAATTTTCTTTTATAATTGGTTCTTAATAAGTTTAGAGAGTGGATTGTGAGCCGAAAACCATCTATTTTTTCTCTTCCCTCTCATCTGCTGATTCCGTTTTGCACAGACTCCTTTCAAAGGCATTGACCTGGGTTTGGTAGGGTGGAGAATGGAGTGGAGTCCAAAGCGAACCTACGGATGGCCTTGCACCCGCACTCATAGGTATCTTGCGACTCTTTACCTGCTGCACTGCTGGCTGTGTGAGGGGAAATGTTCCAATGGGCCGTGCCTCCGTATTGCAGTCGCTCCCAGCACTATCTGCTTTGTTCTCTACCTCTTAGTTATCTGCCAAACGCATGCCTTGAAAGGATACAAGCGGTGAACGAGCGCCGGTAAAGCTGTGTCGGTATTGAAAAAAAGCCTTCCAAAGATTTTGGATATCGGGGTGAAATTTTATTAGTTTTTAGGTGTATTGATCCCCAGAGGGAGAGTTGTTTTATTTTTTTTTTGACCTAGATATCTTCACCCAAATTTACTTGTCCAAAGTGTACACATTTTCTGTCCCGAATTTAATTGAATATATACATTTCACTCACCCACTCTTTATTTTTCTTATGCAGATATATATCTCCCTCAAAGTAAATGTTTTATCAAGGCCCAATCAATTTTTAAATTCTCTATAACTTATAAAACTGTGAGAATGAAAATAGCCTTGCTTTTTCGACCAAACTCAAAATGGATTGCACTCATCACAGAAGCATTTAAATTCCTTTTCTAAACATCTGAGCCTCCGTCTGGATGGAAATCCTTTTGAACGTTGTTAACAGCTCTCTAGTGTTCTTCCCTCCATATTTACTCGCTTCAAAACTGGAACACCTGAATATTCATATCCTCAATGTCCTTTTCCATAGGTTTTTCCTACCAGCTGAAAAAACCTTACGACTGAGCTATCCATCAAATCCTACTCCTCGACTTTTCATCACCTATCCCGGGTGCTTATAACTTGCGTTAGGAGCCTTTAGTTCGTGACATTCTATTCTATGCGTAGTGATATAAGCCCAAGTGTTGTCCTACTCCACATCAAACCGTCATCATTGACTCGAGGAGCGATTGGTTTTCATTGCGGCACAACCATGCAACTCGTGAGTCCCACCGTATTCTTCCTTCCCCTCTCATCATTCACTTCAATATCATCACGCTGTCTACATATGAGTGTGGGGGAAAAGATACAAATGAGGAGATATGTGAGAAATATTGACTGAAAGAGAGCTCGCATAAAGCAATTCATGAGTTTAATTGATGCGAAAGTGGTTTGAAAGGAGAGGGAATCATTAGTGAGGACATTATTAAATGAAATTAAGAGGGAAATTTATGGGTCTAACGGCAGTAACTAAATTCTTTCACTTTGCCGACTTCAATTAAGAATGTCGTAACATTTATGTTAATTTGAATGTACGAATGTGAAAAGTGTGGCGTATGAATTGCTACTCGACTACCACATATCTCAGCAATCGCATGTCTGTCCGTCTCTTATTTACACTGAATTTCAATTGACTCGTCAGTCAGGGCTTCAGATGTGTACAATAAACACTTCCAAAATAGTTTTAAAAGGCGCGTTCAATCTCGTTTGCGACGCGCTCTGCTGTGTTATCCTATAAATTATTTCTCATCTATATACTGTCCTATGATTCACTGAAAAGGTGTGTAGCATCAGCCATGAAGAAAGGCTGTAATTGAGAAGGAAGTCAAATCTTCAGGTCACCTGACACTCAAGCTTTTTTACTAGCAAGGAAAATACTACTTCTTAATGTTTGATTCATCTTCCTAGATGTCAAGTGTTGGATAAAGAACGTGAAATCTTCATTTATAGCTGTGAGCCTGCGTGACATAGACTTTGCAGTGTAAACTTAATGTTGCGTTTTCGCAGCTTCGACCGCTCAGGGTGCTTCGGAGAATTTCAATCATGGCGCGTTTCAGAGAGTTACCGGCAACGTCTACTGAAGACTTTTTAGCGAGCCTTGTGTCTTAATGGTGCAAAAGAAAAGGTTAAAGTTCAGTACATTTTGCCACTAGATTCAAACCTTCCCGTCTAATAAAGCTCTCATTCGGAGATTTTTCGCTTCGGAGCTGTTTCTCCAGTTCTATACAAGTTAAAAAATTAGATTTAAGAAAGTAATTATGTATATTATGTCTTCTTGAAAATATCTCCCCTGGTAATTTTGATAAATAACAGAAATCGAAAATAATAAGTACAATGTTCACATAAGAGATTCTGGGAAGTAACGGAAAGTAAAACTCGATGACTTGTCATGATCATTGGCAGATTGTAGAAAACTCAGTGACCATTAAAATATTGGCCATTGCAGCAGATGAATTGAAGCAGCAGAACCATACTCAACAGAAAGTTGTTGATGAGAATTAGGCTAGAGATGTAAATGTTCGCATTGTCATCGCCGGGACTTACCAAGTCCATGATGAGAAGAAGTATGAGATTGAGAGAGTGAGATGAATACGTCATGCATACATACATACATACCAATCACGCCGTTCCCTTCCGGGGTAGGCACAGTCACAAAGTTTCACTCATAAATACATATTTGTATACCTAACTCTGCTTCAGTAATTTCCTCCATACCGACCTATCCTTAAAAACCTCTTTGGCCTCATATAACCCTCATTCACTGCTTCGCGCACGCCCTTTTTTTTATGACTCCTAATATTCCTCCTCCTTAGAATTTCCTAAACAAAATTCAACCACAACTTTCTCGGCCTACCTCTACCTCTCTCACCATTCATTTCAATCATATATATCTGTTTCGTTATTCAACTCTCATCCATTCTCTCAACATGGCCATACCAACGAAGCAAACTCCTTTCACATATGTCCATTACTGGAGCATCTAACCCACATTCATTTATTACCCACTCATTCCTGACCCTATCCATCCTACTTTTGCCGCAAACACTCATCAGATAACTCATACCCACGGCGTTTAGTCTACTCTTGTCTATCCTGATATAACCATGTTTCACTACCGTACAACAAAGTGGGGAGTTGTACACTTTTGTACACGACGATTTTCGCTTCCTTATGCAGGCACTGATTCCTTAATGTGCTCCACATGCTACCTATCACTTTCCTTCCAGCATTCGCACGTCTCTTTTTCTCCTCATCTAACCGTCCATCTTTCGCAAACATCTTATCTAATTACACAAAATCATCCACTTGTTCAATTGCTTCACCATGCCCTCATCATACAGTTATTCTCCTCAATTTCCCTATATCAAAAACTACTAGTAAACCTGAATATGTCATAAATGTCAGAAAAATCATTAATATACCATAAAACTAATTATGAAAAGAATTGTTGCCCTCTAAGTGAGGGTAAACCATAGCTGTTGTGCTTTTGTCTTTTCCCAGTTCTAAATGGAAGAGTGTGATGAGAGTGGAATAACTTTCTTCTAAAAATGACAGATAAAAGGAAAATTCTGAATTTTTTGATTCCTTTACGTTACTCAACAAGAAAAGCAGCAGTCAAAAAATGAAGAAAAAATCGCGTATTTGGCGCATAGGACAACAATAAATTAACTCAGAATAGATACAAAAGATAATACCAATTTTTCAGAAAATATGTTGATAAAATGTATGGGTCATTACATCTTATTTCAACAAACAATTGTCCCTTACGGTCTCAGATTTGGTGCTCAATCTTGGTGCATGGGTTGAATTTGACCTCACACGTAATAATCTGAAACCGTTTTGAGGAAAAGAAACTTGTGCAATATTGATGCGAATCAAATTTTTTTTCAAAAATGGGTGCCTTGAATCACGTTTTTACTCTTATCTCGGCTTCTATTAATCGTGGAGTCAAAACATATGCCTCATTTTAAATCTTATTGTCTGTTAAAAGATAATGATACCATTTAAAATATATTTTATTGAATTTCCTGTTTTTGTTTAATTTTAATGTTAATGTTTTAAAAATTGTTAATTTACTTTTCTAAAATACTCCATCTTAGAATCGTCTAAAACGTTTTTCATACTCTATACGTAATGAACAAACTTTTTTAGAAATAGCATTCAATGGAAATTCATAAACACGCTTAACTTTTTATTAATACATTTGCATTTTCCTCACGCTCGCCTTCGTGGGCTCAGGCCTCGAACTAGCATTTAGCAGACATGTAATACGTGAAAATGTAATGGGTATCATATCCATCACTCTTGGGTTGGCAGCCCTCGTAGTATTAACAATGCCATGGCAACGAGGAGTTTTTTTAAAAAGGGGGAGAACGCGTGGGGACAGTGTCGAGCCAGCCAGTAAAAGTGAGTGGTGGTGAAATTGTGTGGGAAGAAAAATAAGTGAAGAGACGGTGTGAGTGAGTGAATTGAATGTGAGACGGTGTTAAAAGGAGTGTGTATTACCAAATATTAAAAAAATGGAGAAAAACGAGTGTTACACTATAAAGAAATAAACCGAGTGTTACAAAATGCGTACACGGATAGCTTCAGCTCATTAAATTAAGTATTATAAACAATTTGATGAATAAGTATTTGTTTAAATTTGTTATTTTTATTGATAAATAACTGTTATAATGCATTCAAGGCGTATTCAAGGTTAGCGCTCTGCTGGGGGATTTGATTATGTTTAGCTGATTTCCATTTATTAAATTGCAAGTCATGGTCCCCTTACACGTACTAAATATTGTCCCTCAACAAACAGAAGACACTGAAATATTTACAGGGATATGCGGGTTGCACGAGCACCCATAAAATAGTGAATTCATCAAAAGTTTCGAAAACGCAACAATGTTTTTTATTAAAATACATCTAAATTTTCTAAGCGTTCACCTTTGCACACTGCCTTATTTAGTGTGTGAATCTGAACAACCATCGAAAAATGGCAATTTTAAGTATTTTGTAGCTCGGCTGGTAATGGGTTGAAGACGTGTGTTTAGGTGAAATCGTGAGGGTGAGGAATGGAGAATAGATGCCAGGAATATACATATAAGAGGACTTTATGGGGTACAGGTGTTGTGCATTTCCAGAGCTTTATCTTAACAATATTTGGCTGATCGGAAGTATTTTGCGGAAAATATACGTGAGGAATGATTGCTGAGTGTATGAGAGTTGCTAATTACATCTACATCCAGATAATACCCTGCGAGCCGCCACATTGGCGTGTGGCAGGGGGTGTTAGGTCAATAGCTATGTAAAGATGTAAGTTTATGGAAGATATAATGGTGACATGAATTATAAGAGTGTATTCAGTGGAGCTCAGTTTTTATAGTGGTCGCTTATTGAGCGCGGAAAGAACGATTTTTTGTTCATATCTGTTCGGCAGTGCATCTCCTTTATTTTATAGCTTCTGTCAGACCTAGAGATGCTGTGAGGAGTCATGATAATATTCTCTGTGTCGTTCTGAAAAATATCAGCTCTGAATTTCTCGATCAACCTGAGCCTAGCGTGTAGCCTCCGAGTCTCTAGGGGCTCCCACCTCAATCCCTTACGCAGTCCCCCAATCGATTACGCATTAGTTTCTGTTTAAACTTTAGGTTTAACAATTGGAATTTTATGAAAATTTTACGACCATATTGGAAGGTTACAGAGACTGAAAATTTGTTAATTCATGATTAGATACAAATGTTTTCTAATTGCCCTTATGGAGATCATAGAAAATACTCCACAAGTTCGTGCTTAGCATTTTTCTCACCCTTCAATTTCCCGACTATGGTCCCCGGAGTCATTGATATTATCTAGGTTGGCAATGTCGTTAAGACTGTCGAGGATGGCACTATCGAGAGTATTGACATTATAAGTAAAAAATGAAGATGGAGTAAGATTAGAAGCCCAGGAGATTTGAATGCAAAGGCCAATGGATAAGGTAGGCGAGAAGGACAGAAAATACTATATACCGAGGAGATTCTGAGGGAATTGGGCGAAGAAGAACTAAAGTTCACAGCATTAGAAAGAAGTGAAAGGGACACTCTTTTAGAGGAGAATTATTGGATGTACTGCAGTGGAATGAAATACATGAGAGGAATAGAACGAGAGGGGCGACAAAAAGAATGATATTTCAATTAATCGGCTTCAATGCTCAAAGAGACGTCGTGGCAGGCGGATAGAATTTAAAGGGAAAAGGAATTGAAAAAACGGAAACAATATATTTTGAAATATATACTGATGAGTTGGCAAAGATATCTCGCATTTTTGTTGACATTTTTGGCGTGTGAAAAGATCAATTTTTAGTTTCTAGGCGTGTAGAAGCGATGAATTGAATTTTTAAATTATCAAAGCGATGAGCCAAATATCGCGACCATATCGCTTCACGGGTATGGATCTTTTTCTTATTTTTTTTGTCTGCTTTTACTCTGTGAAGTGAATCACAGATAACTCTAAAGTCTGTTTTTCCACTCCCGTTAGATATTATTTTGAATCATCTCACACGAAGAGTGAAATTATAACATCAATCGAGAAAGATCAGTTTAATTCGTCATACCAACAGTAGTTACCCCAGGATTTCGGAAATGGAGGGATCCCACAGATTGTGTGTTTTGTAGCGTGTCCTTAGGAACCTCTCTTGGATTTGAACCCCAGTTCATCTGATATTTGTTAAGCTCTTCACCCGCGCGTTTGGGTGCCGGAACGCATAAGTTTCATTACGATGGATTACTGCGTGCTAGTTAATGCTGGCAGGAAGCAGGAATAGCGAGCTGTGGTTACTGTGAATTAGCACCATTCGCTTTAGTTGGGGGGGGGGGGTTTAAAACCATTTTAGCACCTCTCTTTGCCGCCGTATATTTTTGTTTAATGCTTTTCATGATCCAACCTGGACACTGATCTCTCCTCCGTCCGAAACTCCCGTCATGCTTTTAAGCCAATTCTTTCATCTCCCCTTTGCAATGTATCTACATATCCATTGACTTACATTATGCTCCCGTAGATGTAAACAAGAATTCGTTTCGTTGTGGCATGCAACTGTCTATCTTATCAATTTTAAGGATCTAAAGTACATTGACGGATCTCAAAAGACAGCGGTTGAAAAAAAATTACATCTTAAAAACCAATTGGTCTAGTGGTGCACCACTCGTAGAACAAAGGTAGTCTCTATCTGTTGAAGACCTCAAGATACAGAGTTCAATCATGGGATGATAAAGGAAGCATTACCTTCTCCAAAAGCTGATGAGAACGCGTACGCTTGTGGGGGATATGGTATTAGTTATCAATAAAATCCAATCTATGGCCAGTTATCTCAACCAAAAGAGACCCACATTGAGTATATTAAGTGAAGATACGTATTGTTGGCTCTTTTGAGTCTTGATTACTGTTCCAGGAACGAGAGCTTCGGACCTGTATTTGTTCCTCAACCTCTCCCTGTAATTTTTCCATCCTCTGTCCCTACTCCACTCTTCCGCTTCTGTGTTGAGGCGTATTTCAGAATCTTGTTATCTTATAATTGGACCGTAGTTCTTTTGCTGCTTCTCAGAAAACTATACTCATTATTGGAGTGAAAATAATACTCTTTTTTATATAAATAGGCTGTGAAACAATTGAGATTTGTAAAAGACCGAACAATCTCAAATGGAAAAATTGATACCAACGGTTCGCGGCCTCCAGTATTTCAACAACCAAATCTATAGATACATATTACTATAGACCATCAGATCATTTTCGCTCGAAAAAGCCAGCCGAATGATCGGTGAAGGCTCGTGGCTTGTAAAAATAATATAAATGTTAACAAAATGAAGGATTATCACGATTCTACACACTGAAAAGCTAAAATTAAAACCAGAGCTCTTTTTAGTTTTACTCCTGACGTCTTCCGATACTTTTTATCATTGTAAAGCTGTAAATCACCCACGCTCATCATGAAAAAACTGAGTTTCGCCACGTAGCCATTCACCTTGACACAGTCACACCACATTAGGACAGAAACAAATAAAAAAAATTTTAAATAATAATAAAAAAGTATAGGTATACATTAATTCAGTATAAACTGCTACGGAAATGGCTAAAAAACATTTTTCTAGGGATATGAATTGAGTTGGAGTTGATTTCCTATATTTAATTTGAGACTCATCCTAAATATAAAAAGTCATTTCTTTTTTCACCTCATCTGTTCACTCAATCTCATGTTCTTGGGACGCTAAAGATATTTTTTTATTTATCAGTTGTAGTCGCCAAAAGATATTTTCTCTCATATAATGCCTGGAAGGTATTGTTTGAGGGATTATGGAACCTTCCCGAGCGTGGAACGCGTAAACAATGGCGTAATTCAGAATTCCCCGCCAAGTTTCCAGATTCCAGGTGCCTGCAGTCTTCTGGCGAGGATAATCTCAATGCTGGCAAGCGCGAATCCTGATCCGTGTCTCGAATCTCAGCACATTAAGGAGATTCCGACCTTCTCTATTTCGCCGCGGGGGTCTCGTCTCTGTCCCTTCCACCCTCCCGTCCCGGACCTCCCCTCCACACTGGGCTCCACAGTGTGCAACTCACCCTCCGACCTCCCCGCCCTACGGAATGAGCAGGGAGGGATGGCGGAAGAGAAGCTGGGAAGGGGGCAGATTATAGCGCGGTGATGAAAGGGGAGAGAGGGATCTGTACGACAACTTGACATTTCATATGGAGAGGAGGAAAGCTTTTAAGCGCCAGTTCACTTCTTTCAATCCAGGACACGCCCACGAGAAAATGCTCGTTCCGTTCTTCTTCTCCTAGCTTCAGTTGTAATAGGAAATGGGAGAATACACAAACTCAAACGCAAAGAAGATATATCAGACATTTCTTGTATCTATTCTTTCACATTTACCAGTATAAACCGAAGAATGATGGGTTTAAATAACGGAGTTCTCAGTGATCAAAAACAAAAAGTAGTTATTGATGGTTTTAGGTCTGATATGGTCGTAGTCACATCCGTTGTTCCTCAAGGAAGCATGATTGGCCCTCTTTTATTCATTATTTATTTTAATGACCTAAGTTCTCCAATTAGCAGTAAATTAAGTTTATTTGCAGACGATACAGTATGATACCGTGAAATAAGCGAAGACGCGGACTTTGAAGTTCTGTTATCTGACCTTAACAACGTTCATATGTGGTGCCAGGAGTGGGGTTTAGAACTAAATATTAGTAAATGCACCACAGTTCACTTCCTGCGAAAGTCATCATACGAAAGCCATAGCTACATCGTGGGTGGAGTAAACATAAAATTTTCAAATACAGTAAAATATCTTGGAATTACCTCAACTTCAGATGTATCGTGGGGAACACTCATACAAAACATATGCGGCACAGCATTAAAGAAACTAGGTCTAGTTAAACGTATAATAGGAAGGTCCTTGGATGAAAAAGTAAAAGAGAGATGCTACTTCGCTCTGGTTAAGCCACACCTCAAATACGCCGCGAGCATTTGGGACCCTGGTTATAAAGATTTAACAAAAAAAATTAACAAAATACAAAGAAAAGCAGCACGTTTCGTTAAAAACTGCTACGAACGAACATATAGTGTTACACAACTGTTAGAGGGATTAAGGTGGGAGGCCTTAGAGACTCGGAGGCTGCACGCTAGGCTTAGGCTGCTTAAGATATTCAGAACATGGTGTGTTTCAGAGCGAAACAGAGAATATTATCATGGCGTCTCACTACATTTCTAGGTCTGACAGATGCGATAAAATAAGAGAGATATTCTGCCGAACAGTTAGGTACAAAAACTCTTTCTTTCCGCGCACAATAAGCGACCACAATAAAAACCGAGCTCCTCCAAATACATTCCCATAGGACATCTTACCATTTCACCTCCAAAACTTTTACGTCTTTACACGGCTGGTGATCTACCACCTCCTGCCACACGCCCATGTGGCGGCTCACGGGGTAGTATGTAGATGTCGATGAAGATGAATCGGGCTGAATTAAACAGTAATTTATGGACATCATCACCGTGTTTGGCTGATAAACATTTATTTTTAGGTCCAGTTGATAAATATTTACCCCAGAATAAACAAAAACTTAGTAAATCAAAAAAACAAACACACACACTTCTTGCAGATATCGTCTTTAATGGGGATCAGGTTTGTGCGGTGGCGAGAAATCCGGCCAACCATGTCGAGGGGCTGCGTCTGAATTTCTGTGGTGACATACATTATGGTTTGTAATAGCGGTTCCTTCACGGCATACCGTGTGGAAAGCACTTAGAGGTATACTAATCTGGCCGTTGGATGTGACGTTAAATTTTCAATACCTTTGCGATTTTCATAAAGAGTAGACTAATGCTTAGTCCCGATTTCTCTCCACCCATCCTCCACTCTCCTAATTGCCCTTATTCTATCAGCCTATTGAATCTTTTTTTATTTCATTAATGACCTCAGTGGCCTATCTTTGACTTAAACAATCAACTAATTGTCTTTTGAGGCAAATATTGTCCTCTTTAGGGCCCTCTAACATGCAAATATTTGAGAATAGATTACAATTAGTAGTATTCACTCGGAAAGTCAACCGGCAACTGAAGTGACTTCTTCCATTTACAGTTTATTTCGTTTTGAGAGGACCATATCTTGAGCAACAGGATACTGTTTCAGTGTTTTATTGTTTTTTTAGGGAGAAGATCCTGCTTCTTTCACTGGTAGAAAAGATATATATCGATATAGATAAGGTTGGTCCGGAGCCTCGCATCGCACGTTTCAATCGCCCTTAAAGCCACTTTGCTTATGACTACGATTATCGCTACATTTCGCCGCAAGGCTATCACGAGTGAATTGACTTCGCTAATTGGTAATCATGAATCTTATATGACAAGATCTAAAGATGGGTAGGTAGGTGATGATAGGATAATTTGGGTGACTGAGGGAGGATTTCAAGAAACCTGACTTTGAAAATAGGCAACTCTTAACTTAAAACGCTAAGGCCCCATAATTTTGTCCGATCTGACTGGGGTTTTTCGACGCAGGGACTTCTATTCACATGCCAATAAAGAAGTGACAGATATTCTTCATCAGAACTATCCATCACATACAGGATAGGAACCTTTGGACTCGAATAGGGAAGCACGTTGTCTAGCCACCTCTCTGACACTAAACTCCAATGTGATCGGCTTCAAAGAATCTCAGTCAAACTCTCTGACACTAAACTAAGGGTAGACGAGGAGTATTGAGATGACGGATGAACCCACGCTTTGGCCTTAATTGGTCCGAATCGACCCTCCATGGGTGGTCCCTGATTCGATGACGTACTCCAGCATACCGCACGGCGTCTACCCGTAAAGGGGGTCGGGGGATACCCAATCCCATTTTTTTGGGAAACAGGCTCCTCCGGTTCTCAAAAGATGTGCGGTAAGTTTTTGCAAAAGCGAGACTGACAGGGACTCGTCTGACGTTGTTGGGAAAACCCAACAGGTACGAGTACTGCGGGGAGGCGGAGGCCTACTGTCGTCCTTTTGACGTCAATCCGCCTCATGGTATCGGCCAGCAGGGTTTGTGGTTCGCTTACCTTCCCTTCCCTTTTCCTTACCCTTTTTCCCACTACCCCCCTTGCTTGGCGATAAGCGTGAACTTCCGGCCGAGAGGGGTGGTTTTTACCCCGCGGGGAGACTCGAAACACCTGTCTAGCCGCCTCTCTGACACTAAAATCCAATGTGATAGGCTTAAAATAATCTCAGTCTTTGATAGAGGACGATGTATTGTGTAAAATACTAATGTTTCATTATTTTATAGAATTTTTAGGATAAGAGTCTACTTCTTTGCCTGGGAGAAAAGATCTTTATCATAGTAATTTCTTATGCTGACATCCTTGCAAAATAGGTAAGGAAAAAAAATTCCTGATGTTATTCGGTGGTCATCAATTCAAAGATTAAGTTGCTGCAGTTCACTTCTTTCTTCTTATGTCTACCTGTTTTGTTTCTTTGCAAGTCTTTACTTTTCCATCTATCATAGTATTACTGGCCTATTCCATCTTTTGCGTTTCCTGATGTTTCTTGAATATAAGCAAATAATAATACCCAAATATGCAGTTAAGCTGACGGCAATATCATCGTTCTTTTGATTTTGGTGCAATGTTTTAAAACTGAAGTTTTTCGGTATCTAATTACTAATAAAAAGGTTGGTTGTATTGTTGCCAAAAAGGAATAAAGATTGTCTAGTTCTTCTTGCAAGAAAAGGAAATAAATATTTTTCTCCCCTGAGTTTTCATCAAGCATTTTTCCTTTTCTACTCTTTGTCTGTCTTGGTGAGTGATTGATTCTTCCCTCCTCTCCTTGAAGGGTAAATATTATGGAGGAGGACTGGCTCCCTAATATCCATCTCTGCTCAGGAAATACAAGCACATCAGTAATTACTCTTTCTCTATACTTATTCGTTATAAATGGCTCGTGATATAATTGATTCGTTAGCTCCGTCCGTGCAAGCGACAAAATTCAGGCGCGTTAGATTCGTTGCCGTAACAGACGAAGTTGGGAAAAGGCGAAAGTAGCCTCCTTGGTTAATCCTCTAATTACTTCCGAGTTCTTTCCCTCACTCGCTGCCCTTTTTCCCGGATCCGGCTACAACTTCTCACGGGGGATAAAGTGAAGAGACGAGTAGAAGGGAGCGTAGGTGGAGGGGGTTTGAGAGGAAGGAAGGGTCACGAGGTCCGGGATTAAGATCTTTCCACGTTCCTAGTGAGCCTGGAAAGGGCGGTTCCCAATCCCTGGACCATTCGACCACCCACCCCCTCCATCCCTCCCTTCATTTTCTCCACTTGGCTCCTCCCACTCCCTCTCTCTCTTTCTCTCCGCTCTGCCGTCCTCTCTCGTTCACTCTTATTCTCCGGGAGTGAGAAATGAATGAAGGAGAAAATGCGAATGAGAATTTGAAGGTGATGAGGGTGTAAGAAGGTTGCCACATAGAGAGAATGCCAAGGGAGGAAATCCCAAAACGCATGTGTTGTAAGGTGGCAGCCCTGTCGCACAGAGTGGTATGTTAAGTTGGTATCCCTACCGGCCATGTGAAGTGGTGTAACATGGGTATCGCCGCAGTCAGCTGATGTACTTCCTGTGATACAGAGCAATACATTGCTTAAAACCGTCATCGTGTGTAGTTCCTGTAAAGACTCCTAACAGCATGCTAACAGGAAGGCTGTACAAAAGAAGAGGACAGGAACGTCCTAAAAATAGATGGATGGATCAAGTTCAGTACGACCTTGATAAGATGGGAATTCGTGGATGGCGATACAGAACCTCCGAACGGAATGACTGGAGGGCAATAGTGCAGCAGGCCAAGGCCCACATAGGGCTGTAGAGCCACTAAGAGGATGTAAGAAGAGGTGGAGGAGTTGACTGCAGATGCTCTTAAGGTAGTTCGAGCGAAACATCATTTTACCTAGAAATCAACGAATTTGGTCTCATTTTAAGGAAAAATATATTGAAGATGAGTCGAATCCAAATATAGATTCTCGATTCCACCGATTCTCAGGAATAGAATCGGTATTGAGAATCGATCGCCTAAAGTCGATTCCGATTCCATCGATTCCAGGTGGATAAATATTCAAATCAAATTTCATTTATCACATCATATTTGTCTTAGTAATTTTGGGTGTAGGCTATCAATTTTTACTTTTTATCTACCTCAATAAGCTGAGGATATATTTGCTACTAGTTAATAAATATACTTTTTGAGCAACTTGATTGTCTTTGTTATTCAATTTCAGCCAATGCTTGAATTTAAAATACAGTCGTACGCTACTAGTATATCAATTATCCACCTGATATTAGGAATAAGAATCGATGGAATCGGAATCGAGAATCGGGAATCGATTTGAAAGAATCGGAATCGGAATCGAAAAAAAGTGGAATCGACTCATCCCTAAAAAATATATCACCCTTCCATTGACACCAAATATTCAACCCCTTACCACATTACTTCACGAGATATTTGCCAAATAATACCAGCCTATTTACATGGGAAATGGTACGCGTATGCACTCCAGATAATCCTTATATAAAAATGAGGCCTTCCCTACACTTAGATCTTGTCAAAAAATCAAAAGTGTGTAGTTTGTGTGTTTTCTCAATTAATTTAGAAAATTAATCATTTAGTCACCGCAGTAAATTCTTCGGGATCGCAATTAACCTTCCGTTTTAATAAAGTTTCAAACGTACCGCGTGAAAAAATGAGTCAAGTTAAGGACTTATTTTGATATTTTCATTTCATTACTTACAATTTCTGTCATGTAAAACTATTTTATTGGACCATTAATAATGCAATATATAATTCGTGTGTCTCACAGTTGGTGATATTAAAACGTATATATAGGATATGGTTTCCATTATGATTAGGGAACTATCTCGCTCGCACTACCTTAAGGCTGTGGTCAGGCTGCCCTGTCTAATTTGGGATGGGTCGACTTACTGTCGAGTTCTTTTCGGCTTTTCATGAAGAGTAATCTAGTAGCTCCATTCCGGATTTATCTCCGGTTATCCTTTTATTCCCCAGTTACCCTTTATCTGCCAAATGCAATGAAAATTGTGAAAGTTGGCAAAAATATAGTCAGTCAACACTTGAAATATCATGGTATTTCAACTATTCATTACAATACTAAGATATTGAAAATAAGTAATTAAAATATTTAGAGTTCCCGAATATCTACTGAAGACAGACCAACTTTAAAGGGAAACTTGAAATAAACGAAAGCTATCTAATAAGGGAAGAAGTTTTATTTCTATTAAAAATCAATTGATTAGTATTTAGCTTCATTGTCATTTTTTTATTATATTCTGCCTCTTCTTTATCCTAAAACCTTACTTAAACCCCATGGAAATATCCGATGACAGAATTATTTCCACTTGGTATTTCCGCTGTCTCCTGTGGCCCAAGTTTTTTTTTTATTTTAAAATCGTGAGGTACGATATATATGCTAATAATTGCTATCGTGATGTTGCTGAATTATGAAAAAGCCCAAGTGGTAAGGCATAAACTTGGAGGGAATATCAAGTGATTTTATGAAATTTAAAGCAGAGTAATAATTCGCCCGTCTTGAGATACGTGTTTCGTTTCCACGTTTTTATGTCGAGGTCATAGACAAATGGAGATTCGTTGGCGTCATATACCTCTGAAAACTTAGCGGAGGCATTAAAGAGACGCTCTTTGGAGCAACCATGCTCATGGAGATTCATAGTACTAATATCGGTGTGCAAGGCGCCACGATACTCGCGAATGATTTTGCATGTGAATTTCTCATATTATTTGGCAAAGTTCAATTTCTACAAGGTGTAAATTTACGTTAGAGTTTAATGCTTTAAAGTAAACTTATTGCAACCATGTACATAATGATTAAGCACTACTTCAAAGTTAAACCTGGAATCGTTGACTACATCAGCGACTAAGATCGGATTCATTGCTTCAACCTTTCGGCTGCAGATCGGCTCTTCATTAGCTCTGAAGTCCTGCTCCTGAGAATTCGGTATTATTGAGCTAACATGTGGATAAATCAGCCGATTGGCTCCGGAGATGAAAGGTGGATTTGCAATTATTCACATTATTTGCTAGAAAACGAAACATGCGTCACTTTCGTGCCTTAATTCTCTGTCTGTTTATCTATTCTCTTCATTGATCTATGATATCGACAATTAAGAAGGCCGTGGAGGAAGATAATACGTTTTTTCTATATTTTAGGACGGGAGAGAGGTAACTTTGCTTCTCCCCCCCATCCGACCCCCTTGACCATTCAGTCACACACGAATACGATTTGAATTCCATTCCAAGCAAAATGAAATGTATGTATAGTGGACCATATGTTATCTAATACTCGTGGCCTATTAAAGATGGAAGCCTAAGACCAAATAGCGTACCATTCACATTTTCATTAGAAGGTCACCTGTAAAGTATTTCTTTGACCTGTAACCTGCGATTACATTTAGATTGCGAAAAATTGTGAATCATTTAAGATTTAATGATGTTGCATTCCGCTGGACTAATATAACTTTTGCACTAAAACTCTTGTTTCTGGTTACGTTGACTCTGCATTTTCAATAATCGCCATAGATAATCTCCTCCATAGTGAACATCTCGCATTGATGGATGTAATTTTAACGGAATGGACCAGAGAAAAGAAGCCGTGTTGCTTTCTTTCTGAGTTATATTTCTACGACAGCTTCTGGTTGCTGTCAGAAGGTCATTTGTTGCCACGTCAGAGAACTGCTATGGAAGTAAACAGGAAATCATCTTATATATCTCCTCGTGACAATTGATACGGCGGGAAGAGTAACGCATCCAGGCCACCGTGGGATTCAGCTCGCTGGGGACATTTTTCAGCTCAGCAGCGGGAGAGACAAGGCGTCCTCATTCGCCATCACACGATATCCCTGCATGGCCGCGTGAAGCAACAGGAGTGGTAAGGACGGAAGACACAGAAGAGGACCGCAACTGCAAGAACAGGGACACGGGATGTTAGGATGACATTGCGGAGAGGAATGTTAATAAATACTTCAAACAAACAACGCAGGGGTGAGAAATGGGTTTCTAATACTCCATTGAGTGAGAGTGAAAGACAACGGAGACATAAAATGTATACAAGAGAAAGGAATCGCTCAATATTTTGGACAGGAGAAGGGGAAGTAACCGTTAAATTGGAAATGAAAGCTATAGCTGTTAATAAATTTAGTAAAAGGGTATGATACAGATATTTTACATGACAGCAAAGAAGGCTTCTTTAATTAAGTTTTCATATATTCTTAATTTTATTTAAAATGTTTTACATAACTACAGTTACATGGAGGTGTAATGTTAGAAAGCATGAACAAATAAGCACGGTATTATAATTTAAATAAGTAATATTTAATGGTTTAATCAGCCCGTTTATGAGAATTACTGAATACAGTTCAAAAATATAGTTCTCCAAGATACGGTTGGCGCATACCAGGTAGGATATGCGAGCAAGTGCGTGAGTTGCAAGTAAAGTGAACATGAAAGTTGCAATAAAATTTGAGCAGTATGCTAGCCATCGCGGAATCTTGAGGATTATAGTTGTGCGAATTGAAGGGAACGAATGTGTGAACTTCAGATTCATAAGTTTAAATATTAATTTACATCAGAAAGGTCCGATGCAAGAATCATCCATTGTAATACCGAGATTTATGTAGAAAAATACCACAAAGAATAGATCAAGTGCCCCTCCAAAGGATTCTTTGGAATTGTAAATGTTAAATCAATATACAATCCCTGGGGTTTACCTGAGACATTATGTTGGTGTTTGGAAAAATGAGAAAACTGAAGAACGCTAATGTGAATTTGGATGGATGCATACACTTGGAGATATCGCGGTCTTAACGATATCTGTTAAAGACAATCCATTTGAGTCAGGAAGAATGAGATTTACTGAAGGTTTAATGACTACATAATAAATGAACCTCTTGTTAAGTAGTCGGAGAGTGAACTTTGACAATAAGCACGTATTTCTTATGTATGACGACAAGTTTCCCTCTTAGGATTCAATAGGGAGCGGGGGAAAATAAGATATTTGAATGATAATAATAAAAATATATTACGTTCCCGTACTTTTTCGGTCCAATTTTTCCGAGGCATATTATATCAAATTTACGAAAAAAAACCTTTTTAAACTGGTGCACACCACTCCACGAATTGCTACTTCCCATGTACTACTTGACCTCGATTGAAACTCCGAGCGTAAAAAATACATGGAGGGATGTACAGATGTGGAAATATAAAATGACTACTCATTGAGTGTTATGAAGTTGTTTTGATTTCAGCGGATAATATCATGTATCACCGGCCAAAATTGATCTTTTTTAATATTTCGCATTTGTATTTTTTTACCGATTACGATGTTTTTTTTGGAAACAAATACGTTTGCGTTATTCTATTTCCTCTAAATTTTCGTTATGACTACGAAAATTTATTCCAATGATTGGTAATTCAGTAAGACACCTAAACCATGGTATTGGCGGTAGTTGAATAATGCCTGAACGGAAATTGTAAGGATTCAGAAGTGATATAGTGAAAATGGAACGTAATGGATCAATAAACAAAATTGCATTTTACCCTCGAATAATATTATTATGTGTTACAATTGAACATATCTTAACATGCCAAATCATTGGTCATGGTAAACTATTTGAACGGAAAAATTGCAATATCGTGTGTGTATATATGTAGTATCAGTTCATAACGTCATCTAACGTCTTCAAATTTCTAGCCTCCAAGTCTCTTTGTCCTTCCATAGATCTTCTTCCAATCCTCTCGCACCAATTTCTTTGTCCATTCCCTCTTTCCAGCTCTTCCTAGGTCTTCCTCTTTTCCCTTGGATTGTTAGCTCCAAGATCTTTCTTGATAGTCTATCATCGATCATTCTCTTTACATGCCCGTACCGGATTAGCTGCTTGGACATGATGTCCTCCGTTATAAAGTGCTCAACTTTCATTATCTGTCGTATTCTTCCATTTGTAACTCTTTCTATCCTCTATCCTTGATCGTCCCGCAGCCAAAAAATCCATTTCAGTGGCTTTTAATGTTTCTTTAGTACGTTCCTTTTCGTGTGTTCTCTTATCAATTTCTTCATGTATAAATTAGCCACTACTGTGAAATCTGAGAGGAATGCGCCTAAAGGTGACAGTATTAATATTGAAAATAGTTATTTTTCAACTTAATGCTCTTTCTCTAATTCCTCTTCTGCCTATAAATGCCAAATTGATGGTCCTGTAGTAATTTCTGGAAGAAGGACCGAAGGCCCAGGGACCAATTAATAAGCGCCAAGGAAATATCGAGTTAAATTCCGTAAGTAATTTGAGGTTGTTTTTTAGTAGGTCAGGGGAATAAAGGTCGCTATACCTTTTGGTAAAAACCCTCTGCGCTGCAAATTAGAATTCTATTCACACAAGTGGAATAAAATCGAATTCAACATTTTGAAATGCACGAACTAGACATTTGGACCCAGTCATAAATGTTGTATTTAGGGAAGGAATAGGGTGGGGTCTGAATGTATTGGTACCGGCTATTGATAATGAACGCTAAAATTGTGATGAGTGATGGATTTTATGTTTTCCCGACGAGCAAGGCTGGTGAAGTTTCCCAGGGTGTCCCACCTGGTCAGAAAGGTCAACGCTTCGACGGCTGTCTCTGCCATCATCTCTGAAGCCAGAGAAGAAGCAAGTACAGCCGAGGAAACGTTTGTAGCCACAACCCTTCTTACGAGGAGGAAAACCCGGGAGAACTTCATCAGCAAATGTGAAATAGGCTCCATAGGAGTAGCCTTGACATTTTAAGTTAATGCTAGCTTTATAAGTGTTTTTGGAATATACACTCATAAAATTTAATTGTTTACAAATAATTCAGGATAATAACATTTGAGAATAATATTCCAATTCCAATATTCTTGCAAAACGTGTGATTAAAGTGAGTAATATGGAAAACCGTGCTATGGGGGAAAATTTTTTCCCAGCAAACAGAGAGACGCCACTATCTTTCCGGAGAAAAATTGATTTCCTCTTTGATTTCAAATTATCCTTACGAGGCCTTAGGAGGCCACAAAGAGAGACATTCAAACGCAGGAGGGCGGTGGGTTCATCATTCGAGACGGTGGCGGTGTGCTCGCCGTTTGCTCACCCCGAGCGTAATTCGCGCTGACCACCAGAAATGGGGCACATTAGATTACCATTTATGCATTTGAAACATTTGCTCGGGGCTCTCTCGTTCTCGCCGCTGTTATCTCCGTGTTATTTCCTCTCCCTATTTTCCTAGGCTTCACTCCTCTCGTACTCTGGCATTGCTCAAGGATTTATCCTGTGTCCACCTCTTTGGGGAAAAGTATGAAGGATTCGAGCATAATTATTTGTCGTGATTCGAGGTGGTGTTCTCAAGAGCAGTCTTAACCAAGGGGTGGAAATTACGAACAAAAACGCAAAATTATATGCTCTGGTCTTGGCACCAATAGCACCAAGGGGATCACTGTTTTACTTCCCATCCGACGGACGGAGTGCCAATCATGAGGTCCTCAGTACTTAGCACCCCAAAAGCGTTCAAAACTGCATTGAACAATTTCAACCACCGCCGCCAGCTTCAAACCCAGGCTCTTGGTCAAGGAAGTTACAGACTCTATCCATGTACGTAAAATTACATGATAGTGACAGTCAAAGGTTTTTATTGTATTGTGTTTAATGATTAATACTGTATTTAATGATTGCCATGTTTGGAAAGAGCTATTCATCATGTACTGTTTCCGCTCGCAACACTAGCGCATTGCTACTGTCAGATGGTAGTGTTAAGTACTACGCGTTACCACTGTCCGAACATGCATTCACTCTGCCATTTTGGACTACTTAGCATGTTCGATAGTAGTGAGAACGGGGAATATATACACCACATACGATAGACAGCTTATGTGGAAAATACAAACTAAAATCAGAAATTCTATTAATTTAGGACCATAATTGACCTGCACAGGCAATTGTGTCCAGGTGAAAATATTTGCTGCCGGTTGATGCCATTCACATTGTTGAAAGCAGATAATTATGAATCATTCATGTCATGGCGCCATTTTGGCTAGATATCTAATCACTTCAAATCAACACTCTGTCATTTTTTTCCGTTGGTTATCAGAGAATTTGGTCATTCATATAATCGCTATTAAAATATAAACTCTTATTGTTCACATTTGTATTTTAAATCCTTTTATTCTTGAGGGGCAAGGCCGATGAAAGCCATAGTTCAAAATATCCTGTGCCGGCAAATTAAAGGATGAATTAAAATTTCAAATGAACCAAATATCGAAATAATTAGTTTTATTTACGTATCCTCTCTCGACCTTTAATTAGCGCTGAACAAACACTGATGTAGGTACTCGTATGATTGTTTCCAACATTAAAGGCGTCCTCGATTCTATTGTTGACTTGGTTGTTAGGTTTCATTGGACAGGAATAATTACACCCGAAACTTTAATTTTATCAACTATTGTTGTTCAGGGCATAAAAATAGTTCTTTTCTGGCAAATATTTGGTGCCCATTAGCAACAATGGTTTAAGCACTTGGATACGCCATGAGCCGGAGGCTAATCCTTTGCATTTGACTTCACGTCCTAGTTGACCCATTGTGTAATTGGATGTTCAAAATGTTTCCATTCACCCTCCGTAAAAATATCCTTTGGGCGATAAAAGAAAAAAAACACGTTAAACTAAATACCGCGTGTGGAAGATATTTACAATTGAAGAGAGGACCTGTTGCCGTTTTTTTTAAATCTAATTACGTTCAATTTGAAGCATTTTCAATGAAATTTATACTTCCCATGATCCGTCTCTGCATGTAGGCAAACATTCGAGTCTTTTAAAAACTTTTTATATATTTTTAACGATCCCAATAATTGTTTTGTGTCAATAAGAAAATATCGTGTTTATTTCAGAGTGCTTGTAAATCAGTTAACCTTAAAAGACAGTCGCTGTGGCACTTAAGCATTTCAGGATTGTAAACTTATGAATGTTGGCCTAAAAGTTACCCTAAATTTTGTAATCAATGACCGTGAATTGAACTATCTAAATTTCTTCATTCATAGGTAATTTTCCAGGGAACTGAAACTGATCATTTTTCTATGGCCGCGTTTTTTACGAAATCTGAAGAACTTCTTAGGAAAAGTAATGTAGTTTACTGATATTATGGGTATTATATTTACTGTTAACCTTGGTGGATTATTATTTCAAACTTTATGTGCAGCTCAAACGGGCACATTGTGACAAAAATTTATAGTAGAGAGGATGGTGAAGAAAGGCACGGATAAGGTCATCAGAGCCATTGCCTGGAGTTTAACTGAGTGTTTTTCAAAGGGTAGCCTTTATATTCCCTACCACGTTCTTTTTCCTGACTAATCGCCTGTAACGTGACACGTTCTACCTCATCGCACATCACCTTTACAGTCATGACAGAATTATCAGAACTTGCAATAAATAACCATCAAAAATGTAGACGGGAAGATCATAGTTATTCTTTTCTACGTGCTCAGACGTAACGAAATGGGCGATTTCTGCTAAACTATTATCTGTAATGGATAAATTTTATAAAATAGAAGGATATTTCATAACTTTCCGCGCTGAGAATTTTTTCAGAGACGGCAGAACTTTTGTCATCAGATGATGAAAGTATTTTAGTGATATCTTGGTCGTCAAGATAATGTTTTCTATTCAATTCATGGACAGACTAATTTTTTTTATCAGTTTTTTTGGGAAGTTTTCGGCATTATAATAAAACAAGGTCTCTTTTTTTATAGCGCTACGGCGACATGCGCTATTTTGCTACCATATAAATGTAAAGCAAAGCGTTAAGCATATACAAAATTATATTTGAATGTGACTCTCTGCTTACTAATTACGTCATAGGTGTTTCGACATTTCTCCTTAGTTTATAAAGGCATCCTGTTCTTTTTATAACTCTAATTTTTCTCGGCTTCTATGCTTCTTGGCACCATGACTCTAAGACTGTTATACGTTTCCTTCAAATTTCAAAATCAACTCAGATATCACTATTCTGGTGAATCAGAAACCTTATATAACAAGAGTTCCATATTTTCTGTAAATTTGCGTGAACCTGGAAAGCTGGACAATGCCCTCCCAAGCTGCGCGGCGTTGGCACTCCCTGATCTCGAAGAAAGTAGTAGGAGAACTAACGATTTCTTAGAAGGAGGGTTTGGTGTGACTTGGGTGACATTCTCCTGGACAATTTACGACGCTAATGTGCATCCTCATCATTTACTCCAGAGATATCTTTGTCGCACCTCTCCCTCCTTTTAGAATTTATTTTTTATTTGTCCCTTTACTCGCGCGTTGGCGAGCTGAAATATTAGTTTTCGCAGTAAATGACAAATATCAATCAGACGCAACTTTCATTTCAATTTTCCCATGACGGAGCAGCTGTGATGTTATATCCCTGAATATAGTCATTCGATTTTTATGGTGCAATAAGCTTGTGCGCTCATTTAATAAGAATAAAAAGTACCTATTTAAATTGCTTTATCGATAGTATATTGACAAATAATCCGGAATGGTATCCCAGCGGCTACATATTTCATCTTCACGTATCAACTTCAAATTTTAAATATCTTAAATCAAAAACATCGCTCGTTATAGGGTCTCCATCAATGGTCTCAGAGTATTGAGCTGCAGTCTCTGCCTGTGTATTTGGTGCGAGTGTAATCGAAAGCTTGCTATCCCATCAATTTTAAACTGTTTAAAAAAATAATATGTCATAAAATAACAATAAAAACATGGGATATGCACTCATCAAGAATGGTGAAGATGCCTTGAATTGAACAGTGACTTTTAAATTCAAATTTTTAATTAAAAAGTGACTTTAAAAGGTCACCTCCTATAAGATACCACTCGGAAGCGGACTGTGAGTTAGGCGTTCTATGTGGCATTAGAAAACTGTTCAGTTCAATTTAAAATAAAACCTTTGTCGGTCTCAGAATTTCTCTTAGCTTATTTTATTTATTTATTAGCTACGTATGGACCCTGTTGGGTCACACAAAGCATTATGACTCATTTCTGATTTCTTAGTTCCTTTCTTTTCTTCCACACGTTTCTCATTCTTTCTCTTTGTTAGGTCTTTCTCTCTTCCGTCCGTTTTGTCCCTGGTTTCTTTGGGACTTCGTTCTCTGGCATTACGTCCCACTGGTGAATCTTATTTCTGTTGGTG
Source organism: Ceriagrion tenellum (assembly GCA_963169105.1). NCBI lineage: Eukaryota > Metazoa > Arthropoda > Insecta > Odonata > Coenagrionidae > Ceriagrion > Ceriagrion tenellum. The sequence continues at coordinate 15,911,155 of OY720635.1, forward strand.
ATTCTGTTTTCAATTTCGCTAGGGTCTATTTTTGCTTTCTCTAGATCACCCCTGACTTGTGACAACCATGGCATTGTTGATTTGACACCTTGTTAATATGTGATGACCTTTTTGATGAGTCTTGTCGGTGGGAGTCTTTTAATATGTCCGAAAAATTACAGTCTTCTTTTTCTGATATCCGCCGCTAGGTTGGACATCTTCTCCGTAGTTTTCCTGGAGCGCAGCCTACACCCTTCTTCTGTTAATTTTGGGCCGAGAATTTTCCTCATGATTTTTCGCTCTTCCTTCAGTATGTTCTTCACATCTCTTTTTATATGAAGCGTAAGAGTTTTGCTTGCATATAGACCCTCAGGCTTGATTACAGTGCTGTAGTGTCTGATCTTTGTGTTTATGGAGATGCATTTCTTGTTATAGATATTGTATGTCTTGCCATATGCCCTCTTCATTTTCTGTAATCGAGACTTCTGTGCTATCTTCTCTCCTCCCTTGGGTTCAAGGATCTCGCCCAGATATTCAAAATGTGTGACTCGATTTATCTCGCCATATTTTATTTAGTTTATTTTTATTTTTTTCCATTATTCTAAAATCCATAGGAAAAATTTTGATGCACCGTTATCTTTCGTAAGACTATGAAAATTTCGCCATTTATGTATTGAGACATTGAGGTGAGGCAGATGATTCGAGTCTGTTGGGTTTCATTTTCCTCAGGGCGGTGAGTGGCTGAGAGCGCTCTTACCTCCCTTTTATGCTGTTTTTGTAATTCGCTTTCAAAAATACGGGCATATATGTGTTCAATGGAACTTACGATGATTTGCAATTCCAAGGCTTCATGGTTTTCAAACATATTTCCATTTTCGGAATTTTCTCGAAGGTTTGTATGTACGTTGTATATTTAAGTTTTTCCCTATTTGGCGCGGCCCCACTACGATGGATTATTTTGAACATTTATTGTGAACTCTCTTGAGTTAGGTTTTATTTTCCAATTAATTCAAAGAAAATGAATCGAAGAAGTTGATAATAAAAAAATGAAGATTATTTGTATGTTCTCAAAAATTTTAAACTCTTACCACGTTTTTCTTTAGAATCTATCCTTTAATAGCTCTATAATAGAATTTCATGCAGTGATAGTGCATTGAAAATATATATTTAAAGTAGGGAAATTATATTTAAAAAATGAAGGTCTGAATAACATTACTGCACGCAATACGGTTTCAGGGCCGATTGAAATCAAAGGTAGTCATCACTCACCCGATTCCTCATCTCATAACTCTTCTGTCCTCCATATAACTTCTCCATTATTATTTTCTTCTTCCTTCACTCCATATACGACCTCAATGGGACTTATGATCAATCTCATCTCCTATTGCTTTTCTTCTCATCCAGTCCCTCCCAATCTATTCCCACCTCTTCCACGTGTCTCATGCGGTCCCCGACACTGCACCTTGCGCCACGCCCCCTCTCTCTACATCTACATCTACGTAATACCCCGCGAGCCACCGCATGGGCGTGTGGCAGGGGGTGTTAGGTCACCAGCCGTGAAAAGGTGTCAGTTATTTTGGAGATGAAATGGTGACATGTACTATAGGAGTGTATTTAGTGGAGCTCAGTTTTTATTGTGGTCGCTTATTGTTCGCGGAAAGAACGAGTTTTTGTACCTATTTGTTTGGTAGCCCCGCAAAAAAATTCCTTAGAAGCTGTTCTGTAGAACATAAGGAATTCTACAGAAATTGACTCTTATCTTCAGAACTAGTTCCTTTTCTAAGGATCTATATGAAACATGAGAGCCTGACTCTACAGAACAAATGAGTTCTGTAGAGTTATTTTCTTCAGAACGAAATAACTCCTTACAAGCCGTTCTGTAGAGCTTCAGCAACTCTACGGAAATATGTGAGGTTTCCGTTGACCCAGTTACTTTTCTAAGGACCTATATATGCAGAGTCATAGGGAATTCCACAGAACGTCCTAAGGAATTCTACAGAACGTCTTAAGGTATTCTGCAGAACGTCGTAGGAAATTCCGTAAAATGGCGTTTCAATACTTTAAGTAATACTTCTTCTTCTCCTGGTCATAAATCCGTAGATTGGTTTGCAGCAGTCGTTTTGCGTCTCCATTCCGCCCGATCTTGAGCCAGCCTCTTCAACTCCAAGTAAAAATGGCAGCCCATATCTTCTACAGTCTGTTTGACATATTCCTTCCTGGGTCAGCCTCTTGCATTTTTACCCTGAACTGAGCACTGTATAATGGTTCCTAATAGTCCCTCATGTCTTATAGTGTGGCTTATCCAGGTATCTCGTCTCTTTCTCACTGTATTCCACAGACACGCCACTTCATCAGCTCTCCGTAGTATATACAACTTCATTAGTCACCCTCTCCATCTAAGGTATTTTAAGGATTTTCCGTTAGCACCACATCTCAAAGGCCTCTATTCCCTTACTTCCATTCCTACCAATCGTCGTCAAATAAATACTGCAGAACTTTATAAGAAATTCTGTAGAAGTGTTTTAAGGAAACTATACAGAATTTTTTTAGCAAGGAGAGTATATCTCTTATTTTATCGAATCTGTCAGACCTAGAGATGTATTGTAGTGGAGAGTAGTAGACTCTCGACTCGAAAGGTGCGTTTCCTCTCTTCCCGCACGTCTCTTCCTCCTTCTCCTCTCCCAAGCTCCCGTCCCCCTCGCTCCCCACTCTCCTTCTCCCTCGTAATCCTCCCTTCTGATCCCCTCGCGTCTTCCTCCCCCGACTTACTCCCCCCCCTTCTCCCTCCCCCACAATGCGGGGCAAGTCCCAGAGCCATACGACACCCCTTTATTCCTCTATTTCAACCCCTCTTTCTCCCCACTCAATACCCCTGCACACTACCCCTCCCCCCCTTGTGCACGCGCCATCATAATCCCCTTCAATCCGCCTCTTCTACCTCTAATCCCTACCCTCCCCCCCACCCACACATCTTCCCCTCCTTCGCCTCATTCTCCCTCTTCCTCCCCCCCTGCTTGCTCCTCCCTGAACCCCCCCTCTCTTGTTCCAATATCCGCTCAAGCACGTGAACAAAACGGCGTCTGTCGTCTTATTCCCAGCAATTACTTCAATAATCGTCACCATTTTCACTTTCATTTTACTCCCTGGTGCGTTACACACTTGTACGACTCCTGTTACCGTTCTTCCTTATTCCATTTTTATCTTCTCTTTTTGACGATATCAGGCTAACAGATCTATTGAAAGCACCGATTTATAATTATCTTTAGTCGGTGCGAAGGCTTCCGCGGTGCTGTGATGATAAGGGCAGTATTCTTCTGGGGTTTTACATCGCGTTGTTGTTTTTGAAGACAACAATTTTTCCTGCGTTCCAGCAGGCGTCTTTAAAACCTGTTGTCTTTAAAAACAACGCGCGGTGAAAAATCCCAGAAGAATGCTGCCCTTATCAAGTATATTTGGTGCCTTTTTAAAGGATTAACTTCTCTGAATCTTGCATTTATTGACCAGATAAAGAGAATAGTGACTGAAAATTCCTTTCAAGGAAAAAGGTAGCTAGAAATAGGTAGTTAAGGACGGAGGGCTCCAAACAACCAACAGTAGGATTGAATGACCCATCATAATAAAAATGAACCTAATGAATAGTGATTTTTAAGTTTATCTCCTTGTATTTGGTGATGTTTTATTATTTGGCATCAGCAATCACCACGATAACCGTCTATGCTCGTACATATCATGACAAGTATAAGCAGCGTCGGTATTTGAGTTACCGGCAGCCTACATGAGTTTGTATCCTAAATACTTAATGAGCTTCCTAACAACGCGGCTTTTGGAAAAGATTTGTTTCATTCTATTCATTGGAGATGAAAGACGAGGAGTGATGAAGCCTTAAAATACTATTAAAAGGTTGGAAGAAAGAGATTAATGGTTTTGATACTAAAGTTGAGGCGTTTCTGTGTGAGTCGGATGGAGAGATGTACCCAGGGATAGGCCCAGGGGGGTTAATTCCTGAAGCCTGAATTACACGATATTTGACCTTGTACTTGTCCGAGGGTGATAGCAAGTACTGGATTTCTAGTAAAAAACCTAGCATGCATGAAATATTCCTAGGAGCTATCACACAATACTTGATCTTATCTGTTTAGTAGATCATTGATCTAGTACAGTCGCGGAAGAAGTTTGACGACTGAAATGGATGATTTAAAACGAAGACGACGGCTTTTAGCCGCTTCAGCTCCTCAACCTCAACTACCTCTGATACCCAAGTCATGTGTCTTGTTGTGAGGTTTGAGTTGTTTATTTGATCGCGGGAAATTATAATTTTCACGAAGGACTATGGAGGCGCTGACATAAAAAATTGACGATCGCATTGCAAAGGGCAAAGGTGATTGGTCGGCGGCTACTAGGTCCTCCTAGGAGCAAGTATCAAACTAGTTCCGCACCAATTACGAAAACAAGGATACCACCTAGTAATCTAGCGATCATGCAGGATTTCCAGTATGCTTGGTCTGTATCACACGATACTTGACCTTGCACAAGTCCTAGTATGCTAGCTAGCGTCCTCGGACTCGTACAAGGTCAAGTATAGTGTGATTCAGGCTTAACAATGGCTATGATCGTCTTTAGGTTAAAAGTAGATATCTAAGTCACAGTTAGGTGAAGTTCCCTAACTGTAAAATTCTGAAAATGCCTACCTGCAAACTTCTTATTTTTTCCATCCGAATTTTTCAAATCCAAGAGATTTGTAATTGAATCCATTTTTCAATTTGGATCTGCAGAGACAGAAAATAGAATAGACATGAAAAGATTACCCCTCGAAAGACTGATGCCATACACCACGGGCGGAGAATAGGCTACCATCAAAAGATTGAGGACAGAATTAAGAATTTCTTTTATTTCCACAAAAAAACTTTGGATTTAAGGAATGGGAAAAAAATAAATTCCTTAACGCCCACTTCAGTGCACCATTCAGGCAGTGAAGTAAATATGAACTTTTTTTTAGCAAAGACAGTGCTTAAGAAAAAGAGACTGTTTGAATAAAGTTAAGAAAAGCCTCAGAAATTTGCAAATTTATTCTTATTTTTGTGTCGTTTCGTATGCCTATTTATACCAGGCCTTTTATGGATATATAATTAAAAATATTAAATGACAAGTACCAATTAAACATGTTTTCGGTAGATGCAAGAAAATAAAAAAACCGTTAAAAATAGTTATCATTTAAGATACACATGAATCTTTTTTAGAAAATTTTATCATAGAGCTATCCGATTTAAGTTGCTTGAAGTACTATATAAAGGATTTGAGATGAGGCTAGGAAGCTGTTCTATCGACTAAGGAAATGATACAGATTACTAAATTGCGTTTGATATTTTTATGCAATTGAGGTCGTTTGTGACTGAATGAGCAAGTGTGGATTATCGAGGAGCTTATTTAATTAGTAACACGTGCAATTGATGTACGCGAATTTCACATGTATTTCAGTGTTTAAGGTCTCCTCTATCTTCATCGCTATCGCTTTCGGGGAGCCGCGGTGATTTAAGGGTAGCGAATCATATTGAGATTTGAGAGTAGCCTTATGCTGGCTCCTAAGGACGAAAACTCAGACATGAGGAGCTAAATACTTTGTCTGGCCCCGAAGGTGATTTGGTCGAGACCTTATCTGCTTATCCTAGGGTTGCGGCGTCAAGTCCCTCCCGCGAGTTTTTTTACCACTGATAGATAGTCATGATAATGTATGACTGGTATTATTAATTGTTAATTATCGTGACGTAAAAGAATTAAAGAACTATTTTCTTTGGTTGAGGGAAAGAAATAAATTTCATCTCCCACCTTTCACGGAAAGATGACATCAATAGACTGCTTGGATCGTCAGATTAGTATTAGCATGAGGAACAATACCTCGGTTCCCTTCCGTATTTTTGGAGTGACATGATGGGTTGAGCTGGTGCCATTGCAAATTCTAGTCGGCACTCCTGACTGACCAATAGGAATCAATCGAACTACCTGTATCTCAAATTCCTTCTTGTCCCCTCACTTCCGGATCCAAATCTGTTCCAATTCATCAATCCTATGAAACGTTTTCAGATTATTTGGAATGTTCTTTTCACCTCCCGACATTATGTCCTTGGGTTGTCGCTTTCATCTCTTATTTCGCTCGTAATGGCATCTGAAAATGTCAACGACTCCATTTTCCCCCATAAACTCTGTTTTCTTTCCTTTATAAAAAACATTCTGTATATTCAGTACCCGAGCTTTTTCTCTCGCGGAGAGAATGCTCGGATTTAGGCCGCTATATTCCCCCTGAGATCTTGCTGCGTGAGCTGCCAATACGCGGAGATGTTTATATCTGAGTATATATATTTACAAAATGTATCATTGTACCACATAGAAAGTGTTTAGGTTTTACAATCCGCATATATTTTGTGTTTTTTAACTGTCACCTTTTTAAAATGTCCTGGTAGTTGGTGAAATTCACTTCACCAACTTTCACCAACACCAACAACACCACAATTTCACTTCAAATAAATCACACTCTGAAGCTCTCACACTGAAATTTGTTTTATGTCACAGATTTGTAGTTTAGTGATTAAAAAAGACGGAAAAGAGCTTATAACTAAAAGAATGAATATAAAATGCTTGTGAAACATCGCAGAGCCACGAAAGATAAAGTTTTTAGTTGCGCGAGAAAAGATATTTCCAAGACGACCATTCTGGCTGTGGATGGCAGCCGAAGAATCTCCGTCGTGGGCTGGAGCAGCTGCATATATGTTGACTAGTAGGGGAGGGGGGGAGGTGGCTAATCTGAGAGTTGGATGACTTTGATGGGGAACAGGATAGTGATGGCGGTGAAGAAGGGAAAATTGGATGGAGCGATGTAAAGGGGATTTTCCGGCCGCTCCCAGAGCATCGCTTGCTAACTCCTCCAAATTCACGCGGACTTAAATCTCTAAAATCCAAGGCCTTCCCTGTGCCTCTCTCCCCTCTATACATCGAAGCAAAGGCGCTGACTTTGAAGTTCTGTCATCTGACCTTAACAGCGTTCATTTGTGGTGCCAGGAGTATGGGTTAGACTAAATATTAGTTCAAATGCACCACAGTTCACTTCCTGCGAAAGTCATCACACAATAGCCATACCTACACCGTGGGAGGAGTAATCATTAATTCTTCAAATACAGTAAAATATCTTGGAATTACCTTAACATCAGATATATCGTGGGGAACACACATATAAAACATATGCGGAATAGCATTAAAGAAACCAGATTTTGTTTAGCGTATAATAGGAAAGTCCACAGATGAAAAAGTCAAAGAGAGATACTACTTCGCTCTGGTTAGACCACATCTCGAATACGCCGCGAGCATTTGGGACCCTGGTCATAAATATTCAACCAAAAAAAATAATAAAATACAAAGGAAAGCAGCGCGCTTCGTTAAAAACTGATGCGGGCGTATATATAGTGTCTCACAACTTTTAGAGAGATTAAGATGGGAGCCCCTTGAGACTCGGAGGCTACACGCTAGGCTTAGTGTGATTGAGAAATTCAGAACTGATATTTTTTAGATCGACGTTCAGAATATTATCATGACGCCTCACGACATTTCTAGGTCTGACAGATGCGATAAAATAAGAGAGATACACTGCCGAACAGATAGATACAAAAACTCGTTCTTTCCGCGAACAATAAGCGGCCCCAATAAAAATTGTGCTCCACTAAATAAACTCCTATGATACATAACACCATTTCATCTCCAAAAAACTTATACCTTTACACGGCTGGTGACCTAACACCCCCTGCCACAAGTCCATGCGGCGGCTCACGGGGTAGTATGTATATGTAGATGTATATACGAGGATGGACCACGGTGTCCTTGCCAGTATTCCGGCTCCGCTGCTTTTTTCGCTTCCATCGTCAATATTTGGGGAAATAAAATCAGTTGGCGCGACTGCATGTGCAATTTGCTTACCAGAGACAAAGATCCCAGACGGCCAGAATCAATCCGAAATGACGCACGACTCACGAGGTACTTTTTCCATGTAATGCTCGCGGGCAGTGACGTCACCTATTCTTCTGCGTCACTGCCCGTTCCCCGCAGAAAGTCAGAATTCTAAGTCTGATCCTGACCTTGGCAGCTTTTTTCCTGGGGTGTCAAATGCCACTTAGTATTCTAAGGAAAGCGCATCTAACTAGCCTCTTTATCCATTGTTAAGAGTTATTTTATTTGAGTGAACTGGTCATGATAATATATTATGGATTAAGATGCTTGGAATTGTTGCCCAGGCTACATGTTGCCTAAATTTACACTTTTAGTTCACCCAGTCCTTGGCGCCACTTCGATTAGAGTCTTTTCAGTTGTTATTGCAAATAGACGTAGTTAACTGTTGCTGACTTGTGACTGTGGTGAATATTCAATAATGATCGAGGAGATATAATTTACTTGATGCTTTGAATAATATCTTGCTATTTTTGTGATCTAAAAGTTACTTTGTAAATGCTAGAGAGGAAATATCTATTACAGGAAATGTGTAAGAGGTTTACGAAACGTCCATTGTGTGCCGATGACGATGTTTGCCAGACTCTGATTCTAATTCGAATGCATTAAGCCCGTTCGGCTAAAATAAAGAACTTAGAATGCCTTGTTTAAACAGAACTTGCTTCGTACCTGGCTGCAAAACAGGGTATGTGTCTATGAGGACCCAAAATAGGAGACTTGGATTGAAAAACAAGAATCTGTTCATGGCGGCGGTAAGTGCATTCCTTTTTACCTACACTGCAATGATGGCCATTGGGAATACTCATGAAGTCACCTCGCATTATTATTAAATTTTCGTATAGCGATATTAACGAAGCGCTAAGAAATTAATTGTGAATTTGTGTAATTAAATATGGAGAGGAATTAAATATATCTGTAGACCAGACGGTATTTAAAAAATATATAATTAGGTCCCACGTGTATTACTACATTTTTTATCCCATGCATTATGATTAATTGTAAATAAACCCATGTATATTCATGGTAAAACAAGTACGACGTGTTTATTTACGCACTGTCGACTGTATTTGCATTTGAACTTCCGTTTTTCTTCACTAGGCTGCACCACTTTTCAAAAAGTTGTTTGTTCACGGAACTCTAGACAACACATTTTGGGGACGAGATAACAATCCATAATATATATTCATGGAAATGGTTCAGGCATTTTGATCGAGGGTTTATATTTAAATTTTGATTTAGCTTCGGCTTTAATATTTTTGTATTCTTAATTGTTCATGCTTTTTGGAATTTATATATTTAAAAGCACTGCGTGACTTAAATTTTCATTTCAGTCACGCTTTTTCGTGGCATAAGTAGCCCATTGTTGCACTGTTTTGATGACAACTTCATTATTACACGAGATTAAATTCACAAGTCACGCACGGGTAATTGAGAAATATTGATTACCAGACTCATAATTCATTAAAATCACAGTAAAATGCATAGCTCCTGTTATATTATGCATCTGAATATAAATTGAATCATAAATATCTGTTATTACTACTTGCTAGTTATTATAATTGAATCTATTAACTTTTTATCCTTAAAGTCATTCCTTATCTTAAGTCTAAACAGTTTTATTAGTAACATTAGAATAATTAAATATTAACTTTTGTAAACCACCATCTATTGTATCTTGTAATAATAAGCCAGCATCTGAATTATTAATAAAATAGTAATCTTCGTTCCTCTTTGAATTTGATTAGAATTAAATTAAGTTTCTGCGATCAAATTCCCAGTAACGAATGTATTTTTATTCGGTTAATGTAATATGATGCCATGAATTTGATCAAATGTAGATGAAGTTGTTACTGGGCTAATTGGATCTTCTAATGAGCTTACACAACATTTGTAATTTTGACTTGTTTATTTAAAAATATTCCGGAATGTATTGGAAAATTCTCTTGCAATAGATAGCCCAAATTATCTCATGCAGTGTAAAACAATCTTCAAGCGTAAAAAAAATCGCTCAAAGTCTTACATCTACAGAATAATACTCATAATGCTCTCAGAAGAACCTGAAAATGAAGAGTATACAACGGTAACTATGCAGGGATAATTGTAAATTTTGAACTATAAAACCTCTACTCATGTCGGCCCCGGTGGCGGCGGGATAAAGTCCTCGCCTGCTAACTTAAGGGTCGCGGGTTCAAGTCCCGCCTGGTTAGATTAATATCTGCTCAGGACAAGGGTGTTTATGTTCGTCTGGTGTTACAGTTATTTCCTTGACATAAATTGGCCGTTGGTGCTGTATTCGGGGTAGTTGAGATAAAATAGAAAAAAATAAAAAATGACATTCTTATTCCGCAGAGGATGGCGAATTTAAGTCACACGAGCAATAAATTAGCACACGATAATCGTGACTTAAATGACTCCTATCACAAAGCGCTTTATTGCCCTCGCTTTTCACGGGCGCTAACTTCACGCGGTGTAATAACGAGTCACTTAAGTCAGTGGTATCGTATGTAACGGTTATCATATCCAGTGCCTTTACGAATGCCAGTTGTTTGCGTGTTAATTGGCGTTTATTGCGTGGCGTGTTTGGCTGGAAGGTTTTGGGTTGATAGCCCTTGGAGCGGTTCGATCAGTTGGCGGCTCTGCAGGGAAGATTTTAACTAAAAGTATTGTTGCGATTCAAGCATGGAGTGAGTGTGGGGAGTATCAGCAATGAGGTGGCAACAATGAGGTTGTTGGAAAATGGCGAGAACGCGGGGAGTGTGTGTCGATCCAGGGATGTAAAAGGGAGTGGTGGTGAAATTGGTGTCAGGAAAGAGAAGTGGGAGAAGGCGTGTGCGAGGAAGGTGCAATTAGGTGAAGTAGGCGGGCACTGGTGCTGCCAGGAGTCTCCCCGAGGGATGGTGGATTTGTGTGTGGGGCTCAAGAGGGTCCACTCTCAGCGGGTGCCACATATTTTGTGTGTTCCGTTACCCGGGTGGAATTGAATTGCTGAACATTTAAATCAAAACAGTTACAGGTTGGTATCCAAAACAAGCATTATTAACCCCTAGAAGAGGAGGACGAAACTGAAGATTTGCGACTAGCAAATTGTATAAAAGTGTCAATGCATAGCTCTGAGGTTTGTTGAGTGTTTTGTCACGGATTGTCTCCACATAAAAATGCTGCGAAACTCAAAACAATATCTAAACTATGACAAAGTTACACGTAATGTACTATTTTGATTTTTAATTAATATTTAACCCAGCAGTGGTGATGAGCTGGAAAATCTATAAATAAATTCGAAAATATCTCCGGAAACATTAACAGTTGAACAATGCGATGAATTAAATAATAAACAGGATTAGAAACAATTGGTAGAAATTACGTAAAAAGATGAAGAATCGAAAGCAAATAATGATTTACTCATGAAGAGAGTGAAATGGTGAGCTGAAAGTACAACTCATTGGAGAGCCACGATGAACCTCTCTCTGAATGGAAGGCTTCTAGTGGCGATAAAAACGAAAGCAAACTGAGACGAAGGACCCGTTCCTTCAGCTAATGAGCGATGACTCATTAGTTCTCGGGAAATATCGAAGAGATCAACCGGCCCTCATCCATTCGACGGAATCTTTTAGTCGACTGTGGTGTAGAGAGCAGAGTGAAAAGTCAAGGATCTACTCGGGGAGGAGAACCATAAAGGCTTTCGGAGAAGCGCGGCCACAGAATAAGATATTTTAGCTTTTAAGCTACTTAAATACAAGTGCCTGGAAACAGAACGGCGATCTTTCACCGCAATCGCGAATTCAAAGGAAGCGCTGAGTAGTTCCAATTATATCATATTTTTCATTCAGAACTGTATAGAAGTGAAAGTTTATGCGGTTATCTGAAATCTAATTTGAGCATCTTAATGAAGAAACAATCGCTGGATTTGCCAGTGCTTTTAACGCTTACAATTATGAGGCATGGAGTAAGTCAGTTAGTGATTTTTAAATGAGTAATAATTGATGATAAAATACTGGGCAGTAGGTGACTGATAAAACAATTGCCACTGTAGTGAACATAAGAAGGTCAGTGGTGGTAAGAATAGAGCCAAATGGTAAGATTGATGAAAATTTAAAACAAAGTCCAAGAAACAAACATAATGGCCAACTTTTAAGAATAGTTTTCGTACGCAATATCTTACACAACAGCAATTTTTCATTTTTATCCTTTTAGAAATGGAAAATAATATTTGAATTTTGGTCACGTTTTGTTAATAAAATGAAACTTATTTACAGATATATCTGAAATTTAGTTAGCTCCTGTAGCTGGGATGACTCACTTCTCAAGATAAATGGCAAAATCATGTAAAATCGAAGATGCTTTGGTGTAGTGCTGTGCGAATAAGGGATTTTCATTTCAAATCGAACCGAATCGATTCTCCCAAAAAAGTTTCAAATCGAACCGAAATGACTTTTTTTAAATATTGGTAGAGAATCGAATCATCCTAAAAAAATTTGCTTGCGAATCGAATTCGAATCTAAATAAAATGCAAAAGCTAATGGGCAGTTAAAGTAATAAAGATTTTTACAATATTTCAGGACCTTAAATTAGCTTTTATATCTATAGAGGCACAAAGAATAGCACGTAATAACATGTGGTCGTTTAAATTATTGTTTCGCGCGAGGAAAACATCGTCTAAACGGACAGCGCACCATTTTTGGAATTTGCCCCATGTTTATATGCATGCAACGATTCGAAGGCGAATCTATCAGATTCTAATATTTCGAATCATTCGGTTCCGAAGCATCCCGATTCGCAGGCGAATCGAATCGAATGAAGCCTGATTCGAGTCGATTCAAATCGATTTCTAAGCATTCGCACTGATCTACATTGGTGTATAGTTTTATTTCATCGCTGTTGCTAAACTATACATATATCGTTTGGATTAACTGTTTCATCTCATGAGAACGGCGTAAACTTTTTCTACTCTCGCCGGAATAGAATTTTCAGGGATACTGGAGTGCTATTTCAACCGCAGCGTTTTATAGAGGCCGTCTCTATTCCATTCCATCACGCCTCCAAATTTGCGCTCAATTCGTTCATTCCCAGATCGGCAATTCACTCGCGGCTATTGAATTAAGAGTTGCAGCATCCCTCGACTCTCTCCCAACTCTTCTGATAGTTAGTTAGGAGCGTTCCTCTTCTCAAATTGCGACCTATTAACCTTATGAGACGCTTAAAGATCTTACGGAGGTCTTACTGGGGAATTTAGTGAAAAGTGATTAACAAATTAAGGAATTTTGACCGCTAGTTTCACCTTCTCCTTAACATACATCTTTATTCACGAGTTACCCATTAAGCTTGCAGACATTTTTAAATTTGAAACCATAAAAGTAAGAGTAGTTTGTAATACTACTTTTGGTGCTTCAATGATAAATTGAGGCCTTTCGATATAGTATTATATATGTAACTGCCTGATTGCCTTGAAACACTTGTTTCATCAGAACTCCATGAAAATCGTCCAACCTTCATTTTTGCCAACAAAAGAGCCCATTCTATTTCCCCCCTACTTCTTGACAACCAAACATTCTCCACCCTCTCACAGTCCGTAGAATCTACCTATTTCCCCTGAAGTGCTCCAAGCGGCTCCTTTTCTTCATCGACGATTCCAAGTATTTATATTCAATTTTTTTCTTTAAATATAGCAATAACAATTACCAGTTTTGTCATCTCAAGCTTAATGGGTAATTGGTAAATAAAAGATATCTGTTCAGGAGAAGGTGAAACTAGCGGTCAAAATTCCTTGGAATTACTACATTATGAATTTATAAATTACTGTATGCTTAATGAATAGTTTTAATGACTCATCCAATTTGACTCCTCTCTCAGTGCCGTTTTAAAGTTATCCTCAAACCTATAAAACAGTGTTGCAATGTGACCTCATATTAGACTGATACTTTTTAGCGATGAGAAGTTTTTGGCAATGTTTGGACATCAATAGTTTGTGATATGTCAACATAGTGGCTTTCTTAGACTTATGCATTTGGGACCCTGGTCATCAAAATTTTACCGAAAAATTATAAAATACAAAGAAAAGCAGTATGATTCGTCAAAAACTGCTACGAACGAACATATAGTGTTACACAACTATTAGGGGGATTAAGTTGGAAGCCCCTAGAGACTCGGAGGCTGCACGTTAGGCTTAGACTGATTGAGATATTCAGAACTGTTGTGTTTCAGAGCGACACAGAGAATATTATTATGACGCCTCACTACATTTCTAGGTCTGACAGAAGCGAAAAAATAAGAGAGATACTCTGCCAAACAGATGGGTACAAAAACTCGTTCTTTCCGCGCACAATAAGCAGCCACAATAAAAACTACGCTCCTCTAAATACACTCCCATAGTACATGTCACCATTTCACCTCCAAAAGTTTTACATCTTTACACGGCTGGTGACCTACCACCCCCTGCCATACGCTCATGCGGCGGCTCGCGGGGTGGTATGTAGATGTAGATGCTTTGCTGATTGAGGTCAGCTAAGCGGTCAGTTAACTGGTATTCCCTTACCACCTCACAACACTCCTTTGTTTTGATATCTCATTTTGGTGGGATAATGCGTGTTGAATAGCTTTAACCTAATTGCCGTAAATTTACAGCCACTCTTCCTCCGGGACCCAATTGTGGGCTTTCATGAGATCGACTAGTCTCCCACCTGGGGACACTGTTTTACATGAGTTCGGCGTTCATTCACGAGAGGAGCAAACTTCAGCATTTGGGTGTCAGGTGTTCCAATCGCCGTTATCGGACCAAGAGGCGATCTTTAGGCGGCTTGGGTGAGGACACCACTCCCCCTTGGTCGCTTCTCTTGTCCAATTCACGGGGTCGTTTTTCCATCAAAACCGGTGACAAAACTCCCTCCAGCCTCACTACGTCGTTCGACGTTGAAGCCTGAATTCACGAGCGAATCCCTTCCTCCCGACGTCCTCCCGTTCCCATTTGCTGATTTCTAAATCGCTATGTACGCCCGAGTCATGCCAGGTCCCAATTCCGCGGTGATGGACGCCGAGCGACAAATTCCTACCTCGCCCGTAACCATTTTATACATTTGGATGGCGTCCTTCTGCAGTCTAATGCTTGTAAATGTTTCTTTACTATCAAATAGCTGAAATTTAATCCAGTATTTTCTGTGAATGTGAAGGCAATGTTGCCGAACAGAGAAGCGAATGTATTTGAAAGATTTTTTGCCAAATACTTTAGTGACCTGGAACACTCTTTGCATTATTGACGTGTATGCATACATCCGTCTCATTAGTACATGTTTGTCATCGGTGTCATTTATGTATCATTATAGCAATAATGTTTTATTGTCAAAGCCAAAAACTAATGTTAAATCCTTTTCATCATGAGCAGGAAGAATTTCACATTCCAAACGGTTCAACTTTTTATGTTATTGATATCAAAACTGTTTTTATTGCATTTTATAATTTATATAAAAATTTAATACGAACAAAACATAGTGAATGAATCTATATGGCATCTGGTGAATGACGTGTGTTTATTTTAGACCTCAGTTTGGAGTAATTTCGAATAAAATCTTCATTTCGCATTTACAGAGATTATTTTATGGTAAAATTGGCGGAGGGTTGGGAAATTTGCGATCGAATAACATTCAACGTGAGCAGTGTACAATGGCGTGGTGGAGAGGGCGAAGGATGGGAAATTTTGATCTTTTCCTTGCCGCGATTTTTTCGCAGTGGCTTCGTGTGTTGCATGTGCGTGCCGTGAGTTAACTACCAAATTTCAGCTGAGTGAAAGAAATGGTGCTGGCTTAAAGGAGCGTTCTGCTGTGCTGAATTTTGTGCCTTTTGCATTGATGCTCATTGGTATTCTCTGCGCTGTTCTTATCAGTCAAAATAGTGTCTACAATGACACTCTGAGAAGTCGAATCTCAGGGAAAAATTGACTTTTAGGTATAGTTTGCATACCTATTCATGATTCTCATTTTCGGCTTAAGCTGGAAAAAAATTAATATAAGAACTGAGTATCATATGACTTTTGAAAATTCAAGAAACTATTCTTCATAACGCTAAAAGGGATAAGATGAATCGTGTATTAATTTTGGCTTTGGGGCTTAAATTTGATGTTACTTAAAAGTAACAACCTCATTACTATGCCTCTAGCATCATTATTCCTCACTAATGAGGAATTTGTGGGGATATGGACCCTAGAACACGAAAGTAGAATGAAAATCACAGCCAGGGGAACTTCTGGATAACATACGGTGCGCTTCCGAAACTTGTGTACTGTGTGCTGATTCTGCTCAACGCTAAGGTCCCAGGAGGAATAGGAAACAAGAAGGGGAAGTGTATTTGGCTTGCTACCAAAGGATCAACCAGGGAAGTCCTAAAAAAAATTGCATTTCGGAATAAAAATTGGCAAGGGTGAGGAGAGTCTCGCATTATTTCCTTCCTTTAAAATAGCCTGAGTCGCATCTCTTGGTATCCATGGTGATAGGTTATGGATTTTACGCGCGCGCTACGCCGGTAGCCGGAAAAGAACTTCTTGTCTCAACATTCATTGAGTGTTCAACTTAAATTCATTGCTCATCATTGACGGGATAGTAAAGTCCGTTATGTGTTGCACAGTCTATTACTGCCACCGTTGCGTCGGGAGGCGAGACGCTTCGTTCAGATTTGAGGTGTCTTTATATATGTTCTAATTAATTGAAGTATAAAGGACTTATCCATTCCGGGTAAACACAAATTATTGGAATAAAAATTTATATGGTTGCTAAAATAAACCTGTTGCTAAAATAACTGGTTGCTAAACTGGTTGCTAAAATAAACCTCTAGCGAGAACTGTCCATCATAGATATCACATATACATGCGTGACAGGGTAAATTTACACGGTAGAATTGTATAATGTATTACTGGTGTATTATGTCATCAGAGATACTTTCTCTCTTACTTTTTAAGTTAATATTTGAAATAGGTGCTTGGTACCCTGCGCAAAAACATAAGCGTTATAAATGAAATACAGAGGAATGCCACATACTATGTTATAAGGTGCTACAAGCGAAAACAGAACAGAAGATATGTGCTAGGTTAAGGTTGGCACTTGAAGCGTTAAGATCATGCAAGTTTAGGTCTGCAAACAGAGTTCTGTTTTAAATAAGTCTCTAAATCTCTAGAATCTATCAATGCTTATAATATGAGATATATGCATCCGAACTTACAGGTGATAAAATTACTTCTACCCACGCGGAGTCATTGACTCCAGGAAAAAGAGGACTGCATGAAGACCGTTCTTTAACATAGAGCTAACTTTCGCCATTTACCTCTCCTACTCTTTTTCCCAATCCCAACCCATTTTCATGGCTGGTTTCCTAGAATTCCACCCCCAATGACACATGCTGTCTGGCAGCTCGCAGGGTACTTTATGCATGAAGAATATATTTTTATCAGCATTTGCTTGTCTTTAACCCTAGGTTTTTCCTTGACTTTTATCGATAGTAGCCATCTATTTGCGGATTAGTTTGATACTGCTCCCTCCTCCGTTTTCTCACCTCCTAGCCATTTTATTCCATCATTGATTGGCGGTTAAACAAATAAAGTTATACTTCGAACGAAGGATACAAAAATGGCGTCGTAAAATAATACATTCAATTCTCTCGTCATTGATAGACAGGAAATGAATACAGTAGCTGAGTTGATTCGATGGCCAAATGCTGATGTCCTTAGTTAAGCCCTTACTGAGTGAGGGTTCAAACGCCTTCATATAGTAAAGCCTAAGTTATATATCTTACGTCATTGAGACTGACTATTTGACAGTTATATACGTTAAATAATATAATAATATTTATTTATCCCTTAGAATCAACATTACAAGCATATTTACATTTCAATTAAATAAGGATAAATTAATTAGGAATCCCTTTAGGCATTGCCTGTATTGGGATACCTCAAGATAAATTACAATATAAGTAAACTGAGACCAGTTACGAGACATAAATAAATGCATGAAAAGATAACAATTTGTTTTTTAGTTACAACCTGTCGTGCATACAAAATATAGTGAGTATTAACCTTACTATTAACAAAAAAATACATCTGGATTTTCTACATTAAGTAACCATTTCTTTACTCCTTTCAAAAAAGATGTTAAACTTTTTGAACCTCTTATACTATCTGACAATCTAGAAAATAATGTTGGCCCTACATAGATAAATGAGCGTTTGAACACGGTCAGATTTGGTTTGGGCAAAACATACATTTTTGTAGATCTTAGGTTGTATGCATTGGTTATTGGTTCTTCCTTAGGTTTATTACCACTTCTGAGGTAGAACAATTTCAATACTTTGTACACGTAAAGATGAAGTAAAGGGAGTAACTGTAAATCCACAAATATGGGGAAGGACGGTTCAAATTGACATTTTCTAGCAATCAGTCTCACTATTGCTTTTTGGAGAATCAGCATATATGCATACATGTCGAGATAGTTCTGAATAAAACTGAAATAAATGAACAAGGAATCTTTATAAAATCATTTCAGAATTTATTTTGTGGAACTTATGTATCTCCACATTTCAATGAAACAGTTGGTAAAAATTCCACACTAAACATTTATTGACAACCGACCATGGTTTCGACACATATGTGCCATATTCACGACCTTGAAAATGGCACATTGTGTCGAAACCATAGTCGATTGTCAATAAATGTTTAGTGTGGAATTTTTACCAACTGTTTCATTGCGATATGAACATGGAATCTATTCCCATTTTAGAGAATGTTTTCTATCGGAGCATGTGACTCTTTTGTTTCGGAAGGGGATCATCTCTATATAGGCTTTCAGCGTCCCCGCCCCCTTCCTCGTTCCTTCTCAAGCCCTTTTGAGAGATCTTCCACCGTCTCTCCCTCTTTCTCCGCATCCCTGATTCCGTCGACAGCGCCCCTCCCACCCTCAACCTACCCCCATTCCACCATTTTAATGACTTCCGCTCTCTTTCCCCTCCCCTCCCACCTCCCCTTCTCTCTCTCTCTCCTCCCCCTCTTTCCTATTTCCGTCTTCCCTTCTTTTTAACCCCTCCTCTCCCACTCCGCCTTATCATTCGGCCGCCCTCCCCTTTTAAATCCCATCTCCCCCTTCCATTCACCCCCCCATCCCTCCACACAGCCTATCCCCACCCTCTCCTTTCCCTATTTCCGTCTCCAGTGACTCCTCCTTGCTGCAACATCCCCTCTCGTCCTCCTCTCCCTTCCCATTCCTCCTCCTTCTCCTCCTGTACCAGCTCTCTTTCAGCCACAGGCATCCCGAAAGGGGAGGGGAGGGGGCGCTGAGGAGGAGGATGCTGTTTCGTCGATGTGCAGGCAAGAGGGAGGGATTTTTACGGCGCTCTCTTACGAAACGTGCACTCTTGAGTGAAGAGGAGAGGAAGAGGAGGAGGAAGCAGAAAAATCGCATTTCCACTTCACGCATGCATCTCAGAGAACGATCACGCACGCACCGCCTTCACGTACACACAAAAACACCTAAGTACATCCCACACCGCGGCCGCCGCTCGCATTGCCCACTTCTGCGGAGGATTTGGGGTGGAATAACGATCGACGTTATTTAACGTGACGGAAACGGACGGTGGATATCTGTTTTTCTGTCGTCTTCTCGTCAAGGAGGAATGTATCACACTCGATTGGGGTATCTAAAGCCTGAATTACATAATACTTAACCTTGTACCAGTCCAAAGATGCTAGCGAGTACTAAATTTCTAGTACAAAATCTAGCATGCTCGAAACCTTCCCAGTAGCTATCACACGATACTTGAACTTGTGCAGGGTCTGTTTAGTTGATCTTTGGTCTAGTACAGTCGCGGAAGGAGTTTGACGAGCGAAACTTCAATTGCCTCCGGTACCCAAGCCATTGTGTCCTGTTGTGAGGTTTGAGTTGTTTGTTTGATTGCGGGAAATTGTAATCGTCACGAGGGACTATGGAGGCGCTGGCATAAAAAATTGACGACCGCATTGCAAAGGGCAAAGGTGATTGGTCGGCGGCTACTTGGTCCCACTAGGATCAAATGAATAAGACTAGGTATCAAACTAGTACCGCACCAATTACGAAAACAAGGATACCAGTTAGTATGCTAGCGATCATGCAGGATTTCCAGTATGCTGGATCTGTATCACACGATACTTGACCTTGTACAAGTCCTAGTATGCTAGCTTGCATCCTTGGACTTGTACAAGGTCAAGTACCGTGTGATTCAGGCTTTAGCCAATTAGTGACCGTTTGTTCATAAAGATTCTAAAATGGTTGCCAAGTAGGTGTTCATTTTTATATTTTTAAATCAAAATATAAGTAATTCAAAGAACACCAATTAATACTTCTTCGTGAGGACCAGTTATACTTCATTGTAAATTTGAAAAGTAATTTGTTAAATCTGGATTTTAAATTTCGTTAAAATGGAGCAAAAGCGCTCCTCTGTCCGGATGACTTGTCGTGACGAGAAGCTTTGACCATGACAAGGTTCTCTCAATGGCACCATCAGCATCCAGACTTCGTTATTGTCTCCACCTAATTACAATAAATAGTCGTCACTAATGACACTATTTGTTTCCGCCACGTCAAGGGGCGTTTATCGTAATCCCACCAATGTCAAGATGCGTGTCATATATTGTTGGTGAAAAATTTTTCCTTATTCCTCCTTGAGTTGCATTCGAATAAGATCCGGTTGCCAGTCAGTGAGGCAGATCGGACCACGATATAATTTTTCAGCCACCGATTATTAGAGATAAGACTAACTCATACAAGTGTATGCTAAATTGCAACGATTGAAGTGCAAAATATGTAGTACAAAGAGGGAAATCATCAAAGAGGAGAGCAGAAGAGCACAAGAGGTCCTATATCGCAGGAAACACCCAATTCTCCCGCTTTGGGAAACAACTGTGGGACGAAGATCACACCGGTGACTTCAACCCAGAAGTCCTTCACCTGAAAACCAATGGCAGAAGCCAGTAGCTGTGGGAGATGAGAAAGAACAGTGTTAACGGACAATTAGTGGATGACAACGCAATTGCATGGCAGTCCGTCCTCCTAGATGTCAATTATTAAAACATTGTTCACCTGGCTTCCTTCACCTACTATTCTTATACATTTCCCAATGCTTTCCTGCCGTCGATCCCCTTCAGATAATTGCTGTCCGGCCGGATGAAACTGTTAACCTTCCTCCGCTCAACCTGCAGATTATCTCACCGGAGCAGCGATGACAAACATTCAAAAACCCCCCACACACCCATCCCTTTTCTCCCTCCTCCTCGTTACACATCCTGAACTCATCCCATCTCCCCTCTCTTGTCTGTTATTGTTCAAAGCCTTCCCTCTCCCACCCACCACCTATTAATATGTACGCCTGAGAGCTCAAAATAATATACATGAAGATATCTATTCAACAAAACCGGTCATCTAATGAAAGTTCTGCGTAAAATTTACAGGATTTTTTTTATTCCTAAGCATAGAATTTTACATAGTTAAGGCGGAAATTATTGAGTTCGAGAAACTATTGACTATTTACCCTATCTACTTGATGTATGTAAATTCACGAACTAAAATCAGTATACATTTTTGGTTGATCGATATTTTGATAAGATGATCAAATAATAAAGTGTTTCTGCCATTATGGAAGAGTGAGTAGGTTGGTTGGTTGGGAATAATTAGGGGATGGAGGACGGATGCAAAGAAAACCACCGAGGCCGTCACCCTGCTCATGACGCTTTGCGCCTAGAGGTCCACCTTTGAACGTCTCATTTGACGGAAGGAGAGCTGCACTTGTGAGTGTTCTCCACATATCGCCAAAAGTGGGATCCAAACACCGCTGAAAATCCTCGTCTCTTCCGGAGTTCGAAATTAGGCTATCGAGATGGGCATCCAAAAGCATTGTGGTCACCTTTCCAGACCTTAGCTCCTCAGTACATTGGCGGATCCTGCTGGCATATAAATGGAATTTTGCAATTTGAATTCAAAACTTCAACTACACACCCCGAAGCTCCTCCCGCTAAGTTGTCTCATTCCTCGAAACGGAGGGACTTTTCATGAATTAAATTACTCCCGTGATATCGCAAGACCCTAAAATATGCAGATGGATGCAAGACTACGTGCTCTATATTTGTTAATAAGTTCTACAAAATTACTAAAAATGCAGGTGTCGTGAAAATAATGGTGTGAGAGATTCTCTTAAGGTATTATGAGCGAAATATCATTTAACCTAGAAATCAATGAATTTGGTCTCCTTTTAAATAAAAACGTATCACCCTTCCATTGACATCAAAATTAAACCCCTTAACACATTACTTTCCGAGATATATGCCAAAAAATACCAGCCCTTTTACATGGGAAATGGTGCGTGTATACACTCTAGAGTGACCTTATTTAACAAATGAGGGATTTATAACTCCTAGATCTCGTCAAAAAACCAAAAATGTGTAGTTAGTGTATTTTCTCACCTATTTTTGAAAATTAGTCGTATTTTCTTCGCAGTAAACTCTTCTGGACCACAATAAACCTTCAGTTTTGATGGAGTTTCAAACCTACCGCATGAAAAAAATGAGCTTTGTTAAAGACCTATTAAGATATTTTCATTTGTTTACTTACAATTTCTGTCATGTAAAACGATATTATCTCTGCTAAAACATTCTGTACAGTTTCCTTAAAATACTTCTACAGATTTTCTTAAAAAGTTCTGTAGATATTCCTTAACGTATTGAAACGCCATTTTACGGAATTCCCTATGACATTCTGCAGAATATCTTAGGATGTTCTATAGAGTACCTTAGAACGTTCTGTAGAATATCTGAGGACGTTCTATTATATTCCCTACGACTCTCCATATTGCTCCTTAGAAGAGGAACTCGGATATTTCGGACGGAACCCTCAAATATTTCCGTAGAGTTGCTGAAGTTCTACAGAACAGCTTGTAAGGAGTTATTTTGCTCCGCAGAAAATAACTCTTCAGATCATATGTCCTGTAGAGTCAGGCTCTCATGTTTCGTGCAGATCCTTAGAAAAGGAATAAGTTCTGAAGAAAAAGAGTTAATATCTGTAGAATTCCTTACGTTCTACAGAACAGCTTCTAAGAAATTTTAGCAGGGATTGCACTATTAATAATGCAATATTTAATTCGTGTTTTTCACATCTGGTGCAATAAAAACGTATAATTCGAGTATGGTCTTCATTACGATTTGGGAACTATCTCGCTCGCACTACCTTAGTTCACGCGGCCCTTTTATTCCCTTCGCTCCCTGCCGCTCGCTGTTTGAGAGCAAATGACTCGATGGTAACCAGCGGAGGCGACAGACGCTCCATCTGACGGAGGGAGCGTACGAAGGGAAAAGAGCGAAATTATTCTCTAAAAGGCGGCCCAATGTGTGTATCATTTCGCCGCCGCGACACTTTCGTGGCTTTCACGTTGAAAGGGAAAGCACAAAATATAAGCGGAAAATAACTGTCTCGTAACATTTTCCAAGTGTTTTCGGTACGTTTGAGAATCCCCTCCTCCTCCTCCACACACACTAACACACACCTTGCTCCTCTTCCTTGACTATCCCTTTGTGTCGCTTTGGGATTATTTTTTTTAAATGACGAGACTCTTCGTATTTTCCTCGCGTCTGTAATTTCCTTTTTGGAAAAAAGTCGCAAACAGGGAGAGAGAGGGAGAGAGTGGAAAGTGAGCTGATATCCGGATACGATGCACTGTCCTTTGCCGGCGCGCACTCTGCCATTATGCACTGTCTTTGCTCTCTCACTTTGTCCTCTCCCCTCTTTGAAGGCAATTACTTTCGTCCCTCCGGCTGTCTCTGGAGTACTTACCGTTAATCCGTTACCACAAGAATTATACTATTGTAACAACCAAGTGTTGTTTACAAATATACTGTTAAATTGGTTACTTTTACAAAAAGATGTTGAAATATTATTCAAAGCTATAGCTTAAGCCTCTTCAATAAAGTTTCTATTGACCAGGTTCACGGGTTCCATATAGTTAATGTAGAGTTGCTCCATATGCATTCAATTCTATTGATTGTAATTAACTGAGATATATACTATAGATAAATTGTAACATCTGAGTGATAAGATAATATTTTCAAATTGTGAAAGGACACTACTTGTATGCTTATTTGAATAGCCCTTTGTATATTTTATTTTGTTATATTTTCATGTAACTGCCGAAAAACGCCACATCCAAAGAATGGCAACCCCACCACAGGAAATTTCCATCAGGGGTGCCTAATTTCACTCTTCTGTTAAATTTATTTTTTTGTATTTCTTGTTGAGTGGAATAAATATTTATTATTATTATTATTTCCTAAAGGTAGTTGTTTCTCCTCGTTATGAGCGTAACCATAAACTCTATGAACTATGAACTCGTCGGTCCGAGTCACTGATATTTCACAATAAATCGGACCGACGACCCACTGATATTTTAGTCTGCGAAAGATATCGATAGGTTTTGAAATATGCGATCGTGTATTGTTTATATATCGTAGGTAACTGCACCAGCACAGTGTTCAGTTATAATAATTGCAGTTTGAGTTTAGATTAGGCCCAAAGTTTACTGTGAATAAGAGGTGAGAGGAGGCGAAATGTAACATTTCAGTTGTTTGTTATCTCCATAGAATACTCTTACTGTACAGTTTTAACTTTGGACATGAGTCACTGATACCTTTTCTTTAAAT
Organism: Ceriagrion tenellum; assembly: GCA_963169105.1. Taxonomy (NCBI): domain Eukaryota; kingdom Metazoa; phylum Arthropoda; class Insecta; order Odonata; family Coenagrionidae; genus Ceriagrion; species Ceriagrion tenellum. The sequence continues at coordinate 15,935,801 of OY720635.1, forward strand.
CATCAAATCATGCAGTGCAACTGTGCACGTTATTACAACGACGTTTTAAGTTCCATACATTTGCTGAGAGTGACCAAATTATATTTCTAATTATTTATTATGCAACTACTTCCCATGTCCAGAGAAAGAAAAGAAATTAAATGGAAAACAATGACATCCCACCTTCATATGAGATAAGCTCACCGTGTATCTACTTAATATTTGTGAAGTCGTTTCCTCTCCAGAAGCTTCACCATTTGTGTACTTTTTTAAAGCGCAAAACTCAAGCGCCAGAGAGTCGGAAATATAAACTAATTGAAAGCCTTCATTTTAACAAAAGGCGTATTTACGGTTGTCATGGCAGTATTTTTATTCCATTCTTTAGATTATGGTTCAATTTCTATTAACCAGTTTGAATTCCCAAGCTTAAAGATCCTTCTCGCAGCGGAATTGCTCTCATTCATTTAAGTGAAACTACGAAAATTTTAAAACACGAATATCGTCTCGTGTGTAACCGTTCATGGTGATGGTGGTCGCTGAAGAAGATGAAGTTATAGCATAATTTTCAGGGGTGCAAGATATACTGAAGTTACATAGATGGAAAAAAACCAAACCTTTTTTTAAGAGTTTCTAGAGTTATCGAAAGTAGAGCGTGATACCATATGCAAGACTATTTAATGGGTCGTTAGCGTATAAGCATGAGTCGTCAAATGCGAATTTTAAAAAGCTTTCCCAGTTGGTCGAAAAGATCTAGGATCACACATCACTTAAGTTGTTTAGATGGGGGAAATAACTATTCATATAATGAGATCAATGGTGCAAGAATTATATTTTAAAACTCTCGTCTCAATTAAAGCATAGGTATGAGTTGGATTAACATAGCGGAATTCAAAACTTTAGCAAAAATCTTACGTAAATACGTGTTTGTTCACTGGCCATGATATCTTTACACTTGTTAGCAACAATCACAATTATATGAAACGTATTTTTATGCAAAAATTGGAAAATCTGTGTATTGATGTACGAAATATATCAAAACATATGTCAATTACCGTAATGATACGTGTTAAAATGAAATTTAATGGTCGAGAAAAAAAAGAGTAACGAGCAATTGTTTCGCTTTTATCGATTAATATTACTAATGTGTACTCTTTTGCGAAATTTTACGCTCATCTGTACATGAATAAAAATCACCAGTTTAAGGTAGTTAGAGCGAAATATCATTTTATCTAGAAACCAATGAATTTTGTCTCATTTTAAAGAAAAATATATCAACCTTCATTTAACTCCAAAAATTCAACCCCTTACCACATTACTATCCGAGATATTTGACAGAAAATACCAGCCCTTTTACATGGGAAACGGTATGTGTATGCACTGCAGAGAGGCATTATTTACAAAATCAGGAATTTCTAACACTTAGATGTCGTAAAAAAAGTAACAGCGTGAAGTTTGTATGTTTTCTCAACTATTTTTTTAAAATTAAACATATAGTCACCGCAATAGGTTCTTGGGTATCACAATAAACCCGATTTGAAGGAGTTTCAAACGCACCGCGCGACAAAAATGAGTCAAGTTAAAGACTTATTTAGATATTTTAATTTGATTATTTACAATTACCTGTAATCATGTAAAACTATTTCATTGCACAATTAATAATGCAATATTTAATTGATGTGTCCCACAGCTGGTGAAATTAAAACGTATAATTCTAATATGGTCTCTATTATGACTAGGGAACTATCTCGCTCGGACCACCTTAACTACCACGCTTTTACCGATCCGTCTGGTCTTAAAGTTACTAAAAAATAATCATCAGTGTCCAAGGTAGGAATCAAACCCAGGTCATTTTCTTTGCCAGGCTAGTGCATTACCAGTCTCAGTCAGCTCCGTGCTGTTGCTAAGGAACGAAGAGAGATGTGAAAATGGTGAGTGTTCAGTGGTTAGCTGGATTGGAAATCGTGGGTGGTTGTGGGAAGGGAGCGTGAGGAGATGGCGATCAATTCCAAGGAACCGGCGGCTGTCTGGCGTGAAATCGCACGGACATTCTGCTGAGGAGAGCGAAGGAGGAGGAGGTGAAAGGAGGAGGAGGTGAAAGGGGGAGGGGCAAACGACGAGCAGGTGCCCTTGTGCACTGGTTGGCGATGGTCGACGAGGCGTGAGGGAGGGGGGGGGAGGCAAGGGGCAAGAGAGTCGAGTCCCAAGCCGAACTGGAGGATCCTCCGTCGAAATTGCTTTGAGCGAATGGTTGCCGACGAATTTGTGTCCGATGTGGAACGATCGAAAAATAGGAATATGTGATTCTCTCTCTCTGATAGCTTCTTTAAAAGTCTATGTGACTTGAGCCTGCGAGTACGAGATTTGCGATGGGATAACATCCATCCATCTCTCTCTTTGATCCGTCATCCGTCTCTTTGATCGGTGATGAAAATGCGCCGTGCGGAATCGAACACGAACCCCGTTTGAGACTCACTGATCAGAGACCATCCCCTCTCTCTCTCAGCCAACCAATAGATCTGGTTTCTACATCTTGGAATTTGCTGATATAGCAGGGAGAGTAATCCCGAGAATTCAAACGCAGATTTTCCGTTGTTTAACATTTACCTCTGACTCAATGATCAGCTACTCCGAGCGCTCATAAAATTTGGATACATACATTTGGATACATTTACATTACATACTTGAGTGCTAGTAACTAGATTTCAGGTTGAAACTTGAAACTTTCTGGTGTGTCTACTATTTTTTAAGTATAGCACAATTTTTCTCATTGTTATCAATAAATCAATATGGTTTGAATGTAAAAACTACGTTCCTGTTGACAAAATATGGTGAGAATATTTCTCCAATGGCCGTAACTATTGGCACCACTCGTCAAAAGTTAGAACAGAAAATATTTACTGTGTTGGTTTGACGGTAGCGTCAGTGACCAACCACAGCCTCTCAACCAGAACACCATTTTGAAGGTTTACGGGAACGTTTATTGCTTGCCAGTAACCATTCACAGACACACACACTCAACCCAATTGGGATCCTTCACAGGGCTTTTTTGGAGAAATATTCTCTCCATATTTTGTCAATTCTACGAGGCCGTAGAGCTCAAGTGATTTTATGTCCCTTTTATTGAAACGCAGGGAAAGATATTAAATATTATTTGCTTTAAGAAAATATTTGGTATACATGTGCTAATTAATGGTTGGCAGAGAGTTTGAAACTAAGTATTAAGTTGTGCGGGGCCGAAACCAGGATTTTGAAGAAAAAATAAGAGAATTGACTCAAAGCGCTTGAGATACGGGTTTGGAGGACAGTGGAAGAAAACATACGAGGATGTGTTCAGGTTTAGTTCAGGTCTGGGTTTGGAGATATGACTGCAAAAGGAGGTTTGAAGGAGATAGAGTAGGTTGTTAAAATATGATCCTATATAATGAGAGTTGAAGGGATACTGGAGGGTGTATTAGAATGGAGATAGGAGGGGTTGGCGGGAAAAGAGCTAGAGAGAATATACCTAATTGATTGAGATATGAGGTAAAACACCTGCCGGGCTGATGAGCAAAAGTGTGAGAGTAAAACTTGAGCATTGGTGCACCTTTTTATATGTAAATCTGCCGTAATTGGTAGATCACCTTTGAGCTTCATAGGAGTAAAAATAAGGGGAACTTTAGCCTCTTCATAATTTAAAATTAGTCCAAGTTATACTATTTATTCACTAATTGTACTTCATCGACACAGGAGGATAAGTACGGTGAGGGGTTCTACATCTACATAATACCCCGCGAGCCGCCGCATGGGCGGGTGGCAGGGGGTGTTAGGTCACCAGCCGTGTAAATATGTAAGTTTTTTGGAGATGAAATGGTGACATGAATTATAGGAGTGGTTTTAGTGAGCTTAATTTTTATTGTGATCGCTTGTTGTCCGCGGAAAGTACGAATTTTTGTACCTATCTGTCCGGCAGTGTATCGCTCTTATTTTTACACGTCTGTGAGACCTAGAGATGTAGTGAGGAGTGTAGAGATGATAATATTCTCTATGTCGCTCTGAAAAATACCAGTTCTGAATTTATCAAGCAAACTATGCCTAGCGTGTAGCCCCCGAGTCTCTTGGGGCTCCCACCATAATCCCTCTAAAAGTTGTGAAACACTATGTGTACGCTCGTAGCAGTTTTTAGCAAGCAGCGCACTGCTTTCCTTTGTAGTTCATTTATTTTTTGGTTTAATCTATTTGACCAAGATCCCAAATGCTCGCAACGTATTACAGGTTAGGGGACTTTTGGAGGCAATGCGCAGAATCCGCTCGACTTGGAACACCTTGGCTGCGCGGCGAAGACTTAATCAGCCATGTATGTGGAGCAGCGAAGGGGAACGGTGGGCCCCATGAAGATCCTCCCCCCTGCCCCGTCCATTCCATCGAGAACTCAACCCGGTGCATCTGCCGCGGCCCGCAATGAGCGAAAGCGGGCACTCCTCCCGACTCGGAAGTTAGTACTAAGGAAATTCGTCATGCCCTCTGGAATGGGGTGAGGCACCCATCCATTCCATCTCCTGTTCACGGAAACTGGATTTGCTCTCCCTCTGTCTCGGGTCCCGCCTTTCCCATCTCCAAATCCCAACCTTTAGCGCTATACGACGCATGCAAGTAATATGCATTCACTAGCCTCTGCCGCCGCCACAGCTGTTGCTCTCATTATTTCGGACAAACGCGATCTCCTCTCTTGGGAAGAAGATTCAGTCGTGGGAGACCTGCCTCCGCGGGAAAGTAATTTCGTATTCCGGGAGTAAAATGGCTCGAGGCGAGCGACGTATTATTGATGAAGCAGCTGCGTTAAAGCTACCTCCCCCTCTTCTTTGCCTTTCCAATTCGCCTCCTACCCCCACTCTCCATTGACTACCGGATTCTCGCTGTTTGAGGTGAATAGCGGTGCGGTACGGTGTGAGAAGAGCGGTGATCGTGGGTCATTGAGAGAGCACATTTTTACAATCATTTTTAAGTGAGTCGACAAAAAATTCTTGTGTCTCATTTTAATTTATATTCACTATTTGTGCGTTAAAACTCCACTCACAGGCGATTCATTATCATCATTATCATCATCTAAAGACTAAACCTTGTCTCTACAGCCATGTCCCTGTGTACTGCAGCTCTCTTCAAATACGCATATGTTTTTAATCCCAACCTACTTCGTACATCATCTGGGAACTTCTTTCTTGGCCTTCCTCTGCTTCTCTTGCGGAGCACCTTTCCCTCCATTATATTTTCTAACAAATTATTATGTCGAAGAACATGACTAATGAATTTGACCTTCCTTTGCTCCATCTCTTTTATCAGTCTTCTTTCTTATTTTATTTCCCTCAGCATCTCTTCATTGCTCTTTCTGTCAGGCACAGGCGATTATAGAATCGATACTAAAATTACATTGCAATTTTTTTCCTTAATCAAAACATGTTATGACAAGTTTTCGGTGCGGTATTCAAAATATAGAAAAAATTATACACACACATATGTTGTTTTTTAATATAGACCTCGATGTGATGCCTTGATATTTTTTAAAATAATTTTAGCAATAAGCCATTTTCTTTGCTTTGAGAAGAAAATCTGTATATATGTAATCGAATTACTACGAAATATCTGTACTATGCCCAAAGGATACACGTTCAAAAAGCAATAAATTGCCAAAAAAACAAATTGGTAATAAAGAACTTATTCACTTCCATCTCAATTCCGATCATGAGGACAATTATGAGAAGTTTTATGCCAATCTGTCGATAACAAAACATCGCCCCGGCCAGCTCAAGCCCCCGCGAAGAATGCCAGGAAGTTTACGGCCGGGGGTACGATTGTCATCTAAGAGACATCCCTTAAGTGCTACTAGAATTCGTGACATGCTTAATGCTCAGTGATTCATTGTCCTCGTGTTTATTTGCTTCCCTCATCAGTCCATTAGGTTTGATGGCGCTTCAGTGTTTTCATCTTCCAACAGTGTTGACGAATATCCTGAAGATGAGAATATCTGTCATGTCTGTTTCCTGTCGATTACTGTTCGATCAACAGCTACATCTTTTACATTTTACGAATTTAAGAGAAATAGCTGTTAGACTGAGTGCTTTGTCTCACCTTAAGGTAGTTTGAGCGAAATATCTTTTTACCTAGAAATCAATGATTTTGGTCTCATTTTAATGGAAAATATATCACCCTTCCATTGAAATAAAAAAATTCAACCCCTTACTACATTACTTTCCGAGATATTTGACAAAAAATACCAGCCCTTTTATATGGGAAATGGTACGTGTGTGCACTCCAGAGACACCTTATTTTACAAATGAGGAATTTCTAACACCTAGATCGCGTCAAAAAATCAACAGTGTGTAGTTTGTGTGTTTTCTCAACTATTTTTGAAAATTAATCATATTGTCACCGCAGTAAATTCTTCGGGATCACAAAAAAACCTTCCATTTTGAAGGAGTTTCAAACGTACCGCGTGAAAAAAATTAGTCAAGTTAGAGACATATTTAGATATTTTCATTTGATTATTTACAATTTCCGTCATGTAAAACTATTTCACTGCACAATTAATAATGCAATATTTAATTGATCCTTGATGTGTCCTGCAGCTGGTGAAATTAAAACGTATAATTCGAATATGGTCTCTATTATGATTGGGGAACTATCTCACTCGCACTACCTTAAATATACGCAACTAATAAATTGCTTCCAATAGAATGTTATGGGCTTATTTTATGTATTCGAGTGTTGATCTAAAAGGACGTGCTCTAGACCTCTCTGTTTTTACTTTACAAATGGTTAGCACTCACGGATATGCCTCTTATATTTAAAACAAAGCATGTTGTGTGCGAGAATAAGGCTTGGGTTTTTTATTGCCAGTATGTTGCTTTTAAAAATGTTATTTAAACTCACAATAAGTAGTTTCCGTTGGGTTTATTAGATAGAAATGGAGGAAAGAGGATGCAAAGAGAACCTTTCATTCAATAGATAGATTCTTTGGAAAAATCATTAAATGGCCGAACATGAACGGAATAACACCTTGTACGGAGGAAGATTCCAGAAAGATTTAACTTGTTTGCTAATGAAATTTTTTGTTGCCTTTATGTATCTAACATACGACACAATAATATAAATATTTATGTCAGTGTATTGTATATAAGAAGCTTGTAATAATTGATTTACGGTTGCTAAGAAATAACCCCTCGTCAATATATTAACCGGAAATTTTAAGTTAAGGTCCAAAAGTTAAGGTTTTGGAAACTCTTTTCGAATTATGCATCGATAAAGGTTGCCATTTCCGAAATTTTTTTACAGTAAAGGAAGAGTTGTTAGGTAAATAACTAGGTCGGCCTGATAAAATAAACTCTCGGGAGGTGGAAAAGCCGAGCCTAAGATTGACATGCCCGGTCTACTGGGAATTGCTGGAGTTTGATAGAGCGACAAGGGTAATGCACCAAATCAGGAGCTATTCCTGAAGACCATAATGATTTAATCGTTCTGATATGTGTTCAATCCTCAATATATTAATCTTCCACCATTCAATTTCCCAATATTTCCATATATGTAATGCAAAGAAAAAGTCAATTTCACGGATACTACAAATAAAAAATATCTTCATGCTACCGTTCGAGGATTGTATGGCGATTCTAGAAAAAAATAGCGGAGATCTGACAGGTTAATCAGAAGTATTGACATGATTATTCAGAAAAATAGCTTGAAGATTAGTATTCAGATGAATCTTTTTCATTTCCTCTATAAAACTAATGATATTATATTTTTATTCTGGAGTGTAGATCGATGTTGTAAATAATTATTTATTTCTCTATCATTTGACTACGTTTTGCAATTTAATAATGCATCATCATGGCCTGATGACACATGGTTAAAATACTAAGATTTGCCAAATGAGAAAGAAATAAAATACTTATTTGTAATTTTGACTTAAGCTTCGGAAGAAATCAATCATTTATGATGTTTGTTATCATACCATACTTTTGGTTCATGGTAGGGATAAAGTGGACTAAACCACCGCCAAACTCAGCGGCAAAGACTTGGGCATCAGGAAGATTTCCGTGCAGCGGCAGTGATACCTGGATAATATCGGCTGCGGATGAAATGAGTGAGGCAATGAAGATGTGGAGCTCTTAAATGATCATAAAGATAAAATGGGCGGAGAAAATGGCCAACGAAGTAGCCTTTCGAAAAAATGGAGGAAAAAGAAGTAGAGTAAGAACTATGAAAAGGAGACGGAACGGGTCTATTGGTCAAATTTCGCGAAATATTGGCCTATTTAGAGAAGTATTCGAGAAAAATCTAAATGGAAGGGGTGGAATGGAAGAAATCTAAATGGATCTAAATCTAATTTAGAGAGTAATCGAAGAAAATATAAATGGAAGGAATAACGAAGGATGACGCAGAATGGAATACATAAGAACAGTCATCAAGAACGGCAAAGTGAAAAAAATGTGGGAAATCTCCACTTCCTTAACGCTTCCTTCCTTAAAGGTTCCTTATAGCTTTACTTTAAGCCTCCAGCTTTAAGTAAAGCTTTTAGTAAAGAAGAGTGGAGAACTGTTGCAATCCAATGACTGCTCGGTGATGATGGCGTAATTTCCATAGATTTAATTGTTGCCCTCTATGGATCCACTTGAAAATTATGCTTGGTGGTAGTTCTAGAGGAAAATAGAGGAGATCTGACTCTAAAGCGGTCACGAGATCAATCGTAAATACTTTAATGGGAATATTGAAAAAATTGTAATTTTAAGGTTCCAATGCATTTTCCGATGTTGCATGGAGCTTTTCTCCTTCATTTACTGTCAAATTGGGCCATCAAGTGCTTTTTCAACACTTTCATGACTATGTTGAACTTAGGATTTAAAAAATTTTCTTCCCGTACTCTGTACTAATGATTAATTGGTGAGTATTCGGGAGCGGATACAACTGTATATAATGACGATGTATCTTTTCTGTTTTGTTATATTTTTACATGGCCGGTCTACTGGAAATATTACTGGGAATATACATTTCAGGTATTGATGAATTTCACTGTTAATTTGACATTTTTGTAATGCTATTACGGTGTCTTGCTTATGCACGATGTCCTGGTTATGACTCATGTTTATTTTGATGCTGGTTATTTATGAACCCGGGCATATTCATCTCATGAACTACACAACCGTAAAATTTGGTGTTCTGCGTTGGGTAGCGTATCGCTCAGCTTGAATAGGATTAATCCAACGCAGGATGGAGGGAACACATTGGATTACTCCCTCTCTCCGGCTTCTGGCAGTGGCCTGAAGACGTCTCGGGCTCTCTTTGTTGGGACCGGGAGAGAAAGAAGACCTCACTCGATCAACGTTCCTCTGCGGTCATCGACATCGACAGAGTTCCCCCCCTGATGGTCGAGGCTGGGGAAGGAGGACGCGTAACTGGAGCAATGGCCAGGAGTTTGAGGCGCAAAGAGCATAATGGGAATCGGGAGGCCCAGGAAACGGGAACTCTGGACCTGCCGAACGAAAGAGCTCACGAAAGCCACCTTCTTCGGCCCCTCGGCAGAAACCGACCCCTCAGTGCGGTAATTTTTCCCTCCATTACACTCCTCCTCCTTCACTTTCCCACACCATCGGAGAGAACTCTACACACTCACGCGAGCAAGATCTCTCTGTCTCTCTCATGCCGTGAAGCTTTGAAGGGTCAAGCCTCCTCACCCCGCCCCTTAATACCTCCCCTTTCGCCCCTGAAGACGGAGGTATATGTGTGTTCAGCGGCGCGAGATTGAACGAGCGGCCGGCTGGCGCGGTCCAGCGGTCAATATAAAGCGCCTTTAGCCGCGGTGGCGTGTGGGAGCGGGGGGGAGAATGATGTGGGCCGGTCGGATGCCGTGAAGGAGGGAGCGGCTGTCCACTGCTGAGGAAAGATGGAAGTAGCAAGCCGCAAAGAGAGAGCTTTGCTCCTCTCGGAGGGGACTAGGGGAAGGGGACAAGGGGTTCGAAGGAATTGGCTGAAAAAGAGAAGAGGGTGGTTGCGTTCGGGCAAAGAGTAAGAACACATAGAGTGGCAAAGAGATAGGAAGATTCGGATATTAGTTTTTAAATAATACTTAGGCCGATAGATGCAACATGTGTATCGAAGTTGCACAACAAGCCATAACAAATAAGCTTTCGCTCACTACCACTTCATTTAGTGTCGCATAACTCACATGATGTTATTATGATGATTTTGGAGCTTAGATGTTTACTAATCGATCCATAGCAACGGAATTAAATCTTATGGAGTCATCGAGACCAAATTTAACATTTCTTTTAATGTGCCTTCGATGAGCATCGTCTATAATGAATCGAATTCACGTCCATATGATAAGACACGCGATTAACAAACATGGAGTCAACTGTTTACCGATGTACCTTAGCAACGACAAAACAATTGGTACTCGATTTAAAGTACACAACAGCCATGGCAAATCCACCTCTGTACGATGATGCAAAATCACCGAGTACCACTAGCGCCTCCAAGTGGCCGTCTCCGTAAGCCAAAACTCTTCCTTTCCTAAGGTGGTGACAATCTGAGAAATTCTTCCCAAAGCTCTCAAAAACTTATGTCCAGTTCTTAGCATTGCTTTGCCACTCTATATAGTAACGCCTTAGTGCTTTCTTTGGTAGCGCTTTATCCTCCACTCCAACAATCCCCCCTTTCCAAACTTAAACAACTCCCTCACAACCAACAACGATCATACAAAATAAACAAATTAAGCATTAAAACACAAAAACAAGAAAGAAGAGAAAACAAAACACAAAATAAACAATAAACTTATTAAACATTTAAAGCACACAAAACAAACAATAACTTACGAAGCGCGGCGTTACAATATATTCTTACTCTATGGTTCGCGGGGGAGGGGGGGATTCATATACCCTCTTGCGCCCACCCCCCCTCTCCCTCTGGAGTGGGTGGGTGGCAGTTGAAGGAGGGAGGGGAGCGAGCAGACAGCTCTGCCAATACAAATCCGAGGAGCGAGGGGGATATCCCGGGAGTTAAAAGTGGAACGAGTGGAAGGGAGTGGAGCAGCTTCCCCCCAAAGGGTTTTTATTCCCCTTCTTCCTATGCCTCCTCCTCCTCCTCCGTTCCCTTTCTCTCTCTCTCTCTCTCTCTCTCTCTCTCTCTCTCGTCCTCCTCTCTCCGCGGCCTCCATCGCATCAACTCACGCACGCGCACATTCTTATTTACTCACGCACGCACGCTCACTCGCACCCACGCACTTTGATGGTGAACGAAAATGAAACGGCTGCGAGAAAAAACACGGATGAGTAGGCAAGCAGTCACTCGCGTTAAAATGGAATCGGGATCATGTAGCGTGGATTTCAATGAAGTTAAAGGACTACAATTTCAGAGAATTATCTGCATTTAACAGAGACTGGAAAATTTATTGTAATTATTCATTTCGTTGAAACATATTATCGATTGGATTGGATATTTGGGGAGGCGACCGACAGCTAAGGTCATTTGCGCCATAGAGGATAGGTAAGGAAGGAAGGGTGGATAGAAACCCGGCGTTGACATTAGCCTGCTCTTAACGAAAGGCGCCAAGGGGACCACGGTTTAACGTCTCATCCGATAGACGGAGTATTCTACTTGAAGTGCCCTCCACAAGACAATCAAGTAAGGATCGGGTTCCTCTGGAATATATCTTTATCTGCAGAGATTTGAACCCTGGCCGCCCGTGTGGTAGGCGAGTACTGTGCCACCATACCAACCCGATCCCCCGATTATTATCGAAAACAAAAAGTAGTTATTGATGGTTTTAGCTCTGATATGGTTGAAGTCACATCCGGTGTTCCTCAGGGAAGTGTGATCGGCCCTTTTTTATTCATTTTCTATATTGATGACCTAAGTTAGTTCTAGAGTTAGCAGTAAATTAAGATTATTTGCAGGCGATACAGTTATTTACCGTGTAATGAACGAAGACGCGGACTTTGAAGCTCTGTCATTGGACCTTAGCAACGTTTATTCGTGGTGCCAGGAGTGGTGGTTAGAAATAAATATCAGCAAATTCACCACGGTCCACTTCCTGCGAAAGTCATCACAAAAATGTGTACTATACTGTGTACTATACAAAAAAAGCTAAACTGTGGGTGGAGTAAACAAAAAATCTTCAGGTACAGTAAAATATCTTGTAATTACCTTAACTCCTGATATATCGTGGGGATTACACATACAGAACATATGTGGTGCAGCATTAAAGAAACTAGGTTTTATTAAACGTATAATAGGAAGGTCATCGAATGAAAAAGTAAAAGAGAGATGCTACTTCGCTCTGGTTAGGCCACACTTCGATTACGCCGCGAGCCTTTGGGACCCTGGTCATAAAGATTTCACCAAAATAATTACTTAAATACAAAGTAAAGCAGCGCGATTCGTTAAAAACTGCTATGCGCGCATATATAGTGACTCACAACTGTTATAGGGATTAAGGTGGGAGCCCCTAGAGACTCGGAGGCTACACGCTAGGCTTAGATTGCTCGATCAATTCAGACCTGATATTTTTCAGAACGACATAGAGAATATTATCATGACTTCTCACTACATCTCTAGGTCTGACTGATGCGATAAAATAAGAGAGATACACTGCCTAACAGATAGATACAAAAATTCGTTCTTTCCGCGAACAATAAGCGATCACAATAAAAATTAAACTCACTAAATACACTCCTATAACTCATTTCACCATTTCATCTCCGAAAAACGTACACCTCTACACGGCTGGTGAGCTAACAGCCCCTGCCACAGGCCCATGCGGCGGCTCGCGGGGTATTATGTAGATGTAGATATTCATTTCGTTTAAACATATCATATTTTTACAATAATAACATGTGACTGAAGACGCCGACATAAGGGTTGCCGAAAGCTGACGCTTTGTAAAAACGTAATCTTTGTCAGAGGAAGTAAGAATTAAAATAATGCAACTCTGGGGAAATCTAAACTCAAAATTGTCGATTTGCTTGGTCACACTTTACCTGTTTTACTTTTGGGGACGTGTGCTGCATGATATCTCATGAAAGATGGTCATTTATAAATGGGGAGGCGTTTGATAGTCTTTCGCAAACAGACGTCCGAGGTGAACGAGCACGTCAGTTGACGATCGGGTGGGTAACCCTCCCCTTAATGTCGCGAACTCCATTCAAGTCCGAGTACAAGAGAACACACGAACGAGAGCAAATCCTGGTCGAGTCACAAGATTTTTTCGAGGCGTATTTCATCCATTGGTTAATATTTTGCTGGAAACAATTCAGAATTTAATATGCTTATGATATGGCTCTTAATTTGTTTTGTGTACATACCCGCGTTACTTAATTTTCTAAACGGCGCTCGAAAGAAGAATGCAATATTTGATAAGTATAGAATTGGTCCTGGACTAATAAAAAATCTGACATGAGAAAAGGGAAATCTTTTTTCCAACGGTAGTTTTCACAGATATGAATTTAAAACTGGTTCATACCATGAAAAGTTGGGACAAATTTAAAGAAAGAGGAAGACATACGCGTGCAACTCCTGTCGGCTCTAATTCTTGTCTAAAGTCCGTCCAAGATAATAGCACAGAGTGAGTTTATAACTGATTTGTCTATAAAAAAAATGGTAAATGAGTGCTTCTTTCGCAATCATATGAATTGAACATATTTCTCCATAATGTACTCTTTGTTCGAGTGGTTCCCTTCCCCAGACAACATGGGACGCGTTAACTGATCGGCTGCAATTCATACCGTCAACTGCCATATTTTCCTGGACGCACTAATGCTTTCTCTTACGTAGTTAGCCTCCTAATTGACGTAGAGTAGCTTTACGGAGACCATAGTTTTAACATTGCTACACATTATGACATAAGACATTTAGCTTTTGGCTTGGAACAAATTGAGACCAGAGTCAGATTATAAAAAAAACGTGAAAAATAGTATCACTTACTTATATTACACCCAAGTTTTACTTTGGTTTAATTTCTATGTAGCTTATGATTATTTTGACTCGTAGAGGATAAATGTTACTCAGAATGCGCGTTGCCTTGAAAGTTAGGATTTATGAATTTTACCATAATTTATAATATCGAAAATGAGGAATTTTTTATGTGATTTCCGTTGTGTAAGATAATTTGCCAATGCCTTGATATTAGGACTCAGTTGCATGCCACACCAACTTCAAACGGTTGTCACGCAAAGGGTGCTAAAGAAAATTCATTGCTAAGCCACATAGGAATTTTAGATCCGGGTCGAGGAATCACTGATGCAATTCTATTTCTGGGCATTGCTAAGCAAGCAGGTCGAGTAATTCAAGGATTCGTTGCATTTCACGTACCCCTGCCTGGAGAAGCCTCTTGATTCTGCTTGCCTAATTACTTCTGCCTCTTCTCCTTCCAAAACGCCACTGTGATAATACAGTCCCGAAATAGCTTTGACTCCATTTCAGGAACAAATTTTAATTCCATACGGTTTTCTCATCAAAGTGGGAGGCGAGGGAAATGAGGGCTATGACTTATGAGCTCCTGTTTCTCATATAGCTGATATTCACGTTTTCCTATTTGAAATACATTTATTTGGTTTAAATTGGAATGCATTCTCCCTTAAATTATTACGTCGTCGTAATTAATGACTTATTTGTATACAAAATAAGGTTTATATTTCATCATAAAATTGGAACTATTTAGTCTCTCTTTTTTTGCATTAGCTTCTTCACACATAAATACATACATACCCAAAATGCCATTCCCTCCCTGGTTAGACTCAATAAAGCAGCTTATTTATTCTGCTTAAGGTAGTTTGAGCAAAATATTATCCCCTACCCTCCCCTTATCACATTACTTTCCGAGACATTTGCCAAAAAATACTAGCCCTTTTACGTGGGAAATGGTATGTGTATGCACTCCAGAGAGACCTTATTTAACAAATGAGGCATTCTCTAAACTTAGATCTCGTCCAAATATCAACAGTGTGTAGTTTGTGTGTTTTCTCAGCTATTTTTGAAAATTAATCATACTGTCACTGCAGTAATTTCTTCGGGAACACAATAAACCTTCCGTTTTGATGGAGTTTTAAACGTACCGCGTGAAAATAATTGGTCAAGTCAAAGATTTATTTGAATATTTTCATTTGATTACATACAATTTCTCTCATGTAAAACTATATTATTGCACCATTAATAATGCAATATTTAATTTGTGTGTCTCACAGCTGGTAAAATTTAAAGGTGTAATTCGAATATGGTCTCTATTATGATTAGGGAACTCTCTTGCTCGCACTACCGCAGAGAGTAGGTATTCTTTCCATTTCTTCTTTCAGGATTCAGCCGCGTCGTTATTTTTCTGACTACGTTTCTCCTCCTCTCATTGCTGTGTCATTCACTTATTTCTGGAGGAGAAACGGTAAAAAAGAAAACTATGCGACCGAATCCTGGAAGAAGAAGTGGAAAGTTGAAGTTATTTATTATTTAGATAGACCTTGAAAATTGGTTCTTTTTCAATAGTTTCCTCCAAACTGCCCTACTCATGATTATACACTGATATTGGATTCATGAGTTGCTTTGGGCGCACCCTGTTACGCCTGTAACTCCAACTTTTCTTCCTCTTTTAAGACTCCTGCACATACATACATACCAATCACGCCGTTCCCTTCCGCGGTAGGCACAGTCACAAAGTTTCACTCTTAAATACATAGTTGTACACCTAACTCTGCTTCAATAATTTCCTCCATACTGACCTATCCTTTCAAACCTTTTTTGCTCCATTTACCCCCATACACTGCTTCATACACGCCCTCCTGTTTTTAAGACTCCTAATATTCCTCCTTCTCAGAATTTCCTCAATCACATTCAACCACAAATTTCTCGGCCTACCTCTCCTTCTCGCACCGTTCATCTCACTCTTATATATCTGTTTCGTTATTCAACTCTCATCCATTCTCTCAAAATGGCCAAACCAATGAAGCGCACTCCTTTCCTACATTTGTCCATTACTGGAGCATATATGAAAGTCTCCTATATATGATTCACCCATGACTTACTCAGTTAGCCCCATCCTCTCACGCCATTCACCCCCATATCGTTGTACTGCGTTGCTATTTGACTATCATTCATTCTCTCAATATGGAAAAAATAGTGGAAGCCTTTTGCAACAATACACGTTCGTCATTGGAACTTCAAGTTACCTAGATTCATGCCCAACCCATTTCTGACCCAACGCAAAGCAAACGGAGTGCGGTATTTTAATTTATGTTCATTACCTGTTATTTTTTAAAATTAATAGATCACAGCTGATCTTAAGCTGATCTGAAAGCGGTGGATATGTGGTACTTTACAATTTTGCAAACTTAATTAACGAAGGGAATGAGTAATTCAAGGCTGAATAGGGATTGGATGCTTTGATAATAGACTTGTGTGAAACAGGATCGGTTCTATACTTGGCTTTAAGCCTCTAAACTGGAGCCCAAGGTGATGCAGTTGCTGAGATTGCATCGCTCCTTTTTTCTCAGAAAACAAAGCCTTAATGTGAATAGATCATCCATGCCCGAGGCCGTATTCGATCCCTTACCTTTCTGCAGCCCGTCCGGTACGCCTCTAGCCTCGGGCGGATGTTTCTTTCGTTGTATGAGGATAACGGAGCGGATTCGATATGGTAAACAGACCTGATCTGACGGTGATGGACGAGTCAACCATCAAAACGATGAAAATTTAACTCAAGTAAGATCCCAACAAGCAATTTTTCATTGGAATGACAATGCGGAAAATGCAAAATAAATAGATTCAATTTCTTAAAAAATATCTGAAACTTTCCCGGCGAATAGATTTGGTGAATTTTTCTCGGGCTTCACACCGATTTAGATTAGTTATTACTGCCGACGTTTCGGGCAACGACTCGTCACCCATCATCAAGGCAAGAATGTTCTGTTTTGTATGAATAATTGAGTGGACATTCTTGTCTTGAGGATGGGTGACGATTCGTTGCCCGAAACGTCAGTAGTACTAACTAATCTAAATCGGTGTGAAACCCGAGAAAAATTCACCAATTCAATTTTTAAAATAAACATCAATATACTAGATTAATATTATAACAGAAACAACAATTTCTGAGATTCTCTCCTCCACCCTCCCTCCCATAAAATTCCTCTCTAATCAGCCGACCCAATTGTTCATACGGAACTAATTACCTCGGCAGTCAGTCACAATCGCCAGAATCACCAGCCAATCAATCACTGAGAACCGTTTAATCAAATCTAGTATAATTTCAACACATTCAGGGAAGATATCGTTGAAGTTTATCATATTATAACAGTGACAACAATTGCACTTTTCCACAAGATATTTTAATGCGTACGACGCGTTTCAGCTCACTGAGTCATCATCAGGTACAAGACATATTTAGTAGAGAGAGCATATCACATTTATTCATTTTAAATGTTTGAGGAGAGAGGATGAGGAACAAAAATAAGGTGGAAAAGTGGCGGGTAAACGGAAAAAAGCAAGGAAACATATGGAAAAACCAAGGTTAGGAGGGGAAATCCAGTGAATTACATACATACATACCAATCACGACGTTCCCTTCCGGGGTAGGCACAGTCACTAAGTTTCACTCATAAATACATAATTGTACACAAAACTCTGCTTCAATAATTTCCTCCATACTGACCTATCCTTGCAAACCTCTTTTGCCCCATTTACCCCCATACACTGCTTCATACACGCCCTCCTTTTTTTAAGACTCCTAATATTCCTCCTCCTAAGAATTTCCTCAACCACATTCAACCACAACTTTCTCGGCCTACCTCTACCTCTCGCACCATTCACTTCACTCTTATATATCTGTTTCGTTATTCAACTCTCATCCATTCTCTCAACATGGCATCCAGAGAATTCTGGGGGAATAAAGGAACAGGGAAGACCAGGGAAACGGAAAGGCAAGAAGGGAAAAAATAAGAATGGGGATGAGGGGGAAGAAAATCAAGCATGGTCATTAGAAAGGGAAAGGGTGGGAGGTAGTTGACACCAAGGAGAGGAGGGAGGAGGGAAGATGGCTTTGTGAGCTGAAACGCGTCGTACGCATTAAAATATCTTGTGGAAAGGTTCAATTGTTGTTTCTGTTATAATGTACGAACGAACTTCCACAATATCTCGCCTTAATCTGTTGAAATTATACTAGATTTGTTTAAGCGGTTCTCAGTGATTAATTGGCTATAGCGAGTCTGGTGATTGTGACTGATAGCTGAGGTCATTAGTTCCGTACGAATAATTGAGTGGGATGATTAGAGAGGGATTTTATGGGAGGAAAAGTGGAGAGAATCTCAGCACAATCTTACCCTTAACTAACGATGAGTCGAACCCAAATGTCGATTCTCGATTCCACCGATTCTCAAGATTAGAATCGGTATTGTGAATCGATCGCCTAAAGTCGATTCCGATTCCATCGATTCCAGATAGATCAATATTCAAATCAGATTTCATTTATCACATCATAATTGTCTCAGTAATTTTGTGTGTAGGCTATCAATTTGTTCTTTCTATCTACCTCGATAAGCTGAGAATTTATTTGCTATTTGTTAATAAATATAATTATTAAGTGACTTAACTGTGTTTTTATTTTATTTCAGTCAATGCTTGAATTTAAATAATGGTCGTACGCTACTGGTATATCAATATCCCACCTGATATTAGGAATAAAAATCGATGGAATCGGAAATCGATTTGAAGGAATCAGAATCGGAGTCGAAAGAAAGTAGAATCGACTCATCCCAACTATTAACCAAAGGCGACATGAGGTCAACATTTGAGCTCCCCATCGGATGGAAGGAGTGTTACACTCCGTGGAATGATACATTTACTGGGCCTCTACATCAACCCGATCTCCCTCTACTGCGTCAAAATTCAACCAGTTAGCGCCTAGTATAAGCTCCTAAAGTGTATGATAGGCTGTTATCTTGGCCGTGACTGCATTTACAATTCATTATCTATGACATTCTGGTACGTTTTCCTAAAAATTCGTGCCATGGCACGAAAGCTGCTAATCGACCCTTAGAATGGTATACAGAAATAAGGAAGTGTTCTCCAAAATGGGCATATACTATATTTGCGCACATAACTATGCATCGTCCCCACAAAATGGCTGCTTATTAAATTCTTGATATGGCTGTGAAATCATGTAGTTACATGTCGCCCGATGGATTGAACTTTAAGAGGATGTGATCATTTTATTGGAATCTGATTGATTGGCCGTGAACGGAAACGATCACCTTGCGTAAAAAAATGGTGGGTATTCGTCCCAATGTATATCTATCACACCACACATTTGTGTGAGGCATTTCTGATTGGTGTATTAAAAAAATTTCCAAACATCTTTTCGCCTAGACGAGGTTGATTATTCACGCCAGAAGACTCTTGCATCCTTTCACAATTTACTTCTTCGAGACTCAATACGCTCTACCACTCTTCATCCCACTCATAAGTACCATTTTCTATATTAAACTTGCCTATTTACCCGAATGCTCCTCTCTCTCTGTCTGCAGCATCCCCTCCCCATTATAATCTTCTACACTCACCTATTCTGCGTTCTCTTTTTATCCAGTTTTCCATCAATCCATTCCCTGCAGAACCCTCCTCCTCCAATCCATTGTTCAAAACTCATCTTTGTGTGTCTTCTTTTGGTCTCTCGTGCCTTTGTATTCTCTATCACAGCCAAGTATTGGTATTAGTAGCCTTCGGCCTGGATTGTGGTCCAATACGCTCCGGAACGTTTGGATAGAGCTCCCGAGCGGTCCCGGAGCGCTCCCATAAAAGTGAAGATGCCACTCACGGCGTTATCACTTTCTCTCTCGACACACTCCAGACGCTCCCCTAAAAACTAGGATCTGCTGGAGCAAGCAAGCGAGTTATGGTAGAATTTCAAAGTGGACAGTTTGGAACGTTGTTTGTGGATGTATGCAAGGGTTAGAGCCACACGAAATAATTAGTGCTATGTCTATTTAAAATCTTCAGATACAGTAAAATATCTTGGGATTGCCTTAACTTCTGATACATCTTCCTCGGATGAAAAATTTAAGAGAGATGCTGCTTTGCTCTGGTTAGGGCACATCTCGAATACGCCGCGAGCATTTGGGACCTTAGAAATAAAGATTTTACCAAAAAAATTAATAGAATACAAAGGAAAGCTAAAAGCTTCGTTAAAAACTGCTTCGAGAGTACATATAGTGTCTCACAACTTTTAGAGGGATTAAGGTGGGAGCCCCTAGAGACTCGGAGGCTACACGCTAGGCTTAGGTTGCTTGATAAATTCAGAACTGATATTTTTCAGAGAGAGACAGAGAATATTATCATGACTCGTCACTACATCTCTAGGTCTGACAGATGCGATTAAACAAGAGATATTCACTGCCGAACAGATAGGTACAAAAAATCGTTCTTTCCGCGCACAATAAGCGACCACAATAAAAATTGAGCTCCGCTAAATACACTCCTTGAATACATGTCACCATTTCATCTCCCAAAAACCTACATCTTTACACGGCTGGTGACCTATCCCCCTTGCCACACGCCCATACGGCGGCTCGCAGGGTATTATGTAAATGTAGATGTATTTAAAGTAGCGATCAGCCTACGGAAATGTTACATATTTCTAAAATCCTGTTTATTGGGATGTTTTTAACATTAATATGAGATTGATTGATTGAGAGCTCTATGTCCTCAAATGTAAGAGCTAGAAAAATAATGTTTTCCAAATGTTATAGCCTCTATACGGCCGTTGGAGTAAAATGCGTTGCGTGTTCTATATATACGTAAATTATGATTTATTCCTACATTTATGAAATTTATTTTCTTTATTTTAACTGATAAAGTCAGCACAAAACAATTTATTATTCTTCAATCATTCATTTGAGTAAATATTCCTAGGGTCCTTCAACTTCACTGGAGTATGTTGGAATGAATAACCTTGTAAATTTCACATATGTGACTTTAATGACGGCCAGTTTCGTTGCTGTGCGATTTTCCTCTTCCCTGGGAAATCCCTCCCACTCACCTTCAACCCCCGTTCCCGCCTTTCCGCTCGATCTCTCTCCCCCACCCCCCTTGCCCAACCTTCCACCCCCATTGACTCAGTGTATATATGATTGTGCATTTCCTGTATTTGTACCTAATGATGTCGCACAGCGACGAAACTGGTCGTCATTAAAGCCACCTATGTGAAATTTACAAAGTTATTCATTTCAACATGAAGCAATTTCACGAAGTCACGCCGCAAACCATTCAATTCACTGGAGTATTAGGAGTTCACGTTGAAACGAATGAGTGAACAACGGGAAATGAAATTCAAATAATATAGTTGATAAATGATGGGATGACACAGCAGGAAGTTAGCCTTTCAGTCTTTTTTGGGTCAGCGTAGTCTGAGCTTGTGTTTTCCTTCGCATATATTTTCCATATTTAGCGAACAAGTGAAAGTCGAACTATTTAAGGCCAGTAATATTTATAGAATATTTTCACATAAATGAAACATTAATTAATCAAATTTTATGAGTCAAAATTGCAGGACAATTCTCCACCATTTGGAACAATTATCGAAATCTTCTACTACCATATCATATTGATGGTATGATTAACGGCCACATGATCAAATAGGGCCATGTTCCTTCAGGAAATATGAATAATATTATATAGCTTTAACGCAATGTATAATTAGATGTTTTTAATTAAAGTGTGCAGGAATTGAATATAGTTAACCAACTTTATGACTTCCTCTGCAAAAACATCATTTCCATTATCAAGGTTGAATACAGGGTCTTCCCGGCTTCCTCTTCTCACCGTCATAAAAATTGTCATTACCTGTCAAATTGCCATTACCTGTCAAGTTGTTATTACCTGTCAAAAATACATTGTCTCCGTCATTACCCTTAAGCTAGTTTGAGCGAAATATCATTTTATCTAGAAATCAATGAATTTGGTCTTATTTAAAAAAAAATATCTCACCCTTCTAATGACACCAAAAATTCAACCCCTTGCCACTTTACCTACTTTCGGAGATATTTGCCAAAAAATGGCAGCCCTTTTACATGGGAAATGGTACGTGTATGCACTCCAGAGAGACATTATTTACAAAATGAGAAATTTCTAACACTTAGATGTCGTAAAAAAATGAAACATATCGTCACCGCAATAGGTTCTTGGGTATCACAAAAAAACCTCCCGTTTTGATGGAGTTTCAAACGCACCGCGCGAAATTAATGAATCAAATTGAAGATTTATTTTTTATTTTTATTTAATTACTTACAATTTCCGGCATATAAGATTATGTTATTGCACCACTAATAGTGCAATATTTAATTCATGTGTCCTACAGCTGGTGGAGTTAAAACGTATATATCTAATATGGTCTCAATTATGACTAGGGAACTGTATCGCTCGGACTACCTTAATTTAGCCAGCAATGCTACGTCTGATTATTCACAGATTGACTAATTACCTGGAGAATTAGGAGGTTGCCATAAAAATCTAGATTCTGATGCTAATATCAAAGGAGTCCTTCTTCCCGAGCAACGGCAACAAACGGCGGTCACTACACTTAGATCACAAATGCTCCAAAAGCGCTCCACTCGCGACGATCCCGTGGCATTTGTGGTGCAAATTCGCCGCTCTTTCAAATCGTTTGGATCGAGAACGTATGGGAGCGTTCACTGGACCGCACCTCTGAGCGCCCAGCTTCCCCAACTGTTCAACGACACACTTCACATTTGACCATTCGTCGGTAATTTCTTTGAATTAATACATAATATTCCCATCTTGAGTCACCTCTCCTATTACTTAAACGTCTCTTTCGCTCAATTTGTTCCCTTTCTAACAGCCCTGCGTTACCCATGCCTGTTCTCCAGTGTACTACCCAATGTGTAATAACTAGAGGCACATGTTTGTGGTGAAAATTTTTCCCTTATTTCGTCATTTAAAAAAAGTTATCTCGGTATATTTTTGCTATTTTTGTTTCATGTCGACAATAACTTCGCTAAATTGTATTTCCTCTTTTCAGCAATTAAAGCTAAAGCAAACGCTCATTTAAAGCATATTTTCAGTGAAATATCTTTTATTTTTACATAAGAACAAAAGATATGAAAATTATACATCTGATGAAAACACGTACATCAAAGCAGGAATGCTTGGAAAACAGTTATCTTGCCTCTTTAATAAGTAGGGACTAGCCTATGTAATAACAGAATCTACAAATCAGTCTGAGAAAGACAGAGATACCATGATACCATGATACCATTTACTTATGATTATTAAATAGTTTCGCGTTTTGAGCCAAATTATTAAAGTCTCGCAAAAACTTTGTGATATCGCGCTTAGCGAGAAACAGGTGCCTATAGTAATAAGCCATCCAGATTGTGACATCCAATATTAAAGAACTGTTGACAAGAGACATACCTTCTAGTATGGTCTTAACCAAGCATTCTCCGACACGAAAGCTTGTTTAAGACCATACTAGAGATACAGTACAGGGCAAAAACCAGAGGGGCGGACCTAGACTAAACTACATGGGACAGTTGATGAAGGAACTAGGTTGCCAATCGTACAGAGTAGTCAAAAGATTGGCCCGAGATCGGATAAATTGGAAGACTGTTGCAGACTAATCCTAGGATTGTAACCAGAGAAGAAGAAAGTTGATAAGAGCCACAATTTTTTCTATCCTATTCACATGTTGGATTAATGGGTCGATAACTGGAATGACGTCAGGGTGCTTCTAGATATCTCTCCCTCTCTCTCTCTATCTCTCTCTCTCTTTTTCTCCACCGACTGTCGTATTTGAGCAGACCACAGCAATCTTCGCCCAACGCTCCACCTCGGCCCACCTCCGCACCATTCCAACCGTTTCCCTTGACGACCTCCGTCAACTGCGCGAACCGTTTCTGCGAGGATGCCAAATAGTTGGCCCAGGAGTGGGAGATTCTGGGGAAGAGGGTGGTTGGGTGGAGGTCGATGACGTGGGAAGTAGACCAGGAAGAGAGGATGCCATTTGTAGAACTCTTCTCTATAAATCACTCCCCAGTTTGCTTCGGATACACTCAGGCGACTGTGAGGAGAACGCCATTACACGGAGATGACCGCGTGGTGTTTGTCCTTCGACGAAAGGATAATATCCTACGGTTTCTGTGACAACAACCGGATCATACTTCGTTGGAACCTGGGTTGGAGCTTCCGTTGACGAGAAACACGATTTTTGGCAACCTTTGCGTTAATAAGGTTGACGTTAAGTACCTTTTACTATTTCTTCCGGCAATTTTTAGAGCTTTTCACACATTTAGATTTTTATACACATCTTTTACACCATAGTGGTCGACTATTTGTGTTTTATATTAAAGAGTTATAATTATTAAAATAGCATTCGCTCTAAGATGGACTATGTGCAAGGGTGACCTGTTATACCACGTCAGAGAAAAGTATATTTTCCTTATCCATGAGAGCATGAGAGGATGAGTGGATGAGGAAACGTCTTGGGTGGCAAGAAAATACTATCAATAAAATAAGAGTTCAATGCGAAACGCGTGGTACGATGGTTTGAAAAAAATGTAAAAAATGGCGATGATTGAAACGGTCTTTTAGTTTCATCAGCATGTTGTTCAATTAGTGATTCAAATTTTTAATTGAGCTAAACTTTTCCCATCCACGTCGTCCCCGCACGGTATAAATTTTCCTTTATTCTAGATTAAAAAATGTGTAGCTTTCAAGTGGCGTTGACTTCTTCATATGTTCGATTTTCCTCGTCATACTTAAACAATGGCCATTGAATTCCTTCGCACTATGTTCGCTGCTGCTCTACAATTTCTGTATTCTATATAAATGGTTCGCAATGAAGGTATGTTCAGAATTGTGGCTGCAAAATGTCATTAAACTTTTCAAATTTTGATACAAAAGCTTCGGCTCATATCGCTTTGTCTGCGGTAGTAGCTAGGACGTGACAGAGACAGTGACAGATAAGCCATTAATTTAGCAGAGCGGCTATTCAACTGCAAACTTTAAAATTTCCCTCTCATGTTACTCAAGCAAATAATTTGTTCTGAAATCCATGGATTATCGGTTTATTGGTTCTACAATCTATTTCCGATATTTTTTGTTCCCATTCCCTCTCATGGAACCTGCAGGCTTCGGGAGGAATAAGAAGAGTGCAGGGGAGGTCTTAAGGTATGAGACCGATATTTTACTTCTTGTTTAAGTACTTGTTTTATTTGGTATCCTTTCTTTGCTATTCCTATTTCAACGGAAACATTAACTGAGGTTTGTTTTCCCTAGGCTCTTGGTTGCTACTCAAATTTTGATTTTTCTACTTTGTCTTTATTAACTAGAGTAACATATTCTCAGGACTTGAAATCCTTAAATCGTAAGAATTGGCGCTTGCTGTTCACGTCTGATTCTTATATTTGTGCTTCACCACCATTACTATTTTGCTTCTGAATTATACTCCCGAAATGAATAAAATGGAGGTATTTGGTGCTGAGAAAGCGAAATGTGTTACTCTTCGGTAATCATCGCTCTGCTAAAGCCAATGAAAGATACATTACTGCCTTAGGAGAAAACACTGGTGCTTTAGTAAGTACAAATAATAAATCAAAGTTCATCTTATTCATAATAGGTACAGATTTAAGATTAAATCTATACATTTAATACGTTCATATAGAGTTTTTATAGATTTTTGCAGGGAACATAAAATACACAGCAGTGTTTCTAGTTCTCCAGGGTAGATTAAAATATTACCTTTTTGCTCTTCTTTTTCCCCCATGAAACTTGTTTTCAACGCTTTCATCTCCAACATATCGAAATATTTCTAGTTTTTAGCTGATATAGCCTATACCTAGTCATAAAATGTCCATAGTCGCTGATTAGGCGGCTTGCTTCAAGTTATTCGCACTATATCTCGGAGATAATTAGCGCAAATGACGACATATCATATAAGAAAAAGAAACTAAATAAAAACTTTTATCTTATCCGTCCTCTTTGAGGGTACTAAACCCCGACCAGTTTCAACACAGTTGTGTCAGTGTAAAGGTAGAGAGTCTTTAGCATCATTCCTTTAAATATCTGATATAATCCCTTGGTAATGACACAGGAGTCAAAAAACCGGTGGGGTATGGTTGCCAACCATATTTCCATGTTTATTTGATCGAATTCTCGAATA
Organism: Ceriagrion tenellum; assembly: GCA_963169105.1. Taxonomy (NCBI): domain Eukaryota; kingdom Metazoa; phylum Arthropoda; class Insecta; order Odonata; family Coenagrionidae; genus Ceriagrion; species Ceriagrion tenellum. Next base: position 15,961,950 of record OY720635.1, read on the forward strand.
TGAACTCTAAATTGCAGTAAATCAAGCCAACAATCTTCGAACCCTGATAAAAAATTCTGTATAGTTTCCTTAAAATACTGCTACAGAATTTCTTAAACAGTTCTGTAGATAGTACTTAAAGTAGTGACACGCCATTTTACGGAATTCTCTACGACGCGTCGTAGTCATTCTGCAGAATACCTTAGGACGTTCTGCAGAATCCTTAAGACGTTCTGTGGAATTCCCTACGACTCTCCATATAGGTCCTTAGAAAAGGTACTGGGTCAACGGAAACCTCACATATTTCCACAGAGTTGCTGCAGTTCTAAAGAAAAGCTTGTAAGGAGTTATTTTGCCTTGCAGACAATAACTCTACGGAACTCATTTGCTCTGTAGAGTCAGGCTCTCATGTTTTGTACAGATCCTTAGAAAAGGAACCAGTTCTGAAGAAAAAGAGTCAATATCTGTAGAATTCCTTTCGTTCTACAGAACAGCTTTTAAGGATTTTTTTAGAAAATTAAACTTAAAATATCTTCTTAAGTGACTTCGCAAGCCAATCAATTGGCGGAGAAGGCACGCGAGACGATCCTCCTTCTCATTTTGGTGGGCCGGGGGGTGCAGTAGGCGGCGTTCATTTGTCACGCTGTCCATCTTCACGCACGCCAGGATTTCTCACGGCGGTCGCCGAGAGGAGGGGACTGTGCGTTCGCGCGGCCGGCTGTGCGTTTGTCTGCGCGATGAACACATACAGAACATATATGGCGCAGCATTAAAGAAACTAGGTTTTGTTAAACGTATAATAGGAAGGTCCTCGGATGAAAAAGTCAAAGAGTGATGCTACTTCGCTCTGGTAAATCCACACCGCGAATATGCTGCGAGCATTTTGGACCCTGGTCAAATAGATTTAACCAAACAAATTAATAAAATACAAAGAAAAGCAGCGCGCTACGTTAAAAACTGCTACGAGCGTACATCAAGTGTCTCACAACTTTTAGAGTGATTAAGGTGGGAGCCCCTAGAGACTCAGAGGCTACACGTTAGGCTTAGATTGCTTGATAAATTTAGAACCCATATTTTTCAGAGCGACATAGAGAATATTATCATGACTCCTCACTGCATCTCTAGGTCTGATAGACGCTATAAAATAAGAGAGATACTCTGTCGAACAGATATGTACAAAAACTCGTTCTTTCCGTACACAATAAGCGACCACAATAAAAATTGAGCTCCACTGAAAACACTCCAATAATACATGTCACAATTTCATCTCTAAGAAACGTACACCTTTACACGGCTGGTGACCTACCACCCCCTGCCATACGCCCAAGCGGCGGCTCACGGGGCATTATGTAGATGTAGATGAACTCCAGCGAGAGAGGAACAGCAACTGCGCGTTCAAGGGGATCCGATTCGGGTGGGCTCCTCGGGAGGGAGAGTGTTGGGGGGGTCGAATGAGGGAAGGAATGCGGAGGAAGGGATGTGCGGTCGCTCAAGGCCTGACAGAGGGGGACAAACTACTTAATTTCCTTCTCTGGCGGAATGGTGGCATATTGGCGGAAAATTTAGCCGCGGACATTTTTTCTTAGAGATGAAGAAACATTTCCTGCGTTGATTCAGAAGTCTAAAGAATTAGCTCTTGATTTCAATGAGCTTATTTCAACACTGCCTAAAAATACTTTTATTTTTTATTAGGATATTGTCAATCAACTTCTATTGTAATACTTCAATCACCCGCATTAATCGGTATAATATATATATTTCTCTTTTGAGCCAATTCATACCAAAAGGTCAAGCTTGGTAGCTCGACCATTTTCGGTAAAAAATTTTATTTTCAGAGCCTTATCCATCGGCAGTTCTAAACAACGTATAACTCCAAATGTCTCTCAGTGCCTCGATGGTCGAACAAGGGGGGGTTACTTTGGAATTTTATTTTTCAGGGCGGCAGGTGATTTTTAAAAAATTACCACCAAAGTCCACAGGACACTAAGGATGATAAAAATAATAAAATCGACCAAATTAAAGAGCAAACAATATCTTTATAAATCCTCAAAATTTCTTCCCAGTACAAAACATGTCTACTTTGGACCAGCACGACAATCAAACTCTCTCACGCATATTAATGAATTACCGTTACCAAGCAAATAAAACCAATCAAATCCAGCCAAGGCCCTTACAATTTTAATTTACCTTTATCTTACGGATTAAAATCCCCGCTATGTGCGCTCCCGGCCGGACTTTATTTTCAGTATTCAATGAGTTTTTGCTGAAGTATACTTTAATGGCCATAACTTGAGATTGACCCGACAGAATTTAATAAAATAAAAAGCATTTATTTAACAAAATACTCTGCTTTATTATTTTGTCGGCCGTTATATCAGTTATGCATGGAAAAGACCATAAAATTCGCAAAAATCGCCAGTAATCAAGAAAAATAACGACATATTTTCATTAACAAGACAGTTGTAAATAATTAATGCATTATGTTAGAAATGTCGTTCATGGATATCACTGTTAATATAATTATAATTTTAATAGGACATTTCTAAACACGATGCAACACAGAGCCCGACGTAACTCTTTCTGCATCTAAATTTTGCGCGCGAGTGCTTCCCTCTTGAAGAACTCACGCGACATCGCGTTTGAGTTTCCTTTCGCCGGCCAACGTTTGGTCTCCTTAGTTTCCAGCCTCTCAGGGCCAACACTAGGTGAATGCGGTTTGTCTCTTTGGGAAGTGTGGGCCGGTAAATCATTGGAGCCTTCCTCCCTCATGTGTCTAATAAGTGCCAAGTGATTCTCTATGAGAAATTTGACCACCGCAGGACTTCATGAAGATCCAAGTATTTAGGATAATTAGATCCGGCAGATGAAAGAAAGTTTTTTTGATCATTTCCAGGTGCGACGGCTGAAGGAATGATAATTCGTCATTCGATCGCTTTTGTTGACATATCCCCTAAAAAAAACCGCTCTAAACAAATACATTTCCGGCAGAGTAACGTCAGGCTGAGGCGAAGGTTCTTCGACAATGGTGAGAAGATATTGGTTGTAATACCTGTTTGTCTCCTCCACCAGGGTTTGGATCTCATCGACAAAGAAGAGCATGAAAAATGCCAAAGGAAATGAATCTTTACTCATGCCAGGTGCTTCACTCTCTCTCATTCTGCTAGGACCAGAAGTAAAAACACCCAGACGTGCTGCACATCTGTAAAACTGCCCTGGCACCCAAGTGGTTGAATGTGGAACCTATTCTTCGATATCTTCTTCCGAACGCTCCGCTTCCTCCTCTCTTCAACTTTCATCACTGGCTTCATGTGCACCCAAATATCAGCGCATAATTATGCCTCAATTTCATCCTCATGCCAGTTTATTTTTGAAGCCATCTAAAAAACTGAAAAGGTGATTAGTCTCCGATCGGCATATTTGTATATAGCAATAGAAAATTTGGTAAACAAAAGATAACTTAGCTGCAAAAATTGAAACATAATCCAATTATATTTACAAAAAAATAATTACTGGACAAAAGAATGAAATCACAGAAGATGAGCACTTTATAGGAATTGTAAATACCTTTCTCGAGATTGTCTGAACAGTAATTCTTTGAATACGACCGCCCACAGTGACGACCGAAGAGTTTCTGCTAGCAATTTTCTACCGAAATGACGAGCGGCGTGGGTGGCGAGGGTATATACGAGCAAAAAATGCACATTACCGTTATTTTCCCTCACTACACTGCTAGGGAATGCTAGAATTTCTCCCTGATAGGTTTTTGAGTATCTCCTGTAATAAACTGGCCCGGCAGTTCCTTTTTTTTTCCTTTTTATTGCCGGCAGCCAGGTCGGGTTGGGAAAATGTCCGCACATTTTCACTTTGTATTAGTTTTCTTGCTGAAAACTTTACTGTTCAAGTATCATATCCAAAACATATTCATATGCATTGCTCAAATCTTCGTCGTTGTATTATTTTATTTTTTGTGCCCGCTTTACCACACTTTTCAGCATGTTTTCTTCCTTGCTAGTGTAAGACATATAAGTAGCTTGTGTTCACATAATTTTGCCGAAATTACATGAAAAAAATATAATAATATATGCTTTGAGCCAAATATTGTGGACTTGTTTCCTGTAAAAAAGACTTATACTGCAGCGCGCGTTTCTCGCAATTTAACTTCGCGTTTCAGTGAGCCGTGCTTCTTTCAGGGCAAATTTACTATATTTTTCTCGACGCATAAAATATTGCTAAAGGCTTTTCAAAATATAGTTTGGTTTTTATTATAGGTTCATATATAGATATACTATTGCGGTAAATGCTTTTCATGGCAAAAATAGTTCGTAGAATAATATTTTGGAATGCATTTATTTTGGAAAACCGTTCCAGTCTAATACGAATCATTGCAGAGGACACAAAACTAATGCAAGGAAATAATTTAGAAAGTTTTGTTTACAGACCGACCTCAAGAGTGAATATATATGGATCTTTTTCAATCATAGAAAACAATACAAGTACACAAACAAAGGGAAGAAAATTAGTAGTTAGCCGCTCAGATTCGTCAAGAGGATTAGACGACCGCTTCAAGAAAAAATAAAAAAAATCTCCTTCTCAGAAAATACGTCTTGGAAACCTTATCTTCACCCAAAACATTGGGTTACCAAAGAAGGAACTGTCATAAATCACATTACAAAGAGATCAAATGGTTTGGAGTCTTCTACAAGGTCACAAGCGAGAAAAAGGCCCAAGCGGAAGCGGCCGGGTCTAGCGTACATTATTGTGTACGCACGGCCGTAGGACCCCACATCCCAGCGTACATTTAAATGTACGCTAGTCCTTTAAAAGTTAAGAAATTAAAAGTAAATTCAAAATGTAACATTAATGGGCTGAACCGTTTATTTGATTTTTTCTAGTTACTATTTAGTGGCCATTTTGAAATCTCTGTGCAGAGCGTGTTCTATCTTCTATGTTTACGGGCATTGGAAGTAACGTCATTCTCTTAGCTGTGGTCCGTTATAGAACAGTAAAATAAAACGTATTATGTTCTGTATCTTTAAAGCTAAAGTTAAATATGCCCAATAAGCTGGAATTTATCATACTCAAAAAGCCCAATGGTTAGATCTCCCTGGTTATACAAAAAAATGGTGTGCCAGCCATAATATTTTTCATCAGTCTCCCACTACTTCTGCCATGAATCTCGAACAAGTTGAAACTCAAAATCGTTTGTGTTTCAACTTGTTCGACGGTTTAACTGTTTGTGTGCTTGTGCGTGTATTTATATTATGTAATCAGCATATTTTAATAGCTTCCCCATCGGAGAATTCGAAGTCAAGAAATGTTCGATTTTGAGCGAGTGAAAAGTTTTGCATCTATAACTTTCTTAGTTACAATTTTTTACATGGCTGTAGCTTTTATACTAGAGCACCTCAAATTCACCATCTGATATATTTTGCTATAGATTAAAAAAAATTTTTTTTTCTGTTAGTTCCAAATTTTTAAACTACTGCCCACCAGAGGAGATATTGCACCCTGAAAATTACAAAATTTTCAAAAGTTTAACGTCTACGGTACTGTAAAAATAAATGAATGCGAGCTTCCAACTTTATATCAGTGTAACATAGAGTATTCATGCAATGGCAGTTTTTGAAAAAATGAACTATTTGACAAACGGCCTTTAAAAAAAAATACCTGAAGACAGACAATTAAGTGAATTCAATTTCACACTTTAACAACGAAAATGAGTAATTTCAAGGTATCCTGTATATGATACAGTAGTTTTAAATATACGTAACATAACACGTTTACATCTTTGTCTTTGAGCTGACCAGAGATGAGAGAAATAAGTAACTTCCAATGTTTGCGAATACAGGAAATACTCTCCACCGATATTAAAAAATGGCTGCCCATTGGTACTAGAAAACTATAAAAAATAAAAGTTATTTCCTACTATTTGGCGTAAGGCGGTTGACTCTGAAGTATTCAAAAATATATTTATATTCCAAATTAGTAGAGCTACCATTATGAAATTCTTTATGTAGGTTGTTCACAAAGTGATTCCCTCTGGTGAGTTTTCTTTTTTTGTATCATTTTTCTCCCATTATCTTCAGAGCTATTTCTTGGTTTTACACCTTTGCATATAATAACAAGCATTTTTAATGAGGTCACAATGTGCTCATTATCAGAATTGGATTATGTAATATTTACTTCATCAATCTTCGTCGTTGCTTAAATGTATCACCAAGGTTAACGATTAATGCTTCTGGAAATGAAACTTTTCTCGGTTTGAAATGTAGGAGGACGAATGGATTACGTAGAACAGGAAAGGAAAGCTCACTAAAACTATGAACTCGGGATATGTTACAGCTGGTGTAGGAAGAAGTAAGGGAATGTTTTTTAATGACTGTGGGGCTAAAAATGGTGATTAATTGTAGTTATCAGGGTCGATTCGGAAGGAAAATAAGTTTGGTAAACGTGGAAGAGAAACTAGGTGACTGGAAATTTTGAATGAAGAAAACCGTTTCTAAAATAAGAGGCTTGAAAAACGGTCACCTTCCAGGGTTCTGGTATTTTTTTTAGGAAACGCTTCAGAAATAGAGGGATGTCAATTTGCGTACTTTGCCGGATGAGAACTTACCCAATGTGCACTAAGCACTAATTGATGCAACCGACGAAGTAAGCTCTCCTTTTTGCGATTGGAATCTTTCATCTTTCCTCATTTTACCGAAGAAAAGCGTTCTGTAGGCATTGAGCAAGGCTGCTTGTTTCTTTTTTTTTAGATTAGGCAATTTGTATTTGACGTTCGCTCCCTTCATAGCTTTGAGATCTTTGCCAATTTTGACCTACTCACTTGTAACGGATATGAAGATGTGCGCCTTAAGGTCTGTCTATCCATGATTTGCTGAGTTGCTTAAGTGAATGACGCGATCTTATATGAGCTTGTGTCTTCATGTAAAACATAGATCGTTACTGCTTTCAACCGAATTGATTGGATTACATTGAGGAAAATATCTGGAAATGATGCTACCTCATTGAAATTCAGTAAACTACCAAAAAATTTCTCACTTTTTTTGGTGACCTTTTGGTTTCTGACCTCTCAGGTGGCTAAAGGAACTTCGTAAGTGGCCAGGAAAGGTCACTGTTAATCACCCTCTCCCCTTCGTCCGATCAATATAAGGATGAGGGTTTCTTATTCATGAAATATAAAAATATAAAGTCACTGAGTGATATTAATGACATCACTCAGTGACTTTCATGGACTGTTAATTAAAGGCCGGCCAACGGTTGATGCCGATGTGAGCTTCAATTTCAAGTACAATTTGGTGTCGACGGAGGCTCTTACGACCGCAGAAAATTGCCAACCAGAACACCAACCTTTAACTTCAATACTCGACCAGTCTCATCTTTACGTTGACGGTGAACACCAACGCATGTAGTTATGGCATGATTTGAATCGAGTTATTTGCCATTTCACCTCAAATGTTTGCGTTTGCACGGCTGGTTCACTGTCAATCAGTGGCCAATATTATTAGAATGTTGTCCCACGCTTTGTAGCTATTTTCGTCCAGTTTGCTGTGGTAATACACATTTCTCATGATCCATTTAAATAAGCGAATCCTTCCATGTTTTTGTTCACAGCGATGGAGGTAAGGAGAGATCAATTGAGGCTGCGCAGTCAAAGAATAGCGACGATTAGCATCGATATTTCTTCTCTGGTTACAATCCTAGGATTGGTCTGCAACTGTCTTCCAATTTATCCGATCTTGGGCCAATCGTTTCACTTGTCTGTGCGATTGGCAACCGAGTTCCTTCATCAACTGTCCCATGTAGTCCAGTCTAGGTCTGCTCCTCTGGTTTTTTCCCTGTACTGTACCTTATAGTATGGTCTTAGCAAAGCTTTCGTGTCGGAGATTATGGCCAAAAGTATGGAGAATATTAGCATCGATATGGGACGTAGATTTCGATTGGCAGATGGTCGCTGACGAAAATTGTGATGGTGACTGCCATTCGCGGTGAAAGTCTCAAGTTGAAGATAGTCGTTTCCTAGAATTCGTCATCGAATACCTATGAATGAAATCATTTCTCTTTACGGTTGGTTATCAACTCGAAGATAGCACTGTGTGCCGTCCGGGGGGAGGTATATTCTGCAACTTCCATGACATCCCCGTGCCGTGTCTACGTAGATCTCGATGTTTCTCTCGATCCCAAAAGGCCCACATACATGCATTTCGTGCGAAGAGTGCGCCCAGTTTTGCGGGGAACCGAGCGAAAGGTCCACATGCAAGCGTAGGTGACGTCGCTGTTAGTCGCGACCACTCCACGTGCTGAAACTGTCGGCAAATGAATATAGAAGTGGAAAAAGCTAGAACTCCGAGTACGTAAGGTTTACATTGTAGCTATTTCACGGACTCGAGTGGAGAGCTGCGTATCTCTGTCAAAATAAAGAAATGTAAATTACAATGCAGACGATTGGCGACCAACACGTTAATTTAATTTTTCTTACCAAGCGTCGAGATCCATCCCTCCCCTTAGTTTGGAACTTACCTCTTATTGCCCTATCTCCACTTACCTCGCTGACAGGAAGATGGTTTGGAAATAAATTCGAAAATTGAGGTGGAAATATTTTCCTCAAAAATCTTACCCTCAATAAAAATATTTAGCTCTTATTGTGAATAACGATACAGTAGGGTAGCACCTGATTGGCTGAGCACGAAAGGCTACGCTTAGATTCGCGTAGAACGCGTGCGTGTAAACCCCCCTTAAGAGGCTGCCGGCGCTTGATTCCTCGCCAGACGCCGTCTAAAGGCCAGGGGCGCTTGCGCACAGCCCCAGCCTTCATAGCCCCGCGCCCCCCCCAAAGCCCGAGCGGATAATAGAGCCATGTGCTTTCTTTCTTTAGGCGGAGTCGTCTCTTCCACTGAAGAGATGTAAACAAACAGGGGGAGCGGTCGATGCGTTTTCTCCTTTAGATGTGACGCATTTAATCGGTCTGTGTGAGTTGCGGTTTTATTCGCGTGGCAAAGTCATCGGTCGTTAGCGCCGATGCGTGTTCCCAAGAAGTGAAAAATATTTACGCGACAACTGAGTGTCTGTGCAAAGTTATCCTCCTCAAAGGTTTCAAGCTTGCGCTTCGATGAAAAATGCCCTCGTTTGATTTTTCATCGTTTGGGATAGTTAGGGCACCTTAGGCTGGCAAATGATACTAACAGAATGCTTGGTAGTATTATACTCTTGGGCATCAAGTTTGCGCCATTCCATTGCTGTTTGTACATGATCGAATAGCGCAACTGAGAATGTTATTTTGAAGCAGTCTCACGAATTGGAATCCTATTAAACTTGAACTTGTTTGGAATAATATAAAAATAAGTATTTCTTGGACAGATCTGCGGATCACACAAGGAATCATATTGGGTATTTATTGAGGAGTAGTGTTGCAATAATATTAGTGTTTAATGCAAGTAAAACTGTATTCAATTTATAATCTACCGTATTTTGCGGACTCTAAGACGCACTTATTTCTTCATAAAATTGCCTCCAAAATTCAGGTGCGTCTTATACTCGAAATTAATAATATTTAAATGTCCAGTGTTTGATTTAAAATTCCCGCTAGCCTCAAAAATGACCATATATTCGATGCCGCAACATTGGAATTAGAAGAATTACATTCAATTTTTGTGGATAATTATGTTTATATGGGTGAAAACGGTGGTGAGCACGGTTATTGGATAATAAGTCAAACATTCGTGGTAATCACGCGTCACTCTGTTTGTCTCATTGTTTTGCGATCATTCCAGAGGCATTGCGAACTTTCAAAATTATTCTTCAATTGTCAATTTTTTCCATATTTGGCGTAATTGATAAGATACCATTTCAGCGATTACATATTTAGGTATCAATATGCTATAATTTGTCACTCGTGTCATTAGTTTATGGACGCTTTTGTTATTCATTTAGTCCCCAAAACTTGAAAAACTAAACTACTTTATTTTTTAAGCAGAAAAGCTTTACATGATATGACTATAACTACTATCAGCGTTCACAGTAACTTCAGGGTTCTTGATAATGATATCATATTTTTATTAAATGGAATGCTTACAGAATTACTTTATTTTATGATGGAAACGGTTTTAGAATTTGAGTATCGTATCAAATCGTGAAAATTTGTTTGACCTGTATTACATTTTTTATCATTCATCGCAATCAAAGAGAGAATAATCATGGCTTTGATTTGAATGGCATTCCAAGCTGTCTCTTAATCAATGTGCTTCCATATTTCTTCCTAATCTAATTTTGGTTAGGCAATCAATCATTGGTATACTTTCGATCGTCCTCAACAATTACTCTTTTTCATTCAGAGCAGAATTGTCTCCTTCCATGCCATTGCTTTGTCTCTTTGCGTTGGTCAGTTTTCTAAGATGCATTAACCATATAGCTGCTGTAATAATAACGTAATTTGACCTACAAATTCAGAACTATACTAAAAATCATTGCTTATATTTTGATAATTCCTACTGCACTATTAGTGGAGTTATCCAGCCCTTTACTCTCTGTTTTTATTCAGCTATTTACTCTCTGTTTTTCGTTATTGGAGGTCACCACCATTGGGAAATTGAAAAAATTTAAGGCATTAGTTCAATAAAATATTGGAATCCTAATCAATGCCATCAGCTGTATACAGATTTTTCAGAATTTCGGCTCAAAAAGAACACCTAGAAGGAGACATTTTTCGTGCTCATATTAGAGGGATACTCTTAGCGGTTTAATAACTATGAACGTACTTTAACTGCGATGCACTCGTGTTGTTCATTGATATTTATCTTAAACTACATTTGTATTCTCCTTACGTAAGTATTTGGAATTTCATCTCCGTGGTTTTATATAGTGTTTAAGACATTGCTCATATCACATCAACGGATTTAATCCCACACAGCTTAAGCAACAACTGTTTTCATCGAACAGACTGCTTTTGTATTGAATAATTGAAAACTTTTCCTGCTAGTGAAATATAAAGTTGAGAAGTTTCACTAAACTCCGCTTTCATATTCGATGTTCATTTAGGCAAGTGTTGCTGCTCGGACTGCTATAACGCATTACCACGGAACCACTCGTGCGATCGTTCAAACAAATCAGAAGTTGCCTGAAAGTTGGCTGGAGAATGGTCTCCTAAATGAGAGAAAGAGCACCACGTGGGAAAGGGGTGGGGGCGGCGTCAAACAAATGAGAAACGAAAAGCGTGGCGTTCACTCACCGATGGTGGTGTACACGGTGAGCGCGTACATGAGCGCCGCGGCGAACGTCCACTGCGGCCTGCCGCCGGCGGGGCCCTCGGTGGACCCTAGGAGCGCCCATTCCGCGGCCGAGTCCCGCCTCACCTCCGCCACTAGCGCCTCCTGGTGCGAGAGAATCCTCTGCGCGACGCCAGCGCGCCACCGGGACTCCTCGAGCACGTTGTGCTTGGCCGTCAGGGCCCAGAGGGCGTCGGCGACGAGGCGTCGGCGCCGAGTGGCCCTCTGCACGGCCGCGGAGGCCGCTTCCGAAGCGGGCCCGCCCTCGACGCGAAGGAAGAGCGCGGCGCCGAAGAGCGTGTACGCGAGGATGAGGGCGCAGACGCCGGCGTGCGAGAAGAGGAAGGCCAGGGCCCGGCGGACGGCCTCGCAGGTGCGCCGGAGGAGGGAGGGCCGCGGTCGGCGGGCCGCGCCGACGGCGGACGACGCCCACCAGCCTCCTCCGCCGCTTCTCTCCTCGGCCGCCTGGTCCATGAATGAGTGCGGCGAGCTGGAGCGCGGCGGCTGCTGCTCCCACGCCCGCCTCACGTATGAAGTGTGCATCTCGAAGGGGGAGGGGGCTGGAGGGGGGCGTGGCAGCGGGAGGAAGGGATGGAGGATTGGATGAGCGAGGGTGAAAGGGGTAGGGGGCGCCACCCATACGGGACGGCGAGTGGGATGGGAGCACGTAGCACGTGCTGGAAGAGTAGGAGGAGGGGTGGGGAGGCGAAGGGCTGGGGTGTGGATGGAGGAGCTCAGAGAGATGACTGGAGCGCTCCTGGAGCGGAGAGAAAAAGAAAGAAGAGAGATTATACACACGGACGTGTGTGTCTGTGTGAAGGTATATATATTTCGGTGATTGGGGCCAATGTCAGAGTGGAGGGGAGATGTGGATACAAGCGAGGTGGAGAGGGCGGAAGGAAGTTGTAGAAAAAGGGAAAGGTTGAAGTCGTATACCTTGGTTTTGAAAAAATGGAGAGGAATCGAAAAGAATAGGTTGACCATTTTTAATATAGGACGTAGTTTTTAGGTGATACTTTTCTGACAAAAAGGAAACATTCGACTTTGACCATGATTCAATTTGATTTGGAGATGATGTAGTGGCGTTAATACATGCCGAACTGAACCTTTTATCAGTGGGAAACTGCTAGTGTTTCATTATCCTCCGCCATTATCAGGATTCTACCGTGCTACTTCTGAATGAAAAAAATGGGGAGGGATTGAAGAGAATCGGTTGACTATTTTAATATAGGAAGTAGTTTTTAGGCAATATTTTTCTGACGAAAACAAAACATTCGACTTTGACCTAGATTCAAGTAGGCATGGAAATAATGTAGTGGCGTCAACACATGTCAGACTAAACCTTTTATCAGTGGAAAACTGCAAGTGTTTTGCCTCCGTCATTATCCACCGCCATTATGAAGATTCTACCGTACCACTTCTGAATGAAAAAATGGTGAGGAATTGAAAAGAATAGGTTGTCCATTTTAAAATAGAAAGTAGTTTTTAGGTGATACTTTTATGACAAAATCAAAACATTCGACTTTGACCTTGATTCATGTTGACATGGAAATGATGTAGTGGCGTCAGAGTGGAGGGGAGGGGATGTGGATACAAGCGAGGAGGTGAGGAGGTGGAGAGGGCGGAAGGAATTCGTAGAAAAAGGGAAAGATTGAAGTCGTGTAATTTGGTTTTGAAAAATTGGAGAGGAATTGAAAAGAATAGGTTGACCATTTTAACATAGGAGGTAAATTTTAGGTGATACTTTTCTGATAAAACCAAAACATTTGACTTTGACCTTGATTCATGTTGATATGGAGATGATGTAGTGGCGTCAACACAAGTCAAAATAAACCTTTTATCAGTGGGAAATTGCTAGTGTTTCATTATCCACCGCCATTATCAAGATTCTACCGTACCGCTTCTGAATCCGCATTTCGTTATATTTTACTGGAGACAGCAGTACTTTTATTGCATTCTTGATTAAAGATCCTCCAAAAGATGTATTAAATCTCTCGCCTTTTATGAAGTTCGTCCAGGATAATTGTACAGTCGACAGAATTACTGCCTATATGCAAAAACGCCCATTACCGTTTGGAGAACGAACTCAAGAGACTGAATGTGGATAGATTCATGACGGTGGCCCATATATAAACCATATGGCCATGAAAACATTTAGTTTATCATTTTTTCTGGTCAAAGCAGTATATTTCAAATGAACTGTCAAAAATAAATTTGCGAAGGTTGCTTTGTTTTCAGTTCAATATTCGTCCTCAGTGTCAACTGTGCGTAGCCAACGCCGACAATTTACTCAACACCGTTCAATTCTTCTGTTGAGGTTTATTCGTGTTCGTTGAAAGTACGTTTGTAAAAGCCTTTTTACTTGTATGGTTTTACGCACAATAGTTCTCTCAAAAACGCACCGTGTGGATAGCAAATACATGTCTGAAAAAAACCTGTTTCAGACTCCGGTCATCTTCTTCCGAAATTCCCTCGTAGTTACCACCGCGGGTACATTTAGCTCGTCAGAATAACCTTTTAGAGACGAAGCGATGTTAATTATTACCAGTAGCCGACGTGAATAGCTATGGAAATGATCCAACGTAGCTTTGGTAATGATTGACATGTAAATTTGATGCCGAAAGCTCTACTAAGAGGTATATGTTGTTGTAATGGGACGTAACTCTTTCATTTTTGACGTTCTCTAAATTTCGTGATTGTATTCTCATATCACATACATTGCACCAGTATATATTTTGAAATTGAACTTAACTTTGAAATATTAGTAAGCGTTACTTAAGGGGGGACGAAATTACTTGTAATATATCACTGTGTAGACACAAAATGTCACTTTTTCGATAAAATCTTCAAAATGGTGAGTCTACTCTAATATCAATGCTCTGGAATTTAAGGTAGTTTCAGCGAAATATCATTTTGCCTAGAAATCAATGAATTTGGTCTCATTTTAAAGACAAATATCTCATCCTTCTAATGACACCTAAAATTCAACCCCTTATCACATCACTTTCCGAGATATTTGCCAAAACACCTGCCCTTTTACATGGGAAATGGTACGTGTTTGCACTCCAGAGAGAGACATTATTTACAAATTGAGGAATGTCTCACACTTAGATGTCGTAAAAAAACTAAAAGCGAGTAGTTTGTATGTTTTCTCAACTATTTTTTTAAATTAATCATATAGTCACCGCAATAGGTTCTTGATATCACAATGAACCCGATTTGAAGGAGTTTCAAACGCACCGCGCGAAAAAATGAGTCAAGTTAGAGACTAATTTAGATATTTTCATTTAATTACTCCCATTTCTGTCATATAAAACTATATAACGATTAATTATGCAATATTCAATTCATGTGTGCTACAACTGGTAAAATTTAAACGTATAATTCGAATATGGTATCTGTTATGACTAGGAAACTATTTCGCTCGGACTACCTTAAGGCTCTGGCTATGAATGTGAACATTCATATCGCAGTGAAGGATTCGCGACCGCATTTTCCAGTATTTTGTGTTCCGGGTAAGTAGGGAATGAGTTGTTGTGGGGATGGGGGGGGGGGGCAAAAGCATTGAAAGGAATAGGAAGGGATCTGGGGTTCCTAACAAATGACCTTTCCGACAGGTCTGAGCGATTGGAACGAGAGGAAATTAAAAGGAAAGGCGATCTGAAGGGGAAACGTGAGAGAGAAAGAGAGGGGATGGGAGATGGAGGGAGAGGGAGGAGAGACGAATCCACGCAGGCAAGACGGTTGAAGTTCCGAATAGAGAAAGAGAGAGAGAGGGAGAAATGATTGGAGCAGAGATGGAGTGCCTGCGTCGGACGGGGGAAACGGAAAAGCGAAAAGGGAAAGCCCACGGGTGAAGTGTTGAAATGGGCGAGTGTGGGGGTTGATGGGAGGAGAGATCATATTGAGATGAAATAAGAACACTTTGTATAAACCACACAAAACTTTAATGGTATGAGCCCGACCGGTTTCAACACTTCCGGGTCAAATCAAAAGTTAGCGATTTCACTTTGTGGAAATTATACATGTTCGAAATAAAAACACTTAGTTTTTTCCATCAATGCATTAAAAACACAAATTGGCCGGTTTCGGCCTTTTCAGGACAATATCAGGCTGTGTATAATCTTGTGATACTCCAGAAATTATTATTTAATTCGAAGGATGAAGTTGACATGAATGATAAAAGTTTTATATTTTACTCAATTTATTCAATGGTATATTAATTTATTAATGGTATATTTACTCAAGTTTGATACTCCTGAATGTAACTCTTTGTATGTTGGTCAAACTGGACGAGAGTTGAATATAAGAATAGCGAAACATTTTAAATCTAGTATCAATGGTGACAAAAAGTCAAATTTTGCAGAGCATCTAATTGATGAGGGTCAGAGATCCAATTTTACCCCTATGCTGTCACACGTTTGTGACAAGGGGGGGATGTTGGACTTCCTGGAAAATTTTGAAATATTGTCGTATTACAATGCGCTTGGTGATAAAATGCTTAATGACATAATCCCTTCCACCGCCTCACCCTTGTTCTCAGTGTCAGTACCCCCACCTCCATCCCCGTAGTCCTCGAGGCTGGCGTCACCACCTGTTTGTTCCTTTCCCTGCAGTTTTGCCCAATCACCTCTAAGGCCGAAACCGGTCGATTTGTGTTTTTAATACATTGGAGGAAAAATCTAAGTGCTTTCATTTTGAACTTCCGGATCATTCTCAACGGGCTAAATTTAAAAATAAAAAACAAATTAAAAATAGAAATAAATATAAATAAAAAAATATAAAAATTGAAAAGTTTAGTCCCATTGAGAATGACAGGGAAGCGTTGAAACCGGTCGGGCTCATACCGTTAAAGTTTTGTGTGGTTTATACAAATTGTTCTTATTTCATCTCAATATGAACTCTAAATTCCACAAAGTTAGCTCGCAAACCATAGAAGATATGTGTGGAGAGAATTGGCGGGAAGCAATGGAGGACCTTTCAGGCCAAAGAAGTAAGGTCTCGTACTTTCCCGGCTCGTGCAATTTAAGAATTCTTCCCGCGTTGACCACCGGTTAGGCTGCTGGCTGGTTTTTCAATGCACGATTCTTCCTCCGGGCTGTTGATTGTCGTTTCAAAAATTTTAGCCGTCCTCATCTACGATTCACGCAAGGTAGGTACCTTTTGATTGGTCAGCAAGTGAATGGTCACGAGACGCCTGACACTGCGAGATCTGTTCTTGAGGAAGACAGGAATGGATCCAGGGTACTGTTCATCTATATCTACATTCTACCCTGTAAGTCGCCGCATGGGCGTGTGGCAGGGAGTGTTAGGCCACCATTTGTGTAAATATTTAATGTTTTGGGAGGTGAAATGGTGGCGTGTATTATGGAAGTGTATTAATTGGAGCTCAGTTTTTATTGTGGTCGCTTATTGTGAGTTTTTTTACCTATCTGTTCGGCAATGTAACTCTCTTATTATATCTCTTCTGTCAGACCTAGATATGTAGTGAGGCGTCAAGATAATATTTTCTATGTCGCTCTGCAAAATATCAGTTCTGAATTTATCAAGCAGTCTAAGCCTAGTGTGTAGTCTCCGAGTCTCTGTTCTTATTGTCGAGAAGAAGTAGAATCAATTGTAACAATTTTTACGTGGTGTAATTTAATTAGGATAAATAATATATTGCATTCAGCATCAATATCAATGGCGTTTTTAGTAGATGCAAAGGATGGAAAGTTGCTACGATAGCGATGTAAAATATCGAAACCGGCATAGTACCAAAAAAGATTGAGCGTTGAGAATTAGTGAAACATGTCCTTTTTCTTATTCTCAATGAGATGTAAAAGTATTTTTTCACAGTCCGCCATCCTTCAACAAGGGTATGCGAAATATGACATTAATATATTTGAATTACTTATTCTGTTTAATTTTTCATTTTTCCGCAAACCTTCAGGCTGATATACGTCCCAAGGAGCGAGTCGAGGAGGATAGTAATTCACATGACACATGAATTTTACTTTGAGTATCACGGTGATATAAAAGTTAAGTTAATGCAAGAGAGGAACACTGATGGAAGTCAAGGGAAACAGCAAAACTTTGACTTGGAAGTGTGTCTCATGATACAGATTAGGTCAAAATTTGTTGAAAATGATTTTAAAATAATGAAACTGACATGCATCAACTCCAATCCATCAGCCAATGAAGAGTAACCAATGCAACTTCTGACGTCCGGGCTGTAAAAAAACTTCGTATGAATTTCTCCGGTCTTTAACTATTTCAGGTCCATCGGAATATAGAAGCAAAAAGTATTTTGCGCGATTCTGTGATAATATTCATCAAAATTCAACTAATTTATCAATTAAAATGAAGATGTTTTTATCATTATTATCTCGGTAAAAGGAGAAGAAATATATAAGTGTAGTTTAGGTGATAATCTGCCTTGTTTTACATGGTCAATATCGTGAAATCGTACAGAGTAACTTCTGGTTCTATTAGTTAAATAATCATCTGGAAGAGCGATTCAATGTAAATTTAGGTACATCAGGTATAAAATCTTAAAGATAATTAGTTATAAAGTTAAAACTCAGTCATTTTCCACACTATTGTTAACATTGGAATGACCAGTTCTGATGTCCTCACATCATAATCAGGGTTTTTAAAACTAGATTACTAGAGCTATGATGATGACGTGATAACATTGAAACTCCAGTCAGCCTTTTTGTAGTGAAGGTGTGGAAAATCAAAAAGTATTTATTCTTAAACTAAGCAAGCCAAAGTCCACAAATTTACTTTAACATACGTCATATGTATACATATTTACTTCAACATACATCATATAAGATGCCTATGCTCTTGGCTAGAATAAAGTGAGTAAAATTTAGGGACTTAGTTTAAAAAAAAAGGTGAATATATATTTCGATCGTGCAATGGGACCGGGGAAATCGTTAGATCGCTGAGGGGCAGCGAGGCGAGGAGAGGGAGGAAAAAAAATGGACCGTTTTGAATCGTCTGTTGCGGTCGTGGGCGGCTGTGGCTGCCTCTTCTTCCTGCGGGGCTGATGGACCGATAAAACGGATATATTTCGTTTGAATTTGAAACCGTTTTATGCGGGTCGAGACGGAAAAGAGGGGAGGGGTGGACGAGGGTGGGTTGCAGTCGAAGGCAGAATGAGAGAGTGGAGTGATTGAGAGGCTGAATGAAGTCGGTTTAGGGATGTAATATATTAGATTTGGGCTTACCTGCCACCCTCTTACTCCTTTTTTTATTTTTAAAGAGGTGGGTCGCGGGAATGGATTGAATCCTTGGCAAAGGATTTAAGGCTGCGATGCGGTGGGAATGGCATTGGGGGCCAGGGGTAGGGAGAGAGGATAACGTAACGAAAAGGGAATGGATGAGAGCTCGGGTGTGCAAATCAGGATATCTAGGGGATAGGAGGAGAGGAAGGTTAAGTGGAGATTTTTTCTGATGGATGAGAGAAAAAGGAATTATCGAGAAGGAGAGGGAAGAGCTGGACGGAGCAAAAAGTATTTTCACGAAATTGGTCAACTTTTAAGCACCTACTAGTTGGATTGGATTGCACATTAGGGGAGGTGACCGACGGCTAAGGTCATTCGCGCCATAGAGGATAGGTACGGAAGGAAGGGTGGATAGAAACCCGGCGTTGACATTAGTCTGCTCTTAACGAAAGGCGCCAAGGGGACAACGGTTTAACATCTCATCCGACAGACGGAGTACTAAACTTGAATTGCCCTCCAAAAGACACTCAAGTAGAGATCGGGTTTTACTGAAAAACACCCGCCTCTGCAGGGATTTGAACCCTGGTCGTCCGTGTTGGCGAGTACTCTAGCCACCACATCAACCCCATCTTCACCTACTAGTTATAAGTAAGTGTGTAAACTATATAAAATGAATTATATGCTATGAATACAATAAAGAACTAATGATTTTTCCATTAAGATATTAATTAAACCGACCACTTTGTTTTCACTGCGCAGTAATTTTCTGTTGTCCTTCGTAATGAACAAATATTAATGAGGAAAATGTGCTAACGCCTCTAAATGAAACGTCGAAACCGATAAAAGGTGACAATTTAAAGAAAAGAGTGAAAAAAACATTTCGTAATATTGGTTAGCATCACCAATGCCAGCCCATTGAGCGGTGGCAAGCATTCCTCTTTTGCTTGTTAGCCATCCCAATGACATGGAGTTTATTGCTCCATCTGGACTCAAAATTAATAGCAATCAATTAGTTTGGTCAAGAATTAGAAGGAATAAGTGCACGTGGATTGCAGTATTCGGTTCGTGTGACAGATGTGTATATTTGTGCTTCCGAAATGTGAACGAGTAAGAGGATGTCTGTAGGAAGTGGATGCCATGGGCTATCGGGGGATTGGAGTTATCGATCAAATGGGAGGAACAGCGAGTTTGTGAACACCAGAGCAATTAAACAAAAGAGAGCATGATATGGGAGGGAAATATCGGAAAAGAGGAATGCAGTTGCCAATTTGCTGACGAAAAAATTCCATTTAAGTAAACTTAAAAACCTGTGGCAGGAAAAACGGACCGTCCTAACGTTAACGCTGTTTAAATAGTTCTCCGCTCATCAGATTTAACGAATTTGGCCTATTCATTAAATAAAAGAGCCCATCTTCCAAATCATACAAATATATCAGCTGTTTATCTCATCACTCAAGAGGTTCTCATTTGAAATAATTGGAATTTTACTCTCGGACTTATGGACAAAGCTGCAAAAATTGTCAAGAAAAATGAGTTTTTTACCACCAATTGTGTCAGAAAAGTTAAACGCATATATTTCACAGCTATTAAAAAAAACTTTATCACTCAATGTAAAGGGTTCATGTCTTAATTTTATTCACACTTTGTTTATCTTTTTTCATTTTATTTGAATTTATATTAAAATTAAAATTATGTTCCGTCAGACCGCAGAGTCTGTCGATGGGACATGTATGACAATTGCATAGAACTCAAAAATTAATTTATAAAAGGTTATAAATATCCAACTCAGGCTCATTATGATTGCCTAGGAACACGTAATTGTCAACAATCAACAACGAATTTAGCAAAATATAACATAGTACAACATAAACCATTGAAACTCAATTTTCATTTGAAGATAAAATAATGTGTGATCTGAAGTAAATTAACAGATTAAATTAGGTATTAATTAGTTACAGTTTTAAGTAAGTGATATATAATGAAGCATGTGATTATATAAGACTTTTTTGACAGCAGTCTTAAGATTACATGTGCTGTCTTGGCATAAATTTTGGCATTACTGAGAATTTCAGTGTATATTATTCAGAATGTGCCTTACAATTCCTTTAAATGTCACTCTTTTACTGTGTGCTTCAATATAAAATTCGAATATTTTTCCTCGTACGATTGCGTGACGTCTCGTTTAATACACCTGAAATGAAGTGTGCAGCCGAGAGAGTATCGTGGTTCTCAGTCGCTAAGAGCGCATGTTCGTACAACGTTCCCAAAAACATACATCTGCGACGATGAATTCCATTTCAAAATCCCTATTCTCCATTCCCATGGTTACTTGTAGGCGTGAGTATCAGAACCCTCGCTATATTTGTCGAGCGAAAGAGCTTGGAGAGCCGAGAGGGTATTATTTAAAGATTGGCGTGTTTAAGCGCTGGCCGGTGGGATGGGAGAGTTCGGACAATTTCCGGGAGGGGGCGGTGGAAGTATGGAGTATGTTGGGGGCGGGGCTGCAGACTAGCCGAGTGCTGGAATTTCCCCGGCGGGCAGACACAAAGGAAGCGGAGGGCGGAGAGGGACGTACTGCCCCTTAAAACGCCGGGGGATATCTTTGCGAGGAAAAAGTCTGTCATTTTGTTTGTCGACTTTTGTCTCAATTAGGGTAGTGCGAGCGAGATATTTCCCTAATGATAATAGAGACCATATTTGAACTATACCTTTTAATTTCCCCAACTAAGAGACAGACGAATTAAATATTGCATTATTAATGGTGCAATAATATAGTTTTACATGACAGATTTAACAAAATTGACAGACAAATTTAAGTAATCAAATGAAAATATCTAAATAAGTCTTTCACTTGACTCATTTTTTTTTCACACGGTACGTTTGGAGCTCCATCAAAACGGAAGGTTTATTGTGATCGCGAAGAATTTACTACGGTGACTAAATGATTAATTTTAAAAAATAGTTGAGAAAACTCTCAAAATACAAACTGTTGATTTTTTGACGAGATCTAAGTGTAGAAAATGCCTCATTTTTAATATACAGTGATTCATTACATTAACGTGATTAATATACAGTGGTCTCTATGGAGTGCATACACGTACCATTTCCCATGTAAACGAGTTGGTATTTTCTGGAAAATATCTCGAAAAGTAATGTAGTAAGGGGTTGAATTTTTAGTATATTTGGAAGGGTGATATGTTTTTCTTTAAAATGAGACCAAATTCATTGATTAATAGGTAAATTGATTGCTCAAACTACCTTAAGTACTCTTTTCTTGATGGAATTTTTGAAATTTTCATGGAATAATTTTCAGTTAATTCCATTCATTAAATATTTAGCAGACTTTCAGAAAACAATGGTGTTTCATAAACCAGTCTTTCTTTGCCACGCTGTAATCCCCATAAGAACCTTACGAATGCCGGCATTTTTCCTCATCATTTCGCTTCAGAATAAAACGGGACGGAGTTGGAAAAGTTAGGTTGTTACCAATATTACAATACATTTTTTTTAAGTTTTAAATAAATTTTCCAACTTATGTTTTTCCAAGTATCGAATGGCTCCATTGACTATGAAACCGAATGAGATTACAATATTTTGGTCAACATAGGCGTGGCCTTACACGTTCCGGTCTCTCTGCCGCATTCCCACTCCATACCCGGCAGCTTCACCTATTTATATGGCACAGCCTGAGGCAAGCCCGAGCCCTTTATATGCGCTCATTCCCCACCTATCATATCGTTTTTACGTTCCCCTGCTTGCTTTTGCTGTTTTTTTCTTTCCTGAGGTTTCGTCTTCCCCATATATTGCATTTCAATAGCGTTGTTAGGATTTCTCGAGATAGCTCTTGAATACGTCGTATCTCCCACTGTATGGGCACGGTTTTTACCTCAACTATGGGCTAGGTACTATATTTTCTAGGATTTAATATTATCACTCAACCGTTCCACTGTGAGCACAATCTGGAGCATTGTTGACAAGATTTTATGTAGCTTTATCCTTGGATTTTTGATACTTATATGCATAAAGTTTTGATGCAAAACACGTTCAGTTGAGTGGTTGATCCTCTCAGATTAGACAACTCATTTTTGACGCTCACCGCAGTGAGGTAGACGCTCTGAGCGTATTGCCTTTTGTCTGGCTCCTACCATTCACCATATCTAGCGTAGAGGATCCTTCTTTGAAAGGAATATAATTTTGATTGTGGTTAATGACTGTCATTTAGTGACTCCAGTGAGAGAGATAATCTACTCTACTGAAAATGCTTACTATTTACGGTTGCTAAGGATAAAAGGCACTCATAACGACTCGCTTGTTTTTCCAGCACAAGGTTTCTGAAACTTTTCTTTCATAAACACCGGCGTGACTTAATAAAAGATTTCCTGTGCTCCAACTTCTATGAATTGCATAAAACAAAACATTTATATACTGATGTCAAAAATTTTTCCCGGGTTGCGTTCGCGTATGTTGTTGGGTATCACCGCAGTTTCGCCTGGCGTCCTCAGGTGAAGGATAGCGAGAAGATTTTTGGTTCATTCTTATATAGGAGAGATTTGGTGCCAAAAATCGACCAATACTTCGTCCAATCGTGGAGCAGCTTCGTTATTGCACGGGAGTCTTATTACTCTTTTCCATGCACTGTGTAAGGGGTATCCATCTTCTCTGTTGAAATTCATTGGCGTTCTGATGGTTTCTATAGCTTCTCTTACTATTCTCGGGAAGGACTTATTTTCCTTCGCTCTTATTTTGGCGTCTTCGAATTTTATGGTGTGCCCCGGTTCACTCCACGCGTGCTCTGAGATGGCTGATGCTTTAAATTGTTTATTTTGTGTCTCTCTCTGGTGATCTTTCAGCCATGTGCTCAAAGTTCTGCAGGTTTCGCCAATATAGGACCTGCCACAAGAACACGACACTTGGTATACGCCTTGGGAGAGTGTAGAAATTACCAAAACGCCAATGAATTTCAACGGAGAAGATGGATACATAGTGCATACACAGTGCATGGAAAAGAGTAATAAGACTCCCGCACAATCACGATGCTGCTCCATGATTGGATGAAGTATTGGTCGTATTTTGGAACCAAATTTCTCCTATATAAGAATGAGCCAAAAACCTTCTCGCTATCCTTCACCCGAAGTCGCCAGCAGGATAGCTGGTGGAACTGTTGTGATACCCAACAACATACGCGGATGCAACCCGGGAAAAATGGTGACATCATCTGATCAACGCTGCGGAAACCTGCAAACAATCATATTATATACTATCCCATTCCCCCTTATCACCTTTTCCTCTTTTTGTGTTAGGATTCACGTGTAAATTAATCCAAATCTACCACATAATGTTTGAAAAACAAGTTACTCGTGTAGAGGTTAGATATAAAGACAGATAATTAGACTAACTCAAGCTTCTAACTGACTCAAGAGGCTTTCGCATAATTTTTGTCAATTTTCACCTCGTTTACTTCCATTAAAACAGCTAGTGAATAATTTATTAATTCGTCAGTAAATTTTCCCTATCCTGTCAGTGTAGCTTATTAAAATAGTGACTTCAATCACGGTCCATTGCATCAAATGCCAATGGTTAATAAAACAATGGGCTGAATTAGTTACCTATACATATTTTTGTGCTGTATTTTTAGGTGATACCAATTTTATGGCGATTGAAATAGATTTGAGTTTAATGACACCATGACTCTGGTCAATTAACTCTTAAAAAATGAAAAATTGGGAGAGTTTAATCGGTTTTGAATGTTGTGAACATATTATCTGCCTCAATTTTTAAATAAAATCAGAAGAGTGACAGTTCATTAATTGAAACAAATTTTTGACCATGCGTTTCAAACAAGTGTGAATAAGAGTTCCACTTTTTATTGACAACTTAGCGTAACAACGGCAAAACAAGACTTGGCGAAATCACAATCATTAAACGAAAGAACCATAGCCATTGTATTGATAACTCTGTACGTATATTTTTGCTTTTATGGCAAAGAGTTCGTCTTCTTTAAGGTTACCATTTCACCTTGTATTTGATCTATTTTCTTGCGGCTCTATACATACCTACCTCTGCTCCTTTTTCCGTTCACTTTAGGATTGATGGAGTTTAGTAACGAAACCTCTCTAGCCTTTAGAAATCGTCCTCCAATGGAATTTCCTGAATGGACCGTCCTTGGAGGAACCTGTAGTGTTTCCCTCGTCGAAAATGGAAGCGATTGGTTGTCACAACGTCCATTTCAATAAAAGAATGAATGCTGACTTTATGTATTGAAGCCCTACGTCTCTATGGGGAAGCGGTGAATGGGCTCCGTCTGTCTGAAGGATAACCGCCGTCTATTCTTCTTGCTGCTGTGTATATACCGATACAATACCACCGGCTTCTGACCGCAGTGGCTATGGCTTTCCGAACTATCTCTCAATTACTCTTTACAGTCACAATGGGTGGAGGCGGTGCGCAGCAGCACAAAAGAGTGGGCCATAGTGGTTTTATTTGAAGTTCTTAGAATTAGTATTCTTTTAGAATTCTAGAATTAGTATTATGGCCCATTGTGTTTTGTTGCATCAAATTTAACTATAATATAAAAGTGTATTTTTTAATTTCAGATCGTTGTTTTGATAAATAAAAAATTAGTGTATTAGACTCTTGGCAGATGATAAATTATACTGAATAAATTCCATTTATTACATACCTATACGCGCATTTTAATCCCTAAAAAAATACTTGCGGCTTGAAAATGTATAAACCATGTATTTTTTCAACAGCTTTGAATTATTGCAGGTTAAAATATTTATGAATGCATATTATTGAGAGGCACTCTTTACCTTCACGATGCGAGGTGATCAATTGAATGGCAAAATTCAAAAA
Organism: Ceriagrion tenellum; assembly: GCA_963169105.1. NCBI lineage: Eukaryota > Metazoa > Arthropoda > Insecta > Odonata > Coenagrionidae > Ceriagrion > Ceriagrion tenellum. The sequence continues at coordinate 15,987,259 of OY720635.1, forward strand.
TTTTAGTACGCTGCATTTATGCGTAGTTGAGATTTGAATGTAATCAGCGAACAGATAAACGCTAGGGGATAAAAATGAAGTCGAAAATATTTGTCTTTTGACTGTCACAAAATATTGTATCGGAAGAATCAAACTCTGAGCCATCAATCGCACTTTGTGGTCACAATGTATCATTAATGTACGATGTGCATTGCGGTTCGGACTTTTTGAAAACTACCACGCCAAATGTAGAGGATGGATTGCAGTGACTCTTAACCGGTTAATTTTTATAATAAAATGCGAAATTGTGGATAATTAGTATTGCTGAATGCGTCATTAAAAGCACTGCATTTTTCGACCTACCACATAGCAAGTTTGAAAATTTTTTACGTTAAAATGCTGTGGATTACCACCAATATTTGGGCTGAGTGACCAACGTTAACTGACTCGATGGAAAAAGTTGGTACGTTAAAAATTTGTGAATTACTACCAATATTTGGGCTGAATGACCAAAGTTAACTGACTCGATGGAAATGGACGATGGCGTTTATTTTTTCGTATTCATCATGTTCAACGGGATTGTAACCAGCCATGAATAAAAACAATTTACCAGCCGTATAAAGATGCAAAGGATAAGGTTTTGGGTGGTGAAATGGTGACGTGTATAATGGGACCTTCTGGTAATCTACCTATCAGCTTTCAACAGGAGGTATTTTTGTAGAATTGATGCATATTTTTTTAATAATATTCGACCCATTGATATCTTAAATAGAGTTTCAGGGTCATCTACATCTACATAATACCGTGTTAAGATGTAAATTTTTTTGAGGTGAAATGGTGACATGTACTATGGGAGTGTATTTAGAGGAGCTCAGTTTTTGTTGTGCTCGCTTATTGTGCGCGGAAAGAACGAATTTTTGTACCTAACTGTTCGGCAGTGTATCTCTCTTATTTTATCGCATATGTCAGGCCTAGGAATGTAATGTCATGATAATATTCTTTGTGTCGCTCTGAAACACAAACCGTTTCATTCCTCAAGATTTCAGAGTAATCAGAACAATCACCAGCGAGAAAGTGCAGTCAACACTCAAGGACCGTGTATCGTCCAGTTAAACTCCCAGAAACCTTGGCAAAGGATGGCTGACTCTTCATAAATGGATATTAGCTGCATATTTTTGTAACATTTTAACAGGTGATGGGTCAAATCCAAGACTTATCCAATCCGAATCTCCCGTTTTTATCGAATCTTGCTCACCGAATCTCGAATACGAATCCTGATTTCCCTCAGTTACATATCCCAGCTCCTGATCATTACCAACAAATAAACAAATAATACCATATTTTGAGACAAATTGAAATCCGTTTTTAAATTTTTTGTAAACTTATGAACTCATAAGTTGTTCTAGGTTTTCCGCCAATCTAAAATCCAATTATTCAGCTTTAAGAAAAACAATACATCTGAGCAGAAAAAAAATAAAGTCTATCACTTTCTCAGTTAAGAATAAAGGAATATATTAAATTTGACACATCTGAAATTTTTTGCATTATCTTGAGCACTCTAATTAATTTTCCAACGAGTTGTTTTAAACCCTTTACATGTATTTTCTTTCTCAAATGTAGGCTTTCTGTTTGCTTGTCCAAAATTGAAAATTTTATTCGCATTTCCACAGTTCGTTAGTGGCTTTGGAGATGCTACTACAAGATATTGTAATGGGTATCATATCCATCACTCTTGGGTTGGCAGCCCTTGTAGTATTAACAGTGCCATGGCAACGAGAAGTTTGTTGAGAAAAGGGGAAGAATGCGTGGAGACAGCGTCGAGCGAGGAGGTAAAATGTGAGTGGCAGTGAAATTGTGTGGAAGGAAGAAGAAGAGTGAGACGGTGTAGAGTGAGTGAGTTGAATGTGAGGCCGTTTTAAGGAAGTGTGCATTACTAAATATAAAAAAGGGGAGAGAAACGAGTGTAAAATTATAAATAAATATGACAAGTGTTACAATATAGTATCAGAATATAGCGCAAAATGTGGCGGCAAAGTTTCTAACCTTAAATCCAGTGAATATTGATCTAATGGTCATATTTCGAATATAATGATTGCCTTTTGGTGATAAGGAGATCTCTCTTTCCTTGCAACATTTCGCCTCATGAATATCTATTCCCATATTTTAGCACATTTTAATTTCACCCATATTTATATTTTATGGGTGTTAAGAACCTAATTACTCCTTTACCTGTCCCTAAAACTAAACAGCTAAATTTACTTACGTTATCGGCGCTAAACCACGGCACCATGGAGCGATAAAAATGGTTTCGAGAAAATTTCGCGACGTAATATGTAGAGAGATGTTTTATTACGTGTTTGATGCAAGGTGTATATTACTCTGCAACTCAAAACTTCATTATTAAAAAACAAACTGAATATTTTTGGTCTATCGGTTGAATAAATAATGAAAACGGGAGGCATAATGGGCACTGCGGCGTGCGCGCGTCGGCATTCATAATGCTTCTGAAGGCTATGAAGGCGGTCCTGCGCATGCGCCATGCGGCGATTTTATGATGAAACTCTACGTGACTGATAACTATAAAAATCTACACTCACATTCGCATTTTACGACGCAGTGAATATTCACTCAAATAATCACACTTTAGAAGTACAATGGCATCGTAATAATAGTTTTCGAGGTGAGATTTGGAACGAATATACGACGCACGACGAATTTTACTGTAGTGTAGCGCATATGCCATCCATGCTACCGGATTTGAATTTAATAGAATCTTTTTTGGAAGGATTTCATTGAATCTCGAATCCCTGGATTCGATAAAGATTCGATCGAAACCACGAATCCTCAACACATCACTAATTTAAACCAATGAAACATCATATTCATGTATCACTTTCCAGACACGTCAGTGAGTGACAAATATCTTGGTGATGTAGATAACAGTTTTAACCTTATCTATACATTTGTGGAAAAGGCATCATTAAGCTAAAAACAGTTACACCATTGAGGTACGTGGAGTGGGCTCTTGGTATGCTGTAAGCTGAAGCCAATCCGCGATCTTTGTTGACCCTCATTTTCCTATAGTGCAGGCAGGCTAATGCGCTTATTTTTGCAAGTTTACTGCTTTCCATCAGTACCTTTCTAGAAATCATCTTGCACTCATTTCATGGATGTGCAGTCTTCTTGCATTTATTGTCCATTCATTGAAATAAACAATAAGCCACGTTTTCGCTGAAAACTAATGTAGAATCGACTAGTATCCATAGCACTGACTAACCTATGTATTTTTTGACAAGTTACTTGCATAAATTTCAAAGAGATGTTGAATATTCTTAATGTACATCAGCTAATTCGTCATTTCTGTCGTACATTCCACACGAAAGTAAGGAAAGAGCAGGGTTAAACAATATGGTTGTTATTTCGGTTGTCAGGCTTCAGCTTGACGACGTAGTGCCCTCTCCATATACCTCCATGGATTACACATTCCAACTTCCAAAGATATGCTAATTTATTATATCAGTTTACTCAACTGAGTACAAATTCCCGCTAACATTTCATAGATGTCAGTTTGATATGCCATTCTGTATTAAAAACTGCTTTGTGTGTATGAAAATGGGGTTGGTATATTGTTTTCAAGAAAAAGGCATAGATTTTATTTACTCTCATTATTTAAAAGAAAAAATGGTCATGAAATGTATGCAAAAGCAATTTTATTTACCTTTAATGGGCAAAAATCAACCACAGCGCGATGGTTTGAACCGTGTAGGACTCATACCACAAGACCTAAATTTAAATCATGAATATTCCAATATCAGTCTCGAACGAAACCGGGGTTGTGTGTATATTTAATTTGAAAGCCTTGGATTTGGATTTAGGAAGAAAAAGTGGTATCAGCCCCACTGATGGAATTTAGGGTTATAATAAAAGACAATGATGGTGTATTAAAGTTGTACCGCGTGAATGCAATGAGAGTGATCGGGGAGTTACTATATCGGGTGAGGAATGCTGGAGACCGTCCACAAAGAAGGGTTGAATAATTTTGGTGATGACAGTGAAGAAATAATTATATCTTCGAGTCGCGGTGGTCAAGGTTTTTTGTACACCGACGGTTTGCCACAAGTTTTTTCATGGAGTCGATAGTTTTATACAATTGTTGCCCTCTCATGGTCTTTCATTCGATTGTTTTCTACGAATTTTAAGCAATATTTAGATTGAGTAAAGTTGGTGAGTCCCGGTTGAGTCCCGGTAGTCAAAGATTTTTGTATGCCGACGGTTTATTACAAGTGTTTTCATGGAGTCGATGGTTTGATACGATTGTTGCCCTCTTATTGCCTTTCATTCGATTGTTTTCTACAAATTTTTTCGATGCTGATTTTTCCTTAGGATTTTCCATAATTTTTTTTCTGTTGGCCCTTTTGTTAGATCGCTACCCAGGGAAAGTTTTATTCTATGTTTCCTTTTAAGCTGAACCACATATATTTCATTCATACAAAATATTCTTTATAAAGCAAATTGTATTGTGTGTGAATTTCTCTCTGGAGTCCCACCAGATTAAATTTTTAGCTACTGCCAACGTTTCGATGGATAACACTTCCATCGTCATCAGGGTAATGGATGTACGATAGAAGTGTTATCCATCGAAGCTTTGGCAGCATTAAAAAATTTAACCTAAGGGGAATCCCGAGAGAATTTCACACATAATATTCGCGGGGAAAGTACAAAATCATTTAAATATTATAGCGTCCTTTTTTCAATTCGAATGCGTAGAAGTTGATTGCTTTTGTTGGTCTCAAAGCGCCAGTAAAATTTTTCCATATGCTGTAAATTTTCCGGATATATCTGATGATAATATCACGTTGCCACATCTTTGAATGATAAATTTATATTTTAAATTCCTACATCCTTTATTAATCAGACGAGGAAAAGGATTTGAAGAAAATTTGGGTCTTCGCATATCTTCATAAATCCATCAAAAGAGGAGTAAATTTTATAATATGTAATTGCATATTTTTCATTTTCACGTCCTTATTAAAAAATGTCGATGTTATTTCCGCAAAAGTATTTTCAAGGAATTCCCAAGTCTATTTTTTAATACGTTATAATTTTCCTTGGTAGTTATTATGTATTCTAAATATTGGCTCAAACATGTTCATGTTGATTGAAAAAGACTAAATTACCTCAGATTTTACATGTATGGTTAAAGCTTTTCTTGACTTATTATTTGAGTAAATTTTTCTAGTGACTCCAAAATATTTTCAATGATATTACTAGTGGGTGTATCGATCATAAAAAACGATCATTTTTGCGCTGACAAAATTTTCAAGTTTTCATTGAAATTTCTCGAAATCCAATGAGGGTGTTATATTTCCAGAAGGTACGATGAGACATCGTTATTGTGCCGACTTTATCCTTACAGAGCTGATCCCATGAGCAAAGCATCTCCATTCAGACAGGAAACGAATCAAAGATTGAACTGATTCCCTCCTCCCCTTCCTCCTATGGATGGATAAAAGGCGTGAAGGACGATATTGTGAGGATTGAGTTGGTTTGATGGTTTGGCTCCTGGCTTCCATATCGAGGCTCGGATTCTGAATATATATTCCAGAACCAATCTGATATTTCAACGAGTGCTTTGAAGAGTGTACCCTCACTACACGTCCGTTTAAGGTAGTCCTAGCGATATAGTTCCTTAGTCAAAATGGTGACCATATTCGAATTATACGTTTTAATATCACCAGCTATAAGACATATCAATTAAATATTGCATTATAAATGGTGCAATAATCTAGTTTTATATGACAGAAATTGTAAGTTATCAAATGAAAATATCTTAATAAGTCTTTAACTTGACACATTTTTTTCGCGCGGTGCTTTTGAAACTCTTTAAAAACGGAAGGTTTTTTGTGATACCCAAGCGCCTACAGCGATGACAATGCAATCAATTTTCAAAAATGGATTATGAAACATACAAACTACAAGCTGTTAGTTTTTTTACAACATCTAAGTGTTAGAATTTCCTCATTTTGTAAATCAAATCTGTCTGGAGTTCATACACGTACGGTTTCCCATGTAAAAAGGCTGGTACATTTTGGAAAAATCTCCGAAAGTAATCAGTAAGGGGTTGAATTTTTTGTGTCAAACGTGTGACATATTTTTATTTATGATGAAACTAAGTTCATTGATTTCTAATTAAAATGATATTTCGCTTAAACTACCTTAATAGAGTGATCTTATCTTCGAATCAGACCAATGCAGAGCCCGATGCAAATTCTTGAATTTCCCGATTTTTTGTGTATATTCATTGACCAAGGGTGTGCTTCTTAAACACTCATGAGTTTCTTCATTGCATCCTCTACTTTTTGTCCTTGTGCCTTTCGGTCAACATTTTTATGCATGTGTAATAAAAGGCAAATGGCTGCCTAAAGCTATCACGGAGTAAAGGATGTCTTAGAGGTGGGGAAGGGGAAGAAAGTGATTCCGTTTATACGAACGGAATGAAGAAGGGTAAAGCTTACACTGACATGAGGAAAGAAGCACCATGCGTCAATAAGGGCCTACATTTGTGAAAATCTTGAGGATACATACTGACTTCCACTTATATCTTTTACTTACTGGTAGATTAAGTCAAATAAATATTCTTTCCATTCTTCTTTCGGGATACGGCCGCGTTATTGTTTTTATTACAGCAGAAAAGTTGTCAGAAAAAGTATCCCGAAAGAAGAATGGAAAGAATTCCTGCTCGCCGCGGAAACCTTAAACAGAAACTCAAATTTATATTATTTTTATTTCATCTACTCTATGAAAAACGGGCTTGGCCATATGGAAGATGGGGCTCATGAGATTAAACCAAAACAGTTAAGATACCCTTCTTCATCTACATACCACCCCGCGAGCCGCCGCAAGGGCGTGTGGCAGGGGGTGGTAGGTCACAAGCCGCGTGAAGATGTAAAAGTTTTGGAGGTGAAATGGTGACGTGTCCTATGAAAGAGTATTTGAAGGAGCTCAGTTTTTATTGCGGTCGCTTATTGTGCGCGGAAAGAACGAGTTTTTGTACCTATCTGCTCGGCAGAGTATCTATCATATTTTATCGCATCTGTCAGACTTAGAGATGTAGTGAGGCGTCATGATAATATTATCTGTGTCGCTCTGAAACTCACCAGTTCTGAATATCTCAAGCAGCCTAAGCCTAGCGTGCAGCCTCCGAGTCTCTAGGGGCTCCCACCTTAATCACTCTAACAGTTGTGTAACACTATACGTTCATTTGTAGCAGTTTTAAATGAAGCGTGCTGCTTTCCTTTGTATTTATTAATTTTTTTGGTTAAATCTATTCGACCAGTGTCCCAAATGCTCGCGGCATATTCTAGGTGTGGCCTAGCCAGAGCGAATTAGCATCCCTCTTTGACTTTTTCATCCGAGGACCTTCCTATTATACGCTTAACAAAAGCTAGTTTCTTTAATACTGTGCCGCATATGTTTTGTATGTGTGTACCCCACTATATATCTGAAGTTATATGGCATATATTTTTTTATGTGTGTTCCCCACGATACATTTGAAGGTAATTCCAAGATATTTTACTGTATTTTAAGATTTTATGTTTTATGTTTACGTCCCACGGTGTAGGTATGGCTTTTGTGTGATGACTTGCGCAGGAAGTGAACTGTGGTGCATTTACTAATATTTATTTCAAAACCCCACTCCTGGAACCACGAATGAACGTGTTAAGATCAAATGACAGAACTTCAAAGTCCGCATCTTCGCGTATTTCCCACCTACTAATCTATTCTTTATACTTCTCGGAATCGGTTTCCTACTTGGTCTGACAAGGCATTATTGTGAAACATGCTTGAAATACGGTTGTAACCACGCGCGAGAAGTTTTTTTTGACATTTTTTGCGTCGGGAGTGGATGGTGAAGCACTGGGTGCCTAATGGGGGAATGAAGGGTGTGTTTGGGTCTTGTTCCAGCGGAGCGGAGGCAAAGAGAGTGCTAAAATTTCCGCGTCCGCCTCTGCCAACGGTTTTCGGTCGTCGACGAGCACAAAAGGGTGGGAACGGGGCGGAGCTGGATGGACGGACTGAAGCCAAACACTGAGGCGAGCCGCGGCGCTCTTGGGAAACGGCGGACTCTGGAGAATTGCCTCCTGTTTACCTCCACCCCCCTCCAGGGGGAGGCGCGGAATGGCGGGCTTAAAAATGGATAAAAGAGGGAAATAAATAAAATGGAGGGGGTGAGAGATAGGAGGGTGTGTTGTTTGGGGCCTGCTGCATGCAGGAGGCGGGCGATGGGAGCTTTCTTTCTCTCCCGTCCCTCGATTCAAGCCAAATCGAACAGCTCCGATCGGTTTATTCCGCGACGGATTAAAAATAAATGGGACGATGATGAAATGGTTCACGGGAAATCAACTTCGGACATCACGCCACTGCGCGCATCCTGTTAGCGGGAAGGAGAAGCTGAAGAGGGGCCGCGTTGTTGCGTGATGTTCCAAGGTTCCCTTCCCTTTATCTCCTTCCTTCAAAATCTATCTTTTCATCCCAGTTCCAGAGTTTTCAAATTTGTTCGGACGATTGATTGAACGGAGAGCGTTCATGCGGAACACAGGCTCTTATTATCATTATTCCTTATTTTTATTTTAGTCTTACAAAGGGGCCGCGCAAGAGAAGGTATTCTCGATATAAATGGAATAGACATATAGTTACCAGACGAGGTAACTAAAAAATTTTAATTTCAGACGTCTGCCTAAAGACTAGCTTCCATTGTGCAAAAAAACCTTCTTGGCAACATCTCCTAGTCAATGGAGAAGAATCAAAGTTTGGATGAATATATACCCGCTGTGAACCTGAAAAACTGCTAATTCCAGCAAATTCCACCAGCAAAATAGAAACTCGCATTCGGATTAAACACACAATTGAGTATTAGATTTCATGTGCGAATTAAATAACCGAGCGGAAAAATTAATGTCATATATTTTTGACATTAAGTCAACCTTAGCTGCCAGATAACGATTTTCTCTGCGCCTTTTCTCTTTCAACTACTCCTTTCTCAACGTAAGAAACGACTGACAATAATGTGGAGGAGGCTTGCGGAACAGCCTGTTGGAGCGAACCCCAATGGCCCTGAGGCGCTGTCAGGGTGTTTGACGCTCCAAAGAAACCGTCTCCCTGATACATATAGTTGGAGTTTAAGGGATACGGTCGGCGTAGTGGCCAGAGAACTGGATTCTCCTACGTGCTCTGGCGGTGGCGGAAATTTATCGGTAGTATACTGATTGCTTCACTCGGATGTTACGCGGAGAGGATTTTATGAGAATATTTCGTCAAACGAGTGATTTATTTAACTACGGACCCTACGGCGCTTATATTGAAGAACAATTAACCGGGAATACTAATGGAAGTATTGGTCGGTATCGGTGGACGCATGCACTGAAAAGAAAATGGAATACCTGCAAATTCATTAAATTTATTCTGCTTTTCGGTTTGCGTTCGGGTTTTTCGTGGGTCAGTTAAAAACGAAAGGGTTCTCCTGCAAATTGGGACAAGAATACTTTATCTCGCGTACTAACGAAAACCTACGTAGAATTGAAACCTGTCAACTTTTTTCTAAGGGACATCGCATATTTAATGATATAGAAGGTAAGCCTTTACGGCATAGCGTAAGGTTTCTCTGGTGTCGATAGCTAAGAAACTTGAATTAATTACCATGGAAAAATTTTAAGCATAAAAAAAAGTGGAATGAAGAACTCTCTTCATGAGTTTTGAAAAAAAATTATTGCATTTCCGAGTAAAATATTCCTGCTTGATGGAGGAGTCGAATCCATTTGCCATTTTACTGAGGTGCTAACTCTTGGCACACCATACCGTAAAGGTATAAAAGTTGTACCAAACGTCATAGTCGTTTTACATCTTTGTCTTCATACATTTTTTCACAACGTATTGGCAATTTCCTGGAAATGAGCTCATTTTTTAATATAATAAAAGTAAAAAAAAGCATTAAAAATCTCGAATTTTTCTTTCACACCACTTTGAGCTCAAACAATATTGATCGAGATCGAGACTCCTGTCAAGGGCTTTATTTTGAAGAAGATACGCTAGAAATTTACTTTGCTAGTATATCCAATTCAAGTAATGGGTGTGTTTATTCAGCAGCCAATATTTGGAGGGGTAGGTTCTTGGTGTAGTATTTGAATAGGCCATTCAGCTGTTTTTCCTCCTTTAGTGGATATTTCTTCATTTTATTGCTTCTCCATAGCTTTTATGTTGTTCTCTTTATTGAAAAGGCCTTATTCGAATATTGCTTCTTTCGGGTTCACCTTTCACCCGCTATCGCTGAGAAGTAGTCCTTTTCACTGCCCTGAGATAGTTCTGTCTCGTGTAAGGCGACCTTTTCTATAATATTAAATTTCCGGCTTTCATGATGGGGAAGGAGACGAAAACACTTTTCGTAGTGTGCTACTGTAAAGGTTCATTCATACTGTATTACGCGAAATGATGCACGTTAAGGGTTATAAAATTCTTTATTGAGCCGTCGTGAGAACGTAAAACATGGTTTTATCTTTCTCATGTATCCCTTGCATTTGCCTTATGGTAGTATTTTCGAGTCATCGGTGTCCTTAGGTTTTATTTGTGCAGAGAGCCGAGAGGTTTTTCCGACCTCGCTAAAAGGAGCGGCAGCTTTATTTATTACTTGATAGCTGCTCGTCCTTCACTCGATGAACGACTTTATCTTATAGAAATCAATGCAATAGAAATTACCCAGCACTTCTATAGAGGTAACAAAAGATACTTGAGGTTTGATTTTACTCCTGCAGAGAGACATACTCGTACTCACTTATGCCTGATTGCAAAGTATAATTTCGAAAAGACCCTTTAAATTTCACTTAAACTCAATATTTTTATTGGATATTGTCAGCTTTTCCCTCCATGATTGACCACATCGAATGCTGGCATACAACACATAAAATCCCTAATCGGTTTAACATGAATATTTCATTTTTCAGGTTTTTGTTGAGACTCACTCAAAATGCAAGGCACAAATATACCTCAAGCTGCTTTACCATTTTTCAATATTTCAAATACTTACTTCATAGGGAAGTAAGTAGCTTCATACGTAAACAGATACTACTTGGAGCGCTTTCGTCCACCAATATGTGTTTTTAATGGATATGAGCAAAATTGATTCAAAAGAAGTTATGTCATAGGCAAATGACAGTCTTTCGTCACTTATTGATTGCATTTTTTTCAGCACCAGAAAACAGGCATTAATTGCTTCTTTTGAGGAATTGGGTGCATCTATCATCATTTCAATACTAGAATAACCTCGCTGTCAGGAATGACATTCTTTGATTAATTCATAGAAAGACACCAATTCCTCATAGATGTATTTTTTTATAAGCAAATTTTGTAAGTTGCTTAATTAGTGATTTTTGGACTACAATTTTTTAGCATATGATTATCTGGAGTAGAAATTGCTATTACAATATTTGAACCTCCTGTAAAATCCTATGAATCACATTTTCTGTGACTCGTGCGTAAGCCGATTACATAATGACCAGAATTTCCTCCGATTCAAATATGTGGAGTCATCAATAATTTTAAGTCTACAATGTAAAATCGCTAGTCATATATGTGGGCCTTTATTTCCCCTATTAATTAATATGAGACACGACTTCAACGATACTATCGACTTTCAAGAGACGGATCACCAAAAATGCGTAACTTTGACTAACATTAAGTATGTTTTATGAAAACTTCTTGAATTCGAAGAGGAAACGACATTCACATTTTTAAAAATAAGAATCATTATCTTATTTCTTTCGTATATCGTTTGCTTCGTCCTTGTTCAGCCATCATTTTTATGTTTATATTTTCAAAAGAAGAGAAGGCTGCAGGGGAGTAAAATGAACTTAAAGCATGAATATTATTTTGGGAATATGAATTTTTGGACGAACGTGCAGAGAAACTTTGCTTCCTATGTACTTAAATAGAGTAACCCTACCGTCAAACAAGATGGAACTTTACATAATTTATTGAAAAATACCTATCGTATAATGTCCTTTTGTATGCACTTTATAATAGATAAAAAGGTTAAGTTTAGTAATTTGTGAGTATTGGACAGTATTATTTTAGCAAGAATATATACAAAATTCCCTAGAGTAAAAACTGATCTAATAATATTCGAATCAACTTTTCTGAAATATTCTAATGTATTGTATTTCCTGCGACTGCTGCGTAAGTCATGAGGTATTTAGTGAAGTTCCGGTCAATAAAATCCGATAGGAATGGGCGAGTTGGGTATAGCGGTGGTGGATGGGAGAGATGGAAATGAAGTGGGAGAGTATGTAATAGGAACGGGAATTGATCTTGATGAGAAAGCAGTTGATTTTTGTTGGAGGAATAAATTAGGAGGGAGTGATAAACATACAGTTTAAACATCATATCATACAGAGGTATACATAGTCCATGGAGGGAGACACAGAAAAATACCAAATTGATTACATCACGGTAGGCAAGGATTAAGAAAGTGTCAAAAACTCGCGAAGCCACCCGGGAGCTGATGCGGAATCAGATGATAATTTATTCATGATGACAGGTGATGTTAAACCTGAATCACACGATACTTGACCTTGTACAAGTCCGGCGATACTAGGACACTAGCTAGCATACTAGGGCTTATGCAAGGTCAAGTATCATGTGATTCAGACCAAGCATACTGAAAATCCTGCAGGATTGCTAGCACACTACCTGTTATCCTTGTTTTCGTAATTGGTGCGGTACTAGTTTGATACATGATCCTAGTAAGACCTAGTCGCCGCCGACCAATCACCTTTGCTCCTTGCAATACGGTCGTCAATTTTTGATGTCAGTGCCTCCATAGTCCCTCGTGACAATGAAAATTTCCCGCGATCAAGTAAACAACTCAAACCTCACAACAAGACACAATGGCTTGGGTACCTGAGGCAATTGAGGTTTTAATCGATAATTATGGTAGGAACTCGTGCGTTTCGTCTTTGTTCGAAATCCATTTCGCTCGTCAAACTCCTTCCGCGACTGTACTAGATCAAAGATCTGCTAAACAGACCTTGTGCAAGTTTAAATTTCGTGTGATAGCTCCTAGGACGGTTTCGAGCATGCTAGGTTTCGTACTAGAAATCTAGTACTCGCTAGCATCCTCGGACTTGTACAAGGTCAAGTATCGTGTGATTCAGGCTTAAGACCTTTAAAAACCCAGCAAAAGCGATACTTTTGATCTCCTTGTTCGACCGAGCGAATGTTTATAGCAAGGATTGTGTTGATAGAAATAATTAAGAAAGAAAACATTAGCTTTTGCTAAAGGAAAAAGAAAAGGTTGAGGATAACGGGAGAAGAGATACATTTCATGTAGGCGGGCGGAGAGAATGGACGAGGGGATGGTTTTAGTCCGTTCCTTTCTTCCTTCGGATCCTTCTCCTGGGAAAGACGATCTTGAGAGACCTTTTCGTTTGACAGGAGTTGGGAGAGTGTGAGTGGATTAAGGCAGGTTGGAGGGGCAGGGAGATAACCCTGAGGTACTACGTGAATCGGTGGGAGACAAGTTTTACGAGAGGGTCGATCGTATAGGGAGAAAAGGTGTAGTCGTGGTCTCCAAGATTCGTGGGCGAGGATGAGAGAGCAATGGGGGGGGGGGAGGCAAGAACAGGGCGATAGGGAGGGGGTGGTGTTCAGTGTAGAGAGGGCAGGGAGGGGGTTGATGGCTGTGTAAGGGTGAATAGCACCGGGTAAATCTCACCATTCCTCACAGCCCTCCCCCCCTTTCATTCTCCTTCCCTCCTATCACCTTCACTTCGGCCCAAAAAATCCCACTCAGTGGAATTTATCGTTCTCTTAGGCTGCGTAAACGCCCCGCCCCTCTTATTCCTGCATGATGCGAGTACTCACGGGGGTAATTTCCTCTCTGCATATTCCCCTCAACTTCGCACGACTCCTCCTCCCTTCAATCCCCCCACCCCACGTGATTATTTTTTTATTATCCCGAGAAGAGTAGCGGAGGAGTTTTAAAGAGCCCAAACTATCTCGAGAGGTGTCTTTCGTGAAGAAGACAATGGCTAAAGCGACCTTCCCTCTGGGTACCCTAATCCCATTATCTATTCTTATTTATGTTTTCCCTTTCACCGCACAGCTATAGATCTATTCATGTATAATACCTTGGTGTTAATGCTACACATTTCTTCCCCCTTTGATTGGGTTGTCCACTAATGTAATTTATTTTCCTAATCGTTGAAAAGCCTGCAAGAAAAGGCTTAAGTATTGATGGAATAATCAAAACTTAACGAGTGATGTATATTCATTATAATTGAAAGATATACCGGGTTAGGTAGGTTTATATGGAAGTAAATAGATGAAAATCCTCTTGATTTTTACATTCTCAGGGACCTGTCTATCGGCATTTCTTTTTCATCTCAGCATACTCCCTGCTCTTCTTCATTTCATCAAAAAACCTAATACCTTTCTTTCCCTTCTCCGCTTATATAATATTGTCCCCTCTATTAAATCATTAACTATCCCTTCGCCCCTCATTTCCGCTTCCAACCACCAACCTTGCCTCTTTCCAATTTCATCCATAAGTTTCCTTTCCTCACCCGCTATGCCAAGCAGCTTATCGACACTCTTCCGTACTGTCCAACGCACCTTCTCTATCCCTCTTAACTCCCAAGTCTAGAACGCCTGTAGCCTCTTCTTATTCTCCTTTCACAGTCTACATTTCCGCCCAATAAACTGCGATACTCCTATTCAAGATCTTCAACAGCCTCTTTCTCCACCGATACCTAATGTTCCCGTCATCATCTTCCTTCTACTAAGGATCTCTAACTTCGTTAGTAATATTCTCCTTTAAATTTATTTGCTATTTATCCCATTTTCTTACAGTATAGTGCCCAGGTTTGATTGATTTACTTGTTCAAGTTTATGCCCTCCTACTTTTTTGATTAGCCTCGCTTTCTTTTTCTTGGGAAATCTCAATAATTATGTATTATATTTGTTTACCTTCATTACGTACACCCCGCACTGTTTTCCTAATGCATATAATTGAGCTTGTACTCACTTCAGTGATCGAATAATCAACATTTGGTCATCTACAAATCTAACTGACTTTATTCGCTGGCCCACTACATTAATTCCTTCATCTAGTACCTTCTCTTTCCCCTATTTCCATTTTCTGAGGATACATTTCAAAAAGCAAAGGCGAAAACGGGCACCCTTGACTAACCCAGCGACCTGATATTGAACACTTTGATTAACCGTCAGGCAACCTAACCTGTATCCTCCGGACCATGTTTAATCATCGACTAAGTATGCTATCACTTCAATTTCTTCCATTTTAATCAGCATTTGCATTAGTTTTTCCCAATTTACTCAAGCGCCTTTCCCAATTTTGTCAAACGCCTTTTCAAAGTCTATAAAGAAAGCCAAAACATATTTTCATCCTATCCCTTCTTCAAGGCAATATATGTGTCTTCCTCTCATCACCGCTATCGCTTTCCAAGCTGCCTTCCCATTCCGGAACCCAAAATGGTCTCCGCTCTAGTAGTGATTTCCTCTGCTGTCCAGCCTTTCGCAAATCATTCTAAGAAATACATTTTTCGCGTGAGAAATTAAACTTATTATTCTATACAGATGGAGTTTTGACGCTTTCTTATTCTTAGAGATATATGCTAAGACTGTTTTCTCTAAATCTTTTGGCCATACTCCTTCCCCTTAGATTCCACGAATAAGACCGTAAAAAGGATCGTCTTTCTTTCTTACCTTCATTTTTCAGTCCGGAGGAATACTATCTACTCCCACTGCATTCACACCTCGTAAGGCCTTTCTATTTTGCTGACGAATATCTTTGGCCGGGGGTTATCTTTACTCATTGTTGTCTCATCGGCTATCTTCAAGTTCATAAGTCCCCTATTTTGAACACCATTTTAACTTAACCTTACCTCGTCCAACAAACCACCCTCCCGCCCCCCTTGCAATTCCCCCACCTGTCTTTCTTTATCCTTCCTTAGTGTGACGCAGGTCTAGAGTGTTAACGTAATTGGTTTGGATGAACAAAGGATCATATCCCAATCATGATTTTAGCCTTCCTCTCCTATCCTTCCTCCTTAGCTCCACCACAACCTCCCCACTACTGTGTTTTGGCCAATGTATCTCTCAATATATATTCACATGTCTGGTTATGTGAAAGATTAGTCGTACCTGATGATGACTGCTAGACAGTCGCAACACGTGTAGTACGATTTTGTAATAAAAGGTAGACAGTACAATATCTTTTGTGTATCATTGTTTCCGTAGGCAATTGATGAATAGATGTATATTTTCATACGTAAGAAAACACGAAGTACTGCCTCTCATGTACATTCCTGCCGTAGCGGATTCGCACAATGGAGGATGGAATGGTATACCGAGGCGCTCATAAAAAATAATAGTCGCTGGAAGATGATGATGGGCAGAAATGCCGTGCTTCCCCTCCCATTTCCCCCCCGGACCACCCCTACCCCATTTCCGCCACCTTCACAACTTCCCCAATACCCTCCACGTACACCACTCCGCGCTCTCGTAAATCCTCGGATTTATTTCGATCACGTGGTCGTAGAAAGAGTCCCCATCCCCGCTTTAAGACCCCCCCATTCCCTCCACTTCCTCACCTTCCTTCCATGGAATCCATTTCTCCTCCCGTTATGTGTGGCTGGTGGTGTGAAATTGGGGTCTGAGGTTTGGGTTGCGTGGTACAAAGGGCACTTGTCTGTTTTTTATTACGTCCGCAACCTACCTATCCCACTCTCCGTCGACTAATTTTCACTTCAAAATTACTTTGTATACTCCATGTCAGGAAGTGTTTTAAGGGACAAGGACTTGAAGATGATTTAGACCGTTCAAGAGCAATGCGGAGGTATTGAAGACTGGGATGTAAATCCGTTACTTTCATCTCGTAAAACTGGAGGGTAATATTTAGGTGTCCGGCAAAGTATTAACAGCATATGAAAAAGATGACTCATGAAGCATCCAGCAATACTAACAAAGAAAAATTCAGGAAAATCTCTAATGAAGAAATTCATCATTTTACGTACATACTACCCTGCAAGCCTCAGCAGGAGCAATTTTCTCGTGATTAAAGACACCAGCCATGAAAGGTAAGTCCCTTTCACCTAACCAATTCCTTTCGTGCCTGGTGTTTTGGGTATTTTTAGGTATTGAAAGAACTGGTATCGAACAAAATCTTTTTCCAAACAATTTTAATGGAAAAGTTTTCATTCACAAACAATTTTGTAAATTCCCTTTGTGCCAGAGGGAAGGGTATGAAAATATGTTGAAATAAACAAGGAAATATATATGATTAATGAGTGAGATTTAGAGGCTTTGACTACCGATGTCCTTTCCATGAAATAAATGGCTCCTCATTTATAGGTAATTATTTCTGCGAGTCACTGGAATTTTTCCTTCTACTCACCTTTCAGAATTGACTTCGGTTTTTCTCTGGAAAAGGTGGTGAACGGGTGGATGGCTGCGTGGCTGATGAGACAGTCCTTTGCCTAGATCCTCCTCTTCTTTTCCTCCTCGCCTTCCCTTTCTTCTTTCTTCCCTTACATTTCCCTCTCTCTCTCCACACCTAAACTCTCTTCTCGTCTGCAAACTCCATCGCTTCCCAAACACACAAACACTCACACGCTCTCATGACAACCCAAAATCTTTTCGTCCAACACTTGACGACGGCAGAACCGCTACGTGGCCCTCAAGACGATCGTTTCTCCGATTCGCGGGGATTTCCAGAAAGTCACGACCGAGCGCCAGATGTGTCACCTCAATGCTGGTATTTCTATTGCTGTACTTCGAGTTCCTGGTTTCTCAGTAACTGGATATGAATAAAAATTAATTCATGGCTGGCAAGGGGATAACTAGAAAAGCTTGACTCTCAGCAGACATGTCGATTGACCATCCACTTTCAAACTAAAGCTCGGCATCACTGTTTGTCTGCAACCAGAATAGAATCAAAATGAATCCAATGACCTATGAGGGGATGATAAGTAAGAGATGCAATATTTGTCCCCATGCTCACAGAGTACGATGACCTCGGTTCACTCCCGCTCACTGTCCATTCATCCACCTCTCTCCCCCCACCACTTTTTCCTGACCTCTCGCCCTGCTCTGACCCACTTGCTCTGGGTCAGGGGGCGCACTGAACGGAAAACTCGACGTTCGGCCACAGCGGTGCACTCGGATGTGCACAGATGAGGTCCATCCGATGAGAAGCCAGCTGCGATTTCTGCCGTCAAAGGGGACGAGAGATAGAGAATGCGTCTTTTCCCTCGGCGAGGACGATTGCGAGTGTGTGCCCGCTTATGTGTGACAACCGCGGAAGAGAGGAGTCGGGGACGCGCACGTGTGCATTCCGAGGAGGAATGCTCTGTTATGAGTTAGTGCGTGATGCGCGCGTATTTTTGTGCTCCAAGGGGGAAAGAAAAGGATCTCGGAGATGATCTCGTCCCTAAATGCCCCTCTCGCTCGCTCCATAGCCTCTTCTCTTCTCCTCCATCTCTCTACCACGCTTCCTTGGCCTCGGTGTCCCTCAGCCGCATCCAGCACACTCTCGCGCCTCCCAACACCACAGCCGCCACCTTTCCACCACCTCCACTTCACACCCTTTTCCCTCTCTCTTTCTCTCTCGGGAGTGAATGGCTGCGGACCCACAATGCATCTGTGGCTTTTTGGACCCGATTCCCTCTTTCTCTCCCTCACCTACCCCCTCTCCTTTCTTTCTATCTATTCCTCCTCCCACATCCCCTCTCACCCTACCAACTCAACCTCTGGACTGCTCCGAAATGGAAGAACAAGGTGGACCCTCTCTCTTGTATACCTCCCTCCCTCTTCCTCGCACATCCTCCCGCCACCCCGCCCCCTCCCGGCAACCCAAAACCTCCCCATCGCACACTCACTCCTTTCGTCCGCCTCTTCTCCCACTTACCCGCTATTCATCACCGCCCCCGCCCAACCCCCATACCATACCATTCGCCCCCCCCCCTCCCTCTCCTACAGCCATCGTCCCAAATTATCCCTCCCAGCATCCTCTCCACACCCCTTGCTTCCCTTCCGACGAACCTAGGGTCTACTTCCCATTCTTTCTTTTTTCATATATTTATTTATTTTACCTCCAGGGGGAATCTGCTTCCATTTTCTACCAGTTATTTCGCTTTTATTCCTTTTTGATGGCGATGATGTTGTTATGGCGATGGAAATGGAGGCCCGAATCCAACGGATATACTTTGGGGGAACATCCCAGCCAACCAACGATCCTTGTCTACAATATCGATACTAATGGATGGGTTATTTCGGGAGTGTTAGGTTTTAGAGGTCATTTGCACAATATAATCCTAGAATTTTGGTCGGTAAGGGATGAATCATGTAGCAAATGTCAGGAGGCAGAAGGAAAACTCGTCGTCGGTATCAGCCCACTCTCAGCTGAGGGCGCCAAGATGCTCATTGTTTATCGCCCCATCTGACAGATGACTTGAATAGATAGATAGACAGATATTTATTGCATTCAGCAATGGTACAAAAATATTGGCAACATCATGAATTTGGATGCATTGGTAACCTTAAAGGTAAATTACCTGTTTTAAGATTACCTTCTTAAACAAACAAGAACACACATTGCTCTCGAAAAGAGTAAAACTAAAAATAAACATTGGTCAAAGAAATTTACCTTGAAACCCCAACTTACAAACTAGTCAAGTCAGCAATAACCTTGTAAGTGTTATATAAGGATGTACAAAACAATCAATGCAATAAAATATTAATACAAGTACGACTACCTTTCATACATTTTTTTAAAGAAGTTGAATTAAAGTA
Organism: Ceriagrion tenellum; assembly: GCA_963169105.1. NCBI lineage: Eukaryota > Metazoa > Arthropoda > Insecta > Odonata > Coenagrionidae > Ceriagrion > Ceriagrion tenellum. The sequence continues at coordinate 16,007,098 of OY720635.1, forward strand.
GACTAGATATGCTATGAACATAGCTCCTAAATAAATGGATAAATGTCATCATTTCTGATGTTCAAACCCGGGCCCTCGCTACGAAAAGGCCGTAATCTAGCCACCGCAGCAAACTATTCCCTATTGCCTCCAATGATCTATGGTTTATACATCGGTTCTTAATACTTGTGTTCACATGATTTCCATTAAGTAGTTGAAATGCTGATGGCTTCTGGTGAAGAGTAAGAAATCGCTTAAAAACAAATGAAGCAACGTTTGCGCCAGCAGCAGTAGTACTCTGCTCTATTCATGTTTTGTGTCCATCATTAAATTTCATTCAATTTATAGATCCTCTTTTGAAAAGACTGTATTAGTCCGGGAGAATTTAAATGTCCTTTTCAGTGTCATTTTGCCGTTTCTTTGCTCGATACTCGATTTTCTTAACTTTTTATTTCAACCAACTTCCGTTCAAACACATTTAAAATGTCTGTTAACAGCGACTACCATTGCAACTCTAGCGGGGTAAACAAGGTTGCTGAGATTAGCGCAAATTTGCATTTCAACGGCGGACATCTTACTAGCATTCGAGTCAATAGCGTAGGAAGTTAATTAATATAAACAGGGCATACATACTTCTGTATAGCTCTCGCAAAAGTTCCTGGAGCTACGCAGTGGATGACTTTGGGACAAGGGCTAGTTAGCTCTCGAAATCCTGCGAAGAAGGTGAGGAAGATAGTTAGGTGTGAAGAGGGAAGAAACCTTTCTTTATGCTGCCAACACATGCGATTCGAAATTTGAGATGTTTGTCCACCACCATTTTAACGCATCTCCCAGTGAAGCCTCAAGATGGTTAAGGTTATGGTTAAGTTATAGCGATGGATGATTTTATAACTCCCTGCCATGCAAACTAAACGTTCTCTTATCATTCGCCTCTCCTCTCTATTGAATTCCCTCCCTCCTAACATCGTTCCTTTTGTACTTTCATCTAAATCCTTTATAAGCTTTTCTCTTTCGCATCTTTCACCCAAGTAGTTATTCTCCTATTTTTCTTTTTTTATATTTTCAAAATTTCTGCTTCTATCCTGTTGTTAAATATGCTTGTATATGTCCTTAAGTTTGTGTATTGTTACATGGTGCCTTATTCAGTAAGGAATCGACGCGGTCGAACCTCGGAAAATCTGTGGATGTGACGTCGAATTTCCCGACAAATCTAAACTTTCGAATGCTCCCCTTTGAATTTTACGTGGCTCTGACGTCAAGCTTTCGTCACTGTCGAGACTCGGAAATTCCGAGGATATACAGAATAGACCCCATGGCCACTATAATATCGCTCCCTAGCTGTATGTGGTTTTCTTTCTTTAAATTAATAAATAATTTAGTGAGCCTCGTGCCTTTTTTGCGATTTAATTTGCTTCCCCTGCCTCGATCCCTCTCTTCGCTTCTGTCTTTTCCCTTCATCCTCTCCAGACCTCCCCAACTTTTTGCGGCAGATCTCTGCCAGGAACATTTGCGAGAGCCGTGCGTTGGTTAGCGCGACGAATGAACGAAACGCGCGTTTTTAAGCGTGTACACACGTGTATTTTTTTATTTAATTTTTGTGCGAGTGAGTGTCGGAGAACGGATGGGCGAGGGTTTAAAAGGCCGCAAATGTATTGATGGGCACTCAAAACAGGCGCCCAGAGTGAGGGTGGTTAGGAGTAAGAGGGTGGTTTTGGGGGGTGGGAGGGGGTGTAGATAGGGTGGCGGGTGGGAGGGGGAAGGCAGGAAAGGGACGGAAGTGAAACGAGTGTAAAGCGAGCAGTACAACCCCCCGACACCAGTCAGTCAGAGAGCGCGCAAACTCTCTCTCTCTCTCTCTCTGTGCGCGCCCTCCCGGAAACCCATTACGGCCGAGGCCTTCCCAGACGATCCGTGCGTGATTGACATCTGCTTTCAAGTTTTATTTCTGTTTCGTTTTATTTTACGGCGCGCGCGCGAGCCGGGTGTTTTCACATCCGGTGACCAACGCCTCGGTGTGGGGAGCTTCACTCACAGTGCGCGCACGTAGTTAAGTGAAATGTTTTCGGTGAAATCACTCTTACACACTGGCATATTTCCTTTTACCGTCTGGTAACCCTTAGATATGCCATTTCATGCCGTTATGCAATGTGTTTTCTTGAAGTAATGGTCATGCCTCACTTCTTTCATCTAAGTGCTGGACCAGATTAACGCTTTCGCTTTTTTTTGATCTGCAGAAGTTACATACATGTCGTCTATGATTTCAGCGGAGGTATTTCAGCAAATCATTGGCTAAATGAGTTTACACATTAGCCTGAATATTTTGGACTGTCATTACTCAATTTATTCAGAGCCCAAAGGTATCGACGGAAATATATTTTACAAAACTCCATATTCGATAATCCGTCCAAATGCTCATTTCCAATTTTAGCAAATATCACCCGAAAACTATTCTCCGAAACAGTAACCGACTGAAATGCAAATAAATTGGATGGACAGATCTGGGCACTCCAGATAAGGATCGTGAGGGAGAGAGATTCATTCGGAGACTTTTTCCTTCCTCTGTTATTCTCAGCTAAGCATTTCATTGAATATTACATCCATTCACTCCCATAGCATATAAAAATAGAATTTTGTAACTCTAAAATATAATTTGCATGCTTATATTTACGATAAGTTCCACGGATTGAGTTGCAGACACCGAAAGAAGTTTATGAAATCGATTCAATTGTCAGGCAAATCGGAATAATTGTCCATCAATTTAAAATATCTTATCTATTTTAAATCCTCATTTTTCTTTGCAGACAAATGGAGAACCATAAATTAAAAGGAAAGCTATTTTTCCTTGAGCTCAATGTTTTCTCAAGTTTCTAGTAACATATTTGTCGACGGAATCTCGAAAGAAATACGCAAACTGGAATTGAAACCGGGTTGATTTTCATATTATATATATTTATCCAGTCAAGGAAGGAGAGTAACTGTTGGAAATATATCACAAATAGACTTATTCTGCGAGATTGATAGAATCCTTGTAAACAATGTTGTGTGGCTAAATTTTTTGGGGGTTCTCTCGCAAATATATTTAAAAAAGAAACGGTTATAATGGATAAGGAATCGAAGAAAAGAAATCATATCTCAAAGTCTATGAGTTCATAAGATCGGAATTGTTTCATATTTATGAGCAGTCAGTTTAGCGGGATATGGCATAGTTATATGCTAATTAAGTAGTATTTTTGTAAAGGTTAAGAGAAATAGAGCCGTGATCAGAATGCTTTAGGAGATCTCTTTGCCTTGAAATGTATTACTTCAGTCAGAGGAATCATAAATAGATATTCTGGTCGAAAGTTGTACCTTCATAACCTTTGCTGCCGTGAAGGAAAACTGATTTTAACTCAACTTAAGCGGAATGAGCGTTAATTAAAGTTTCAAAATTGAAAGCACGTGGAATCGATTGGATGGAGATCATTGTCCTAGGGAGTGGGAGAACTCGGTTTTCATTTGAGATTAGAAACGATGAATTGGATTATAAGGCAGGTTTTCGGGATTCGTTCGCGTTGACATCTTAAAAGCTGTGGACGTTTCGCCGATTATGCTGTAGGCGTCCTCAGGATATGCTGAAGAGTAATCACCAAGTAATACCCTCACGATCTTCAGCCTGACCTGAGGACGCCTACAGCAGAGTAGGAGAAACGTCGCCATCTTTCAAGATCTCAACGCGGACGAATCCCGGAAACCTGCCGAATGGAATACTTCATCGCCGAAAAACCTTCGACAAAAAATGGATTGGATTAAATTAGAGGAGCAGACATTTGACGCGTTCAGTCATTGCTTACCTAACATCTCACCAAGTAATACCCTCACGATGTTTTGACCTTGCTCTGATTCTCACCAATATGCACTCCTTGAGATGCACCAAATCTGCAGTATTCTCAAGCGATTTAATTAGCTCGTCTGAATGTGAGTGTGGGTGGAGTGCGCTGTTTCTCTATTGGCATCATTTCAAAAATAAATTCCTAACATCAATATATGTAATTTACATTCGGCCTACCTAATTTGGAAATACATCATTTAAATTATGATTTTCCTCTCACCGTTTCTCTACGCTTTGATAGAACTCGGTTGGTGGAAAAGGTTTGGATTTCAGGAGCCGAATTGATTTTTGAAGGCAGACAAACCAATTACTTTTTCTTTGCTGGCCAATGAGGAGCGCGTACCATGCGTGGAATGTCTTATGTTTTCTTTCTCGTTGCCATCGCTATTTTCAAGTATTTTTCTAGGTCATTGGATATCCTTTAATCTTTCGTTTTTTCATGTAGGTACTCGTTGTAAGTCATTGAAATTCAGGGTAAATTGGATTTAATAATGCAATTTGGTACATACAAATACTGTGGTTCATTTTATTAGTTGCCATAAGGTTGATCCAAGCTTCAAAATAACTATTGCACCGCACATCTGCTTGTGATACGAATTAAATCAACTCTGAGTTCTGTAAATATAACTTGGATGACCTAAGATGTGGTAGCTTTGCGTACTAAGGCATGGTATTCTGGAGAATTTGGTCTGACCTGAACATTTAGCATAAGGCATAATAGACAAAGAGAGAAAATCAAAGAGAAACGAACTTTATGAGAGCCTACTTTTTGCGATAAGAGCGATTTTGTTTGTTATCAAGCGGTCATTTGTAAAAGGTTTTATTGTGTTTCACTTATTTGTCTGAGTCAAATCTTGTAATCAAAATTTCGCCTATTCTCGTGGTTGTAGAGTTCTGAAATTTTGCTTATAGACCCATGTCCGGTGACAATACAATGATCAATGATCAACGACCTTAATTGATTGCCTAAGTGTCTATATTCAAAAGATGAACCGCCATGGATGGCACCCATATTTACACGAGGGAGTCGTTCTCCTCAATTGTTGCTCTCGTTCATGGACCGATCCGTTCTTTGATCCATTCATTCATCCAAACAAAGGTGTAGTGCTACTGGCATTCCAACGAGCAAATAACTTACTAAATTGTGACTCCAAGCCGCTGGATGGTGAAGTTGAGGTACGCTGCTGTCTCCGAGTCCATCTAATTGGCCAACTTCCATTGTGAGTTTGAAAATCCTCCATTTGGGTTAACAAAGTAAAACCACCGAAACTCAGGTGAACTCCCAAGCATATATGTATGATCAGTAGGTGAGGCGTGAGACGAAAGGCTACACGGAAATGGCTAGTTGAGAAAATGATTAAATATTGACAGAGATATTCTCGATAATAATAGGTAAGAAGGTTAGGAGCTGAGAACAAAGAAGTAATGGGCGTTTATAAGGATACAAATTATTTTACTAATATGGGCGAGATAGTTAGTTAATTATAAATGAGTAGAAATGGCCCTTTTTCTAAACACAAAATGGTTTTAAAGCTGTTGAAATTGTATATACTGTGGAAATATTGAACTAAAATGGAAGAAATCATGTTTTTGAGGGATTCCTCTAAACCACTGTGGAATTAAATATGTATTCAGGCTTCTTTGCATATGTGAAAAAATATTTATCCATAAATCAATGTCTTGAGCAATTAGGGAAATTGTTATCCATTCATTAATGAAATTATAGGATCGAGTAGTTATTTCTCAATCAAGAAATTACCATTAATTCTTTTACTATCATATTCACTATTTAAGGTAGTTTGAGCAAAATATCATTTTACCTAGAAATCAATGAATTTGGTCTCATTTTAAAGAAAAATATCTCACCCTTCTAATGACACCAAAAATTTAACCCCTTACCATATTACTTTCGGATATATTTGCCAAAGTATAACAGCCCTTTTACATGGGAAACGGTACGTGCATGCACTCTAGAGAGACACTAGTTACAAAATGAGGTATTTCTAACACTTAGATGTCGTAATAAAACTAAAAGTGTGTAGTTTGTATGTTTTCTCAACTATATTTGAAAATTAATCAAATTGCCGCAATAGAATCTTGGGTATCACAAAAAACCTTCCATTTTGAAGGAGTTTCAAACGCACCGCGCGAAAAAAATGAGTCAAATCAAAGACATATTTAGATATTTTCATTTAATTACTCACAATTTCTGTTATACAAAACTGTATTATTGCATCATTAATAATGCTATATTTAATTGATGTGTCCTACAGCTAGTTATTTTAAAACGTATAATTCGAATATGGTCTCTATTATGGCTAGAGAACTATCTCGCTCGGACTACCTTAATCTACATATCTGTGTTTGAACTGAGTACCTGAATGAATTCCCTGGTTCTGAGATGATTCTGTGGTATGAAGTGTGTTCTGGCGGAACTTAGGGGTGATTTAAAGTAAAAAAACAAACCTATCTGGTTCAGCAGTTGTTTATGTTTTTAATGACATCTGTTTTCGATAAAAGTAACACATTGGCCAGATGTAACACTTTATACACTATGGTTGCGATGAAATACACATAAAGGTACTGGTTGGATGAGAGACGTTTTCCATCATGTATTGAAAAACGTAGGAAGATAAAGTTTTGAATGTATATAGGCAACACTAAATTAAATAAAAAAAATTAAATAATATATATGCGATCAACGATGCGATATTACGAGAGTTCAGTTACTAAATTGGCGAAATTAGAGTTCAGCGGAATTCCCTGGGACTTGTACTAGAAAAGCAGAAATTGGATTGTAGGAGCGGAGCTGATTGGTTTAATAGGCATGTATTTTGGACATGAATCTAGAAAAATAAAAAGAACATCCATTACGGATAAAGGGTATGATGGATTTTTTTAGTGATTACGGAGGTGGTCCCTTCAATTATAAAATTAGAGGTTGAGATTTGTATCAAAGGAGTCATCCAATGAACCAAATTTTCATTGTAAAATCAAGTATATGACAAAGGACTTGCATTGTATAGAATGTAGCCATCACCCCGACGCATGAATATATATTATGGATTGTTATCTTGTAGCTAAAAATCTGTTGTCTAGATTTCCGTAAACAAACAACTTTTTGGAAAGTGGTGCTGCCTTGTGATGAAAGACGGAAGTTCAAATGTAAATACAGTCATAGTATGTAAATAAACACGTCGTACTGGTTTTATCATGAATATACCTGGGTTTTACTTACAATTAATGATAATGCAGTGGATAAAAATGTATTACTACACGCGGGACGTATTTATCACTTTTTTAATATCGTCCGGTCTACAGATATATTTAATTCCTCTCCAAATTTAATTGCATAATTCACAATTAACTTCTTAGCACTTCGTGAATATCGCTTTGCGGAAATTTAATAATAATGCAAGGTGAATTCATGAGTATTCCCAATGGCCATCATTGCAGTGTAGGTAAGAAGGAATGCACTTACCGCGCGCCGCCTGGAACAGATTCTTATTTTTCAATTCAAGTCTCCTATTTTGGGTCCTCGTAGACGCATACCCTGTTTTGCAGCCAGGTACAAAGGAAGTTCTGTTTAAACAAGGGATTCTAAATTCTTTATTTAAGCTTAATGCATTCAAATTAGAATGAGAGTCTGGCAAAATTCGTCGTCTGCACACGATGGATGTTTCATAAACCTCTTACACATTTTCTGTAATAGATATTTCCTCTCTAGCATTTTCAAAGTAACTTTTAGATCACAAAAATAGCAAGATATTATTCAAAGCATCAAGTAATTCATATCTCCTCGATCGTTATTGAATATTCACCACAGTCTCAAGTTAGCAACAGTTAAGTACGTCTATTTACAATAACAACAGAAAAGACCCTAATCAAAGTGGCGCCGAAGACTGGGTGAACTAAAAGTGGAAATTTAAGCAACACGTAGCCTAGGCAACAATTCCAAACATCTAAATCTATAATATATATTCATGCCCCGACGTTATCCCGATATGCAGCGATATGTGTTCACGGAGTCCGCGGCGCCCTGTCTTGCCTGTCGGAGAGGAACGAGTCTCCCGCTCAGCATTGCTTCAAACACACGCCTCTCTCTCTCTCTCCCTTCAGGGCTACTTTCTCCGCCTGCATTCCTTCGGAGGCTGTCCGTGTTTTGCGAATCCGTGGCGCGTATGTGTGAGCGTCCATACACCAACACCCAACGCCCTCCCACGCCCCACCAATCCCAACTTCGATTCGACTTCTTCCGCATTCACGTGAGTTCATCACTCTTTCTCTCCATTCCTCCGCGGGTTGAAATGCTGAATACAGAATTTAATGATAGCTTACACCAAGATCTCTACAAGATAGGCTATGGTAGGGTATTATCATTCCCACTTCTATTTTAAATTATGTTGCATAATAACTATAAACAAGTGGGAAGTTTTCCCTTCTAAATGAAGCAAAATAATTTAAAATAGAAGGAGGAATTCTTGTCGCCCAGCCTCTTGTTGATTCGATCGTCTATTGTCGTCTGTTATGGTTGCTAAAGCAGAAGCAGAGGTACCTATCCGTATTCAAGATAAGTACCGTATTTATTATATTTTAATTGTCGTTGCAGCGCTTTCGCCCATATCTAGAATTGTTTAGAATGTAAAATAAGTGATAAATCCTAAATTTGGTGACCATCGGACAAAAACTGGCGAAATGATAATACCCTCCTACTATAACCGAGAGATCTGTGGCATAACTAGTTTTATATTCCAATCCAGTCCTAAAATAAATAATGACCTTAGGTAAATTTTTTCCCCTACATCTACACCTTAATTAATTTGTTCCTTAGGCCTTTTAGGGAGATCGACTCTGGAAGCTTTTTGTTCTTTAAACAGATATCATGTAGGTGGACTAATGGACCATGGACTAATGGAAAAGGAATCATAAACGGATGTTGATCTTGCATTTACGCCATAGTTTGTACCGAAGGTATGCCTGTAGATCAGATGTGCATGCGAAAATTCTTCAGAATAGGGCGCTTTGGATGTTCTTTTACGGTTGTTATGTAATGTCACCGTGTGTTCTTCCCCTCCAATATATATTTTCCCCGTTCTTGCTCAACCTACAACAATCTCGATTAAGTGTCAACGAGTTGTCACAAGTGTACAAAGGTAGAGGAAACGTTTTCGTCTCATTCATTTACTGCGCCTTTACATGAATGGTTTATCCTGGCCAAAGTTTCATTTAGGTCCTTTCCATGTATTTGATATTGCTTGAAGAGAATATCCGAGCAAGGCTGCAGCTTTGCATTATTAAATTGTTTGAGGTTTAGGTCATTCATCAGTTTGTTAACTTCAGGTGATATTTATGGCTTCGATCGGCGTTTCATTCCCGCCGAAGTTGTTGTTGTTTCCTTTCTGTTTTCAAGGAAGACGATAGCCAGACGTATTTTAAAAAGCTATGCTCCGCGTTCCTCCGTTCTGCTGATTGAAAAGCGACGATGGATCCGAGATATACCTAAGCACTGCGCTTCAGATTGCCAGTCTAAAAGCTACCCTCGTCTAGTTGCTGTCTAGCTGGAGCCTTATTCTTGGCTGAAAGCTCTGTGTTAGCAAGTTCGTAGCTGTGGGCATCTGCATCGCAGCTACTTTAATCCAATCGGAGGGTACTGAGTACCTTCACTCCTCACTTCCTATGTCATCATCATACTAAAGCACATACATACTCAACACGCCTCACTGTTCCCTTTCTAGTTGTAAATTATTATTAGAATTTCATAGAATTTTTATTTCCTTTCCTTTTATCATGTGGTAATATTATTTCAGTACCCGATTCAATATGCAGGCTACTTGTAGGTATTTTTTATGTTGCTGTTATGACTGCAATAACATAAGTGAAATTAAATAAATTGAAATAAAAGTGATGCACGATGATTACTTTTGGCATGTGCACAAATATATTAAGAATATTTTTTTAAGAGTTAATACTCTTCATGTATAAAGAGCGTTGAGGGATTGGAGGTCGGGCTTTGGACCCTTAGATTATTTTTTCGTCAATCTCGAGTTAATAATAAGAGTTACATCTTTCACCAATCTCCATTCTCTATAAGATACATAAGTTGCTCATTGAATGGGAACAGCAGCCAAAGCAGTCGGGACCCTTATGTGAGGTTCCCCCTCACCCTAACAGTCACCGCTTATCACTTCGTCACCCCCCGGTTTCTTATTCAGTTTTACACTGACACATGCATCTTTCATTTATCCTTTACATTTAAATGTTTTGACTCAGAGTGACTGTAGTATGATAGCCCTGTAAAGAAATATCTAGTGGGAACCGCGGAAACTAAACTCCAAAATAATAAAATATAAAATAAATAGACAGCAAACGCCATAAAGGAGTGTACTTTAAGCATGAAAATAAATACATGGTTTGCGTTCGCTTGTTTTGATATAAATCAAGCATGTGAAGGAGTATGTGTGAGAAAAATTACGCAATTATCGGCTGTAACTATTAAGTTCTCTCCATTCAAACAGCATCACATGATAAATTATTTATCAAGTAATATTCTGTAGTTTTAATATTCAAAAGACATTATGTACTTATTGACTAGTTTCGGGCTCATAATACTCATCCGTAAAGGTGTAGGAATCGGTCGGCTTTCTTACTTCTGTCATGTAGAAAATTAAGAGAATCGATTTTTCGGTGATAATAAGGGAAAAGTCGTGTGTTAAAAATTTACAAAAATTAATTAGCCTTGATCATTTCGATATGTTCCCAATTTATTTTTACTTTAGAGCACACCCTGCAGGGTCCTGGCGAAATATATTTCGCTTAGCAAACATATATTGTAATAATAAATGTCGAAGATAGGTCTTGTATTTGAAAAGGACTTCGATTTCACGTCCCAATTCATCTCCGAGAGCAGGGCTCTATGCGAAAGTAATCGCAAGGCATGTCCACTGTGTAGGTCACGCACTCGTCGTTCGAATCTAAAGATTTAGATCCAACTACTCTCTCCCGCAGATGAATTCCCGGATTTCAATCACTGGATACACATTGATTGGGTTGACGTTACAGCGTGATGAAGTCCATTGAAACGCGCGGGGATAAAAAATAAACTTTTACCCCATGCTGCCGCAATAATCCTAATTCCCTCGTTAGCTCACGTTTTCAATCGAGTGACGCTTCTCGGGAGCGCCACCAAACGCCAGCCTTTCAATCTCCTCTATCTCCTCACCCAATCCATTTTTGTGCATTCGTTAGCCATTCTGGCATTGCCAGTAATCTCATTTCATGAATCATGCATTATTTCCATGACTAAAGAAGAAAATGAACTGAGTTTCATATATTATCTATTTCTTAATTTAAATTCGCAGTATCAAATTACGTATCTTATGCTTGAAGTAAAGAAACTCTTCATTAAAATATTTCGGGGTGTTTAATGACATACGGCATCAAGGCTTGAACTGCATCCACAGAGGGAAAAAGAAAATTCTATGCAACTTATATTGGTTGCATTATAACAATTCTAAGGATGCAATGACAAGAAGAACAAAAAAAACGTCCAATGGTTGAGGAAAAAAATGATGAAAACTGTGCGAAGCAAAAGATGAAGAAATCGGGTATTCATTATGGGCAGTGTACTGACATCATTATCGCAGCGGCATAGTATCTGGTTTCCTTGCATCCTATAAAACTACCTAAAGATTGAAGAGGCATGGGATACTCACTCGTCAACCAATTGGCGCTACAGTATTGAATCACATAGTTCCATTACGGGTCCAAGTGAATCTTTTCTCATGAGACTAACTTTACTACCAAAATCAACAGCGATGATAATTTTCATATCTACAATTTGTGTTCGAGGATTTTGCTGAGATCCTGCATTATTTGATACTAATGGCTGTTTGATGATTGACAAGTACGATTTACAAAGGGCGTACCTCAGGAATGTTGTCGAATGCAACTCACGCTGTCTGAAGTGCTAATTTTCTCTGGATCGCTCGTCGTCTTCGCATGCCAACAGAAAATTAGCGATTTTATTATAATGTATTTAAGTACGGGTGTCTGTCACATGTATTCATCAAAGTTATCCTCAAATTTGTTTTTCTCAGGTACACATCTCAATTCTAAATTTTGGCTCACTTGCATTAATATTTCAAAACAAATCTGAAAAATATCTATATTGACAGAGCCAGAGAGTAATGGCGGAAATTTAGAGACAGTAGATTACAAATTATTTGATAGTCTCAAAATGCAAATTTCCATTCAAAGGCATTGATATCCGAATCAAATATAATTGTGTCACCGGCAGCAAGAGCTGCGTCACCCATGAAATCTGTTGGATATGGAAAAAGCCATGACGGTAATTTTGTTAAACTTACCGCGACATCCACTACCTTGTGAATAAATGCATAAAAGTCAGGCATTTCCGGAATTTCAGATTTTTTCCAAAGGCCTTCTTAGTATTATCAGTGTGTTTCAATGTCGACCAAAGATTCTAAAATATCGTGTCATAATCTTGGCCACGGTTAACTACACCGGAGAAATACTAAGTATTCTATCTTTCAAAAATAGTACTTCAATTACTATAAAACCATAAGTTTACAGGGGGTCGGTCGGGTTGGTGTGGTGGCTGGAGTACTCGCCTACCATACCGGCGGTCAGGGTTCAAATCCCTGCAGAGGCGAATGTTTTTCAGAGGGAACCCGATGCCTTCTTGATGTCTTGTGGAGGGCACTACAAGTACAGTACTCCGTCTGTCGGATGGGATGTTAAACCGTGGTCCCCTCGGGGCCTTTCGTTTAGAGCAGGCTAATGCCGAAGCCGGGTTTCTATCCACCCTTCCTCCCATACCTATCCCCTATGGCGCGAATGACCTTAGCCGTTGGTCACCTCCTCAATTATCCAAATCCATCCTTCTATTTTTAATTTACATTTACCCTAAAGCGTGGTTTTATAGCCTCTGAATCTAAACAGGTATCTAAATATTATCTCACAATAAAAGCTGAATTAATGCGTTCTACCCTCTCCATTATCTTCAAGCCAACTAACTGATTGTGTGGTGTAATACGAATGACCTTAGCACTCACTAATATTTTAAGTAAATTAAGGAGTGATGTATTTTCTGAGCCCCCTGAAAACCTTGTGGAGATTCCGATGTAATAGTCTAGTTAGACTACCAGTATAGAAATAGAGTATTCTTCAGCTAAACAGTGAGTATTCAAATTTCATTTGTTCCTGAAAAATTATTAACTATTTAAGCTACAACGAAGACAATATTTCGATGGAGTGTCAAGTTTATGATAAGTTGAATTTTTGTTTTATCGCCTTTCATGAGCATTCTAGCCAGCGAAAATACGCTAATTTTATGCATGCTTCATTATCGAAATGCTAAAATTATTTATTTTGTATTTTCCCAACCCAAGAACACTCGTTGCTTTTAAAAATTTTGCGGCAGCTAATGGAGTGAACGTTTTGGGTGAATATTCAACCACTTGAAACACGACCATTTTACGTGGCAGTCAGGATACAATGTATTAATTGCTGAAAAGAAACTTGTTAATTTCACGTTAACAGGACTTATTCACAACCTAAGTTTTTGAGCTTGTAATACTAAGCATTGTATTTGACTTGATAATGCCGCTCATCGACCTAACCTTGGTAGAAATTAAATCCGTTTCGTGTAAAATACACAGTTATTCATTTTAATCATGCTAAGACAATTGAGTCAAGTCAAAAAACCAAGAAGAACCAAGTCAATATTCTGGTTGATGACTGCTGTTCCTAAATTCAGGAGTAATAGTCTAAGTAATAGTCGGAGGCATTAGCATTAGATTGACATTTGTTTTATCGTAATAAATTAGATTGTTTGACGAAAGCTACTCTTAAAAGCATTGCTTTCTAATATTGATGCAATTTTTGTACAAATATTTGCCCTGTTTTTTACACCACTCTCTTGATCATCATTCCGTCTATCTATTAAAAAAATCTCCATATGAGCAAAAAATACATTATTAAGCACGCAATTCATTGAATCTAGGCCGGAAACATAACCTTACTTTGTATTAGATGTATTCCTAGCCTCCCTTCCAGTCAGCACCCTGGACGGTCGTGATTCATTTTAAAGGGGATAAAGATAAATTCCCATATTTTTTGTTATCACTCTCTCTCTCTCTCTCTCTCTCTCTCTCTCACCCTTCACTTTTTCCGTCGCTCCGCGGATGACGTCCGAATATGACGTGCCCGCGCATTCACGTGATGCCTCAATCGCCGTTGATCGAGCGTTGCGTGGCAGTGTCCGTCCCGCCCGCATCCAATCACCCGTATCCGAGGTTTTCGGCCAGCCTCCCTCTCTCTCTCTCCTCACTCACATTTGCCTCCGGGCGAAGTATTACGATGTTACGTCACTCGAGTTTGTTCCGAGTTGTTGAGAGAAAGGGAGCGAAAGGGCTTGAAAGGGTCACCTGGTCATATTGCTTTAATATTAAGCACTCCTGAGACTTTGAGGGGAAGAAAATTGTGGGAAGATAGGAGTACATGGAGAGGCATCGTAATCACCCAGACCTGGCAGTAGCTGGAACGGGATCCGGATATGTGTTATAATAATAATAATGTGTCTTTATTGGAGCGAGATTAAGAGTAAAGAAGTCCTTTATTCCATCTAATCCTTCGTCAGATAAATACATGAAATAAGTGTGAAGAAAGATATATACATTTGTGGGAAAAACGTAAGGAAGTAAGGAAGAGAATATCCTTGATGAAAAAACCCACTGCAGGAAAACACCCACACATGAAGGGGAGTGTAAAAAACCTGCTAAAACCTACAGACAGATTAAGCCAATGTAACACAAACAAAGCAAAAAAAATCCATGAAAAATACGTGAATGATAATAATAATGAATGTATGTATGTGTGTGACTTTAAGGCTTCCATATATCTGTATCATATTGTTGGGCCAACGTGTGTAGTAGGAAATCAATGTATCACTACGGTCAAATATTTCTGACAATGAGTGCTCTTGGTTTATGCCATTTACCTGAGATTCGATCTTGAAATCGACCGATATTTACAAAATTCATTAAAATTTTTACCAATGATTGAACCGAACAAATTTTCAATTGCGGGACTTTTTACGCTGGGTTTTTTTTTTCCTATTAGGGTTTGTAATGGTATTTGCTAATGAGCCTTTCCGTAACCACCTTAACCGTAATATTTCTATGTACGAAAGCATTCTGATTCGTGAAAAATGGTTCCTAGATTTTCAAAATAGTCTAATTAATTTACTAAGGCAAACGTATGAATTTTATGTACTCTCCGTCAAACAGCGATATTGACTCAGAATTTTATTCTCAACGCATCCACCTCTTGTATCTGTGTAAGTTGCGACCCTTAAATCTTTTCTTATACATAACCAGCGAAAATATTAATTTTTTTCCAGATCTCACTCATTGTCCCATGAATTCTTGAGACAGTTGCAAATAGTTAAATTTAATCCATTGCCTAAAGTGCCTAGAGTGATGGGACGCCTATCAAGAGAGTCGGATACTAAACCGGGTAAATATTTTTAGGACGTGTCCAGCTAAACCAAAATTGCATGATTATTAGAAAACAATGTTTTTAAGAGTAGCACTCATCTATAAATCTAATTTCTTACGATAAAACAAATGCCAATCTAATACTAATGCCTCCGGAATTAGCCGATTACTCCTGAGTTTAGGAACAGCAGACATCAACCAGAAGATTGACTTGGTTTTTCTTGGTTCTTTGACTTTGACTCAAATTTCTTAGCAGTGAGCCACTTATTTCTTTCATACTTCCTTTTTTTACGAAATCAATAGTTTGCTTAATGTATATTTCAATATTGGTCTTCATAAGCTATTCTTCCCCGTGGCTGTTACTTCAATTAACGTTATCAAAAGGCTGTAATTAATTAGCATCCATGTAATAAATTGGTCAGTTGAACTTTTAAGAGGTTTCATTCAGAAACTTTTCTTCCCAGCTCTTGGAAGTACTTCTTTGTTGGTGATTATCTATCTTCGTCCATTTGATCTCCACATTGATATCCTTTTACAAATTTCTATTGCTTCCAATCTTTCTCATTTTTCCAGGTTGGCTTTCGAGCATGTTACTTACATGTATTTTATTGAACTAATTGATTACTTTCGAGCTTAATCCCTACTTTCGAGATTGAATTAAGGTAGTCGGATCGAGATAGTTCCCTAGTCATGATAGAGACCATATTCGAATTATACGTTTTAATTTCACCAGCTGTGGGACACATCAATTAAATATTTCATTATTAATGGTGTAATAATATAGTTTTATGTGACAGAAATTGTAATCAATAAAATAAAATATCTAAATAAGTCTTTAACTTGACTTATTTTTTTCACGCGGTGCGTTTGAAACTCCTTCAAAATGGAATGTTTTTTGGGAATTTGGAGTAATATGTAGTATATTAAAAAAGTATGTACTGCAGGATTATTCCAGGACACTCGGTCAGCGTTCAATACGCTGTGGAGAAAGTCAACTTAAGGTAGTCCGAGCGAAATAGTTCCCTAGTCATATTAGAGACAATATTCCAATTATACATTTTAATTTCACCAGCTGTAGGACACATCAGTTAAATATTGCATTATTAATGGATGCAATAATATAGTTTTATATGACAGAAATGGTAAGTAATTAAATGGAAATGTCTAAGTCTTTAATTTGACTCATTGTTTTCGCGCGGTGCGTTTGAAACTCCTTCAAAGCGGAAGGTTTTTTGTGATACCCAAGAACGTACTGCGGTGACAATATGATTAATTTTCAAATGTAGTTGAGAAAACATACAAAATACACACTGTTAGTTTTTTTACGACATCTATGTGTTAGAAACACCTAATTTTGTAATTAATGTCTCTCTTGAGTGCATGCACGTACCATTTCCCATGTAAAAGGGCTGGTAATTTATTTGAAAAATATCTCCGGAAGTAATGTGGTAAGGGGTAGAATTTTTTTTCATTGGATAGGTGAGATATTTTTCTTTAAAACGAGATCAAATTAATTGATTTCTAAGAAAAATGATATTTCGCTCGGACTACCTTAAACACGCCCTTAGGGATTTTGTTTGGCAAGCTATGGCAAAATGCATTCATGAAAAAGACTAGTCTTGTTTGCGTGATTAATGTTTGTGATTAGGGTGAAAGGAATCATCGGATTTGATCGATGACCATGGATAGAATAAAAAGGAAAGTGTAATTGGTTGTCTTTTGATTCGCGTTCATTGGAATAGAATTGTGTAAGCGAGGAGACGTAGGAGGCGATGTGGGCCGTGCGCCGGGATCCGCTCTCAGCGGTTCGGGAGCAGTGTGCCGCGCGGTATAAACTTGAAAAAAGGAAGGAAAGAAGGGAGGTATGGAAGTAGGGGTGTGTGGGTGGGAGGGGGGAGGAGGAATGGATGAGGGAGGGTGGGTGGCGTAGTGGGGGGGAGGAGGGAAGTAAGGAGGAAAGGCTTTCGATGCGAGCGGCTGTGGCTGGAGGGAAGTAAGGAGGGGGGAAGTCGAATGGGGAGTGTGGGAGGCGTGGAACGTGAAAATGTTTGGAAAATTTAATTTTGGACGCTGGAGAGTGTGAGTGTGCTAGTGTTGTGGGGCCGTGTGTTGGCGCCCGAGGAGCATGGGCCACGAATGTGGTGGATTGAATGCACGGGCGTGCTTGCGTGGAAGGAAAGGAGGGGAGTGGAGGGTGACGCGTCGCCTAGGTGAATGGAGGATTCATTAGCCGTGCGCGCGCCGTTCAGCGTTCCTATTCGACACGGACGTGCGCCGCGATGCGACAGGAAGCAATGCGAGCAGATAAGTGTGGAGGACATTCATCCACAAACTGCCGATTGTGACGCTGCGAAGGCGTGTGACAGGAGTCGATAGACACCAGGGTGACAAGGAAATCAAAGTGACCCGGGAAATTACCGACCAATATGGCTAACATCACTTTTAGGCAAGATTCTTAAACACATTGTAGTTAGTAATATTATCACATTCCTGGATAATCGTAACTTCTTACATGGCAGTTGTGCACGGCTTCCGTAAAGGCAGGTCCTACGAAATACAGCTTGTTCTCTTCCTTCATGATATCCTAAAATCAGGTGAATCGAATAAGCGAGTCGACGCGATATTCCTTGATTTTAAGAAGGCATTCAATTTCATTCATTCAAAAGAAGGATTTCAAGAAGACAAGGTTCCTCACAAAAAACTCATTTATAAATTGCAATTATGCGGAGTTAATAGAAAAATAGTGAATTGGATAAGTAAATTTCTCAGTGATCGAAAACAAAAAGTAGTTATTGATGGTCTTAGCTCTGATAAGGTCGAAGTCACATCCGGTGTTCCTCAAGGAAGTGTGATCTGCCCTCTTTCATCCATGTGGCGACCGTAAATGGTGCCATCATCTTTTAACTTATTGCCAAGGAGGCCTTGCTGATTTGTTAATGTTTATGTAACTAAGTCAGAGGACTGAGATTGTAGTGGACATTTATAAAGGCTCTAATAAATTCATTTGATAAACGTGGAGATCTCCTCACCTATCTCCACATTCATTATTTATATTAATGACCTAAGTTCAAGAGTTAGCAGTAAATTAAGATTATTTGCAGACAATACGGTTATCGACCGTGAAATCAGCGAAGACACGGACTTTGAAATTCTGTCATTTGACCTTACCAACGTTCATTCGTGGTGCCAGGAGTGGAGGTTAGAATAAAATATCAGCAAATGAACCACAGTTCACTTCCTGTGAAAGTCATCACAAAAATGTCATACCTATACTGTGGGTGGAGTAAACATAAAATCTTCAGATACAGTAAAATATCTTGGAGTTACTTTAACATCTAATGTATCGTGGGGATTACACATACAGAACATATGTGGCGCAGCATTAAAGAAACTAGTTTTTGTTAAACGAATAATTGGAAGGTCATCGAATGAAAAAGTAAAAGAGAGATTCTAGCTCGCTCTGGTAAGGCTACATCTCGAATACGCCGCGAGCATTTGGGACCCTGGTCATAAATATTCAACCAAAAAAATTAATAAAATACAGAGGAACGCAACGAGCTTCGTTAAAAACTGCTACGAGCGTACATATAGTGTTTCACCACTTTTAGAGGGATTAAGGTGGGAGCCCCTAGAGACTCGGAGGCTACACGCTGGGCTTAGGTTGCTTGTTAAATTCAGAACTGATATTTTTCAGAGCGACATAGAGAATATTATCATGACTCCTCACTACATCTCTAGGTCTGACAGATGCAATAAAACAAGAGATATTCACTGCCAAACAGATAGGTACAAAAACTCGTTCTTTCCGTACTGTATGTAGCCACAATAAAAATTGAGATCCACTAAATACACTCCTATAATACATGTCACCATTTCATCTCCCAAAACTTACATCTTTACACGGCTGGTGACCTAACTCCCCCTGCCAAACGCCCTTGCGGTGGCTCGCAGGGTATTATGTAGATGTATATGGTGACGGATACAGTGGGGAGGGATAGGATGAGATATCTTCTTCTATATGAGGACCCCAGAAGTCAAGGGGTCTAAGTAAAAAAATCGTTGTTCTGAGAAAACTTAAGTCAAAGTTGAAAATGTTTGGTACAACCCACTAAGTAGTTAAGAGGCATTACCCTAGATAGCAGCACCTGTCAAAAAAATCACTTGGATCCCTTTACCACCTAAAAGATTTATATTTTCACATCCCATTCCTGTACCTAACTTATTTTTTTCAAAAATGACACTTAGACCCCTTGACTTCTGGGGTCCACATATCATCTCATAACTGAGGAGGCTTTTAGGTTAGATTCCAAAATCGTTCATTTGTATGCCTTGTTTATGACGTATACACATTCCGTGCAGTATTAACATATTACTATAACTTCAATAAATATATGAAATTCGGCATGAAAATATTCATTTTGCTTCACTTAGATTAGAACGCGGTTCTATCAACTACTGGTAAGGTTTGTTAGTCAGTGGCAATACCAAGCCAAACCGATAACTTGAATATCCGGGTTCGAATTATAGTCATGCCAAATGATTTTTTCATGGTAGATTTCAACCTCTTGGTGTATGCCTTTGCAGCCGCACGCGTGACTTTGACCCACGATATTTTTGTTCAACGAAATGCTTATAAGATTTACTAAATAAAAATTACTATTTGATGGAGAGTCAGAAATGATCTGGATTTTGCTTTTACGAAATGAGGCAGGATTATTGAATTGAAGAATACTGATAGAGAACTACAACGAAAAGAGACATATGAAGTGTAGCTAAATAAAAGATGTCAGGTTTTGGACATTATGTAGGGGTGAATATATATTATAAGAGACTTTTTGTTCTAAACTCTTACGGAAACAAAGGCATTGCCGAAACCTTTCAAAACCTAATTAAGCTGATTTCTCGTGTCATCTAGCATAGCTAGTTTTTTTATATAGGTACCTTTTTCATACGATAAAAAAATGTGAAACTTTAAAGGACAAGCAGATTTTTGTCATCATTTGGATTGTACAGGGTCAATTTGTGGGTAATTTTGTAATGCGACAGTTTTTTTTCAGATCAGACTGATCTTCTCTATAATCTAGGCATGCATAGTTTTTCAAATAATACCAAATTTCTCTGCAGAGAATGCGATACTTAAGAGACTAAAGGTACGTTTTCATGAACACGTTTCAGACGAAGAAACGCGAAAGCGAGATCCTCAGCCAATCAGAAGCCCAGATTTCTTCGCATAAGTTCGCGTAAGTTCGCGTAGAGTTGCGTCACCCGAGTTGAAATATTTATAACTTTCGACGCGTGGAACGTGCAGAATCACAAATATGGCTGACTGGCAAAGTGTAGGTTCTATGGATGAAATCATCATCTCCGAAATTCGAGAGAAGTTCACGTTCCTGTACAATTATAAGGACTATCGATACAGGGATATAAACCTATGAAAGAAGGCGTGGAGGGAAAAGGGATTCAATTGTGCCACTGCATCCATTCCTTTCTTTAACAAACTGCACGCTAATTAGCTCTCAGAAAGTAGGCGTGCGGATGAGCGGAATTAAGTTGTAGAGGAAATCGAATAACAAAAGCTATTGCACTTGGATGGAGCTAGATAACTATCAACACACAATTATCAACAATAGGTTGTATAGCAATAAACACACACGGTCGTCACGCTTCTTTTTCTTTTCCATTTCTTCTCTGCTATTGATGGCGCGTAGGTATCTCCTTCGCCTACGCGTAGGTTCGCTTGCATGCAAACGGTTCACGCGAAGAAATAACGCGTCTCGCCGCGCACGTGCGCGTCTGACACGTCCATAAAAACGTAGCTTAACTGTCCATGTTAGCCGGTGAGAAAGAGGAATGAAATATAAATCAGTGTAGGACAGCCATGGCGCAGCAGGAAATTTGATTGTCCTTCACTCTCACAGTCAAACGTACCCTCGCATGCATCTGGGCGCGTAACGAGTGCGGTCGCGGTCCTCGGTGACCTCACGACTCGGGGCTTATCACGTCCATTGATTTATCATGCTCGTTCCTCGCTTATTCCTTGTCACGATCCGAAATAGAAGCGGCAAGTTTTTTTTTTTTAATGCGTCATGTCGACATCTCATAGTAATTGCCCCCGAGTCGAGGGGAACAGTGGCGCAAATGAGGGAATTTCCTTAACGTGCAAGCGGACAGCGTCCCGTGAATCGGATTAATTCCGCTCTTTGAGTATGTTCACCGACTATTTATGGACTATGAAGGTAGCTCTCCAGGTCCAGTGGATTTCATGAGAAGAGGCTTCATTTCCAAACGAGACTCAAGGGGATCCTCTGCAAAATGGCTTCCTAATAAACCCTTTTCGCTTGAGGTGTTACGGAAATTAGTCGTAACCCTGGCTTCATCTCATCACACTGATGAGTCCTTATCCTTCCTTGCTACCCGTATATGACCTCGGCTAATGGGATATTTATGCGATGACAGAACTTGTGTTATCGCATTGAAAATGTCTGTGTTATGAATGGATCTCATTAAAGCTACTTATGTATTGTGTACTCATTTTGAGGATTAACGTAAGGTTGATACTGTGAAGGATAATTTCCCTCGTTTATTACCGAATATCTTCCTCAGCAATACTTCCCGTGTCAGGATGAAAACTAATCTTTCAATGACCTTTGTTGTCCACCCGTAGGACTGACCTTCTGTACTGATCCATTTTCATCCATAATGTCTTCATTTTGATCTACTAAGAAACAAGGACTCAAACAATTGCTGACAAGAGACGCGTCGACAGACAGTGTTGGTCTCGTATCAGTGTCGTTTTCTGAACTCTGGCACAAACCCAAAAAAGGGCGTCTGTAGTGACATCTTGTGGACACCTCAAACTCGAACATGGTAGGAATCTAAGTTCTTGTGTTGAAAAGAAAAAAATTCATTTTTCCATTGTTGAAATAAGAACGTCGAATTTTTGTACACGACATTGTGAAAATTCAAAATCTTAAAGAAACCAGAGCTGTCAGATAAAATAATAATAAAAATAATGCAAAATTATTATTAGGAAAAATTACAAAGATGAATAAAATCGTGACAATACATTATCAGTATCAAATTCAAACGTGAAAATAAAATTGAATCCTCAAATCGTGTTTTAAATCTCCACGTTCCGCTTAATAAGGCCCAACAAGAATGCCTCCGTATTATAGTTGAATTTCGTGGTGTTCCCTTCGTCGAAGGTGAGATCATCGACTCCCTTCTATGTAACGTTGGGCAACCGCTTGGTGTGGAAATCCGCGTGTCCGTCAATGAGTATCCATATTGCCTTAAAACTAGAGGCGACGTGTCTGGTTCATCCAACCCCGTGATTGTCCGCTTTCTTCTGTATTTGCTTGCCACTTAGATTGTCGCTGCCTGTTAAGGTAAAGAGATACTCCACTTCTGGCGTTACAGGCTTTAATCTTTCTCCAGAGGGCCCAGTGGGTTGTAATGACCCTCTCACTTTTTTAATCGTAAATTACATGCAGTTTCGCTGGGTTGAAAAAATTGTAAAAATTAAGCCGACATCATCAGTAAGTAATGAAAGATATTTTTCCCGAAAAGAAAACGGATCCAAACGCCCCACTGTTTCTTCGGAGGAGGATTCTGATTGGCTGAGATAGGATCAAATGAGTCGTCGAAATGAAAATTGTGTGAAAAAAAGTGAAACTGAAAATATATAGTCAACAGGATGAACTACCTTCAATAGCCCGGGAAATGATCATCACAAAAACACGGACGAGGATTATGACCCTACAATTTGCATGTTCTTGCGCCGTAATCAGCGATCGACATTAATTGTAATAAATCCAGTTCCAGCTACGTTTGAGACTGTCATACAAAAGTTATTTAGTTCACGGAAAGGAAGAGTGAATGAATCTCAATTTTAAATAAAATTAAGAAAATGCATTCAACTAGGCTGCTGAGTATTTTGATGAATATCACTTTCAATATATTTCTGTTCATTATTTATGGTAGAATGATCTCTGCATGGGGGAGGCGTATCCTTTAAACAAGAAACCTTTAACTTTTCCATGCTAATGAAAGGGAGTTGTAAAGCAGCCACTAGGTGACTATTTACTAATTGATGTATATCAAGGCTGAAGCTGACAAACGCTAAACTATTCTGCTAAACTTATAGTTTTTATTAAGGAAGAGTCAAATCCGAATGTCGATTCTCGATACCACCGATTCTCAGGATTATAATCTGTATCGAGAATCGATCGCCTAAAGTCGATTCCGATTCCATCGATTCCAGATAGATAAATATTCAAATCAAATATCATTTATCACATCATATTTGTTTCATCAATTTGTACTTTTTATCTACCTCAAAAAGCTGAGGATATATTTGCTATTTGTTAATGAATACTTTACTGAGTGAGTACTTTACTGAATGAGTACTTTTTGAGTGAATTAATTGTCTTTTTCATCGTTTTATTTTATTTCAGCCAATACTTGAATTTAAATAATAGTCGTACGCTACTGGTTTATCAATACCCCACCTGTAGTTAGAAATAAGAATCGATAAAATTGGAATCGAGAATCGGGAATCGATTTAAAAAAATCGAAATTGGAATCGGAATCGAAAAAAAGTGTAATCGACAACATCCCAAGTTTTTACATATTATTGCATATGATTGATACTCCCAGCTAATATTTTCTCCTGAATTTTCAAAATATCCAGCGCATCGATACTTATTAAATTAGTTCTGCTCACGAACATAAGTGAGAATGATATTTTATATTTCTGTCCGTTGCTGAAATTTTGATTATGAAAACGATTTACTCGTGACAATACATTATCTAATAAATGAAAACATCTTGCAATAATGTATTCTCAGAATGATTGTTGTTATATGTGATAACGGCTATTTAGTTTAGGTTTATTATGCACATTTCATTGAGATTCAAATTTTCAATTCAGTGAATTTAAGGTAGTCCGAGCGAGATAGTTCCCTAGTCATAATGGAGACCATATTCGAAGTATACGTTTTAATTTCACCAGCTGTAAGACACTTGAATTAAACATTGCATTATTAATGGCGCAATTATGTCGTTTTATATGACAGAAATTGTAAGTAATTAAATGAAAATGTCTAAATAAGTCCTTAACTTGACTAATTTTTTTCGCGCGGTGGTTTTGAAAATACATCAAAACGGAAGGTTTTTTTGTGATACCCAAGAACCTATTGCGGAGACAATATGATTTATTTTCAAAAACATTTGAGAAAACACACAAACTACACGCTGTTAGTATTATTACCACATCTAAGTGGTAGAAGTTCCTCATTTTGTAAATAATGTCTCTTTGCAGTGCATACACGTACCATTTCCCATGTAAAAGGGCTGGTATAATTTGGAAAATAACTCCGAAAGTAATGCCGTAAGGAGTTTAATTTTTGGTGACGTTAGAAGTATGAGATATTTTTCTATAGAATGAGACCAAATTCACTGATTTCTAGGTAAAATGAGATTTCGCTCAAACTATCTTAACTAGTCTAAAACCCAGTCAGGAAAAACGCACGAATTATCATTCTCGCATAACCAGGAATAAGTTGCACTGCTTGAGTGACGATGGAGCATTAAAATGAAATCGCGACGCATATTGAATTGCTTTGCACTCCGATTTCCCCTCCTCACCCCTCCGACGTAAAACTACTCCGCGAAATGGCAGATGGAGACATTATTGTCAGCCGTGGAGAGTACACTTCGCGAATGGAAATCTGAAAGCAGAGACAGAGAGAAAGCAGAGAGCGCATTTCTGCGGAAACCTTAGAGAAACAACGACAAGGATTTAGGGCAGACTGGAAATGTGTTGTTCTGTGAATTTTGTTGCCTTTCCACTGGATTTGCATGCATAGAAGCTGGCGGAGATGTTGCAGAAGTATTAATATTCCTTTGAATAAATTGTTTATGCTTGCAGACGAGTCCCAGATGTTGACATTCTTGGTGATAGATTGTATGTGCATGCTCTGAACATAGTCAGTTTATCGTAGGAAAATGACGAGATGTGTACACCCAACCATAGGCTGAAAGTCATCATTTACCTCTAGAATAATAAAGTCTCCAGATCTTGCAGTCTTCAATCCCATCATTATAATTATAGTTCTCATAAATTTAAAAACTCTCCAGATTTTGTCTTTTAATCCAGGATATAAAGTAGTTATCCTAAAAATCGCTTGATACCAATCTTTTTGTCAAGAATATCTTATTCTGAGATATTAATTAAGTTATTTCATGTCATAAATAAAATATTTTATGTATTAAGTTTATATTGATCCTAGTATACGGCCCAGAATAATAGCAGCCAACCATGGATTTTGACAGCCCGGCATTTGACGCAGTGATAGCATAACTTGTTAACCGGCCTATACTCAATCAACAGCTCTTACTAACAACTACTTTATGCAGTAAATACCCGGTAAATATCATACGAAGCTGAGTCAATGTCTGAAATGCAGATGAGTGCATAAATTATATAGATAGATGTTATTTATTCTTGTCTGAATTTTTGCGAAAAAGACAAGTTTTCGAACCTAAATTCGAACTTTTCATGTTGAGGAATGATACTTATTCTAAAGATATTGTTTTAATGTTTGAAATACGCCCTTACTATCATTTACACCTAGGGATGAAATTCGCAATGAAAAAATCATTTGATTCAATTGGGAAAGAGGGGGTCGAACTCTCCATTGAAATTCGCCTTGAAGGAAGCTGAGTTCGAGATTAAATTAGTTTGAGCGAAATCTCATTTTACTTAGAAATCAATGAATTTGGTCTCATTTTAAAGAAAAATATCTCACCCTTCTAATGAATGCAAAAATTTAACCCCTTACTAAATAAATTTTGGAGATATTTTCCAAAAAATACCAGCCCTTTTATATGGGAAATGATACGTGTATGCACTCCAGAGAGACATTATTTACAAAATGAGGAACGTCTAACACTTAGATGTCGTAAAAAAACTAACAGCGTGTAATTTGTATGTTTTCTCAACTATAGTTGAAAATTAATCATATTGTCACCGCTGTAGGTTCTTGGGTATCACAATAAACTTTCCGTTTTGAAGGAGTTTCAAACGCACCGCGCGAAAAAAATGAGTCAAGTCAAAGACTTATTTAGATATTTTCATTTAATTACTTACAACTTCTGTAATATAAAACTATACTATTGCACCATTAATAATGCAATATTTAATTTATGTGTCTTGCAGCTGTTGACATTAAAACGTGTACTTCGAATATGGTCTCTATTATGACTAGGAAACTATCTCGCTCGGACTACCTTAAACGGAGGCATTGGAGATGGAACTGAGTGACACAGCTGACTGGCAATTTGGAAATTTGGGTCCGAATCCCGGTCTATTTAAGATAATTTCATAGCTAATTTCATCCCTTGGTGTTAAGGCACACGTACGAGTGACTTCGTACCATTATTTGTATATTCTATTATTAGAAAATTACATTTATGTAGGTATTTCTATGTAAAATTCCACATGCATATGCATATAATTACGGTAAGTTGCATATAATTGGTAATCAATGACATGAATATGTACTCGAATACGATGATGAATACATGTTTGCATAGTGGACACATATAATTCCAAAATTGCCCGAGACTAATTTTCTTTATATACTCATTAGGAATGCTGTAATGTCCAGAACGGCTTTTACATAAGTTCAGTGCTTTCCCAGTGCTAAATATTGGTGTCTTAATCGAAGTTAAGGAGAGACTGAGTTAATGAGAATTCTCCGTCCCCTAGGTTAATAAAATATTGCTAGGTAATAATCGCTATATCAAACCTTAAACGTTTTAATCATTATGTAGGAAAAACTTTGGAGAAAGCTCATTTATAGTTTGAAGAGAGGAATCTTCTATTGGCATAAAAATTATAAACAGCGACTCATACTTTTATTCTGATGATGTTGATAGTTTATGGTAACATGCATTTTACTACATATATAAGTAATGGATCTTTTTAAAATGCAGGCACATGGTTAACTATGCTGCCGAGGATCGCTCTGTGCATGATATTAGTATTAAAAAAATATTTTTAGCGCCTGCTGTATATTGATATATAGGTACAATTAAGGTAGATATATAGGGACTCTTAAGGGACATTCATGATTCACATTGGGAAACTTATTTTTCTTTTAATCCTAGAGGGCAACGAAAAATTGTAGTGGAGCAAAATATTTTCATGCTCGTTAACTCTATTTCACAGATATTTATATCACAAACTATAAGTCATGATTTCAAACGCAAACTCAGATTCCATATGCATATTTATATTGACATTCAATATAAATTTTTCATTGGCACACATTATGTAACTAAAGCACAAGTATTTATTTTATACACACATTCCCATCACGCCGTTCCCTTCCGGAGTAGGCACAGTTACAAAGTTTCACTCATAAATACATATTTTTAACCCTACCTCTGCTTCAATAATTTCCTCCATACTGACCTATCTTTGCAAACCTCTTTTGCCTCATTTACCCCCATACAATGCTTCATATACGCCATCCGGTTTTTAGGCAATCCAATGCTTACAGCATAATGCAGATTACGTGAATTCAGTTAGACGAGGTGAATAATTTAATCCTCATAAATGTGAGAGAAAAAGTCGAGATTGAGAAATAAATACATACATACATACCAATCACGCCGGTTCCTTCCGTGGTAGACAAAGTCACTCATCAAGTCACTCGTCACTCAAGTTTCACTCATAAATACATATTTGTACACCTAACTCCGCTTCAATAATTTCCTCCTTACTGACCTATCCTTGCAAACCTCTTTTGCCTCATTTACCCCCATAACTGCTTCATACACGCCCTCCTGTTTTTAAGACTCCTAACATTCCTCCTCCTAAGAATTTCCTCAACCACATTCAACCACAACTCTCTAGGCATACCTGTACTTCTCGCACCATTCATTTCACTCTTATATATCTGTTTCATTATTCGACTATCATCCATTCTCTCAACATGGCCAAACCAACGAAGCACACTCCTTTCATACACGTTCATTACTGGAGGATCTAACCCACATTCATTTATTACCCACTCATTCCTCACCCTATTCATCGTACTTTTGCCGCAAACACAAACAGTAATTATTTTATACATAATTTTATGAGTAAATTGATATTTTTTCGTGATTATCTGTATAAGTCCTATGAAATATTACCGAGCCCTTTCATATCCAGTATTTTAGTCGTAGTTATTCTACTTATTTCACTCTGAACGGTTCAATTTTGTCTACGGTGTCTATTTCACTCCATTCACTTGTGTAAATTGTTACTGTAATCAGTAGAGGGAATGCATTTCATTATTATCGTCATTGATGCGATTCCACGCTCGTTTCTTCAATTATGGAATCGCATGCCCTGCAAACCGATTACGGTTATAGGCGTTTGTTAGTCCTTACTACTAGTACTCTCCCTTCTCCAGCGCAATTAATGTCTCCAGTGGGATGCAAAGCCCAAGGGGTTTGTTGATATCTGGGGATTTAAAAGGCTCTCCGGGGTGAGTGAAAGGCTAGGGAATGTTTACTCCTAGCCAGGTATCAGCCAGCGGCCTTTTTTTACGCGGCGTCCAAAACAGCTTCACTGGGCGTGGAATCGGCGAACGAGGAAGGTAAACAAAAGAAGCATCCCGCCCTGTTTTCATTCCACTGCGCCGCCGTTCGGAAATCTACATTCGACCACCCGGGTGCCATGGCGAGGATTTGTACATGAAGGGCCGCGACGATGGCGCCCACGTTGTCCGGCGGCGACTCGCGGAAGCACTGCGAAGAGTAATCTTTGCTTCGGGAGGTGTGACCTTCGACATTGGTGTTTACCGAGATCGGTGCGCCCTAATATGAGGGGAATTAATGAGCATCGAGGAGGGATCATGTCTAAATTAGCAAGCCCTAGCAATCTTAAAACAGTTGGCTTTTCCTCAGGTGAAATGAATGTAAACAAAGTCTTAACAGGAGTCATCTTACGGTAATTGCTTCCCATTTATTACATAGACAAACGCACATAACTACGCTTAGGAAAATGAAAATCCTACTTAAGTGGCATTCAAATCCGCGACCCTTTCATTACAGATTTCATAACTTTGACGAGGCGTAAAAAATTTTTACACAATAACGAGGTGTCACAAGTACTAATAATCAGATCAAATAATTTAAAAATGCAACGGTCAAAATCCTCTGTCTCAATGTTTAGATATTGATTGTATTTCCTTTTATCGGTTTGAATCACAGCAAATAATCAGCACACCATAATTGGAACACCTGTTCCTGCTCGATCAGCGAAGTTTCGTGATGTTGGACTCGGCTCATATACTTGCGGAAAGGTATAGTCCTATTCATTCGAGAGTTTTAGCATCTGTACTTGTCAAAAAATCAGTGTAATATAAGCTTATCCGTGTAAGAATGTAACACTATGGCACTATCTGTTGGAATATTATGTAGTCATATCTCACTGTTTCATTTATTCACCAGGAAATCCAACATCCAAGCTCCCAACATCTTATTTTTTAACATTTTTTTCGTTACACCTTTTGCAAAAATACACAACCACGAGTTAAAATAAGTAAAAAGAAAAATCAAACGCACCTTTTTATAACTGCTAATGCTGGACATCTGCGATAAATTTCATTGTTATGTTATTTACACTTTGTCTGAGGTGTGCATATTTCTATCAAATACGAAGAGTTTGAGATTTTTTGCAACATGCTTCCCAATCCAAACATGCTTCAAGTTCAAGATATTAAATAATGTCAGTTCAAGATATTGAAGAATGTCTTCCGACATATGTTTCTATGGAGGCATAGAGATAGCAGATAAGTAGCGAGTTGAAAATATTGACAGTGTTTCCTCGGGGACTGAAATTTCATTGGAATTTTGCAACTATTTTCATTATATCAGTGGAAATTCTCGACGGTGGATTAAACGCACATAGCTTTCTCTTTGTTTTCAAACCACAACTAATCCAGCTTTGGATATCAACGTTAGTTATATGAACCAGTCAGTTAATTAATTTTTTAGTATAATTATTTGAAATGGGGCGTTTCAATTTTTATTTAAGATGAGCACTCTATTCCATGGACTTTTTCCTTCAACTTCTGCCATTTAAACTGTACACTTTTTGGCTAGTGAAAATATTTATTCGATTGATACTGATTTCCGGGAAATTTTAAAGGGTATTAATTTCGTGTTGTATATTTTTAAGATTGCTTTAAGTAGCTTTCGAAAGATGGCTGATTTTTTTTTAGTATTTTGACGACATTGATTAGTATTTACTTTATCATCAACCTACAGAGACAGTCATCTAGATACTAATATATAAAATTGTAGTGATGTCTGTGTGTTTATTCGTAATTCTTCTCCTTGAAAACAACTGAGCCGATTGGCCTTAAACTTTCCATAACTCTATCTTTTTTACTTAGGAGTGCAATGTTAAAAGGCCTCAGAAACTCAGAAACCAGGATCTCCTAAGCGGGTCCTTACATTTTTCTCCCATAGAGAAAGCATTGGAATCAGTACACAGGCTTCTTTCCTTGCTTAGTTAAGTTACCTGAAAATAAAATGATCATTGACATTTACACTATTGGATGGAAGATCAAACGAAATATTTTATTTTCCAGTCGATTTTTTACACAAATTTCTTCGCTTAAACTTACATTTTCAATTATAAAATTTACAAATTGTCTTCAATATCAGCAATTTGGTACTTTCTTGGAAACGTGAGCATTTTATGAGGGATTATTGACCTGAGCGTTTGTGGAGCTCTTAAAGGATCCACTCAAATGTGATGTTTGCAATCGAATTCCTCATTATCGAGAGATGTAGTCGCAATCTCAAAAATATATCAATTTTCTTATGGTTTTCTGGGAGATTGCATCAGGCTAAAAAAACTGCCGGGTGTCAAAAGGGCATTGAATTGGAGTCCTTTAATTTTAACATGTTAGACTTCTTAGAAAATTAGAATACATTAAATTAGAATTTTTAACTGCCTAAGGTCATTTTAAAATTAAAGAAATCCGAAAATAATCGTTTATAGCTAAAGAAAATTGAGTAACAAAGACATAGGAATGAAAAATATTGGTTCTCTTGATAATTCATAATATTTCATTGTCAAATTCTGATGGAAATTTTCTACCCAATTGGTATTTATTTGCATGTAACGCAATATTTAAGATTGTTTCATTTTTGAAATACTCAATTTATTGTCCAGCGTAGCTTGGTCACCTTGTACTATTAAATTAAATGATCAATTTTAGCAAATTTCAGTGAGATTTCAGTTTAGGTATTTTGTACCCCAACCTCTCCACGTGCGCTAAACGACTTTTACATAGAATCTGCATTTGAAACGTCGTCTTTATTCACGTAATAGAGCTCATCGGTATGCTCAGAACATGGCTAACTTCGTGGAATTTTGCACACTGCCAGAGACCTGCGTACTTAGTCTATTAGACCTTAGTTCTAGGGCTCAAGAGGCTTTGTCGAGGTTCCAATGCTCTCCAAAGTTAAGCGAGGATAAATCTAATTCACATCACTGCATGATATTAGCAGTCAAAATAAATGGAGTAATGAGCCTTTTCTCTTTTCCTAACTATTAATAATTATTTTTACTATTTTATAGCTAAATGTTTTAGCAAAAGAGGTTATAGTGACTAAACCGGCGATTTCTACATACTTAAAAATAATTTGGATTATAAATGGGAAGTATAAGTCTCTGCAGTGAAGGTTGAACTTCTACATTTTTCTCCATCTTTTAATGTTTCCGTTGAGAATCAACAGGTATTTTTGCTGAGTTATTTGACATGTAACATAATTACTACCACCAAAAAGCGAATACAAATTTCTTCAGTAAATGACAAAAAGCGGTTGGTGCCTCCATACATTATAATCTTGTATTATAAACTCATGGGTTAATTTGGATACCTTGTACTTTTTTGTATTATGGTATATCTATTTCTTCAACTGACGTATGTGGGTTAATTTGAAATGCCGCATCCTCATTTTTAAATTATGTTAGTAATTCATAGAGCCTCGAGGAAGAAAAATTTATTTTCGGAACGTAAACAAATGCAGCACCTTATTGTCAATGAAGAACTCATAACTATCATATCCTAGGAGGATAAACACTTATCTATTATATCAAGTTGTTGAGGAAATATAACAATTTGAAATCCATTTTCATATAAGCTTTCTTTTAACTCGAATCAATAATTTTTCAACCTGTTATACATACAAGGTTGCTCCATTAAAAATTAGCTTATATGATCATGATATATTTATTTTTTTCCGAAACACAATAATTGAAAGCATTGAAATTGATGAGACGGTTAATTTTTGCATCTGATCCGAAAGTGAAAAATAATCTGTTATTCCTATTAAATCATATAATTTTTATGCGAAGCATGGATTTAAACAAGTAAAAAGTAGTTCAACTACTAAGTTCACACCTATCATGTGAATTATCAGTGGAGAGTCTCGTTAATAACGCACGTTAGCTTCACAATTCCATAGTAGCATTAGGAATACACTACCAGGGTGATATGCAGGCCTGTTCAAGTGGTTTGGGTCTCATTTTGCCATCACGATTCTCGATTGACGCCGTCTTGTGTGCGCATAGGTACCGTGTTTAAAGTTTTAATATCCCATCATTCAGCGGCTACCTTTTTGCATGCTTTTGTGACGAAGTCTTTGGAAATTCGTTTGGAGACTTCAAGGTGATGTTCTGCGTGACGTGACATATGCAACTGCGTCATGTTCGATACGTTGCACCCAAAAATACGTTTGAATGGCCACCCGCAAAGGTCAATGGTGAAATGATAACTGACAAATTATTTTCCGAAAACTATTTTTTTATCACATTCAATTTTCATTAGTACGTCTATTTACGAGTATTTTTTAAGTCTATATTCTAGTAAAAAAATAATATAGCAATTGGATTTTAATTTTTACATCTATCTACGAGCATTTTAAAAGTATATTCTAGTAAAAAAATTATATAGCAATTATGTCTTCTAGGAAAAATACGCAGACGTGGTGTATCAAAAAGTATTATGTCATGCAAATGTGGGTGGCTGGAATAAGTTAATATGCTATTCCTGATAATCAGAGTATTTGAACCGTCTTTTCGAGAAGTGATTTCGATAATTTTATGCTTTAGGTAATAAAATAGTCATAGAACTAAGTTCTATAAAATTCATAGAGCAGAAAATAACAGAGAAAAATGGTGTGGTTATATTATTGGCCATTTTATCAATATTTCCCGTTTTTAACCCGAAAATCATCGCGGTGTCCAAAAAAATTATTTTCTCCGCCGATGTTAAGCCTCACGTAATAGCTCTTTAAACTTGTTGGATTGCCTCTATCGCAAATTCTTATCCTAATTTTTAAACTAAATCATTGCGCTTTCCTATCTTTGTTATGCTGTGTAGTGTCAAATAATTAAATACTCACCCACGCGTGATCTGATTGCTTGCAATCTAGAATGTTTCCTGGAATGAATGAATTACTGCACTTATACTAACTGATTAAACTTTTTAAGTTTCAACGAAAAATGCAGTGAGAGTTATTATGTCCGTGAGCCTTAAGCTATTTAGCTCATGGATGAGACATTCGATGCTAGACATGCACATGAAATTGGTGACTATTCTATTATGCACCGTATGCTTCATTTGTCTGAAATTAGCTTAATGCGATCCGTGATTGCGGAACAAATATGGAAGTGCATTCGGCCAAAATGGGATTCGTTGATCCTCTGAGGACATTGTAAGAAGCAAGCGGATTGAATGCGGTTGCCGTTGGCAATTAGTCAAGGGAGATCCGTATCAAATTAATCACCGAACGCTGGCTACGTATGGATGAGCACTCGTGGATGCACTGATGTGTCGAGTACCTGTGAATTCACCATTGTGGTCATAGATTTCACCGTTATTAAGCCGTAAATCAATTATCCTATTAGAGCGTAGCGATAGTGGCTCAGAACAAGAGGCAAATCATAGACGGAATTCACTTGTTTGTGCAGATATGCTGAAAAAAATAGAGCGATCGCTCTTCCAACTCTGCAGCAAAAATGAGAGCACAATGTTTTTCGAAAGATACGACGTTATTAATCAGATTAATTCGCTCTTAATGTTAATGAATGTGGTACTCCAACACTGCGTAGATACTTATACGATATCCAGTGCTCAAAGCTATACGGTGGCTTCTATGGAAAGAAAAAACAGCATAAAGCGAGCTTCTAACGAAGAATAGATACAAATATTCAACGTCTTACGTAAAACTATGAATAACAAAGTGAATTATAGGTTATCTAAAGGCTTCATTGTCAGTAAAGGTGTTAAACAAGGATGCTGTCTATCACCAAAGCTCTTTAAAATATACCTACTTAGAACAAGCGCTAAACAACTGGAAACGTAAATGCAAGAACATGGGAATTCCACTTAACAACAACACTCTCTATAGGCTCTGCTTTGCAGACGATCAGATACTGTTGGCACAAGACTACGAAGATCTACAATATATGAATTTAGAAAACTAATAGAGGAATATAAAAAATGGGGGTTGGTGGTGAATATGTCTGAGGCACAATATATGAACATTGGCGGAGTGAGGCAGGACCTGATTTTAGAAGATGGAGATAAAATAGCGGACACTGATCACTATAAATATCTTGGAGTAAAAATTTCTGTTGACGGGACCTTAGATGAAGCTATATCAGACCGAAATAACCAGGGAAGAAGGGTTATTAGGCTACTAAACAGCATCCTGTGGAATCATCATCGGAAGACGTCAGATGACGTTATGAACCGATCCTACATACATACGTGAAACTGAGATGGAAGGGGGAGGGGTTGGGAAAATATTACTTTGTCTTATATAGGGGGATACTTGAATGCCCCTCTATGGATTGTGATGAATAGAATACTTTAACACTGCGTAAATTATTTAAGGACTAAAGGGAGTATATTGTGTAAGCATACTTTAGATCAAAAGAAGATGAAGGAAGGGTTTAAAGCTGCAGAATGATGATAAAGCCCGGCTGCGGCCCTGTGTTGACTTTCGAAGATGCGGCCCTGTGTTGAATTTCTCTTCAGCGACCGACTATTGGCTATTAAAGGTCTCCCTTTCCACTAATTCACAACTCAATCGGCTTTCAGTATCCCGTGGTAGAATGGGAAGCAAAATATGTTTTGAAACCCCAGGACACTCTTTTGTCAACGGAAGAGACGGATGACCTAACCTATTATCTATTTGTCTCCTCTTCCCGTCGCCGCTGATCCTTCCCCACATAGTAAGCGCATAATTCCTCTAGAGCTCAATGGAGCCGCCACCTGTCCCCGTAGATGGCCTCGGTCGTCTATCGAGGTCATTTTGTGCCATCTACGGGGTCCGTATAACAACTATACATTTTCCGGCCATTCCGTATGCAATGGCTTTCTCGTCTCGGGGGAAATTTTCCCGCGGAACTTATACGATCCGTGACGTGGGCACCGCATCATGGCTGTCGGCGCGAAAACCCCTTTTGCTTAGAGACGAGAGGGTATCGAAGATGAGTCAGGGAGTCATTCCTTATCCCCACTGCAACCCCGTTTAATGTACATACACACGCAATTACTATGAACACACTCGTCTTCCTCACCTCGCCACGCCATTCAGCCACGCCATATCTGTCTCCTTGCCCTCGAACCCCCCATCCTCGCGACATCCTTGGAGCACCCGTCCTGAATCCACCCGGACGCGTGCTGCCATCTATGTATCCCTTTCTGCATCGCTCCTTCTCACTTCTACGTGAGTACCAGACTGGATAGTCTGTTGCTCTATTCAGAGGCCGCGGCATATCCGAGCCATGGAATTTCCGGATCTTTTTAAATTACCAAATCTGGTCAGCTCAACCTTGACAAATTGAAATGATGCCGTTCAAAAGTTGTGATTTTTCGATACTGTCAAGTCTTAATCGTGACATCATCGAGTTCGACTCGTCACTATATTTGTATAGCTCAATACTCATTCTATCACTGATGAAGGTGCGGGCGACCCACCGAAATATTTAAAATCGTGAGTTTGTTTTTTATGTGTTGTATATTTAGTGTCACCCTGTGACGAAGTTATATATATATATATATATATATATATATATATATATATATATATATATATATATATACAATTAAAGAGGAAACTTACAGGGGGTAAAAAGACGAAAGTAAAGAGAGAGTCTTACTTAGAGACGTTTCGGGTGTTATCCCTTCTTCAGTCACACAGAGATTCTCTGTGTGACTGAAGAAGGGATAACACCCGAAACGTCTCTAAGTAAGACTCTCTCTTTACTTTCGTCTTTTTACCCCCTGTAAGTTTCCTCTTTAATTGTGTTTGTGGCCATTTGGCGAAGTTTTCCATTGTGTGTATATATATATATATATATATATATATATATATATATATATATATATAAACAGTTTGCCAGAGGAACACAGAGAAACAAAAAATGAATACACTTACAAAGTTTCTTAATATTTCGGTGCCACTAGCACCTTGGTCGCAAGAGCGAAGAAGACTGAGAAGGAAAGGAGGACTGAGGTGGAAGGAAGGGAGGGAGGGGAGGGACAGGGGAAGGGGAGGAGGGGAGGGAGAGGAAAGGTGGGGGCGGGAAGTGGAAGAAATTCGAAAGTAAGAAGTAGTATGGACAGAAGTGAATGAAGAAGTCAGTGGGATTTATTGAGTCCTGGCGGAGAGAAAGCCTGGAAAAAATAAATGCAAGAGGACTCAAGATCTTTGATTTGGATTGGGGAGGAAGAAGGGGGAAGGGAGGCGAGAATGCCAACCTTAAAAGTACTATTAAAGGTGGAGTTGTGGGAAGAAACGTGGGTGGCGACAGGGAGGGAAACAGAAATAGAAGGTGGTTCGTTGCAACTGGAGCGGTGGCCATTCATGCGGATGTTAAGAGGAGTGGTAGTCAAGCCGATGTAAAAAATAGGGCATAATTGGCAAAGGAGGATATAAACTACATTATAGGAGACGCAAGAGAGTGAGGGGACGGAAGGAAGATGAGCGGCAAGGAATTTATCAGGCAGAGGCTGGGTGAGAAGGATGCCACAAGTTTTGCAACGTGGGCGATTGCAAGGCGTCGGAAGGGATTTAGTAGTGCGGGAAGATTGATTTGGAAAGAGGTTTAGTAATTTTAAAGAGGGTGGAGAGGTTGGGGGGGCGTCTAAAGGTGAGAGAAGGACAGCGGGGGAAATTGTGGAAGTGGTAAGGTTGTCAGAGAGGATGGGGTAGATATTTTTGATTATGCGACGGATGGAATGAACTCCAGGGAAATAGGTGGTACATATATATATTTATATGTATTCTTTCACTTTTTTTTCTATTCCTTTTCACCTTGCGCAAGTGGCGCTTGAGCTTTTTTCTCAAACAGTCAGCTTGCCTTTCCGGTGGCATACTTTGAACATTAGAAATGTACCGTTTTTTTCTCTTCGAAAGAACTTTGTGCATCCGTCTCAGTATGTGATATTTCATCACTTTTTTCCCCAATATTTTCGGAAAACTATGGCGGCTGACCAACTTATTTACTTCCCTCTGAAGATATAGTTAAGTAAAGAGTGACATAGGCTGCACTTCTACTCACGTTGAAACATTCATAAAAATATACCCGCCAATTTATTTGTTTTTCTCTTCTAAGTGTACGACGTGACGGTAACATAGATACCACACTAACTTCTCTAAAGGAAATGTCGACATTTTTCAGTTACATCCTTGTATGTATATGATCGATTGAAACTAAACCTTGTATGTATATGAGCAATTGAAACTGAAAACTGAATTTTAAACTTAGGTTGATAGTATTAATGATTTATGCTTTTGTGGAATTCGAATGGTATGCGTAGACACATCTCTGTTGGGAGTTACCTTGGTACCAGTTTACCCATCCTCATGAATGTAATCTGACCTGATATTTTTTGTATTCTAAAATCGGATTGAGTTTCAAAATCTTCCTCACCTTGCCTGTCAACAGATCGAATGAATGAAATACCTCATCGAGGTTGAATTATAGGCCAAGGTAATAGAAGGTGAGTTTCCCACTACGCCTGAATTCGAGACGTTTGTTCAATTTGTCCAAATTGGAGTTTAGACATAATAGGATTTGGAAAGGAGAGATGATCATAAAGTAAATGGAAGCATTCCCCTGTTTTGGTAAGATTCGTTGGTTCTAATCCCACGCGAAATATTGAATTTACGGATACGGAAAAGAAAATTTGAATAATGTCCTTATTTTTATGTTGATTTACCTTATTTTTATATAAGAATAAGCGTTGCTCATCTCTAGTAAAACAATATTTTTGTAATGATTTATTGAGATTGTTCTTTCAACTTGCATCTCGAGCTAATATAACATAACCCTAATGCAGCTCAACGTTGGCCCAACCCTTTCACTGTGAAGCGTTTTCTGTGGTCTCTGTCATAATATTTCAAATATATTGGATAAAATTTGACTATTTAATTTGTTAAAATGTATATAAATAACCTTATTTTTCTCCATATTAATTAAACAAATTTTAAAAATCGTTCGCATATGATTCTTTCAGTTGCTTTAAATACACAGAAGAATCTTCAATAAATTTCGAATTCCCAGTGGTGAAAGATATCTGTTTGCGTAAATTATCCGAGCCATAATTAATAATAAAAAACAAATGGCAAACAACGGTGTTTCCTTTCACCAGTTAACAGTCAAAATATAATAGACTACTGATGGTTTCAAAACCTCGTCTTAAAAATTACAATTTTCAAGCGATTATAAAAACTCAAAGCGCCGCAGTGGCCATGAATTCACATAGGGGTTAAAAAGAGAGGCAGAATTATGCGTTGAGTTACGCCGGTTATCGTTGGCAAGGAAAAGATTTGTGTCAAACACATTCACGAATTTTTACTTCGTAATGATTTTTAGAATACGTGTTAAACTTGTATAATATGAAATAAAAAAATAGCGCAAGGAAAAAATTACTTATCCTTTTAATATTTAGCTTAATACTAAAAGTTCGCGTTTTATTTTTGAAACATTATATCATGGTAGTTGGGTGTCCACAGAAGATCACTATCCAGCTTTTTATTGCACATTAACTTTGTGCACATTTTTCCGTTCTTTGTCCGTCATTTGCGCTAGAGTTTAGGAATTTCGTTCACTTCAGACTCAACTCATGCGATTTGGTATATGCCAATGCCTTGTTCTTTGAAATCATTATTAAAATTTTATACATTTTTTTCATTTGCTCCAAACTACTTATTCGTGGTTTATGGAATAGTTTGGAAGTTTACTCACACGCCCAAATTACGAGATATTTCACAGCTTCGCCAACTGCCAACTTTAACTTATGTCAGTTCACAGACAACATTCAGTCTACGTTGTAGAACCAATACTATAGCCGCGGCAAAAATAGGTATTTCTATTTTCATCAGGCACTTTCAAATAGATTTTGGTATTCTAAGATCACCATTAGGAAACCAATAAACCGTGTGATTCTTTTTCTCAAACCATCCTACTCGAATGATCGAGATGAGCTTGATTTGGTGCACAATGAGCCATTTGAATTATTTAAACGTGGAACACGATTCAATCATTTATTTTCGTTTCAATGAATCACTAAAAATAAACGAATCGCTTATTAACGGTACAACTCTAATGTGTTGATCCACTCTGCGCTCATTTAAACTCTTCGAATGGGAAATTTCCATAAATGCTTCTCGCTACTTAGAATAAAATGTCTTCTCATGTGTAATAGCACTATGGAATGCTTACTTAACGCACATTTGTTCTCAAGAATTCAGCTTGAACTTATAAAACCTTAAGAGATAATTAATGAAAACATAGGTTACACCCGATTATAAATGAGAACATATAAAAACCTAGAAAAATTGAGAAATTGTAATGAGTAAAATGCTACAAATTCAGAAACTGGGACGTATTCATCGCAAACTATTTGGTATATACACACATACCAATGACGCCGTTCCCTTCCGGGGTAGGCACAGTCACACAGTTGCACTCAAAAATACATAATTGTACACATACCTCTGCTTCAATAGTTTCCTCCAAACTGATCTATCCTTGCAAACCTCTTTTTCTTCATTTACCTCCATACTCGCCCTCCTGTTTTTAAGACTCCTAATATTCTTCCTCCTAAGAATTTCCTCAACCACATTCAACCACAACTTTCTCGGCCTACCAACTATTTGGTAAAGAAAATATTTTCTTGATATCATTGTA
The DNA here is from genome assembly GCA_963169105.1 of Ceriagrion tenellum. Taxonomy (NCBI): domain Eukaryota; kingdom Metazoa; phylum Arthropoda; class Insecta; order Odonata; family Coenagrionidae; genus Ceriagrion; species Ceriagrion tenellum. Next base: position 16,047,752 of record OY720635.1, read on the forward strand.
TATTGGTCAAAGGAAAAAAACCCTCAGTTGGCTCCATGAGCTAGGATAAAAAATGACTTCAAAATGTATTCATCGACCAATCTGAATTATCATCCCGGGAGAAGAGTCATTGTATTTGTGAATAAGCCACGTGCACTCATTCGCCGTGGAACTTTGAACTGGCGTATTCCAGCGTATTTCCATGCTCCTCCATCAAATGGCGGTGATCCTCATGATACTTCGGTGCAGAGGTTGTGGGTTTGTCCCAGTTATGGTGCATGCGACGAATAAAGCCGCGACGAGCATTCACTCGCACCGCTAGTAACGCGTTACAGTGGTATCAACTGTGAAACAGAACTACAAGGGCATATTTACTTGGAAGTATTGCTGAGTATTAATCTGAACAGTAAGACATCAATGTTTGTTGCCAATAGAGTTTCACATTAGGTTTTGATGAATAGTCCTTGCTCCTTTAAATCACCATGTTGTTTTCGTGGCACGATTTTCTCCTGGAACAGTGGCACAAATCAATGGAGATAATAGATAAAACCGGGAGGTGCTAAGGGGATTCATTCAGCAATAGCAGAACCAGGGTAACTGTGCATTTTACTCGTCAAAAGCAATGGAAGAAGAATTTAAATGGTTGAGTTACCGTTTTTATGAATCTAAAAATATGCATAAAAGAAATAATTTCCAAAAAAAACACTGCGTTACTCGTAAAATGTGTGTACAAATTACGCGTGGTAGCCATGTGATGTGGATTATCTTCGTAGAAAACATGGTCGTTTTCTTGTGTCAATACGTCATCTACTCTCTTCTTTGAACTAATAGCATTACACACTTTCCACCTCTATTCATTCCATCCAAAATTACTAAAATCTAAATACGTCTCCACCATTTCTTTGATCAAACTAAATCACTTCAACCTCACAGGAGCTGTGGTCCCCTTCCCGTTCAAAACCAAATTTTCCTTCGTGTCAGTTTGTCAAAATATGGATCTCAAAGCAGACATGCGTGGACTTGGCAGTTGAGCAATTATGTTTTGCGTCTTTTGCATCCAATAAAAAAAATGAGCCACTCCTCTGGACTAGATTTCAAAGAATTTAATAAAAAGTCATCGCGTTTACTCATAACTCTTTGTACTTTCTCTTATAATTCGCTGATCTACATTTCTATATAGATGGATGTTGTCACATAATTATGTGCGGTCGCTCAGGCAACTGGATCTGTCTTAAAGCTTATCAGCAGCGTACTTCAACCTCACTGTCTAATCTCCTTATTTGGTGCATACAATAGGATGCACCTCCCTTGCCCGATTTAAAGGTTCTAACTCGCAGTCAGTCTACCATAGACATTTATCTCAATGATACTTGTTATCCCAAAAGAATCACAACAGATTCACTCACAAATTTGCTGACTTAATAAATATGTACCTTAATATAACTACTTAGCTGGTCCGTTGTCCCCTCTTCGTTGCAATAATGTTTTATAATCCTCCAACGATGAAGACAGTTTTTATCTCAAAGAATATAGGATGTCGTCTTTCATCTTGACCAGTAACTTCTAAAATCTTTTAGGCCAAGTCAGACTTGGAGGCCAAGAAGCGGCTTTGTCAACGTCGGCTCTTTTTTGTCATAGTAAAGAAGACCTAGTAAGGGAATGGAATACTTGGTACATTAAGCATTTGATGTTCAATATCAGGAATCTACTAAAGAAGTGCTAGGTATCGTCAACAGGATGAAGCTTATAAAATAATAAATGCATTCACTTTTACCGAACCATTTAAAAAAAGTACATTTAGCATTGAGTGAAGTGGACTTACTTAAAAAACTGTGTTAGTGACTACAAATTACTTCATGTGACAAATGACAAATAAATATTTGTGGTGACATACGACCTGCCCACTGTCGCAAATTTCACGGATACTTGAAACCAAATTTCCTCATTATTTTAGGGACCGTTTGGGGGTGGGGGAGAGGGTAAGCCGTATCACATCCCATGAAAAACGGCCCCGTATTGTTTTGCCTACACAAAGATTAGGTACTTCTCTTTAGATTAAGGCCAAAGTCTAAGATCTTTGTGCCAGCTCCGACTACTTCAATTGTAGTTTCCTTAAGGTAGTTTGAGCGAGATATCATTTTACTTAGAAATCAATGCATTTGATCTCATTTTAAAGAAAAATATCTCATCCTTCTAATGATCTTAAAGATTTAACCCCTTACTACTTTACATTTGGAAATATTTGCCAAAAAATACCAGTTCTTTTACATGGGAAATGGTGCGTGTATGCACTCCATAGAGACATTATTTACAAAATGAGGTATTTATAACACTTAGACGTCGTAAAAAAACTAACAACTTGTATTTTGTATGTTGTATCAACTATATTTGAAAATTAATCGTATTGTCACTGCAGTAGATTCTTGGATATCATAAGATATCTTCCGTTTTGAAGGCGTTTCAAGCGAACCACGCGAAAAAAATGAGTCAAGTTATAGACTTATTTAGATATTTTCATTTAATTACTTACAATTTCTTTTATGTAAAACAATATTATTGCACCATTAATAACGCAATATTAAATTGATGTGTCCTACAGCTGCTGAAATTAAAACGTATTATTCGAATGTGGTCTCTATTATGGCTAGGGAACTATCTCGCTCGGACTACCTTAAGTAACTCTTTGAACGATGCCAGTTAATCTCATAGTTCCAAATGCATTTCTTGAACGTTCCCATTTTCATGACACTTATTTACGAAGCTCGAAATTGGGCCTGTTGCATGGTTTGTTGAGTATGCATGCATTCCTCCTTCTTTCCCATCATTCTCCCTCATCCCGAGGCCTCTCTTTCCCTCGTCCCACTCCCTCCCCCTTCCCATAAACCCCCGCGCCAGAGCCCTTCCCCTCCCCCTTCCGGCCATCCATCTTTCCCACCGCTGCAGTCCCAGTGGTTCGGGCCTCTTGCCGAAAGTGCTCAAGTTTTGTGAGAAGGTGAGGGACCGTGTTGGGGGGGGGGGAGGGCAAAGGGGAGAATGTTGTGGCAACCCATCGTCGTGCAGCAGCGGCAGCCAGGGGCCCCCTTTAATTAAAATCAGGGCCCATCGCCACCCCCTGCCACGCCCCTTTCTCCGTCATCTTAACAACAGCCTCCCCTCGCCCATCCGTACCCTCTTCGTCCCAACCCTCCCTCCCTTCCTCCCGCCTCACTTTCTCCTTCACATAATTACGTTGTGTACGAGCGGAGAAAGTGCTTAGAAGGCGAATAAACCCACCTGGAGGATTTAGCACCGAATCGTGACGAGATAAGTTTTACTCGTTCGCTTTAAATTATCTCCATATTCGAGGATGAACCATAACTTTTAGACGGTCCTCGCGCTTAAAATCTAAGCACTTAATAGTTTTTGTTAATTGTGGTATCATCTCCCCGAAATGTATGCGTCCTAGTTGCATGTGCTCGTCATTTGAAGGTAGAGCAACTTTCAATTCTCATTCATGTGGTTGTGCTCTTAACTTCTCGAGTGCTTAGGCTGTTCTCATGGCAGTGAATGCTGACAACAAGTGAACGTCAAGCTCCGATTTCGTTGCAGTGTATCAATTTTCTCATCTATTTCTCCTCCACTGAAGGCTTAATTTTTACAGCTGAAATTATATTTAAAAACACCCTTATCACGCTACGCTACGAAAACCAAACAGGATGAAATTTTACAGAAAATTGAAGCCAATTATATTGTAATTTTAACAGGTTATGCGCTAATATGTGGGCGAAATAGGTGAAAAATAAAAAATGAAGGCTCTGAGGTTAATCCCTGGAAAGTATTAAAAATGTTTTATTCTTTGGCACATGAATAGGTGTTCATAAGGCTTTGAATCACATCATATGTTTAATTGAATTGGAAGTGTGGTTTAGAGAGCGCAATCATTGGCACTGGAAATTTCTAATATCCGTTTAATTAACCTTTATCTGCCGAGCGTGTCTCTCCGGCACAAAAAAAATATCCCTAGACTACCGAGCGTGTTCATTTGGCACACTGCGATCTTCTTTCACTCTCAAGGCCACTGGGACGGTCAAATGGCCGGGAATCATATTTTTGATAAAGCATTCCACTAGGAATAGATCCTTCTTTCATCTGAATTTTTTTCTGTGGATATCTTTGGGTATTAGGTGTTGTATGACTTATTATAACATGAACGATCAGATTCCTGTCTCCCGGGTTTGATTGCCGTATGTATGGGGAAAGAACCGAATTGTTTCCTCGGTACAATTGAAGTTATAGACTGCTCAAAGTTATGTTTCTCAAATAGAAGATTTCAAAATGTGGAAGTTCTTCCTAACGTGAAAATATTTTCTTGGTCTTGTAAAAATAATGACATTTCTTTCAATCATCTTACGCCTAAATAATGCTACGCATTCCTCTAGGTTTATGTACCCTCTATGAGAGGAGGAAACGAAATCCTTTTGCCATGGCAGGAAGATATGCTATCTAATTAGACCCATATCATCACATAAATCACTCTGCGTGAGAAGCGTCTTACTTCCAAGAGGTTTTTTTTTCTTATCACCACACGGTATTAGGTTCCGCCTGACCATCCTTCCCCTGAATGATTCATCCTCATTGTTCGGGTTTGCTTATCTCGGTAGTAAGGAGGCAAGGAGATCTTTACGTCAGCATTAGTCAAGATATCATGATGCTGACAATCTTTCTTAGCTGGCGATCCTTTCATCATACCTACCCTTCAAGGTCCTTCCCAACCGCCAATCTGCTGTGGCTAACATTTTCATCGCGGAGCGGCTTTGTGAGACAGTCACTCCTGAAATCGTGATCTTTCGAGAGTGTTGTGTGCAGTCGCATAAGTGATTTTGTGACCAATTTATTACTTTTATTGTTGATCCTGCAGTATGGCTTCTGGAAGTAGAACATTAGTTAGCGAAGAAGAAATTGAGAGGGAAGTGCTCTTGAGTTCGGGTTCCGAAGCAGAGGAAGATATAGAAATGCAGACAGAGAGCAGTAGTGATGAAGACAGTGACACGGATGGTGAGCCCTCCTGGTGTTTACCTTTGCGAAATTTCAAGCCAAGAGTACATGTGTTTACCGGACCACCGTGTGGATTAGATAAAAATCAAGCGCCACTCACGATGGAGAATAGTCCCCTTGATTTTTTCAGGTTATGTTTTGGAAACGAAGTTATTGACCTCTTAGTAACTGAGTCAAATAAATACTATGATCTGTCCCTTCAGAATTCGGAGACATCTAAGAGAGTTTCGGATATTCCCTGATATCCTCAAGTTTCTCGCTTTGACAATTTTGATGGGACATGATTGTCGGGATGCGCTTAGGGATTATTGGTCCACTGATGAACTATATGATGCTCCTTTCTACAGGAAACATATGACTCTTGACCGTTACATGCACATTTTAAGATTTTTACATTTTTCTGACAACAAAGATGCACCCGACCAAAGTGATGAAGATTACGATCGCTTATGGAAAGTAAGAGTGCTTTTTGAACACCTGAGGGAGTCATTTTCTAAGTACTACAATCCATCAGAAGAAATCGCTGTAGACGAGGTGATTGTGTCATTCAAGGGACGAGTCATTTTTCGTCAGTATATTCCAAAGAAACGTAAAAGATTTGGCATTAAAATTTACAAACTCTCTGACTCGTCTGGATATACCTACGACATGGATGTGTATCTAGGCAAGCAGAAGAAGGCTCAAACGAGTGACAGGTCAGCAACTCACGGCACAGTGATCAACCTAATAAAGAAGTTAGAGAACAAAGGGTACAAGATATTTATGGACAATTATTTTACACCTCCAGGTCTGTTTGAGGAACTTCACCGGAAAGGGTTCAATGCTTGTGGGACAGTGAAAGCAAATAGGAAGGGGATGCCACCACATTGGGGTCCGAAATATTTGAAGATGAAGAGAGGGAAGCTCAAGGTGAGAGTGAAAGGGGCGTTATGCACAGTATGCTGGAAAGATAAAAGAGAGGTCTTCATCTTGACTAATATGCACAAAGCTCCCTCTGAAGGAGTTTTCACGGATGATGTCAACAATCCGCTAAAACCGGTCATTATACTAAGCTATAATAAAAACATGGGCTTTGTGGACAAAGGTGACCGGATGATAAATAGCTACACGATTGGAAGAAAAACTTGGAAATGGACAAAAAAACTCTTTTTCCATCTGGTCGACATGTCTATTATGAATGCCTCAGTCCTTCTACGTTCTGTTGGTGGAAAGATGTCTCTAAAACACTTTCGTGAGCAACTGGTGAGGGACCTAATAATTTGTGCTTCGGAGGATATCTTGTCTCCGCAATCATCAAATATCGGTCGTCCTACTTCCAAACGTGCTGTTATCTCGAGACTACAAGCTAAACATAATGTTCACTGGCCGGAAAAAAGTGGGAGACGTAGGTGTAAGGTGTGCGCTGAAAAAGGCAAACAGACACAAGTGCGGCTATGGTGCCCGGAATGTGAAGTTGGGCTGTGCAGACCCCTGTTTCAGGATCTATCACACAGTTGTCAATATAGGAAAAGCTTAGCAGCCTGACATTACTACGGTGATATTCAGCTCGAGGGAAAGATTCAGGTATTTACCAAATTTACATAACCTATAAAAAATATTATGGGTTATTTTATTGCAAAAGTTGCTATTTTATCAGTTTTGAATTGCCGTAATTTTCCGTATGCCAGGTGCACTCATGTTTTCATGTCGGAAGTAGAAAAATATATTCTCTCTCGTGCGTATCAGGTTTTATCATCAACCCTCAGCAGTAACTTGGGCCTCCGTCTCTCTCCCTGTCTCACTTCTTCATATCTCTCTCAATTACTCCTACCTTACACTCCCATCCTCCACCTAGCTCTTCCCCTTCTTCATCAAAATGTTTTCCCTTCACCCTAACATTTCTTTTTTTGAGACATCGTGTCAAAATAGAAAGGATAACCTACTACAGCACCGCTCAGTACACAACTCCGACTGCGGTTTTTCATCGATGACGCATTTGTAACGTACGGGGAAAGTGAGCTGGAAGGGGTCCACCAGCGTCTAAAAACAATCTATTTCTTTTGCATTTACTGCTTGGTTAGTGTGTGTAGGATTATAATCCATACTGTAGGTACAATCATTTTTTTCTATGCTGAAATTTTGTTAGACTTCCGGAACACAGCATAGCATTGATACCAAAAAACATTTTAACTAAATTTCATTGCATATCCGGTAAAATTATGCCTAAAAGGAAAAAAAATAACCCCAGCACACGGAAAATTAATAAATTTATCCGAATAAAGTACATCATTAGGCAATATACGCATAATTATTATGATAAAAAATTCTTCATTTCAGATAACTTGAATTAGAAAATTGGACAATTCCGAAGAAATCGGAGAAAAGCTGTCTACGTACTTTCGATGTTTTCCTATATTTTTCAGGCGATGCACAATTTAATTTTATAAACAACTTTAAACTTGAATAAATGGCACTATGTAGCACAATTTTTGTAGAGAAATCGCTCGTTATTTGGTAAAAAAAGCCTATACCCTCGAAAATAATACAATTTTTTAAATATAAACTGTAATTAAACTTTGATTAAAAATATTTAAATACTGACTATCGTAAGTAAATGATGTCATATTATAGCCCTGTAAAAACTCTATAAAAGCCTTTTTATTTTATTGTGATACTACAAATACTTTTCTTACAATTAATTTTTTTCTAAAACACTACGTTTTAGCGGCTGAAAATTTATAAAACCTCGGTAGTCTAGGTATACGGCCGGCGAAAAACCTCGTAAGATAAAGGTGGGTCTCGCGTTAGTAATGAGTCCTTTCTCTCTTCCGCTGCTAGCTTCCATATTGGTTGCCACTCATGTAATTCGCACAGGGGGGAAGACTATGTATTTCTTTTACGTGCAATAGGTTCTGCTGTGCTTGCCGTCTGACAATCAATTATCCATCAATGCATGACTTCGAATTTGTTGGTGAATGCGTGCAACGCCTGGATAATATTGCATTAAGCAGAACTTTGATTATACGGCGGTAACTTGTGTAGCGGTCAGCGTAGGAAAATAATTCTCCGGCGCATTGTGTAATCGAATTCGGTAACATCACAGAGGCGGCAGTTTCCCAGCTAAACCAAACCGTGAGACGACCGCAGTTAACGCTGCCGTTGCTTGTCGTTCGCTGAAATTCAATTGCTTGCGGGCAGAGTGAGCGTTGATTATTATGTGAATTTTGGTTTGCTGTCGGAATCTCCGCGGATAGTCGCATTCAATGCCGTCATTTAATTCGTCGATGGAGCTCTCTGTGCCGGTGGCGAGTGGAAACGACAGTAATTTAACATGTGCCCCCGACGTTATTGTATTTATTGCCGTGGATTCCCCGAGTCGAGGGCGACGAGAGGCGAAAGGCGTCGGCGACGGTGGTACACGTTCGGCCTCGCGTATAATGAAGCCATTCATTTCTCCCTCATCCCCACCACGTCCTCTCCCGCTCTCAGCGACCCCCTATCCCCCTCCCCCGCCCTGCCATCAACTTCCACTATTACTTTCTCATCTCTCGCACCACCCACTGACACTTTCCGTCAAGTTTGAGCGTTCCCGCCGACCTGAATATCAGGACTTTCCCGCTTATTCAAGACTTTTTCCCTGCTTCGACCCGGAAAAAGGTTCGCTTCTGTTCTGGAAGCTGCCTCTCAGTTGGGAACAGCGAAGAGAGACTCGGAGGTTACACGCAACCCAATGCTTACAACATAATGCAGATTACGTGAATTCAGTTTGACGAGGTGAATAATTTAATCCTCATAAATGTGAGAGAAAAAGTTGAGATTGAGAAATAAATACATACATACATACCAATCACGCCGTTCCCTTCCGGGGTAGACAGAGTCACTCATCAAGTCACTCGTCACTCAAGTTTCACTCATAAATACATATTTGTACACCGAACTCCGCTTCAATAATTTCCTCCATACTGACCTATCCTTGCAAACCTCTTTTGCCTCATTTACCCCCATACACTGCTTCATATACGCCATCCGGTTTTTAGGACTCCTAATATTCCTCCTCCTAAGAATTTCCTCAACCACATTCAACCACAACTTTCTCGGCCTATCTCTACCTCTCGCACCATTCATTTCACTCTCATACATCTGTTTTGGTATTCGACTCTCATCCATTCTCTCAGCATGGCCAAATCAACGAAGCACACTCCGTTAATATGTCCACTCTCACTATGTCCACTCGCACTCTATTACTATGTATGACACACGAACCACACTATGTCCATTACTGGAGCATCTAATCCGTATTCATTTATTACTCACTCATTCTGCTCTTATGTCTATCCCGGCATACCCATGTTTCACTACCATACAACAAAGTGTGGAGAAGTACACTTTTGTACACGGCGATTTTTGCTTACTTAGACAGGCACTCATTCCTTGATATGCTCCACAGGCTACCTACCGCTTTCCTTCCAGCATTCACAATTCTCTTTAACTCCTCATCTATCTGTCCATCTTTCGCAAACATCTTACCTAAGAACACAAAATCATCTACCTGTTCAATGACTTCACCATTCGCCCTCATCACAGTTATTCTCCCCATTCTCCTTATCAAAAACTACTACTTAAATCCTGCACGCATTTACCCTCACTTCCATTCTCTCTGTTGATTCAGAGAAATAAATTCTCTCTATATATATTTCCACGTACCGAGGAAGACTTCTGCCGGTAGGGCAATGTGCATGGTCATCAGATATATATCGCTATTTACGAACCCTCAGCTCAGGCGATTTATTTTCTATATTTTCGCCATTTTTCATGACTGGTTTATTAATCCCCTTCCTACTAGCCTGTCGGTTGTGCTGAGGGTGGTGTAACACTCCCAAATACATTAAAAAGAACCGGTGATCATTAAAAACCCCTACATCGACCAATAAAACATTTCACATGCAATAACGTAACAAAAAACACATTTAATAAAGAAAATTTTTGGTATTTGAATGCAAATGAACTAAAATTTGCTTTAGAATAATTATTGGGCCCAATTTTCAAATTCAACTTTTTCAATTTTCAATTTCATTGGTTAAAATTGGTTATAAAATTTTTTCATACGCTGGTTTGAGTCCCTTCAATTCACTTTCGATATTATTATTATTATGTCGATTTCACTTATTGTGATGTGAAGCGTCTTCATGCGTAATCTCTCCCTCCTCGTCTCTCCTCAGTCGACTGGGGGATGCGTCGCCCACACGCTATCGGATCCCGACACAAATTTACTCACCGCTACTTCCGCAGTCGCTCCAAACTCCTCCTATTGGCTCTGCGTTGACCCCTCAATTTCTTCGTCATTTCCCGTCCGTTTTTTTAGCGTACTTATGATTTTCTGTCTTTCCGCGTCGTCCGTTCTCTCCGTGCGTTCTCCTAGCGTCCTCATTCCTTTCGCTCTCATTTCTTACTCTATTGTTGCCTGTTTACTTTCCCGGCGCGTCCTTAGTTTCTGCTTACGTGAATAATTATTTTAGATAGCCGTCCCTAGTTTCATATTGTCATTTCGTAATTCAACTTATTATTTTAATATCTTATTAAATTATAGTATTTATTTTCCGAGTCTCGAGACAGTCGTTTGTTACAGTGGTAATATAAGTTCAATTCTCGAAAAATGTTCTGCCAGATGGATAAGTAGTTTGATGTACTTTGATGGGTATCGATCTCTTTGCCGAGAAAGTGCTGAGGCGTGGTGTAAAAGGAGAGGAGAGTGAAAGAGTACATATAGGTATTCATTTGAATGTCTAAATACCCCTCAGTTATGATAATTTTATGTGAAATCCAATGGAATATCACAAAAATACAGATATTATTCATTATCTTATAGCAAGTGGTTGTAAGAATCACGTAACCTTTCATTCCTAAGAATTATGTGCTATGAGTCCGCAAAAAGCTTTTGCGTGGGTTATGGATTATAACCACAATCTTTACCTCTTTCCTAACTTTATCGGCTTCCATGAAAGTTTTGATGTCCTCGGAATCCATATCCCTTCTTTGCCGTTTCTTTCCATTGAAGCGATGAGACTCGTCTCATTTCTCCTTCTCAACCACCCTCCGGTCCTCCCGCGTGTTTTCTCACCCTCTCATATGGCTCCACCGATGTCTGATTACAGCTTTTCCACCAGCCCTCGATGTGTTTTTGGATGAAGGTGGCACACCAACGGCTCGAAGGGCGCCATTTCGCTGAGACTTCGGCGCGCGGCTGCTTCTGTCCATTTTAATTTCTTTTGGAATTATCAAATGGATCGCGCGCTGTTCGCGTACTTCTCAGGGTTCCACTCGGCTTGTCAGTTGCCACCAAATGAATGCTTTCATATTCCACGGCAGCGTCCGCATAGACCGGGGAACGGATGAGTGCGAAACTGCGCGGTGCTGCTCTTAAATGAACGAGCGTAATACCTGAAAGTGTCAAGAATGGCATTGATAGGTATCTTTTAATAAAGACTGGAACAGCCTCAGGTAGATACGCTGCGTTTTGGATAGGTCCCTTCTATCTTCATATCATAGTCAGGTTTATTAGTTCCAACAGTACCAGCAGTGCATTGTTCCAGTGCTGTTTTATTTCATAAATAAACCTATATATGAAGAAAGCATGCAATGAATACATGAATAAACGGAAGAATTATAGAGTAAAAGTCGGAATCTATGATTGTCTTATACGCCACCGTGCTATTTACTTGTTTGCGTCAATTTTTATCGAACAGCAATTATAGCGAATAACATTTAAAGGCCGTCAATGTGTCTACGCCTTCGCTGGCATAGCTAGTGCCAATGCCAACTTGCCGTCGTTACAGGAGCCTACTCACTCGTACCAATTCCGATTATTTGGTTTTGATCGATGACGGATGAGAAGACCAATCGATAATATTCTATCGTATTTCTCTAAGCTTTGGTTGAGCATAGGTTGACATGTTAAGCTTTACTTTGGACAGCATTTTTAATATAAATACCAGAGAAAAGCGTAATATATTCTTAATTTTTGGCATTATTGGATCGATACAGTCATGAATTTTCGTTTTGAATCATTGCCTTCCTGCTTCTGGAAGTAGTGGGATATATCGTGTGAAAGTTTTCGCGATACCATTATCGCATTGTAAAATCAATGGTTGGCGAATTCACTTTGTGGAAATTTGGATTCATGTTAAGAATGAAACTACTTGGTTTTTTCCACCAATATATTTAACCATAAATCAACCGATTTCGGCCTTTTCAGGCCATTATCAAAATTACAAATTCTGTAATCTTGATAGTGGCCTGAAAAGGCTGAAACCGGTTGATTTATGGTTAAATATATTGGTGGAAAAAACCAAGTAGTTTCATTCTTAACATGTATCGCATTGTAGTTGTGAACCCGATCACATGAAATCACATTTATTTTAAATCATATTGACAGCAACGAAGTTATAATGCCGTAATTGATAATGCAGAAAGTGTGAGGTAGCCGTTTTTGTCCTGCTACGCCATTGTCGCTTTGATTTTAAAATTGCTGTCACGTTAAAAAAATCCGGGAAATGTTCCCTCGCGAGATGTTCGGGTCGGGTTAAAAACTCCATGGTGTCCGTTGTTTCTATGGACGACTCGGCATCGGAACGTTCGCATCAATGGAGTAGTTTTACCCAGTTGAAGTCCCGAATAGAATTGATTAACACCATACGCATGGAAAGCGTCAGTTGTTATTTGTCTCTCTGGTCTCAGTAAGCACGGGATACTCAGATAAATGGAAGTAAAATTTTTGAATCACATTTAGTTAGATCTATATATATTTTTGAATTCTCATCATTGTGGAGAACTTAACCCATGAGAATTTCTGTCAACTTCTGTGAAAAAAATATAAAATAAATGGACCAGCAGGCTTTCAAAGACATTGATTCTGGAGATTGTGCAATAAGTAAAAGGCTGAAACGGTTTCACTTTTCCAGCCACACGAGATCAAGGGTTAAATACTCCATGAAAATCGTAGGTAGTAAGCCAACCTTCAATGTATGAACCAGGTATTTAATAGATACTACTGATAAGTCAAAAGTCAATTTGGGATGACCACGGTTAAAAAGACTTCGACGGTTTATACAGAAATAGCTGAGCCGTTGCTGGGGACACTTGTCAGCTAGTCACGTAGACCAAAGAAGTGGTCGTTCGTAATATGTCGGCGCAGATTCGGCCAACATCAGGCAACATGAGGCCCTACCGAGTAACATGGACTGTGTTGGTTGCTTCAACGGACATTGAAACCTTAATACGGACCTCTCAAAGTTAGGGCATAGAGGTCATCTGCCTTTATCGGATTGTAATGCATGTTGCACTTTTTATTTTCAGAAAGGAGGAACTCCTCTTATGGATGATACCGCGTGATTATATAATCGTGTAATTTTTTGAACATATGCCCTTTTTTTCCGTGGAAACTGATGTAGACGTCTGAGTCCTTAAATTACTCACAACAAACCTATTGCTAAGTGACCTATTATTTCAAGTTTCCTATAGGTGTGACAGTAATTGACGGAGCAGAGAAGCTCCTCCTATTCTTCCTTCCCCCTCTTTACAGACGGCACAATAAGGTTGATTATGACTGATGAAAAGGGGTCACTCTGGGGCAATGAGACTGTACAAAGGTAAAAGAGGAGTGAGTGAAAGAAAGAGTGAGATGACGGGTTTCTGAGCCAAAGTTTTGAAATCCTCTCCCTCACAATCAAAGAACTTCCGTTAACAAGCGGCACCATGTCGCGCGCCATTTACGGTGTTAGGTGTAGAGAAAAGGCTGGGACGTCCCGTGTGTTTTCGGACCTTATGAATGAGATGGAAGATAAGGTGTCTCCACTCATTAAACCCGTGTATGCTGATCCTTATCTGCCAAAAATAAGCCAATCGTGGCAAATCAAATACATTAAATTCGCAAGGATAAACTATGATATGAAATCGGGTTTTGGTTAGTGATGTAGGGAACGCCATTAGTAACAGCATCCATATTCAATGCCGTCCGGCTCTCTTCTCTCCCTTATACTGTTTCCTTACTAATCTGTGATTCGGTCAAATTTAATGTTTCGTCAGTCTTCCTCGCGGCAATATCCCTTCAATTTTCCTCTGTACTTATATTTATCACTAATTTCTAAAGTCAAAAGGGTGTAGTGCCATATTCCTGGCTTTCTTTCCAGAATGTTATTCCCACATAGATATGTACTAGGACCTTGAATCCCATCTCTGAGATCAAAAACAAATCTCACTCAAGAATCAAGTGACTTTTACAGTTTTGGTCAATTTCTCTTGGCATGCCATTGAGTGCAGGGCTACAGTAATCGAAAAAAAGTGATATAAATCTGGATATTAGCACCAGGGTTAAAATTTGCCCCATTGGAAAAGAAAATTGAAATTGAATTTGTACCCGTGCGAGTGACATCGTACCACATCATTTGTTTATGCAATGATTGGAAATCTGGATATTAGCATTTTGCCATTGACAATAGGGAGGAAATATTTGTGAAATTTTAGTTGATTTAGGAGTATATAAACGTTATTTCTAATGTCATTAACATGCTGGTTCCTAGAAAAGGTCCTGAAAAGTTTGAGGTCAAGATTTTGTACTGAATCACCTTATAATGTTTAGTGACTTCGGGAAGGTGACTGTTATTCATTTTGTTACGAAGTTTGTATTTCCAATAATTATGGCTTTCATCATCATTCAGTTAAAATAGAACCATTGACCAAGGCCAATTATTATTTTCTCTGGCATCTAGGTTCAGTCGAGCGATATTATCTGCAATTTTTTAAACCGTGGGTTGAATATGAATGTCAACGTCATCATTAAGTATCATGTGATATTTGCAGTGTTAACCACACAGAACAATATCCTTTACAAATGTGGAAGACAGTTAAGGGCTCCAACCATCCTGTGGGGACCCCACAGTACACAGGAGGCCATACGGATACCTTATTATCAGTATCTAAGACTGTCTGTGTAATACCATCCAAATTGGAACACAATCAGTGAGGAATTATGAGCTTGGATGGTAATTTCCTAACCGTTTATCTTCTTTATGACGGGCACAAGAGAGCCTTTATTGAGTTGAAGAAAAAAATTCAAGCTATCGAGACTGTAATAATAGATATAAAAAATGTATAACAGGCTAGCATATTTTAAGAGTTGAAGAATCATTCAATTGCTGGTGCATTCGATTGAGGAACTGATAAGTAACATATCAAAGCCTCAAGGTTTATATGTTAAGATAAAACTTGTTATCGTCGAAAGGAATGATTCCTCATAACTTACGGGGTTAAGATTGTTCTGCAGGCTATTCACTCGTAACATAATGTACAAGTTCAGCTGATCAACGGAAATAGTTGGAAGTAAGGAGGCGTCCCGCGGGCAAACCAGACCTAGGTTCTGAAGCGCGACTCCACATCAACTTACCGTGAGCTCCGACGTTTACTATCTCGGATGCACGACTTCAGGAGGTTCCTGAGTTCCACGAATTCTTGGAACGGGACTAGACGAGCAGTACAACGAATAAAGCGCAACGTACTAGTTTCTTAATCGTAGATATTAAGGTCTTATTCATTATATGGAGTATTGGGCGTTTAGGGTAGCAGGATCGTTTTGGTAAAAATGTGTCGGCGCATTTCACATCACTGGACAATATCAAGTTTCGACTCGATAGAACATGAGTTTAAAACACTAATCCTATTCATTTCGAAGAGAACTTCTTGAAAGCTGACGAAATCAACGTTTATAAAGTCACAGTAGTTGAAAGTGGTAGGCGTGAAGCGGCTTCGCAGATTGAAATCATTTGCATCCGTGACTAAGTCGTGGGCAGTAAGGAAGAAGATAGGCGTCTGACAGTTTATGGACACTTTTTACAAATCATTAACAGTACGGAGATGTGAGGGAGCGTGAAATGTCCTCGCATGATGCGCTTCTCCGTACGATGCAGTATGTAAATTTTGATGATACACTAAATTCTGTATATATCTAATTTTATGGTTACTAAGTAAAATAATAGCATTAAAATCACCAATTATTACAATAAATTTTATGGCTGGAGCATATGACAAAAAAAATCTCAAATATTCAAAAGGGCAGTTTTAGGTGCTCTACAAACGAAAATTGACAATAACTTCGAAGATTTGGCACTATTGATTCCAATGACAATAAGAATGTTTCAACGCAGAAACCTTCGAGGAGCCTAAAATGTGAAAGAATAATTTTTAAACGGAATTTTTTAGATTTTATTGGTAACTTCAGTTGTTTTTTGAGCATGAAAATTTGAATCTTTCCTGAGCAATTTACCAGAAGGAAAACATTACCAATAGAAATTTATTCCATGCAGCGGAGGCCCAAAATCTGACTGAATTTTCCAATTCCTCAGTTCTTTGTTTATGCTGACGCTTAATTTTTAACTTACTCTTAGTTTCCGAATGTACGCCAGCCTTAAAATATGACGGTATGTCAAAACTTCCAATTTCTAGGCAAATTGCAAGCATACCGCATTGGATTCTAATAGTTAGACCCAAAGGGGAACGAGGAAGACCGTCGATTTAAATCGGTATCATGATATGAAAAGGATATATATGCATCGATTTTTGGAGCATATTTCAGGCGTCTGTAAAAATGAAGTATTTCCTTAATTTCCAAGTTTTTGCATCAAAAATCATTTTTGATTGAATCGATGTGGTTCATTTGGATCGCTTCTGAATCGTTCATTTTACACTGCCTAAGACTGCCTCCCTTGTGTCATCCCTTTTGGTCTTTGAATTCCCTTGACTTTTACTTTCACATCGCCATCCCCTGTTCCCTTGGCAACTCAGCGTGTCATATCTTTCTGCTCACCCCCTCCCTCACTCTATGTCCCTCTCTCCCTCACGCCCCCCTCATCACTCCAGCCTTTCACATCATCCCTCCTTCGTTCCATCAACTGCTACATCCCTTCTTCTCCTCCCCCCAATTCCACTTCTACCCCCCTCCCACCCCATTCCCAACTTGTGACGACATGTGACAGCTTCCCCGGATGCTGGGACACTTTCCTGCTGCCCCTCCCTCCCCCGGCTCACTTTCTCCTATCTCCGCAGCGTATACGCATGTGTACGTACATCCATTCCTCCCCCTTCTCCCACCCATCCTAGTCGCTTGCTACCTTGCCTTTTCCATCTTATCAGGGCCGCAGTATACAAGGGCTCCTCCTCCCCTTATCAACGCACGTCCCATCATCCCTTATCTTCCTCCCCTTCCCTTCTCCCCCCACCCCGCCCACCTTCCTTGCTCGCCTGTCTCCCTTGCCTAACCCTAATCCTTCATCTCCTGCCGAGACACGAGCATACCACCCTCTCCCATCCACCCTCCCACCTCCCACCAACCCCACTTTCCCTCCCCAAAATGGAGACGAGCACATCGTTCTTTCCGAGTGCCGTTTCCTTACTAGGCAACCAACCACGGCAGTCGCTGGCATATCTATATATCCTTGTTGATGCTTGGATGAGGGGGGCCGCCGTAACTACCGATAGGGTTGTCCTGTCCGTGCACCATGTCGCGTTGCGTGTTTCTCTCTCCAGGGTACGTGAAAAGGGAGAGTGTGTGACTCGTCGAAAATTACTGAGCAGAAGAGGGATCGTGATTGATGATGAAAGCGATTTATGGAGTGGAAAATGGAGTTTAACAATATGGGAAATGTGTTGCGTTATTTGATAGGCAAATAGCAAACAACAAAGGTTGTGACGTCGTTCGTCCTACTTCTGCCCTGAGTGAGGGGTTTGATTTTGTTTAATGTTTGAGTTGTTTTATTTTTTAAAACTATTACTTTCACCGTGGCTTGTTTTGTTTAAATTGTTTAAGTGGTTTGAATTATAATTTTGTTAATTTTTAGTGGACTGTTTTCTTAATTGTTGGTTTTGTTTTGGAGTTGTTGTTAAGATGTTATTGATAAGAGAAGGGGAGACTGTTGAGAGGAAAGATAAGAGAAGATATATAATGATTTGAGTGAGAAATGAAAAAGAGTAACGACATCACAAGGTGCAAAATGAAGCATAGAGACACTATTCTATTCATTATTTGGAAAACTTTATCAAGTTATACTGAATAGAGAATTGAAGAAATAGCGTCATACAAAAACAACACAAATGGACAGTTAAAAAGAAAAGAATCGCACCAATGTTGCATTAAATATCATAGTAGTTGACCTTCGGAGTACGTAGAGCATTAAGAAAAATAGGAATGCACCATGGAACATACTGATGTCGCACTATGAAAAGATGGAACATCACCGGATACACCAAACTTCCTGATCCTATTTTGTATGGAATCCTGTCAAAACATTTTTTTCTTCGAATTGCCTCCCAATTGGAAAATTCAATGAAACTGTCGCCTCGTAGTTCACACTTGAATGCTTCCATAACTTTCTAAAATTTTAATGCTAAAAGAGCAAATACATGCCAAAGAGGGTGACCTTGGCTAAAGAAGGTGGCATTGGAGGTTTTTGCTCAGGTGAGAGAGAGAGAGGTTGGAGGAGAATAGATACAGACGTTCGGAGATATGCGAGGGAAGTTTATCATACCGACCCTGGCTTTATTACTTCTACTTATAGTCAACTTATTGTCTCAAGAAAAATCAATTATAATCAAGATATTTGCTTTTGCCAGGCAGAATACTGTAAACTTTCTCTATCCTAGGGTCCATGGTTCAATTCCCGGCCCGCGTGAATTTTTTCTCATGGTATTTTTTTCAAACGAAAACAGAATAAAGTTTAGTATTTTTCAAGCACATCCAACAGGTAGTAGACTTCCATGTTCATTAATATCCTAAGAATTTATATCCTGATATCTATTTAAAATGTGGCCATTATGATCGATATCCTTCGCAAACTTTTTCATTAGAACCACATTAATACGTCAATGAGGCAGTAAAACCATTTTTAGTTAGACCTGTGCCATTGACTAGAGGATATACACTGGTAGGGTCGGGAGACCTTTTCTCAGAAGTCTTTGACTCTTCTCACATTGTGGTGTTTTATCGCTTTTCTGTTTCAATGGCAATAAAGCAATATTTATCGTGAAGCCTCTTTGTAAGTCTACCATTAGCGTCATCAATTTTCAATCACATCGCAACTACTTGTGAATGTGATCCTCTTTGGAGTCACAAAAACTGACATCGTTTTGTATCTGTGAGCATAGCACCAGTAAATGGCAGTAAAGATATGTACAAGTACATGCAAGGAAAAATATTTGTGTGAATGATGGAATCAGTTCTGCCGTGGAACATTCAACAATGGCCACGTGTCCTAAGGTTCCTCAAAAATGAAAATGAATTTGAAATTTTCAAAGTAATTTGTTTTGCGACAAGACCTTATATGCTTAAATCATTGGCAATTCTTTTTTCTGCAATTTACCGAAAAATGGTGTGGTATGTGCAGACATATGAGGGGTTCCGAGTATGAAGACATAAGGTCGTCCATCAGTTAAAAAATGGAGGGGCTGAGGCGACGATTTTAGTGGACTAGAGAGGATGCGTACTACGAATATGTACTACAAGCGAATATCCTATACTGATAATTGAATAAACTTCAGTCGAATTCTTTCTCTAGTCATAAAAATTACGTCGGAATACTAGATCCTCCTTTAGTTAGAAGTTTTCTTCGACTTTCTACTAGTAAAAGATGCCGAGTTTTTTCATACTAAAATTTATGTGCCAGTAAAAAGTTAAAATTATGTAAAATATCTCTTGAAATGATAGTCTACGATATTTTTTTCCATTTCAGATGGAGTGTGCGAATCAAAAAATGGATTTGGAAGGGAAAAAATCTGATTCATATTCATTTCATTTATCGCACCTCAACTTGTTTTTCTTGTCACGACCCCAGACACTTTTGATCCCTCATCTCATTCTATATTTCTTTGAACTTTTTATCTTTTCTTTGATGATATTTCAGCTGCCGGCCTTGTGCCTCGTATCCAAGGGACGAGGGATAAAATATTGCGGAGTGCCTGAGGAGCAACTGTTTATTTCATCCAATCACGCAGAATACTGATGACTGGGGAAGGCGAGAAGAGATGGAAAGGCCCCGGGGGCAATTGTGAGGTCGTGGAGGAGATCACATTCGAGCTTTGGAGAAACACGCTAACGCTTCTTTTAGGATTTCACAGCTGGCATTATTAAAGAAATTTGATATATCATTTTGAGGTAGGCCTTGTCAGGAAATTATTATCATATATCGGGCGATATAAAATGCTTACACATGCGTACGTATCTTCCTCGTTCCTCTTCGTCAACACACTGCCATCCATTATTTCGCCTATATTTTTCTTCGTTCACTTTTTCCGAGCAATTTCCGTTTCTTCGACTGTCACCTCATATTTTTTAACAGCTCCGTCGCCCCAGCCATATTTTTTCTACCATTATTTAAATCTTTTCGGATGTTCATTTCTTATTGCATAGTTGGCTCTTTCCAGCTAGTCCTCTAGGCAATGTTACGTCATGGCAATGTTACTTTACCTTTTTTTAGAAAATTTTGAAATTGCTAAGAGACAAGTTGTCCTTGATGTGTTCCTTTTAAATGATTCTTCTGTTTTTAAATGTTCTCTGTTCCCCTCCGTGTTACACCCGCAGTCCCTTCCTTCACCTTGACGTTGCTTTCTCCAAATACCCTCACTTCTCCTCCCCTTACCACAAAGTTCCCCCCGTTTTCACTTAATCCCCCCCCCCCCCGAGAATTTGGTATATAAGTGGCGCGCACTACCAAAACATTGGAGGATGCACCATTGAAAATGACGCAATAGCGTTGAAACCGGTCGGGGAAGAATAAATCGCAGTGGAATATTACAAAGTATTCTATTTTCTCCCACCAGAATGTTATTCCATAAAGTAGAGCCTTCAACAGTTGAACTGTTACGTTATATACGTGCTCCGAGCTACACTTACAAAACTTTCCCGTCATTCCCGTCTGCAGCCAGCATTTTTCCGTCTCTCTTTCCACTGAATCACCTTCCGGTTCTTTCCTCTCTCTATTATCCCACTTCCCTCCCCGCCCCTTCGTCTTGCCTCCCTCCCTGGCAACTATCGTCCGATTCGATTTTCTAAAAACAAAATTACCGACGTCCTCTCTGACCGTTTTTCTCGGATCCGATTCCGGTACAATCCGATTCCATGTGCCCGGCAGCATTCCGACTTCCGAGCGAGATTCCATTCCGGTGAGAATGGGGCCCTTCCCCCTCGATTAGTGCAGCAGCCATTTGATCCCTTTTCTTCGTTCTCCGGTCGTCGCTCTTCAAAGGAAAGGCCACGACGAGGGAGGGAGAAAAGAAACCCGTTCCCCCCGCCCGCACTATGCGGAGGATTTATTTTCAATTTTCCACTTTCGTGCTCGGATTTCAGGAGACATTGACCTACATTTTCGCTTCCCTCTCCCTCACGCCGTTGCTTCTCCTAAGCTCATTCACTCCTCGGTTTTGTCGAACCCGTGACAGTGACCAGGTGGGGGAGACTTAGCGTCAACAAATCCCGATCGTGACTCCGGATTTGTTGAGGCTTCACAACTTCAGTTCAGCGGAGTTTGAAGACTTTGAGGTTCTCCCGAGGCAGCCTCATAGATGAGATTTTCCTCTCTCGAGAACGATGCAAAGGCCCATTTTTGTAATGTCTGGTCACCGTTCAAAACACGAGATTACGTTGCCTACCGATAATTAAAAATTAAAGAAGAGCTCTTGTTTTGTGTATCCCAATGATACTGTCTGTTAGTTGGTGCGACCATTATCTTTGAAAGAACGCATAAATTTCACCTTCAATTCCGAAGAAAATATTCAAACAAATAACAAGCGGGCGAGAGAGCCTGTTAGCACCTGAAGAGCTGTTACTGTGTGATATTTTTCATGCTGGTTATCCAGTTGTGTGCAGAAAGGTAATTGTTACGTATCTAGCCATATTCATTAAAATAAGGGCAAATATTACAAACAACAAAATAAAATAGGTGCAGCAAGTCTTTTGTTTTTGTGAGGATACATCTTTATAAAACATTCTAAGTAGATAGGTATAAGCAGCGGGATGATGAGTGAAAACGTCGACGAAATTCTCTGCATGATATGTGTGATCAGGTTTGAAAACATATCAATTTTACCTAACATTTTCTGAGATTTGTTTTAGCTCCATACTTTCTCAGGCTATTTCATGAAACACAATTACCTGGCTATACTTTTTTGTATATCCTGCTTATTTAGGGTATTTTCCGGGAATCGTTGGACTTGAAATGTGAATTCGAACTTTTTAAACATGAAAGTACGGCATTGTCCTTATTGGAGTGGATTATTAAATGGTTGAAAGAATGTGATTACATCAAAATCTACTCTAGTGTTTCTCAAGAATTATGTTCTCTTGGTCCTCACCTGGTCGAGCTCATGCGTGTGTTTTGGCAATTCTCAGAGTTTATCCCCTTTATTTTAACAATGCTCCCCCTCCATCTCAGCATTGATCTTAAAGTAGTGCATTGTGACTCGTGAAATCCTCATGTCCAAGAGAATTCCTTTCAATGATTCCATTGGTGCCACCCACTCCGTACCCTTCAAATCTTTCCATCCAGCAGAAGAGCTAAGTCGGCCTTCTACAGCTCTCCCCGTGAGGGTTATACTTCCACAAAGGACATCGGGCACTAGCTCTCTGGGGTGGTAGCCGATTCTTCTCCACATCTGTAAGTGGAAGTGACTTGAATGGATCCAGAATGTGGAAAGGAAAATATTTGCTGAATTTGACATTCCGTAGTTATAGTGCAGACGTTGATGAGGAGCTTTCACGTGTCGTAGCATTGAGTTTTTATTTGTGTCTTTATGGGTAGGCTGCAATATTCCCGATTTTGTATGAGTAACTTTTGCCATAAGAAAAGCATATCCTGAGCGATGAAAAACAATTTAAGACGCTCCTAGTAAAAAAAGAGACGTGGAATTTGGCGGAATGAATGACTATGGTATAGCAACCTGGGCAGTGGCATTAGGTTGGATTAGAGTACCCAAGTTTTTATTAAATTCGACTCGGAATTGTAATTTTAGCACATGAAGTTATGGCTAATTTGTTTCACTTCAAAGATATGCAGAAAATCAGAGTTTTTAAATATGAGATGTTTATTTTTGCTTTAAGATCATTAATATAATTTGACAAATATTAACCAAACCATTAACCAAAATATAACACTATATAATTCCATTTTTCAGATAAAATAAATTTATTTAACCATTTTTAAGCCAATGATATGACGTAATTAATTAAATTGTTCACTTCAGTCGGTAATTCCCAGTCTGTCATTTATATAACATTTAGCGATTATACTACGTGAAGGATCATAAACAAAACCTACAAAGGTAGCTTCATATTTTTCCTCAATTTTATAACCTCTACTGTCTGTGTCCAGATCATTTCAGACGGTTGAATACGCGCGAGAGCATTTAGGCGATGACTCACTTCCATAGTGTCAGACATACGTATCAGCAGACATCGGACACGTATATACATACAAAACATATGCAGCACAGCATTAAAGAAACTAGGTTATTTTAAGCTATGCTTTTGAAAAGGATTTTAAAAGGAGAAATGAAGGAAAAATTCAAAGATAGATGCTTCTTAGTTCTGCTTCGGCCACACCTCGAATACGCCGCGAACATTTGAGACTCTGGTCATAAAGGTTTGTCTAAATAAATTAATAAAATACAAGCTCCACGTTTCGTTAAAACTGCTACGAGCGTACAAATAGTGCCTCACAACTTTCAGCGGGATAAAGGTGGGAGCCGCTAGAAACTCGGAGGCTACACGCTAGGCATAGTTTGCTTGAGAAATTCAGAACTGGTGTGTTTCAGGGCGACACACGTAATATTATCATGACTCACTACATCTCTTGGTCTGACAGAAGCGATAAAATAAGAGAGATACATTTCCAAACAGATAGGTTCAAAAACTCTTTCTTTCCGCGCAAAATGACCGACAACAATAACAAAATGAACTCCACTAAATACACTCCCATAATACACGTCACCATTTCACCTCCCAAAACCTTAGCCATTACATCCTTACACAGCTGGTGTCCTAACATTCCTTGCCACACGCCCATGCGGCGACTTGTCAGAATAATATGTAGATGAAAATTTAGTTTCTTTAATGCTGTGCCGCGTAGGTTTTGTGTGTGTTTTCCGCGCTCTGTCTCTGGTGTTAAGGTAATTCCATGGTATTTGACTTCATCCAACAGCTTCATGTTTACTCCACCCGCAGTTTAGATATGGCGATGAATTTCAAGGTAGATGACTGCTTTGCACCTTATCTAAGTGTACTGCTCACTCGAGAGGTCATTTATATAAATAATGAATAGGAAAGGATCGATCACATCTCCTTGTGAAACTCTAAATATCACGTTAACCGTATCAGGGCCAGTGCCGCCAATGGCTACTTTTACTTACGATCACTGAAAAAGTCACTCGACCAATCTTCCTATTTTTTGCTTTAACCCGCTAGATTGCAGTTTGAACATTTATTTCTGAGGATTCTTGTCAAATGATTTTTTTTAAATCAAGGAGCATACAGCATTAATTTGATTTTTCGATTCTTTGGATTCCAAGGATGTCATGAAGGAAGAGCGGAGGCTGTTTTGCAGGCTCTACCCTAACGGAAAATGTGCTGTTCCGGAAGTTCCGTTTATCCAGGAATATCTTCCTACTACTAACGATGAGGTAACTGAGAATCTTCCTTAAAAGTGATGTTAATGATACAGGCCGATAATTTCCGGTGTCATGTATATTTCCGATTTTAAATTATGGTGTGGCTATTTTCTATGCAGGTGGTAACTTGTCTTCGTATAATTATTTCCTAAATGCAAATAAACATTACTCTTGTCTACCACCACATATGTTTACGTCATCCACAGGGTAGACATGGCGTTGGTGTGATGACTTCCGTAAGATGTGTACTGCATTTGCTAAGATTTAATTCTAGCCTCCCAATATCAAACTCCTGGCACCTCGAATGAACGTTTTTTATGTCCAATGATAGAACTTCTGAGTCAGCGTTTTCACTAATTTCACACTATATGACCGTATTGCCTGCTAATAATCTTTACTATTAACTCGAAAAATTACGCCATTGATGAGAATAATGAACGAAAGAGAGAGGCAAACATGTGAATAAACATATTTATATGATTAGAAATGAGTACATACATGTGTGCAGGTGTGTAAATATTTTCTCGAAACCAACCAAACCAATTCCCTGTGATTCTGTGTATAAGGGTTTTTGCGTACAAAGAATTCATCGAACTAAGTACTTCAGGGTCGCAAGGACCGCAGATTGGGCCACTACGTTACTCGGAATCAGAGCCGAGGTTTCTTTAATTTGCCTTTTGACATTATTTACAATCAAGATATGGGGCTTAATTATACACTACCGGATGGTAGAAAGAATTAAGTATTTAAATCTTGCAAACCACTTTGTTTATCGCTTAATTTTTGCTTAGAAATTACGTTTTAAATGAAAAAATCATATATTTTCTGCCGATTTCAACAACAGCATATTTCCTTGTCAACCTGAGCTTTAAAGGAAATTTTTACTCGGGCATTTTACGGCCTATCTTAACATTAAATAAGCAATAATTGCATTATTCTGTACGTAAATATATGTTTATTGATGTGGGCCCATGGAGTTATGAACATTTTCTCAAAAACCGTCAAACCTGTTCTCCTGAGAGCAGGAATGTAATCCTGAACAGATATTAGCGTAAATTTTCGAACCGGATCATCACCGTACTTAATCAATAAATTTTCGTACCAGTACAAAACTTCACTCTTTCTAAAACGTTCAGAACCGGATCGACATGGCACTAGATCAATAAAGTTTCCTATCGGCTCGGTACTCGGTACTCTTTCTAAAACGTTCCAAACCGGCACATCACTTTATTCTTTTGATAAGGTTACGAATTTTACCAATACCTCACCTTTACTTAACGGTGTTTTTAAATGTATGAGGCTTCCAGAGTAGGGACTTGGGTTTTGAACATTTGTCTTCAAATATACCTCCTTAGATGAGAATATGTTAGAGTATCTTCTATTAGGATGCATTCACTCTATTTCCTCACTCATTTACTATCCATACCTCATCTTTTATTGATGTAGCTTACGTTAAAATGCATTCAATCAATGTAGTTTGTGAATTACTGCATGCGCATCTTGAGAGATTTCGCCTAAACATTGTAATGGCAACTATCTTTACCGTTGGAATATGAAGTGTAATTCTACGATGAGGCCTTTGGCACAGCAATGGTAATGTGAAATGCCATGAGTGTAAAATACAACCATGTCAACAATAAAATGTCTTATCTTCTCCAGCAACAGCTGATGTTCGAAACACGAAAAATTAAAAAACCGGTGAATCTGTATATAAAATTTCTAATTAACAACCTGCGTAAATTTCAATGTGTTATCTTCCGTTTGAGCTCAAATTAGCGTCCTTTACTGCTCTTTTGTAAATAGCTTACGAATTTAAGGACTGGTTTAGACTGTGTGGACGCCGTATTACCTCTTAAATGTTCTTTAAGAATACCCCCATGGTTAGCATTATGTATCCTCCTTAGAAGCGTTCCTAAATATATTCTTTACGGGTGATTTTGTTAAAGAAGACCTAATCTAACAAGTTTTAGAAAACAAGCAAATGATTGAAATAATATATTCAGTTAATATTATACGACTTTTTCTTCATACCGATAAGTAATTTTTTTTCAACACGAAATAAGAACAAATACAGACGTAAGTACGTATTTTAAATATGTATGAATCCTGAATTTGTGAAATCAATTAAAAATTAATAATATCAAATGCAGAAAGCGTCAAAGTGAATGCATGAAGGAATTTCAGTATCATTTAATGCTCGCTTTGGAATCTAGAGGTGAATAAACCACACCTCCAATTGAAGATTACTGATGATATTTTTCATCACCTCATCATTAATACTAATAGCATTTCCACGCATAGATATAATACTTCGCATTTCTAAAAATTACTATAGCGTACCATTTTAACACATTTGAGTTATAGTTTTGATAAAATACGTAGGTGGCGCGTGATTTGAAAGGCTAATCCGGATCACATAATTATTACGCATTTATTTTATGAGTATTGTTGAAAGTTGACTATATCCATACAAGGCAACCAATATAGTATTTGCGAGTTGCATATCACCTATCTAACCCAAAAAAATTGTGTATGGCGGGATGTGCTGTAGGAATATAAGTTTATATCAGTAATGCAACATATTGCTGCGTAAGTAGGCCATTTCATTAAACAGGCTCACAACATTAATTCCCGAGGATTTGGTCTATAAATCCAACTCACAGCAATCATGAGTGTAACTTTTGAAATTCAAATCTCAACAATAGCTATTATGGATATTAAAATTTTGACAAGAGCAGAGGCGATGGATAATTCAGAAAAAATAATTTACAATGCAATTCAATGGAAGAATAGTTTGATGAAATAGTAAATAAAAAATGCAATAGAATGCCATTAATCGGATTGGTATCGGAACAATTATGTTTATTGAATAATAAATTTAAATTGTCGACCAAGGAATCAACAAAAGCGAAAAAAAATCTGAATGAAGTAATTAATTATTTATTTATTGCATTTGAAAGTTTAGATATTATTATTGAATTCAGAAAGTAAAAAAAAAAACGTTTCCCTTAGCACAGATCCGTTCATTAATGGAGATATACGATTGAAAGCTGCGATAACGACGTTATATTGGTAATATTTACAGTAATAGAAATATGGAATACATTCAGCATCTACCGCGTGATCCACTAATCCGTTCGGGAAGAGTTCAAAATATTAAGTTGCAATTTTAGAGCATATATGACGCCTATTTAAGGTTGCTATCTAAGTAAATATTGTTTGACTAGATGACCCGGTGAACTTTGTATCACCTACAGTTTATCTATCAATCGGTAAACACAGAAACACAAAAAAATGAACACACAGAAATTCTTGATATTTCGGTGCCATTAGCACCTTTTTCGCAAGAACGTAGAAGACTGAGAAGGAAGGGAGGACTGAGATGGAATGAAGGAAGGGAGGGGAGGGACAGGGGAGGGGGAGAAGGGGGAGGGAGAGGAATGGTGGGGGCAGGAAGCAGGAAGAGGAAGAAATTTGAAAGGAAGAAGTAGTGAGAGCAGAGGTGAAAGAAAAAGTTAGTGGGATTTATTGAGTCCTGGCGGAGAGAAAGCATGGAAAAAATAAATACAAGAGGACTCATGATTTTTGAGTTGGAGTGGGGAGGAGGATGGGGGAAGGGAGGCTAGAATACCAACCTTAAAAATATTATTGAAGGTGGAGTTGTGGGAAGAAACGTGGGTGGCAACAGGGAGGGAAACAGAAATGGAAGGTGGTTCATTGCAACTAGAGCGGTGGCCATTCATACGGATGTTAAGCGGAGTAGTGGTCAAGCCACGTGGTTCTGTGTTTACCGATTGCCTTCCTGTGGCAAACCGTTTATATATATATATATATATATATATATATATATATATATATTTTTTTTTTTTTTTTTAGCGAGTTTTTGTTTTTAGGTTTAGCGAGACTAACAAACAGCAATTAATTTATATATATATATATATATAAATTAATTGCTGTTTGTTAGTCTCGCTAAAATTAAAAAACGGCTTGACCGATTATACTTTTTTTTGTTTTGTAACTTTTGATTAGCTATAATCAATCCTAATCAACCTTCCAACTTCAATTCATTGAGATAAATAATACTGGCTATATCTTATATAGTTTGAATTTCGTTTGATTAGTGATGAAACTTGCTTACAATTCAAACGAATTCAATGTCTTTTATTTACATGAAAGATAAATACAGTTGATCAATGTAAAGTTTTCTGATAACCAATGTTTTTTGTTTTGTTTTGCGGTGCGTAAATATACAAAAAAGATGGCTGTCCGAGGCGCGAACACGCGACATATAGTTGTCCATGCGCTAAACAGGTAAAATCCAAGTTAATTCCGCAAACTTCCAACGACTTGCCTTGTGATTTACTTATGGCCATCGCAAAAACCAGACGCACGGGAACTTGTAGCCGCTTAAAATCGAAGGGCAAATCCGTTGGAATCATCGGTATATGCGCAATCAAAACATCCTCCTTGTATTTTCCCTTGATGATCGTTGCCTCGATGACGTTATTCATTAGCTTTTTCACAGTCAATCTCGTTCCATTGCATAGTCGAGGTTGATTAATGTTACGCAACATGATGATAACTGAACCTACTTTTTATAGCAAGGTGGTAGTCCAGGCAATTCCAGCGAATTCAAAAATTCTGTGGGATAGTTGACTACGTCATCCTGGTTGATAACTGTCTCGACTGATTTGAAGGAAAACAACTGTCCTGGAAGAAAATTTTGAATGGTCGCGTTGAGATCATCGACATCTTTGTTTTTCGCCGCCAATATTGCTCGTTTGCTCATCCATTGTTGCGCTACGTCCGGAAAAACACGCTGAATAAGCTCCTCTTTCGAGTCTGTCAAGTGACAGAAATCTGTGGGTAATGTAATGAATCCGGTCAAGGTGTTAACTGCAACTTTCCCATTACCAATGACAACAATTGCTTCGAAAACGCATCTGCACTTTGATCTTGTTGCAAAAACACTCGCATGTTAGTCGTCAATTGGAGTGTCTTCACATGCCGCCACAAATTTGATGATTTTAAGCACGCGTTTAGTTCGTCAGCTACAGTTGATAGGGGAATAACTGGAAGAGTCTGATGAAAATCACCGGACAACAGAATCATGGCTACACAAAAAAATGTTTTGGTTGTCACGAAGATCTTTCAACGTTCTTTTCAGCGCCTCCAGTGACCTCTTGTGGGCCATCGTGCACTCGTCCCGAACGATCAATTTGCATACATGTAGAAACTTCTCGATTGCGCTGTTTTTGGCGATGTTGCAAGCAATTGCTTCGTTGATTTGCATGTTCAGTGGCATTTCAATGCAGAATGTGCAGTTCGACCACCTTCTAACAAAGTCGCTGCTATTCCAGATGAAGCCAGAGAAGAAACCAGAAGCAATTCCAGATGCTAGGGCAACTTCATTCTGTGATCTGATCCTCACCAAAAGCAATGAAATTAGGAACGTTTTTCCAGTACCTCCGGGAGCATCGAGGAAGTACATTCCACCAGTTCCATTGTTCACAGCTTCTATCAAAGAATCGTACGCAATCCTTTGTTGTTGATTCAATTGCGGAAAATTTGTACGAACTGCTTTGGCTAATGCTTTGGTGTCTTATTGTTGTTCTCTTTGTAACTCGTGGTAAATGCATCGTGCATTTAACGATTGAGTGATATCATGTCCAAACACGACAATACTTTATTTTCCATCAATAAACACATGTTTTCTATCAAGATTAATGTCTCATTGTAAATTTCTACAGTCATTTGTAGTGTGGGATTTAAAGTTTGACAGCGCACACGATGAAAAACATCCTCAGATATGTTGTCCCTATGTTTCATCCACAAATCTTTCGGATTCGAGGGGAAGCATGTGGATAGGATAATCGCAAACAATGTGCAAATTTGATGCAGCGATGAAGATATGACAGAATCCTTGAGCGTATTATCCCAATGCGAATCGTTCTCGAGCAACTGTAATAGTTGA
Source organism: Ceriagrion tenellum (assembly GCA_963169105.1). Lineage (NCBI taxonomy): Eukaryota > Metazoa > Arthropoda > Insecta > Odonata > Coenagrionidae > Ceriagrion > Ceriagrion tenellum. Next base: position 16,078,416 of record OY720635.1, read on the forward strand.
CACGCCTCACGGTAAGTCGCACACAGATGTTCATTAACGGTTCTCAGTTGTTGAAACGACGTCGGACCATGAACATTCATCAATCGGGGACAATTGAAGATAATAACATTCGTCGTTATTTGGATGCACAGGGTAGATGCGACCCAGAGCGTCTGCAGTAAATACATTTGAATGTCCTTCAACTGGTGTTCCTTGTTTCCGACGCTGAAACGATTTCGATGATGCGTTCTATGTGTAGTAGTGTGGCATTTCAGCATACAGCAAAGTGCAAGCGAAAGTACCTCTTTGACAAACTGAGCAGAAGCTTGTTAATATTGTCGACGGTGGCCGTGCCGCTCTGTACGCCGCGTTCTCTCACTTGAAATACACTCGTTGTCCATTTTCTAGATGAACTGCCAAATGGACTACTGTGGGGTGTCTTTCGTGGATCGCAAATGAAAAGATTTGCCAAATTGCCTTATTTCTGCTTGCATACCGACCCATCTGATTCTGAGATACTTCGTGATTTGCATTTGTTACAGCAAAAATGGCCAAATCACTGCCTTTGTTTACATATTTACATTACTAGTACTTGATCGATTTGACGGAGTTTCGGTATTCCACATTGATGGGAGCCTCAAAAGCTTTGGACAGTATTGGCGAGTATGGCACAATCCTACGATTGTCCACATGAACATCTGGTCCTTTGACCTTCACCACTACCGATCGCCCATTGTCCGCAACTGATCGCCGACAATACAATGGGTATTCGACATTTCCTACGATGGTGTCAGTAATCAAGTCTCTCGGGTATCGCTTCGAACGCTTACCGTCGATCATACAGGGTGAGTGGTTGTTGAAAGCTACGCAAGGTCCATGTATCATGTTTTTAGTCACCACTGCATGCAATTTTGGGTCAACTGTTTCATCGGGTATTTCAGCTGAAATGATGGAATCAATTTCATCTGGCCTGATTTTGTCAACTAACCAAACTAAAATGTTCGCATGTGGCAGAGCACGCTTTTGCCATTCAACGGAGTACATATAACAACGAACTTGGCCATACACACGGTGCTTTATAATGAAATTCATAGGAGATTATAATTTTTGTTTAAAAACTCTGGCAGTGATGTCATGTCTATCAACTGGTGTTTGGCTGGGTAGCAGTTCCTTCTTGATTTCAATCCATTGAGGGTTACAGGTGAATGTTAAGAACATGTCTGGGCAGCCATATTGTCTTGCATACCACTTGTTGTTCATTTTTAGTCACTTTCGAACGCGATTCAGACACACCAATACGACTATAATCATTATCTGTCGCTCGCTGGTCATCAGTGCGGTTAGAACGTGAGGTAGCTCGTCGCACATTTGATTGAATTCGATGACCTATGTCAGCTCGTCTTCTCCTCAGCATTGGAAAGAATAAAAGTAAAGTGAGTCCTCGAGTTACGCTAATATTTTTGGTTAAATATAATGGCAGATCCAAATAAATAATCGCAAAGTGCACCTAAATTCACCAAGTCTTTCCTTAAAATACAAAGATATGACAAAATGGCATGTCAGTTAGACGATAGGTCTGCCCAAAGCGTATATAAACACTACGTTTGTCTGCCACGAACGCCATCTATTAAAAGTAATCCGATGTGGCGATGGAAGAAATGACAGTTTTGTATAGCACGTCAGTTAGACGATTTTCCATACTAAATTACCAATTTTGAAGTTATTTTTTTAGCTTTTCTTTAGGATTTTCCCTATTATTTTTCTTTTTAAACAACCCCTGTACTAAAGCAAACAAAACAAATAAAAAAATATTCAAATCGGTCAAGACGTTTTTCAGTTTTAGCGAGACTAACGAACAGCAATTCTATTTTATATATATAGATTAAGTTTATGGTCACGTTTCTACGGTGGTTCAAGTATCCACTGTTGATAGGGGGAATAATACACTACAGAGACATAGGAATGCCCCATTGTTGAGCATTTTCAATGATTTATAATAATTGGTTGAAGGAAGATTACAATTGTTTAGGTGGTTGCTGTGCTAATATTTATGCTCGCATGTTATGAAAGAACCTCCTAGCGTTGAATCCAAGATAAATGTTGAGAAGAACTTACCTAAAAGAGGGAAGTCTATGGCTGCGGACTTTAAGTTACTCAGATTTGACTTCTCCACTCACCCCCTTTAAGAAATGCTTTACTTCCATGACAAAAAAACGCATATGCATACAGCAAATACTTCCTATTAGTCCAAAACTATACTCTGGGGGAAAAGTGCACCGGTATAAAATTGAAATGGACATTATAGTTTCGTATCAAAGAGAATACAGAGCCTTTTCGTACCGGCCATATATAATACTTAGTATTTCGTACCCGTTTCTTCCCGGGTCTGATTCAGTGAATGACGGATGAAACTAAATTATATCGTACTTTTAAGTGAAATGTGATATTAGATCACATCCCTGCCTGAGAGTGGGTATTTTACGGTTTAGGGTTCGAGGAACCCAATCGGCTTGGCTAAATTACCGTAAATACCGTCAAAACACTCAATTGTCTTAGAAATGACTAATTACGTGGCAATTTAATATCTATGAACATATTAGCTACTTTTATTAAAACGAACCTATTTCACAGCATGAATATTATGACTACTGACTCTTATATAAACAATTCTAACGATGAAAGCAACGTTTAGCACGAAAATGTCAAACTATCTTGAGGATTTTTCTCGTCCTTGTATAAATGAGCATAAATTGTCGAAATGTAGGTGCAATGCAATGGTTCGATTGAAACTGGCAATCACTCTATCCAGACGTTGGCATTTAAAGGTTTTGCGGTACGAGAAATTGATAGGGATAAGTCCCATATCCGGCAAGTATCGGTTTTAGGCAGATATATAAGAGCCAAACTTCCCATTAGAAATGCTTGGACTGAAACTACAGTTACTTTCATAAGGATTGTCTGTTAATTCGTTCATATTGCTTCTTCAGATGCTCCAGGAAAGACCTCTGGAACGACGCGACTATTATTTTAGAGGACAATCACTATAAAATATTTATTCTGTAACTTTTTATTGTTGAGAAAACCTAATTACGCCATTATTTAAGGAATTTTGTAGATTTTAATACAAAACATCCAAAGGATTGTAAAATTGCATTACTTAATATAAATTTCTATTTATGTCAAAAATAAATAATACACATAGTGAACTGAGGAAAGATTGATCCCCTGGTTCTTTTATTAATGAAGCTCTTTTAATGATCTGTGTATAAAAATACTTACGAGGATTTAAAGCAGTGTAACCTTTTAAAGCTACAAGTATTCATATCAAGAGGAATGATTACTCCTTTCTTGTTGTTCGTGGGCGTTGTAGCAGAGAGTAGAATATGTACAACAAGAAAACACTTATTTCTCGAATATCTAAAATAGTTACATTTTTTTAAAAGACAAATGAAAGATGAAGGACCAGTTGATATCCCGCAACACCACCCATGCTATACACCCTAATGTCTTGCAAGTACTCCGTATATGAATGTTATATTCAAGGTCGGTTATGTGCACCGGACATTTTATCAATCCACGTCATCCGACATTGGCAAAAGTAATTCTAGTCACTTCATTTCTCTTCCAGAATGGGTCCATTCAGGGCTTTCAAGAGAGTCACACCGGTTGCCATCTTTCGATAAAAGAGAAATATGGGTCACCGCGTGGAACATCTGAGGAGTCATTTGAGAAGGAGAATGGCCTCTGAAAGGGAAGGGATGTCCTCTGCTCGAAGACGGATTGTCCTCTGGTGAGTGAACGGCGGCTATCTCATTCAGTTTTACATTGTCGTCACGCTTTAAACATTTTTTTTGTTTAATCCTTCAGTTGGTGCGTAAAATTTTGTTACACTATGAGGCACGTGGGCCACACCATTGGCCCAAATTCAATTTCTTTTGTTCCCTAAAATTTTCAATTTTTTTGAAAAATATTTTCACAAGCAATAAATTTAAACTAATAACTATCGTTTTCTTAGGTTTTTTCACGATGGAATATATTTATAGTCATTATTGGAACAAGACCCAAAGTCATTGAAAAATCGTGAAATATTTTGAGCATCGAACATCTACTGTGACAATAAATATATATATGTAAAACTAGCGGACCCGACAGACGTAGTCCTGCCCAAAAGTTGGCTATTTGTGGATTCAGCAAACGTTTTTTCGATATTCGAATTTTCGATAAACTATATAATAAGTGGCATTTCACATTTCAATCTTTTCGTTTCGTCAAAACAACGCCAAGTTGCGACGCAAGTGCGACGACTTGCGCATGGATTGATGCGTACGTCAAATAACACAGAATCTGCCACTTACGGTACACACACATAACTATAAATTATTCTCAGATGGTCAATTATTCATGAACTTATCAGAAGGTTTTAACGGTCAATTAGTCATTTATCATAACTTATGATTTTTTTCCTTCTAAAAATATTAGGGGAGGGGGTGAAATTTTGGGGTTATGGTACCAACACCATCTACCACCTCGAGAGGGCGACAGGCTTCTCGATTTTGACCACCGACGATCGCGCCACTGGGAACGATGACCTTGAGAAACCGACAGCTCCGTGACTTGTCTTTACAAACCCTCGATGGCTAGGTACAGCTTATCATCCGTCGAGATGATGTTGGGAGAAACGACATAGACGACCATATGAGTATTTGACACCTCGATGATCTTGTCAGCGAGCTCCGACAGCTTGTCTGGGGGTAACTCCACCTGGGCAGTCAGGATTCCTTGGACCTGCGGGGGCAATCGCCTCAGCCACAGTTGCCGGAAGAGGTTATCCGGAAGAGCGGTCATCCCGGCGAGGGAGCGAAGATGTCACAAGAATTGTGAAGGCTTGCAATCGACGAGGTCCTCATCCGACAGTAAGTGACGAACGCGCTGCTCCTCAGAGTCTGACAGACGTTCTATAAGCTTCGATGGTAGAGTCGAATGAGGATTCCGAGACGGAGGATTCGTGATTATGTGCTCAACCTCACAGGCCACGCGAGAATCTAAATGTGAGGCAACGTAATGGAACTTCGTTACCTCGCTTGTGATCTCCGACAGCACGAACTGAGATTCCGTCTGTGAAAACCAAAGACTCGGTTTCTCGGGCCAAAAGGGCGGCAGTTTTACGGCGACGCGACGAACTGCCGGCGGATTTTGCTCGGTGTCTGTGTGGCTGCGTCTTGAATCAGAATCATTTAGTCGCTGATGGAGCTGAGCGTTTTCTTCACGTAAGCGTTTAAGCTCGTCGTCGCGCGGCAAAACCATTTTCACCGAATGTTGACTATTTATTCTCCTTGTCGGGGTCACCAATGTGGAGATGGGTAAGTGAGGAGATTTCCACGTTTATCAAATCAATTTATTAGAGCATTTATGAATGTCCACTACAATCTCAGTCCTCTGACTTAGTTACATAAACATCAACAAATCAGCAAGGCCTCCTTGGCAACAATATAGAAGATGAGGGCACCATTTACGGTCGCCACAAAAATGTCGTCAAAAGTTTCATAGAAGCCGATCGCAGGGCCACCTACCGGGTCCATTTGTGAATCTCAACCGTCCAGGGATCCACTCAAACACACAAAACATTTCATCAAAATAGGTCCAGTCGTTTAGGAGGAGTTCAGTGACATACACACGACAGGAGAATTATATATATAAGGATATCCAGCAATTTTAATATAACTGATTATAATATTATAACGTATAAATACCATATAAACAATATATAATATAACTATGCCGATTGAGAAAGGTTACACAGTCGCGTGGGCCACATTTGTGGCCCAGCCACGCTGGCTTCCTTTCGCGCGCTATTTAACACTTACCCTGCAACAATTTGTTACAAACGACCATGTGAGACTTTTGAGAACATAATGATGTGCAGCAACTGAAACTTGCAAGTATAATATGCCATCCTATGAGAAACGGATCACAAATGAAACACTGTGGGCCACCCCTTTGGCCCACGCGCCTACTGAAGTGTTAAATTTGTATTACATTCAGGGGCGGATCCACTCATCCATTGAAGGTGTAAGGGGGCAAATTCCTATCCTCCCCCTCTAGAGGTCAGCCAGGCAAAAAAAGTCATTAGAAACTGGCGAGATATTTTGTAACTGCATTATTAAATTGAAGAGCAATAGATGTTGTATTGTCCACTTTTTTAATACATAAAACTTTACAACACGTTTTCGGCACTTTATGTACCTTTACGTATCAAAAATAGTGGACAGTAAATTATCTTGTGATGATTTACTGTCCACTCTTTTTTCAGCGAAAATAGGTTAGAATTAGATTGTAAACTTCGTTGTACTAACAAGTTAATAGAATTGATTAGCGATAATAAGAACTCTCCGATATCGATAAATTTTCGAGGAGTATTTTTTTATTTAAATCGCTGGCTATGCCCAATTATTTTTCAAAATATCCTTCCATTGCGTTATTTTATGAAGTATGAACAATTAAGCTCATCGAAAATTAGTTTTTGTTTGACTTTTTCTTTGATATTTTTCGACACATGGTACTTAAACTAGAGCACGAATTCTCATTTTAAAGTAAATGCGAAGGAGCTCTGGATAGTTAACCTCTCATTAAAATCTGTTTCATGCACTAAAAAAATTAAACGCGTTCCTCTCAAAATACGTATCCTTCCGATTTGGTCCAATTTTATGTGTAGTAGCTACTTATCGAAGCAATTCAGTGTTGAAGTTTTGTAACGGTTATTTTTATTCCGAGAGAATCCTTATTTTTTTACTTTTCGGTGTGTTTAAACCTTATTACTGTTGAGGTTATACTTACGCTTAAAATACCTACAAAGTAATGAGTCTCGTCATACCCGGTAGAATAGCCTTCATCGTTTTCAGTTTCCTTAGTAGACGAAATGCCAAAGAGATTCAACTTGATGCTTACGCTTATGCTTATTTCTCCTCTATGAATGCAGAACTGTAGCAATAATAGATCTATTTTTTCTCACCATGCTGTATGAACTTCAATCGGCTGGTAGTAAAGCATTATATTATATGGCATGTAGTGTCGTTTTAACGGCTCACAAGCGTTTTCCTGGAATAGCAGTATGTCTGCATGGAGAGACTGTCATTAATAACATAAGAAGTAGGCCATTTAGTGTCATCATCCCCATTTATGTGCCTACCACACGTGAATGAATATAGCGTCAAATCCAAATTTATTCATTTTATGGAGCATAAATCTCATGAACACGGTGATTTTTGTTATTTTTCCTGTTTTAAATTTCCAGTCCCCTACTTTTTTGCTGTCAATGAAATCTCATGCACATCCTCTGATATTCAATACCATTTTACTATAAAAGAGTAATGTATATGACAGTGTCTCGGCTGCTCAGATATAGGTACCATATTCCACGGTATCATTGCCATTACACTCAAATTCTGTCTTTTATGTTCTTAGTAGTCACTATAAATTACATGTATGACTCTTCCACCATCCCCAAAATCGAATGCCACACGCTCCTGGAAGCCGTTTTCAAGAAATTTTCCCAGATACGCAAACCCTTAAGTAAACTTATGTTGAAATAACAGCAGTTATTCTTTTAGTAACATTTTATTCAGATAAACTCTAAGACTAAAATAGTCCTAAATACTACTGACTAATGCGTATGTATATTGTGTGACTACATAAGGCACCGGCTATTATTATCCGTTTTTCGGAGATAAAAAGACGTCAAATTTGTCAGATGTCTCTGGTCCAAGTCGATACATCATTCTTGTAAATTTGCCGTATACATCTCTTTCACTTGATAGTTATTACACCTCTCCCATACCCTTTCAAATCCTTCACGGGACATTTCTCCTGTTACAAAATAATGTAATTCTTTATATCCATTTTATATTTTGATTACCATTTCATAAGAAATATTTTCACCTTTTTTTCCGTAAAGTGCAAAAACCCTTTGTTCAGGTAAAAAGTTCTCCGTTTTCTTAGTATATGAGGTCGAGAATTACTTCTCCGTTTAAGGTAGCCCTGCATGACATTGAAGAACAAGAGATTTACTAACTTAGTTTCAACTCTCTATCAAAAACGAAATCTGTTTCTTATACTGATGAGGCATTTTTCTATTTTCATCTTCATATGCATAACTGCCATCAAATCGATGGTCATGAACTAGATATGTTAGATTGAACTTTTCCACATTTCCCGAGGACTGATGTAAAAGAAACGTAGTCCTCAACTACTCAATTGCTCGTTGAAATTGAATGAAAGAGAGATTGAGGCGGAGTTTATGTGAGAGTAGTGATGGTAGTGCCTGCTGTGAGCACAAGTGGGTCGCAGGTATGAGAGAAAAAGGAGAGGTGAACGCAGAAAGGTAATTTGTTGAATGTCTCTTCCTTTGTATGACCATATATCGGCATTATCTAGACCATTTCTCGGCGTCACCAAATCGCCATAATTAATCATTTTAAATAAATCTCCAATTGGCATAGTAAAAATAATGAGAAATAATCATTGCTAAGGCTTATTTGTATGACACACGACACTTCTTAGCATCATCAACCCGTACACTCGTAGAGTATTTACAAATTTCCCTTTCTCCCAAGGAATGCACCCTGAATATCTGCCCCTGAAAATATTTGCTGATGTTTGGCCAAATTTCAACATTTATTGTTGAGGTAAATTATGAATTTTAAAGATAGTTACTACACGAACGTCCATTAGGATAATTTTATGAAAAACATAAAGGTAGCTATAACTAAGGATTGACCTCCAGTCATTATTTGAGCACGGTAAGTGATGCAACTGGCGCTTGTGCAAAGAAAATTCACGGTGTTAAAAAGTGAATTCTCGCGTGCTTTTAAGTGGAGACTTTTTTTATTGTTTTTGGAATCCATATTGTATTTGGAATCCAATAATTGCTAATATTCTCAGAACGCAATACTTGAATAATTTCCCTATTTTGTTGAAAAATTCAATATGTGCCTAACATTTTTCCTCGTAACTGTAAGGTAGGAAAAATTTCATACGTATCATCTGAGTTTAAATGAGAATAACCTCATCTGCCACATGCAACACATTGTTATCCATTTCCTAATTCATTTATTTTGAACCATTTTCCATGAGTGATGTAAATATTGGTGATACTTATCTGTCATGGTTAAACTAGTATTTTTTTACTTTAATCTTGTCTCCTAAGACATCAACTGTCTGAATTTTTAGCCATCGATGGCTTAATTGATGAAAATTAAATCAGAGGTTTTGAAATAAATAAAATTGTTGGCTGAGGAATATTTATGTTGGCACAATCGGTTTTACATGCTCTACGCAATGGAAGAACCCGTTATGTTTCTTTTTACTTCCAGAATGACTATGGCCCTTCTAAACATGCGTTAAAACATTCCCTCTTCTATTCTGGAGTCTCATGCCATAGAGTTTGAAGCTTTACCAGGCCTTAATATTGGCATTTTGCCCATTAGTAATGGTTTTACTAAATTTACTTTGATGAGTGATAAGTAAAAGAATAATTTGTCGTTTCTGGAAAATGTATAATTATGTAACACGTCTTACATATCAAATCACCCCTCCAAAACATCTTTGGGTTACTGTTAATCTTTTCTTTCTTTCGTTTATGTCCCTTAAAATTACAAAGAAAGAATTAAAAAATATTGTTATTTTTCGTGGAACAATAAGTTATAGGATCTGTGACTCCGGTTTAATTATATATCGTTATCTTCATGCACGTGTCTAAAGTAGTTATTTTAGCGAAAATTCATTGTGAATTCTTTTATTCTAAATTGATCAGGTTACATTTAGTTTTTTTCCAGAAAATCCTTCCTACGTATCTAAAAATCATGTGTTTTTTAAGAGGAAATACCGCGTATTAATGTTGCGCATGATTCTTTGCTTGATCATAAATTGTCAATTCTTTTTAAAAGTAAGGAGAAGCAAATATGGTGTCAAAGTCCTTATTTTTCTTTACGTTGGAATGCTTATGGTGCGGAATTCATTTGAAGAAAATGTAACAAAAATTTAATCCCTTTAATTAGCGACGAATGAATGAACGATGAAGTTATTTCATCACCGGGCCGAAATGAAAATTAGTCTGACTGTAAACAATTAATGAATCGTTTTTTTTTTGGACGAGATTCCATCAAAATTAAATTTCTCCGGCTCGTTTACACCCTTTAAGAGATCTTCCAAAACACTTGGCATCGGAAGAGGGGAGAGACCGTGAAATTTTATTAGCTTTTTCGTCGTTGCTGGCTTGCGAGTGGAAAAAAAACACCCTTTGAATAGCCAATTTGTTCTACCTATTATCTTTTGGTCAAGAACTTAGACCTCCGCCTCCGTCTTTCAGTCAGTTTTTTAATTGACATTCTTTCACTTGTAACCATTTCTTCCTCTTTGAAACTTATTCAATTATTACAACATGTGGAATTTTTTTTACAGTGAAGGAAATAAGAATTAGTTCATTTCACGCTCATTCTACAATGGGTATAAAAGAAGTTTATTTCGAGGACTATTTTCAAACGTTTAGTAATTTATTTTTTATGATATTATTTGCACTAGAACTCTGATTAGTATTTCAAATGTTACTTTTGATAAATGAAGTGTCCGCTGAATAATAACAAGAGTGAGGTGAAAATTTCCGCTGCTGCTATCTCTTGAGCCACCATGATGAAAATAATGACGAAAAGTGCTGATTTGTGCGGGAGATTTTACCGAATACGTCGTATCTCTGCCCTATCATGTCTTTCCCACTTTCTTAACTATTTGCATATACATAAAATTGCAGGTTTTATAGCGTGTGTGTACGTAAAAAAGCGCAAGCTTCTGAAATATTAATTGGAGAAACAAGGAAAAGTATAGAATTTCAACTATAACTGAATATTTTAATGGTGGTAAAGTATTTTCATTATATTAAGCTTTCTTCTGTTTCCTTTGAATGGAGTTGAGTGGTCTATTCCACTTCAATTATTAGCAATGCACTTTGCTCTTCCTGTATAATTTAGACTATTAGCTGTGGCAGAATAAATGATAGTAATCAATAATTTAATATTAAGGTTTCAAAGCATCCCAAACTTCTACCACTACGTGTTTTAAGAATTTCAAGCTTGATGATGAATAATAATCATTTTAGCTAAGAATATACCCAGACTTTAGCTGTTGCTATCAAATTGCGTGTATTCCATGGCTCAGATTATTTTAGACGTGACTTATTCTCTTGTATTAATCAATGTATAGAGTAAAAATTGTAATCCGACGTTACTTCACAACAATACTATTTGACAGTAGCGTAATCGAGAAAAGCCTCCATTTAGATGCAACACGCTCTCATACTCGAGGAAAAAATGATACTATTTGCATATTTTTATGATTCTTATCCGAGCCGTGTATTTATTTTTATCTGATTGTGTGAGGCTGTTTGAATGAGTTTTTTAAACAAAAAGGAGTAATCTCAGGATTGACATAAAGTAAAAATAAATAGCGTCAATGGTGAGGATATTTTTGAGGGGTAGAATGGCTCAAAATGACGGCGATTTTATTTCCGTATACAGTCTTATAAGCTACAAAGAGTCGTATGATAGTTTTGTCCCTTAATGGTATTGAGAAAATTCAGTTAAGCTCTATTTTTAGCGGAACTGGAAAATAAAATTCTAACAAAAGAAAATAAACACAAAATTCAAAGCTTAGGAAATGAGTAGTATATTGCATTGTATAAGATAATGTAGTCGGGAGGCATCAAAGAACATGGAACCCTTTAAGGATACGGGGTAAAATTAGGTATATCTATACTTAACGATCATCTTCGGGTTTTTTATTTGCATTTTCGATTAATTAACACGGGTCGATGCGGGTGTTAGAGATGGAATCTTTTTTCTTTCGGTTTGAGGTAAACAGTGATCGTTTATTGTTCCAAAGACCTCCACATTGAACACACTCTATATCTGATCGCATGATGCGTTACCGTGACTTTCATCTTGCGACAAAATATTGAGATACTTAAAGGGAACTGAACCAAAATACCTCATGAAAATGCGGGGGTTGATGTGATGAATCGACTTACCTCATCAGAAGCTCTAATAAATTATCGCTGTTCTCTACATGGAGCTGTGCGAGTGCTTCGAAATTGAATCGAATTGACTCGAATCAGGCTTAATTCAATTCTGTTCGCCTGCGAATCGGGATGCTGTGAAGCCGAATGATTCGAAATATTCGAATCTGATAGATTCGTCTTCGAATCGTTACATGCATTCAAACAAGGCACTCATCCCCGAATTGCGCGCCGTCCGTTTAGAAGAGGTTTTCCTCGAACGAAACAAAAATTTAAACGACCACACGTTATTCTGTGCTATTCTTTAAGCCACTATTTAGATGTATAAGCTAATGCAAGGCCCTGAAATATAGTGAAAATGTATATTATTTTATATCTGCATAAACTTTTGTATTTTATTTAGAATTCGAATTCGATTCGCAAGCGAATTTTTTTAGGGTGATTTGATTTGCTAACGAATATTTAAAAAAGTTCGTTTCGATATGATTCAAAATATATTTTGGGAGATTCGATTCGAAATATGAATCCCTGATTCGCACAGCACTACCTCTACAATGTTTCTTACAGTACAATGAGCTTCCCACTTCAATAGGATACAGTCAAGAAGAAAATAGCATCAAGGCAGGAATAACATTCTTCTTTGCATTACGGTCAATCTCATTGGTGAATTTTTAAATTAACCCTTAATATGAAGGAAATTCTATGTTCAGGTCCCATGTTTTATTTCCTATAGCACTTCATGGCTACTATCATGCATTCAAATCATAAAGTGGAGCAGTGGCTCACATTTCAAGGGCATCGATATCTTTGAATTGAATATTTTTCATCGGAATTTATATTTGTTTTAATTAAAATATATTACAAGTCGTAGGAATATCTTCTACGTGGTGAACTTTATATTGAATAAAAACGCGTTTCCGCTGCCTTTATCGAGTATGAACCTCGGGGAGTGGGCACGTACTTGAATTTGGCAATTTTCTGATTTAGGGATCTGCCGCTGTTAAAGTAAAAGCTATTTCGGGTCTTCGCCCATAAACGTCGACCTTATTTACGGCACCGTATTTCACTTGAGCACATTCCGAAAGTTTATTTCCCATCTGTTTTAAGTCAACATGCCTTTGAATCCAGCAGCGGTATTTTATGGAAAGTTATTACTCTTATGCAAAGTTATCGGTAAAATGATATGACCCATACTTCCTGATATTCTTGGAAAGGCATCACTTAATGTGAGTATTCTTTCCGTCTTTTAAGGGAAAATTTATTAGAAATCCAACGGAAATGTGCAATGGAAGTGATTCGATTGTTTGTTTTAATCTAGAGACGTGCCTATTTCAGTTCTTGCGAAATAGGAAGGGTGAGAATGGGGTGGAGATGGTTGGCAGATGGTGGAGAGAGAGAGGACATAGAAGGTTGGCTGCGAAGGCCATCATTGAGGATCGGAGTTGATCAATAGCCATAACTGTTTTGTAATAACTACGGGAGATATACTTCCACAATTGGGCTTTGCACTTCTTGTATAGCAAGGTAGATTTGACTGTATTTATTTGACACTCATCTCAAGGAACCTTTCCAAAGATGCATTTAACTGTTGTATTGTCACACATGGTGAATATTGCCAAAATTTACCGTATACATTAGTATTGGTTTCGTTATCATTGGCCGTTCATTTGGAAGATTGATTGGCAGAAGCCCTCCATCTCTTCCTCGACAGTGGTAGCTTGTTTGCTATCAGGTAGTTCTTCTCATGTACTCATTTATTTATTTATGGAACACGATAATTGATCTGGAGAATAATAGTCTAACAATAGTTATACAACACAAAATTCAAAGCTTAGGAAATGAAAATGAGTAGTATATTGCGTTGGATAAGATACTGTAGTCGTGTATGGATACTTCATCATTCCTTATATAATCCATCCAATTGATTTTCAGCTTCCTCCTCCAACATCAGGTCTCGATACCTTATTATTGCTGTATATATATTTGGTTTCAAAGAATAACAATCTTGAGATTTTTTTAAAATTATTACAATTACCAACAGTTTTTAATGCTTTTTTCTAATTTGAAGTCAGGTAATATTTAGCTCTCAATTTTACATGTTATAACTGAAAAGAAGTCGGCAAAATAATAGGGTTTCATAATAAATGATTAACTTCGGAACCAGCTTACATGCATTAAGTATTGTTGTATTGTCACACATGGTGAATATTGCCAAAATTTACCGTATACATTTATATTGATTTCGTTATCATTGGACGTTCATTCGGAAGATTGATTGACAGAAGCCCTCCATCTCTTCTTCCTCTTAAATGCTAATTTGCTCACTATCTGGTGGTTCTTCTCGTTTACCATCTTCTTTATTTATGGAACACGATACAGAAAAGAAGAACCAAATGGATTGAGCAGACCTTGAGGCAAGATGCGTTGATGAAGAATGTAACTGAAAGAACAATAAAGGGGATAGTCTCATGAGAAAGGCAAAGGGATAAATGAATATCGAGTTCCATAGGTTACTTTCCCCTTCAACTCAAACTTCATCATTCCTTATATAATCCATCCAATTGATTTTCGGCTTCCTCCTCCAACATCAGGTCTCGATAGCTTATTATAGCTATATAATTGGTTTCAAAGAATAAAAATCTTAAGAATTTTTCTATTTATTACAATAACCAACAGTTTTTCATGCTTTTTCTAATCTGATCTCGGGTAATATTTATCTCTCAATTTTAAATTTTATAAAATATCAATTTAGATGTCATGATAGGGTGCTCCGGTGTACAATTTCAAAGCCTAATTATAAAATACATATGTTTAAAATCATGCGAATTTTTTAGGCTTGGAGATGGCAATGGACTGGGATATGGTGAGAATGAGGCGGTGAGGTGCAAGCGAGCGTGGAAGCGTTGAGCCAGGGGTGTTATTTCATGCGCAGGCTCGGAGAGACGAGGAGATTTGATATAGGATGGAAAATATATGAATGGTTCGTGACGGATACACTATCGTGATGGCTAAGTAACAACCATTTAAGAGGATGATGCAATGCCAGGGAACACAGGCCTTCAATGACAATATGGAGGTAAAATATATACAGTCAAAGGGACACATGTTTTTATGCGGCAGAAGTACTTTATAGTTACATTACTCTAAAGAGCGTTACCGGCCGATAAGTTAAATATTGTAAAATATATTGTGAAAAATTGCAAATCACATAGACAAAATAACAGTTGAATAAATTCAATGTTATAAAAAGCAACATCACAAAAGATCTTAACCAAAATATATCGTAATTTGCATAATTTACACATAAATATTCAAATCAAATATTATAATATCATAAAAAATATAAAAAACTCCTGATTCAATACAAAACATAGTAAATGAATGAATGGTTAAGTAAAGGATTCGAGAGAAAAAATCCCTATTATCCTCTGCAAAAATGGTCAATTAAATTGTAAGTGAACGAACTTAATACGCAGTATTCGCAATGGCTAGTAAAACAGTTGAACTAGCCTTACGAGTTTTTACACGTCTAGTAATTGCAATTTACCGACAAAACTAGCAATAATGTAGCTATTTTAAACATATTATTTGATATTGAAGATTTAAGTTGTAATGGGAGGAGATCTCATGCTATGACAACTTTTGAAATATATTTAAAATAATTGGTATTATTCCTTACTATTTTGATGCCTACCTGCTTCAGAGATATCATATTTTACCAATCAGTAATAATTTTTCAATCGCCACTGATTTTAATAATTTATCTCTTTTGTTAAAACCTATCTGAAATTGAAAGATATTGGTCCATGCTTAAGGAAGAGAAAAGCTGCTTCATGTAACAACTAAAGGCATCGAAGAGGTTAGTTTTCTAAAATGAACTTCAGGCAAATTTTGAGAAAATTGGAACATTCCACGGCATTACCTTTGCGGTGTCAGTCGCAAGTGCACCTAAATGACGAATCACAGAGAGGAAAATTATTCCCCTACACCGGGACTAGAACCCGGACCAATTCATATCTTGTCGAGTACTCAAGCTAGTTAAAATACTATGGCTTCCCTCTCCTATTTGATTTTTTGTGGTCTTTATACGAACATATTGCCTTAGCGTTTTGCAACAGAAGCCAAATAATTGATGCCGACGTCGGATTCCGCTTTCGCTTCTCAGGTTTTTTACGGTGGCAATTTAGGAAATATAACAGTGAAGGCATTGCAACTCGTAAATATATTGTATCATTTACGGGCGATGAATATTAAAATTAACGGTGAGAATCACTCGTCCAACGAAGAATTGGAGAGAAGAAACGCGTGATAAACTAGAAAAGAGAAGTTCTTAGTCTACATTTTGTGGTACAATAGCCTATTCAAAACAGTTGTTGAAGGATAGCTAAACCGAAAAAACTACCATAAAATATATCTACATACTACTATGCAAGCTGCCACATGGTCGTAATACGCAGGGGGTGTTAAGACACCAGCCGTGTGAAGATGTAAGGGATAAGGTTTTGGGAGGTGGAATGGTGACATGTCCTATGGTAGTGTATTTAGTGGAGCTCAGTTTATATTGTGGTTGCTTATAGTGCGCGGAAAGGACAAGTTTTTATATCTATCTGTTCGGCAATGTAACTCTCATATTTTATCGCTTCTGTCAGAATAAGAGATGTAGTGAGGCGTCATGATAAATTCTCTGTGTCACCCTGAAACACACCAGTTCTGAATTTCTCAAGCAAGATGAGCCTGGTGTGTAGCCTTCGAGACTCTAAGGGCTCTTACCATAATACCTCAAAAAGTTGTGAAACACTATGTTCACTCGTAGAAGTTTTTTAACGAAGTTGGCTGCTTTTATTTGTATTTTATTAAGTTTTTAGTATCATATTTATCACCAGGGAACCATTTGCTCCCGGCGTATTCAAGGAGAGGCCTAACCAGAGCGACGTAATATCTTTCTCTGACTTTTTCATCCGAGGACCTCCCTATTATACGCTTAACACAACCCAGTTTCTTTAATGCTACACCCCATATGTTTTATACGTGTGTTCCCCACGAAAATAAAATGCGAAGAATGAAATGTGTGTGGCTAATTATGGAGATCGTAAAAGTGAAGGCCTAGGTAGAAATGACGCGATCAGCTGAGGGGAGAGAGAAGTAGGAAGGTGCGGCAAACCAGTCTTCGGATCGATGACTTCTGAGCCCTAGTTACTGATTGACCGGAATATTTCTATCTTCTCTGTGTTTAAAATCCAAGGTTATTCAATGATTGAAAGCGTGAGATGTAACTCTGCAGTACGGTACCTCTTTTTATGTTCCTCTGCTATCCCAAGTAAAACAACAGACAGTCGCAAATCACGGGAATGTTCTCTACCAAGCGATGTAGAGCTGAAACCAAGTTGTTTTGCGTTGCGTTTAGTGAGCGTGTGTGGGTTTAGGATTCTGGGAATTATTATTGGATTTGCATTTACTTGTATTCATAAATGCCAGTGGTTTCCAGAATAACCGAAAGCGTGACGGAAAACCTGTAATTGAGATTGTACTTGAAGATATCTGCTACCACGGTTCACTTAATTTTATTTTTATTATAATATTTATATTATTATATATAATATATATATGAAATAAATAATATAATTATTAATGAGCACCCTGCTAAAAATCCTGCATAGTTCCCTTAAAACACTTCAACAGAATTTCTTAAAAAGTTCTGTAGATATTCCTTAAAGTATTTAAACGCCATTTTACGGACGACGTTCTGCAGAATACCTGAGGATGTTCTGCAGAATACCTTAGGACGTTCTGCAGAATTCCTTAGGATGTTCTATGGAATTCCCTACAATTCTCCATATAGGTCCTTAGAAAAGGAACTGGGTCAACGGAAACCTCACATATTTCCGTGGAGTTGCTAAATTTCTACAGAACAGCTTCAAAGGAGTTATTTTGCTCTGCAGAAAATAACTCTACAGAACGTATGTTATGTAGAGTCAGGCTCTAATGTTCCATACAGGTCCTTAGAAAAGGAACTTATTCTGAAGAAAAAGAGTCAATTTCTGTAGAACTCCTTACGTTCTACAGAACAGCTTCTAAAGAATTTTTTAGCAAAGCAGCATCCAATCCAGACACTTGTACACAACAATGAATAAAATTCACGTTTGCTGACCTATAGCTGTCAAATATTTGCTGACCTCGCGCAAATGCGGGCCGCACAATGTGAAAGCCCATTGAAATTAAGTTATGATTCCATCCGACCTATTCGAGGAAAACAGGAAGCCGGCCCGAGTTTGAACTATCACCCGTGATCATCACAGATAGCTCAGTATTAATTGTTTATTGCCAAGAGGATCACGCGTACCAACATTGCGTGGTCTTGATAGGATTTCTATTGATATTAGATTTAAGGTAAGGGGATAGCGTTGATTTAGTGCATGACATTGCTTGTAATACATAGTCGTTTCAGAGCTATTATCTCTTAGAAATAGTGAATGAGATACATATGCTAATACCTGCTGTGCTTCTCAATGGTGTGAATAAAGTAAATTTGACTTTCAATTTATCAAGAGTAGAAATATTTGCATACCTTCAGAATGAAATATCTTTGTTAAAAACAATAAGCGATCATATCGGTCTTCCTCACTATGTCTTACGTGATAATGTTTTTAGCTATCATTCTTTTATTTTGAAAATTAAGCATATGTTAAAATTGCATGTTTTAGGCTTCAATGGAGTAAACACGTGATTGAGTAATTATATTTAAATCCACTGCAACTCCAAAAGGACAAACTTTCATTTTCGTCGGGCATCAACGACTTTGGGATTCGTTTATCTTTGGAGGACCTTTTTGCGCTATTAATCTCCCTTTTAATATTACCCAAAACATTCTGTTTGGGTGGTGTATTTTACTTTTTATGGGTTTCATTTCCGTAAAAGTGGTCTTTTCGCTCGCCAATTGCATTCCTCACCTTATCGGGTTTGATAAAATTTCCGCGGCTCATTGCCAGTGGATCTAAAATTCGATTTGCTCGAGCTGGCTTGTTAATGCTGGTGCTTGATGCAATCATTTCCACTAAAACGGATGAGTTGTGAATTAACGCCTCTCTCCCCTGCATGAATCTTCCGTAGCCAATCCGATTTCCCGCTATCGCCACGCTACCACTCGCCGCGCGCGCTGTACCAACACGGAATTTTTAATCGGAAGTCCGGCCCGCACCGTTGCAAAACACTATTTGCATCCAGCAGTCTCCCTAACCCCACTAGATTATTTTTCTTTCGTGTTTATTCTCGTTTGCTCTTCTCTTAGACCTCCGTGTCGTGTGGAACTTAGAGGACCCTCAAAGATGCGCGCTAAAGAACTTAGGGAAATTGAGTCCCCGGCCTGCCTCTTCCCGTGGTCAGTTACATCTGACGGGGCAGCGTTGGTACACTGAAGGGGTTCGTCCGTGGAGTTTCGCTGAGGCGGTCTCCGCCGGCCAATCCCAAGCTCCTCCGCCTTGCGGTCCCCTGTGAAGTTGACTCACCGAGGAGGAAGTTACAAAGGGGAGTCGCTCCAGACGTGATCTGGAGTGCAGACCGCGCTGACGGTTTCTTTCGTGGCTTTCCTTCAAGACGTGAAAAAGGTTGATTTTTTTTCTTCTCGTCTCAGAGTTACCCTTTGCACATTTAATAGTGTTAGCAGGCAGACGGGCTGCTTTGTGGATGCAGGGGATTGACAAGTCTCGTCGACGGAAAACCGATCGCACTACCCACCGCCGCTAGCGGAAGTGAGCGGTTAATTTCACATCAGAAAGGTCCATAAAAAGTCAGTTGGCTTTTGAGCTAAAGCCTTTGTACAAATGTAATGACTCTTTGTTCATTTATTATTTACTCATTTATTTATTTAATATTTTCCCAATACACCAAGGGAAAACAATTTTACAACACATTTATTTGCAATAACAATTATTCTTCCAAAACTAAAATATTAAAATAATAAAAATACTAAATGAATCTTCTTCGTGACTTCTTTTTTTTAATATTAACTTATTTTCCTGGAGATTGTAGATCATAATTCATGTTTAAACTGTTACTCTTTCGCCAACGTTTCGCATCTTTATTTATGCTTCATCAGAGCTCAGAGAGAGTTACTTTTGAATTACAGCAATAAAAAAACGCAATAATATAAAAATATATGTAAACAATGCAAAGTATTACAACATATGTTTGTTCATGATGAAATTTATCTTGGAGGTAAATACATTCTTATCCCACGATAGATCTAAATGTTCACTTCCTTGCACATTCGTATAAGTGGTGAGTTACAACAGTATTTGTATTTATTAAATGGAATAAAGAAGGTTCGCTTGTACCTTTGTTTAAATTGTGGGGCATAAACATTTAATTTATGAAGGATAGTCCTGTCTTTGCCATACTTTATTATTTCATATAAGAACTTACAACCCATGCCCTTCCTTCTTACATACAGCGTTACAAGTCAATAAAAGTTATATAAAAACAGGAGTCGTGTTGAAGAAAAAATTGGAAAAATGAATTTTAAAAATATCTTCTCCGCTAATTCATTGACGCCTGATATATGTGGCCTATTCGATTATTATTGTACGTTAATTTTTACCAATTAGCAATTAGTTTAGACGAATGAATTTTTATCCATTTTTCTTAAAATATACGAAGGCAAAACAGTATTCGACCAAATTTTGAGTCTGATACTTTCGCAGAAGCCCTTTGTTTTGCGATGGGTGGAGCTTCTACTGTTCACTGCTTGATGCGGTGTACTTGTCAGGTGTGCAACCATGGAGATCGCGTTGCCAAGTGTGTTGGCCCTCAAGTCACTGGTATCCGTAAGCATCATCTTTTACTGACTAGCTTTTTATGCTGCAAAAGGTTAATTTGATCTGATACTGCTTGCAATATGCCCTACTACACATCTACAATTTAACTGCTCATATTTGGAGTCAACAGTTTCGGTCGAGATGTTGTCGGACTGCATCAGTAAAAATGAAAAATACCCCATGTTGTACTGTTTTCCTGTGTTTCTGTTTTTCCATGGACAGTACAACATTGAATATTCTTCACTTTTGCTCATATTTGGAACTGAAGTAATATTATCGCTACTTATGAGAGATAATCCAAGCATTGTGCGTTTTAGAGGCAGATTTATCACATTTGATGAAAATGTACATCGTTTTGCGAGGAAAACATGCATTTGATACATTCTTTTGTATATTTCTGCAAGTTTGAGGTACGAAGTGGAGCACTTATTGGATGAAAAAACAGCTGCGTTTACCTACAACAGTATACACCTCAAAGGATTGAGGACTTCGATGACTTGCGTGAATTCCAAGCTTTTCAAAGAAAGTAATTCCGGATGGAGTAATTCGATGTTCGAACTACATGGGGTCTTTCCTCGAATTTTGCGACTGTGGATGCGGGACTATTCCCAAAAATAATCGGTTTCCCTCCACAAATTTTAAGGCTGTGAAACTAATATCAGTATTAAATTATGAGTGTGAATGCGGAGGTAAAATTCGTGTGATTTCTCCCTTCCATCGTTGGGTTCGTAAATAATGATAATTTCTTTATCCTTATGTGCGAATCCCATCTGATCAGATTATTTTTTCTAGGGATGTTTCTACACATAGAAATGACAGTGTTTTGTTTTGTGCATTAGGCTATGTTTTCTCTGTAATGACGGGAATTTAAAATAATACTCATGTTTAAGGCGCGCTACTACGATAATCTAAAATAATTTATTATGCTTAAGAAATGCGTAGTCTCTGACGAGGGAAACTTTATCCAGCTAGAAAAGGAAGCGGTAGTAATGCCACACACCCTTGTGGTGGCATGCCGGGTAATTTGTCGGTGTAGTACAACAGGGTTCGTACCGTTGTTAAGGGAGTTGGTAAATGTACTTTCATGTCTATAATAACCCATCTTTCTCGATATTAATACAGCTCATTTTATGAGGTGTTTCAATGAAGATAGGTTTGGCGGGACATCTGAATTTCTACGACAGCAGTTATTTCTTTATCGCACCATGCCCTTCTTTAGCTATGCTCAACTCATACCTCTGTCCGTTTTTTTAAAATAATCTCGCTCTCTCTCTCTCTTCCTCCCATTATGCCCATTTCTCTCTGCATCAGCAGTCTCAACATCCCCTTGCCCCGGCTACACCCACCCCAGTCCGCTTCTCCTTCATTTCTTCCGCCCGCTATCTCTCCTTACCCACCGCTAGAGGCAATTCCTCATTCGTCATCCTTTCCGTCACTTTGATCTTTTCCATCTATCTCTTCATTCCTTGGTTGTTCAATCCTAAGATTGGTTGACTGCAGCCCTCCACCCTTTCCTAACTAATGCTAGTTCCCTTACCTCCTCGTAGATCGTCCTATGTATTTTCCTCTTCATTTGGTCCATGAACTTATTCCTGGGTCTTACACTGGGGACTTTTCACTCTATTTTACCTTATTGTTGGCATGCCATTTTGGAGAGAATTTTGATTACAGTGCTTCATCGCAGTAGAGTATGGAGTAGGACAAAAAACTTGGACCAATTGATGCTTTTTAATAACAGTAATGCCAATGCCTCATGGTTGAACTAAAATCGAAAAAAAGAGTTACCCAAAATCCTGAATTTTTCATTTAGACTTTGAAAAAATTTTTAGTCACTCTCAATTAGCTGCGTGTTTAAGCTTTCGTGCCATTGTCTTTAGGTTTTGCTTATCGGATTTAAAGTAATGAAATACTGCGGAAAACGTCTCTCTTAGTTTTTGCTTGAAAATATTAGTATATAAATCGTTGCCAAACTTTGAGTGAAACCTTATGGAAATGAAACCTGTTTTTATGTATGATTTAATTACTTCAAATTAATGTACTCAATGAGATATGAGAGATATTTGCGCTTGATATGTACTAATATGACGCTCTCTATTGTTGTTAAATATTCATATAAGTAATTTTGTAATGCATTTCTATTCCTGTTTTCATGGTGATATCTTACTAGTATGGCATATTAATTATCCAAATAAAAACTAGATCTTTCATTTGCTTCGGGGTAGATAGCAACGAAAGAAATGATCAGAATTAAGAATAAAATATGGGGTATGTAGGCACTCTAATATTAGTGGTCAGTACGCCCGTGATCTCAAAATGCGATGCAGAATCTATCATTTCAAGCTATCATTTCTATCTCAAGCTACCTAACATTTCAAGCTATTATTTTAGCCGTTTCTGGAAATATGCGTAGCCTATGGTTGAGTTGATATCAAAGAAGTGCAATGGCTTCATAAGAAATTAGGCTGGTGCCATATGCCGCATCCTCATCCAGAGGGCCTGTGTCTCTCTAAGAAGGCCTGGTTGAAATAGGGTGGTTTGGATGGTTTCTGTAAAGAATTTACATGGGTACATTAATTTTATTTTATTTCAAATCAATTCTTTATGACGCAATCGATCTTAGTTTTTGGTCGGCTCTCCCAACATCCAACCAACTAAAGGCTGACTGAATGACTCATGGCATTGTTCCAGCGAAAATTTTCCTTTAAGGCTGTAATTTAACAGTTGTAAGTGTAACTTAATAGTTTTATATGTAATTTAATAGTTGTATATATTTAAAGCTTGTTGGTATGATTTTAACTCATGATCCTAAAATCCTATGCCACTAAAAAAATTATAATTTTATTTCATAACAGCAGTTGCCAAATATTTTTTGCTGGTTATTTGCTTCATATTGCGAAAAACGAGAAATGTAGGTGACGAAAATTGATATTATGCTAATGTTTTTACGAGGAAACGTACGCCTATCCACGAAGGAAGAATTGATCACTCCAATGGATCATATATTTTTGTAAGCTTTTTCCATGAAAATATCTTGCGGCGGCGAAGATTAACTCAGCTTCCGTCGGTGGGAGAGAGAAATCCTCCCTTATTCACCCTCTCCCTCTCACCCTCCCGCTCACCCCCCTTTCCTCCCTCCTATGAGACGGTTGCACGGAAGAATAATTCCATTCGTCATGGGAAGCAAAAGGGTCGTCTCCATGGGAACTTCCTCTTCATTTGAGGCTTTATTATATGCACGAAATCTAATAATGGAGCCGCGAGTGACGTCACTTCTTTCTTTATCGCCTCTCGCGGCCTGATGTCGAAAGTATTTTCTTTTATTCGAGAATTCTCAGAGAGGAGCTCCCTCTCCTGCTATTCAGGAACGTTTCTACTCCTGGATTCCCTTTGCGTAATGAAGGAAACTGAGGCCGATTGTTCAGGTGTGGCTTCTTCCCGTTCCTAAGGAATCGCTTCAGCTGTATACTGGAATGCCGTTTGTCTAAAAATTGAGCCGTTTAGAAAATATGGGTTTAAGTATTCTGGAGTGCACGTGGCTGCAGCCCTCACAGTTGACCTATTTGTTCCAGTTGCGAGGCTTATATCATCATAGAATGCCTTTTTCTCAATCCGCTATTCAAATTAGTATGCTATCATGAGGGTATTCTGACATTTTTTACGCATTTTTGTGTGTGTCTGACATTAGTTCTCTTTTTGGAGTGTCTTTAAATTATTCTACTACAAATTTTCTTTCACATTCATCTCTCTTAAAATATATTTTGACTTCCAACTCTTGTATCTCCCAACCTCTTCTCAATATCTTCTTTTACTTTCAGAGTAAATGAATATGTTACAATATAATTCTTCGCAACACCCTCGAATTTTAAGGGTGAAGTAGTGTAACAAAACGACTATCCAGAGGTCCGGAAAATCAGTTGAATCAGAAATAATATTAATTTAAAATTCAAAACCATTAACCAACAATAAGAAACTATAGACGCGCAAGGAAAATGAATATTTACACCCTGTAACTAGAAACGCTTTAAAAATATAAAACAGTTAACAATACGAGACTAAGGACACCAAACAATATAATCAACAACAGGGATAACAAGACGGTGAGAAAAGGGGAGCGGACGTGCCGTGCGATAGAGAGGCGAAAACCGGGAAAAAATGGTTCACGGTGGTACATAAACATACACGACAAATTAATAAGACCACGGAAAAAGCGACAACAGTTTGGTTGTAGCAGATCTTCAGGTGAAGGAGAACAAAAGGGAAGGAATATAGCTGACCGACAGCGGAGGGACAAAGCTGGTCCACACGCACGGAGGCAGGAAACCCGGAAGGATAAGTGAAACTTCGACTAGTGGTACAAAATTAATTGAAAATTACAGAACTCGCACGCCCAAATAACCGTCTAAGCTCACAAGGAAAGACTCTTTGTCAAATACAGTAAAATCTCGCACTGAGTGCACTGTGTCTCTTAAAAAAAAGGTTCTACAGTAACTAATAGATCTCTTTTGAATAATTAAAAGGCTAAAACTTGCTAGATTATTATAATGAATATATAACTGCATTTAAATTGGGTCCAATACCATTTCAACTCTTGATTGGATGCTTGAATTTGAAGAAGCATGACTTTACAATAAATATACTATTTTTGAGCTGATTATATGTTAAGTGTGTCATTTGCATGTGTTTGATACGCTAAAATTTCTTATTCGCAAGTGTTGTTGTATAATTAAGGTGTTCCCTTCTGGAAGGAGGTAAGTTGAGCTACATCATTGGTATTAACGTGTGGTTAGCGACGCGCTCAGGAAGGGGTAAGAAGTTAGGGTAAATATGTAGTTTCAACTCCATTCGGGAAATATTTTTTCTACCCCTAAAAATAGGTTTTTTTCGGTGAAATTTTTAAGGAATATAGCGCATAAATTTGGATTGTTTTAAGTGAATAAAGTTTTGAAAAAAGTGATAAAATACGGTTTTGAGCGAAAATTGAAGATAAGAGGTGATGATTTCGGCGGCCGTTTTGGCGAGTTTAATGAGATTTTCAGGAGATGGCGCAGTGATCGAGTAACATTCACATCTTACATAGAGCAGCTGCAGTCATGTAGGACCGCGTATTTTCTAGAAAAAAATCCCTCAAGCTGGTTGGTGATTGTGTGCGTAAATGTAGCAGCTGCTGTCATGTAGGATCGCGTATTTTCTAGAAAAAAATCTCTCGAGCTGTTTGGTAATTATATACGTAAATGTAGCAGCTGCAGCTATTTAGGATTACATATTTTCTAGAAAAAAAATCCCTCGAGCTGATTGGTGATAGTACACATAAGTGAGAGGTGAAATAAGTAGGCGGTAGAAACGTTGGGAAGATGGAAATATGGCGCAAAGCGCATCGGGAAAATGGTGATTTTTGAGCTGAAATATCAAGAAAAGTACTAAAAATTAGGTAACAAACGTGATAAATTATAAAATCCGGATTCTTTAGCTTTGAAATAAGGTATAAATTAGCGCGGTAAGTCACCTGAGACGACTGTAACAGCAGTTCACGGAATGGAGGGACAACTACATATCTACCGAAGTTAGTTGAGGAGGTGGTTAGGTTACAGTTCTCTGTGACAGATGTCTAGTGACTTACTCGCCTGTGTACAAGGAGAAGCCGATTACATCCGCTTATTTCACTCCAGCCATGCGGGTGCGGGTGCGGTAATCAGCGACGGCAGACATCTTGGAGCGGAGAAAGCGTGTGACGTTTGCTGTCTCTGAGGACAGCATAGGTCTTGATCACTAGGTACATGTCCTGAACTTGTTTTTCGAAATATACGCGTAAACGGGAATCACACGCTAAGAATGATTGATTTTGTGAGAAAGAACGCATGTTTCAGTCTAGTAGTTGTGCAACCCAGCAAGACTGTGCCCAGGAGTTATTATATGAATGCATTTATGTGTTAATAATATTTGATTCTTCTTTACATTACAAGAATAAACTTAAACTGTTTACTTTTCAGGAAAGATTAGATAGTTCATTAGGCAAATAGCTTGTGTTTAGGCTAAATTCAACGAAATATTTAGCCTTAGACTGATTTACACCAAACTTCAAATTAAGTAGATAAATGAGAAAGTACAGTACGTAAAAAATATTATTAGAGTGGATGATAGAAAAAAAGTATCTATTTACAACCTAAAATGGTGTGTCGCACAAATATGGTTGGTTTAAAATAATACCTCAATTTTGTCAGAGGCCAGTACACAATGATGAATGAACGTACGATATTTTACAAGACAAGCAATCTTATTGTTAGTATTCGGTAGTATATTACATATTTCAAGCTCTCAGACACACTTTATGCATCGTTAAATTTGGTGTTTGGATAGGGACCAAAAATTCTCTGGAAGGAAATTAAGATATTTGTATTTTCCGGCTGAAACCACTGTTCTAGGGTAGTAAGGTCAATTTGGAGTTCCCTTGGGTCGAGAATCTCGACCAGCTTAATGTATTGTCACGGCTTCGTAGAGATAAGTGCGCAGTCATGACTATGCGTACCATGTGGTACAGTTTGCGTCCCCAAGGCAACTCACCTTCCTCATCCCCCGACTCCGGACACTGTCTTGAGGCCAAAAGCGTGTACATGGGTAGTAGCTGTTAAATATTTTCATACTATTTTTATTTTTTTCCTGTGCAGTTATCATCACTTAATTCGAATTGAAATTTCAAATGTACGCATTCAGTGTACAACTGCCAGAGAGAAATATTAGGATATTATATCTTAGCATTCTAGGTCCTGCTCAGCTATTCTTGGTTTCTCCACTTGTGAATATTTCATTTTTATGAATGAGAGCTTAATGGTACTTATTTATTGCATCAATTGTTCTTGAATACTACTTTTAACTTCCATTGCAGATTTAAAAATGCTCAAATCTAATAATTTACGATTTATTCTTAAAACAATCAATTTGTTATCAGTTTAGTAGAATGAAATTGAAAGTTGCGTGGGCATCAAAGGACTTTTCCTTCCTCTCAGCATACGCAATCAAAACGCAATCATACGCATAATCAATAGGTCATTGATTAAAATAACATCATAGGTCGTCAACAATTATCAACAGTTTTAATTTTTCTACTCTCATAAAGAAAAATAAGTCTAAACAGTTGGAGATTGATTCCTTTTTTCGGGTTTTCCGCCGCGTCGGTTCATGTTAAGGACAATATTTCGCCGGCTGTCGGGCTGGAACGAGCGTGCTGCGTTCATTTTTAGATGTGGGTAAGGAAAATTCATAGTATGTGTAATAGAAAAGCTGAATGTAGAAGTCAACCTGAGAGGAGAGAAACTAGAGCATGTAACATATTTTTGCGCTTAGAGCATTGTGATAGATATGTTCTGAGTATTGACAGTATTAAAGATGAAAAATCGTCCCTCGATGAGTGACTGTTGCCAGTTTTTTTGTTGTATTTCTGATAATCATGAGCAGTTTCCAAGTCATTCTTAGAGTTTTAACCCATCAGTAGGTACTTATTGGTAGTTACTTTTGTTTCTGTGTTAAGCGTCAGATGAAAGTAATAAATGATAATATTTTTTCAAGAGTAATTTAAAAAAAAATGACTATTCCTTGCCCAAGTTTCCGAATTTAATAACATCCACTGTCAAGGTAGTCCGAGCGAGATTGTTCCCTAGTCATAATAGAAACCATATTCGAGTTATACGTTTCATTTTCACTGCCTGTAGTACATATCAATTAAATATTGCATTGTTAGTGATGCAATAATATAGTTTTATATTACAGATATTGTAAGTAATTAAATGAAAATATATAAATAAGTCATTAACTTGACTCATTTTTTTCGCGCGGTGCGTTTGAAACTCCCTCAAAACTGGAGGT
The DNA here is from genome assembly GCA_963169105.1 of Ceriagrion tenellum. NCBI lineage: Eukaryota > Metazoa > Arthropoda > Insecta > Odonata > Coenagrionidae > Ceriagrion > Ceriagrion tenellum. The sequence goes on from OY720635.1 coordinate 16,107,123, forward strand.
TTTTTGTGATAACAAAGAACCAACTGCGGTGATAATATGATTAATTTTCAAATATAGTCGAGAAAACATAAGAACTACACGCTTTTATTTTTTTTACGACATCTAAGTGTTAGAAATACCACATTTTTCAAATAATGTCTCTCTGGAGTGCATACACGTACCATTTCCCATGTAAAAGGGCTGCTATTTTTTGGCAAATATCTCCAAATATAAAGTAGTAAGTGGTTGAATTTTTGGTTTCATTAGAAGGGGAGATATTTTTCTTTAAAATGAGACCAAATTCATTGATTTCTAAGTAAAATGATATTTCGCTCAAACTACCTTAAGGCTATGTACGTAGTATAAAATTTCATGTACCAAAAAATACCACTCTCTAACACACATGCTCAGGTAGCTCAGGTGCCAACATAAACGTGCTCACGATCACGATGTTTTGGGTGGATCGTCCAAGCGATCGCCAGCACCGCCATCTACTCTTATGATGCCTTCACTTTCGATCTGAAGCTTCTGTGAGGATGAAATTGTTGTCGACAGCGTCAACTGAAGAAGATAAACCATTAAGATGAGTTCCTCTATCGATATTAACGGCAATGATACAATGCTTGAAAAAGGCCGTCTCATTTCGCAGTTAATGCACGCCACCAGAGTCTCTCGTGCGTGCATTCACGCACTCGTCGCCCGCCATTTATTCGGGGGGAGCTTCCGCTTCTTATCGCGTCGTGCACTGTGCAGGGGTCACGAAAGACGACGACGGCGCCTATCTTCTTCCTGGTGAGGGTGTACTCCTCTAACTCTCATTAGAGTAGGTGCACTTGTCCCGCGAAGCGCTTCCTTGTTGGGAGGGAGGGCACAGAGTCGGGAAGTAGGAAGGAAGTGCGGTGGTGGTAGGCTGCTAAAGTAGGCCTCAAGAAAGGGGTGCTGGGCGCCCCGTTTAATACTGGAACCACCGGATTTTTCCGAACCTTAGGGTAGTGCGAGTAAGATAGTTCCCTAATCATGATAGAGATCATATTCGTATTATACATTAAAATTTCACTAGCTGTGAGACACATGAATTAAATATTGCATTATTAATGGTGCAATAATATAGTTTTACATGACAGAAATTGTAAGTCATCAAATGAAAATATCTAAATAAGTCTTTAACTCGACTCATTTTTTTTCACGCGGTGCGTTTGAAAATGGAAGGTTTATTGTGATCCCGAAGAATTTAATGCGGTGACAATATGATTAGTTTTGAAAAATATTTTATAAAAACACACAAACTACACACTGTTGATTTTTTTATGAGATCTAAGAGTAGGAAATGCCTCATTTGTGAAATAAGGCCTCTTTGGAGTGCAAACACGTACCATTTTCCATATAAAAGGGCTGGTACTTTCTGGAAAATATCTCGGAAAGTTATCTGGTAAGGAGTTGAATTTTTGGTGTCATTAGAGGGATGATACATTTTTCTTTAGAATGAGACCAAATTCATTGATTTCTAGGTAAAATGATATTTCGCTCATACTACCTTAACTAACATCAGAGGTTCGTTTTGGTTCTCGTGAATGTTTTGTTTAAAACTATCAGCCGTAAATCATTTTTACATAGCTGAGGAGTCGAGAGTTATCATGAAAATTAATCTGGAATCGTGATAGTTTTTCTATTTATTTACGAATTTCCTATTTTTATCGCTAAAGCACTTTGAACCTCAATTATCAACAAAATTCAAGCAGTTCAGGCATGACTTCCTGTTAAACACTTCATGAGCCAGAAAAGTCTCAATTAAGATTTTGGTGTCCACTTTTAGAGCAATTATTTTCTTGGATTTTTGATAAAAATATTGAATGTGAAAATATTATGGCTCACGGCTAAATGCGGGTCAGATTTTTTTTCCACATCACAATCCTCAGACGTATTTTTTTGTGGAATCTACATTTTCTTGGACAGTTTTGTTACTCTTACTCCTTACAATCTAGAGTTCTATTGGGATTCAATTTTTATTAGTAAAATATTTTTAAAAAATCTGGCCCTATTTAAGAAAAACTCTCAGAACAGTAAGACACTACTAAAAGCAAGACACAAGACACTAAGAAACTAAATCGTAGGATGATTTGTAAATAAAATCATATTGTAATATTCCACGATGGTTTTTATTATTCCGGCCTAGGTTTCGACTCAAGTAATTATCAAGCCTTTATAATGACAACGACCTAAAAACCTTGGGATGCGATTTTTCTTTTTAAAATATTAAAAGACTGCATGATTCCGACCTAGATTTCGACTCAAATCATAATCAAGCCTTGATAATCACAATAACCCAAGGACCTTGATAATGACTTGAGTCGAAACCTAGATCGGAATAATAAAAACCATTGCGGAATATTACAAAGTGAATTTATTTACAAATCATCGTAATGTTGTTCCACCAAGTGAAGCCTGAGAATTTATTATATAAATCGTAGGAGTCTAAATGACCCCTCGGCGCTTCTAGCGCTTAAGGGATGCTCCTAAAGCTCACCGTCTTTCTCTTCGCCGGTGCACACGCGCGGTCATTTCGCCTTTCCGAGCACTTTGGGGGATGTAGAAGGGAGGGAAGGGCGGTGTTATTGCCTCTCGCTTGTCCTCCCTGCTTCCCTACCTTTCTCCTGCTTCCTGCATGCGTCCTCCTCCCGTTGTTAGGAGGGATTGTTCCCCCCCACCTACCCCCGCTGTGCTTCAGGGGACCTTAGAGTGAGGAAGGCGGTAGGAAGGAAGACAGGCCTCATTATTTCGCGAACGCCGCCTCGTAATAACCCTACTCCTCCAACTCCCCCCCCTTGCCCTGCATTCCTACTCCTCCCCCTCTCGCCCACCCCCTCCCCTACTTGAAAACCCCCGTTGCCGGAGTATAATTCCTCCCGTCCGCCCCCTCCGTTGGGTTGTGTTGGGGTAAGTTGCAGTCCTATCTTCTCATCCTCACTTCGACGCCTCTCTCTGCTTCCGCGTCTCACGCCACAAATAGACTTAACGTAGTTTGAGCGAGATTTTTTTCCTAACTCATAATAGAGAATACTTTTTTAATTTTATCCTTTGCTTAAGGTAGTCCGAGCGAAATATCGTTTTTCTTAGAAATCATAGAATTTGGTCTCATTTTAAAGAAAAATATCTCACCTACTGAATAACACCAAAATTTATACCCCTCACCACATTAATTTTGGAGATATTTACCAGAAAATACCAGCCCTTTTATATGGGAAACTGTACGTGCATGAACTCCAGAGAGACATTTTTTACAAAATGAGGTACTTCTAACACTTATATGTCGTAAAAAAACTAACAGTGTGTAGTTTTTATGTTTTCTCAACTATATTTGAAAATTAATTATATTGTCACTGCAGTAGGTTCTTGGGTATCACCAAAAACCTTCCGTTTTGAAGGAGTTTCAAACGCACCGCGCGAAAAAAAATTAGTCAAGTTATAGTCTTATTTAGATATTTTCATTTAATTACTCACAATTTCTGTAATATTAAACTATTTTATTGCACCATTAGTAATGCAATATTTAATTGATGTGTCCTACAGCTAGTATAATTAAAACGTGTAATTCGAATATGGTCACTGTTATGACTAGGGAACTATCTCGCTCGGACTACCTTAAACGGCTGTAAGAAGTATGACGTAAATATTTTTATATCTATTGAAAAACATTTTTTTTTCATGACTCAAATTTACAGTAATTAACTAAGTACGCATGCCTAAGTGCTTAATTTCATCAATTTTTTCATGCCCTACGTGGAAGAAGCCCTTCACGTTGGACGGTTTTCTTCACGGTTCTGTACAAATCTAAATTGGTCACATCATGAGCAACCATTGTCATAAATTAGATTTTGTTGTACACTTAGAGAGCAATTTCTTTCGTGGAATTATCATTTAATATGTTATCTGTTCAAATATTATGGCCCACGTTTAAATACAGGTCAGGTTTTTTTTCATTTTTTAACTTTGCTGCATAGTGATTCTCAAACATATTTTTTCGCAGGATCTACCTTTTTAAGACATCTTAGGTAGGACAATTTTGTTGGAAGATTTTCCTTGGCCGATCTGTAAACATTAATGCGGTGAGGGACTGATATTTTTAGTAGTTAAGAGAACAGACACACTTAAATTTTGAGGAGATCGAAGTTTTTTAAATTCCTAATTTTTTTTAATAAGCTCACCCTGGAGGGCATACCGCTACCATATCTCATGTGAAATGGCTGTTATTTTCTGGCAATAACTGGAAAAGCCGTGAGGTAAGTAGCTGTTTGTTAGATATTCATGAAAGCTGAGATATTTTTCTGAAAATTAATATAAAATACGTTGGGTTCTAGGTGAGATAATATTTCGCTCAAACTTCTTAAAACCTTCCGCCCGACTTCCCTCGGACTCATTCCTTGTCGGTTCACTCTTCCCTCCATTCTCATTATGAGTGTCCATGTGAATCTCTCAAATAAGATCACTCTGAGAAAGTGGATTAACTTTTCTGAAGAAAATGGTGGACTGATGGGTAGAACTTCATGATATTCAAGTGCAGCCTAGATTTTGTGCACCTAGATTCTTTGTTAAATGGTAACATTATCATTGCAGTTTTTACAAACCTTAAGTCTCATTCATGTGCTTTGTTTTTCATCTTTTTCCTCTCTAAGCTTACCTCTGTGGGCCAAATGACGCCCAAAATGACCATTTGTAACTCTGATTTAATACATTGTTAGATATCGGGAGGCAATAAGAGCAGGAAATCAATCGCGGAGAATGAAATGGGAGCCATGTTTTCTCAAACAGACACCTTTATTGGCGTGAGATCAAATACAATGAGAGATCATGCGCCTACACAGGCCAGGGCTCACATAACTATATGCCGCCTCCAGACAGGTAGCTAGGTCTCCTCCTCCTCCACCTCCTTGCACATACTCGTGGCGTCAATTCCGCCGCATCAGATAGTCATCTGCTGGGTATCCTTCTGCCGTGAGGTCCCGTTGGCGCGAATTCAAAATGGGCGCTAAAAATATTGGATTGGATATTTGGGGGGGCGACCGACGGCTAAGGTCATCTGCGCCATAGGGGACAGGTAAGGGAAGAAGGGTGGATAGAAACCCGGCGTCGGCATTGACCCGCTCTTAACGAAAGGTGCTAAGGGGACCACGGCTTAGTCTCATCCGACAGACGGAGTACTGTACTTGAAGTGCCCTCCACAAGACACTCAAGTAGGGATCGGGTTTCCTCTGAAAAACATCCACCTCTGCTGGGGCGCTAACAATATATAGGTCTGTTACTCCACTCGTGTATTTTCTTGCAATTTGATTCTTAATTCCAAAGTATTTAAAGTTGGATAAAAACTAATGGCTAGTGATAGCATATGCATTGAACTTATGCTGCTAACCAAGATTCCGGTAGGGGCCTATGTTGACTCCTTGTGGTGCGATTGTCTTGGCCCATGATATTTCCGAGTGACCTTACGTCACATTGAACTGTCACCTTCCTGATGCGTGAACATAGTACCTTTTTAATCCATGCGTTTTTGCTGCATTGTTTGAACTGATTGGCTCCCTGAATTGGAATTTGGGGAGGCGACCGACAGCGAAGGTCATTTGCGCCATAGGGTATGGATATGGGAGGAAGGGTGGATGGAAACCCGGCGTCGACATTAGCCTGCTCTTAACAAAAGACGCCAACGAAACCACGGTGTAACGTCTTATCCGACAGACGGAGTACTGTACTTGAAGTGCGCTCCACAAGACACTCAAGTAGGGCTCAGGTTTCCTCTGAAAAACATCCTCTTCTGCCGGGATTTGAACCCTGGCCGCCCATATGGTTAGTAAGTACTCTAGCCACCACACCAATCCGATCACATGATTAGCTCCGTTAGGAATGACAAAATAGATGAAAAAGCGATTTAAAAAATCATATTTCATCTATTGGTTGCGAAATTAACACAAACTCGGGAAATGAAACGAGCGACGTCATAACCATTATTCTTAACCCAGAGCATTATATGCTCCATTGATATGTTTCCTCAGCTTTGAATTTTGAAAACAGGGTTATTTTTTTATCTTTCAGCATGCAACCGAGGTGGTGAAGCGCACGGTGGTCTGACGTTTTTCATTTATAGCACAGTATTCACGACCTTTCAAATCATGCGTAAGTATGGAAATAGGCGTAAGGTTGCATCGAGTGATAACTTTATCGCTTCAGAGTTATCAGCGCTGTAACTTAAAAATATATTTCATTAAAGTACTTGGTTTTGGGCTGTTTATTTGTTCCAATACTCCTTTCGTTGCATGAAACATAAATTTTATTTTATTAGGAAACTAACAATCCACCATAAAAATCAATGTAGTGAGATAATACGGCCAAGTTTCTGAAAAGTTTTACTTTTCGTCATAAGCTTCAAGGCTAAGCGGACGGCAGTGCCGGGTAGACCTTTGATAATTTTGCATGCATCAAAAAATTGCGTTATTTTGAAGGGAGCATACTTTCGGTTGTATGCTGCTGGTAACAAGGTTCAATCTTCGTCGTTTCCTCTATGTGACCTACAAATCCCATTCTTTGTGTAATAAGTAAGCATACTTTAAAATTAATATTGGAAAAGTTGGAATGTTCCACTCTTATGAAGGTATACGTATTACGTAATTGCCAGGTGCTTTGAATTGAAAGGTTCTCTAAACCCTAAATTCCTTATTCTTTGAACAAATAGCAAGGATGTCTTCTAGTAATGTGCAGCGGATTCAGATGAATGCAGCCACAAAATTTTTATCTTGCAAATCAGTGTGAGTATTGAAGCACAGTACTTCTTCTCCTGAGGTATTCAAGCCTACATAGTTGATTTTTGCGTGCCCCAATAGCTTTGTTTGATGCTTTAAAACTTTTAATTACGACTGAAGTACGGTTTTCAAAAGATCCTGAAACAGCTGCTGATTAATTTTTTTGTGTTCCCAGCAAAGACGTTTTAAGAATATTGGCTAGACAGCATTGTTAATGGGACCACGTTTAAACTACTGTGGACAGGTAAAGGGCATTTCTGACCAGCATAATTAAGCTAGGACTAGAATAGTGGAGGCATGTGCCTGAGGTAGAATGGTATAGAGATAGGATGGACTATTTGTTGTAGATTGCTTGACACTTACTGTGACGGCCAATTAACCGACATTTTACTGATTCACGAAGAAAGCGTTGACTTCAATATTGAAAAACCCTATCTATGTCCTCCTGTAGCATTCACTTTAGCTTCCCTCGTTTCCTACCCAAATCATGACCACATTGTTCTTTAAAATATATGTCATAGCAATCTCCGGACAATCCTTCTCATAAGCATCCACTTCTACATAATTTTCCGCCACTTCAAGGGTTTATGGTATGGGGTGAGTCATTACCGGAATGCATAACACTATACCCTTTATAAGTTAACGATAATACGGTTTCTGAGGCATTAGCAAAGAGAAAAATCCAACTAAAACTCTCCAGAGGAAAATTTGCACTAATATACTCTACTTAAAAGGTATGCTACCCATTTGAGACTGTCTGTATCAATGTTTTTCTCTACTTCACAAATTCAAACAGACATTGTTTTCTGGAGCGGCTTCAGTGGACACTCATTTTTCAAAATTTAACCCTTTTAGTGCGGTTTTGGCATCTCAGGCGTACAGTGCGGAGGGCCGATATATCGGCTCATAGGCAAAATATTGTTTAACTTTTGCACACAAATATAATTACAATTATTTTTTGTACGAAGTATAAGCGTTTTTTTATGACTACCTAATTCAATGCATACGCAATAAGAAAAACTGAATATGGATATTTTAAACAATAACTTTATAATATTTATTTTCCCAGAGTGATACATTTCATTCTAGTTACCCTCCGCATTTCTCACTAGAACCGCTGGAAGGGGTCAGCACTAAGAGGGTTAAACTTCAACTATCAGTGGACAAATATGTGCAGACCTTTTAGTCCTCTGCGCGGCATATTGAGTCTACTTTATGATTTCCACTCTTCCGCATCGTGCCATCTTGGTTCGCTGCTCTCCTTTTTGACTTAACATTTTTACTATATAATTACGGATATGTTTACTGTTACTATAGTGTACAATTGAAATTAGAGCTTTGTAAGTACCATCCGTACCTTTCTTTTCACAAATGTGTACAGATTTTGGCGAGGTCTCGGCATTACCTTCAGGGAGTCACCTGCAAGTGCTCTTAGTGCAAAATTCCACAGAGAAAAAATCAGTCAACTTGACTGGAACTTGAACCCCGATCCAAACATTTACATACTTATTGTTCCATCCAGTTTAGCCTCCAAAACCACTGGTTAGGTGGATGGGTCGGTAGCTTAACTTGCGAAAGCACTTGGCGCGATATCGAGGGTGCAATATTTGTACCATGGCGCTGGTTTGAGCACCAAGTTAAGAAGAATCAATATAGATATTACATTTCATTGCATAACCTTGCGGGTCGTAAACCACCGCAGATCTTCATGCTTAGCCCACATGCACTAAAAAAGCGCAATGGCCTCGCGTTTTCAAAAACACAGCGAAATGGAAAGGATTGCCGCGGCATCGTTGAAAGAGATCGAAAGTAAACATTTATCGTTCACTTTCGCAGTTATTATTTTACCCGGTTGTCATTCCATTACACTCCTTCTCGCCCTTCGTTTCACACACCCGAACCACTCCCTCTCTGCTCCCCTCCCGACACATCCCGCTTCATTCGGCGACAACCTCATTCCTTATTCATTCCCTCCCCTCCTCTCTCACATTCCTCGCATCACCATTCTCTTCCCATATTAACTCCCTCCCTCCTCTCAACACCTCCCCCATTTCATCCTTCCCCATTCCATCCCCTCCTCTCTCCACACTCGTCGCAGCAACCGATGTCCATTCTTCACCCGCCGCTCATTTAGTTTCACTCCTCCCGCCTCTCTACCCTCCAGCCTGCAACCACCCAGCCTCCACAACATACCCTCAGCAAGCGTCCGTCCCCTCCACGCTCCTCGGCACCCTCCTCCTTAGGCGTTACTACACCTGCTCCTGTGGGCGTCGTTCCTCCATCCTCAATCCCTTCATCCTGCACCCGCCCATGCATTCCTCTCCAAAAGTCAAGGTGGCTCATAGCTTGTTTAGCTTTGCTGATTTAGGCAAAAACTTATCAGTTGATGTCATGTCAATTTCTTTTAAGTGTTCATTAATAGTACAAAAGTATCGCCAACTAGTCTGTTTTCTGTGTGACCATAAGAAACATCGGCCACATGTCAACCGACACCAATAACTTCTATATCTAACATCTCTCTTTTTTTCATTTTTCAACATAATTTTCCAATCTCTTACACATGGCCACCAAGTCTCTTGTTTTCACTCTGGCTGTCATAATCCTTCAATGCCTCACTTCCAATGTGGTTTAAAAATTGGGCAATTTTTACTTTCTCATCTGCTCCATCTTTTTCTGCTGCCGTAAGAAATATGAAAAATTCCTTTTTAAATCTTTTCCATTCCGACCCTGAAAGGTCATGCATGGGTTATGGACCTCTAACTGACTGCGCCATGTTTAGTTTTGCTGATTTAGGCAAAAACTTATCAGTTGATGTCTTGTTAATTTCTTTTAATCCGTTATCAACAGTACAAAAGGAATATTACCAACTAGTCTGTTTTCTGTGTGACCATAAAATAAACATCTACCACATGGCAAACAACACCAATAACTTCATAAAAAAACACCTGCCACATGGAAACCATCACCAATAACTTCTATATCTAACATGGCTGACGGTCATTCATTCCAAAAATTCAGAAAACTTAACTACTGCATCTATGAAGTGCGCTTTTTGTACTGGGATGAGAAGAAAATGAGTTTTAAAGGTAGTTTTACCATAATTCAGCCTAAGTGTAGTTTTAACAAAATATCATTTTACTTAGAACTCAATGAATTTGGTCTCATTTCAAAGAAAAATATCTCACCCTTCTAATGACACCAAAAATTCAACCCCTTGCCACATTACTTTCAGAGTTATTTACCAAAAAACACCACCCCTTTTACATGGAAAATGGTATGAGTATGCACTCCAGAGAGACCTTATATTATAAATGAGGCATTTTCTACACTTAGATCTCGTCAAAAAATCAACAGTGTGTAGTTTGTGTTTCCTCAACTATTTTTGAAAATTAATCATATTGTCACCACAGGAATCACGAAAAAACCGTCCGTTTTGAAGGAGTTTCAAACGAACCGCGCGAAAAAAATGAATCAAATTTAAGACTTATTTGGACATTTTCATTTAATTACTTACAATTTCTGTCATATAAAACTATATTATTGCATCATTAATAATGCCATATTTAATTGATGTGTCCTATAGCTGGGGAAATTAAAACGTATGATTCGAATATGGTCTCTATTATGACTAGGGAACTCTCTCTCTCGGACTACCTTAAAAGTGGAGATTATAACATGGGTTATTAAAAATTGCTTGAATTACTGCGGACAAACGTAAATTTGATCGAAAAATTATCTTAACGCTTTTTTTAGAACTGTTCATAAGCATCGAAAAGTATCGGGCGGGGGTATCAAATAAAATATGGAATATAGAACCTTGCCACCATTTATATTGAGTAATTGATGGCTTACTTCCGAAGTTGAAGCCATGATGAGGTGTTTCCATGAAAATGGCTCTGCTGTTGGCTTCTATTGTGGGACATATGTGATAATTAAAATTATATTCGCGCAATAATCTGAATATTTTGTACCTCCATTTTGGTTTTCAATTGGTTACCCAGGGCAAGTTTCATACCCTCAAAGGTGGTGACATTGGTGACATTGGGTGACACTGGGACACCGTATCATGATACGAAAACATTTACCGAGCTTGTTAAAGGAAGAAATAGCTATTTTATTTCAGCACCTCCGAGCCGTATCTTGCTTCATCCAAATGCACTGGATATTGGCTAACCACCGAGACCGTAGTCCTGTGATTTTTCTAAAGATTCTCTTTCACTCTAGACTACTAGAAACTTCAGGTTCTGCGCAAGGAAATCAGATATTTTAATTGTTCTTCCCTTTAAAATGCGGACCCTAGAACTTCAATTGAGGGAAATTAGATGTGTTAGCTTCCTAGGAACTCGTATACTTTAGATATCATCTGACAATTGTATATGCTGAGGAAAGTGGTATTGATAGTGGGGGTTGCGCTCTAAACTAAATGTAAGGTCTCAAATTTAAATATTTACGTAACTTCATAATCGCGTAATTTTACTAAATCTGGGCCATATTTCTAATTCCTCTGAACTTGGAAAGTTCTGATAGCTCAGAAATCCTGCAACATGGCAGAAAATCAGTGGTAGTGTAACCAACTTATTCCATATTCAGATAGGTCAAACGCATTTTGTACGTATCTAGCGATGAAACATCTGTATCAGAGCCAGTTAAATGTTTCCTGGTTTTGCATCAATAATTTCCGAATAATAACGATGCAAAAGAATCGTTTAGTTGAGTAGCATTTAACCCTCTAAACACCGATATTTTTTGTCCACCATGTGCAGCCATTTCACATGCTACCCCACTCGTGGGAAAATCAGGAACTAAAAGCTAAGAATGAGAGATATTTTCGTTTCCAAGCTGTAAAATTTGATGTCACAAAGGCATAGAGACGTAAAGAAACCTAATCAGAGACAAAAAAAACCCCTCTACATGTTACCTCTAGGTCACTCTACGTGATAGAGGGATATATACTATTCCTCGAGTTGGCTTCTTGAAGGCCGTGAAAGAATATCTACTTTCTAAAATGAATTCATTTGAAAAATCATTACGAAAAACGGTGATAAAAATGTACGTGCGTTGCATAATTGCTCGAAAGCTTAGTTGTGATATTCGTGGCTCTTTTATTAAAATAAAACGCTCTTGGAAAAATGATTATTCAGAGTTACGCGCTCATATCAGATGTATTGGGTATTGGGGAAATGGAGAGTGAATGCAGTTTGTGAGGGTAACTTTGAAAGTAATCAAAATGTATCTTGCGATAATATCAACCTCTTAGCATTGATAAAGGTAGGTTAGTGTTCAATTTTTGGACTCAGGAATTCTTGCGAGGATAATTACTTCCTTCGTCCTCTTTGCACCCTTCTTTAGAGGTTGTAGGCGTGCGGAGGAAGGACAGGCGGGCGAAAAAGAGAGCAGTAAATAGATACGAGGGACCAAAAGAGGATGAGGATGGGAGAGAAGGAGAGAGGAGAGGAAAAAGAGATAAAGGAGGAGGAGGGGGGAAGAGAGAAAGAGGAGGTGGGGGAGAATGAGTAGGAGGCGCAACTTTTTAATCTCCTCTCGCCTTCCTTTTCCATGGCTCGAGACTTGATATTTGTTTTTCCCTTTGATTTCTTGCCGCTTGTATTAACGAGATGGCGGGATGGAAAAAGAAGTTTCCGCAAAGTCTGGAGGGAAAGTTTCACGGTTTGAAGTGATTAACTCGGCACTCTCCCCCACTCCCCCTTCTACTCCTCTCCTCTCAACCTTCCACCCCCACCCTCATTCACCACCCACCTCCTACACCTACTCCCAGCCCCTTTTCTGCAGGAGGGGTAGTTGGGGGGGAAGGGTAGGGGAAGTGTGGGAGGGAGGGAGGGTTTTTTGAGCCTTATCTCCCGCGCCTCAAGTGTTCCTTCAGTTCGGGCACTTTTTTCCCGTTTTGTATTTGAGTTTTTTCTCTTTCTTTTTTTAATTCTTGCCTTCCCTTTTTTTACACGTCGTATCGTCGCCAGAAATACGGTGTCGGATGGAGTATTTCGTCCGGTGGCTTTTTTTGCCTCGAGGGAAAAATTTTGGGGGGGGGGAAGATCGCTGCGGTTGAGGAGGATTGGGGAAAATCACGGCGTATGGCGTTAGCGGAGGTCGCTTCGTCCATTTGCATATCCTCGGGATGCAAATATTTTCAGCGGCGGGAGACAATGACAGTCTGGGGAATTGATTAAAAATGCGGCGGCCTCATTTCACATGGCCCTTACTCTCGTACGACTAGTGTTCAAAGTTTGCCACTTCCCTTTTTTTGTGAATTCCGAGTCTTCAGGTGCCCAACATAAGTTTTGTGTCTCTGAACTGCAGAAAAAAATCTTTCCTCAATCTTTAGCAATGGAAGCCAATGTAACAGTTGAACAACTCATCATTCAGGCTTGGAATATGAGAAATTTTCTTCACTGTGTTTGTAAATATTCACGTCTATACCATAGTACTTGATATCAATGCCGGGTAGATGCTCTGTTTTTCATTGATTGTCCAATGTACCCTTATACCACTGCTTAGTTACATTCATTATAATAATCATTGTGATTCTGTCCTTGGACAGATTTCAACGGTACTGCCTCTATAGCATTCTGTCCTGGGCCTCTCTCTTCATCTATTCATTGCTCCTTCCTTTTTTGATGCCTGTCAGCATTCCGTGCCTCCTTCTTCCTCTTTTCTTCTATTTTCCCTTCTATAATTAATTTATGAACACTATTCCTCCTTAAAATATACCCAAACCAATTAGTCTTCCTCTTTTTAAATTCTCTTAAGATATTCCTTTCTTTTCCAATCCTCCTTAGCACCTAATCATTCCCAACTCAATCTTTCCACCCAATTCTCGCCACAGCCACACCTCAAAGCTTTCCAAGTACTTTTCTTCTCACTTCTTCAAGGTCCATGTTTCGCATCCGTATAGTACAATACTCCGTATGAAGCATTTTGCAAATCTTTTTCTTATATCTGTCCTGACATCCCTCGATGTTACCAGTTCCTTAATCTTGCTAAATGCTACTTTTCCTTGCGCAATTCTGCTTTTAATTTCCTCTGTACAATTGCCGTTCGGATTATATATACTTTCCAGGTACTTGAAGGAACTTACCTTTTAAATTTTTTCTTTTTCCAGCCATATATTTAGTGGTCCTTCTGTCTTCGCTACCCTCATAACCATAGTTTTCTTTCTATTTATCCTCATTCCATACTCTTCATTGTTCTTCTAAATTCTTTCCATCATCTTCTGGAGTTCTTCTTGATTCTCTTCTATCATATCCTGGTCATCCGCATATTTGATGGTTTTTATTCTCTCACCTCATTTTTGATAAAGTATTGGTTTCCCCAAAAATTTCGTTGTTCTCTACATTTCTAGGCAACGGTAAAGCGCTCATAATACTCCTTGAGTCCATCTTCCTCTTTTGTGCCCATGAAACACTATGTTCTGGAAGGCTTACGGGCCCAATGTAATGATATCAACATGCTGTCTTCCATGCGACTACCGGAAGTTTTTTTAATCAATATAAACTATATTTCTTCGGTTTACAGCATTCCGTGGGACTTTTTCCGGTGGATTTCAATGTGAATTACGAGAAAATAATATGTTTTCATCACGATGGATTCGTTGGAGGCATATCATCAGCGTTGCCAAGGATTCCATTAGGCTAACAAGCTCGAGAATCCAAACAGGGAACAACCATTCAGTGTCGTCGAAATGTTAAAAGGCTTGTGTACTTTTTTGCTTCCCATGCCATCATGTGCGGAGCCATACTTTGTCCATTAAGAGTCTTGGTTGGAATTATCCAATATTTTGCGCATGTGAAATGGTTATACATATTTTTATACGCCAAATAAAAAACTCCGATCTGTAGCGTGGCAAATAAGGACGAGAAAATGAAAGAGGCTTGACAAAATATGCAATAGGGACGCTCCCAACACGAAATTTCCACCGGGATCATTACCGTAAATGAAAAATTAGCAACTAGTCGTCGCTGGCTTTGTTCACATCGAGAGGAATACTGAGCCTCCATCATAATCCAGCAAGTTGAATTAAATGCCTCGCGCGTTGAATTTTGCTCGTGTATTTATGAAAATGGTCTCCAGGATCATTTTGGAGTAGTTGGCTTGGGTGAAATGTGTAGAGAATGACAACACTCGACATTAAAGCCCGAAGGGCGTCACGTAACTGGGGAATGAAATATTTACACCGTCTCTTTTCAAGCTGATTGTATTTGACAGAAAACATTCGCGTAAAAACTCGATGTAAATTTGGTCTCTTTCAAGTATCCACTTAGGATGATTATACTGAATGAAAGCAAAGTGAGATTGTGGTAATATTTTGATTTAAAAATCTACAGCGATGAGTCTAATAACTTAAAACTATTATATTCACCCAAAATATTCCTATAGCTGCAGGAGTCCGGGTTTTCATTATCATATGGCTGTCTTACCTCATGCTTTCGGAAACAAAGGGATGGCGTAGGACCGGAGAGTTCTTTGACTTTGGCATGTTCTTTCCAATTTCCACTCACCAACAGCTGTTCTCGCAGGAAATGCAAACGTACTCGAGAAACTCAACGAATAGGAGAAAAATATTACTGAAGTCAGACATGTCTGTGATACCTGAATGATGATATTGTGTAATTAAAAAGGTCCACCGCAGAAATTACATGCTCCTCTGCTAGTATTAATGTTATGGCGTTTCGGAGCTCAGGATGAGTAGTTGCGCCACCAATTTGAACTTAATCATCATTCAGAGACGAACAAAAGAAATCGATTTTCGTTAAGTTAGGTACTGGCCTCAATTTTATATTCTAGAAGAAACTTTTCAGGCATTCGAAAGAGATTGAATTATTGACAACTACCAATCAGCACTATTACAATCAATCTTCTAGTTGGAAGACAATGTAATCACAGAGATTACAGTCGATACTCAGCTTATGCTATGACATTTAATATCAAAGTAACGCGTTGCTCTAAAACCATATAAATAACCTAAATCGCGTAAATAATATTCTCTACCCCTCTTTTAGTATCCAGTGTATCTCTTTTCCATGTTCAAATCCAAATCAGTGTCTGTTCTTAGAACCACTAGAACTGACCCCTTCTCTTCCTCTTACCTCGGACTAATACCTCCGACAAATACTAGTACATACCTTAAATCATTTCTCATCTAATCTCTAATGGTCCTAATCTCTAAAATTCCTTGCCAATATCTATAAAAAATTCTTCCTCGCTATCTGTTTTTATGGAAAAATTTTTTAATTATTACCATACTTTTTGAATTTTTTAAAATTTTTTATTTCTTTTTTAATTTTTTTTTAATTTTCCGTAGCTAATTCCGTAGCGCTAATTTAATTTTCCGTAGCATGTATGCCAATAATTGAAAAATGTATTCTGTTACAGAATTGTACATTTCCAAAATAATCTGAGAAATTATTGTTGTTTGTTATCTCTCTCTCTGATCGATATTACATTTTCCTTTGTTATGTATTATATTTTCCATTGTATTTAGTGTAAATTATCTGTGACTGTTAAAAGTTTTAGTTTTTCACCACTGTGAGATGTTGGTCAGGTATATATATTTCTGTGTTATTTTTTCGTTCAAAGCAGAATTTTATATGTATTTTCTTTTTTAGAGCATAATAAAACCGACTTTATTCTATTCTAGTATAGTGACAGTATTTTTCCCGGGAAAGCATTTTTTTCCCATTAATATGACCAAATCTCTTGAAAGTAGTAAAATATATACAGTAAACCGGGATGAAACCGGAATTTGTTTTTGTTTTTTATTCAGCGAAAGTTTTCTGAGGTAATTAAATATATCAAATAATCGTTTCACGTTTGAATTTGAGAAATTTATACTCCTATAAACATTAAAAATGAGTTTAAATTGTACTATCTTCACCCCTTTAAGTGGGGTGAAGGAGGTATACCAACGATTATCGTTAAAAACTCGTAGATATTGCTTCTATTTCCCTTCACCCGAATATTTTATGCTTTGGCTCCTAATACATACATATTATAATTGTATTCACTTAGGAAACACCTCATTAACCTCTGCGCTAATTTAATTTTCCGTAGCAAAGTTTTAAATAATCCTCAAAATCATTTCAATTTCCTTAGCATATTTTTTTCCTTAGCAATCGCTTTGACTGCATCGTCAAGGTTTTCTATTTACAAATTTTCTTCGGTAATAAATATATTAAAAAAATGAAAGATACTTTGCTAATTTCCACTCAATTTTATGAAACCTAACTGGGTTTTAACAAATTTTTGCCATAATTAATGTATATATGCTCATTTTTACCGGCTTATGTATACTTACATATGTTAAGCAAAATATTCCATTTTAAAATAAGTATAAGTCCCCCAAAATATTTTAAACCATGATATAGCATTAGTTTCTCAAAACCTAGGTTGTTGCAATAAAAAGCGTGAAAATTTACAAACTATCTTTCATTTGTGATTATGTTATCAATATTGCATTTCTGCATGGTGTCACCCTATATATTAAACTCAATTATTTTTGGTAAGTCCCTGGCATCCAGAAACTTAGTAACTTGGACGAAGAAAAACATATAATAAACATAAAACTTTGATGACCATATTCATCCCAATATCGGCACTTTCCAGATATTTTAATGAACAAAAGAAATTGTGGAGCATACAAAGACGTGCGAATGCTGGGAGGAAAGTGGTGGGTAGTATGTGGAGCATATCAAGGAATGAGTGCCTGTCTAATGAAGCGAAAATCGCCGTGTACAAAAGTGTACTTCTCCCCACTTTGTTGTATGGTAGGGAAACTTAGGTATGTCAGGATAAACACGTGAGTTGACTTAACACCGTGGGGTGTGAGTTATCTGAGGAGTGTTGGCGGTAAAAGTAGGATGGATAGGGTCAGGAATGAGTGGGTAATAAATGAATGTGGGTTAGATGATCCAATAATGGACATATATGTTAGGTGTGTGCTTTGTTGGTTTGGCCATGTTAAGAAAATGAATGAGAGTCAAATAACGAAACAGATAAGAGTGAAATGAATGGTGAGAGAGGTAGGGGAAGCCCAGAAAGTTGTGGTTGAATGTGGTTGAGGAAATTCTTAGGAGGAGGGATGTTAGGAGTCTTAAAAACAGGAGGGCGTGTATGAAGCAGTGTATGGGGGTAAATGAGGAAAAAGAGGTTTGCAAGGATAGGTCAGTATGGAGGAAATTATTGAAGCAGAGTTAGGTGCAAAAATATGTTTTTATGAGTGAAAATTTGTGACTGTGCCCACTTCGGAAGGGAACGGCGTGATTAGCATTTATATATTTATTATCTTCACCATCCCGAATACAGCCAAATGGGCCAATTTACGTCGGTTGAGTAACAACGTACGAGACACAAACATCCATGTCCTATTCTATCCAGGTAATATTCTTCTAGCTAGATAATATTCTACCCAGACGGGACTCGAACCCGCGATCCTCCGGTTATCAGGCGAGGACTTTACCCCGCCGCCCTCGGGACCGGAGGCGGTCTGTATGAGTATGTATGTATGTGAAGCATACGTCTACATTTCTTAACGTATTATTATTGAGCTAAGATAGAAACTTTCTCGGCGGCATTGTAAGCTAGAACGGCACCACAACTGAGATTTGACGATTCTGTAAGGATAAAGTGATAACACTGATGAGAAAAATAATTTAAGCAACGGGAGGTGAAACTCGGAATTGTAGCTTTAACACCGTTAAGTAATGCCTACAAGTGTCAGGTACAACCGCCGTTGTCTACCGCTCTTCTGATAGTCCGTCAATTCCTTCCGGGTAAGAATTTTTTGTTTCTGCTATTTTTTCCCTGCTTACCGACTTTGGTTTCCGGTACCGATTTCTGGAATGCTGTATTAATTACACATAAAATCTTAGAAAGAATATATTTTTTCATACAAGGTTAGAGAAAGTCTCAGTCGTCATTGAAAAAAATGTTTACATTGATTTTTTTCTAATTTATTATTGCTTTTTAATAGGTTTCAATGTTACCCTATAAAAGCACTTTGAACTCTTTTCATAAATTTGAACTGAAATCATTTCCATTATTCTGTAAAGTTACTCGTTCGCGCCTTTTTTTCATGGTGACCAGAAACATGTAACTTTGAGCTACACGAGAAGCTTAACATTTTTGTCTTCCTCCCAATGCGTTCAACTGCTTCTTTATTCTACAGCATATGATTTCAACTTATTCCAAAAAAGTATTTCATCTGAAGTTCTTACATATAGATTCAAATGAAGAATGGAAAAACCACTTTGTCTTTGGATCAATAGAGCTCCCTCTCACAGTTATTATTTCTGTATTGTGATTACTCTGCTCTTTTTGTTGCTCTCACTGCTTATTTCACACTCTAAGTTGCTCCAAGTAAGGCACATATTTTTCATATGAAAAGGTCTTTTATTTTTTAAGCGCCATTTTGAAAACTTCTTCAGTGCATGGGAAGCATAAATTTTTCACTATTGTCAAAATAGATCGAAAACCCCAAGAAATCAGCGATCAGAAAACGTAATGACGTTTTTGTATGGATTTGCTGGAATGGCTGAAATTCGAGCATCACCTGCTATGCAAATTTTACGTGAAATTTTTTAGATTTCTTTAATTTCAAGGACACCTTGGAGCATCATTTTAACTTTCACCTAAAGTGCACATTTCATGTGACTCCGTAAGGTGGCTCCGTGGCTCGTCCCAGGATTCACGAAATTGTTCGAAAAGAGCGATCAATTCATTTCGTTCCAAGTTTGACACCAAGCTTACACATTGGGCTGCTTAGTTATAATTTATGGCCGCCTGTTTAAAATAGTTTGAGCAAAATATCATTTTACCGAGAAATCAATTATTGTGGGTTTATTTTAAAGAAAAATATATCACCCTTCAATTGACAAAAAAATTCAACCCCTTACCACATTATCATCCGAGATATTTACCAAAATATAACAGCCCTTTTACGTGGGAAATGGTACGTGTATGCACTCCAGAGAAATAGTATTTACAAAATGAGGTATTTATAACGCTTAGATGTCGTAAAAAACTAACAGCGTTTGTTTGTATGTTTTCATAACTAAATTTCAAAATGAATCATATTGTCACCACAATAGGTTCTTGGGTATCAAAAAAAACCTCCATTTTAAAGGAGTTTCAAACTCACCGCGCGAAAAAAATTAGTCAAGTTAAATACTTATTTAGATATTTTCATTTAATTACATACCATTTCTGTCGTATAAAACTACGTTATTGCACCATTAATAATGCAATATTTAATTCTTGTGTCCTACAGCTGGTGAAATTAAAACGTATAATTCGAATATGGCCTCTATTATGACTGGGGAACTATCTCGCTCGGACTACCTCAGGCATCTTTTTCCTAAAAAGGTTAAAAAATATGCCCACGGGAGGAGGGTGCCTCGTTATGTTGTCTAAAGCACTTGTCACGATGTCGAGATATCTGGTCCTAGGGGTCCTGGTCAACGGAAACTATTTTCCCCCTGTTGAATTTCTACACAACACCTACATAATTGACAGATGTGTCAAAAGATAAAAGATACATGGCTGATCTCTTTGATACATACAGAAACTTCTTATTACCGCACAAAATTAGTGGATACAACTGAAAACGAATCATTAACTCATTCTTCCCTCTCACCTAGTAAAAAACACATCTCTACAATACCTCGTCGAGGGTGGTGTTCTACCATCCTCAGCCATACACTCTGGAGGCGGCTTACAAAGAAAAATTCAAATTTTTTATGATACTATTAATTCCTTTGAGGAAGCAATTTTTCTCATTTCTCTGCCGGTAACTTTGTCGGTGATTATTTTAGGAGACGAGCAGTTGCTTGGGTCATTTTTACAATTGACAGGAATGTCTGGATAGAAAGGATTGTTTCGGAAATGGAGGAACAGTGGAAAGAAAGCCACATTCAGCATCAGAGACCTATCAAAAGAAGAAGCCGATAGAGTTTTACCTTTCAACCGATGGATGAAGTACTTCAATTGAACTGTTCTCTACGGAAGAATTTGCTCCGTTGTCTCGGGCGTGACTTCATGGAATTTGCTTAGCATTGTAAATAAAAAGTTTAACTTAGTTATTCCACATAGGTTTATTAATAGAACGACCTAGGTTTTGATGAAGCTCGTACCTGATATTGACGAGCTTCGTTGAAACCTAGGTCGTCCTATTTACAAATCTATGTGGAATAACTAAGTTACACTTTTCATTTACAACGGAAGAATTTGTTTTCCACTGGTAACTTCCATCCATTCCGGGATTCGAGAACTCGACTTCAGAGTGGGCTCAAGTCGGTTGTGTGAGCGCATTGGCTTTTCCATTTCTAACCGTAGGATTGGTATGCAGAGTTGGAGCGGTTCAAGGAGAGGTAGAAGAGACTGGGGAGGAGCGACGACGACCAACCGGAGTTTCGTGAAATATTCGTCCTTTTGGTGTCCTAACTTCCGCGCGGACTCGCTCCACTTATTCGTCGAGTTATTGGACATATGCGAAGGAAACGTTCCTCTCGCTTTCCTTCGCATCTCTCAGCTCAAACGCGGCCCTTCATTGCTCCCGCCCCCTGAAGTGACAAACACACGCACGCACACTCAAACAGGAATATTCTCAAAAGGCCAGGAATTTATCCTCTACCCACCCTCGCTCGCTCCTACCCAGACGCACACCACTGCTGCGACGCAAAACCTCCTTTCTTAAACCGTTCCCTTTCTCACCCCCCAACCACCCACCCCCTTATTCTTCTTCACCCTCTCCTCTTGTACGTCCCTCGGATACCAATGGGAAACAGTCGCCTCCCGCATCCCGTTCAACCACCCCGTGCCGCGAAAACCCTCTCCTTCCCACCTTGAGTCTGACTCTTTGCCTCCTCTCTGTAGCAAATGAAGACATTCCGCGACACGACACCCATTTCTCACCCCCTCCTCCTTCCTCCGTCATCTAATTCCCTACTTCATACTCGGGCGAGCTCACCCCTTCCCACTTCTCCCATGTAATTTTCCCCCCACCCCATTTTCCCTGTCGAGCCCGTCTCCCCTTCCGCTGCAATTCACCCCCTCCCCCTCTGACTGATGGGCCCATCAACGAGGAAAACTACTCACGCCAACCTCTACTCTCGCGCCATTAACTATTCATTGTAATTTTGCACCCAGTTTACATGCCGGGAGAAGCCGTTCGTCAGAAAAGACATTGCCGCTCACGTTATTATACCAACAATGCTGCACAAAGTACGCAACTATCACATTTTGCGTCGTGCAATGGCTGAATTCACTGTGGTTGGATGGATGGTAGAGAGTGGTAAAACATCCTCCTCGACTATTATCCTCGACCAATAAGGGAAGCAATCGAGATAGCCAAACGACCATCCAATTTAAATAGGGAAGACAGCTATCGCCTGAGCAGTGTATGGAAAAGACACCTAACCAAAGAATATCTTAATCGGCTCGCATCATCTTTTAAATTTAAAACCGTTAACAATGGTCAACCGTATCGACGAATAACCTATATATAGAGGCGAAACAAACAAATTCTTACATTCTCCTGAAGACGTTCTCAGTCTGCAGAACGAAACGTTAAGTCAATTTAAAATGCTCAATACGCAGCGGGATATCCCGAATAACTTTAATATGGTAAAACATCAGTTTTCACTATTTCAAGAAATTAAGTTACTTTCCAATATAGCTATTGTTTTAAACTTACTTTTATGGTTGACCAGTTTTTGCATAAAATTACTTCTCCTTTTCATTATTCACGTCAAACTTAACCAATTGTAGTTGGCTTTTAACTCTCAGCATGACGATTTATCAAATTATGCTCCTAATGTATTATTCTAAACGCGTCACCTGAGCTTCCATAACAGATTTCCAGAGCCACGAGAAATCTTAACTTTTTTACCATCTTTTGGGAATGATTGATAGCGCTAAAGTTATGAGAATACTTTTATTTGCAAATCCGACAACATTTATGGCTTACTTATTGTTTATGATGAACATGTGTTAATTTTTTCTGCATTAAATTTATATGGTTTCCTTTGTATTCCGTGGTAAAAATAGCAAAATGGAGTAGTTATCGCTGCAGAACTTTATACCTTTCTGTTCCTCGACTGGTCGCTATATTATTATGTTCTCTTGACTGTAGTAAAGTTCTTTTAGCCTTTTATTTTATCATATTCATGTTAACATTGCTAGCATGAAAACGTAAGGCTCCCATCCAGAGGAGGAAAAATGAGTAAACTGTGGGGTCTAACTGAATGCCTAGAAATAGAATGAATGACCTGTTGCACCATTTGCTAATGGAATTGCGAGCACGAGTAAGTGAATAGTAGCTCCCTTGTCGGTGGAGTATATGATAGCTAAATAGAGATTCCCGAGTATTTATCAAGCCTCCGAAACTTCCAGATTGACATTGCTTGTGGTTGCCCTGTGGCCACGAAGACTCGAGTGCTGGACGGAAAGTGTAGCTCTTATTTCAACCTCCTGTGTGGTAATCCACTTCACATTCGAAGAGATCTCAGGCATTTTTTTATATAATGGAGGACTTTAACACTTAGTCGTCCAGTAAATGTAATTTCAAGTCAAGGATGAAATTTTATGAAGAGATATTTCCTCATTTTATCAAACTAAGCGCTACGTTAAGTCTTTTACAGTCACAAGCGTCAACCAAGGACAGCCAGTAGTTAGTTATTACACCGATTGATCGAGCATTTGAAATTTAGGATTAATGTGATATTCACTATCGATCATCCAATTCTAAGATTGGTTGGCTGCAGCCATCCACCCAACCCTAGTTAATGCTAGTTCCCTTACTCCCTGTTGGCTCTTCTGATGTGTTTTCCTCTGTTTTTACAAAATTTATTTACTCCTAGTTCTTCCTCCGAGCACTTTTCTCCCCATTTTTCCTACAATTTCGTTCTTCTCAAACCCATTGTGTATCAGGGTGGGTCCAATACATCAGATACTTCTTTCTCAGTATGGTGGTGTGGTGTTCTACGTGGTCACCTCCTCTTCTCTTCTGTACACTTTTTCTTCTTATGTTATCCGTCCACTTGATCGTCAGCATCCTACTCCAACATCAGGTTTTGAATGCGTCAAATTTTTTGGAGTCTGCTTTTCCGATTGTCCTCGCTTCCGACCTATAGTGTGTCTAATTCCTAACGAATGTTTTCACACGATGCTTCCTCGTTCATAATCCAATATTGTTTGATTACAGTAGTCGCATCTTCATCACGGGCGCTGTCTTAGCTTGAAGCCTTCTTTGCTTGATACCTGTTGTATTTCTTCCGTTTCAACTGTCGGTACTTCCGAGGTAGGTGAAAGGAATCTATTACCTCTGAGATGAAATTTGAAAATAAAATAAAAGTAGATTCAAACGGTCGAAATATAACGCTATAAACACAGAAGACATTTTCCTGAATTGGTGAAGCTACCACCTTGGACCACTTGGAAGTTTTTGACCCAGAATTAGATTAAATAAATCGTTTGATTTGTGAACTGAAACAATTTTAAACCTTCATATGATTTTTGTTAAGCGCAGGAAATGTTCTCACCGCTATTATTTTGACCACCCGTCTGATAACGGAACATAATTTTTCTTAAAAGGTCTTGATCCGCGATCCGCAGTGGAACCACACGTATATTTTTGAGAGTAGCCCCGCATATTTCCTCGTGTCTTTCATTGGATTAAGTTTTTCTCCACTTTTTACACTCACCTTATCTTATTTCTAACGAATTAATTATTTTGACGGCTTACTGTTGTTGCTGATGATTTCTTGTATTCAATTAAGTGGATGCACGTGCATTGTGCCTTGCGTAAAATTTTGTTTGATGTTCATTTCAAATGCATTTCTATAATAAACTCATCTTATAATTAAGAAATTAGTGATTGGATTATGTATTTCAGTGCCCTTTAAAACTGTTCTGATAAGTAATGTATGATTAGAGATGTATTAAAGAATAATTCTTCCTCTGCATTAGCTCCATCCCTACCACCATTTGCTGTCACCGCTGTGCTCTTTTATTCAACAATTTCAGGTAATTATAATACCTGTTGATTAATATTTCAATGTATATTTTTCTAAAATTTGATGACAACAAACCATAGTCATTCATTACAAGAGGTTTTTGATGCAGTTAATTCCTCGTATAATCAATTGTATTTTTTTTCAAGTCGAATATACCTTATGGTCATAAACTCATGTTTAGCTCCAAGATCTGATGCATGTTGAACGTAGAAAGCCAGCAGCAGTAGAAAAGCTGTGCCTCCTTTCTTGGTCCTTTGATAATCTTAGAACTAGTTTACTTCAAATTTTATGATTAATAACTACTGCTTGGGATTAGCATAAGATAGGGAAGGGTTTAGGGCTGCTGTCAACCAATCGTAGGATTGAACGACAAATGATAATGATGAACTACAACTTGTAGATGAAGTGGTCACTATTTTCATAGCTATTTTTCACATTATCGGTACCTAAAGCTAAGCCGGAAACGTCGTGTTTTTCGGCTTTACCGTATTGCGTAGTATGGTCAACGCGACATGAGCATTGGGTTTAGTCGGCAAGATTCCTCACAAAAAACTGATATATAAATTGCAATCATGCGGAGTTTAAAGAAAAATAGTGAATTGGATAAGTGACTTTCTCAGTGATCGAAAACAAAAAGTAGTTATTGATGGTTTTTGCTCTGATATGGTCGAAGTCACATCTGGTGTTCCTCAGGGAAGTGTAATCGGCCCTCTTTTATTCATTATTTATATTAATGACCTAAGTTCTAGAGTTGGTAGTAAATTAAGATTATTTGCAAACGATACAGTTATTTACCGTGAAATGAGCAAAGACGCGGAATTTGAAGCTCTGTCATCGGACCTTAACAACGTTTATTCGTGGTTCCAGGGGTGGGGGTTAGAATTATATATCAGAAAATGCACCACAGTTCACTTCCTTTGAAAGTCATTACAAAAATGCCGTACTTATACTGTGGGTGGAGTAAACATACAATCTTCAGATACAATAAAATATCTTGGAGTTACCTTAAGATCTGATATATCGTGGGGATTACACATACAGAACATATGTGGCGCAGCATTAAAGAAACTAGGTTTTGTTAAACGTGTAATAGGAAGGTCCTCTGATGAAAAAGGCAAAGAGAGATTCTAGTTCACTCTGTTAAGGCCACATCTCGAATACGCTGCGAGCATTTGGGACCATAGAAATAAAGATTTAACAGAAAAAAATAATAAAATACAAAGGAAAGCAGCGCGATTCGTTAAAAACTGCTACGAGCGTACATATATGATCTCACAACTTTTAGAGGGATTAAGGTGGGAGCCCCTAGGGACTCGGAGGCTACAAGCTAGGCTTAGGTTGCTTGATAAATTCTGAAGTGATATTTTTCAGAGCGACATAGAGAATATTATCATGACTCCTAACTACATCTCTAGGTCTTATAGATGCGATAAAATATGAGTGATGCATTTCCAATCAGATAGGTACAATAACTCGTTCTTTCCACGAACAATAAGTGACCACGATAAAAATTGAGCTCCACTAAATACACTTCTGTAATACATGTCATCATTTCATCTCCAGAATCTTAAACCTTTAATCGTCTGTTGACCTAACACCCCCTGCCACACACCCATGCGACGGCTCGTGGGGTATTATGTAGATGTAGTCAAATTTATGCTAATGAACGAATAAAATTCACATTTTAGTTGGCGGTCAGTATGTGCGATTTCCGGTTTTTCCTCTTCTTGTTCCCTTCCCATTTTTTTAGATTACCAGACCAATCATGTAGATAGTGTACCCGACCGATCATGTAGTTTCTTTCTTAAACTTTTTTGCTTCAGAAAGTAGTTAGCGTAAGTAGTATATTTTTTCTAGAGCTTGGATTAATTAATCGGTATTAACATTACAAGTAATAATTCATTTCATGTTTTTTTGGTACAATGGAAGAACTACTGTGAGCAAAGTTATTAATTCTAATGCTCAAAGAAGCAGGCAAGAATCCTTCTGCTATTGACTGGAGAGCTCAGTTACCGAAGATTTTTGCTAATATTTACTATGAAATGTGTTAATAAGAATTCAAAACCGAAAGCAATCATATTCTTCAATGAGTTTCCCTCGAGTTTGGGATCCAGTTATCAATTTCCCATAATATTTTATTTATTTTCATTGGAAATGACGATTTTCATGTCTTATTTATTTATGAAATTCACTCATATCCGAGTAAACGCGAGTGTTTTAATCATGAGCAATAATGCGACTGCCTTAATAATAAGTTATCTCTAATATTTCTGTCCCTTTTTTATATATTTTCAAATAGCCAAACTCGATCCTAAATATATCGATTTTTCTAAAAATTTTAGTCTGATCTCACTGATATCTATCCTTCCTTACTTGGTATCTTTCTAAATTATCAACATTTGAATAAGTAAGGAACTGGCATTCGAAATTTTTTATGAAGTTAGAACGACTCAATTTATTCACCTTACACTTATGAAAATAGATTTCATTTCAGAGTACGTGAAGATGCCTAGCTCACTCTGAAACAGTGAATGCTCAGCAACGGTTACTATAGCTATGAATGCAGCTGAATTGCGCCAAAATTAAAAAAAAGATGAGTAAATTATGAAGAATAAATCGAAAGTGTTACATAAAGGGGAATGAATATGAAAAGCCTTTGAAAATGTGAGGGCCAAACTCTAGATCAAACCCAATAACCATGCATGAATCACTAGAATTCTTTGTTGGAACCGTTACTTATCTTTGTGGCCTAAGTATCTACCTCTACATAATACCCTGCGAGCCGCCGCATGGGCGTGTGGTAGGGGGTGTCAGGACACCAGCCGTGTAAAGATGTAAGGTTTTGGGAGGTGAAATAATGGTGACGTGTATTATGAGGGTGTATTTAGTGGAGCTCATTTTTTTATTATGGTCGCTTATTGGGTGCGGAAAGAACGAGGTTTTGTACCTATCTGTTCGGCAGTGTATCTCTCTTATTTAGTCGCATCTGTCAGATCTAGAAATGTAGTGAGGCGTCATGATAATATTCTCTGTGTCGTTCTGAAACTCACCAGTTTTGAATTTCTCTAGCAACCTAAGCCTAGGTTGTCGTCTTCGAGTATCTAGGAGTCTATTCGAGGTGTGGCCTAACCAGAGCGAGGTAGCATCTCTCTTTTACTTTTTCATCCGTGGACCTTCCTATTATACGCTTATGTAATGTATTCAATGCTAGTACTTCTTTCCAGTTTTATATGTCATAGTTGGTAATTGTAATTTTAATGGGCATGGTTGTATGACCTGGAAATAACCTTCAACGGGCAGCAGACAAGTATAGTTTTAATACAATCACATAAACAAACGTGAATATTATTGACCGCGCGCAGTAAGGCTCTAACGCGGGGAAAAAAATATAAGCTACGCTTCGAGAAGGGGAAGACGTTTTGGGAACGACGTTCTAACAATGTGAGTAGGAGAGGTTATGACCAAAGGAAGTGGAAGGAGAGACGTATTGGAGGACAACTAATTGATATTTTGAAGGGGACAGACGCTAAGTTAATCTGCTCCGTGGTTTTGTTTGGTTAGTGAATACTAGTGCTTGGCAGTCATCGTATGGTAGCATCGTCACATCCGAGAGTCGGCCGTAACAACTTAGACCACACAGCCCGGAGAGGGTAGCCAAATTGGAACTAGCCGAGGAAACACCTTGGAAGGATCGTAGATATCCACTTTTAATTTTTAATCTTAGATTTCGAATTTTAAAATTTTGTATTGCCTACTCATTATTTCTTATTTGTTCTGGTTTAGAATATAATGCAAGGTATTAGGGGGACGCCCTATCAAATTGGTAAAATCTTATAGTTTTCACTGCCAATCATACCTATGTGTGTCAAATTTGTCCCGTGTCTGTACTTAACATTTCACAACTGATGTCAAATTATATGTTTACATAAGTTAATGTAACTCATATTTGAATTTTGAAAATTGGACACAAAATTAATAATGCTAAAGCATTTATGTGCAGTGAAGCGAAATGAATAATAACATTTTATTAAACTTGATTTGGAATCATAGTACTCATTAAAAAAATAAAGCCGCATTAACCCTCATGCTAACATAATTTGCCTATATAGCATAACATTAATAGAATATAAGAGGATCCGCATCCCTCAACGAACTCCGTGGAGAGCAAAAAGGGTAAGAACGTGGAAAGAAAGTAGACATCTGGAGCTATACTGATAGAGCAACGCTCGTCACTAGTAGGTACCTTAGTAGAGAGCGGAAGCCGATAAAATATATTAAATTACATTTTTAGGACCCAAAACTTGGCGCAACAAAGGAATATAAATTAGATTACACTTCACAAAACGTAGTTCCTTTAATGCTGTGCCGCATATGTTTGGTGTGTTCCCCACGATACATTAGATATTGAGGTAATTCCAAGATATTTTAATGTAACTGAAGACTTTATGTTTACTCCACCCACAGTACAGGTATGGTATTTATGTGACGACTTTCGCAGGAAGTGAACTGTGGTGCATTTCCTAATATTTAATTCTAACCCTAACTCCTGGCACCACGAATGAACGTTGTTAAGGTCAGATGACAGAACTTCAAAGTCCGCGTCCTCGATGATTTCACGGTAGATAACTGTATCGTCTGCAAATTATCTTAATTTACTGCTTACTCGAGAACTTAGATCATTAATATAAATAATGAATAAAAGAGGGCCGATCACGCTTCCTTGAGGAACACCGGATGTGACTTCGACCATATCAGAGCTAAAACCATCGATAATTACTTTTTGTTTTCGATCACTGAGAAAATCTGAGTCACTGAGAGTTTTTGACAATCCGCTTTACTTGAATTATGTAATATCCCTCATTATTACTTGTGAGACTACCTTTTCTGTTATTTCCTGACAAAATCTTTATGCCTGTGTGGTCTACTCTGTTAGATCTTGTCATTCTGCGAGTCCTTCCGATTTTCTTTTCTTTTTCTTTGCCTCTGATTTGCGTCTGATTCTATCCACCCATTTGATCTTCAGGATCCTCCTTCCGTAGATAATTTATTAATTTTCCCTTCTCTCATCTTCCAACTTTCCAATGGCCCATGTCTGTAATTCTTGAAGCACAACACTTCACACCAATATTTTTAGCTACTGGCTCCTTATTAGGAATATTATTTTCTTTGGTTATAACAAGTGTTCATTCCTCATAAATGATTTTTTCTTAAATCTTCTCACGTTATAAATCAAATTTAATGTCATAATTACTACGGACTTCAAGCACCACATCTTCTATCTCGCTGAACTCCGAGAAGTTTGCATTGATATTGGCAATTATCCACTATGTGAGATTTACTTCTCCACTTATTCCAAATGATAATTAGGCATATTACTAATTTAATGCATCGGAGTTATTTTAGAGAAAATACTGTCAACCACAGATTAACTGAAAATAATACATTAGTAAGGATTAAGTACATTTCCTCCCCCCAGGAAACCATTTATACCACACACAGCTCTAACTTTGAATTGGAATACTATTGTTTAGGCACTTATATTTGATAGTTCTTCGTAAATCGATTATGCCTGCCCATTCCATTACAAGATTTTATCCAAATCCAGCGACGGGGACGCACACTATTTACATTCAAGACAGCTTCACCTCTTCGCTCGGTGTGACTGAACTAACCCGTTAGTCGGTTGGATGTGCTCTCGTCTGTCGCATTTTTGGGGTTTTTTAGAGAGAAGAGGGGGAGGGTTATTATGTTGGGTGGAAGCATTTCTCTGGGGATGGAGATTGAGGATTGTCTTCACGCCGCTAGATCCCCGCGATACGTTTAATCTAGATATCGTAGAAACCCTCGCCCGGCCCCTCCATTCTCCACCACATCAACTCTAACTTCCTTCTCCCTCTCGGTATCATTAGCCTCTCCCCAACCACCCTCCCTCTCTCATTGCCATCTCGTCCTGTCACCAATGGGCAAAGACTCCCCTCTCTCCTCGTTCCACTTCAAATCTTATCTCCCCAATCTTTCAATTCCCCTCTTCATAATTCTGCTTTATCTTTCATTCTCTCCGGATTATTGCCGTTTTTTTCAGTCCCAATGAAAGGCTCTCTCTCTCCGAAAAACTCGTTCCCACCCCATCTCTCTCTTTCCGTTTTCCGTTCTGCTGCGTCTGTTAATGCCGAGATATCCAATTATTTCCTCCCCTTCTCCTCCTCCTTTCTCCCCCCCTCCCTTTCACCCCTCACCCACTCCCTCTTTCATCCCTTGAGGGCTCCACAGGCGCGCAAGTGTGAGTTATAAGTATTCGGATTTCCCTTCTCTTTGTTCCGAACCAAATCGAGTTCGACTGTTCGCTCTCCCTCTCTTCCTCATCTGTGGAAATGAAGCGGTCTCTTCCCTTGCGTATTGCCACGGGAGGCTAATTTCAATTTTTTTCTCTCCAAAAATTAAATGGGAAAAGGGTGAAAAGAAGGAAGTGAAACGTGTGAGTATGATCGAGCGGAGCTAACTCTTCCTTTGGTGATCAACATTTGGTCGACGTACCCCACGATGAGAGGACTGAATCAACGGAAAAGTTATCTCCTCCAGACTTATTTTGAGTTCATCTCGTGGAGCACTAAGTAATAAACCCTTTAGACATGAGTTCAAAGCGTCACTTAAGAATTATAGTTTGTTTCGTTTTAATGGGCGTTATTCTAAAATATATTGTCATCTCAATTGCAAAATCTTTTAATAACTTCAAAATCATGGTCAGCATTTCACTGAAGCTGATACTCCAGTGCAAGGCCGGTATGCATATGAACCCTGAGCTGCTGAGAAGTCTCTATAATCCAGATACCACGGTGGTAATGGATGCCATCTAAAATATTTGGTAATCATTTAGTGCTGTAAAATTAAAGTCTTGGCATATATAATATTCAACCCTTATATTTCTTCCTGGAAGAGGAAAAATAAAATATACTGCTATGCATGTTGGTGACAACTCACCCCCTATAGTAGTACATATACTGCACACCCTTGATATGACTCGCTGGTTAATATATAGATATAGACGAAGGAGGTAATCACCAGTGAAATGATTTATACATAATACCCAGCGAGCCGCCGCATGGGCGTGTGGCAGGGGGTGTTTGGTCGCCAGCCATGTAAAGATGTAAGTTTTTGGGAGACAAAATGGTGACACGTATTAAAGGAGTGTGTTCAGTGGAGCTCAATTTTTATGGTGGTCACTTATTAAGCGCGGAAAGAACGAGTTTTTGTACCTATCTTTTCGGCAGTGTATCTCTTTTATTTTGTAGCATCCGTCAGACCTAGAGATGCAGTGAGAAGTCATGACATATTCTCTGTATCACTCTGAAAAATATCAGGTCTGAATTTCTCAAGCAACCTAACTACTAACCTAACAACTAGCGTGTAGCCTTCGAGTCTCGAGGGGCTCCCGCCTTAATACCTCTAAAAAATGTGTAACACTATATGTAAGCTCGTAGCAGTTTTTAACTAAACGCGCTGCTTTCCTTTGTATTTTATAATTTTTTTGTTAAATCTTTATGACCAGCATCCCAAATGCTCGCGGCGTATTCGAGGTGTGACCTAACCAGAGCGAAGTAGCATCTCTCTTTGACTTTTTCATCCGATGACCATCCTATTATACTTTTAACAAAACCTAGTTTTTTTAATGCTGTGCCACATATGCGCTGTATGTGTAATCCCCAAGATATATAAGACGTTATAGTAAATCCAAGGTATTTTACTGCAACTGAAGATTTTATGTTTACTCCACCCTCAGTATAGGTATGGCATTTATGTGATGACTTTCGCAGGTAGTGAATTATGGATGAGTCTGGATTAAGGTTGCAATAAAGTTTTTCAACGAGTTTCTTCGTGACTCTTGGTATTTTCAATGGCATTGCCCGTAAACTTTTTCTAAAAATTGACAGTTTTACCATTGAGAGGCCATATTTATGTTTGAATGACTCACACAAACTGATGCAGAGATTCACTTAAAAGTTACTCATCATCAAAATCTTATAAAAAAATGTGGTATCTCGTCCCAGGTTAGTCACTGAAAACCATTAATGTCTACAATTTTGATAAAACTAGGCCACATAGCTCATTATGGGTAGTATATAAATCATGCATAATTGCAACCCTGGAAGTTGCGTGGTTTTCTCATGGCCGGGTGCAGTAGTTTAAAGCACGTGTCGCACATGGGCTCGCTAAAACTATCATATCTCACATAATGTATTTCAGAAATACAAGTGAGATATATGATTTCTATAGAATTTGGAACTCTCTTACTCATCACGGTATTGATAATTCGATTTTATACATATTATGGATAGCTTTATACAGTAGAATATTTCAAAGTTGATTTTTTTCAAAATATGTCACTTTTCAATTCAAAATTAGTTTTAAAAGACGTGTCAAATTGTCTATTTTCTCATTGTTG
The DNA here is from genome assembly GCA_963169105.1 of Ceriagrion tenellum. Lineage (NCBI taxonomy): Eukaryota > Metazoa > Arthropoda > Insecta > Odonata > Coenagrionidae > Ceriagrion > Ceriagrion tenellum. The sequence goes on from OY720635.1 coordinate 16,140,350, forward strand.
ATAATTTAGTTGGTAAATCGAGCCGTTTGTATGGAAATGGAGCAAGTACAACGCCGTGTATAGGCCTGCTGAGCCCCGACTGTGCGCTCCGTCACTTGCTGTGCGTTTTTGTGAGTCTGCGAGCGAGGCGTGCTTTAAACTTCCGTGCCTGGCCCTATTAAGACCTCGTGACTGCCTGGGTTGCAATTACACATACCTTACCTACCACCCATTGTAATCCACGTGGCCGAGTTTTATCGAAATCGCAGACATTAAGAGTTTTCAGCGGCTGACTTTGGACGGAATGCTTCAATGAACGCATGAGATGAAAATTAAGGGTGAAGTGTTGAGCACTCAAGTCACTGACAGAAGTTCAAAGAGTGTCTTGTAACGGTCAAAGTTCATTAAAAATAAAACTGTCAGTTCAAGTATATATCTTAGCTGCTTCAAACCCTTCATGAGCTTAATTTTCCGGATAATGCATAATAGTACGATACTCTTAAACTGCTGGCTGTTAATCTACACTTGAAATGCAGATAGCACCAATATAACAGCGCATGAATACCATGAATTACTTAGACAAAATATTTATTCACGGGAATCTTGGGTGTCTGAATCTAAATATTGGGAGCATATTTTCAGAATAACTCCAATAGTGAAATATGTAAACATTTCTACTATTATTATTTTAAAAATGTTGCAGTAGTCGACATTCTTAGGTGTGACTTGGTGGAAATATGTCGTACCTGCTGCTAATACTGCAATTACTGTACAGAAATTCCCTCTGACTTATATTGTATATAACTTACGTTTCATAAGTTCTGATGGTTGAGATGAAAGGAAAAATAGTTGTTCATAGATTTAGCAGAGAATACCAACTCTAAAAGGTGGCAGCTAGAGTTGAAAATTTACATTTTTTCGGAGAAAATATTGCGTGTATACAAGAAAACTATATTAGGTAAAGATAAATTTTACATGAAGCTAACGGTAGTAATTAGGGATATATTCTTATTTATTCCAGAGGAACAGACACTGAGCATGACGTGACTAATTGCCACTTGCGGAGAACGATGAGGACATTTTATTTGGCTTTGTATTCATGTGCGTGCCCTCTTCAAATTTAATCAAAGGCACTCGTCCTCCCGCGAAAGAAAACATTTTGAGTTGGAAATTGCGTTGTAACCACTTATAAGTTGCCCTGAGCTTTGGATAGTCGGGAAACCGAGTCGCTGGTTTGGATTCAGCCAGTGCTCGTTCAGCAAATTTCCGTGGAAATTGCGATTCGTTCAATTTTGCGAGTCCTCATGTAAATGAATTAGGTAATCCTTTCCTAGATTACGCACATTTTTGGAATAAGGCAGCTCATTATCCCCCACTTTGATTTTGGGAATGATGTTAAGGTCAAATTTATTTATTATTTTCGAGCTCCCGAGTAGAATAGCTTGAGTTTTGCTACTGTTCAGAAGAAGGAAATTCTTATCAGCTCAATCCACAATATCAGAGACGTCTTGATTAACCCTAGAAATCACATCACAAAGTTCATGTGGATAGCCGTGACAGTATATTTGAAGATCGTCTGCGTACAGCAAGTGCTGGCAGTTAAAATGCAATGCGGAAGGTCAAGAACGAAAAGGGAGAATAATAGTGGGCCAAGGACGGAACCCTGAGGAACTCCATTAGAAACAAGCCCCACCTGGAAAGATTTCCTTCTGAATCCTTCACTGCTTGACGTCTATCGATGAGTGGAACCAATTCAGCACTGAGCAAGAAAAGTTCAATTTTTTTCATTTTAAGAAGTAAGCGTGAATGGTTTACGCGATCAATGGCTTTACTGAAGTCAAATAAAACGAGAACCGCGATCATTTCTCTGTCAATTACGGAGTGTATATCATTGTTAGTTTAAGAAGCAATGACTGCGTACTATACCCTTTATAAATGCCTGACTGAAAACGATCAAATCTATTATGAGTCAATTATTATGAGGAGATAATCCGTAGTTTGTTCATAATCGACTCGCTCCAGAACTTTTGATAGAGCGCATAAAATCGTTATTGGTCTATAATGAGCTCGGGAGGAGGGATTTTTATCCTTTTTTGCGGGTTTTATAAGCGCCAACTTCCAGATCGATGGATATTCAGCAAGAAGTAGAGAGTGATTAAAAATGTCCAAGATTGTTGGTAGTAGAGTTGGAACACATTTATTTATGAAATCAATTGAGATTCCATCGATTCCCATTGAATTCGTTTTTGACTGCTTAAGGAATTTATTCAAGTCTTCAGGTTTAAGGTATTTAAAATAAAAGCTGTCCGTATTGTAAGGTACCAAGAGATCAGAGGAGGTGGGATTAGAATTTGGCTTATCCCTTTGAGGTGTTGGTACGGAAGACGAAAGAAAATAATTATTTAATTGGTCTACCGTCAAGTTGGTGACAATAGAAGTATCGAGTTGACGAATGAGTCCCAGTTCCCTAAGCCTGCCCCAAACTTCATTGGGTTCATTCACTTTGGAAAAGTCTGTGGAGTAGTAATGACGTCTGGACTCGATAATTGAGGATTGAGCTAAATTCCGACTTCTTTTGATGATTTCGTACGTCATTTGATTTTTAGAACGGATGAACGCCCTCCGAAGCCTGTCCCTCTTTTTGATGCATTCGCGAATTTTTTCAGTCAGCCACGGAGCGGGTGAACGTTTAGGAGAACATGTGCGTAGAGGAGCATGTGTATGTTAAGGGTATCATTCAAATGAGAGTTAAAGACTTGAAGTTTAGTTTCAATCGAAGTCGAATGAAATAGGTTGTTCCAGTCAAGGGAGGAAAGGTCTTCTTGAAAGCGATTCTGGTCAAAAGTTAAGATAGGTAAAAGGAGCTGGGAAAGTACGGGAAACACTAAATTTATAGGAGATATCCAACAGATCATGAGCAGAGAGAAAGGGTACTGGTGAATGAGAAAATGACTGAATTGATCCTGATCGTCAACTCTACATAGGTCAATCATCGTGTGACTAGTTTCAGTGTGATGAGTGGCTTTGAATGGCACCAGATGAAAGCAATTGGTATTAATAAAATTCGTTATATAAGAGCTGTCGTGGATGTTTTTGAGCATATCTGCATTGAAATCACCCATTATGATAATATTTTTGTTATTCGGACTTATTTTTGAAAAGGCAATATCAAAATCTGTCATATGACCAAGTTTTGGAGGGCGATACACCGCAGATAATAAGAGCTTAGACATTGATTTCCCAGATATTTCCACGATCATAAATTATGGTCTGGAACAGTGGACAGCAGTTGATGTAGCTAGCACAGAGAAATTGAGTTGACGACTGACAAAGATACCAACACCACCACCAATTTCACCAACTCTTATCGTGACGTATTAAATTAAAACCAGGCATGCACACCATTTCGTCACAGATCTCTGGTTTGAGCCAAGTTTCCGACGTACAGATATCATAAGTATCACAAGAACCAAAATTGGAGCGAAATTCATCGATATGACATAATAAAGACTGAGTGTTAACCAGAGATGTACGTATGACACCACTTGAAAAACACTTTGGTTCCTGTGAACTGGAAAATATTTCCTATTTGACACTATGAAGGTCAGCTTCAGAGTTGACAAGGACACGTTCTGAGCCCTCACTTTTTCTTATGTATACTCTACCATTACGAACCCAAAGGAATTTAAGGTTTCTATCCTTTTTCATTGCTCTGGCGATGGCATAAAGATTCCTGTTGCATTTTGTCAGCGACTCTTTTATATATATTGTGGGATTGTGCGTTCCATGTTCTTGGTAAATGTCACGGAGGGAGAGGTCACTTTTTCTCCTTCGAGCTTGCACGAAGTCAGCTGCTATGCACGATCTCACAAAACGCACTAAAATTGGGGAAGGGTTGGACTTCCCATTTGAGTATGCACGCCATTTCATTCTGAAAGCATAATCAACTTCAGAAACGTCAATTTTCATTCCTATAGCAATTCCAGTTTTGATAACTAAATTATTCACACTTTCACCATCAAGAACCGGAATTCCATAAATTTCCACCACATTTTTCAAATTGTTCTGTTCGACACGATTCAGACGAATCTCCATATCGGACAGTTGACGTTTAAGCACCTGGTTGTCACTAACCAACCCATCTAGCCTATCACTCAATTTGGCAAGGGTGTCGTTAATACGCTCAATAAACTTAGTAATAGCAGCCTTGGAAGCATGCCAAGAAGTGATTGATGAATGAAGAGAACGCTAATCTTGACGCAATGCATGCATTTGTTCCATTAAATCTTTGAGTAGAGCACTGATAGAGTCACTCAAAGGAGCACTTGCGGTTGCACTAGGCCTGATAGGAGTGTCCTCGCCTCGTGTTGATCGGGTCATTGTCTGACACTTGGCACAGCTCCATGTCTTCTGCACGTGTTCAAGAATCTTCAAGTCTTCTTGGGAGACTGATTGGCAGGAGGATGGTATACATCCTTACAGGTACCGCAGGAGAGATCTTGGCCGCGCTTAACAGAGAGGCCACTCTAAAGGCAGTTGCTCGGCATTGCGTAACACAATATCTGAGGAGAGCAGCAAACACAACCGTACACCTCGACCCATGGATGGATAATATAAGAGAGGATCTACAGCAAATAGAAGCCTGGGAATATTGGAGGGAAATTGCCAAAAGAAGAGAAGAAATTGAGAGCCTTGGTCCTGACATCGCGCGGTCCACTGGGCCCGATCGCGTAAAGTAAGTAAATAAAGTATTAACTCAGTGATAAATTTTTATTACCACATGATACAGTGCTTCGTTCACTGGCAATATGACTAGGTATATGGGCGTCCTATTCCGTATAAATTTCGTTTGAAAATAAAAATATTTCACTTTGACTTAGATCAATTTTCAATTAAACTGCCAATACCATGGCTGTACCATCTCATAAAATGTTGAGATCGTCACGACACCTGAGGGATCTCTTACTCTGTCGTTTTGCATGAAAAATCAAAAATTAACGCATACTTATCTCTATTTGTCTGATTTAAACACTAAGCGTATCAAATTAAAATGAGCTTAAACTCTTCTTTCATCAACAATCTATAATAATTTCTCCAACCATGGAACCTAATCTTTCTCTTAATGGAATTGTTTGCAAAAATTATGATGGTGTAATTTGTCACACTCATTGCTATTTTTTCCAGCTCTCCTTGTTTTCTGTTTTTTCCGCTACTCGGTATTTGGTTGGACTGACCGCCATGTTGAAAGTTATTTATATTTGGTGTGGATTACTTTCCTATATTATAGAATATAGGAGTAGGCAATAATATACATGGCCATTGAGCGAGTAATTATGGACATCACTGTTTTTATCTATTGTCCTCTCAGAGATATATTCGACTCCCTTCCCCCGTCTATAATTTCGATTCATCCATTAACTTCCACTAGCGGATCCGATTTTCTCGAAAATCCCTCTCTTTCCTCTGTCCCAATTTTCTCTTCATTTTCTTCTCTCTTTTAACTCTTTTATTTTCTGTTATTCTACACTAATCCACACTCTGTGTTTCTTCTTCTCCTCTTTTGTATTTTCCTCTTCCACCCCTCGCTCGGAGCCTGTTATTGTGAAACCCTACGCAAGCCTCTTCATTCCCATTTTCGTTGCCCTTTTGCCGTCACTTTGACCTCGAGTTGGAAGAAACAAAATCCTACGGTGGTATGGAAACTCTTACTCTCAGTCTTTGTTATATCACAGAAAATATTTCAGGTACGAGGAGTGATGTAAAGGAATTTTGCTTCATGGAGTAAATTTAGGTCGTGTTCTTTCATACAGCACTTTCCTCGAACGAAAGAGGTAATCATTGTATTGTACACCGTCATTTTCTGCATAGTCTAAGGTGTGTACAATAATGTGACCCACTCAGGGTGAATGGTACATTATCCCTACTTAGCAACTATCCATAAGTGTTTACGATGACACTCACTTAAGCCATACACTCAATGTTGGACTAAGCTTTATAACTTCGAGGCTTCGAAACTTAGGTCATTTCTAACCAAAGTTTCCTTCTATTCCAGCTTTAACATTTTCATAATTTGACCAATATTTTTGGCAGGAAGGAATAGAGGTAAAATCTGTATCCAAAAAAACTTGCAAACATTTTATTTTTGGTGGCTTGAACCATTATTGATAATTTAATATATACTCTTTATCACAGCAAAAATGATCACAGAATACGATCTGGGCGTATTTTTTCCACACTAGTGTTTTTTTTCTATGCTTTGTAAAATAGATCTCAACCTATACTAAGTCTCATCCTAGCTGGATGGTTACATGCCGTTTTTTGAACCACTGGAAGCTCCAGAAAATAATTTAATTTTTTTGTCCGATAAGTTTACTTCTCTGAAAGTTATACCTTCTTTACAGTGAGAATACCTCAACATTATTATCGCTTTTTCCTTCGCATGAATCGTTTCCACGAGTGGGTAATCCTCCCTTTAGAGATCAATGTCGGACGATAATCTTGATAATCCCGCCCATATGCGACGGAAAGTCCAGATGTTTTAGTTTACGCTGATAAAATTGGTCAAAGCTTTATCTACCCTCGCTTCTTCATCCTTACCTTAAAGTTTAGCACTTACTGGTCCTTTTTGGAAGTCCTATACGAGGTCAAATTGGATTTTCTGCATCTTTCTCAAGGTCGTAACCGTTTGAAAAAAAATCTCAAAAAATTCTTGGCCCTGTAAAAAGTAGTTGAATTTTCCATATAATTTTTTATGACTACGACTAATGTTGAATGCTAATAGAGTGAGAACCTGATCTACAACTACAAATTATGAGATAATTAACTTTGAATTGGTTATTTCGGAAGGGATGATATCCAAAAATGTTTTAAAAACGGATCTTATTAGCTACTGATGCAACAGACCTTTAGCTCCAATAATGCATTCATATATATTGCATTTAATTCTATATCAGAGTTTTGGGGGTTGAACGGTTTGCTTGAAAAACTAGGCAGTCATCCTAATTAAGGCTAATAATGGAAATATTTTTACCCTACCATGTTGGAAATAATTTTTTAACGAATGAATAACAAGTATAAAAATATTTTGAACCTCATTCGAGAGGATTGTGAAAGTAAAACGTTTGCAAAGCCTAGTCATTCGGTAGAATTTTTCGTCGGCTTCTGCAACAAGCCCAAATTTACCTAGAGTCGTAACTTTAGCATTTTGTCTCCAAATTATAGGTACCTTGTTTATTTTTTATTAAGTCCTTGTTTCTTTTACAACAGTTTAGTGCAGTTTCCGCTCAGTTCAATCGTAAACTGAAGATTTGTTCCTGTTATACATGGCATAAATGATTTGCCCATGATGCGCTCTAATCTCTGGATCTTTGCTCCTGTAATTAAACCAACTGTTCAATACATTCTTACCTCTGCAATAGATATGGCCATGCAATGCAAATATCAGAAACACATCTTCTAAGTAATGAGAATTGTGTATCACTTCTTTGACGTATATTGATACCTCAAGCATAGATCGATAAGCAAGTACCTATAGTCTCCTCCAACTTTACTCGTAAATATTTATTCTTAATCCACAATTTGTGATCAGACCAACGTTTCTTGTCTTAGTAGCTATATTAAGAAATTCAAATAAAAATGAGTGATGGCTTATGCCGTAGATTTCTCAGAAAATGTTGAATTGGGATATAGAACATTAGATTATATTTTGTTCAAACATGGCTTTGCGAATAATGCTTTGTCACATTTTGAGTTACAGCATTTCCACTAACGGCAGTTCCATGCAGTCCTTCATGTATTTCTAACATATCTGGGAGATTTTGTAGTTGTGCTGCTAATTAAGTTACAGCGGGAGTTATTCTCTATCAGTTTTATTCTGGCAGTTTACGTTTGGTGCATTGTATTGCTTTCGAAGTACTTTACGTTACTTCGCGATAGTTTTCATTCAATAGTTATGGAGTAGCAATTGCGAATATTAAGAAGCTCTTATGTTGCAGCGAACTACCAAACTGAATTAATTACTTAGGACAGACGTAACTTTAATGATGCATCGTCTATGCCCGAGGCGTGATTTAAACCCCAAACCTTGAATTAGCCAGGCAGACGAGGTTACTTGGCCGGGTCGAAGCGGATTTGTATCAAAATTACGTTTAAAATCTGTGTTTGTGGTACCAAAATATAGATGAGCCATACAATGAAAGTAGTCCTCGATAGACCTTTCCTAGGTGTAACCTTCATATGAATCCAAAACCATCCAGAAGGAATTCTGAGGAACCATCTCATTGGCTATTTATAGCCAAGTGATGTACTACTTTTACTCAAGTATTGCTGATTTTACTTTTTAAGCGCTCAGGAAGATCAAAACTTATTGAAAAATTGATTACTCTACTTCGGTTCACTTTTTTGAGACTTCAAAGAGCTTCAAGCTTCGTTTATCTCCATGCTCCAATTCTTTCTAAGAAGATAAAGATGGCCAAGGGAAAGGAAGTGGCCCCGTTTCCTAATGTGTGGACTTCGTGCGGATTGGATCTTCGTAACCATCATCAATTTATTTCAATGCCCAATTAATGGCTCTAGTCTAGTGGAGTGTATGGTGCGAGCCTTCATTTTAAGTGAGGGGTAAAAATCATCTCACATATCTTGGTAGTGTTCCAGCTCAGAAAATGGGAAATTGTTTCTTATTCGATGTTGCATAGAGTTTTCTTCGGTTTTCAAGAGAATGACACATCCCATAGGGGCTCTGAGGTTTTGGTAGCAATGTGGGAGTGCAATGGAGTTTAACTTCATTATACCTTTAAGGATAGTCGGATAGATTGTAAAAAGAAGAATTTCAGGAGGAAGGGAGGAAAGTGTCAATGCTCGCCTAACCTTAGCGAAAATCGACCAATTCTTCATACTACTCTATTCACAGAATGCGGCACTCTGATTTTATGTCCTCTTTACAAATAGCAATCCAGTGGGGCACGGTATTTCACATAAATATATCAACCACTACCGGCATTCAAACTCGAATTATTAGAGGGGAGACTTCACTTCCCTGCCAGGATGTCAGCACCAACTCTACTCCTAGGTGTAACCTTCATATGAATCCAAAACCATCCAGAAGGAATTCTGAGGAACCATCTCATTGGCTATTTATAGCGTGAAGTTTTCATGCTGGCCGATACTCCGCGGATGCTGTGTACTCAAGCAGGAGGAAATTATCGAGGGGAAGCATCTTCCTTAATTGCAATCTTTATACTTCCTCACCTGTCCTTCTTCCCACGCTCTTACATCTCTTCCTGGAATTTCTCCGGGTGCTCTTTCTCCTTAATGTGTTGCCGTAGACTTCTCTCTCGTAATAAAGGGGCAGTAAATTGCTTGATTACCCAGGCTCCACGTTACACCCTACATCTCGGGGCCACCCACCTCATTAAGCCCCTTGTGATTCGAGCGAGTGAGGACATGAGAGGAAGTCGAGCAACGTGGGCGATGCGCTGATGTGTTGACATCGGAAGGACGAATGGCCCTTAGCCACCCCGATTCTTCAGTTCATGCCATGTCGTGATTCTTTTGAGCGGTTTTTATCACGTGCTTTATGATACTGCAAGCTGGATAATTGATAATTTGGGAACCATGCTCAGAAGAGAATTTAATAGTAACGTTTACAACAACACAGACTTATGGGAAACACACGACCCGGGTTTCAACTCTTAAGCGTCATCATCAGGTGTTTTTTACCGGGTTTACAATGTCTTATATACAAGCTTGGTGGGGGGGTGGAGGTGAGCAATTAGGGTGGTGTGGATGAGGGTTGGTCAGGAGCAGTGATTGGCGGGGAGTATTAGTGGGGGAGGCGGGAGGGAAATTCGGGAGGCGGCTGTGAGGATGGGAGATGAGGACGGGTACAATACTCATTTGAAATCTTCAAGTCAGAGTCATGCAATGTCTTTAAAATTTCCAGCTGCCCAAGTGAGTTAAGCTCACGTCTATGGGTTGAAAAGCATAAAATATCAAGATTGAAATCACTGTGGTGGTCACGGTTTCAAAGATGTTTCGCAAAATCACTCTTAATTTCACAATTGTTAAATAGACTAGCTGATGTTCTTTGACTCTAACACTGAAGTTACGGGCAGTTTGACCCACATATACACCTTGGCAGTCACCACACTTTAATGAATATATGCCACTTCTCTTCTTTGGATTCAATGGGTTTTTACTCTTGTCAAATAGGATTTTTAGTTTCTTCGGAGTCTAAATGACACACGATATTTTTATCGTGGGAAAACCTTGGCGATTTTTTCACTGATCGGACATAAGTATCTCAGAGAACACCATTTTTGACTTGTTTTGAAAGAAAGGTCACCGGAGAATATTAGGTTTATGGTGGTTTTTTTGGACTTTTTAATCATTAATTTATCTATAAGGTGAGATCGTATACCCGATAAACATATACCCGGATTTACAATGTATACGATACATTGTAAACCCGGTAAAGAAACACCTGAAGGTGACGCGTTGAAACCCGGGTTGTATGTTTATAAGTCTGTGGTAATGTAAATGTTACCATTACATTATCTGAAAAATGGAATGCCACAAAGTTGCTAAGGAATTTGTATTATTTATTAATGCTCATAAGACTTGAAACGCTAGATGAGTGAGTGTATGGACGAAATTTGACGTTCAAGCGACAAATTAATCGTTCCGCTTCAGCTGAGTTGTACACGATACATCCTTAATTTGGTAAAAAAACGAGACTGTCTTGAGCTTTTACTTCCATTTTCACTCAAAAACGCGACGATTAAGATATTGTGGGCAGTCAATTAATTGAGAGATGGTCAACTGGAAGGTTTTCCAGATATATGTATTGGAAAATTAATCTAGAATTTAGAGCAAAAATAAATATAACCTCGTCAGATGTTCTTTCTTTTCTACCGGGGTGCTTTATAGAGGGATAAAAAAATCATTAATGCTGCCACACGCCGAGAACTACACCGTGGTCCACAAAAAGACGTCTTGAGGTGTCACCAACAACCCTCCCAGCCTTCAGACTCAATTGAATCCGTAAATAGGATCCACCGAGATTTTTTGTGCGTTTCAAGACAAATGGTGAACGCAAACGTTCTTGTATAATGTTTTTATAAATCTTTTATCTTATATTAGGCGTTAGCCATTGAATACCTAATAAAAGGTGCAACATATACTTATTATTACACGAATATATTTCTGACGGGCCCTTATTTCTTGCCATTCGAGTCGACTTCAACGCCATTAATTTATTATTACCGAATTTTAACTTCAATTATCGCAGTTATTAGCAAACAGACCAAAAGGTAAGGTGGATATATTGGTATTGGTAAGGTGGATGGTATATATATTTTGTTTTACTTTTAATAAGTAGTTTTTCGCGAAAATGTTTTGGATACGCACAGCTACGCTCCAAGAGGTAAAAATTCCACTCAGATGCGACTCGAACCCGGGACCCTCGGTTTAGTAGGTAATACTTTAAAATATGATTTAGTTTTTTCACGGCGTATTATACTGATGAAGTGTTCTCGGGTTTTCCACCGGGTCGTTATGGGCCTACGTTTCAACGGAATTAAGGCGGAGAGAAAGAAAAGCAGCGCTAGCCAAGAGCCAAGCTGACTATTTTAGCGCGAAAACTGCCAGGTATGTAAGGAGGCTACATTTTCGTCACTGACATGCCCTGAGGACGATAGCCATCGAAACGTCGGCCCATAACGACATGACCTGGTGGAAAACCCGAGAAGACTTCACCTAGGTAATACTTTGACCCCGTCACCATCGGGGCCGGCAAAAACTTTGGAGGCGCCGGGTATTGATCCCGGTACCTCTAACATGCTAAGCGAACGTTCTACCATCTGAGCTACGCCCCCGTTTCATTAAGGGCACATGTTTTACTTTACGTCCCGAGAATATGAATGAAGTGACTTTTCATTATGCGGTATAATCACTTTTAATTGCTTTTATAAATCACGACGATGAAGACATCCACGCTTCCTCTTCCCATTCTCCGTCTTTCTTGTTTCTCCCCAGAGGCACGTCCCGCCCCTTCTCACGACCCGCTTGAAAACCACCCCATCGTAAGACCGACCCCCGCCGGCCACCCTCGATCTTTAGCGTCGTAATATTTGCGTAAACTAGTCGGCTGAGTGCTGTGCCCTTCTCATCTCGTCCCACTGTCCTCTGCGTCGTCATGGTTACACGTCTCCATCCTCCGCCGATCGTCATCCGTCTAGCACTCCCGTCCTTCCCCCCACCACCCCTTCATTCCTCCCCCCTCCTATCATGCCTCCCTCCCCTTGAATCCGTCCTACTGCCACCCTGTCCCGGACAAGTGCGTGCACTTAAGATAATCGGCCCTAATTAATTCATTATATAAATAAATAACCAAGGTCTCGAGATAGCAGTAAAATGAGGTGATTCGAAGACGATGCCGGCATCTGAAGGTCTTCAAACCACTGCCGTACATAATATATGCGCTGTGGTTGAAATAAACGGGAAGTTGACTGACGAACTCCAATGCCAAGGAGTTGTCATACTTCAAACCTAGTGAGGAAAGCACTCATGAAAAATAAGTGCGGCAAAGCCTTCTATATACTTGGATTTATCATACGTGTTGTAGGAAGATCATCGGATGAAAATGTAGAAGAGAAGTACTACCTCGCTCTGGTTAAGCCACACCTCGAACACTTCGGGAGCATTTGACACCCTGCGCAGAAAGATTAAATCCGCAAAATAAAGAAAATTTAAGGGAAAACTGCGCGTTTCGTTAAAAAACTGCAACGAGAAAACATAAAAGTGTTTCATAACTTTTAGTGGAATTTAGTTTGGAGCGGCTACAGACACGAAGGCTGCACGCTAGGCATAGGTTGCTTGAGAAATTCAGAACAGGTGTGAATCAGTGTGACACAGAAAATGTCATTTGAGGCCGCATCACATTAAGAGGCCTGATAGAGAGAAGATAAAATTATAGAGATACACTGCAAAATAGATGGGTACAAAGGCTCGCTCTTCCTACGCTTAAGGTAGTGAGATTGCGAGATAGTTCTCTAATCATAATAGACACCATATTCTATTTATCTATTTTAAAACACGAATTTATTATTGCATTATTAATAGTGCAATTACATAGTTTTATATGATAGAAATTGCAAGTAATCAAATGAAAATATTTAAATAAGTCTTTAACTTGACTCATTTTTTTACGCGGTTTGTTTGAAACTCCATCAAAACGGAAGGTTTTTTGTGATCCCGAAGAATTTACTGCGGTGATAATATGACTAATTTTCAAAAATAGTTGAGAAAACACAATAACTACACACTGTTGATTTTTTTATGAGATCTATGTGTTTGAAATACCTCATTTGTTAAATAAGGTCCAGTTGGAGTGCACACGTGTACCAGTTCCCATGTAAAAGGGCTGGTATTTTCTGGCAAATATCTCGGAAAGTAATTTAATAAGGGGTTGAATTTTTGATGCCAATGGAAGGGTGATATATTTTTCTTTAAAATGAGACCAAATTTATTGAAGTCTAGGTAAAATGATATTTCGCTCACACTACATTAATTAATGAACACAGTTATAACTGAGCCCCACTTCAAACACACAAAAAATACGAGTCACCATTTCATCCCCTCCATATACCCTTCTCCTTTATACCTTTGTACGGCTAGAGTTCAAACGCCCCCTGCCACACGTCTCTCTGCCTCGTCTGCCTCTCTCAACTGAAACTTCCTCCGTCGTGTCCGCTCTCTGTCCTCTTCCAGTCCCCGTCGCATCTCCTCTTATCAATCTTCCCTTTCCCTCTCTCTTCTATGCGTGTTCTCCTCCCAAGGCTTCTATCCTGTCATTCCCCTCACTTAACACTAGAAAGACGGTGGGGGTCATTTTTGACCCCATTTCGATTTTCGCCGTTCGCCATTTCTTTAGTTCTGCACGGATCTTACTTTGAATTTGTGACTTTTATCCATTTAACGTGTTCTTTAATATCCAATCATTTCGTTGGATTATTCTTGAAACTTTGGAACCTGTGCGCTGTTTAACCTAGAAGGACGGGAAGGGGTCATATTTGACCCCCATCACTTTTTTTTCAGAATAACGTTTAACATTGTGTATTGTCTTGTATTTCCTCATTTTGGTTGTATTTTATAATTTTAAACAATAATTGAACAAATTTATCTCTAAAAACCAAATTAATACAAGGGGTCATTTTTGTCACCGCATATCTTCCTTCTAGGTAGAAAGCAAAGTCCCATCCTTCTAGTGTTAAGGGAGGGAGTGAGCGTTCCCTATGCTTTGTGCCAACACCTTAACCATTGACTCTGGGTCCTCTTCCCCTTTAATACGAGTGAGCGAACAGACGGAACTTCCTCAACCCTAACTCACTTCCTTTTGCCAGTCCCGACATCCATCCATCTAAACATCCTCGGCTCCGCTCTCCTCAAAATATGATCCCCCTTTATTTTTCTTCAGCCCTACGGAGGCAGCCATTGTATAGCTGCCGCTAATGTTCCTGGCGTAGGCCAGCGCAACAAGGAGGGATACTTTGAAATGGAGGGAGAGAAAGGAAAGGACAGAGAGGGAGAGGGAGATGGGGGAATGAAGGAGTTTGAGGCAGAGGAAGTAAACTATTTCGTGAAATAAGCAAAAACGCAAGGCTATTTGTTGAATTTGTAATAGGGGACCAGAATTGAGGTCTTATTGCCAGACAAGTCAAGAGAGGACGGCAGGTAAGTCATTGTTACAGTTTTAATTCATTCTTATTTCCAAAGCGCTTATGCTGGCAGCAACTAGAAAGGGCCCACACTGAACAACCTTCCTCCCACGCTTCACAGCTCAACGGCGGTTATCGGACGAAAACTGGTCGAGACCGAAGAAAATTTTATAAACAGTGAAAAAGTCGCTTTCTTATTGAGCTAAATAAAGAATTCATTACACGACCTTCATTACATGTAAATCATGTCCTTCACCTTAACGGCCGTGCCTTGCAGCTGCGTGTTTTTCGGCTGCCTTACTGCTATGTTTTTCTAAGATCTTCTTTCAGGCAATTTCCGTTACCTTCTTGAAGCCTAAATTATAGCATCTTGATTACAAATCTTCGTTCGAATAATGGGGCATTGAAATTTGAAACCGTTTTTAACTTTTTTGTTTAGGTGAAAATTTAAAGTCCAACTTCTGTTTTTTGTCTGCACTAGTCTGTTTTCAAAACATTACTAAATATTTTATCTAATTATATAAATATTTAATCTTATTTAATCTTAATATTTATCTTATTATTGGTGTAAACTACACTAGACTCTGGTCCTTTCCCTAAGCAATGATACTGATAGGGTGTTTGAAATAATTGGAAACTGTTAAAAAATCTAGTCTTTTATTTCAATGAGCTCAATTTTTGTATTTTTACTGTCATCTCCATGATTTAAGTTCCAATTAAAACATACAGATGTGCATACGCTGAATTCGTTTCAAAAAAGCGGGCCATGAAATCCATAACACCTATGCAACTTTTGTTTTCTAACTGGGCGGCAGACTTTTCACCGCTTTCGATGCTTGCAGGTTGCCATCCATGGTTCATTCTCTAAGCGTCAGAAACTAAACTTTGTTCTCTTGTGGACTCATCCAGTAGAGCTTTCCCTTGCTTTCTACTAGGTTCTAGCGACAAAAACGGCTACACCTTGTTTTAAACAATTGTCTTCAGCTCCACCAAATCTCTGACGCGTCGTACGCATGTCAGATAGAAAATAGGATTTTCTGCCAGTGTCGCAGTGGAGTTTAGGGCTGCTTTCATTTGCCCCTCAGAGATTTTGAGGGTTTACGCCTATTACTGATTTGCATAGTAACATATTAGTTATTAAAAAGGAGTCGCCATAAATAATGGTACCAATGGGAGCCCTATTAGAATTCAGAATTTATTATTATCTGAACGAAATTGAAGTGGCTCAGGTAGATCGAAAATGAGTTCCATTTTTGACCTAAGGTACTCTATACAAAGAAACTGTAAGCTGTATCGACAGGAATCAATTTCCATAGGGGTCGATAATTACAGTAGTAAAAAAAACTAAGTCACTGATTTTCATCGTTTCATATCAAGCCGGTTGTTTAAAGCACAACAACGTAAAGCAAACAACGTAAAGTTTCATATTAAGCTGATGTTTTCATATGAACAGAAAATTGGTTGTGGAGTGAAATTGCAGATGCTGAGATTTTTCCGAAATTAGATGCAATATAGAAAAGACCGAGTAGCGAGAACAGAAGGAGGTGTGTTTATTGGTGTTAAAGATGATATCGTTGACAGAGCCGTGATATTTCAAGACAATGACATAGAAAGTGCGTCGTGTTCCATTAAGTGGTCGTCAAAAAGAAAGTTTGTATATGCCACCTGACTCAAGTATAAACATAGTTTTGCAGTTATAAAAGCAGGTGAAGCATTTTATGCATCAAAATAACGAATATTATATTTTTATCGGTGGTGATTTCAATTTTCCCTCGATAGATTGAAAAACACATAGTTTCGAAAATGGCGGCAAAGATGAGGAGTTGTGCGACACTCTTCTCTGTACTTTTACGTTAAAATCATTGTGTACCAATTAGTAACAACACCGAGAGGAAAGTATGTTCTAGATATTTTGGTGAAAAACATACCTGAAAGCGTCCTTAAATGTTGTAACAGTGAATATAATTAGCGACCGCAGTCAGTGTCATATTTCTTATAAATACTGGCAAAAGAGTGGCCGAAGAGAAATGTTTACTTAAACCAAATAGCGGATTTCGAAAGCCTAAAACTGGAATTATCGACCTCTCATAAAATGTTTTAATGATGCTAGCCAAAACCGTTAAACTAACGACACATGATATAAATTTCGTAGCATCACACGAGTTGCTATAAATAGGTAACACAATACCAAGTAAGTTGAACAAAATAAATATGGAACCTAATTGGTGTAATGCTGACGTACGGAAATCTCCCAAGCGGCAATAAATCTTGCACACAAAGATAAAAAGCGACCATTGGGATCCATCCGGCGCGGAGTATGAGAGAATTTATGAAAAGTATAAGAGAGCTAATGCAACTGGAAAAGCGATCTTAAGAAGGGAAGAATAAATGGAGTTCAAAAGTCAAATATAAGGTGAGTTTGTGGGAGATATCCCAAAGGCATTTTGGTATTAAGAGAGGGAAGTTCGAGGGAGTAAATCTACGGTAACGTCATCATAAATCGATCTAGGAGAAAGAGCTGGTGACAACCTAGATAAAGCGAATATCCTTTACACCATTTTTTAAAGCGTCTATATTACATGCCCTCAGAAAAATATCTCTCCGCTGCCTAACCTATATAAAAATCCAATGTAGTCTATAAATATTTCTTGTCGCAGCATAAAATGCCACAAGAAATCCATTAACTCCAATAAATAACCCGGACTCAATCATTTTCACGCCCAATTTTACATAGAATTAGCGTCAGAAACAGCACCGTACTTGAAAATAATATATGAAAAATCTCTTTCAGAACATCGTGTCCCTTGGAAAATCACGAACGTTACTCCTGTCTTTAAGAGCGGCAATGAGGAAGAGCCTAGTAAATATAGACCTACCTCACTCACGTTCATCTCAGGCAAAGTATTGGAACATATTATTGTCAGCTCAATAATGGGGTATTTAGATATTCACAACTTGTAAACTCAAAACCAGCATGGATACCGAAAAGGTAGGTCTTGCGAAACGCAACTAACCTTTTTCTTCATTATGTTATTTCCTCTAGAGACAGAATTGCGTTGAAAAAAGACAATAGCAAAACAGAAGTCAATGAAGAAAGAAAAAAGCCACACAGGGTACAGTTTTAAAGAATAAATCTAAGTTCGTTTTTAAGACGTATAATAGACCAAAAAACTTTACAATTGCAGAGGATGAAAAACAACCCGCATTTTACAAAATTAATTTATTTAACACTTGCTGTGACCAATAATGGGTATTTTCGGATATCTTTAAAAAATTCAAAGATTTAGGAAAGTAATGATTTCGTCCAATATTTTGAAATTTGTAAATGACCTAAATTGGTTCTGACATAGCACATAAAAGGATACTAAGAGGCTTTACCAGCACTCATCACATTCCTGGTTTTATGATGCATTATGACTGAGATTTCGCCAATGTTTCAACTGATGCCCGTAAAACAAAGTTTTCAAACTTATTTTCCACTATTTATAATGATTCGGCACGTGAGACAGCAGAAGAACACGCGCTACTCTCTTCTCTGCGTCTTTCTTCACAAAAACTTGTTGAGCGCGATGGCTGCAGAGCCACGAAGCGGTTGGTCCCATTCCCTACTCAGCCGCCAATCACTAAGATATAACCATGGCGGCTTGAAAGGTTTCTAAGCGTTTTGAGTTTTGCATTTCCATTCAACTTGCGATAATTACTGCACAAACCGTGGGCATTCCCGTCTCTTCCCGTGTTCCTCGCCCTATCCTCCTTAACTTTCTCGCCTTCCTTCTTCAATTCTTCTGCCCGTGTCGTTTTTTAAAAGCACCACCAACATTTGTAGCATTTTCACATATAGCAACGTAGTTCCAGCCTGATCCGAATTATGAGGGAGGCAGGACTTCCCACATTTAATTTGCTTTTGACTTTGCATAAATTTTACTAATATTTTCGGGCGGCAGCCAGCCACTGTAAAAACGCCGCACTAGTTCTCGCCCAGACACCCAGGTTGAGAATTGCCGTCCTCGGATCCCATTGGAAAAAAATCATACTTATATTCGTCAGAGTGCTATTGCCATCGTCTGCAAGTTGCATACAAGAAGTGTGAAACGCCCTTATCCTACCAAATTCTGCAAAATAAATCCATCCCCCAAAAATATAGCCTATTCACTATTTTTAATTATTTTTTTATCGATGCGTATCAGTAAAGAGGGTGTGTAAAATGAAAAATATCTAGGTTGCACCCCGTGCCTCTGAATTCTCATTCGTCGACAAGAGACATTTATCCACTACATGTAAATTATACTTAATTGTTGCCGAGGTGAAGTTAATTATTAAATCCTTTCACATATGACCCGTCCTGTTGCAGCCCAATTTTACGACTAACTACGAAATGCTGATTGTATATTTCCGTACTCAAAAAGTAGGGAGTGATCGGAAATTTAATTTAATTTTGATCCTGTATGATTAACTTTTAATGGCATCACATGTTTAGAAAATTTGGAATGTATTTTTAACTTTTTTTTCCCAATGTGACAGTTGGATCGCCGAAATATAGGTGTACTCTTTTATGTAAAGGGTGTGCTTATCTAATTTCAAATATTCAAGAATTTGGAACGGATAAATGAATTAGCAACACATGCTCAACGATCCTCACAGCTGCTGAATCCCTGTATTTCACTGCACAACCCCGACCTTTTCGGCTCCATACCAAGCGGTGATACGTAAATAAGTTATCCAGTGCGCCTATATAATTAATTAATCCCGGCGAGTGCATAATCTAGGAGATGGGACGTCATTTGCGATCAACTGTGGCACAATCTCGCACATTTCATGCACCAGGCATTATCGATTTTGGGTCCATTAATTTTTTTCTTGGCTTTGATTTTAACAAAATATTTTTTTCCTCTCTCATTTTGGATTTGAAATAGGTACCCCATTGTTCGTACTTTCACTCACTGGACGGTCCATGGTGTAACATCTGATTATTATTTTATTATTTTTTATGTTTTGATTTGCAGTATTTTGTTTAAATGTTTTAATTTATTTTAGTATGATAATTTATGCTTGATTGTTGAAATGTTTTTGGTTGTGAAGAGGTTTGTTTATAAAGAAGAGGGGGGAGGGATTGTTGGATTTGGGGAAGGAGATAGACCGGAAGCTGAAAGGAGCTGCTCTGTAAAAGATTGAAGATTGCAAAATAAAAATTGCCGGCGCTACCTTCTTCTCCTGACTCTGAGCGAGCGGACGTGCCTGCCTGACCTCTCCCTGGAACCGGTTAATCCCCTCAGCGAGGCAGACCACCTTCGCTATGTACCTGCTTTCCCATTGCCGTAGTTTGTTGTACTGTAGTGATAAGTAGACATTTGTTTTGGTTTTGGTTTTATTTTTATTTTTTTTGTTGTGATGGAGAGTTTGTGTTCTTATTTATTACGTAGTTTAGTTAGCTTTTTGCCAGGTGTGAGGTCTGTGTTTTAGTTATTTCGTAGTAGTATTATTGTTACTTTGTTCATTGTTACCGAGTTTAGGATCACTCAGTTCTTTTGAGTATAGCCATCTTTTTGTAGTTAAGCTTTTTTCCTTGGGAGTTCATTGCGAGTAGTGCTAGGATGTCTTCGAATAGGTCACCTGTTGGGATGATCAAAAACGCCGGCGAGTGTGCGGCTCTCCGAGCCCGCATCGCCGAGTTGGAGAGAATCCTGCGGGAACTCCAGTCTAAGATCGAAGGAGTGATGTGTGTCCCTAAGGTGGATGGAAATTTGGGTCGCTCCTCGAAAGTTCGCCGTGCCCTACGGGCTGCACGAGCTCGCTCGATTGCTAACAATGGCTGGACGATCGAGAGTTTGCCTGAAGGTCCTTCTTCCGATGAAGGGGCAGTACAACTCCGTAAACCGGAGGTCTGGAGGGTCGTGTCTCGGAGGAGTGGAGGTAGGCGTGGTTCAGGAGATGCTTTGGCATCTTCTATTCCCGTTTCGAACAGGTACCAGTTGCTTTCGGATGGAAATTCCGAGGTGCCTGACGTGCCTACTCTCCCTCCGAGATCGGCACCGAGGAAGAGTCATCAGAGTGGGAAGGGGGGAATTGTAGTGATAGGTAGTAGTAACGTCCGCCGTGTGATGGTCCCTTTGCAGGAAAGCGCAGGCCGTGAGGGTATAAGCCACCGTGTTACGTCATGGTGCATTCCAAGTGGCGGTGTTCCGCAGGTGACGCAGGCTGTTGGTGCGGTGGTCCGGGGCACGAAGTGCTCAAGTCTGCAGATTGTGGCCCATGTCGGCGTCAACGACGCCATGGACCGTGGATTCGAGGAGATCCTGCGTTCCTTCAGGGATCTGGACTCCGAAGTGAAGCGGGTAAGTCGCGACCAGAGGGTTGACATGACGCTTGCAATTTGTACTCTTGTCCCGAGGATCGATTGTGTGATAAACCAGAGGATGCGTCGCTTCTATACGGACATTGGAGCCTCCTTCGACCTTAGGCTGGCAATCCGATCATGTCGAAACCCTCTAAACCGTTCTGGTGTCCATTACACGGCCGAGGCCGCTAGCTGTGTAGCGAGTAGCATACTCGATCACTGTAGACCTTTTTTAGGATAGAGGGTAGGGCAGAGAGTAGGTCAGCTAATGGGTCGAATCAGGTACCATCGCGAACAATATTTAATAGAAAAAATATCCAAGAAAGTGTTAAGACTAAAGAGAACAGTAAGAGGCCAGTTTTAAAAAATAGCAGTAATGTAACTTGGAATATACCTAAGAAAGCGAGTTGTAATGAGAATACACTTTCCGGGAATACGCTCACTGATAAATCCTTTTCTGTCGTGGTAGTAAAATGCCGTAGCTTAAGGAATAAAGTAGCTGACTTCTACAATCTAATTGAAACTACTGACGCAGACTTAATCATAGGGACGGAAAGTTGGTTGTGTAACGAAATCGCAGATAATGAAGTATTTCTGAAGAATTTCACAGTTTATAGAAAAGATAGAGTTGAAAGAACCGGGGGAGGAGTTTTTATTGCAGTGAAGAATTGTTATATTAGTAGGAGGGAGTCATTTTCCGACGATCATGTAGAAAGCGTTTGGTGCTACATTCAAAATCCTAAAGCAAAAAGTAATCTATGTGTGCGCATATTATAGACTACCAAATACCCATGCAAGCTCTATATTAGGACTAGAAAGTCAACTCAGTAAATTAACCACTCAATAAAACGACTGTCATATTATAACCGTTGGGGATTTTAATCTTCCATCAATAGACTGGGACACGTACAGTTTTATCACTGGGGGGAAAGACAAAGACCTCTGTGGGTCACTTCTGTTTACATTCACATCTCATTCACTGCATCAATTAGTCACTGCTCCAACTAGAGAGAAAAATACACTTCATCTTTTAGCGACAAATATTCCACACATGGTTGTAAACATAGGTACTGATATGGGAATAAGCGACCACAAGGTAGTTAATGCTAATTTTTCCGTAAGCATGATCAAGAAACATAAATCACAATGAAAAATCTACTTGTTTGATAAGGCTGACTACGAAAGTATGAAACGAGAGTTGAAAAGTTCATTCCTCAATGTTACACGGAAAGTAGTTAGCAAATACATACCAAGTAAATAGAAAAGAGCCAATGCAGAGCCTAAATGGTATAACGCGGAGGTTAGGAAAACGTTAAAGCACCAGAGAACATGTCATGCTAGGTTAAAAAGGGCAAAAATAAACAAATCCTGCGAAGAAATATACACAGTCACCAAAAATTACAAAATATCTAAACTCTTAGCAAAAAAAGCGTGCCGAATGGCGTTAGCTGATTACAAAAGTTTAATTACTGGAAGAACACTTGAACGATAATCCCAAGGCATTTTGGTCGTATCTTAGGGACACTCAAAGAAATAAATCAACAGTGCACACGCTTAAGAACATCAAAGGGGAAAAGTTAACCAACAGTATACAAAAAGCCAATTCGTTAAAATCATTCTTTCAAAGCATTTTCACTACTTGCACACCACATCTCTTCGATACGCAGCCAGTTCGTTCCCAAACATTTATGCCTGAAATTATTATAAATTGTCGCGGCATAGAACATCAGCCGACATGACTAAAAAGAGAGAGAACTCTTAGTATTTTCCACACTTAAAACTTTAATTCCCGACCCAGGTTTCGACTGCCTTGCAATCATTTTCACCCTGAAAATGATTGCAAGGCAGTTGAAACCTGGGTCGGGAATTAAAGTTTTAAGTGTGGAAAATACTAAGAGTTCTCTCTTTTTAGTCATGTCGGTAGAGTCATTCCACAAAGTTACGCCTTCAACAATTAAGTTTATTCGTGATGATAGAACATCAGCTAAAAAATATCAACCCTAACAAATTCCCCGGTCTAGATAAAATTTCTGCTCGCGTATTTAATACATTGGCATCAGACATAGCGCCCTACTTAGAATTAATATTTACCAAATCATTAGTAGATCACGTAGTGCCTAAGGGCTGGAGAGTAGCAAATGTCACACCTATATTCAAAAGCGGCGACAGAGAAGAAGACCATAGTAACTATAGGCCTATTTCTCTCACATCCATTTTGTGTATGGTATTTGAACACATAATCGTAAGCTCCATTATGAGTTATTTAGATAGGGAGGAATTATTAATAAATAGCCAACACGGATTTCAAAAGGGTACATCTTGCGAAACCCAATTGGCCCTCTTCGTTCATGACATCTTACTCTCGGGTGAAAATAATGTTCAAGTTGACGAGATATTCCTCGATTTTAAGAAAGCTTTCGATAAGGTACCTCACGTTAAGTTACTCTCAAAACTAGAAGCATATGGAATTGCTAAAAACATTATTAGTAGGATTAATCAGTTCTTACATTGGCGGGATCAAAGGGTTGTCATAGATTGTATCATGTCAAACACAGCGTTACATCTACCCTTATTTATGGCCTCACTAGACATTTCCAAAGCTTTTGACTCCGTTTCACACACTTATATTATTAAAACGCTTGAGGCCAAAGGAGTTCCACCTTCCTTCATCAACTACGTCAACTTTATCTATGAAGGTAGTAATACGAGGATTGAACACGGAAAATGGATATCTGATTGGATCCATTCAAAAAGAGTAGTTAAAAAGGGGATCCCCTTTCCCCCATACTGTTCAATCTTATAATGGATGAAATGCTGGGCAAGACACCAGAAGGAGCAGGAATTCAACTAGGAGACAAGAAGGTGAATATATAAGCCTTCGCCGACGATTTGATCTTAGTAGCAGAATCTAAAGTTGGACTGCAGTATCTCCTTGAAACCTCCACTAAACATCTTGAAACCTGTGGCTTAAAATTAAATACTGGGAAATGTCTAACCGCATCAGTCAAAGTTGTTCCTAAAGACAGGAAGGTCGCAGTAGATCCAAACTGTACTTTTAGAATTTCCGAAATGGAAATTCCTGCGTTTAAAAGATCTGACCAATTTTAGTATTTAGGAATTCCCTTTATCATCGAAGGGAAAGCGAAGATCAACCACCGACAGTTCTTAGAGAACAAACTATACAAATTAGACAAAGCCCCCCTTTAAACCAAAGCAAAGACTGTGGACGCTGAGGAATTTTATATTACCTGCGGTTAAATTCCAATTGGTGATAGGACGGACATCTCTAGGAACAATGAAACCATTAAACCAGGATATAAGAAGGATAATAAAATGGCTCCTGCTACCCAAAGACTGCCGTAACGCCTACTTCCACTCTGACCCAAAAGACGGAGGCCTAGGAATACCTTCAATGAGATGAAATATCCCTCTCCTGAGAATAAATAGGATGCGGCAGCTGAGAGCATCGAAGTACATCGCAGGAGACATCCCATTGGACTTCATAAGGAAGGAAGAACTTGAGGAAAGAAGACTCCAGGCAGAGGACGGGAGGGGCCTAAACTCCGGAAAGGATATAAAGAGAAGATGGCGCGACAGATTATACCAATCAATAGACGGTACTGCTCTGAAATCATCAAGAGACATCAAAGGACCAAACACCTGTATTAATAATAATAATAATAATAAATTTATTGTATTATTCTAGGAGTGAACTCCTTTAGAACATGGTAGTACATAATGTGATGTGCAAGGACAAATAACAAGAAAATAAATCATATACTCCATCAGAAAACAAATAAAGAATAATTCGTTCATATAAAAATTAGTAAAGCCATCAAACAAAAAACCATGAGGAACCCAATAAAGAGTGATCTGTACATAGAAAAATTAAGAATAGAATCGTACAACAACCAGAGTAAAAAAAAAAAAAAGAAAACTACACTTGAACTCTGGGATTTACACTTGAACTTGAACAGAGGTTAGTTCTTCAAACACATAAATTTACCACAGACATAGCAATGAACAAAATCCATAACAAAAAGACATGATCTAAGTACCTGGATCACAAACAAGTAAATGTTTAATAAGTTTTCTCTTAAATATTGTGAGTGTAGCACTGTCTTTTACATATTTTGGGAGGTTATTCCACAAATTTGAAGCAACAACTGTAAAGGATTTTTGGAATGTCGCTGACCGGAACTGGGGGGCGTACAAAAAACAGGGGTCTTGTCTTGTAACAACATTAGTGTATTTACTACTTGGGAGAAAAAGATCCATTATGTACTGAGGGCTCCCATATTTGAGGAGGTTGAACATGAAGCAGGCTATGTTGTACTTTCTTCTTGATTGAAGATCAAGCCAGGAGAGCCTTTTAAAATAAGGGGTTATGTGTTCATGTCGCCGTAGATTAAAGATGAATCTCACACAGGAGTTTAACAAACGCTGTAGCTTAATATTCAGCTCCTCAGTTAAGTCATTGTACACGAGACTACAGTAGTCTAGGTGGGGAAGAATGAGTGAGGTAACAAGTTTCTTTTTTAACTGAAGTGGTAGTAGATTTCTATGGATTTTAAATTGATGTAAAATTGCATTTATTTTGTTGGATACCCTCATGGTGTGTTCTTTCCAGGAAAGATTCATGGTTAATGTCAATCCCAAATTTTTCACACTGTTACTGAACGGTATGCTCTCTTCCTCGACCATTATCATTGGCAGTTCTGTGAAATTTATATTTGATACTATCTTGCTGTTACCAATGATAATGGATTTAGTTTTTATGGAGTTTAACACGAGGAAATTAAGCTTAGCCCAAGATGTGATAGCGGATACGTCCTCATTTACCTTATTGATCGTATCACCGAGTTTATTTGGAAGACAATGGCAATAGATCTGCAAATCATCTGCGTAGATCATGTATTTACAGTGAGCAATACAATTTGGATTCCGTATTAGTGATGGGACCAAATTCCTCAACGGCAAGGATTTTATACACGCCTGCAAGCTTCACATCAACGCCTTACCTACTAAATCCAGAATGTCTAGAGGAAGAAACAAGAATCGATTCTGCAGAGCTGGGTGCAACTCGAGAGAAACCATGAATCATGTAATCCAAAATTGTCATCGGACCCACGCTACACGAATCAAGAGACATAATGCAACTGTCTCATACATCGAAAGTAATCTTACCAACCTAAGTTTCTCAGTAGAAAAGGAAAAGGCAATTATCACGGATGAAGGCAGGAGAGTCCCAGACCGAGTCACTTGGAAGGAGAAGAGAGGATTAGTTATCGACGCACGAGTGGTCGGCGAACAATTGAATCTCAACAAATCAAACCAGAACAAGATTGACAAGTATCCAAAAAACATCTCGATGCTCAGCAAGATCAAAGAAGAAAAGGGGCTCGAAGAAATAAAAGTTCTGGGTGTAACTCTATCTTCTAGGGGGCTTTGGAGCAGCAAGGAAGCAGAAGAATTAAGTGGAGAGAAGATTATTAAGAGGAACGAACTGAAGATACTAACAACTAGAACTATCATCGGTGGAATCACGGCATGGAACTACTTCAACAAGGTTACGACTGGTTGGCGATGGAGGACAAGGAAAGGAGAGGGATGAAGATGGAGTCCGAAGATTGAGACGGAGGTAGCCGCCGTCCCACGGCAAAATTAAGAGGAAGGGGGGTTTTAGTGGGTATTCCCTTACGAGGGCGAGTCCCACAGCACCTGGCCAATCCACCTAGGCCTGGTCTGCGTAAACGCATTTCCCTCACCCTCTCCAGAAAAAATTTACATCGGGTGTTCCCCAGGGAAGTGTCATTGGTCCACTTTTATTTCTCTTATACATAAATGATATTAGCAACGTCGTTAAAAGTAAGCTTAGACTTCGCAGACGACGCGGTTGTGTATAGAGATATTACCAATCCCAAGTATAGCGACTCGTTAACAATCGACCAACTCGCTATTAATGCTTGGTGCAAAAAGTGGCAGATGGAACTGAAAATAAAAAAGGGCGGAGCAGCCATCTTTTGGAAAAAGAAAAATAGGCTAGGTAGGATTTACAGAATTAATAATACAAAAATAATTAACGCCCAGTCTGTTAAGTACTTAGGGGTCACAATTACTCACGATATATCTTGGGGAAAACATATTCGGGAAATATGCGGTCAGGCATACAGCAAGCTAGGCTTTATCAAGAGAATACTCGGAAAATATGATGAGAAAGTGAAAGAACGTTGTTATTTTTCAATCGTTAGGCCTCATCTGGAATATACTCCAGTGTATGGGATCCTTATGAAGCGTGGTTGATATCGGAATTAGATCGCGTGCAGCGAAGAGGAGCTAGGTTTGTAAAACGATGCTACGATAAGTTTACTAGTGTCTGGATTGTTATAAGAATTGGGATGGGAATCGCAATCACAGCGGAGATTAAATTATAGGCTGAACCTCTTAACTAAATTTCAGGAAAAAAATTTCTCTGACGACGTGAAAAACATACTATTAAACCCCTCGTACTATGGTGGATTAGACCGCGCCAATAAAATTAGAGAGAGAGAGATTGCAGAACCGATAGGTATAAAATGTAATTTTTTCCGCGTACCTTTCGGGACCATAACAGCTGTGATCGTCGTCATAAATAGTGCGAATAGTGATATTAGCTAGTCGGTAGATCTTTCTCTTTATAATCTCTACATTCTTATTTATGTATGATGTAAATATTGATGCTCTTATTTATGCATGATATTTTGAATCTGTAGTAGTAGTCTTTGTATCCCTTGCATGTTGGTACGATTGACGATAGAATGTTTCTTGGTTAGTAGATTTTTCATTGGCGCGTTGCATGTGTGGTACGCGGGTTTAAATGTAATTTCGGTGTTCTACCGTATCATTCATGCATGCCTGGTGTGGAAGCACCCCCTGCCACACACCCTCTGGGTGGCTCGCAGGGTATGACGTAGATGTTGATGTGCAATGGAATAGTTGCTCTGCCCTGAGCTCAGTATGTATCGTCTTCCGTCGCAATGCATACCTTCATGGCAGAGGCGACGAAGCTCCCTTCATTACGTACGACTATTCCTCCAAGTCCCTTCAACCGCATCCAGTTATCACCCGCCCTCAGCCCCGCTTCCCCCTCACTATACGGCGCTGCCTCCCTCTCTTGAACATGTCCCCTTTGGCAACAGGGCGAGCCATTCCGTCGACATCACCGCAAAACATCAACATGCATCAGATCGCATGCGCCCATCATAAATTGAAGATTTACAGTAGATTGAGCGAGATTGTTCCCGAGTCATGATAGATTGTACACTAATAAATCTTTTAATATTTTTGTTCAAACATGCTCGGCCAGACCACCAATGAAGTTAGTGAAAGGAAGGAGTGGTAGTGGGCGTTCAAGCAAAAAAAATTTAAAAAATTTATGCCGTCTTGGTTGGAGGTATTGAGGGAAATGGTATCAATGGTGCCATGAGTTAAGCGGCATCAGACGGAATAGAAACGGCGTGGAGATGGTCCAGAAAGTGGTACGAATCCTTGATTTAAGAGGGAAGAGATAAAATTAGGGGTTTTAGATAATGGCCACCTAGTTCAGAGATACGTTATGTGGAAGAATTGATCCTAGAGACAATTAGCCGACGGGGATTTTTGATCTTGTGTAGTTTGAGAAGCATGTAGAAATGCGGAGTTTTGAAATGAGGGGGTGAAAAAATGACGATGTCAGAGTGGGAGAGGCGTTCGTTTGGGCCGAATTTCTGGAGGAATAAGCTGAGGTCTGTGAACGTTTAATCGTTGAATGGCACTGCTTTAGGAAACGGATCACGTGTCTCCTTCAGTAATTAATGTGCAATCGACTCAGGAAACCAATCTGGAATAGTGAATCCATCGATTGGTGCTTTTCATAAACTTACGGAACTGTGGGTAGTGTCTCCTCTCCGATAGTTGGAAGAATCCCCCTTTTCTCTCTTGCGAATAGCAAACCACTGCAAGGTTACTTGGCTGAGGATTATAAAATAAATGCAGATGTGGAGATACATGTATACAGTTATATTTAGTTTAAGGTTAAAAATATCACACTATTTGAGTTCTGGATACAGGTGTGTCCAGTGTCAATGCTTAGTATTTTTATCACATTCGCTCAGATGTGATTGATCACGTTTTTCATTAGAATTCTTTTAAAGTCATATCTTTATGAACATTTTATTAAAACCTCTACCAGGTAAACTTATTCATACTGCGGAAATGAATTTAAGAATGCTAGATCGCAAAATATTTTACTTAGTAATTTTGCTTAGTTCAAAAATAGTTTGCTTACGAAGTATATTGAGCGCACAAGTATGAAGGACTTTCTTTGACATAGCGAGACCAGTTTCCGAGACTGTGAAGTTCCAGGAAATTCTATGGGGACTCAAGGAGTTCTTTGCACTCCTGAAGTAACATTTTGTAACTCTTTGTTAGCGGCTTCTATAGTCAAACGGTACCAATCAAATAACCCTCACCTTCCGTGTTAATGGAAAATAGATTGCTCTTCAGAAAAGAACCACTCGACCCTTACCAACAGTTTAACTAAGACTTAAACCGGTTGGATTAAAGGTAATGATTTGCAAGTCATCTAACGTTCATCATTCCGAATTGCGTCAATTGAAACTATCCGGATGAACGCGGCCGATGTCAATGGGCGAGTTTTAAGACAATTAGAGTGCATTGATTTCTTAATTATAATGAATTCAAAGGTTATATTTCTTCATTCATCCAACTAATGTGATATTTTGGTTAATTTATCAATATAAAATATGATATTTTGGTTAATTTATCAGTATAAAATGTGATATTTTGGTTAATTTATCACTATAAAATGTGATATTTTGGTTAGTTTATCACTATAAAATGTGATATTTTGGTTCATTTATCAATATAAAATGTGATATTTTGGTAAATTTAAGAGAGGAATTTGGAAAGTGCGAGACCAGCTTCTTTAATACATGTTAGTTCATTTCATCTTAATTAGCTCATTATATCTTTAATTTTTGCTAATTAGTATGGATATACAAACATTCAAGATTTAGGCATGTCGGTATATTTTTGGTGGCCTTGCCTTTTTTTTAGTCTTTAAGCATTCCGATAATTCTCAGATCACCCTGAAATTACATTTTACATACATTTAATGACCAGCAGCAGCAAATTATTTAGAGGAAATGTAACGGCATTAAAGGTATCTCTGGCATGTGTTCACGAGTAACACAAGAGCTGATGTTGCGCAGCTCATATTTACGGTGAGATGCTTTTCCAAGAATTTTGGTTGTGTCTCCTCAAATCAGACTCGCTAATCCCATTGCTTGCATCCAAACAACTCGCTTTCGAGTTCCAACTTCCTCTTGCCAATCCTCTGGGAGCAGAAACGGACATATTTGGCCAAACGCCTTTATTCCCCATCCCCACTCCCCCTCCGGTGGTGACAATAGCCCCACCCAACCCTTCCATTGGGTGCGGGGTTGACACAATCAGAATGTTACGTTAATGCTCTCCCACTGTTCATCCTTAGAATCTGGCAGTCCAATCCTCTCATTGACAATCTCATGCGCTATTCTCTTCCACCCTTGGGTGCTCAATGAATGAGGAAGTATACTGAATTTGGAGGACTGCTGAGAAATGTTACACATAGGATAACCAATGAAATAACACCGACCAAAGTATAGATATAAGGGTGTACTTAAGAACAAATCGAGTTTCGGATGGTAAAGTTACTCCAAAGTACGACTTGCGAGCTAAGGAATGTTGCAAAATAAGTTCTATGACAGGCACAGAACTTATTTTGCAACGTGGCGGTGGTGACGGAGAGATGTGAAGAATGGGACCCTGCTAAAACATTCCTTAGAAGCTGTTCTGTGGAACGTAAGGAATTCTACAGAAATTGACTCTTTTTCTTCAGAACAAGTTCCTTTTCTAAGGATCTGTACGAAACATGAGAGCCTGACTCTACAGAACATATGTTCTGTAGAGTTATTTTATGCAGAGCAAAATAACTCCTTACAAGGTGTTCTATAGAACTTCAGCAACTCTAGGGAAATATGTGAGGTTTCCGTTGACCCAGTTCCTTTTCTAAGGACCTATATTGAAAGTCGTAGGGAATTCCACAGAACGTCCTATGGTATCCTGCAGTACATTCTAAGGTATTCTGCTGAACTTCGTAGGAAATTTCATACAATCGCGTTTCAATACTTTAAGGAATACCTACAGAACTTTTTAAGAAATTCTGTAGAAGTATTTATAAGGATTTTTATTTGGCAGGGGAGTCACGGTAATCATATTACTCAGGCTTCTGCCAACAGTCTCCTTTTCCTTCTTTTTACTTCGGTCTCTGCTGTGGGACCATCTGCCACGTAAAGGCTTTGACCTTAACCGCTATGGCGAGGAGGGGCTCAAAGCTGAGAAAAAACGTATTACCTGCAGATGGAGGAGAGAGAGGGAAGGAGAGTACAGCCAGAAGAAAGAAGGGAACAGACGCCAAACGAATGTATACCATCGAGTGAAATAGAAACTCCTGACTCAATGCAGATAGAGTAACTTTTAGATTAGAAAAATGTTATATAACTGAGTAGACTATAATATTTCACTGCCATTGTTACGAAGGATTCCGCGCATATCTTTTTATTCGGTATCATTGGGGTTCTCTTCACGTCGCACCATTTTTGTGGATGACCGTTTCACCGGCATTTCAGTCGGCTTCGTCAGGTCCTAATGATCAGGAGAACTGTCTGCCTATATATATAGGGCTCTGGTCCGTTAAATGCTCGTTGGGATCTAGTCCGGAGCGTTCTGATTGGCTGAGGAGTCGAACGGTCAGGGATTGTTGAAAATCCATTTAAAGGTAGAGGAGAGTGAACGGCCATCATCCATGTTGAAGTTATTAGGGTTCTTAGCTATTTCAATCACCTATCGTATCAACGGAGGGAAGTACTTATTTTCCTTGGCGATGATCTAACTTCCTTTAAAATGTATTTCGTGGTCGACCAGGCGTGCTCAGCGACAGCAGAATGGCGAAATTGCTTCTTTTTGGTCACTCTCTGATGTCCTTCCAATCTTCATTTAAGGGATCTCGAAGTTTGGCCGATATACGATTTTGTGCAACGGTATTTTAATTCGTATACTTCTTCGTGAATATCATTAGGCCGAGCTTTATAAACAAATAGGTCATGTGATTTTATTCCGGCGAGATATAAATTGAACTTCTATATACTGATCTGGTCGCACACTTTTTACCAACAGCTTACCAAGCAATGGCGTTTATACAAACGTGGAATTCCCTTGCACACCTTATTGCTCGCCAGAGATAGTGAAAATATGTGATAAAACTTTGTGACCTAAGAAAGCCTAAGAATCCTTGTTAACTATGAAGGAAAAATGTGATAAGAAAGACCTTGGAAACCGTTGCCTTCTCCGAACTTCCTCGAGGGTTACCTGTCATTATATGCTATCTCTGCTTCAGTCACGCTCATACCTTTATTTTTTCATACCACCTGACCTTCATCCTTCCTTATTTTGAGTCAGTTGAACCACGCATATTCCTGTGATCATTTTCCTTCCTCATAGTATAGAGCTTATTTCTTCAAAACATATAGTAACTAGATTTATAGTTTTTTTCTAAAACGTCCAAGGCAACGAATAACAACCCTTTCATTATTGCCAATTCACTGGACGCTCTGCCCCATCCTCACAGTTCTTGAGGCACGTTAAACTTGGATTTATCCGTGTCTTCGTAGCCACAGACCAGACGAGAGGTTGCCGTGGATCGACCGTGAGAACCACAGAATGGCACTGGAGCGTGGAGTCAAGCGGGTGAACGTGAGGGCTGTTTAGATTTTGGGAGCGTGATGGTAAACCGGCGGTAGAATGGTGGGTAACATCTCTCATTCTCGAACTACAAACTGGAAAGGGCTCAACTATCCGCTCGCTGTTGAACGTACATCCTGCGCCCGCATTCTATCGCATCAGTCCGTAGCGGCAGCGACGTGAGATGCCGAGAGCGACGAGTCCTTCTCGCTCTAGAGACTGGTCTTCAGTGGGGGACCGTCCGCTCCCAGGAATGAGAGGCCACGGCTGCTATTTGATAAGATTAAAATTTGATACTTAATAAAATGAGTTTAAGAGGGTTGGAAGTTAGAGAATATCGTAATGTTTAGGGAAGAAGCCAATTAGATGGTGGATTGGGTGACGGCTATATCGTCATATATAATCATGACTCCTATGACATGACGTATAAAAAATATGGAGATTCTACTGCTGCCCGATCGCTGATGCCGAAAGCTTCCGCGGGAGGGAACAGCCGATAGATGGTGCTGATTGCCAACGAGGTGTGAAGGTCTATATCATCCTAATAGAGAACTTTAACACTCTGTTTTTCATGGGAATAATATTGAACCATTGATAGATAAATTCGCTCGTAATACGCGATTTAAATGGCTTAATTTGGCCATCATAAATCATTTGTGACACATCGGAAAGCATTATATGTCATAAAAGCCTATCGGGTGAAATTATCTCATGAAAAGGACGGAAAAAGCATACCATGGCGTTCTGTATTGTTGTATGGATCGGGAAATACTACATCGCAGTTACCGCTCAATTAGCATGACTAATTTTTTGCGTAGCCGACAGATGTGTATATTATTAAAAGTTATTATGCACAAATACCACGCGAGGAAGTTTCCTGGGAAAAGTACGTACTCGGCAAAGACGGGCAGCGAATTTCATTGTTCCCTGCTGCCGTTTGGCATAGTTGTAATGCGTGTTAAAACGTCCAAGGTGCATTTTAAAGTTTAATTTATATAAGTTAGAACTCAGGCAGGAGAAATTGTGATAACCACCACAGAGTTTTACCTTTAATGCGTCAACCGATTTGATAATGCCATTTAAGAAGCTGAGGAGTAAAACGTATTATCTTTTCTCATTTGCAACTATTGAAAACGTTATCACAAAGAAGAGGGCTATATTCATGTCGTTGAGCAGTAAATGTGCATTAATTCGACCCATCCCTTGAAGGGATTCCTCCGTTTGTCCCTCGCCACATCCCCTTTGGGGTGGTCATTCGTAAAATGCACCAACGAGGGTGGGGAAAGGTGGGATAGGGTTTGGGGAGCGAGGGAAGGGCACCTGACCCTGGATCTCGGGTGGCTTTCCATCCCTTGGACTCTCATTAAGGCTTCATTGGGAACAAGAATGGTATTCAAAAGGACCCTTAGGAATGAGCTTGGTAAAATGCAATTTAGCCCTGGTCAGAAGATCCCTTTTCCTAATACAATTTACAAACGGTGGGGTGACTGTTCCTCTTGATTAAGTTTGGTTCATCTCTGTTCTTGAATTCTTATTAAGGCAGTTTGAGCGAAATATCAATTCACCTAGAAACCAATGAATTTGGTCTCATATTGAAGAAAAATATCTCACCCTTCTAATGACACCAAAAATTCAACCCCTTACCACATAACTTTCTGAGATTTTTACCGAAATATTTCAGCCGTTTTACATGGGAAATGGTACATGCAACTCCATTGAGACATTATTTATAAAAAGAGGAATTTCTAACACTTAAATGTCGTGAAAAAACTAAGAGCGTGTAGTTTGTATGTTTTCTCAACTGTTTTTGAAAATTAATCATATTGTGACCGCAGTAAATTCTTCGGGATCACAATAAACCTTCCGTTTTGATAGTTTCAAACGTACTGCGTGAATAAAATGAGTCAAGTTAAAGACTTATTTAGATATTTTCACTTGATTGCTTAAAATATCTGTCACGTAAAACTATATTATTGCACCATTAATGATGCAATATTTAATTGATGTGTCCTATAGCTGGTGAAATTAAAACGTACAATGCAAATATGGTCTCTATTATGACTAGGGAACTATCTCGCTCGGACTACCATAAGAGCATCAGTGCCTTAAATATATGAAATTTTGCGTCATCACATGAAATTTTTACACCCGGCGGGTTATTCAAATATCCCACGCCAATGAGGCGTTCGAAATTATTTTATGCCGTAAAAATTGAACTGCTGAAAAAAATGGAAATTTTAACTACAAGGTTTGATAGCCATGCGTAACTAGGTTAAATTTTTCAAGCTGCGATAAGGACTAGCTTCATTTTAAAAGTAACGTGAAATTCGTAACCCATATATAACCTAAACGGCTCATGAAACTTATGATAAGAACACAGGATGCATCACCGTTTGAACGTGTCCAATTTCTGTTTAACCGTAGAAATTGACTTTAATTAGAAAATTCTTGCATTTAATATCTGTCTTTGATGATTTAGTGTTTTATATTTGACATAATTTCTTTCTACTGAGAACTTTTACTCTCATATACATTCGGAAAATCGGCTGGCGTTAATCTTCACTCACACCAAATAATTTTTTGAACTCTTCGGGGATTAGCGAACTCGATATCATGGGACATTTTTTCTGTCTAAAGAAACACCCAAGGGAAGGGGTTACAGTGATGTAAGCTATGTTTGACGTCTAAGTCTAAAAGCTGCCTGTTGAAGCTCTCCGAGAAGGGAAAAATGTGGTTCGATGGTGATCTCTTTTTAATCCCAAGATGGCCAAATGTTTTTGAAAGAGTGGGCTCGTGAAGATATATTTCGTAATGAAATTTTTTCCTAAATCTGTGAAAGTCGACTGGCTCCATAAGCTTTCTGGACGGAAGCCTTTCTTGGAGGAATGGAAAAGATGTGTATATGTGTGTGTTAAAGGCCTTGCGAAAGAGTGTAGAAATAAGATCGTGGAAAACTATGACACACTTGTTTCGTTCTAATTGCTTGTTAAAATCACTTTTATCCCTTATACAATAATACAATTATGCGTATTTAAATACCCTTGCCTCCTTATTAGACTCGACAGAGTTTTATACCTGAAACAAATTTTCTCGTAATATATTAATAAATCTCAGATGCATCGAAATTTCGCTTCGAGGAAAAGCAAAATATCCATTAAATTGTAAAATAAGTTAAAATATTAGAAGCCATTGGGAAGTGTCAAAAAGCTCAAATTATTTATTAAAAAAGAAAATTCAGAAAAGCGAAGGTATTAGGCGGATTTTCGAATGGAGGCTTTCGATTTTAAAAATTACATGAAACAGCTATAAAAAATATAGACAACTTTTTCATAAATATAATTAAAATACTTATGATTGGTAGATTTTGAAACTGGAACTTAAAATAAATTATTATTGACTAAGCGTAATGCGCCATTTATCCGACATAATTGCAATGCGCGTTTTTACGTCCGAGCGCCATTTTCAGGTTAATGATAGAAAGTTAGCATCAGACCCGGAAACAGGTGCATTATATATAAAAGGAAAGTACTGTTCAACTCCTGTATATTGCATCAGCAATGTGCTATTATTCTATTTTCACTATATTAGATTAACATAAGAGCAAGTAATGACATTTTTTGCGAACGTCGTATTCCATCGCAAAATTTCACAACTGTTTTCTTTGTTTGGTCTTGAGGAATAGTACCTTTCGTGCAGCAGTATCTCGTTCATCTTCGTGTATCGTACATTTTCACGTTTCATGTCTCCTTTACCTATATATTTGAGTAGGGTGGCGATTTTTCGGTTGCCTATATCCATATTTTAATTTTTAATTGATAGCGGGTAAACTGTTTACAGTGATATAATTTGTTCATGTGTCGTGTCAATGGGCATGGAATGAGAATCATATTTAATGCCATCGCAATACTCTTAAATTAATGTAATGTATTCTACATTTAAGATTTAAATGTCATAGCCTTGCATTGTAATATCTGAATCTTCTTAGTGGAGCTATAGTCATAAGTTAATCATCCAAAGTGAGGTTGTGGCTCGTTCAAGACGTGAATCTTCTGTTGCGTGGGAAGTTAGTAAGTAGATCCTTCAATCGGCCGCCACTCAGGAGGAAATATTTAGTGTCTACTATTCGTTCGTTCAAAATTTGTTTTAGAAGACTGTTTCCTGCGCTTTCATGCCATCAAACAACTCAAATGTGTTTACGTCACTGGTCGTGGCTGCTGTGACGCATGACTTCTAAACACAATCGAAACTCGGAAGGGGATAGGAAGTTAAGCGGAATATCCTCGACAGGTAACATGTCCCGTAAGACATATACAGCTCGAGAAAAATATTTAAGTTGTAACTTCCCGCCGTGTTTGAGCGCCAGAATGAGTATACATTCATGCACAGAGGACATGGCACGCAGCGAGACCACTGAATTGTTTCCATCCCACCTAGGAAAAAAAACGGTCCCGGAAGGGTCTGTTCAGCTCAGGTGACAGATGACTGCTATCTCAAATAATCGAAGACAAATGGCCGTGTTTCGCTTACGAATTGGACCTTTGTGGCCATAAATAACTTTAACATGAGGAATCGTTTACCTGCACCTCTTTCCCTGTGAAACGAAACATTTTAAAGCTATCGCGATTGAACAAGTATCAAAATCATTTCCTCGGAAGATACTTAGTTTATAAGTCATCCAAGTGATTAATTATTACCACAACTTCAAATATTTTATGAGTTATTTTTAGATACATAAAAATATTTACTCTGAATAGATATGAATGATAAGCTAACAAGGGAGTTTTTATTTACATTTATATAATTTTGACCATACTACAGATTCCTTAGTTCAATAGTCATTAACATAAAAATATTTTTGCGCAATTATGAATGAGCTTAGTTGGAAAATAGCGCCAGTTAATTTGACTTTTAGGTGAACCAATTCGAGTACATTCTAAAATAATTTGTATAAAACACACCTGGATATACCATTAGGTTTGAATAGCATTCAAGGTAACCTTCTAACAAGCAACGCGTCAGATAACAAATTTTTCGTAATTGTATGTTTTTTCGTAAATTTCCCCCGACGCGCGACTATACTACGTTATAAATCACAAGTAGTTTTCTCGTCCGGAAATCTTGAAAAGGGGCCCTTATGTATGACAGATGCATGATGTGGGCAGCAAGCAATTAATAAGTATATATGAAGTCGATCAAGTCCTGTCCAAACTCTAGAATGAGATTAGTTAGGGGTGGGAAAACGCTTCATTTTGCTAAGCAAAAGTAATTTTAAAACATTTTACGGATTCGCATGCACTTCATTAGACGGTTATTCTCCTAGAAAAACATTGTACTTTCTTAGTATGTGCAGTACAAGATGACCAAGAGAGCATAAGATCACTCTTCACTATATTTATGCGAGTTGATTCATATTATAGCGTATTTTTGTTCGCTTCTGTAGTTATTTCGTGTGGATTTATGGTAAGTTAAGAAACATGTAAAAACTTCTCAGCAAACTAAAGTAGTAAAACAGAGAAACTCTTGAAAAGCTTACAACTAACCAAACTATCATATATTTCCTTAAATATTATTCTTCTGGTTGTGTAAGTCTCATATAAAGCATTTCATCCGTATTTTCCCGATTTTAGCTTCCATCCGCCATGATTTTAAAACACCATAACAAAGTAGGTTACTTTCTAAAAGTTGAGTATGACACCTTTTACTAGTGGGTATGCATTTAATTGTTTTCTTATGATCAAATCTTTACTGTGAGATTAAAACTTTGGGTAACTTTGGTATGTAGGTGCAGGCGATACTTATTTAACTGGGGAATAAGGGATCTCCTAGAATGTTATCTCTTCCTCTTGACAAATATCCGGGCCTGGCTTTCTGATGTATATCCGTATTCACGACCTCCGATATTGATGCTAGAGATGGTATTAATATCCATCCAAGAAAAAAATAAGATACCTGCTTGAATATTCACTATTGAGTACAATAGCTATTCTCCGCTTACCGTCTCTCAGTCTACCTTTGTCGAAATTTATCTCTGCTGGAGAGCTTCGAGTCGAAGGACAGTCGAAGCAGACCTATACTTGCTTTGTGTATAGAGCACAAAGACCGTCATGGTTCGTCCCTCATCCTTGAGATATATCCTTTTGGGAATTGAATATTGCAGCCAAAGCGGGTATTTTATGCGTCGTCCAGCCTCGGCGTGGACGTTATAGGATTCGGGATTCGACGGAACCTCACTTATTCTCGGGGCAAGGACATTAATTCGGATTGAACACGTCCTCCTGACCCCTCGGATCCCTCTCTGGGGTCGAGGGCTCAATTATCACAGAGGACCCGGAAGTTGTTTCCTCTCCATTTCGACTCCTCTTCATCGGAGATACCTTACGAACGTGCAAACCAATATCGCCCACCTTCCCCTTCAGTCCTGTGGAGTCGGAATCGAATTAAATGGTAAGGGACAACACGTCTCAATATACCAAAGATTCAAGTGAGAATTTTAGTTTTTTATAGTTCCATTTATTTATTTATTACATTAATTATGCAATTAGACATCGTCTGGTGGCAATATAACATTTGTTTATAGACTCAGTACAAAGACAGAATAAGATGAGCCCTAATACCAATGATGCCTTAACTAAAGTTAACTTTATTTATAGTAGAGTCATCGAGATGTACTTAGACCTTCATACCTGCCAGATTATTTCAATTTGACTTCCATCCATAGCAATGCATTTGATCTAGAAATAAGTATTTACTATTTGACTCTATATTACCAGTATAATTACTTATAATTTGCTTAGTTCTCCGTTCCTTCTATTTTAACGCATTAATTTCCTAGGTAAAAGCTATAGTTTTCATAGTCATAATAGTAATGTTAAGAAAACAAAAATTTTGAAATTAAATTATTGCCAGGCTGGTGATCCTTACTGATGATCCATGTAATTGAGACTCGAAAACTATATATTACCCAATGAACTCACAAGTTTCCTCCTAAGTTATGTGTGCTAAGAGACCATAGGGTAAGAGTTATTCCTTCCATCATGAGTGGAATTATCTGCTGCCCCAGACTCCTTTATTTGTTAAGATCAGGCTAACCTGGGTTCCTGCCATTGCTGCAGCTTCCTTTTGCCTGCCCTTATCAATTCTCCTCACTGTACTTACTTAGAATAAAAGACTCTCTTCGTTCTCTGCGCTAATGAGGCGGTTCGTATTTATTGCAATAACTTGTGCCATCATATTATTTTCTTTGTTGTCAGATGCATTTTTTTAAATGCTTCATTGCATTACAAGCGACCTTAAACTTCATTATCTCATACTCCAAGTCCATTCCGTTTACGCTTTACAGTAAGGGATAGGAAACGTCCAGATTGAGTTTAAATTAACTGGCTCTGACCTCAATGAATTGTTTATATGTACTTAGTGATAAAGTTAATCCTGACCTTAATCGAGTCTTCCTTTCGATTGACGTTAAACTGAAGTTCTACTATAATTATTTCGACCAGCACTCTGGTATTGTGAAAAACTATAATTCTGCTAAAACTGATGTGAATCCATGGTGTATATTCAAATACGATATAGTTTTCAAAAAGTGTTTTTTTTTTAACGTGTCACTAAGAAAATACAGGTCCTATTTGCGTTGTCTGTATGCATTGAGTTTTTTAAATCACTCATAAATTCTTGTGTATTGTCATATGAAAGTTATGTTTAGAGTTACATAGCTGTTACTTAAGAAATGCGTCACTACAGTTTTCATCAGGATGGAATTTTGTTTTTCGTGGAAAATGCATGTAAAAAACATTAACTGATTGAAAACAAACATTTTTAGATAATCTCATTCAATTCTTTTTCTAAAACTAAGAATCTTTTTATATGTTAATCCAAAAATACGTGGTGTGCCTTCCAATAATATATTGAAATTCCATTAATTCTATCTGTTTACTCAGATAGCTAAAATTTTCGCTGTTTTTGGAGTATGAATGAAATATTCAGCAGTAAATACGCTTTATTCACAACAAATAAAATTTTCATATTCGTCAACATATCGGGAGTTTGGAATATATATTTCACCGTTATACTCAACACCCTTATCTTGATGGCCCCGATGGCGGCGGGTTTAAGTCCTCGCCTGCTAACCCGAAGCTCGCGGGTTCGAGTCCCGCCTGGGTAGAATATTATCCGCCCAGGTAATGGATGTTTGTGTCTCGTCCGGTGTTATTGTTATTCGAATGACGTAGAATGGCTCATTGTGCTATATTCGGGATAGTCAAGATAAATAAAATAAAAATAAATTGCGTGTGATGAAGATGAAACCAACACATTCAAAAATGAAATTAGCGCAGTCGGAAAAATCGTGTTTTTACTGAAATACTGGAACGCATGAGAAAATGCACTCTCAAATTTCAACAGTGTCCCTCAGCAAATATTTTCAGGGACGAGACGAAGTGTGAAAAACCACTTACGCGGCCTCATTCGGGGTCACGAGCCCATTTTTCAGCGGGCGTGTTTAGACACTCGATTAGCCGTCTCTATTTATTGGATAATAAAAGGATAGGAAATGTGTTTTCGAAACGGATATGATAATGGAGAGCCTTTTAAGGTAGTCGGAGCGAAAAACCATTTTGCATATAGAAAATAATGAATTTGGTCTCATTTTAAAGAAAAATATATCACCCTTCCAATGACCTCAAAAATTCAACCCCTTACTACATAACTTTCCGAAATATTTGCAAAAAAATGCCACACCTTTTGTATGGAAAATGGTACGTATAAGCACTCCAAAGAGACCTTATATTAAAAATGAGGCATTCCCTACACTTAGATATCGTCAAAAAATCAACGGTGTGGAGTATGTGTGATTTCTCAACTATTTGGAAAATGAATCATAATGTCACCGCAGTAAATTCTTCTGGATCAAAATAAACCTTCCGTTTTGATGGGGTTTCAAATGTACCGCGTGAGAAAAATGAGTCAAGTTAAAGATTTATTTAGATATTTTCATTTAATTACTTACAATTTCTGTTATATAAAACTATATTATGTCACCATTAATAATGTGATGTTTGATTCACGTGTCTCATAGCAGGTGAAATTTAAACGTATAAAATGAATATGGTTTCTATTATGATTAGGGAACTATCTCGCTCGTACTATCTTACGTATCTTAAACACCTAATAGCGGAATAAACAACTTATCTAAATAAACGCCGCGCTTGCTCCATTATTGTTTTTCCGTAGATTAATAAACCGATAAGAATGTCTGGATTGGAAACATATAGGTATTCCAGGGCGCTCCGTCGGATAAAGGGTGTGAGATACGGAAGGTAGGAAAGAGGGGAGGTGGGTGTATGAAGAAGCGAGTGAATGCTTTCACGGATTTTATAGCGAATTCCTTTTCATATTTATGAGCGGAATACACTTCGTAAAGGAAATCCTTTTCTTGGAATTCCATCTTGCCGTACAGAGGAGTCCCATATATTGACTTCCGAAAGATGCATTTGAAAACAATCTCCTATCCGAACGTGTGTGTGTTTGGGCCTTTCTCCCCCCCCCCCGCCTCGAAAAAAACACCCACATTGCTCGCGAAATTCCATTTTAATCTGTGCGGAGAATCCGCCGGCTCTTTATTTTTTCTCTCTCTCTCTCTCTCTCCTGCCGTTCGCCGTGTGTCCCGGGGCAACCGTATCATCATCCGACCGGGACGCGGTAGAAGGGGGTGGATGCGGTGTGATTCAGATGCAGAGGGAAGAGGAGAGAGGGGTGAGGAATGAGGGCGCGAGTGATATGTCATTTGGAGCGGAGAAGTGGGGAGGGTCCCACATCCAGGATTACACTTCGTAATATCGTCCTCTAAGGGATTTGGTTGGTTTGGTGGCTTTCAATCCCGAGGGCCAGGCTTCGAATCTCGACAGTAACGATCACTTTTCCACGGGATCGGGTTGATGTGGTGGCTAGAGTACTGGCTAACCATACGGACGACCAGGGTTCAAATCCCTGCAGAGGAGGATGGTTTTCAAAGGAAACCCGGTCCCTACTTGAGTGTCTTGTGGAGGGCACTTCAACTACAGTACTCCGTCTGTCGGATGACACGTTAAGCCGTGGTCCCCGTGGCGCCTATCGTTAATAGCAGGCTAATGCCGACGCCGGGTTTCTATCCACCCTCCCTTCCTCACCTATCCCCTATGGCGCAAATGACCTTAGCCATCGGTCGCTTCCTCAAATATCCAATCTAATATGA
Organism: Ceriagrion tenellum; assembly: GCA_963169105.1. Classification (NCBI taxonomy): domain Eukaryota; kingdom Metazoa; phylum Arthropoda; class Insecta; order Odonata; family Coenagrionidae; genus Ceriagrion; species Ceriagrion tenellum. Next base: position 16,183,425 of record OY720635.1, read on the forward strand.
TCGTTTTTCCAAAAAATTCCAATCCTTTTCTTTAGAAGAGTGTGATATTTTCAAACTTTTACATGTGAATCACCCTTTAAGAAACGAAGGACGGAATTCCACCAAAAATCGAACTATTATACGAAATTCCTTGTGGAGTGTGTGTTAGAATTAGTATCGATGCTTGAATATGCCGCACAGTGTTGAAATGGTGGATCGAGAGAATGGGTGTTGCATAGTGGCGTGTATCCTTGAGCCATTATATCTGGGTAATTGCAAAAGAAATGGTCTAATGTAGGGATGAATCGATGCTACTTTTTTCGATTATCGATTCCGATTCCATCGATTCTTATTCCTAATAACAGATGGGATATTGATATACCAGTAGCGTACGACTATTATTTAAATTCAAGTATTGGCTGAAATAAAATAACAAAGACAATTCAATCACTCAAAAAGTATATTTATTAACAAATAGCAAATATATCCTCAGCTTATTGAGGTAGATAACAAGTACAAATTGATAGCTTACACCCAAAATTACTGAGACAAATATGATGTGATAAATTAAATAAATGAAATATGAATTGAATGTTTCACAGTTGAATTAAAAATTACAACATAACAATACATAATAATATTTTATTCAGGAATTTGATCAACAAATAGTTTACAAGTGCAATAAAATAAATGATTGGTATCTTCGGTTAGAGCTGTACAACCTTTTCAAATTTAAGAGCTTTAAAAGATGAAAATGAAATTTGATTTAAATATTTAGCAATCTGGAATCGATGGAATCAGATTCGATCTAAAGCGATCGATTATCGATACCGATTATAAGCCTGAGAATCGGTGGAATCGAGATTCGAATACTTATCAATCTGGAATCGTTGGAATCAGATTCGATCGTAGGCGATCGATTTCAGATACCGATTCTTAGCTTGAGAATCGGTGGAATTGAGAAACGACATTTGGAATCGACTCATCCTTAGTCTAATGAATTGTTTCATTCGAAGACAAATTTATTCTGCAGGTGACTCAGTGAATATGTAAATCCGAAACTTCTCGCGTGATTGAGTGGAATTTATTGGCCATGAAATAAAAAACTGTTCAATTTTCCACGAAATAAAATTTACTTTCGACCCACGTTCCAATGTTCATACATCATCTTTGTGTGACAAGTGCTGTTATGAGCGCACAAGAGCACAATTTGTGTGCACTGAGCACCTTTTTGTCGCCTGCAGATGATGTATTAGCATTGGAACCCAGATCGAAAGTCCATTTTGTTTTGTACAAAATTTCACGGTTTAATTTTTCGTGATTCATAAAAAAGATCCCACACGTAAATATTTAAACATTCATTCTCTTTTCCTTTCGTCTGGTACTTTCTTCCTCACCCTTCTGATGTTCACAGCCACACTTACGTAACCGTTATGAATGTTCTCCAAAGGAGGCTTTGACAACTCGGGGAGTGCATTTAAAATATATTCCGACGTTGCTCGCCGTTTTATCGTTTTTGCCTTCACTATTCTGCCATTGATCGCGATTTTTACTTTTATATTTTAATGCGTTGGATTTTATTTTACATCTTGCATCTTATTTGCTGATGGAAACGGTATGTGGTATTTCATTTTTGATTTATCTCTTGAATTCAATTGGATTAAAATAGATTCAATATGAGGTTTGTTTTATATTGGAATGTTTGTTTATCTCAATTATTACTCTTCAACCTCTTCCAGTTGAATCACTGCCATGTAATAACTTATATCTGAAAAAATTCGGTGATGAGCACTCATTTCCCTGTGAAGAAGTGACCAGCTGAGTTCACGGAATATCGGGCTGACGCCGAACAACGCGCGGCATACCCAAAAGCTCTTGATAATTTCGCGATAGCTTCAATTAAGAAAGTGCTGCAAGCGTTTGACTCCGTCCATCGGTTGTGACGTCAAAATGTAGACCCCTAGGACTCTTTTGTCTGTAGTTTCGTTTGAACTGATTCTGATTCCGGATCCCTCCTCACCCTCCTCCATTCTCCCCGTTTATGTCTACCATCAATTCCCTGCTGGCCTTTCAAGCCTATATGAACTTTGTTGAGGGTTACAGAATGAAACTACCGAACTTCCTTAGCTACCGAGTTTCGACGAAATTTTTTTAAGCCCTAGGCAAAGGCAAAACAAAAATTAAAATAAATTCATAATCAAAGAACCACGGAAGTAGACGCGCAGTTACTTCAACGGAGTCACCCGCTAGTGATCACACAATTGTGTGAAATAGTGTAAAATTAATTTCACTATTGCGGTTTGCCAATCCGTATATAGGGCAGACATTTTTTCATAATTATGTTGAGCATAAATGGAAAATATTAGGGGAATATAGAGGTATTGCGGTGGGACATAAGTAATTGGTGCGAATAAGTTAATTTATATGGAAGAGTGAATTCAATGACAAATTGGTACAGGTCTCACTTATCAGTAAAGGTGGGTGTAAATTAGCCAATCGTTAAATACGACAAAAAAGAGGCATTCATTAAATAACGTATTCGTAAAAATATTTGCTCAGCACACGAACAACGAGGAAGTGTCATCAATCGCTAGAAGAGAAGATCACGAGATTTAGGGCTAACAGCGAGTCTAATTAATCCAAAAGGCTAATGCGAAATGGGTGAGCGAGCAATTTACTCGGATTAGAGTAATCGATGGAGGTAATCAGCATATTAGGCTATTCTTAATAGCTGAAAAAAGGTTGCTTAGCGATATAGAGTCAATAATAACAAATGAAACTGTACGTACGCTTAGCTAGATAATGAGAAAAAGATAAATTTTGATAAAATGGTGAAAAAATTCCGCTCTGCCATCGAGCAGATTAATGCTGTGTTTAATACCGAGAGAGATCGTCCAAATGAACTGAGTGGAGAGGGAGAGCAAGGCTGCCCACAGTAATCATGCATTTTCCGTTCAACATGAGCCCCACGATGGCATTCTACAGGTTTCATGATTCTAGTGTGATTCGGAAGTGATCCATGTGGTTTCATGAAGAATGCGGGATGCTCTCTTAAAAGGTTTTGATGTCTATCTAGTTGTTGCTTGCTTGACAAATAGTTGCGAATTATCTCCCTTTCTGTGACTCATATAGCGTTTAATTACTTCTGCATCAGAATTTTTCCTCACGCATAACATATCCACGATTTCTCCTTACTTTCCGAAAACCATCAACAATTAAGACGATTTCTCTTCACATTCTTTCAGGGTAAACTCAAAATGAATGGTAATACAGCTTAATGCCGGTTGAAAGAGATTTAACTCTCCTCAGGGATAATGAAGGCAATAAATTGCAAATTTATTTTGAAAGTTAAGGTAGTCGGAGCGAGATAGTTCCCTCGTCATAATAGAGACCATGTTAGAATTAGGTATACGTTTTTATTTCACCAGCTGTAGGACACATGAATTAAATATTGATTTATTAATGGTGCGATAATATAGTTTTATATGACAGAAATTGTAAGTAATTAAATGAAAATATCTAAGTAAGTATTTAACTTGACTCATTCTTTTCGCCAGGTGCGTTTGAAACTCCTTCTAAACGGAATGTTTTTAGTGATACCGAAGAACCGACTGCGGTGACAATACGATTCATTTTTAAAAATAATTGAGAAAACATACAAACTACACACTTAGTTTTTTGACGACATCTAAGTGTTAGAAATACCTTATTTTGTAGGTAATGTCTCTCTGGAGTGCATACACGTACCATTTCCCATGTAAAAGGGCTGGTATTTTTTACAAATATCTCCGAAAGTAATGTGGTAATGGGTTTAATTTTTGGTGTCATTAGAAGGGGGAGATATTTCTTCTTAAATGAGACCAAATTAATTGATTTTAAGTTAAATGATTTTTCGCTCAAACTACCTTAAGCAGTTCTTAAAAGCATGAGGTAAATATGGTAATAATAATTACGCGAAACTAAATTTCATTAGAATTAAGTTATAAGTATGCGACATAAAAATGATTTCATGTTTGGAACTCACTCATTAAGCGCAATGCCTTGAAAATTTCCTCTCAACCAAAAGTGTTTTTGCGATTCGATCAGCATGAATACGTTAGGTACTTTAAAGCTAATTGAAGAGATATAAAAATTGAGCACCATGATATATTGTTCTCCATCAATGCTTCATCACTAAAAAATTTCCTTAACTTGTCAAGCGCTCGGATGAACCATATCCCACGGAAGACAGCTTTGTACCCTGTAGCAAGTATCGCAAAAGTACTATTGTAAGTGACTGATAATTAGGAGTCAATGTAAATGTAACATATTTTTCTTGGTATCGAGGGCTAATTCATTGAATATTATGCGTAGTGATACCTCGCTGAAGCAACCTCAAAGAAAATAATGTGAGCGACTTAAGGATTGACAGGTTTCTTGAGAGAGACAGGTTTCTCTTCTTTTCCACTTGAGAGCATTACATTGCTGCATTTTTCGCGTCAGAATGTCACAGAGAATATCCTAGTGAACCCCTGCCACGCATTTTTTCTGTGCTATCAGTCTTGCTGTAGTCTGGGTCTGAATTTGCAGGGATAGACAATAATCTCTCCCAGGATACGGTACAAGCCAGCTCCGGAAGTAATGTGAGCTAATTTAAGGTTATTTATTCAAGAATCCTTATACTCTCTGTAGTTTTTAACAATATCTTGCTGTCGATATTTCTCATGACTCTTTAGTATGTCATAAATGTAGAATTCGGATTGGTTGTAGGATATTTTCTCTCGTTCACGAAAGCCACGTCTCACAACGCACTTCCCCGGGCTCAAATCAGGCCGATCCTACCCGTTCCAGAACCATGCACACTCCATTTTCTGGGCTCCCGAGCTGAGTGGGAAATCACGGTCGGTGGCTCTCGTGTGCAAGGGAATCGCTCCGCTTCCGACCCTGAATATGTGATTCCCTCGACCCTTGGAGAGCTTAGTAGGTATTTCCTCCCTCTCCCCCCAGCATTCCCCTGCGGTCCTCGGTTATCAAGCCCATGGGAGAAGGGGTGGAGGCGCGGAGCAGTCTCGGCGTTGATAGCCATGGGACGGCTTCATAAGCCAGTTTTCATCCACAGTTCAAAGTTTGTTACGGGGGCTGTAAATTGTGGAGAAAATTGGAGGGAGAATTCCGGTCCATGTGCAGGAAGGAACCTTCTCCCATAGGCCAATATTTTTTCATTAAAGTGATAAATGCAGTTAATTACCTTCATGTGAATATCTCTCAGAGAATCTGCGTGATGTTCAGCGGTTCTCCAAGACTCATTGTCGTTAAATTAAGAATATGCGGCTAGGCGATGGTCAAGCAAAGCTCTTCGAAGGTGCTTGAATCTGTAGAAAAACTAATATATTTTCTCTCTGTCTCCCTGGCGCCAATAATATTGTCAGCAAATCCCATCAGGTTTTACACGTTCTGGAGTGTGACAAGAGAATCATATTCGCATCGAGGAAACTAGGTCTGGAGCTATGTAGAGTCTGAGGTAATCGTGACTGTGGCTGAAAAAGTTTACCCTTAACTGAAGAAACTGACAGGCACTAAAGTGGAGTTATTCAATAAATATTTTCTTTTGTGAATAATGGTGATTAGCATATTTGGTTTGTGGAATTAGATTTTAATGAAAAGATTGTCCAATAAATTCATTCGTCTATAATAATGGCTACAAAGACTTTCGCGGTGATGAGTGGAATCGATAGGGCTCGATTATCGGGCATTTTCAGCGTTTAGGAATTTCAGTGGGCAATCGTTTCGCCGGCATTCCAGGTTTACAGCTCCCTCGCGAGCATCTCCTCTTTAAGCCTTGGCTCATTTCGTTTCTCAATGGAATTTAAAGAAATCTAATGCCACTCATCTGCTTGAAGTGCAACAGCAAAATGGATCGATAGTTTTCGGGTTCTTTCCACACAGGGAAACTGTTATTCCAGCTATTTAGGTAGCATCTTTCGTTCCCAAAGTTTAAGAGTTTTATGGTAGCTATGTATAGTGCGCTTGAACTTTGGTAACGAAATATGCTAACTGGATATCTAGCGAAACAGTTGCCCTTCGGAATGCCTAAACGCGAGAAGAACCCGCAAACAATCCATCCATTTTCTTATTAAGGCTCACGCAGATGGGTTGAATTAGTTCCATTTTAAATATCACTGACAATTGAGACAAAATGACCGCCACGACTTGAGAAGGTAATGCTTGCGGGAGGGAGCTGTGAACGTGATGCTTGCCGATTTCATCTTTACATCTTTTAAGTAATCACGCACGAGAATGTCGTGAAAGACAAGTACTACGCACTTCAATATCAAGTCACATCTGTTTATATGCTTGACGGAACACAGTAAATAAATAGCAGTCTGTCAGCAGCTCTCTTGCGTGCTGCGTTCCTTATTGTAATGCATCACTCTTTGCATGTAATCTCTTGGAAAATTTCCCGAAGCCCAAAGACAAGAATAAATGATAAATATGACTGAGATAAGGCACAAATCTAGCGACCGGTGACACATTGCATGACTTAATTTCATATACGTACCTTCAACTCCGCTATTTCCAGCAAAGCATTACGGAAGCTCTGCATTTAGAGAACGCTTTGTGCTTCTAAAGGTTGTCATCGACTATAGCCGGTGGAATTATAAACGGAATCTTCAGTTTACTAAAATTACTGCGTCTCATTATACATGTATCGAATAGTCCACGCTTATTTGTGGTGGCGATCAACGGCCGACGTGATTGCAGACAAGTGGGTCGAAATTTAAGGTAGTCCGAGCGAGATAGTTCCTTAGTCATAATAGAGGCCATATTCGAATTATACGTTTTAATTTCACCCGCTGTAGGACACATCTGTTAAATATTTCATTATTAATGGTGCAATAATATAGTTTTATATGACAGAAATTGCAAGTAATTAAATGAAAATATCTAAATAAGTCTTTAACTTGACTCATTTTTTTCACGCGGTGTGTTTGAAACTCCTTCAAAACGGATGGCCTTTTGTGATACCTAAGAACCCACTGCGGTGACAATATGATTATTTTTCAAATATAGAGGAGAAAACATACAAACTACACGCAGTTAGTTTTTTTTACGACATCTAAGTGTTATAAATTCCTCATTTTGTAAATAATGTCTCTCTAGAGTGCATACACGTATCATTTCCCATGTTGAAGGGCTGGTATTTTTTAGCAAATATCTCCAAAATTAATGTGGTAAGGGGTAGACTTTTTGGTGTCTTTAGAAGGATGAGATATTTTTCTTTAAAATGAGACCAAATTCATTGATTTCGAAGTAAAATGAAATTTCGCTCCAACTACCTTAAAGAAATGACTTTATAGAGAGGGAAGGGAAGCTGGAAAAGTGCGCTGTGTAGGTATTAAAATACAGCAAACGAGACCATGGCGTCATCAGTTTGCATAAAAGAGCTAGGAATATGAACAATATACCAATTTGCAATGCGGCCATGTAGCGATTAGTTGCTCTCAGAAATATTTCCTCTGCTGTCGGGATTCGAAGCACTAGTTCTCTCACCACCATCGCAACATGATTTCTGCCATTTATCGATCCGAGTCTGCTTGATACAGTAGATTTTTGTACGTTTTTTTGCAGGAATTTAGACTCGTATAGAGTTGTAAACAATTAAACATGAAAACAATGGGAAAGCGGTGACCGTGAGTCAGTGGAAATTATCCAATGTTCTCCTTTCATTCTGGAGATCTCCAAGCTTCTTTCCCTCTTCTGGAGCACGGTACCATAATATCTCCGGTTAGCTTAGTGGGGACACTTCTGCTGACGGCACGAACTCAGCCCCTCTCCTTTTTTGAGCCGAGAATAAGAGAGAGAGAATGGAATAAAGAGGAAAAGTAACAGAGGGAGGCAGAAATGAGAGTGAAAGGAGAAGTGGATCCGAGGAGATTGCCGGTTTGTCGGAAGAAAGAATGGAGAGGCAGTGGAGGAGGGAGGATGGGAGGAAGGAGGAGGGAGGGGGAATAAGTAGGGGGGGAAGTGGGGTGGGGGGGATAAACGGGAGGGAAAGCGAGAGGGGGTGGATCGGGGGAAGTTTGAAAGGGTGGGAGGAGGAGGAGAAGGAAGAGGTGGAGGAGGAAAGGGAAGAGAGCGGATGGGAAGTGGTTTTGAAGCGCAGAGAGTATATTGAGCATTAAAAGAAGTCAATTAAAACGGATTAGGGCGCATTTAAAAGTCGAGGAGCGGAAGAAGCTCTGGCGACGGATGGAGGGATGAGAAATGGGCTCCTGGGGGATGTTCAGGGAGGGAGGGAGGGGGGAGGCGAAAGGGGAGGAAGTAATGGCGTCGCAGGGGAGGGGGTTGAGGAAGGGGGGCGGGGCGGGAAAAAGGTTCGCCACCGTTGAGAGAAGTGTCGCGGGTGGGGGGGGAGTGGAGGCGAAGGGGGTCGTACAATGAGCACTGAGGCTGTGTAAAGGGTGTTAGCCGGGCGTGTGGGGACAGGAGACGCCCCTCCCCCAACCCCCTCCATCCCTCCACCCCCCAATAGACTCTTCGCTCTCACCGAGTGTTGATATGCTTTTCTGCTCTCTTTCCCTCCGCGCGCCAGGCGAACGTTCCGGGAATACCAATTGACCGGACGGGGGTGGAAACAGGTGAGGGGAATGCACGCACCCGAATTAACATGGTTAAGGTAGTACAAGCGAAAATAAAAATATTCTAGTACTGGTCCACTGAATTGTTCCACCAAAACTGTCTTTTTCGGTTGTATTCTCCCCATCTTATAATACTGTGTACCAATTTGGTCAACCGCCTGCCCCACTACCTTGGATTTGCTCAACCGTCCAGTCAACTTCTTTCTCGCCCTAGTTCGCCATCGAGTCCCCACCTTCAGAAGCTCAACCAGTGACCTCATCCTTTCCTCCCTTGGCATTTCTCACATAACTCACCGCCGTGTCCTATGTCACCGCCGTGTCAGATATGATGTTCCTACACAGAATCTTCAGCGGCTCTCTACGGACCGATGAAATACTCCCTCTCTTTTGTATTCATGTTCCTCCCCGTCCATTACGCAGTAACTGTCTGCTGCATAATCTCCGATTCCGCCTTTCCATCTCCCAGCGCTCTCTCTTCCACCGAATCCCCTCCTTGTTTAAACTCCTTGGCCTCGAAATATCCTTCCTTGGACCTTTTCTCCTCTGCCACCATTTTCAAATCCTCCCTGAAACGCCACTTTAATGATCCACCCCTCTCCAACCCCTAAGTTCCTTTCTTACGCTTGCCTCATTATTGTTCTATTTGATATTTATTATGTTTTTGTTTGAAAGTTTTATTTATTAATTGATTATATCAGCCACATTTTATTTATTTCACCACCAAAAATGGCCTTTGAAATAAATAAATACATAGATTAATTCTTTACGACCTGTATTTCGTCACATAATGACATCTTTCGTCACATAATGACATCTTCTTCACCTGAAGATGTCATTATGTGACGAAACCCGGGTCGTAAAGAATAAATCTATTTAGTAAACCAATACTAGAATATTTTGATTTCCGTTATGGAGAGGTTCCACAAAGTGAAGTCTGGCTTTGTTAGTCATAGTCCAAGCGAGATAGTTCCCGCGTCATAATAGAGACCATATTCGAATTATACGTTTAAATTTCGCCAGCTGTAGGAAACTGCAATTAAATATTGCATTATTAATGGTGCGATAATATAGTTTTATATGACAGAAATCATTAGTAATTAAATGAAAATATCTAAATAAGTCTTTAACTTGACTCATTTTTTTAGCGCGGTTCATTTGAAACTCCTTCAAAACGGAAGGTTTTTTTGTGATATCCAAGAACTTACTGCGGTGACAATATGATTAATTTGCGAATATAGTTGAGGAAACGTACAAACTACACGTAGTTAGTTTTTTACGACATCTAAGTGTTAGAAATTCCTCATTTTATAAATAATGTCTCTTTAAAGTGCATACACGTACCATTCCCATGTCAAAGGGATGGTTTATTTAGGCAAATATCTCCGGAAATAATGTAGCAAGGAGTAGAATTTTTGGTGTCATTGGAAAGGCGAGATATTTTTCTTTAAAACGAGACCAAATTCATTGATTTCTAAGCAAGTTGATATCTCACTCGGACTACCTCAAATAAATTGTAGCAGAAGAGATGGAAATTCCGATTTCGTGCCCCGCTAGAATTTGATTATTTTGTCACGATTATCGACTTATCAAAAGGACTACTACATCACTTCCTGTCTATTATTACCATGTCGGAGCTGGTTTGATGATCTCATGTTGATATTCGCTACTCTCAGTTGTAGACCCCTTCATTCGAAAAATGTTTCATGGTTGACAATTCAGTCCGGGGAATTTAATGGTAACTTTTACAATACCACAGACTTATAAACTCACGACCCGGGTCTCATTGCTCAAGCGTCATCTTCAGGTTAAACTGCCCGTAACTTGAGTGTTAGAGTCAAAGAACATCAGCTAGCCTATTTTAATAATTCTGAACTCAAGAGTAATTTTGCGAAACGTCTCTTAATCCGTGACCACCACGGTGATTTTAATCTTGATATTCTATGCTTTTCAACCCATAGACGTGAGCTTGACTCACTTCAGCAGCTGGAAATTTTAATGACATTGCATGACCCTGACTTGAAGATTATAAAGGAGTATTTGTACCCGTCCTCATCTCCCATCGTTACAGCCGCCTCCTGAATTGCCCGCCCTCCTCCCCCACTAAACTCCCCGTAAATAACTGCTCCTAACCATCCCACATCCACACCACCCTAATCGCTCACCTCCACTCCCATGTCAAAGGAAAAATATGAAAAAATAATGGAATTAACAAAACTTTTTGGTGCAATGGTTCAATCGATGGCGTGCCTCATCGTTTAAATGATATATTGACAAAGTCCCTTTGCATGATTGTATCTTAAATTTATCTTAATTTTTACGAAAATTCGGTAAATAAATTCCTGCCAGTTGGTACTTCCAGCAAAACTATTTTACTTAACAGGAATGGAATATTCCTCCCAGTTCAAGATCGAGCCCGGCCCGTTTAGCGAGGATGAAAAAGACCCAGAAAAACAACATATGGGACGTGATGCATTAGGCTGGGTATTCGTGTAAGGCTTGGCATATTCAGTCCCCAAATTATTTTATCAAATGTTACACTATTATCCGCAAACTAATGAATATCTCTGGCTTGATTTCTACAAGTTACAATTAGTTGCATAGCTCCACTTGAGGACATACCACGAATAATTCATTGACAACAGACGGATGGGTGGATGATTTTCATCCACGATGATCTGCAAACTTACGGGTTTTTCTAGAGTGAGTCTTCCCGGCTCATTTCCTTGTCGTCCCATAGAATTGAGATCAAATGAAATAAGCAGTGTAAGGTTGGGAAAATTTCAATTCTATACAAATTTTTGGCCGTAACTTTTTCCCTGTGATTCAACAATTTCCATTATTTCTCGTTGAGTGTCAATTAAGCTGCTTAACGAAACCTCCCAAACGTACTTTGCACATCTCAGCCGTAGACACTCTGATTGGCACTAGACACAAATGGCGTACCGAATTTTTTCAATGCAATTTCCATCATATGTGATTTATTTAGTTGACCAGAACTAATGAAGTAATTGATCTTCAATAACAGGCATTGGGCTTTGTGTCTGAGGTTTCATATAATTCATTTTATAAACCATCGAAGATTAAAAACTTGACCAACCACGATACCCTCATATTTTTAGTCGCTTTATAGAGGGATATTAGCTGCTCGGCCTCGCCTTTGCAGCTCAGCTTTAGATGGAATTAAAAAATATATATAATTTAAGAACTAAAAACTCTAAAGCCAAAATTGAAGTATTAAAAGATTATCAAATTAGTTGATTATTTACCTTTCAATTCTTTTCTATATATTTCAGAGCGGATATCGACTTCATATTACTCACATTTACAGTTCTCAGCCGTGGAAAAAACTTATTTTCAATATAAAGATAAAACCTATCACATTTTCGTTGAGTCAATTCCAGTTGCATTGTATTAGATTCTATTATCCGTAAATGCGATGCAAATTGACTCATTTGCCCTAATCATAGATTCACGAGATGTGATTCGACCCAAATCGACTTGTGCTTTCCAAATTGCTGCTGTTAACGGGTGGAGCTCAGTAGAAGCGAACGCAAAAAAGGGAATGGGAAAGCGTTGGGAAAGAAGAGGACGAAGGAGGAATCGGAGCATTTCTCGGTGGAAGAAGAAAATTAAGGAGCCCCCGAGGAGTAGAGGGACAGAAACCGCGGTTCCCAGCCACCACCGCTGCTACGGAATTACTTTCAGAGGAAGGGCACCAGTGAGGAAATTAGCGTCTTAAAACGGGAAAAAAGTTTGGGGAACCGCAGTTTTACAGAGGACCTTGGTTCTTAAAAAGATAACTAGTTCTCTCGTTTCCCTGAGTAAAAGGAGTTTTTGTGCCGACGCCTGTATGTATGTGCATAAAAGCACGTAGGTTTGCTGATACTTTGTTGGCTACGTGAAGATTTCATTTACCAGTGTAAGATTCTTAGAGGTATTCCCTTGAGTGTCACCTTTTTATGATAATCATGAATGAATACATACTAGCATATAAATTGGAAAGGGTGGAGGGGTGCAGTCAACCAATCTTAGGACTGATTGTACAATGATACTTGCCTTTGCAATACCTTCCTCTCTTCACATAAAATGTAATATAACCTAAATACAGCTTTTATAATTTGTTTTCGATGTGTCTGATAAAAATATCATACTGCCCCAAAGGTGTCTGCATGCTGAATAAAAACGTAGTAATTTTCCTTCATCTAAGAATGTTTTCTTACATAAATAAAAATAAAACATATAAATAAGTATAGTTAATGAACAATTAAGTCTTTATCAATTAAAACATCTAAGACTAGATACTTCCATAGTCATTCTCCTGTTTACGCCCTTCCACAGTGGCAGATGTTAAAGACCTTGCTGATTAGGTGAGTGTACGGACGCTAAGGAAATGGAAACTGCTTGAACATCCATCTCCTCAAAAACCCCGCCACCAGGACATGTTCTTCTTCTTGAAAGATATTCCCCACCGTCACACGAGGAAAGAGTATATATGTAGAGGGAAGGAAGGTGGTTTTAGTGATAGAAGGAACGGTGCTGGTGCTAGCGAAAGAATTGAGAAATTTGGAAGTATAAGAGATTGTACGACTAGAATGTACAGGCACTGTTTAAAGGAAAACGCATCTTGTGTTAGTTTGGATATTCCTATTCTTCTGACATGTAGCTGGTCACTTGATATGACATCGGTGATGATGAGGTGAGTTCTTATTCTGAGTTTTATGTGACATTTTTTTAGTTAATGATTTATAAGATGTCTATCAATCACGGAAGGACGAATAAAAGTTTAATGTCCCCATTTGGCAAATCTCCTTTTGCTCCTTACTGTGTGGGCTGTCTATAATATATACTCGGTAACACAAGTGAATCCGAAAGGCTTAGCCGAGCTGCTACTTGCATTTGTTGAGGTTAATTAAAGTAGGCAGCACATGATGTAGGAAGTTCACTTCTTTCATTTATTCAATCGTAAAGAAACACAAAAGTGTATAACGAATTGCCATAGTTGCGTCTTTCACATCAGACTAACAATCGGTAGCCTGAAAGATAACGACTGTAACATTTACAGCATCATCTTATTCTAACGCTACGACTTCTGCACTAAAAAAATAATTATTAAAACTTTTGCTTTGGCCGATTGTGTTTGCAATCATAATACCAGTATATTCATATGATCGGTCCGCGGATGGGAGCCCAAGGCAACTGGGGAGTTATTAATAGCGGTAACTTTAATTGCTTTCTTAATAGTTGCATTTTTTTGCCGGTTGGTTGTGACAGGTCTGTTTACGGAGAGAATGAGAGGCATTGTTGGACTAAGTGAGACTAATGTGAGGTGTGCTGCGGACTTTGCATTAAAGATGCTTTCTATTGAAAATAGAATAAAAAATCTCTGCAGAGAGAATAACAGAATCCATTGAAAAACTATCCCCACCTTAAATGACATGCTTTTTGGATGTTTGTTATACATTTAAGCTCGAGCTTTGCGGATGCTTCGAAATCGAATCGAATCGACTCGAATTAGGCTTCATTCGATTCGGTTCGCCTGCGAATCGGGATGCTTTGAAAGCGAATGATTCGTAATATTTGAATCAGATAGATTCGTATTTAAATCATTACATGAATTCAAACGTGGCACTAATCCCCGAATGGCGCGTCGTCCGTTTAGAAGATCGCTGCAGAGCCTCACGCGAAACAAAAATTTAAACGGCTACATGTTATTCTGTGCTAGTTTTTGTGCCACTATTTAGATGTATTAGCTAATGCAAGGCCCTGAAATGTAGTGAAAAATCTATATTTCTTCAACTCTGCATAAACTTTTGCATTTTATTTAGAAATCGAATTCGATTCTCAAGCGAATTTTTTAAGGGTGATTTGATTCGCCAACGAATATTTTAAAAAAATTCGTTTCTATTCGATTCGAAATTTATGTGGGAGATTCGATTCAATTCGATTCGAAATGAAAATCCCTGATTTGCGCAGCACTAATCTGAGCATAGTGTGGTAAAGCACACTTCCTCCAACTCAATTTGCGGTACAACATGAGCTATAAATTGAACTTGTGTAAACTATGTCAAATATGGTCATCTTATCTCCGCACGTACAAACCGAAAAAATCTACGACAATGAAATCACGCTGGATATGAATTTTGCAACGTCGTCTCTGGTCTCATTCTCTGTCACTTCCCGGATAAGGCAAGTCACTGAGTTGGTTGTGAATACTAGATCCCAACATTAGAGGAAGGCGCAGGTAATTCCAATAGGAGGGGACTTGGACGAAGAAGCGGTGACCAGGAGAGCTTCGTGTGTTTTCTTTGAAGTAATGACGGTAGAATTGGACTAGGAGGGGTGGTTGGGGGAAACACCACAGTGTGGAAGGGGGAGGTCGAGGACTGGAGAGGTTGGAAGTGGAATGGAATCGATGGGGAAAGGTGTTTAATGAGCTGGAAGGTGTAGGAGCTCGAGAGAAGGGGAGGAGAAGGGGGGGAGGGGAAGGGGATTATGGGACAGGCTGCGGTATCGGATGGGAGTGGTTTGCCCCCCCCGCACCATACTCCCCTCTTGGTGGTGGGAGTCGTGTGGGATGGTGTGGTGTGCAATGAATCTGCAAGACGGAATGAGGGAAAGGCTGGCCCAATGAGAGGAGGCGAATAGAGTTGCAAACGGAGGGCTTTCATATAATTCACGTCTCTAATCTGTGGTAGCATCATAACCCTTACATCATCGGTAAGTATGTTCAGTAATGCTATAGTTTCATTAGTATCAACCATTTCTGGGTATACTGCTGCGTTGTGAACCTTTCGTTCCTCCTGCTGGGAACGTCTCCTGACGACGTTCCCAGTACGCGATGCAGTATACGCGTAAATGGTTGACACTAGTGCATCTAATCGCTGCAAAAATCTAAAAACAAAAATTTAATACCTTCTGATCAATGAAAAATTTATAACTTTTACAATACCACAATATAAAGAAAACTGGCACGACCCGGGTTTCACTGCATGAGCGCCATCTTCAGGTGCAGAGTCATGGTCGGAATCTCCTTTTTATATAAAAACCATAGAAGAAGGAGGGGTGAAAGGAAGGAGAAGACGAGGTGGGGGGTAAAAAACGGGAGGGGGGTACTTAAGGATCGAGGTTAGTAAGAAGTTGAAAGGAAAGAATGCGTCACAGCCTCAAGGATACAATTGTGAAAACAGAAGTAACTTTGCCAAACACCTCCTGTGCAATGAACATTAGAGCCATTTTAATGTTAGAATTTTACATTTTAACAACAATCAAACTGAGCTCAATGCTCTAGAGCAATTATACATTTTAAAAAGACATCGGAACCCTAACGCCAATGCCATCAATGAGTGTCTGTTTCCTTCCCCTATCCTTTGTCATCCTTATCCTGAGCATCATTCAGTGCATGAGCACTATCATAAAGATGGTGCTCATGCACTGAAACCCGGGTCGTGCCAGTTTTCTTTATATTGTGGTATTGTAAAAGTTATAAATTTTTTATTGATAAAATGTCATACCACCAAGTTACCAGTGATCTTGTTTTATTTATAGTTTCTTATTTGAGAAATACCCTGATATTTGAGAAGTACACTGATCGAGATAAAGCAGAATATGCGAACACTATTTCTATAGATGCGGTGGTCTCAGAATCAGCCATGCAACGAACCCAGTAATCTATAAAAATTCTCTCCCCTCACCTCCATGCTGTAATTCCCCATTTTTTCTCGCAGACTTAAATCCTTTGACGGTTATTCCTTATGTAAGGTCGTCATCAGCGAGCTCTCATTTTCTGTATAAGGAGCGACCTGCAGGGGTCATGAAAAATCGGGCTTACATCAGCAACACGCAGCTATCACCCGAAAAGTTTTTTATCTAGCCGTCTGTTGTTTTTCTGGGTCTTTTTTTGCCCTCACAAACTGGGTCGAACTCGACCTTGAACTGGGAGGAATTTTCCCTTCTTGGCGAGTCGAATTACTTTGTAGTAAGTGGCAAATAGGAAAGAATTTATTTTCGGATATTTCGTAAAAGTTAAGCTAAGTTGAAAATACAATCATGCAAAGGGACATTGTCTTTATTTCATTTTAACGAACAGTTCTGAATCACGATAGTGCCTCATAGATTTATCAGAGCAAATGGTCCTCTGAGAGGTCCTCTGAGAGGGGTCTGATGCACTAATGGACTCGTTATTTTAATAAACTCGTTTGCATGGTTGGAACAATGATAATGACTTCTTGGAATAATTATTCAAGTCAAAAGCGCAAGTACATTTTGGAATGGAATTTTGAGTTTAACATGAGTCCTTGGAAAAATACGCAAGTTTATTACAATGGAGATATTTCTCGAAATTCATCGATGCACAGGTATAAAAAAGCATACAGTTTAAATTATGGAAATATGGAAATTATGGAATACTCGCATATATTTGATGTTTTAAAATCAGTTTGTAGCACTGATAAAAATTTTCTTTTTAGGAATAGGATCTTTATGGAGGCTTTGATTGCGGCCCCAGTTCCATGGTAATATTATTTATATGAACCAAGTTTCGAAGGTGAAACAGATATACTTGCCTTTGAAATCTCATGCTGGAATTCTCATTTTCTTTAGAAAATGGTCGCATTCTGGATTTTCGCATCTTGAGGTACAGTATATGCTTTTCATGGGAACAAAGATCTTTTTCTTAGCTATGAGCTTCAAACTTTGTCCAACTAGATCTTAATGTAAAGAAATGGAGAAAAAGTTTCGTTTTAAGTTTTAGGTGTAGAATTGGAGGCCCCTGCACAGAAACTGAAGGCAGATGCTAATACTAAAAGATGAAAGGCTAAAAGATTCTTATAAAAAACATATGACTAGAAAATGTTCTACAATGGATGTTATAGCTTCTAAAATATTTGATCGAATTGGGTGAAAATATTCCCGTTAGCATACTTACTACCACTTATAAATTTCAGCTTTTCTTATTCGATTTGCCTACATAAGGGTGCTTTAAATTATGAAACTATATTTAATTTATGGGCAATGGTGTCCATCCTCCTGAAATCTTATTCCCCTGTATCACCGGTAAGTAGCCCTTATTTTCAGCCTGCCTGTTGATTGCAGCCGCGGAAGTGCGCCTCTGGATGCCGCACGTTAATCTCCAACTCCTCCGCACCCGTGGCAAAATTTCGGC
The DNA here is from genome assembly GCA_963169105.1 of Ceriagrion tenellum. Lineage (NCBI taxonomy): Eukaryota > Metazoa > Arthropoda > Insecta > Odonata > Coenagrionidae > Ceriagrion > Ceriagrion tenellum. The sequence goes on from OY720635.1 coordinate 16,201,182, forward strand.
CTCTGTCGGTGAGTGCGCGGTAATTAAAAAAGTTAGCGTCCCACGCAATCAAATCCCCGCAGTCCGCAGTTTGGCTCTGCATCCAATTGTTTTACTTTTTGTGAAATGTAAAGTAGTGTTTGAGTTTCCGAAGTTTTTTTATGGGAGGTATAATGGAATAAAAATAAAATGCTATTTATTTGGGAGTGTAGTTTTTAATAAAATTTTCTGAACTCTCTGTAGAATGCGGTCAATTTTACACAGATTCCGTTGTGAAATTGAATTTTACAGCCTTTTTCAACATTTAATATTTGTTCACGGTAAATTTAATTTAGACGCAGTGATACATTTAAGAGAACTCCGTCTCCGTGAGGGTCCCCCAGCGTGCGCACCATCGAAGTGCCGCCCTCTGTGGTGCTATCTCGACGGAATGCGGTCTCCTCCTCTCAAGACAGACGCCAAAAGTCTTTAATCTCCCTCCGCCTTTGAGAAAACTGAAAAGAAATATAAAATATCAATATGCCGTTTGCATGGAAGCGGAAATATTTACCACTCCATGAACATCTTGGGAATGTGTGGGTGTGTCTGTGCATTTGCGATGGAATGTGGATGGGTGGAGTGTGCGTTGCTGAGTGAGTCTAAGATAGGTCGGGCATTTATTTCAGCTTTATTCGTACTTTATTCTAAATTTTTCAATATATTGTGCATTCACCTGTTTTTATCAACTCTATGAATTTCAAACATATATACCTAGTATTTTGTCAAAGACATTGAAAATGGCATTGGCGCGTTAAAAAAGTTTACTTTTGGCGCTAATAACCAGATTTTAACCTCATTTACATCCTTACCCTTCCTATTCTTCGATCGAGAAATAAAAGCAAGGGGATCGGGTTGTTGTGGTGGCTAGAGTACTGGCTAACCATACTTGACGGCCAGGGTTCAAATCCCTTTACAGGTGAATGTTTTTCAGAGGGAACCCGATCCCTACTTGAGTGTCTTGTGGAGGGCACTCCAAGTACAATACTCCGTCTGTCGGATGAGACGCTAAGCCTTGGTCCCCTTGGCCCTTTCCCCTTTTCCTTTCGTTTAGAGCAGGTCCCCTTTCGTTTAGAGCAAGCTAGTGCCGACGCCGGGTTTCTATCCACCCTTCCTCCCATACCTATACCCCAAGGCGCAAGTGACCTTAGCTGTCGGTCGCCTCCCCAAAAATCCAATCCAATCCAATAAAAGCAAAGTCAAGCCATAACGGATGATTTCTTCACCACCATCTTATGGAAACCGAGTCTCTGTACCATGGGATGCTCAGCGGGTCAATCACGTGGAAGCAGATGAGAAGAGCGAAGAGGACGAATGTTTGGGCAAGAGGAGAGAGGTCAGATGCCAAGGAGTGACTGGCGATTGAGCGCCTTCCGTTTCTCCACATAATTCTGCGCACCCACCGACACATGTATGCTCGTAGTTGAGTGTTCAGCGGGGCAAACACGTGTAGGTAATCGTAGACAGGTGGAGGGACAATAACAATTGAGAGGCGGTACCTAAGGTGGGGCACTGGGGATGCGTGAGAGAGGTGTTGCGTGCGAAATGGAACGAGAGGCGTGCGATGCGGAGAATTGGGTAAGAAGAGGGGTGTGGGATGAATTTGCGGAAAGGGGCGCCGGGACGAGGGTTCTTGGAAGCGATGAATAGAGAAGTGGGTGAACGAGGGTTCGGAACGAACATGACATAACTTGTCTTTTGAGCGAAATTAGGACTGTGCAGTCCTCTCTTACAATTAACTCATTTGACGAACACAAGAATCCATGTCCTCGGCGGTGAATAATCTACCTAGGCGGGATACACAGGAATAAGATTAAGGAAATACACTGCAGAACCGATAGATTTAAAATGTCATTTTTTCCACGTACAATAAGGGACCATAATAGTTGTGATAGATCAGTTCTAGGATACTGACTAGGTTAAATAGGATTTTTTTCAGTAGTGCTAAATATCTTAACATGAATTGTAGATACTAACCTCTCATTGAATCTCCGGCATGATATACTCCTGCTTGTCTTAGCACCTTGTGGTGCGATTTATCTGTCACATTAATAATACTAATCAGTAGTTATATCTTGAGTAGTGTACTGAATGGTAGCATGTATCTCTACGTATCACTCTCCTGGTTGTGGTCTGACTCTGTATCGTTGTCCTGACTGCGCACCGTTGTCCTGTCTGCGTACCGTTGTCCTGAATGCGTACCGTTGTCCTGACTGCTTTTGGTCTGCGCCTGGAATTCAGAGGAACGTGCGCGATTCTGAATTGAACTGGGATGAGTGCTGCATGCCTGGTGTGGAATCATCCCGCGCCACACACCCTAGTTGTGGATCGCACGGTATTTCGTAGATGTAGATGATACGAACTCGCGATCCTGGGACAAGCAGGCGAGGACTTTACCCCCCCCCCCCCCCACCGAGGCCGACAATGCGACGAATGTGACAGAATGGGAATGAAACGATTTGGCAGGATAGGGATTAAAATATCGTTCCACTCTTTGTAAAATTATGCCAATATTCTCATATTGTTACTTTAGTTGGATTCCTGAATTGCTCATGATGATGCTTAACCACCCTGAACTATCCTGAAAACTATTCCATAACTCATTCCATATGTATCTAATCCAAAAAGAATATTTTCTCTGCATTCCAGAATTTTTCTCCCGAACCGATCCGCGAAGCGACGGAGACCTTTGAAAACAATCAATTTCCATTTCTGCATTACCGGACGAAGTGGTATAGATGTGCCTGCGACAAGCAGTCATAAGCTGATTTCTTCGGAGAATAATGTCGAATGCATTATTTCTTCCTTTGTGTGATCGTCAAAAAATTCGCTCTAAGCAAATGAACAATTGATTAAGAGTTGAACTAAGGAAATAAACTCTCTGAACGCTTATCGTAGATATTAATATAAATATAGTTTGTTTCATACGTTGAATTGATATTCAAATGAAAATTAACATTATTTTATGCATAAATGAAAACTAACAACATTTTAATTTAATTCATGAATGAAAGTTAACAATATTTAAATGATAATTACACAACAACTAGGAAATAGTTTGAATCGCCACATCCTATCTCCGAGGGCTGAAGCACATAATTAACAAGTTGGAATCTTTAACATAATTCCGATACAACTCTAAATTGCATGTACAGAAAAATGTCAAGCATCCCGTTTTATTAAACTTCGTCTTGTTCACCTGTATGGCATTGGCTTCTTAAGCAGTATTTCACGGTTGCTGATAGAATGTACACGTATTTTTATATAAAATCAATCAATAAAAGAGAAATACATCTGGAAATAATATTTTCAGGGAGAATAAGAATCTCCTTTGCCACATATTTGCCTTTGAATGCCATAAAATGTAAAGGACTCTGATATTTCTCCCTATACCCTACAAAATAAAGTTATAAGTCATGGAAAAGAGTTACAGCCTGAAAGTTTTCCAAACTTTGTGGTTTAGCTGGGGGATGTTCAAAGTAATTCATACTGCATACGGAAATTGGCGCTTTATATTTTCTGGTGAATGTCAATGAAATCACAATGTAGATGTCAGCATAGTAGAGGGACTGATACCTTTATGGAAAATAAAAATGAAACGATATATTTTGTGATGAGCAACAAATGGAAATAAAGGGAGTTAAGAGTGAAAAGAAGTGCCATTGATAAAAGCTGCTGCCTGCGAAGTTTCTATAGCCCAAGATTCGAGTTTGAGCAGCTGTCGTTGCAACGTCAACAAAACGCATTTAACGATGTTGACGATAGAATACGAAAAAAGATTCCTGTCACAGCATCACGGCCGTGCCAGTGAGTCATGAAAGGGAATGAATATATGTCTTTAATTTGGAGAGCTGAAGAAATGGAGTCTGCCATTTACCATTCCAGGGAGAAGCATATCTCAAGAGAAAACGAATAAAAAGTAGAGTAGGTGGGTCTCAAGGTCACAAGCTGAGAGTCTCGGGGAAGAGGTGGGTGCTACTGAAGGTGTTGGTATCTTTACGCATTGCGGACCGGTCATGTTTTCATCAACTTACCCCAGTGGCTGGGCATTTTCTCAGCTGTGAGTTTTTACAGCGTATAGAAATTACGAGTTATCTTGTGATCCGTCTGCAACAGATGGCCCGCGAAACACGAGTAAACTCGGGATCCGTCCGCAATGTGTTTAGTTGGTGCACAGATGATCAACTCTCCTATCTTATACCAAGTAAGACGAACGACCGAAAAATGAGGAAGATAGCACGCTTTGAAAGCGAACACAAGAGAGGTGGATAATGTCATGAGTGATTCTCGGCGATGTCCCAATTCCATTTCAAAAGAGGGTTTGCTCCTGAAGGATTCGGAATCGACGTTAAGGAGGGGGCATTCAACCTCCTCCCATTTTTAATTTAAAAATCGAACCGGGTCGAAAGAGAGTGAGAGGCGTTATGGGATCCGCCAGCGATCAAGGCGGTTAAATGGAGGTATGGCTCACATTTGAGACGAATCGGAAAGTTGAAAAGGAGATTTGTGGAATGAGAGGGAAGCAGTGAGGAGTAAAAGGTTGGAGATAGATTGGGGAGGGGTAAGGGTTTTGGGAGGACTGGAGTAATTTTTATGGTAGTAGTATGAGCGAAATATCATTTTACTTAGAAATCAATGAATTTGATCTCATTTTGAAGAAGAATGTCTCACCTTTCTAATGACATAAAAAATTCAACCACTTACCACATTACTTTCGGAGATATTTGCCTAAATATACCAGCCCTTTTACATGAGAAATGGTACGTGTATGCACTCCACAGAGACATTATTTACAAAATGAGGTATTTCTAGCACTTATGTCGTAAAAAACTAACAGCGTATGGTTAGTATGTTTTCTCGACTATTTCTTAAAATAATCATATTGTCACCGCAGTAGGTTCTTGGGTATCACAAAAAACCTTCCGTTTTGAAGGAGTTGCAAACGCACCGCGCGAAAAAAATGAGTCAAGAATTGTTTAGATATTTTCATTTAGTTACTTACAATAAAAACTATATTACTGTACAGTAAATGATGAAATATTTAATTCAATTACTTACAATTTCTGTCATATAAAACTATATTACTGCACAATAAATTATGAAATATTTAATTCGTGTGTTATACAGCTGGTGAAATAAAAACGTATTATTCGAATATGGTCTCTATTACGACTAGGGAACTATCTCGCTCGGACCACCTTAAAGGAAGTTGGATTGGTGGACCGAGTTGGAAGAACGGACCGAATGCGGGTGTTCGGGAAGAGCGGAGGAAGGAGGGATGGAAGAAGGGAGGGTAGCGGTGATTCCGTGCCGAAGGAAGAGGAGGACAGAGGAAGGGGAGATGCGCTTTAATGGCGGAAAGGGAAGGTATTCCAGAAGATGGGTTGGATACTTAAGGAGTGTTCATTTGCGTAATATAGGAATTCCTGAGCGGATTAAGAGAGCTGGCTGAGATGGCCTCCATGGCTCGCTCTCTTCATTTCCCCCGTACGTTAGGAAAAAGAGATGGCTTCGCGATCTCCGGATCCCTTTGAAAAATGACTCGCTGAAAAAAGCCTTTCTTGACAAAGATCTCCCGACCTATTTCCAATACTCTGACCTTTCTAAAGCTCAATGGGTTTATATGTGATGTCGAAAATTGCATAGAACGATCCTCTACTTCAAAACTCACTAATGAAGACTTTTACAATACAATGATTATTGATGACTAGCTGACCCGTGCGAATATTTCGCACAGTATGCAGCTCCTTCATTTTTCTTCCTTCTTTCTTCCTGTTCTTCTGCCTGTTTTTTTCCCATGGACAATTATATGTTATTTATGTTTGTGTTAAAGATAATTAACGTAAACGAAAATGGTTTACGTTCACACTGATTGCATGTAGAATGTAAACAATCTAACTAAACGATGTGTTAATAGATGCTGCCTCCTACAGTATTTTAAGCACGTAATCATAGACAACATATTAGTTGATTATATTGTCAACAGATAGCACTGTATCATGTTTTAACAAGCAAATTTAATGTCATACCATTTGTCTATTTTTCGTCAATAGCGGTGAACATAAGATTTAAAACGATGTTTAAATCATTAATTTTAATGAAGAATTATGGGAGTAATGGCGTTGCGACAAAAAAACACCTTCGAGAAATAATAATATATATGATAATAATCTTCAACAGCCTCACGCTTACACTCAGCAATTTTTGTTTAGTTGGCATATGTGGTATGCGTGTCGTGAATGTGTCGGTTTTTGACCTCATTTTGGATATTATTAGCAGAGAAATCTGATTATTCTTCTAACTACCGTCCATAAAGTTCTTTCCATGTTCTCTCAAAAATAATCTCATTACTTTTGTGGGGCTATCAAAATAAGGGCTGAGATATGGCAAGTAATGAAAATTTTCTCATTCCTGGCTTTTCCTGAATTCCTCTTTTTAGATTTTCTCGTCCAATTTTTGACGCGTTTAAAATAAATTAAAAAATGAAAAAAATAAAGTCCTTAAGTAAAAAGCTAGTAAATGTGTATACCTCTATCATATCTTTCGTTAACGTTTTCCATGCAGTTGTGTATGTAAGCTGCTAAAGTACCATATGTTTCAAGTGTTTAGCCTCACATAATCCATTTTACTCCTGCAACTGAAATTTCATCAGTGATATTGCGGTCATATTAGAGCTTTAATCACGTAGTCACTTCCAACAAGCTTTTCCTGCGTTGGAGGTAACGCCTCAGCTTTACTTGAGAATTCTTTTGATGTATTCATTCATATCCTGTATTTTTAATGGCACAACGGAAGCAAGACTTGATGTCCACATTACACTAGACTGAATGGGCCAGCGTCTTTTTTCAACAGAATTTATATGATGCAAATAACCTCCTCGCAGATTCCAAATAGCTCGTCATGGGAATGAATAAAAAAGCACAGGTGCTCATGTTTGAGTCATCGGAGTGCTGGAGGCAATTGAAGCCCTTTCGACCGCAAAAGTCGACCGGGCATTCGCATCACCGCAAAACTGTTTCCCCGTAATCGCATTTGAGGGCGTCTTTGAGTCACGAGTGATTGAGGACGATAATCACGAATCGAATTATTAATAGCCTGATTTGCCGTCGATGTGATGAGCATGATAATATTGAACCCCATATATCTAGGAAACTTGATCATGCGTGAAGCGTCTAGCAAACAACATTAGAGGCTTACGTTAATGAATTCTCTTGTCATCCCATAGAAGCGTGGTATTGAGTTAAACAGAGTCGTTGAGATCTACGATGCAGTATACATATTTAAAAATATTAAGGGTTAAAGGAAACTTGGTGAAACAAAATTCGGCTGAAATTAAATCCGTTCTCCTAATGACTTTAAGTGTGTTATCATTACATGTAACGGGAGAATATGTTATCGGCATTTTTCATGTATTTTTATTCAAAACATGGTTGTATTTAACGTATCTAGTGCTGGTTTCAAGTGAATAATCTAATCGCAGATATTTTTAACTGTAACGCTCAGTTCGGAACTTTACATGGTGTACCTTGACATTCATTTTTCCAGAAAAAAATGTAATTAAGAGTTTGTACGGCGATAAAAATGTTAACTTCATGATTGCGCCGGACTAACTTTCTATAAAATCATAAATGCATCCGTGAATGCTAGTATTGGTAATATTTTGGTTAGAAGCCGACTGAAGATTGGGCTGTAGCAAAGGATCTCTGCGAGTTGATTGTGTACCAAATGAAGTCATTCATTCCAGTGATGTGATGGTCTCAAAATGACCGAAATTTGTTTTATTCCATTCAGTTTGTACTATCATGCGCCGATCCAAATTCCGACAATATTATGTCAATTTCAAGGTGAAAGTAACCTTAAAAATGACATAGTATTGTCGAAAATTGGGCCAGTGTGTGATAATAAAAACTGAGTGGAAACATACCTAAGTTCTGTCTTTTTGAGATCATGATATCTACATCTACAAACTACCCCATGAGCCGCCGCATGGGCGTATGGCAGGGAGTGGTAGGTCACCAGCCGTGTAAAGATGTAAAAGTTTTGGAGGTGTAATGGTGACATGTGCAAAGGAAGTGTATTTAGAGGAGCTCAGTTTTTAATGTGGTTGCTTATTGTACGCGAAAAGAACGAGTATTTGCACCTATCTGTTCCGCAGTGTATCTCTCTTATTTTATCGCATCTGTCAGACCTAGAGATGAAGTGAGGCGTCATGATAATATTCTCTGTGTCGCTCTGAAACACACCAGTCCTGAATATCTCAAGCAGCCTAAGCCTAGCGTGCAGCCTCCGAGTCTCTAGGGGCTCCCATCTTAATCTCTCTAACAGTTTTGTAACACTATATGTATCTGTAATAAATTTCCACAAGGTATAGCCCGATTCGTTACCCTTTATCCATTCCAGAGACGTTTCTCAACTCCCTCAATCTACTTATGGTGAGACCACTTCAGTATTCTGCAGCCAAAGGTGTTTTCCCACGTCGCGGCGAAGCGTCGGGGTTGAGTCTGAGGCGCCCCCGGCATCGCCGACAGCCCTCCACTTCACCCTTCAACAGCAACCCTTATTCGCTCATCCACCAGCCACTCCGTTTTACCCCCCCCCCCACCCCACTGCCTCCTCCGAAAGCCTCACTTTAAGCCCCTTCCGTAACACACGTTCCCTCCCATCCACTTCGGCAGCGTATTAACTCTCCTCCCGCACTATTTGCCCACCCTACACCATTACTCAACCCCCTCCATACACCCTTGCGGCCCTCGGGCGATGCAGGCACCACCTTTTCCTCGCGGCTTCATTCGGAACTTCTCCCCCCCCCGAAAATCCTCACCGTCATCACTTCTAAGACGTTTCGAGGAGCGCGTGTCTGCCATAGAAGGAGGGGTTGGAAGGGAAGGAAGATGATTTTTAGCATAAATTTCGCCCCATTTCCCTTTCCCTCGAGTGCTCCGTGGTTGTTGGAGTGGAGAGAATATATACCGATTCTCCTTTCTCTCTCGTTTCACTCCTTCCTTCACCGTGGAGCCGTTATCGTGTTATTAAAATCCCCGGCCCATGATTCCGTCCGTTCCCTTTGGTGTGGAATGAGATGATGGTGCTGAGGTGCAAAGTTATGAGAATGGGTGAGGGGTGTGAGGAGACGGTTTGGTTACGTCTGGAGTTGAAGGTGGGGTCGGCTGAAGACGTTCTCGAGGGATGGCTTGTGCTGTTACTTTTGATGACAGATTGGTTTTCATTGTGGGATTTTAGAAATGGTGCAGGGGTATTTTTGGCCAGGAAGAATTGAGACACTAAGAGGAGAGTGACCTTTGTGAAAGAGGTCTTGACGTCGCGAAGAATGTACATCTCGAATCCAAAACGAACACGGAAAGAATAGTTAAGGTAGTTTGAGCGAAAAATCATTTTACCTAGAAATCAATGAATTTAGTCTCATTTTAGAGAAAAATATATCACCCTTCCATTGACACCATAAACTTAACCCCTTACCACATTAATTTCCGAGATATTCACCGGAAAATACCAGCCCTTTTACATGGGAAATGGTACGTGTATGCACTCCAGGTAGACCTTATAACAAAAATTAGGCATTTCCTCCACTTAGATCTCGTCAAAAAATCAACAGTGTGTAGTTTGTGCGTTTTCTCAACAATTTTGAAAATGAATTATATTGTCACCGCAGTAAATTCTTCGGGATCACAAAAAGCCTTCCGTTTTAATGGAGTTTCAAACGTTCCGCGTGAAAGAAATGAATCAAGTTAAAGATTAATTTAGATATTTTTATTTAATTACTTAGAATTATTGTCAACCAAACTACATTATTGGACCATTAATAATGCAATATTTAATTCATGTATCCCACAGCTGGTGAAATTAAAACGTATAATTTGAATATGGTCTCTATTATGACTAGGGATCTATCTCGCTCGTACAACCTTAAGCGAAGAGTTTGAAGTAACGCTCTGCTTTATACTGTTCAAAAATCTGTGCCTCGACAGGGAAGAAAATGAAAATGGATCGTAAGAATTTAGGGTACATGTTTGGAGTTGTGCCGTGAATTTACCATCGGTAGAAAGAAGAAAATTGTTCGAACTACTAGAAAAGGTAAAAGTGGTAAAAAATATGGAAGGTGGTATGTACGTGCCCAGCTCCTATACAATTCTGTTACTACTGCGTCTTTTTTTTCGGCATGTGAGAAGCGGGACTTCTCCAATTTTTTTTTCTGTGAATTTCAATGGCTCAAATATTTTCTGTCCTATCATGCCGTATGATCTATTTAATCTATTCCTAATTAGTATCACGCTTTCAAATACGGGAAGGGCTCAGAGCAGTTCCCTCTCCTATAGTGAAGCAATGCGAATATTTTGGTCTACATATCCTCCTGGGAAACCACTGGTGGAACTGGAAAAGGACGTGTACCATCATGGGTCTATGTCCTTTTCCCTTTATGGAGGAGTTCCTTATATCGTAATAAGCTCTTCCTCAAGCAATCAAACTGAGCCTCATGTTAGAACTGATTGAAAGAAATTTATTTTTTTTTTCGTTTACGGATCATAATGGAGTATCTCGGGTTCACGTTTCATTGTTCTTTGCTGAAATAGTTAAGAATATATTACCACAGTGTAGTAAAATGTCCACCAAGGCTATTCTATCATATCTCCCCTCTCATAGACTCACAGCAGACTTAAAATTTATTTGTAATATTATAAATTCCATCATCAACTGCCCTGAATTGCTCTCCTTTATCAATTTAAAAGTTCCATCCCGCCTCATACTTTACTCCACATATGCATTCCCAGACTTTCGATAACTAAACGTTCTCTTTTCTTCCGCCTCTCCTCCCCATTGAATTCCCTCCCTTCTCACATCGATCCTTTTGCACTTTCATCCAAATCCTATATAAGCCTATCTCTTTCGCTTTTCTTATTTTTCACTTAAATAGTTATTCCCCTATTTTTTTACATGTATATTCCCAAACTTTCTGCTTGTAACCTGTTGATAAGTTTGCTTGTATTTGTCCTAAGTTTGTGTATTGTTACATGGCCACTATAAAATGGCACCATAGCTATATGTGGTTTTCTTTCTTTAAATAAATAAATTAATTGTTACCACTCTTCTCGCGTCCCGAGGAAAGAAAGAAAGAGCATAACCATTTATTCACATTCCTATGTCGGTAAGAGAGTGACTATTTTTTCGCTTTTTGTAAAATGCACGCTCTGAAACGCACGAAAATACGTACGAGTGCAGTCAAATTCGCGATTTCATTGCCGCGAAGTCGTGAATGAAATGAATGAATGGATTGCTGGCTTCCACTTGGATTCTCATTCACAAAAACTGTGCTTTTGTTCTGTCTTTTGAGTTGGAGCAAGTTGTGATAAGTCCAAGAGAGCGGGGGTTTGAGCTGCAAAGGAGAGAGCTGAAGGGGGATCGGGTTGGAGTGGTAGCTAGAGTACTGGCTAACCATAAGGGCGGTCAGGGTTCAAACCCCTGCAGTGGAGGATGTTTTTCAGAGGAAACCCGATCCCTACTTCAGTGTCTTGTGGAGGGCATTTCAAGTACAAGTACTCCGTCTGTCGGATGAGACGTTAACCCGTGGTCCCCTTGGCGCCTTTCGTTAAGAGCAGGCTAATGCCGACGCCGGGTTTCTATCCACCCTTCCTCTCTTACTTATCCACTATGGCGCAAATGACCATAGCTGTCGGTCACCTCCCCAAAAATCCAATACAATGCGAGAGAGCTGAAGGAAGAACCTTGTGGCCTCTGAAACCACTAATCTCCACAAAATGCAAACTGCAAAGAGGAATCCATCTCTCTCTAGCTCGAGACCAGAGGACGCGTTTCAACGCGGTTACCTTTATCCCTCCAAATAATTCCCGCGAAGTGCCCTGCTTCGTCGTTTTGCGTTTATTTGATGCAAAAGGTAAAAAAAATGCTGCTGTTCTGTCGACCGCTGGCTGAATTGAGGTGTCCTTCTAATGGGACTCACCGCATTGGCCGCTGCCAATTATTTCGATCGGCGATTTGCTTAGTGATATTGATTGATGTGAAGACCATCGATCGTTATTGCTCTTGATAGGTAATTATCAGTGCCGTATTACTCTCCCAGACTGCACATGACATTTTCAGCCGCTTTGCTTTCGCACACCATCGTAATATCTAATACGAAATACCTATTCGGAGATGTATCCGTTTCATTTGAATGAGAAAAAAACCAAACATTTTCAAGCCGCTATTGTTGATGATATTTTCTAAAATAATAACGAAACGATAGGCTTAGAAAGCACTCTAGGAAGACATCAGGAAAATGGTTCTTTTTTAATGAACTGAGCACGATCATTACAAATACGTCTCATGCAGAGTAATGGTGAGGTCAGCTTAAATTGCAAAGATAGTAACATCATAGTCAACCCTGGTTGGAATAATTCCAGTTGTCCGTTATCCATGTAAGTTTAACAAGTTCATGCATTCGCTTCTACACAGTAATATGCTGATGGGAAAAAAAAGCGCGGAAAATGTTTAGACAGGAAATTAATCCCATCAGAACATTAAAAAGGGGTCACAAAAGGGGATGGAGCACGAAATAAGGTGAAAAAATGAGCAGAAGCGAGTCACAGGAGGGAGAAAGTTAGCCTTGCGCTAAAAAAGGAAGATTCATTGACGAAGAATCGGCAGGTGGAAAGTGAGGTGCTGCAGATGGGACTTGATGCGTACATATTATATTCATTACACAGCAAACTCTAATAGATAAGGTAAGAAGTGTTTTATCTGTAGCAGTGAAAATTATCGATTGGATGAACTCGCCTCTACAAATAATATGATCAATGGAAATTGATACATATAAAACAATACTTATGAGCGAACTCCAAATTTAAATCTGAAGTTGTCGAGATTTCTTTTCTGTTAAATCAACAATAGTGGATATGAACAATTGGAGAAGTTGACAAATCTAGGCACGATTTCTCTAGCCTTCATTTCCTGCTTTATTTTAACAGAACCACGGAAATGCACCCGAAAATGAATGAAAGGTCATTAAAAATCTTTTTTTCTTTTTCCGCATGAATTAAAATGGCTGGTTGCCTCAAAGGCCCTATCGAGCACGATCCTTTAGACTCGAAAGAGGCAAGGTCGGATAGATAAACGTACACAAAGGGAAAAGGAAAGCTTTGTTTTGGTGCCCAAAATTTATTTCGGTACAACTAGTTTCGGTACATCAGTGTCATCATCAGATACAAAAATTATGTACCGTTCCGAATAGTGGCTGGCGGAAAGTGGGAGGGGAAACTGCGGGGAGGTAAAGGGGGGGGGAGGGAGTAAGGGAAGTAGGGCGAAGACCCTCCTGCCCTCCCTCCCTGGGAAGAGCGGACATGCAAGCAGAAAGTGTAACATGCTTGTTTTTGTTTTTCCTGCTATTTTTAACTGATTCTGTTTTGGTGAACCCAATGCGAAGGCCTTAAGTTTTTTTCGTGTTATAATAAATGGATGAGAGTCAAATAACAAAGCAGATATATAAGAGTGAAATGAATGGTGCGAGAGGTAGAGGTAGGCCGAGAAAATTGTGGTTGAATGTAGTTGAGGAAATTCTAAGGAGGAGGAATATACGGAGTCTTAAAAACAGGAGGGCATGTATGAAGCAGTGTATGGGGGTAAATGAGGCAAAAGAGTTTTGCAAGTATGGAGGAAATTCTTGAAGCAGAGTTAGGTGTACACATATGTATTTATGTGTGAAACTTAGTGACTCTGCCGACCTCGGAAGGGAACGGCGTGATTGGTATGTATGTGTATGTTTATCCTAAGATGGGGGGTTACACGGGGTTTGGTTGCCTTGGTGTAGATCAGCTTTGAGGGTTATTACAGATTAAGATAGAGGTGGGGTATCGAAGGTGGGAAGGTGGGTGAGCGTCTCCAATTGTTTGTTTCAACACATACATTAACTTCAATAAGCTAGAGAGACTCATATAGTCTATCTCATGAGCTAACATCGCGTCCATGAAATAGCTGGTGTGTCAATGCATGCTAGATAACGTGAAAAACATACTATTAACCCCCTCGTACTACGGCAGATTAGATCGCGCCAATAAAATTGGAGAGCTAGATTGTAGAACCGATAGGTATAAATGTCTTTTTTTTCCGCGTACTGTTCGGGACCATTACAGCTGTGATCGTCGTCATGAATAGGGTAAGTAGTGACATTAGCTAGATTGTAGATCTCTTTTTTTATATATTTTACGTTCTTATTTATGCATGATGTAAATATTGATGTTCTTATTTATGCATGAGATTTTGAATCTGTAGTAGTAGTCTTTGTACCCTTTGCATGTTGGAACGATTGACGATAGAATGTTTCTTGGTTATTAGATTTTTAATTGGCGCTTTGCATGTGTGGTACGCTGGGTTCAATATAATTTCGGTGTTCTACCGTATCATTCATGCATGCCTGGTGTGGAAGCACCCCCTGCCACACACCCTTTGGGTGGCTTGCAGGGTATGACGTAGATGTAGATGTAGATGTAGATGTAAGAAGTCTCCTATCCAGCCTACTATGTTACTGTCTATCCCGTATGATACTAACTTCGCGAGTAACTTACAGTGGGGAACCTTGTCAAACACTTTTCTATAGTCAAGAATCGCTGCGTCTACCTGTACGTTACCTTCTCCGGAAACTAATATATCGTGAACAAAAAGACCTAATTGAGTTTCGAAAGACCGTCCCTTTCTGAACTCATGCTTGTTTGTTATCAATAAATCCTGGCTGTTGAGGTGTCCCATTATTGATGTAACTATTATGTGCTCTATAATTTTACATGATAGTGACGTTAATGATATTGGTCTATAATTACATGGTTGTTCCCTATCTCCGCTTTTATAAATTGGGGTCACGTTTGCTACCTTCCAGTTCTTGGGAACCACGTGTTCTTTGAGGGATTTGTTAAATATTACTTTAAGATACGGTGCCATTTCGAGACCTAATTCTTTGTAAACACGAGCTGGAATTTCATGAGGATCTGAGGACTTGTTCGGGCTAATGTTGTTTAATAAGGATTCGATTCCGCTACTAGCAGTGAATGGCTCAAATAAATCGCCTTCGATTAACCACCCGTGCCACAAACCCTAGCGGTGGCTTGCACGGTATTTCGTAGATGTCGTAGATATGTTAGTATTGTATTTTAACCGCGTCTAACAGAATCCAATATAAGACTATGCATCTACATCTACGTAATACCCTGCAATCTACCACGAGGGTGTGTGGCAGGGGGTGAAGATCACCAAACATGCATTATTGACATGCAACTAGGACATTTAATGAAGGTATGCTAGATAATAGGGTCACATGGTTAGTATCTACATAATAAGAAAGGGATTATTGGTTGTTATTACATGCATCATGCACTACAGACTACTCTAACTATATTTCACCTACCTATCCCTTTGCTACGCTGCCTATTGTTCTCTCTTATAGTACGCGGGAAAAATGACATTTTAAATCTATCGGTACGACAATCTATCTCTCTAACCTTGTTAATATGATCAAACCTAGCATAATACGCAGGGGTTCTCAACATATATCTAACGTCATCTGTGAACAAATCGGTTTCGAATTTACTTAAAGGTTTAACCTATATTTTAACCTGCGTTCTGATAGTAATTCCCATCCTAGTTCTTCTATTAAACTCTTAACACTTATACAATTATCATAACGGCCTTTAGCAAACCTAGCGGATCTCCTTTGCACGCGCTCTAATTCTTTTATCATAACTTCCTCGTACGGATCCTATATACTATAAGATATAAAGAAAAACCTACAAAGCAAAGCTGTGCGCTTCTTTTAAAACTGTTACCAGCAAACATTTAGTGTATCATAGCTTTTAGAGGGATTAGGTTGGAGGCCGACAGAGACTCGGAAGCTACACGCCAGGCTTAGTTTGCTTGAGAAAGTCTGAATTATTGTGTTTAAGAGTGTTTCCCATTATATTGTTTTGACGCCGCACGACATCTTCAGGTCTGGCGGAAGCGATGAAATAAGAGAGATAAATGGTCGAACAGAGGGGTACAAAAATTCGTTCTCTCCACGAGCAGTAAGAGATACATAATAACTGAGCTCCATTCAAAAACACCCCCTTGATACACTTCGCCTCCCAAAAGCTTATCATTTACGCCTTCACAAGACTGGTGTCCCTCCGTCCCGCCTATGCGGAGATCCACTAGGGAGTAAGTTGACGTCAGCACGTGCAGTCATCGCTCAAGGCAACGTCGCCTACGCTCGCTCGTGATCCTTTCACTTCTGTCGCAAACAAATATGTTCGCATCCCACGCTCGGGACGCGTGCATGTGTACTCGTCTTGAGTAAAACGCGTTGTCAAATCTACACCTAGCTCAGCGGCGTTTGACTCCTTCTGTTTGGGTGTTTCTGCTCGCGGAGGTTGCAGCTGTTTGACGGTTGAAGGCATTTGCTTGCTGGGCGATTCGAAGCGCAGGCGATCTGAAGTGAACCCTCGGAGTAGTGATGAAGGACAGGCACACCATTTCACTCTTACGTCTGGTTCCCTCGTGGCAGTCTCATGCGATTATTTGCCGGAGTCAGGCAGGCATTTGAGTTTTATTGAAGACCTGGTTACATTGTGCACGAATCCGTCTGTGTTAGGATATTGTGGCAGTCCGAGTGATCCTCATAGTTTACTTGAACTAACGCGTATTTTAAACGTTTGCATCAGGATTAACGACGCGAGAGTTTCGGTATTACAGATTAACCATTTGCAACGGCGTCCGCTATGGAGAGCAGTTTTGCACTTTTCTTTCTGTGTCGACGCAATGATCATCAACGCATTGGATCAGAAGAAAGCAGTTGAAACGCCGAAGAAAAGGCTGAAATGACCACCCTATATCTCCCAGTGGATTACAAGTAAGTGAATTCCTGTTTTTTACTGTTCGCGAGTGGATGATTTCTGATTTTACTTGGTTAGTGCTCATGATTTGTCATTGGGGTTGGCGTTAGTGGGCTTAATGTTTAGTCTTGTGCGTTGGCTTATAGCTCTCTCAAAAATTCGTGGCACTGCTCAGTAGATGACTCTGAAACATGAGCCACTTAACTTTTAAAATCCTACCGATTGAAGGAGGAAGGTTGGTTAGCATGGAAAGTTAGTGAACTTCTTGCTGTCTCGTGATGAAATCTCAACATATGTCCCTTGCTAAAGCCATAGCGATGGGTGATTTTAATTACTCGCCTTTCGAATGTGTGGGCTTCGTCCCTTTTTCGCGAAGGAGTCTGGTTCCCTTGCCTCATTCCCTCTCGTTGCCCACCCCTCTGTATTTTCCCTTCACCCCTCCACTTCTACCTCCCCTACTTGCCGTGCAGGTGTTCGCCAGGAACTTTTGGGGGAGATGTAGCTCAGATTGTGAGGCGGGGTAGGAGGGACCGAGTTGGTCTTTCGCATTTGTCGGAAGTTTTTCGACGTGGGTAGTGAAATTTCTGTTATTTTGCTCGGGTCTGAATCAGCTCACCGGGTTTATTGAATTATAATTCACGTAAACGTTTTCCATTAATTGATGCCAACTTGGTTGTAGTTACACTAGTTACCCTCTAAGTTATAGATAATGACTGAATTGTAAATATCATATGACTTCCGAACTTAGTGAGTTGAGGTATATCTATTAAGCTTGATATAGTAATAGTTATTTCTATTTATAGTCTTCATTTAGTGCTGTTATTTAAAAATTTAACGAAGACTCAAGTCGCCGACTATCATGGCGATTTGACCTGCCTATTTCAGGGGTCCAAATTTCTGCCATTGTTTATTACGTCATAATAATTTATATTGACCAAAACACCGAATGATCTTAATGACAAATCTATTTAATTAGGATAGATGTGGCGTTTTGTATCAAATTGGAGATAGTATCGTGAATCCATACCCTGCTGAAGAGGAATTGCCGTTCTCAAATCAATCCCTTTCCTCATGGATATTGATTTGTCGAATAATTCGTTGGTAAAAAAATATTGCTTTCGAAAAAGAATTTTTATGTACAGGGTTTTTTTGGTCTTAGTTTCAATAAGAGCTATGTACCTGAGCAATAATACGTCGAAATTTGCATGTATTACTACTCTTCCTCTTTACTAACCTGCGAACGGTCTAAGTAGTGTGTGGCAGGTGTCGTTTTAGCTTCATAAAAAAGGAGGGAATAGTTCAGGGAAAGATCGGAATAGATCTGAATCCAGTAGAGTGCTAATATTCCGCTGTTTTTATTGAACTCTCTAATGGTGCGTGGGGGTAATATATTTTGGTACCCATTGGCCAAGAAGTGTCTCACCCATGATTTCTTTCCATCTGTTAGTTCTGAAGATGCAGTGTGGGGTTTAAATATGAACATGTACTAGAAGAAAACTCTAGGGATTTTCGATCTTGTCAATTGTGGAAATTCAGTCCAATACACCGGCCCCCAGGTCAGCTGGAGTGGGTCATGCGGAGTATGACGATCATTTCAGGACGATTGGAGCTACATAACCACGACAGCGTTGTGTATTTTAAACGCTTAGTTAAAGCATTATTGTTAAATTTTGTTTGTCAGCAGGCTATAATTATCTTTTAAAAGTATGCAGAGCATGAAAAATCACTAAGGCTTATAAAGTACTCAATCTATTGATATTTTCTTTCAAGAATAGCTTTGATCTGTTAAGGTTTCTTATTATTCCTAATTGTGTTCCGCTTAGTCGAAAGTGTTTTTTAAAGAAATTTAAAGTCCGGTATTTTATTAAGAGCTCACTCTATTTTTTAAGACTGATAATTGAATAAAAATGCAAGGAAAATGTTGATGAATTATAAAATTTAACCCTCATCATTATGGCTTCTCTGAATTTCACTTCTTTTTTAACTCAGTAGATCTTTCACTCAATCACGCTTGAAAAATCCATTATGCTTTACATCCATTTCGTAAATTACCAAAAACTGTGTCTTAAAATGAACAATAATACTTTTGCCTAACCATCTTTAGAGCCTATGATTGGTGTTACGCTTGTCCACCTCTTATTCAGGGCATCGCCAACATTAGTTTTCCCCATGTTTTCATGTTTTTTCTTCGATTTTTGCGTTTCCCCTGTGTAGCACCTCATTGAGCTTCCTCTTTTTCCTCCTCTCCGCATTGATTTTCGTCATTGAGGAATATTATCAAAGTAAGGATCAATTCTTACTCCATCATACAAATTTATTCTCATGAAAGTTTTGGGAAATAAATCTCAAGTCAAATTGAAAAGATACTTTGCGCGTGAATTTTTCCTCTTCTCCGTCCATATACATCTTGGATAATGAAACGCAGGGTTTGAATTAATGCTTCACTGAGGCATTTTATTCGCTGAGACTACCGGAAAACTTACAGTAATATTAATTCCAATGTTTATTTATTTGATATATAACGCTTGGAAGGTGATTTGATATTTATAATTCTGTGAGGGCTGCATTCAAACGTCCACTTAATTCACCAGTAAAGATTCAGACGTAATATTTTTGAAATTTGAAATGAAAAATTGCTCAAAATTCCACGGCAAAAATGTCTACTTAGTAATACCCTGCGAACCACCTTAAGGGAGTGTGGCAGGGAGTAAGTTATCACCAATATTCATAACACTTTACCTCAATGAACTTAATATATATGCGACTAGTAATTATTTAGTAAAAGCCAGTTAAAAATTTTTCAATAGTTGAAGTTTCCAAAATCCCTACACTTTAAGCATGCTAAGTAAGACTTTTTTTATGAGTCCTTTTCACCGAGAAATTCATATTTTCATATACAGAGAAATGAGAGATATACCGCCAACGTGCATGGTGTGCTGTTATTACTATGTAGCAAACAAGGATACTATAATAAGGGAATACATCAACGAGCTACACTACCTTCCCACAAACCTAGTCTCATTGGCTGCTGTTACAGTTTCTTATTCTTCTCGTTTTTTTAAATTTTCCGTTCTGTAGTCTCCTCCAATGATATTTTACACCAGTTTTTTTGCAACTCTTGTGGTAAGCAGGGTAAGCAGTAATAAGATGATTCTTACCTTATATGCGGGCCACACCATTGGGCCATTACACATATGTTGATCGGGGAGGTTGATTTGGGGTGAAAGGAGACATTAGGGCGTGATGCCGAGACGATGGAGTGAGCTAAAGATCGGCGCGCCGGTAACTGGGTCTCCCCTCCCTAAAAAAAACCAACCCAGTAGTAGTCTTGGAAAAATTTAGGCTAAGAGAGCTCCAATATAATCAAGGTGCTTTTAAAAATGGGTATTGAATGTCCAAGGAATAATTTCACTCTACTATATATATATTCACATCTACTAGTCCATTCAAATCCGTGATTGGCTTTCACATCCTGGGATAGTTGGAGGCGATTCCCATTACCATTTCTCAACAGTATTTTCAACGTGACCCCATCACGTTCGCTACTCTTCATTTGGCTCATACCCTTTTAACTACCTTCCAGGAGCAAAATTAGAATCTCCTACTAGTCTAGAAGTGATTGGAAAGTATGACTGGTGAGGAAAGGAAAATTTTGGGTGGGTTGAATAAGTGGCTAAAAATTGAAAAGGCGATAGATTAATAAAGCCCATGGAAGAAGAGAGAGTGTTGGGGTAAGGGGAGAGGAGAAGGAAAGAGAATAGGTTTCATGGACGAAATTAGGAGAGGCAGGACGAATAATAAGATGAGAATGGAAATATTATTGGTAGATCAGCCCCTGAACTTGTAATAGTCTATGGAAAGTTTTACTCGCTCCCACATAAACCTATTTGAACCATTAGAGTACTTTGATGATAATTCAAACAGGACAGTGTCGTGACATACTGCTTGTGTCTGCCATCATCCTAAACCTAGTCTCTTTATACTCGCTACGCTTCTTCAAGATGCCCAAAATTTCCACTTTCCTCACCCTCTTCCTCTCCTCTCAACATTTTCTACAGCAGACCATTGACTCTCATTGCACCACCCAGCCATTTCTTCTGCCTCCTTAAACCCTCCCTCGGACCCATTAAACTCTTCTTCTCCCCTCTATTTGGAAAACTTCATTCATTCTCTTCCTAACCAAGATGACACGAAGGATAACATTTTAAACCGGAAATTTATCCCTTGAAATGAGAGAAACGATAAAAGGAGAGAAATACACCGCCAAACTGATAAGTATGTACTAATTGATGCTCTCTCCGCATATTTTTTCAAACTAATGTATTACTTAGTATGAATATCTTCCACCAATTTTACCAAATCCCTTTGGAAGTAAAATCAAAATGAAAACTTTATTAAAGAACAGCCGAGCTTTGATCCTAGAGTTAGCTCATGCACATTGATTTCCTTAGAAAACGAAAGTCAAGCCTGTAGAGGCTGTGTTAACGCAACTCCAGTCGTGATGGAACAGTACACAATCCTCACTTGAATCAGATAAGGTGGATGGCCTGCGTGCGGTTCTCACCCGTATCGAGATTATGGGAGGAATATGGGACAAAAAACATTTTCCTGTCCTCTACTATTTCTGGTAGCCCCGTTTACTGGGGCAAGAAGGGGCCTCGATTCAACCATGGTCATTCAAACACGTTCTTCTTCATCGTTCAATTGTCCCAAGTTATCACTCCTATCCTTGGCCCCGGTGGCGGCGGGGTAGCGTCCCCGCCTGCTAACCCGAGGGTCGCGGGTTCGAGTCCCGCCTGGGTAGAAAATTATCTGCCCAGTACATGGGTGTTTGTGAAATGAGTTATATGGAAGAGAGGACTGTATTGGCCTAATATCGCTCAAATAAATAAAGACGACATTATTATTATTATTATTATTATTATTATTATTATTATTATTATTATTATTATTATTATTATTATTATTATTATTATTATTATTATTATTATTATTATTATTATTATTATTATTATTATTATTATTATTATTATTATTATTATTATTATTATTATTATTATTATTATTATTATTATTATTATTATTATTATTATTATTATTATTATTATTATTATTATTATTATTATTATTATTATTATTATTATTATTATTATTATTATTATTATTATTATTATTATTATTATTATTATTATTATTATTATTATTATTATTATTATTATTATTATTATTATTATTATTATTATTATTATTATTATTATTATTATTATTATTATTATTATTATTATTATTATTATTATTATTATTATTATTATTATTATTATTATTATTATTATTATTATTATTATTATTATTATTATTATTATTATTATTATTATTATTATTATTATTATTATTATTATTATTATTATTATTATTATTATTATTATTATTATTATTATTATTATTATTATTATTATTATTATTATTATTATTATTATTATTATTATTATTATTATTATTATTATTATTATTATTATTATTATTATTATTATTATTATTATTATTATTATTATTATTATTATTATTATTATTATTATTATTATTATTATTATTATTATTATTATTATTATTATTATTATTATTATTATTATTATTATTATTATTATTATTATTATTATTATTATTATTATTATTATTATTATTATTATTATTATTATTATTATTATTATTATTATTATTATTATTATTATTATTATTATTATTATTATTATTATTATTATTATTATTATTATTATTATTATTATTATTATTATTATTATTATTATTATTATTATTATTATTATTATTATTATTATTATTATTATTATTATTATTATTATTATTATTATTATTATTATTATTATTATTATTATTATTATTATTATTATTATTATTATTATTATTATTATTATTATTATTATTATTATTATTATTATTATTATTATTATTATTATTATTATTATTATTATTATTATTATTATTATTATTATTATTATTATTATTATTATTATTATTATTATTATTATTATTATTATTATTATTATTATTATTATTATTATTATTATTATTATTATTATTATTATTATTATTATTATTATTATTATTATTATTATTATTATTATTATTATTATTATTATTATTATTATTATTATTATTATTATTATTATTATTATTATTATTATTATTATTATTATTATTATTATTATTATTATTATTATTATTATTATTATTATTATTATTATTATTATTATTATTATTATTATTATTATTATTATTATTATTATTATTATTATTATTATTATTATTATTATTATTATTATTATTATTATTATTATTATTATTATTATTATTATTATTATTATTATTATTATTATTATTATTATTATTATTATTATTATTATTATTATTATTATTATTATTATTATTATTATTATTATTATTATTATTATTATTATTATTATTATTATTATTATTATTATTATTATTATTATTATTATTATTATTATTATTATTATTATTATTATTATTATTATTATTATTATTATTATTATTATTATTATTATTATTATTATTATTATTATTATTATTATTATTATTATTATTATTATTATTATTATTATTATTATTATTATTATTATTATTATTATTATTATTATTATTATTATTATTATTATTATTATTATTATTATTATTATTATTATTATTATTATTATTATTATTATTATTATTATTATTATTATTATTATTATTATTATTATTATTATTATTATTATTATTATTATTATTATTATTATTATTATTATTATTATTATTATTATTATTATTATTATTATTATTATTATTATTATTATTATTATTATTATTATTATTATTATTATTATTATTATTATTATTATTATTATTATTATTATTATTATTATTATTTAACTGCCACAGAGCGCCAACAGAGTGTTAGTTTTCTGCATATATACAACTGGTGTGACAGAGCTCGCCCAAGGATACCCCCTAATGATTGTAAATACGTAATACTTTACGTATAAGGTCAGTTTATTCGGGTTTTTCCCGCGTTGATTCATATTCACGGGCAACAGTTTCGCTAACGTTACAGCTAGCGTCGTCAGGTCCTGAATGAGCTGCAGAGATTCATGTTCCTTTATATATACCTAACGCTCCAGCTAGTCAGGCGCACGTTGATTGGCCGGCTGGACTTTTGAATTCAATTGTTGGAAAAGACGTTTGAGCGTTGAGGATAGAGGAGTATGTAAATGATGAATTGTAAATCATGATGTTGGAGATGATGTTGCCATTTTTCAGACCTTTGGTGATGTTCGTTCATCGTCATTCGTTGTGCTTTCTATTCTCGGCCAACCTCAGACTATCCATAGAAAACTCATCCTCGCTGTCTTCGAGGTCATTAGGCCAGATTTCTTAGGTGATAAGCATTTGATAACCCATAGAAATGTGTACATGGATATAAATTTATATTGTTTTGAGTGATTTAGCTCCTTTTGTGTTGTTGCTTTTACTGCACGAAGAGTTTCGTTTCCATTTCCAAATCTACAAAATATAATATTTCATATTTATTAAGAATTTATCACGTTCTGGGTGATATCTCACAGTATTCTATTAATTCCTTTAACTATGATTGTCTCGTCACCTCCCTTTACTCACAGAGAAACTTAACAGCTTAACAGTGTATTTATAATTTTTTATGAAAAATTTCGACTTTTTTCCTTGTTATTTAAAATCAATCCTCTATCACCCTGAGTGACCTAGAGGTAACACATAGGAGTTTTTATTTTTGTCTCCAATTAGGTTTCTTTACGCCTATTTGCCTTTGCGACATAATTTTTACATCTTGGCAACTCAAATATCTCTTATGCGTAAGCTTTAGTTCCTGATTCTCCCACGAGTGGGGTAACATGTGAATTGACTGCACATGGTGGACGAAAAAAATCGGTGTAAAGAGGGTTTATTAAGTTTCAAATGAAATATAAGCGCATTTGTTTTTGTAAACAAGGGGTAGGTAGTATTGGTAACCAGTGCCCCATTTTTTTAGAACATGATCAGATAAAAAATCAAACCATTCGAATAGCAAAGGGTGATAATTCAGACTCCAGTCGTGCTGTGTGGTTCGAGACCACAATTTTAATCGCCAGCACGAGAACGATAAACTCCCCTGGTTTGACCGCACATGAATAGTTAATCTCGAAATTGAATGTCGGGGTAAACAGAGTGACGGAAGTTTTTGTGTGGATGCCATAACTTTCCCTCTCGGCCCCCGGGGGCGGCTAGGTGGTATGAGGGGCCTCGGACGGAGGAGACTGAAACCGGAATGATTTTGCCTAAATTTGTGGCACCCCGTCGTGGCGGATGGAGGCGCGGCAACGAGAGGTGAGGGTGTGGGAGATTGGGATGTCGTGCAAAAAGGGACTGCATTAAAAAAGAAGCAGCACAAAAGGAAACTCTTTTTTTCTATTTGACGTTGGACGAAGACGGGGAAATTGGCCCTCTCTCTCCGAGGTCTGGGCGAGGAGGAGGAAGTTGGGAGGAGGGTTAGGAGGAATACGGAGGGGCGATTGCGGGAGGTAATATCCTAGGGGAGGGGGGACCGGAGGAGGGGAGAGGTGGGATACAGTTGCTATGGCAAAGTGGGAACGCCCATTTCAGAGGAATGCCCATCGTCTCTCCATTTGCCCTCCGAATGTTTGCATGTATGCTGTGGAAAAAAATGGATTTTAAATCAAATAAGAACCGTGTAACTGTTTGTCAGCCTTTATTATGCATATACATGGCTCTTTTATGAGGGAATGCTTTTTTAAATCAACTTTGTTTTTATGAAATAGTGTGCTTACGTTCAATCCTGTGAATGAACTTTCAAAATAACCTAGAGATATCCAACAAGAGACCTTCGATGGGAAAAGCAGATTACTTGTCAGTCAATCCAACAGCGTGTTGGTACGGAGGATTCCGCGGTTATTTAATGACCGTATTCTCTTCGGGTTTTTGCCGCGTCGCTCCATTTCGAGGTCCAGGTCGAGGGACATGACGAAGCCAGCTGGAGGGCAGGCGAAACTGTTGTTCCCCAAAAGTGTATCGACGCGGCAAAAACCCGAGGAGAATACGGTAATCCAACAGCGTGTTAACACTTCTTCTCAAGAGTTACCACTCATATACATCAGCATCTATATATACACAATATTAATTTTTATATATTTATATTTTACTATTTAAATCTGCATTGAATACCTACCCCATTTTTGCTGAGAAAACTCACTTATCTCACGTGTCAATTTAAAAAATCGGGTCGATTACAAAAAACAATTAAATTTCCTTTTCTGCGAAACTGAATCATGCCTATTATCGTACCTAATTTCAAGATACTTAGAACATGTATTGTGTAGGATATTTCCTCCAATTTATTTTAATCGTTTTCTGAAAAATTAAACTAGGAAGATCGAGCCTTCTCCTCTGATGGACCTACTAATATAGAAACAGCAGGAGAAAACAGCCGAATTTAAAGAGCGTGAGAAAAGAAAAATGCATAAATCGGAAGATAATTGGCGCAGCTTGTGATGTGAAGGTCGAGATAAACGTGAAACAGAAATGTGAAATTTTCTTTAGAATGAGTGCAATAAGACTGAAATAGAAAGGTCAAATATGTATACATAAATATACTGTAATACTATCTCATAGCAGTAAGCGTGTAGAGCACAATTATAGCGGTGATTGGAGCCATAATTAAGCTGCGAGCAAAAACTTTCTGGAGGGTAGGATTGAAGTTTTTTTTTAAAAGATGACTACATATCCCTGAAGGATGATTCCCGCTACTAATGTTTATGGTTTAAAATTCACTCGAGGAAAAAAGCCCCGATTTCCTAAATAATCTTGCAAGGGTATTAGGGAAAAAAAATCCTCATTCCCAGTGGTGGAATACTTGGAATGAAACCCTCAAATTAGCCCTCAAGAAGATTTTAAGCTGAAAGCAAGGAGGAGGAAATGAAAGAAAGTCGGATTGCCTCGAGGATGGGGGAAGAGAGAAGAATGCGAGATAAGAATGCAGATGTTTGTGGAATAAAAACTAAAGCCGTGAGAGAAAATTAAGGGATGAGACGCGAGAGAGGGGGAAACGGTCGGAGGGTGGACGGGGGGCTGGGAGTAGGGGAGGCAAGAGGGGTGGGGGATATGGGGAGGAAAGGAGAAGTAGTAGAGGTGGGAGGGGTAGGGGGCTTTTGACGTTCCTGTCCGAAAATGAAAAGGCTCTGCTCCTCCTTGTGGCCTGGGGATGAAAGGAGCCGTCGAGGCGAGCCGAAGAAGATTAAGACGGTGCGAGGACGAATCGCGGATGGAATGAGAATGGAGGGGGTGGGGGAGGAAGTAGGCGGGTCGAAGGGAGGGTTGGGAAATTGTCCCAGGACAGGGAAATAAGAGGGCGCGGGGTGGTCCGAGGGGAATTTAAATTTGATCGACCAGTAAACTGATTCCGTGAGAGAAAGAGCTCTTCTAAACCTTCTGTTCATGATTGTTAAAGACGACTCGAGTGCTTAAGGTAGTCCGAGCGAGATAGTTCCATAGTCATAATAGAGACCATATTCGAATTATACGTTTTAATTTCGACAGCTGTAGGACACATCAATAAAATATTGCACTATTTATGGTACAATAATATAGTTTTATATGACAGAAATGAAAAGTAATTAAATGAAAATATCTACATAAGTCTTTAATTTGAATTAATTTTTTCGCGCGGTGCGTTTGAAACTCCTTTAAAGCGGAAGGTTTTTTGTGATACCCAAGAACCTACTGCGGTGTTCATTTTCAAATATAGTTGAGAAAACATACAAACTACACGCCGTTCGTTTTTTTTATGACATCTAAGTGTTTTAAGTAACTCATTTTGTAAATAAAGTCCCTCTGGAGTGTATAAACGTACCATTACCCATGTAAAAGGGCTGGTATATATTAGCAAATATCTCCAAAAGTAATGTAGTATGGGGTTGAATTTTTGGTGTCATTAGAAGGGTGAGATGTTTTATTTTAAACGAGATCAAATTCATTGATTTCTAAGTAAAATGATATTTCGCTCAAACTATCTTAAGTGCAGTGTTATGTGTGCATCCTCCGCGTCCCGATTTGCGTATTTTTGTGAATTATCGCCTCTTGACAAGATTTCCCAGGTTTTCACTGTTTGTACAGTTGTCTTGGTTACATAAAATTTAATCAAGTGTTGTACATTGTATATTGGTGCTAATTCATCGCCAGCCACACACCCTTGAAGTGGTTTGCAAGTAACTGTGTTGATGTAGATGATTTTTTGAACGCAAAAATACCTTCACTAGGCGAGTGCACTTTTTGTGTGATGCTGATAAAGTTACACATATTGATTTAGAAGAGTAGTGGTTGATATTCAACATTTACACGTACTCCATGCTTCCCCGTGAGGAACCGATAGGTTAGTGTCCAGGGTTGTTGAGGTATCTGGCATTTAAAGGAAGAGTACACAGAGGAGAATTTCTTGAGGGGAAAGACAGAAGATAAATGTATTGTCTTGCTTTATACACGTGTAGAAACCTTTGATTTCTCCTATTCCGTCGATTTTGTTGGTCCTGCGAGTGTTTTTTGAGGGGAAAGACAAAAGATAAATGTATTGTTTTGCTTTATACACGTGTAGAAACCTTTGATTTCTCTTATGCCGTCATTTTGTTGGTCCTGCGGGTGTTTCGTAGGGATAAAATAATATTCAAGCTATTGTTTTGAACTTTAGTCATACGAATTTACATATTGAGCGTAGACTAGATTGTGACCAATAAGTCACCAATTACTCCCCACCAAGCCCTTCCTCATGGTATAGCCAGGCATTCTTTATGCTTTATGTAGTTTTCAACAATCTGCGCCGCTGTCTTTTTTATTTTTATGAGCTCGTGGTTTTATTATCACCGTCCTGGACATCTGATACTTGCAGCGTACACATGATTTGGCATGTTTGTGAGATAACACGTCTGTATCTCTTTATCGTCCGATTTCTTTCCTAATATTCGCCAGTTGAATCGCATTTCTAAAGGAAAGGAAAAATAAATTGGTGCGTTTGCGATTGATAAGTTCGCTTTTCTTTGTCCTTAAACGTTGAGTGCCTTTTGTTTTGCGGGGATCGCTAGATTTACTGGCTCCACCTGTACAAATTGAGCAAGCCTACTTCAACGAAGATTTTCACAATCTTTACTTCTCATTATGTTGGTCAGAATACCTTATGAAATGAAGAAAGGTTGTCTTCGGTAAAATACATTGGGTCGAATTTAAAAATACTGTCTCCTGCTCTTCTTACCATGACACATGTATAATATAGGAAAGTGATCACAATAGTCTCAAAGAGTAATAGGAGGTAGACACAATGACCAATTTCTTTTTTTTAAAGTTGTGTAGCTTTATTTCGAGGGCATGTGATATGCAAATTGTGAGCCATATGAGTTGGTTTATTTTTCCGTGCAAGGCTTAAAAACTACTGACCCTAATTAGGCATCGAATTACGCTAGGTTTGAAGGAATT
This sequence comes from Ceriagrion tenellum, assembly GCA_963169105.1. Taxonomy (NCBI): domain Eukaryota; kingdom Metazoa; phylum Arthropoda; class Insecta; order Odonata; family Coenagrionidae; genus Ceriagrion; species Ceriagrion tenellum. Next base: position 16,230,626 of record OY720635.1, read on the forward strand.
TCAGTTAAATTGGGACAATTTCGTGAAGCAGGTGTTACATGTGAATAAAGTTTGTTTTAGAAAAATCTTGAAAACACTATTTAAAAAGATATTTTCTCTCCTATGTCTACTTTAGTCTATGTTATTAATTATTTTGCCAAGGATACATTTTATTCTTGTGCAACATGCAATTTATGACCATCATGTCATTCTGGGCTGCCCGTCCCAAAAAATAACTGTGCCACACTCTGAACATAAGTGAGGAATTTGAGCTATGCTTCGTTAAGTTAAACATTTCGTAGATAGGAAATGAGCTCAGAATTCACGCAAACCATTATTGGACATCCAAACAACAGCTGCTGTGGTAAAGTTGAGAAAATGAATCGTCCCTGCAGTTTTTGTTTTGATTTACCCATCTCCTTTGACGTGTCATAAATTTGTAATTATAACTCTATGGGAACCATAGCTATCGTATGCCATGTGTAAGAAGTTCCTGCTAAATTGAATTGGTAGGTGCCTGCAAAAACCCTCCTCCCCTATTTGTTTCCATTGTCACAATATATCCCTATAATCCGCTTTAAATAACTTCCAAAATTTCTGTGGGTTTTGAGATATTTTATCGATTTCGCTCCGTATTCTTCACGCTATAAGACGCTTTTACAGCGACTAAATTGGCATTTTTTTATCCTTGGATGCTTCCGCTAACTTGAATTTTCCCTTATCGCGAATATTTCCACCTCAGCGGACAGTGAGCTCCGTTTGTTTATTTTTAATTCAGACCAGATACCACTTGTGTTTGTTTTCTTTAGTGGAGCTATCACAGTGCTTATCTTCACGCATCGTTGCGTACGCAATGCTCTCAAAAGATTTTTCGGAAGGAAGGAGTTTAGAGAGTTTTTCCTGGTTTAGGTTTTCTTTCTCGTCCAAAAATTAAAGCAGTTTCGGGAACATGGGCCAATCTCGTTGGTTCTGACGATCAATCGATTTGCGGAGGATTTGCCGATTTACCGTAACCTATTGAAGCTTAGCTTATGAACGATAACATTTTTTGTTTATTTGTGGAAGAGCTTTTAGGTGTCTGTATGCACTGGTAAGATAAAATCTTTTATGTAAATGCTAAGAGTAAAGAGAACTTCGTTGTGTGTAAAACACAAGCTCTTGGACTGAAAGAAGAGAAAAAAAGGAAAGCCGGAATGAAAATCCAAATACAATGTTCCTGGTGATCTTCTTAAAATACCTATTAACATGCTTGAGATATATTGTTATACATTAAATTGTGATGGAATTTAGAATGTAGTTTAACCGCAGATGTCAAACTATACAGCATACTCACCGTCAGAGCTCTACTTCATTTGTATGTTACCGTGAATAGTAGAAATAAATTTGCATTGCATTCGTATTTGCCGCCATTCAGATTTTACGCATGGTTTCTGATCCGAGTTACCCTTTTCGTCAATCCCCATAATGATAGTGAGCCATACTTGCCAAATCCTTCCTTTTTCTCACCTTTTAAGAAATAAGCGTTATTTAAACTCTAAGCTAACCTGAGCCGTTATACACCAGGAAAAAATCCTTAACCACGAGCTTAGAGGGTTTTGAAACTTAATCGTAATATTCAATTCATAAAATTCTCCTCAATTCATGTTTTTTAGTGCGTTATATTGACCAATAATAGATGAACAATTACTTATTATATAAAAATTAATTAATTATTGGCATTTTATTTAAAAATAGCTTCAGTTTTATATCTGCTGCTATTCATTAAACTGAAACCACAAATTGGTAGTACCTATCAGGCGTAACTTTGTGGAATCAGTTAACATTGTAACGATAACACTTAACTTTTTTATTCCACTTATATTTATTTTCTACGACCCGGGTTTTGATGTCATCTTCAGGTCATCTGGTCAGGTACGGTCAGGTCATCTGAAGATGACGTCGAACGTCGAAACCCGGGTCGTAGAAAATAAAGATATGCGGAATAATAAAGTTAAGTGTTATCATTGCAGTTAAACCCCAAAAACAGCGAACATATAAAAATATTTTTATGTACGCATCCATTTTGTTTCTACAAATGCATCCGTGATATTTGGTTCATCTAAATCAAATTAATGCCGCATTTATTTTGAAAAAAGAATTGAGGCAAATCTGTGTGAAAAATCTTCCGAATCAGGATGCTGCGTTTTCAGAATAGTTTGACGGGGTATTCAGGAGAATTATTATTGGACGTCGATCCATTGGAAAGAAATAGAGGAATCTTCAATTCTCACGATGGAAACGGTGAAACTGCGGGGCTAGAAAATATCATGGGGAGAGGAGTAAATGGAATTATCGAATAATCATGATTTGGAAGAAAAAAAAATTCAGAGTGAAGAGAGACTGGGTGGAGTGGAGGGAACAGTGTGGGGCTGCGGCTGGTGTTGGGAGTGTAAGAAGTGCCGGGTTTCTTGGGGAGAAGATAGTGCGTTGGCGAGGAAATGTATCGGAACGGGAGATCGGTGCGTGGGACACCCCGAGGGGCGTTGGGTGGAGGTAAATGTGCTCGCCGGGGATGTTGCCAGGAAAGCGATGAGAAGGCCAAGAAATCCTTTGTGCCGAGAAAGGATATATTATTGAAAATGTGGGGAAAAGGGGGTTGGGCAAGTGGGATATTATTCTTTTTGGCGATTATCGATGACTGGAAATGTCTCGTGGTGGATGTGATCCTTGAGGGTTATGGGGTTCCCTCCGCACTCTTCAAGTATTCCTGCACCATCGCCCTTCTTCGTCGGTTCTAAAAAAATGGAAGGGATACCTGAACGTAAATTCTCTCTTTACTCTTTATCTGTTGCCAGGGCAGCCAGTCAAACAAGCTCCCGGGTTAGTGATTCTTGTTGCAATCCACTCTTAAGAGTGGAATTTTCGGGAGGATACGTTTTAAAATGTGACTACATCTTCCATTTTAGTTTTTTCATTAAACGAGGATATTAATTTCTAAAATGTGATCGAAATTAGACTAACTTGACCAGGTGCTAGTTGACTTGTGATCAATTCTTGCTAAAGTACTTCTTACTCTGAAACTCATATGTGAAACATCTTAGATCATCATGAAGCATTTAATGCTCTGAAAAACGTTCTTAAGGCGATAAAAGTTTACGGTGGTTTTTACCTTAATATTGCATTACCTTAAAAGAGCTTCTTAATCTAGTCGATGGTCAAGAGCCATGCCCATTATTGAAAGAAAATCATTAGATAATGGAAAGCAAGTGTAGAAATTAGCCAGACTAATTTCTCTCTTAGCTTTCCCTAGTATTTATCAGTTCCTGACCGTAAATACAAATTATTAAATTAAGTTAAATTCAGCCTTTAGGTCATTTAAAAAATCAAATGATACCTCTACCTTTAGAAAATATAAACATCTCAGGAATAAGACGAAACAGCTCATAAGAAATGCAAAAATCAAATTCTTTCATTCTGCTGATGCATCTAAAGGCTCACTCTCGGCTCTTTGGAACTAACTCCACTCGATTGGCAAAGGGAAAACTAAAGACTATACACTACCGCTTGACATCTCTCTTGATAACTTAAATATTAAATTCTCACAGCCACCGAACCATGTCTCAAAAGACACAAAAGACCGAACATTACAAACTTATTACTCAATAACAGATCCTTGTAGAAACAATGCCAGAAAATTAAAGGTTTTTTCCGATATCCCAACTACAAATGTACTATTCGTTTAAACGAATCAGGTCCAAAGCTCAAAGCTCTGACGGAATCCCTATAGATTTTGTCAAAAAATTGCTCCCTATGATCTTGCCTTTCATCATCAATATTTTCAGCTCATCGCTGTCCCAAGAGCATTTTCCCAGTCAATGGAAGGGTTCTCTGGTCAAATCCATTCCAAAGAAAACGGCTTCTTCCGAAGAGAAATAATTCCGCCTTGCATTTGAAAAACTTGTACAACATCAAGTAATGGATTTCCTAAAGTTAAATAGTATTCTCGACCAATATCAATCGGGTTTTCATCATAGACACAGTACAACTACCGCACTAGTAAAAATAACCGATGATATTCGAAAATCAATGGACAGAAAAGAGTTGTTAGTGCTCGTTTTACTCGACTTCAGCAAAACCTTTGATTCAATAGACAAAGATATCCTGGAAGCAAAAATAAAGGGTATGGGTTTTTCCTTGTCCGCGATCAACTGAATTGTGTCCTACCTTTCAGATCGGAAACAGAAAATCGTTACCAATGAAATATCCTCCCAATGGGCCGAAGTATCACGCGGTGTCCTCAAGGTTCTATACTCGGTCCTCTATTATTCTCTCTGTACATCAACGATTGCCCATCAGTACTAAAAAATTGCAAGTATCATCTATACGCTGACGATCTATAGATCTATTTACATTCAACTGTTGATTGTTTACGTGACAACATAAAGTGCATCAACAACGATCTGGCTAGACTTAACACTTGGAGAAAAACATACATCCAAACAAGTCATAATCCATTGTAAATGGATATCCAAGGATTCTTGCTCTCACTCAGGCAAATGAGCTTCCGCCTATAAGTATTAATGGTGACCCTGTACCATATTGCAAAGCTTTTAAAAATCTAGGGATATTGATTTACCATAATTTGTCATGGCCATCTTATGACATTAAAGTTTGCAAAACTGTTCATAAGTCACTATTTCCTTTACTCAAATTGAAATATATCATCCCTTCATCCTTTATGAGTCAATTAGTATCCACGCTAATAATACCTAATTTTAATTACACTGATGTAGGTTATCTAGATTTGTCTCAAGAATTATCATTGAAGCTTCAGCGCTCGTCAAATGCGTGTGTTGGATTCATATTTTATTGACAAAAATCAGATCACATCACATACTACATAAATAAATTATTTTGGCTAAAGCTTAGCGACAGACGTAAACTTTATACACTCTCCCTATTGTATCAAATTTTAAACACAAATACTCCTCACTACCTAATGGACGATTTCAAAACACTGGATCAAGTTCATAAAACAAATACGTGAGGGAACAAACAATTATGTATACCTCTTCATCGATGAGTCATTTACGATAAATCATTCACTTTGACGGCCTGCCGTGAGTGGAATAACCTCAGTCAGTCTTTACGGGAAGCTCCATCAATCGCATCTTTTAAAAGGACGTGGCATAAGACACTCCTAAAAGCACAATAGTGAGACACTTCTGGATCTAATGTTCTAGCATATTGGCTCTACACTCTCTTCCCACAATTATTCTCTAATTTTATTCATAAAATTCCTATCTCATTTCTTTCGCAATGGGACGAATCTATTATTGTTTTTAGTAACATATTATTGACGTGTTTGTTTGCTTGCTATATTTCCTATTTTCATAAATTCATTTAATATATTCATTGGTTTATTTTATTAATTTATTGTTTTTAAATATACTTTTAATGTTGATGAAACATTTTTTTTGTTTGTTAAATGTAACTTTTTCTCATTTTATTTCGTTAATGGAGACTCACTTTTTAATTTTCCATTTATTGTTTATGATTCATTTATTAATATTAATTCATATGTATTTTATTTTCTTGAGCTATCTTTGATTTATTTATTTATTGATCTTTATTTGTTCATTTGCATAATATTTTTTAAAATTTACTTTTACTTTCTTATAATTTATTTTTTCTTATTCTTTCATTACTTTTTTGTTATTTTAAACTTTGTAGTTATACATATATTGCCGTTTTCATTATAATTATCATTCATGTTTATTTTATGGATTTTTTTGTTTTGTTTGTGTTACATTAGCTTAATCTGTCTTTAGGTCTTTGCAGGTTTTCCACGCTCCCCTTCATGAGTGGGTGTTTCCCAGCAGTGGGTTTTTTCGTCAAGGATATTCTCTTCCTTACTTCCTTACGTTTTTTCCACAAATGCATATATCTTTCTTCACACTTATTTCATGTATTTATCTGACAAGGGGTTAGATGGAAGAAGGGACTGCTTTACTCACTCTAGTCTCAATGCAGTCTCAGACTGCACACTCTAGTCTCAATCTCGCCCAATTAAAGACGCCTTAATATTATTATTGTTTTTTCACCATCATTTTAAATGTTGAAAATGATGAGAAAAATGACTCATTGCCTGACGACTCTATTTTTATTCCTTCAACTATTTTTTTATTTACATTTGAGCTTTCATTTCATGGTGGCTATTTGGACATAATGCTCTCTGTACATGACTGATCTATCATTACACCCATTATTCCCGAGGGATATGTGACAAACTAAAATTTCCAAACTAATTTCCACACTGAGGTGCTGCATATTTTCTCTCTCATCTGACGAGTGTGAAGAATATTTTACAGTCTTTCCCAGTTTCTCACTCTGTAGAATTCTCACCTCCTACATTTCTGTTCGATTTGTTTCTCCCAAACCTATATCCAAGAGAATGATATATTAGCTCTTAGCCCTCAATGAACGCTCATTCTTATATTGAGGAAAGGTTTTCTATATTTCTTCTTGCTATATCATTTAAGTTTCAAAAAAATACCACCATTTGTTAATTCGTAAACAATTCCTAGATTAAAACACCTCTGCGCTCAGACAAAATACTTTTAAAAAATCGAGTGGTGAATCGGATCCATATTTAATCTTATCCCTATAAATATCTTCTTTGAAGTAAATCGTGGTAATGATAACGATAAAAAAGTCAACCTTGGAAAGCTTCACTAGGTGAAATTCACGAAAAATCTTCGCCAAAACGTAGTAGTGGTGGAAAATGCTGTACATTTTCCCGATAGAACTTAGAAAACCTTATATACCCTACAATTCAAATCCTCGCCAGATTACTTGATATTTCGCCTCAACTTTTCTTAAACAATGTTGGGCATTGTTTGAAAATACCTGCTATGCTCTCATAAAACCGAGTGATTTGCAAGTGTAACATTAAAATTTAGGAATCATGATTTCCTGCGGAAGGAAATTGTCATCTAACTTACATGGGGTAAAATTCCCAATGAACGAGAGATTTCATTTAATTTTGAAATGACGTTCTGGAAAATTCAAAGCAAATCAGTCATTATTAAAAGCAGTGCAAGGTATATGCTATTTGCCGTTACGCTTTACATTACTACATCAATCTTCATTTAACTCTCTGTCAGAATTTAAAGTAGAGATCTGTGGACCCACTATAAATCTCTCTAGAGGCCTTTTTATGTCTTTTCTGTAATTATCGTTCTCTTCTGCGTAGCCCTCCGCAAAATTTGTTTGAGTAATTTATTTAGCAATCAGATTTTATTAAAAATCCGATGAATGTTGGATTTTGAAATCGAACTTTGCTAAATTTTATAAAAATGACCTTAATCTTGCATTTTACGGCGTTGATGTTTTTCCAGTTGGAGTCGTCATTATTTCCGACCAAAAGGCTGGATAACATTTCCCATTATTAGCAATTAAAAGTTCTAAATACTTTGGATTCAGAAATGTTTTCCATAGTTGAGAAGCCTTACACTTTACATGCATATCGTTTCTCTCCTTTAAATTCCTTAATTAAGATTTTTATTTTTTCAGTATAAGTGATTATTGCTAGTTATTTGATCATGCATAATAAATTGAAGCAAAACAAAAATGTCTATGTGTTTAATAACGTGGTCTTCACGTTACCACCAAAATGTAACATTTATGGTTTGTTGCCAAATTGTAACAAAATATCTTTTTCAATTTTATATTTTTTAATTTACGGTTATGAGCATTAACTAAAACCTCCTTATAGTCTTTTGTGCGAATACTTCCCTTCCACGTACTTAACTCGCTGATATTAATTACCTTACCTGATTTCTCCTTACTCAGGCTAGTCGGTAGTTAAGCATCATATCAACCTTGAATATATATTATGGATTCGGATGTTCTGCATTGTTGCCTAGGCTACGTGTTGCCTAAATTTTCACTTTTAGTTCACTCAGTCCTTGGCGCTTCTTCGTTTAGAGTCTTTTCTGTTGTTATTGTAAATAGACTTAGTTGATTGTTTTTAACGTGATACTGTGGTGAATATTATATAACGATCGAGGCAACATGAATTAACTGTTGATTAAAATATATCTTGCTATTTTTGTTATCTATAATTTACTTTTTAAATGCTAGAGAGGAATTATCTATTACAGGAAATCAGTAAGAGATTATTGAAACGTATATCGTGTACCGACAACGTTGTTCGACAGAATTCGATTTTAATTAGGAATGCATTAAGCCTGTTATACCTAAATAAAGAATTCAGAATGCCACGTTTGAACAGAACGTGCTTCGTACCAGGCTGCAAAACAGGGTATGCGTCTTCGAGGACCCAAAATAGGACACTTGGATTGAAAAATGAGAATCTGTTCTAGGCGGCGGTAAGTGCATTCCTTTTTACCTACACTGCAATGATGGCCAATGGGAATACTCAAGTAGTCAAGTAGGAAATGACTTACAACGAAGGCTACATCGATACATTGGCGCAATCCCTTTTCCATAGACGATATTATCGTTTCTTGGTTTTTCAATCTTGTATCCGTCTTCTGATTCATTCCACCTTTTTCACCTCCCATTATTATCAAAATTCCGGATGGCGATATTCACGAAGTACAAAGAAGTTAACTGTGCATTTGTTTTATAAAAGTTTGTAGCGGAGTTAAATATATCTGTATACCGAACGATATTAAAAAGTGTATAATTACGTCCATCGTGTATTACTGCATTTTTTATCCACTATATTATGATTACTTGTAAGTAAAACGCAATGAATATTCATGGAAAAACCGGTAAGATGTGTTTATTTACAATCTGTCGACTGTATTTACATTTGAACTTCCGTCTTTCATCACTATGCGGAACCACTTTCCAAAACGTTGTTTGTTTACTAGAATTCTAGGCAACGCTTTTTGGCAACGAGATCCCAATCCATAATATATATTCATGATATCAACATATAAATTTCCTTGTACCACAATTGAATAACAAATTAAATAGTACTCTGGCAAAGAATTTCAATGGCTATAATTTTAGCACTCCAATGAGCTGCCCTTTACACTTCTTATTGAGAAGTCTCATGCCATTACATGCTTTATTAGTGAAACAGGTTAACAAAACACAATTATAGGCATCTTTCAATTTGTAAATAAATTTACTTCTAATCCTTTTGTCCACAAATTGTATGCATTTGACCGTGTCTCTATTGCACGTTATAAATTATAATGATCACCATTGGGTGAACACAAAAGGGTCCTTAAAATTAGTAAGAAGTATGATTCGAATATGGTCTCTATTATGACTAGGGAACTATCTAGCTCTGAATACCTTAAATGCCTATGTAGAGCTAAAATAAAAATATTCACCGTGGAGGATGACAGAAATAAAGCAGCCTCATCCAAAATTCCGGAACATAAATGTACAGCGTCATTTATCTCCACAATCATTTTCCATTCTATACATCTTCTATTTTCTTTTAGACGTGGACGAGATGTTATTCCATGTTCATTGTGACATCTTCCCTATAAGTTATAATTTTATGGACGAGAAAAATTTTATCCTATTTTTTGACAAATATTTGGATAGTAAATGGCTATTCAAATCTATTTTATGCCCATACTATTCTCAGGCTAGCAATATTTTAGCCCACTCCAAATTTATGATTATTTTAATTTAATTGATTGCAGAACGTATTTTAACTGTTAAAGTTTTTTGTTAGCCTTTGTATGTAAAGCGTTTGATCCCTGGTGTCCCATCTAAAAAAAATCAATTATGCTAGCTAAGATTTATGAGCAAAGGTCGTTGAAAAGGAGTGATATAGGAGAAATTAGGGGAGGAGGAAATTTTTATAGTGTTTAAAATATTCTCGCAGAATGAACTCCGAATAACATTTTATGGCAAAATGTCCATGAAATATCTGATATTCCATATATAACTTTAGGCGAATCTATTAATAAATGACAAATCCATATATAATACCCAGAAACTCAATAATGTTCGTTAACTACAATGATACTGACGTTCTTTACTCCTTAACTGTGGAAAAATAAATTTTTCCAGAAACTTAGATTAGCACTTGAAAAGATAAAGTTTAATTCAGCACGATCAATTTTAACTTTTTCTACTCATGGTTTCAACAATAGGCTAATCGCTGTAGCATTTTATATGAAACGAGTAAATGGGTGCTTGCAATTTGCAAGCAGGGGGGGAAGTGTTATATGATGATACTCTTTAAATAAGTGAAAAAATTTCTAAGACCCCAGATAAAAGTTTTAAAATATCAGTTTAATAGTAGGTAGAAAAAAATCGCTTGCAAGAATAAGATTTTTCAAACATTCAGCCTCATTTGTAAAATGTAGTCTTGTAGCTCAATTCTTTCATATTTGAGTGAACAGAAGAAAAAAGGTCCTCACTAAAATTTTTCATTTTTCCCATATAATCCCATGCAAAGCTATCGATTGCAATGAATCGAAGCCTAATCGACTTTTTCAACTTTTTCGATTTTTTTCCAACTCAACACAATTCTAACTCTACCCTGAAAATTTCACCCATCTAGCTCGTTTAGAAATGCCCAGGAATTTTGATGAGTCAGTCAGTCAGTTCGGTAGCTATACATATATTAATATCATCACGCCACTTAACCAAATTATGACTATCATTTCAGCAGCTATCAGTGAACTTAAAGTAGTACGAGCGAGATAGTTCCCTAATCCTGATAGAAGCCATATTCGAATTATACGTTTGAATTTCACTAGCTGTGAGACACACGCATTAAATATTGCATTATTAATGGTGCGATAATATAGTTTTACATGACAGAAATTGTATGTAATCAAATGAAAATATCTAAATGAGTCTTTAACTTAACTCATTTTTTGCACGCGTTACGTTTGAAACTTCATCAAAACGGAAAGTTTATTGTAATCCCGAAGAATTTACTGTGATGACAGTATTATTAACTCTCAAAAATAGTTAAGAAAACACATTAACTACCCACTGTTGATTTTTGAACGAGATCTAAGTGTAGGAAATGCCTCATTTTTAACCCTTTCGCGCCGGACTCCTTCACGGAAAGATGGTTTTGGCTGTACGAATGCTTATAGCATTTTTTTCTTCGCCCTGTACGGAGCTCTCTCGCGGCAAGAAATCGTCCAGGTAGTCGCTTCCTACGCTTAATGACCTTGCCTAGCGGGGTGCCGGACCTTTTTCTCGGCAACTGACCAGATATAATCCTCGACCCTTTTCTCGAAGGTAGCCCATCGCGGTGTATTTATGCGGTCAGAATAGTGTTACTAAGGTGATTTAAATTTTTTTAAATTGTTGATTTTGCAGGGAATGTCAGTACACCAATGTATACCTTTCATTTTGCACTGTCTTTAGAAATTTTAAACGAAGTTCTACGGTTATTTTTACGGTTTTCAGCATAAGCGCATTGTATCAAAGACCAACAAATACTTCAAGGGGAATGACAACTTTCAATACACGTCGCATATTCCTAGGTATTTGCACTTTCAGATATTCACATTTTAGATCCTTGATGGCCAAATCCACTCTCTCATCACTCGCATCTGCCCTCTACGAGCATTCTTAAAATATGAGATTCATTCATTCGATATAATTCCAAGAAATATTGTAATTCCACCGAAACATCATTTGAAAAGAAATCCTTGCAGGAGCAAGGGAAATGCGTACAGGACGTTAACGCCTCCATTTGAATACACGCCAAGAAAAATTTTGAAAAGATAATGAGTTATTCCAAGAAGAGTGAGGTTATATTCTCCCAAATATTTCAGTCTTGCCCCAATATTTTCTTGGATATGCCAGTTGGGAGGTTATATGTTTTTCCAAGAAAACATTAGTGCAATAATGTGTTCCTATGGAAGCCTGGGTGGTGCACAGGCCAGACCACCTCCTTAATGGATCCTGACCAGAGAACCAGGATATGAGAGTAATTACCTGGGTGGAGCAGTTCTCTATCTAGTAATTGTATGGGCTGCTTCGCACAGCATGTGTCTACAGAAACCATCCCTTATATAGGAAGCGGATTGCGTACAGAACGGTAACGACTACATTTGAATACAAACCAAGAAAACTTTTGAAAAGAAAATGAGTTATTCCGAGAAGAGTGAGGTTATCTTCTTCCAAATATTTCAGTAAAAGCCTACTTGCGCCAATCTACTCTTGGATGTCCCGATTGGGCAGTAATATGTTTTTCCAAGAAAATAATAATGCATTAATGTGCTCAGATGAAAGCATGGTATGGGCTAATACGTACAGCATGTGTCGACCGAAACCATCCCTTATTTTGTACCGTAAATTATAAATTTTGAGAATACGCATGTATTTGCGTTTATTGCGAAATGCATTTATAATGCATTTGTATTTATGTGGAGAGATTTTTGAAAAATGGTAACTGTAATTTCGCCTCACGGCAAAGAACTTCATACTTCAAAGAGAATTTGCTTGTATGATTCAACTATTACAGTTTAACATCTAACCTTAACGTCTCCAAAATTTTTCCAAGGTGGTGATGAACTCCGTTAATATAAACGATAGAATTCCGTTTAAAATTTTGAACCGAACAGAAGAACATCGAGAATGTAATTCTTAGCATTGATTTCCAATAAATTCAACAAATACGTTTTTAGTTATTCCAACGTATAAAATAATAGTTGACCGTGGGGACCTTCCTTGAAGGGGACATTTAGTGCGGGAAAGGGCTGAGATAATCCCCTCATGGACAATGAGAAAGGGCCGGACCTCTAGCGCGTGGAGTCTCTAATGACGCTTGGGACCCTTTTGGCGTGCTTGACCGCAAAGCCGTGTATACACGGCCTTCGGCCTTTAGCGAAGAAAAATTCAAGCCTTGTATACACGGCCTTCGTCCTTTAGCGAAGAAAAATTCAAGCCGTGTATACACGGCCTTCGTAGGGAAAGGGTTAATATAAGGTCTCTCTGGAGTGCATATACGTAGCATTTTCCATGTAAAATGGCTGGTATTTTTGGCATACAACTCCGAAAGTAATGTGGTAAGGTGTTGAGTTTTTGGTGTCATTAGAAGGGTGAGATATTTTTCTTTAAAATGAGACCAAATTCATTGACTTCTAGGTAAATTGAAATTCGGCTCAAACTACCTTAAATGCAATCGTAATTGAGAAAATATATTAAGTTTGCAGCCTAGAAAGAAGAGTATTTAGTACTCATCAAAGTAATGAGTTACTTCACACTATTATTGTAACGATGAACAATAAATTTCTACCTAACTTTGTCATGGGTACCACATTTTAACCACAACTTGTACCCTAACTTAAATATTTTGATATAAAATCTCCAACACAACAAAACCTTGCTTAGCCTTCAAGCAAATACATTAAAAAAGATAGGGATATTCATAATTGGATGTGCTGAGAGTTTCATCCTCAGCGATACATCTGTGCTTCATGCACACAGAAGAGATTGTAACAGTAAGCGGCTTAAATTGCAGCTAGTCCATCAGTTCGTGAATGCAACAAAAAGAAACCACAACTTTTTCATGGGTACCACACTTTAACCACATAGAGTACCAAATTTTAACCACATAGGGTACCATATTTTACCACATATGGTAACACATTTTAACCACATAGGGTACCACATTTCTCTTGAATAAATTACACGACAATTGCGTCCTACTGTCCTTTACTTCCTCCTTCCCCCGGCTGAGGGCTCTCCCACGCCATCCATCCGGCCTCCCACGTCTCCAAGAGGCAAGCGCGGCCCGTCCCGTTTTAAGCCCGCATGAAATCTTACACCGAGCACACCAACAAAAGGGTTACACACAGGGTTTGCGAGGGGAAAGTCCCTCCCTCTCCCAACCACCCCCCGCTCTCCGCCCCCAAGCATGCCCTGGCTGAGGAAGAGTCCTTATGCTCGCGAAGACGACCCGAGGGGACGGAGAGACAAGAAGTGGGCGTCGAGGAGTAAGGGGTGAAGTGGAGGCCGGAGGAAGAGGGATGCAGGTAACGTGGGATAGGAGAGGGAGGGAGAATGAGTCGAGGGGTTTCCAGAATCCAAGGTGCGCGCGCTCGCTGGAGGGCGCGTCTGTCACGGTAGGTATTATATCATCCCTAGTAGTATTACATTTTCCTAAGCATTCTGAGTATACCTTTGACGGCGACAATATCATATGCTAAGGGATGAATCTAGGGCAATAAAGGGGATGCCGTGCGTAAATTACAAGGCAAGATTAATTTAGATTTTCTGGATTAATTGTTTTACACACTATAAATGCATCGTTATGGAGAACGCCGCTATTAAAATGGCACGTAGCATTTCGAAGTGCATGCTTGACGCGGTGTATCACATGGAAGAACAGTGAGCAATAGTACCCACATCGCATTCCTACTTAGAGAGCATTAAACCAAAATTCATATTAAAAGATTAAAAAGAGACAAAATTCTTGCAAAAATAATATCTCTATCATTTTCTTAAACAAAGAAATGATGGAAGTATTTTTCATGGAGGAAAATGGTGGAAAAATTGAAATTCTTGCTCTATTCGTGCCTGATGGCATCTTATACAGTACGCTGTCTATAGATAAGATAAAGTTTATTTACTCTGGGACTATAGTCCCGCTGAGAACTAATACATGGCATTTACATTCATTTAAATTTGTAGCTGCTGATATTACAAGATTTTCAAAAACAAAGTAAAGTAATAGCTACATAATTACATACAGTAAACATAATAATAGGGGTAGGTATTGTCTCAGGAAATATGACATAAAAATATTAGAGACATAACCCTTACAATGATTTGTATATACAGCCACTAGCATTATATAATTTACCAAAATAAAACATAGAAATAAGTAAATGTTACATTTTATATACTAATATTTAGAACATAAATACTGTTTCAGAGCTCTATTGAATGTATAAACAGATATCAACATCTTATATTCAGAGGAAGAGAATTCCACAATTTACACGATGTTACATAAAATGATTTATTGTAAGTAAATTTTCTATGGCATGGTATAATTAAGTTCGTATTATTTCTAGTCGTTCGCCTTTTTTGTCCTTATCATAGACACATTGACCATATAAATACAATGGAATATTTACATTTAATGATTTAAAAGTAAATATACCCATTTGCAGCTTACGTCTTTTTTCAATAGAGGGGATATAAACAGGGGAGGAATCACCCTCTGCGTACAGAATGTTCCCTTTCGAGCCGGTTTCCCTGTTCATCATCTCATTACCAGTATACTCCACCGAAAATCAAACGGAACACCACGCTGTCGCCCCCAGCTGTCTATCGTCTCCCTTAGTAGCTTCTGCTTCCCTAATGATTTAGTCCAGCTCAGAATCAGTAGCTGCATTACACAGTGCAATCAAAATTAACCAACTGACTTACTATTTATAAGTATTGCACTTGTATTCCATAGGTATATCGCATTTTTACGAAATACTACAGCATTGATAATAAGGAAAATGTACAAAAAATAAAACTTAGTCAGTTTTAAACATGTATGTGGTAGTTTTGTCTGTAATGCACTGTGAATCCATTAGTTTGACGCAGATTCAAATGGGGTTGTCTATCAATATTGTTGAGCATGTACTTTCATAAAGATTAAAAGATGATGTCACATGAATTAACTGGTGAAAGATATTCAACAAGGAATACTGTGGGTATATTAGCCTAGACTACATGTCGTCTGCCATACCTTTCATCTGAGGCAATTCTCCCAACGGGCGTCGAGAAGACGCTTGTGTTGTAGCCGTTGGTCAAGTTTTTTGCATTGTTAAATTTTGCATAGCAAGTTTTGCTTTGTTTTTTTGCAAGTTAGCCAATTTTTTCATTAAATTGGTAACCATAAAAATCAGTGCAGTCTGTAGTGCCATTTACATGGAATAGTTACCACGTTTTTACTTCATTATCGCATTAATTAGCGAATAACCCAAAAAGGCGGCTCTTTCTCATTCTTTTAATATGAACCCAAACTTCTTAACAATATTTTTTTAATAACCGCATTGATCAGGTCCATCAAACCTCGCGCCGGAATTATGCCATTTTTAATAAATTCCAATCCCAATATATCTCCAACTCCTGGAATACACAACTCAATTCTTTTATATCTTTTAAAAAAATATCATCAGGGCTTGAAAAATCAACACTCCTCGGATTTTTAAAAGCTCTGCTTAGTGTTTTTTTGTTCCGAAAAAACATTTTTTTATAAATTACCTAAGTGCTCGGGTTAGTTTCTCCGTAATTGACGATCAAAACCTACATTTTATTTGCTATTCACGCACTACATACGTATGAGTACCAATACGGGAAAACTGGATTTTGAATCGGCGTCCATGTTATATTGTTGCCTAAATTGACAATAAATGACATTTTAAAGTTTCACCAAAGAGGGATTCAAGAAGCATTCATTTTGCATTTAGTCCATTTTAAAGTTCATAAACATCGATTAGATCCTTTGCAATTTCAAACTATATCTTTGTTACATCTGTAATTAGTAAAATAATCCTGCTGAAGCATGTAGGAAAAGGATGTTTCTTTCATGTCC
The DNA here is from genome assembly GCA_963169105.1 of Ceriagrion tenellum. NCBI lineage: Eukaryota > Metazoa > Arthropoda > Insecta > Odonata > Coenagrionidae > Ceriagrion > Ceriagrion tenellum. The sequence goes on from OY720635.1 coordinate 16,247,151, forward strand.
TCATGGAATATACATGCATATATCTCAGGGGCAATTTTTTTCTTAGGAATTCGGTCGACGAATATAGTGTAACTAAGGTTAACGCTGCCATAAAACCAAATTTTGTTGAAATCTGAGTTTGTGCGGCAACGACCATTTGCCGATTTAAAATGGAATGGTCTGGAGGTCAAATGCATCTCTCTGGATGTCAAATGCATCTCTCTGGAGGTCAATTTCTCTGGAGACTCTTTCTCTTCTAAATAGATTTCCATGAAAATATTCTTGATTGATCTTAGATAGAAAATGCTATTTGTTTGTTTCTGCCATTACTGTAATTAACACTAAGCAATTTAAGTTCGATTTGAAATAAAGCAATATGGAGTGATAGCTTTTTCTTAGTCATATCTGAAAGAACTCAAGCTCATTCGAACTATGGTAGACGTATGCTTAATATTAAGTGGACAGATAGAATATCAAACGAGGAAATAATAAATGAAATGAAGGATAAAAGACGCTTATGGCAATCGATCGTTGACAGAAGAGTCCAACTTATAGGGCATATAATGAAACATGGGGGATCCTATTGACAATCCTAGAGGGACATGTTAATGGAAAAAGCCCCAGAGAAAGACCACGGCTCCAGGTTATAGACCAGATAATGAAGGATGTCGGATGTAAGAGCCACAAGAAAATAAAAGGAAGGTGGAGAGACGTGAGAAATGGAGAGTGTCAACCAGTCAGCCTGCTGCCAACCAATCTTCGAATTGAATACCAGAGGAGGAGGATCAGAAGGAAAACATAATTTTAGTATCTAGAAAGAGAATTAAACTATATTGATACCATAAGGATGGAACAACCTTAAGAAAAAGGGGAGAGGAACAAGCATTGCATTGGGGTGGAGGATAGGAGGCGGGAAGGGGGTTGGTTGATGACTGGGGAGGGGAGATTGTTGCTAAATGGCTCGGTGCGTGGATGCCGCGGGTGGAGAGATTTGGGGCGAACCCTGGCAGCGGCGCGGCGGGGGCGAGTGTTTGGATTTTGAGTGAGGGTAAGGGGAAGCAGGAGCAGGCGATTTGGTCGGAAGGATTAAATCTCTGGGGAAGAGGAGGTCCATAAGGGTGGGGGGGAAGAGATAACGAGAAGGAGGGTGGGATGATAGGAAGGGTATGGGAGGGTGGGATAATGTTCTTAGATGTATGATGTATAACGTTGAGTGAAGATCGGGTTGAACAAACTAAACCATTCTTATCGTATTATCTCTAAAGTTTTCCCACCTTTCAAAGTTAAATCTTTGATGGAACAACAGTTTTGTATGACTCCTTTCACTTATTCCAGAATTTATCTTCCTTCTGCGATACTGATAAACGTAAGCATGCTTGGTTTTAGTTTTCTGAATAAAGTGTTAATTAAACTCCAGCTGAAAGCCAGGTGGTAGCTGTTATGGATTCTAACAAATATGCATACTAAAAAGACCTCGTTTTGTTATTCTTGACGATCACCATCCTACAATGACGTCTGCGGTCATCTTTGCTGAAGGATTTTATATGAATTTTGTGAGCTATATCCAGAGATTTAGTGAATGAAAGGCTTGAATCAGAATCCCGCCGCTTACGCTTATAAATTGAATGTCGTTTGGAAGAGATTATTGCTCTAAACTTCTTTTAAATCGCTATCTCGCTCTGCTCAACAATCCAATGATACTTGTTCACTAAGGTCATAACCATTTAGCGTAAGAGTACACAGTACATAATTTTCCTGTTATTTACTCCTTCATTTATTTTAAGCATTGAAGTAGCAGTAACAACGTGGTATTAAAGTCTTGCTTGGAGAAATTTGAAGTCGTCCATATTCTTCTAAAAATGGTAAAGCATGATAAAAATATTAGGAGTGAATGTTCTCCAAAGTCCAGTGTTTTATTTTAAAAATATCAGGTTTAATTGCCATATCCTGAGTGAATGACTAATAACACTAGAAAGGCTGAAGATACCTGTCAATATCAAATTTAATCATATGAATGTACCTTTTGCTTCTAATTACAATCGTGCAATGGTCGAAACGGTAGCAAAACAGTTTTTAAACTGCACTCATTCTCTACGGCTGATTTTAATTTAAAGAATAAGTTATTTCATCATTTATAAATTAGCTCTTCTGACACATTAACAAGTACAAACATTCTAAATGCCCTCGGTAGATGAATGGTGACAAGTTAAACCCTTTAAATTTCTCTCACCTCTCAAACTTAGATCTCTTTGATGAAACAATGATACCGTTGATCTCCATCCAATAGTTCGGAAATAAATGTTCATTCCGCGATATTGACCGGTGGTGAGTACGATTGTTTAGTTCCCTCGGTTAAAGTCTCAAGCTCAAAGCCAGGCTATTCTCCTTCGCTATTATATCAAAAATGAAGATTCAGCTAAGAAATTGAAAATTTTCAGAACTCAGAATGTGGTGAGCGCAAACTTCTAATCTGAAAATCGCGAAGCTTAAGGAGAAAATAAATTTCGCTTTAGCCGTAGACAAGTTATAGATATAATGAAGTAAAATAAACATTTTAACAGACAGAAATTTAAATAATAGAAAAAATAAAACGAAAAACGTATTTTCATTTAAAATAAAATTCACTTATCTTGTGCCTTTATCTTGTTCGTGTAAAAGTAAGGAAATAAACTGCCGGATATCGGAGCTGTGGATGGAAGAATACTTTTTTCCCATGATAATTTTGAGAAAAAAAATTCTAACGGCTGTGAATCATGTATACTGCCTCACTTCCGCAAATAGGATACAGGAAATTGAGGCACTATTCAAGTACAAAAAGTGTATCCGAGAATCTCTAACAAGAAGACTTCAAACTTACATCAAAATTTCATTTCAGAGAAATACAACAGATACGAATGAGTCAATATTGAATAACTATCAGGTGCTTTCGAGGAAATGAAGAAGGAAAAGAGAGGCAAGGCAACGGGGTTATGCGGCCGAATTTTAAAGCTGCTGCTGTATGAAGCATTTGCCCATCTGCAATGATAAATAACGCAAGCGGTGAGGGAATCCAAATTGAATGGGGAATATTAGCATACAAACCATTATTAACACCTCATTTGATAAATTAGGTCTGCTGATACCAAATGCGACGCTTTTAATTTCCCTTTTGTCAGTTATAAACACGCAAAATTTGAATATCACAATAATATGAACTGAAAAGTTAACTACACGGTAATAAATGGAAAGTATCTTATATCTACTGAGCACAAACATAGAAAGAAGCCGCTTGTCTAGGACAAAAGTCAGGTTGGATTGAACCAAATTCTCTCCGTAGAAAACATACCTCTTGAAAATGTAATACAAATAAAAATAGTAACCTGGTATTTTGATTAACTGAACATTGACCATCGATTAGCTATAGAGAATAATATATTTGAAGGTTTAATAAATTAAAAGGTTTAATACATTTAAAGGTAAACAAGCAAAAGTCTTTCAAAAATTAAATTACCACGATTGTTAAGATAAATATTAATTATATGTAACGTAACAAAACCACGCCATTGTGAGTCGTAATGACGGATACTTGTAGTGGGTCACCAATGATAGGCGACTCGGGCCGAAGCCGATGACATAGACTCGAGTTTGGGGCATAAACAATTAAAATCTGATGGGGAGGTACTGTTAAGGTATTCCGAGCGAGATAGTTCCCTAATCATAATAGTGAACATATTCGAATTATACGTTTCAATTTCACCAGCTGTAGGGTACATGAATAAAACATTGCATTATTAATGGTGCAATAATATAGATTTGTTTGACAATAATTCTAAGTAATTAAATGAAAATATCAAAATAAGTCATTAACTTGACTCATTTTTTTCGCACGGTGAGTTTGAAACTCCTTCAAAACGGAAGGTTTTTTGTGATACCCAAGAACCGACTGCGGTGACAATATGATTAACTTTCAAAAATAGTTGATAAAACAGACTAACTACACGCTGTTAGTTTTTTACGACATCTTAGTGTTAGAAATACATCATTTTGTAAATAAAATCTCTCTGGAGTACATACACGTACCATTTCCCATGTAAAAGGGCTGGTATATTTCGGCAAATATCTCCGAAAGTAATGTGGTTATGGGTTTAATTTTAGGTGTCATTAGAAGGGTGAGATATTTCTTTTTAAAGTGAGACCAAGTTCATCGATTTCTAAGTAAAATGATATTTTGCTCAAACTACCTTAAACTGTATAGGAAACCTGGATATTATTTATATTTCAACTCTAGATGGAAGAGTAAATTTCCCGAGGTAGTAGGAATAGGCTAGATATCTGCGTAAACTCTGGGGTGTATAGGATGAAAAGGAGCACAATGCTGACTAGCAACGGTGCCGCACGCGGGGAGCGCCTACGACGGAGAAGTCGAGACGTTTCTCGCTCGTATATCATCAATGCAACATGTCCGGCGTAGACCACAAAGACGACACGACACATTGAGTTCCGCTGGGAGAAAATTGGTCCTCGCGCTGGCTCGTAGAGTTTCCATTGTCAACTAGAGCGATGAATGGGTGACGAGAAAGTTCTAGTTTTTTATGGCAACTGCATGAATGTTACTATGATTCTCACGATACTGCTAACATGTAATCCGCTAAATCTTCTTTTGCTATGAGCGTGATGTTCTCTTGTCCCACATAATTCATTTCAAACGTACTGCGTCCTATTCCTCGGTCTGTTAGATTATAGTTTTCTCCGATTCTGTTTCTTTAAAACTAAGACCTTGCTAGTTACAAACCGAGGAAACTTGATATGTAGTATGGATGTATGTATATGTAGTATGTTACGGTTCCTCTAGTTCTCGTCCAGCTGACATTCCTAATCAATGGAGTTATAGTTTTGTCGTTTTATGTAACTAGTCATTCAATTCTCATATTTGCGGACAACAGCTATTTGAATGAGAGTCATTACCCCGCACTAGATTGGCGATTGATACTAGAATCCCCTCCGAAAAATGAATTCGTTCTTTTAGTTTGTAGCCAAGCTACGTTCTCAATTTTTTCGCAATTTTGATGTTGAGCTGTCGATTTGGTGGATATTTGAGACTTCATACATACATACATACATGCATACCAATCACGCCGTTCCCTTCCGGGGTAGGCACAGCCACAAAGTTTCACTGTTAAGTACATGTTTGTACACTTAACTCTGTTTCAATAATTTCCTCCATAGACTGACCAATACTTGAAAACCTCTTTTGCTTCATATACCCCCATACACTGCTTCATACACGCCCTCCTGTTTTTAAGACTACTAATATTCTTTCTCCTAAGAGTTTCCTCAACCACAACTTTCTCGACCTACCTCTCTCTACCTCTCGCACCATTCATTTCACTCTTATACATATATCTGTTTCGTTATTTGAATCTCATCCATTCTTTCCAAATGGCCAAACCAACGAAGCACACTCCTTTCATATATGTCCATTACTGGAGCATCTAACCCACATTCATTATTTACCCATTCATTCCTGACTCTTTCCATCCTACTTTTGCCGCAAACACTCCTCAGATAATTCATACCAACGGCGTTTAGTCTACTCTTATATCCATCCTGACATGCCCTGTTTCATGCCATGTTTCGCTACCACACAACAAGGTGGGGAAAAGTACACTTTTGTGCACAGCGATTTTCGCTTCCTCAGGCAGGCACTTATTCCTTGATATGCTATGTACCTTACAGATACGAGGTGCTACCCAAAAGTTTGGGGGATTTAAATATCGCGCGCGAACCATTGGTGGTACGATCTGCTGCTGCCGTATGCGGCTAACAGTACTATTTGTGAATCAGTGTTTCAACTATTGTGACAGTGAGAGCCTGCATTGTTGAGTTTCGTGTGGTTGTGTAACGTTGTGTTTTAGTGTTTTGGCGATTTTCTAAATGGCAGATTTTAAAGAGCAAAGAACCTGAATCAAATTTATCAAAATCAAAATCATACCCACGGCGTTTAGTCTACTCTTATGTCTATCCTAACATACACATGTTTCACTACCATTCAACAAAGTGGGGAGAAGTACACATTTGTACACGTCGATTTTTTCGCTTCCTTAGACAGGCCTTATTCCTTGATATGCTCTACATGCTACCTATCACTTTTCATCCAACATTCGCGCATCTCTTTTTTCCTCAACTATCCGTCCTCTTTCGCAATCATCTTACCTAAGAACACTAAATCATCCACTCGTTCAATTTCGTCGCCATTCGCCCTCATTATACATGAGACTTCAATTGCTGAAGTTGTGAAGAAGTAAAAGTGTAAAGTAAAGAAGAAATTGTAAAGAATGAGTAATAAATGTTGGACTTATTCGTAATAAAAAGGATTACTAATAATGCTTCACGCGTACTAGAAAACCGAGGGGTCATAAAGGATTATCAGATCAGTGAAAATGTGTTATATTCATTAGTCTTAGAAATTAGGATAGAATTTACTACATTTTCAGTGGTACTATTTCTATAGTTTTATTGCTATTTATCAGTAATGGAAGGTAAAAATTTAGCCTCTTAAAATTTTCTTGGCGAAATCATTTCCGTAATTGTACAAAGTAGTGTGCTCATCCAGCATACGCCAGATGTGGATTGCCAGTTCTGAAAGCATTTTTCAGAGGCTACCATGTTTTGTTTTTTTCCAAAAGTACTGTTTTACATGTTAGTTGGAGGTTAAAGTCCATTGTTCCGCTGTAAATTCGAATTCGTCATTTAATACTATTTTGTCTTTGAAACAACTACCACCAGACTTATCCATGGCTTTAGGCATTGCCTCCCTCTCCCCTTTTAAACGTATTCCACAATCTCATATGTTTTTCATCTTTCGTTATCTCAGTGAGGCTCAAACGGCGAGTGAAACCGATTTTTGAATGAGAAAATGGCAATAGGTGAGGTATATACAATAAGTTAGGGATTTTATTTTCAGCATCATATGGAATCATTTGTAGTGTAATGGAATTTATTGTTAAACATTTAATCGGTGCTAGAGATGTTTGCGCAGGAAAATTGTCAATGAAAAAGCGATGACTTTTAATATCAATTCTTATTTTTGATGTTTACGTTTCACTGGTCAGTTACTCAAATAAATATTTTATTTTAATTTTAAGAGGGTTTGTATAACCATTGATGGTTAAGATAGTTTGAGCAAAATGTCATTTTTCTGAAATGAATGAATTTGGTCTCATTGTAAAGAAAAATATTTTACCATTCTAATGGCACGAAAATTCAATCCCTTACCAAATTACTTTCAGAGTTATTTGTCAAAAAATACCAGCCGTTTTACATGGAAATATGCACTCCAGAGAGACAGTATTTACAAAATGAGGTATTTCTAACGCTTAGATGTCGTAAAAATACTAACAGCGCGTAGTTTGTTTGTTTTCACAACTATATTTTTAAATTAATCATACTGTCACCACAGTAGGTTCTTGGGTATCCCAAAAAACCTTCCGTTTTGAAGGAGTTTCAAACGCACCACGCGAAAAAAATAATCAAGGTAAAGACTCATTTAGATATTTTCATTTGGTTACATGCAATTTCTGACATATAAAACTATATTATTGCACCATAAATAATGCAATATTTAATTGATGTGTCATAAAGCTGGCGAAATTGAAACGCATACTTCGAATATGATCTTTATCATGAATAGGGAGCTATCTCGCTCGGACTGCCTTAAAGGACTATTAGTATGGAGAAATAGTGAGGATTTATTTCTTCAGTATAGTTGAATGAACTTGCTCTTAATGTCATGCTTAATGGATAAAAAAGTTATTCGAATAAAACCACCGAATCCTGCAGCAAAAATGATACAAGTACTCCTCGTCATAAAAGTGCCATTTTTCTTTGTAAATGGGCGAGTTCACTCCGATTTTTATTTTTAAATTTCATTTTTGAATGTTTACTCAGCGAACTTGAATGTCCGACCACTTTTTGTCGACAAAACAAGAAGAACCTAGGGATGAAATTTCATTCTTAAAACCGATGCCCACTTCTTGTTTCGGTCTACGAATACCTGTACATTCCTCATAACTTGCTCTCGTAGACAACCAGTGGAAAAATGTCGACCATATTAACTAATCTAAACAATTTAAAATATTTAAATACAGTAAAATATGTTTTAATTACCTTAACTTTTGATTTATCATGAAACATATGTGGCCCAGAATTAATGAAACTAGGTTTTATTTAACGTATAATAGGAAGATCCTCGGATGAAAAAGTCAAGGAGAGATGCTACTTTGCTCTTGTCAGGCCACACCTCAAATACGCCGCGAGCATTTGGGACCCTGGTCATAAAGATTTAACCAAAATAATTAATTAAATACAAACTAAAGCAGCGCGATTCGTTAAAAACTGCTATGCGCGCATAATAGTGACTCACAACTGACATAAGGATTAAGGAGGGAGCCCCTAGAGACTCGGAGGTTACACGCTAGGCTTAGGTTGCTCGATCAATTCAGACATGATATTTTTCAGAGCGACATAGAGAATATTATCATGACGTCTCACTACATTTCTAGGTCTGACAGACGCGATAAAATAAGAGAGATACTCTGCCGAACAGATAGGTACAAAAACTCATTCTTTCCGCGCACAATAAGCGACCACGATCAAAACTGAGCTCCTCTAAATACACTCCCATAGTTCATGTTACCATTTCACCTTAAAAAACTTTACACGGCTGGTGCCCTACCACCCACTGCCACACGCCCAAGTGGCGGCTCGCGGTGTAGTATGTAGATGTAGATCAATCTGCGATGGAGATCGTGGATGGGGAGGGAGTCAAGTCAGGGCGACCCTTCATTCCTCAGTTGCCATTCAATCCTTCTACCGTTGTTTGTTGTTGGTCCTTCGTGTTAACGCAAGGGAAACGACAGGAAGATAAGGAATGGGAGGAACCACGGAGTAGATTTGTCGTAGCTTACAGCAAAATGTATATTTTTGGAGGAACTGAGCATCCTGCAGTAGTTTATAAATCCAAATGGAAAATCTTCAGAATTTTACCGAATGGAAGAAGCATTTCTGAATCCGCATTCCCTAGCGACATTGCCGTTGCTTCTCGAGGACGCTCTATGCCCTCTGAGGGGTTTAGATGGAGTCAGTTGGTGATGATGTTGGGAAAATGTTCTATAAAATATCCACGGAAAATAACATCTAAAATGAAGGAAATCAGATTCTTCATGGCATTTTTTTCCTAAATATGTTTCAACGACAGTAATTTTCCTTCCCTTGGCGCCCTGCGAAGAGGAACATTACTGCATTGGGAGCGAAAAAGATTGGGTCTCGCGTGAAGAGCCTCGGAGGAAAGGAAGAAAGAGAAAAATGGTTAGGAATGGAGAAGTGCATTCGTTAGTCGCGTTCTCGACTTGGCGTCGCGTCTGGGCCATTTAAAAAGGTTTTTCCATTGCGAATGGCGGGAAATAATAGGGAAGCACTTGGAGGGAACTGTATCCCTGCACCCTTCGGCATTTCAAGTGGTACGCCACCAGAATTACTCGCACCTCCCGCGTGGAATATAAGGGTCTAGAGTCACGACGGCAAAAAAAATAAAAGAGGGCACATTGACTACTATTGGAATGGGCTTTACTAACCCATTAACCGAGGTTTAGTTTTTTCTTTTATTTCTCATGGCGGCTGTCTTTGCTTCGAACGCCTCGGTGGCGACGACAGTAGGTAACGGGTCCTCCTTTTATTAAAATGGCGAGTGAGTGGGGTTGATCGTTTATGCTTTCTGAATAGAAACCGTATGAAAGGGACTGAGAGTTTTTTTATTTTCTGATTTTTTAAACCCGGAGCTCTAAAGTGGAATGGGGTCATTTGGTTCTGCATTGGTCCTCGGGAACCTTTTCTTTCAAAGAGCGCACTTAGTTGAATTCCTCTCTGATAGTCTGACAAATCGTCCTCTTAAACTGTTTTGCTGCTCTTTAACGTGTAAATGTTTTTCTTGTTTTTATATCATTCCGAATGAGAGACTTGTCTGTTCATATTTGCGTGGGCCCTGTTCTTCATAATTCAGATGCAAGGTGATTCCTCAATTTGTGCATTAACAAAGTCAATTAACATTAAATACAACTATTTAGCAGTTGATGAAATTGATGCAGTTTCACGAAAATAATTTCCGAAGTTGTTAAATCTCAAGCAAGGTTTTCCGAATGATTCCACTTGAAAATGTGAATGCCATTCATCCCAAGTATTAGGGTCAGAGATATATTATTTGCAGAATAATAAATTTTCCGGGGGATCGGGTTGGTGTGGTGGCCAGAGTACTTGCCTACCACACGGGCAGCCAGGGTTCAAATCCCTACAGAGGTGGATGTTTTTCAGAGGGAACCCGATCCCTACTTGAGCGGCTTGTGGAGGGCACTTCAAGTACAGTACTCTGTCTGTCGGATGAGACGTCAAAACGCAGTTCCCTTGGCGCCTTTCATTTAGAGCAGGCTAATGCCGACGCCGGGTTTCTATCCACCCTTCCTCCCTTACCTGTCCCCTATGGCGCAAATGACCTTAGCTGTAGGTCGCCTCCCCAAATATCCAATCCAATGCAATAAATTTTCCTCTCGATGGCATTTAAATCATGTTCTAGGTTATGGTTCCACTACAATTATGCGAACTGTGTGTGTGCTACTTAATCGTTCTACGTAGTTGAGATTAGGATTCCGATGTTTTTTTTATAAACAAAGTTGTTTCTTATTAAGCACTAATGGCGTTAAAAATGGTCCACATTTTTCTCTCTTTGTTCTTTATGCAACTAAATTCCCAGATCGTCAATCCTTTTTCAACCCTAGTCAAAATACGGCATCTAAACGAATAATTGAGAGCATGAGGGAGAGAGGCATGTTGGAACGTCCGGATCGTAATTGAATGGAGAGTTCTGTACAATTGGGAATGTGCAGGAGAAATAGAAGATTATTTTTTCGTCCACTGCCTGGCATACGCCGAGCCAATACTGAGTTCTCATCATTTGTACCTTTCAAACGCCGTCTCTGTCTCAAAGTGACTTCAGAAACACGACAGACTCTCTTTCCTCAGCATGGCGTACGTAAAGAGAAATATTTTCTCTTGAGTGGGAATTTCACAGAGTGACTTCATTTGACTTACTTAGTTGCTTTTGATGGCCATGTGCGAGGAGGCGTTCGTTATGAATGTCGTCTTTTGTGTGCAGAATCTAATCAGAGGCTTCTCAAAACAAACTGGTTCTTTGCAGTAATAGTAGAATCTAGTAGAATGAAACGGTACAACCCCCACTTCTTTCCATGCTATTATGACCATTTCTTGTTTCCGTGCTGAAACCCTGATTGTTCATTTCACTCCTGTCCGAAGTTTTGTCCTGAGTATTAAAAAATTATTAAATTAGGATCCGGAGAAAATAATTGATAAAGAGAGTTTCACAAGTGTTTCATCTTTTGCATATTTCAGTTAACCCAGCGACTGGCGCGCTATTTGTTGGTAGACGACCGGCCGGGCCGTTTACAAAGTAAACATATCAATCTTGATTTTTTATAACGCATATTATTCAAGAATTTATTGATAAAGTGCTTAATTTTTTATTATTATACCCTTAAGAGGGTTTGAAAAATGAAATTACCCACCCCTGTATTGTTTACACTTATTACGAATCCATTACATTTGTTCATCACATTCGTTGAACATGCAGTACGTACATGTTATCACGCTCCTTGAATGCTTATTACAAATGACATTTGAAAAAATGGAGAATTTCATGGCCGTTGCAGCATTTGTACTAACTACTCACATTCTCCTTTTATCAGTATATCTATATATTCTTTCACTTTTTTGTGTATTTGGGTAGAACAGTCACTATTTCAGATCTACGAATAAGAATGGAACGTATAAATTCAAACTCCAAAATTGTAATATTTATTAGATGACAGTGTGAACTAATTGCTTTGACATACTTTTAATGAATGACAATTCAATTAATCTAAATTAGCTGGAAAAACATCCAGCAATTGATTTGTTTCAATGTTACTTACTTGGCAACCTTCGCCATATCTACGAGCAGGCGCGCTGTTTACTTTGTTCACATCGCATGACGGTCTCTAATAAAAGTTCTGCCACTTAGACGTGGCCAAATATTTCACTGAAAATTTCTTAAAATGGAAGACAAAGACTACTGAAGGAATGAAATGGTGGATCCCAGCTATCGCACCACGTTTTATATATTTTCCCGACCAGAAAACCAAAACCGTTTACTTTGTAAACGGGCGCGCCCGCCGGAAGGTTAATGGAAGCTATATTTTTGAATGAAGGAAATATATATTCCTTGTAAATTATTAACTCCATCACTGTGTGCGCAAAAATTCTATTACACTGATCCTGCAACACCATAATGAGGTCCGTAATTACATTGTTGAGTATCACTCTTACATTACACATCCTGGCTCGGTTATCCTCATTAAAGTTGAACGCCATTTGAATACCGAAGGTACTGAAGACTATACAGTTATCAATTAAAGCGTAAAATCATTTGTACTAGAATTTCCAACGTCCAAAATCAAAAAGTGTTGAGCCGCTTGGTAATTTCATCGCAAAGGTTAACATTATTTTCACGATTTTCCTTGTCTTCAATCGCATTGTTTCCACCAGTACACAAATAAAACGCCGTTGAAATAGTATTACAAGTTTTATCTACAGTTTTGTCATCATTTCCTATTTTTAGCAAAAGAGCAGCTGATTGTTTACGCTTTGCCATTTTATAAAAATAAGATGGTACTAGACGCGTCAATACATTCCGAATTTCACCGCCAAACTAAAAAGATAAGGTGAGCAACAAAAAACTTCAAGAGATGCTGAATTTGGGGTCTTATTCAGCTGGGAGTTTTCGCTGTCGAATCTCGGAAAATTCGTGGATGTGACGTCAAAGCCGTTGACAAATTTAACTTTTAAATGGCAATGTTTGAAATTTTTGTGTCCGTGATGTCAAATTGTAGTCGAGGTCCAGATACGGAAATCCCGAAGTTATACAGAGAAGTCCCTGTGGTGTAGTGTTTCTGCGTGACATCTCCCGGTCCCAGTCTGCATGCAAACACTTCTTTAGTGGCTCAGGTGTGCTCAGTGGTGCAGGTGGCTTTGGAACGTCCTTCTCATAGTCCGGCTCAGAGTCTGAGTGGCTTTCATCTCTCCATGCGCATTTTTGGCATTTTTATGAGGAGATTTTGGAGCATTATTAAAGATATGATGTGTTTAATCTACTCCCTTTCTCTTTTTATTTAAGAGAGAGACTGATTGATTACTATTAGATTACGCGTGCAACAATTGACGATCGGGCTGGATCTTGAGAATCACCGCCATCTCCCGTTCGCTGGCTGTTCCTTTCCTAAGACACATCTTAGCTTGCCTCTCTGCCTTTCGGCACGAAAATTTGTTACACATGGTCAAATTTTCAGCACAAAAAGTATTATTTATAAACATATATTTGCAGTCTGAGTTTATAATGATAGATTTCATCGGGCTTATTCTTTTGTATTTCCCTTTTATAATTGGCTAGACAAAAAGTAATGGCGTTACACTTGATATGAGCAAATTCAATGAGCTGAACAATATGTATCTTATTATTATTCTGTCTCTTTTTAAAACAACTGATTTGAAATATGCACCTTTTGAATATTTGACTTTCAATGCTGAACTTCTATTCTACTGACTCTCAGTGTTAACCCTCCAAACAATTCATGGTTTCCTATGGTCACCGTCAGCTGAGGTCCACTCCATTCGGCAGATGCACCGGAACTTTCCGGACTCACTGAAGTGGCTGCCCTTTAACTCTTGTAGATAACAGTGACTCGTCAATATTAGGATTCTGAGTAATCTGAAGAGAGTCCATAATGTTCAGAGCGTAATTCTATGAAAGTGTGTATGTGCACAGTCGTGGGCTATTTATGCGTTGTCACTTTGTTATTTATCTGATCCAGGAGGAGTTTTTTAAACTTCCGGGCATAGTCGGCAATTTGTATAGGTTTTCGCGACCATTGTCAACTGTTATGGTTTCTGATAGGTGATTGCAATATTCCATTCCATCTCGCCTCGATTGTGGTACCTCCCAGCATACATGGAATCTTCTTATTTAATATCCGGTTCACGCGGTATAATTATTATTTGCTGTTGCCATGCTAATTGTTGGCGCCACGTGGCGGTTCTGGAACAATCGTGCCGATATAGGGAAGTCACCCAAACTGTAAACGAAACTTGCAAAAAATATAAAAAACTTTTGGAATCGATGCTCGACAAAATGCCGCTGCATGAGTGTAAAGATTTCCGAATATTTTTAATCTTTCGGGAAAAAAGTCATGGATTTGAGAACGTACAAAAGTCTCTTCTTAAAGTCGTTTCAAGCTGATTGTCAACGATGATTTAGAAGAAAACTATTCATTACCTACTATATGAATCTCTAACTATGGTTCTGTTGTTTTGTTATCTATGGAGGGCAATTCAATGGAGGGGAAATTTTATTTTCCTTAAAAAAATGATGCTCCTTCTCAGAGGTGACGTAAATATAAAAGGCAATATTCTTGACTCTGAGTAATTTTATCTTAATGGAACTCTTTTATAATTTGTGCCATTAGGAAAACAAATTTAGTTACAGTTTTAAATTTTTTGCATTGGAGGTTATACGCACTTGATTTTTCTAATGAAAAACTACATAAAAGCTCACGTTTTCCATTTATACTGATAGCTCTTATGAGCAAACTGCTGGCTGACTGCTGTGAATTAATGTTAATCACGTAAACTGCCACGCTTGAAAATCTGAAGTGAAGGCGAAAAAACTATTAACACCATTGATAAGGGCAGCATTCTTCTGGGGTTTTCCACCGCGTTGTTGTTTTTATGGACAACAGTTTTAAGGAAACTGTTCCTACTCATCACATCACTGCCGAAGCCTTCGCACCAACTATGAACACCATTATTAGTCATTAATACGAAGGTTTGCTACAGTTCTCCTCCCCATTTTCCCCTCTGCAAACTGTTTCATGAGTATAAAATTATTTACCGTGATGTCATTCATGAGTTTCTTACTATATTCCATTATTGGTCTTCCACTATTATCCTTGCCATTTATTCCTCCTTAAAAAATTATTTTCATAAAACTGTTTTGATGCTAAATGTATTAAATCAGTTGGTTTCTCTTTCTCCGCAGTTTTCATGATGATTCTCTTCTCTTCTGCTCTTTGTAAGACTTCTTCGTCAGTGTTCCATTCGTCCTTACAATCTCCATACGTTCTTTAGTAACACCACATATCCATTACCTCCAATCTTCTCTGTTCTGGTATTTTTACTGTCCACCATCGAATGCCATACAAAAGCATGCTCCAGGCATATTTTGATGAAGTACTTCCTTCATTCAGGGCTTGTATTACTAACTGTTGGCAGACTACTCGTCTGATAGAATGCCTTCTACGACAAAATTTTTTATGAATTTAGTGTCATATAAAATTTTGAAGTTAATAGCTTGCTTGGAGTGCACTATATGATGAGTGTGATAACATTGAGAGCATTAGCAGAGAGTTTTATTAAATGTGATTCTCAAGGAATGACTCCATAAACTACTGAGACGCATACAACTAACCCTAAATTAGCTTTACAATATGTTCATCCAGGTCTTACCGAGAATAGACGATATGAGTTCCACTCATTTGTGAAATATTTCAACCAAGTTATCCCTGCGCCCGCAAACCATTATACGTTATAGTAAATTTGGTCTTTTTTTAGGAATAGTCGCTCCAATTTTAAAATATGAGCCGTTTCCTACTGCGCATATGGACCTTGAGCATCGAATATCACATTTCGTTTTAAATTGTGCGCTGAGAGTTGGCCAGGTTTAGAACGGAGGAGAGGTATTCGCGTCATCAGCGAGACGCTCAATGTGCTTGGCTTGCAGAAAGCCCTTTGGTCATGTTTCTGTGCACATTTTTTAGTTTTATAAATACTCCCTCGGCCTGAGGGAAAACTTTTGTACAGTCACCATGACTTCGCCAAAAGAACCGAGTCTCACAAATCCTCTCGTATTGAATCGGGCTTTCTCTCTGTATTTCTATGAATTGTAAGATACCTTAAGAATATAAAGTTAGTCCTTGGCGCGCTCGTTCTTCGTCGCCGTTTCAATGCAGGCGGGAATGGACGCGACGGGGGGAAAAGACCGCTCGCGTCGTCGGTGGTGGACAGCAGCAGGAAGGCCTTCCTTCCTAAATCTTGACCCATTCGAAGTGAGCCACTGGCCGAGTGCAATAAGTTTTAAAAATACGACGCGATGAGTCCACCGCCATCCAGCGGCAGAAATAATTTAGTGCCGAAATGTCGTACATTCTGCATAGTCTCTCTCTCTTTGTATTTTTTATGATGAAAAAATAATGACAAGGAGGAGAAAAGTGGTTGGATTTATACGTATAGGGTGAGCTCAGTAGTGCTGTAAATCTTCGTCTCGGCGGAGCCAGGAGGGTTTGGGGAGGTAAGGAAGTGAGAGAATGGGGAGGCTGTGGTGTGTGTGGATGCTCATCCAGAGATGCTTTCCGTGGCTGGCGTCACGGAATAGGGGTCGCCCGCCTTCCCTTCCCTTACATTCAACTTCACACCCCCTCTCCCCTATATGGAGGGAAAGGGTTCTTCTCCTCCTTCCAACCCCTCCCAGTGTAAGGTGGGAGCGTCGCTCGTTTCAGTCGCGCGAGAGATTCCGAAAGAGGAGACAGAAAATTAATATAAAAACGCGTGACGGAGGGCAAATGGGGCCGGTGGGGTTGGTGTAAAGGGCAGGAGAAAGGATTGGGGTGTTTCTTCTACATCTACGTCTTACCCTTGAAGCCAACTTAAGGGTGTGTGGCAGGGGGTGAGTTATCACTGACATGAATCATAATACACCCTAATAAATTTAACGAAATAACGACTAATAATACATTAGTATGAGCCGGAAAAAATTTACCTGTAGGGAAACTTCCTCCAAAATAGACGCCACTGTAGGTATGCCAACGCTGCTACAGAAACCATTTGTATAAATGTATGTCGCTAAAACATAAGCTATCGTAGACATAGAATTCATACAAGAATCATGCCCAGCGTGATGTTTGTGAGATTCAGAAGCAACCATTAGGTAGCAAATCATCTAATTAGCAACACTACCTCTTGAATAGCCTGTTTAAAGTCTCATGAGACTCTAATCACTTACTTACTCCTGGTGCCACTCAAATCCAAGCTGATTTTTTGCCTCGCCTACAAGTTGCCTCCAGAATTTTCGCCACCTCAATGTCACTACCCAGTTTTCTCACATAATTGGCTGCTTGGAAATCCCATCTTATTCTTGACCTTCCTGGTGGGCGTCTTCCTTCTGGGTGTCCCCTCTACACTCTTCGCATGACTGTATCCTCTTTTTTTCTGACACGACCAAGCCATCTTATCCTTCTGCTTCTAACCACGGCCACAATATTAGGTATTCTGTATAAACCTCAGAGTTCTCTGTTTTTCTTTATTCTCCATGTTCTTGCTTCAAGAGTTGGTCCATATATTCTTCTTAATATCTTGTTTTCAAAAGTTAACAACTTTTTCTGTGTGTGCTTTGTCAGTGTCCACACTTCTGACCCATACAAGAGAACAGGTTGGATAATCGCTAAATATATCCTAATTTTTGTATTTCTTAACAGAAGCCTGCTCTTCAGCAGTTTTGACACACTCCAGTAACACCTATTGGTTGCATTTGATCTTACTTGCATTTCCTGGTCCATCTTATTTTGACTGGTGATAGACATGGAAGTCTACTATGGTGTCTTATCGATCACGGGAAAAAGAGACATTTTAAACATGTCTGTTCCGCATTGTGTTTCTCTAATTTTAGTCTCAAGAGGGGGTGGTTGCCTCTGCTGTAAAGGATAAGAGGGGGTAGAGGGATCACGTGAAGAAAGGAAATGGTGAAAAGTCCCGTTAATGTGCGCGTGTTTATATTGTGGGGTGATGTGGTAACGGGAAAATTGTTTGAAAATGAATCACGTAATATGGGAACAATAGCGCTCTATTGGAAGAACGCTTGGCAAGCATCTGGAGTGCAAGATGTTCGGGTTTTGTGAGGGGGGCCATTTATTTTTGGGGTGCGGTGTTGGCGCGCACACGCTAAGGAGTACAAGTAAAATGAGAGGAGATGAAAGGAGAGGAGGTGTCGGAGGAGGAATGAAGCCTCACAAAGGACCAGCAACAGTCAGCTAGGAAGTAAGGAAGGGGTTAGAAGAAGGTGAGGGGATGTAATCTGCCTGTGTGTGGAGGACCAGGGGCTGTTCGAATGTGGCGAAATTTCTTTGGAACAGCGCTTGTTGTTTCGAGACAATGAGAATGATTTTTGCAAGGTCCAGGTGGCCGTAGCATACCGCTCAATCTTGGAGCTACCGCCTAAATAATCAAAGAGTCCTATTTCTGGGAAAAGCTATTTTTCCTCCTTTGTAAACGGGAGATAATTCCGCTCCAATAAAAGCAATAATAGTTAGAATCATAATTCAGTATGACTTGAGCGTGAAGAAAACAAGGATGAAGAAATAGATTGACCTATTCTTGTGATTTTAGCCATAATAATTGCACCTATGGTATCTTACGAATAATTATTCGAAAGATATTAAGCCACCGTAAGATAAGTAAGATATTAAGCCATTATTCGTAAGATAATTATAATTAATATCACAATGTCAGCAGAAGGGCTATATTCCTAAGTCACGATTTAAGGTAGTTTGAGCGAAATATCATTTTACTTAGAAATCAATGAAATTGGTCCCATTTAAAGGAAAACATCTCACCCTTCCATTTATACCAAAACTTTAACACCTTACCACAATACTTTCAGAGATATTTGCCAAAAAATACCATCCCTTTTACATGGGAAATGGTAGGTACGTGTATGCACTCCAGAGAGACATTATTTACAAAATGAGGTATTTCCAGCACTTTGATGTAGTAAAAATTAAAATTGTGTGGTTTTTATGTTTTCTCAACTATATTTGAAAATTAATCATATTGGTACCGCAGTATGTTCTTGAATATCAGGAAAAACGTTTCGTTTTGAAGGAGTTTCAAACGCACCGCGCGAAGAAAATAAGGTAAGTTAAAGACTTTCTTATATTTTTTCATTTAATAACTTGCAATTTCTGTCATATAAAACTATATTATCGCACCACAAGTAATGCAATATTTAATTGATGTGTCCTACAGCTGGTAAGATTAAAAGGTATAATTCGAATATGGTCTCTATTATGACTAGGGAACTATCTCGCTCGGACCTCCTTAAGTCATATTCATGATTCAAAATTTTGACCATTTGAACTTTAAATAAATAACGGTTTCGCGAGAGGAATCTCAATATCATATCGATATAAGGAATCCCAGTTCCTCCTTATACTCCAGGAAATATCTGGTGTTTCTCGTGTACGTAAATTATACTTCCGAGTTTCACTTATAAGGAAATTATTGTAATTTGAGCAAGATCATACTTTGTCACCAGTGAATATTTCCTTTGGCTGTGGCAGCTGAAAAAAATGTTCTCTAATTCCCTGTAAGTTTATGATTTTTATTCTGGCATTTGTCCCATTTTTATCTCCAGGGAGTGTTTTACACTGAACCGAAACCTTTTTCATGTCCGATATTTACTCTGGTGAGGTTTCTTTACCTCCATTTTGGTGATCTCGTAGCTTTTTGCTGATATTAAAACCCACATAATTAAAATATTTTGGCTAAATTTTTTAAATATCAATGTTTAATAAGGAATATTTTTGTAGCTATACATCAATCGTTTGTTATATCTTTCAGTAAATTGGTACAGAGACTCTCGCTCAATCGCTGTCGCTGTCAGTCGCTGTCAATCTATAGTCACCTTCCCGATGCTAAACCTTGAACTCGAAACATATGAGTCCAACTTATATCGCAGTTCAGAGAGAAAACTGTTGTTCATTTTAGGTACTCTTAAGGATGGGTACAGATTAACACGGATTTAACCTCAAAACAAAAATGTGTACATCCACTTTGAAGATAAAAACCGGAACTTCGATTACAGTTCATTCACTGATTCCCTCAACCCTGAAACTACAGCATCATACTCCTCAGGCATGGTTATCAAGATGTGTAAGACGTTCCCCATATCGCCTAGCGTTTCTCCAACTCTTTTCAAATCCCTTATAAGGGCGTCATTCTTCTCACAATGATCATAAAATGTTTCTGATGATGGCCGAAACACAAGGTCGCTTAATTTCTTTTTCAACATATTCTAGTCACGGGAGTCTTTTTTTTCAAACTTTGTCTCTAAATTAGTCCAAAGTTCATTTGCAGTTTTTTTACTTCGCACTTGTAATAACTGAGAATTTCTCAAGCTCTGGACAATATTTCTTTGACACTTTTTGTCTAATTTCTTCAATTCTGTGGCCGCGGTGTTCTTACTTGCCCCAGTTTCGGCACAATCTCCTGACTGGATTTTATGAGGTTCCATCCGTTTCTCAAATGACACTTTCACGTCTCCCAGCATCTTCTTTTTGTCCTAATAAATATCCATCCCTAACTTCCACTCATTATATTCCTTTCCATCGAAGAGTGGAATTTTACACCTTTCGTATTTCATGCTGCCGGAAACTAAAATCGCACCCCTTAAAATTTACTTATCGAATTTAACTCCGATTATATTCTCACTGCAGCTCTGGGCCCATAGTCTGTTTTTCATTTCAGGTAGTCTTAAGGATGGGTACAGATTAACACGGATTTGACCAACAAAAACTTTCATTTGCCCTAAAATAGATACACGCAATAAAAGCGTAAATAAATTGAGATCGGGCCAACCAAAATGAACAAGAATTCAAATCCATCGAGCCAACCAAAATGTACAAGAATTTAAAGAGAATAAGTACAGCATGGTAATGAAATACATATTGCATGCTTTATTCAAATTTTGAGCACTGAAAAAAAAATTTCTTGTAATTTTATACAGATCCTTTCATTATGAAGCTGCATTGATGATTCAGTAGACTATTAACTAGTTGTGTCCGTGTTTTAAAAACTAAAAGCAAGGTAGCATTCATTTGTGATACTTTTCAAATAATTCTTTAGAAAATTCGTTACTGTGATGTTAAGCAAAATTAAATTATACCTCAAAATCGAGTCGAAGTTTGAACAATGGGAATTGCGTAAATTAGCTCTAAAATGAATTCGAATGCGTCTGACTTGCACATCTCGATAAATTTAATAAATATTTTTTTCTTTTACAATATTTTTAACTAACCAGTTTTTTGCATTCTTTTAAACTAAATACTTGGGTCACCACGTAATTGATTTTGGTCGCACAACGTCATTATTTGACTCTTGAGCTATTTCGTTTAGCTGTATGCAAATTATTTTTTGTTAGATTCTCTAACCAAGTACAATCGGTCACACCTCACCCAAAATGAATTGAAAGCGTTTATTTATGGCAAATATAATACGAGATATTTGCTCCGCGAGGTTTTTCGATTGATGGAGTAAAATATTTTCCCCTCAAATTTAAAATGATATTTTCAATAAGTAGGTAAGAGCACAAGTCACAGTTTCAGGCTTTACTTTGTGGAACAGCGACACATGAAAAGAGAACTCGTTTTGTACTTTCCACGGGTTTATTCTCACCGACAATGGTTTCTACAAAGTTGTCATTATCAAGGGTGTCCTAGATAATAACATAACTTTGTCGAAACCATGGTCGGAGAAAATAAAACAGTGTGGAAAGTACAAAGCGAGTTCTCTTTTCAAGTAGGTAAGACATTGAAGTCTATCTAATTACCTGGTTTTTTAACGCATATTTGAAATCCCTTGAGCCCTATAAATTACCTTTGAGTTGTCAACGCACCATGAGCTCTTTTTTGTTATCTTCTCCGAGTCGTTTGCTTCCCTAGTCCTAACCCAGTGAGTCTTAACACCCAGGGGCAGAGGTTCATGGCACATAATGTGTAACGCTACTGAGTTCTGCGGTGCAGAATAAAGCAGAGGGATGGATGTGAGTTTGGAGATGAAGTGGACGGAGGTGGGGTTGGAGGAGGATTTTGCGAGCGGCGGCTCCACTGAACACGGGCCGAAGAGATTCTCTCGTTTCTCCCGAAAGACCGAGTTTCTGCTCACGAGCGATGGAACTGAAGGCGGTGTGTAATTGCGGGGCAACGGAGGCGGAAGGGGAAGGGTCAGCCTTGAGGACGAGAATTGGCCTAGAGGAGTGTCAGAGGAGAACAAATGGGTGAGAATTTCGGGAGCGGGATAAATGCATTGCGGGAGAAGGACTATTTTGGACCCGGGAGCAAGAGCAGAGGAAAAAGGGTGGAAACGAGAGGAGGGTGCTGTGAGAATGGGTCAGCTGAAAATACATGCCATTATGGGGCTCAGTCATGTGAATGAGAAACAGGCCAATTTGGAAATAAAGACAGAAGTCGTGGGGATACCCTTTCGAGGAACTAGGAGAAAAGGAAAGAATAGGTTGGTTGGAAGGAGGATTAACGTGGAAAATTTGGAGTCAAAAGATGCCTAGGATGAAGTTGAGACAGGGGATACGTGAGATTATGAGGTGGCCCTGGCGATTATTTCCAGGTGGATGTGGATGTGACAAAAGATGAATAGGTTTAGCGATGCTCAATGCCGGCGCAGAGGGTCAAGGATTTTTCCTCGCGTGGCGACACCTCATTCCGACGCCATCGTGTGAACATTCACCCATTCCAGTCCCTTCCAGTGCACTCCCACTCTTCATTCTTTCTGCCTTTTGACTACCAGAATTTACCCCCCCCCCCTTACCCGACGCTAGGGGCGGTCGAATTTCACAGCTCTTTTCGGCGCGCGCGAACAATGGAGGTGCTAAAACTATACCCTGGCGTACGCGCGCTGCCCCTTTTCCCGCTCCATCTACGCGCTCCGACTTCATCTCACTTTTCTGGATTTTTTTTGCAAAGTCAGTCTTCCGGGTGCTTTTCTTGGAACAGATGGGGACAAAAGGAAGCGATTAGCTGTTTCCACATCTCTGGCTCAGTCCTTCGTCGGTGGAATCCCAATGGAAATTCAAGCAAGTTGGTAATGTGAACTCTTGCTTTTTCTGTTGGTCATCTGGCGCAGAAAACAAAGGGATTCCCCGGGTGGATTGCGATGTTTCCCGCTCGCGGTGTCCAAAAACCAACCATTGAGCAAACTTGAGATTGGACCATACCGCAACCGGATGTTTGGACAGTTTTCAAGACAATAGCTGTGAATTTCTTTGGATACGAGAGCGTGATTTCATGCCACTGAATTTTACGCTTTAGAAAGAGTTCGTGGATGTTGAATTACGGTTGTGTGGTTAAGTAAAACTCAATGGGAGTGACCGCATTTAATAATTCTCTTTTGCATCGCACTTACATAAGGGTGATATTTTGCTCCATTATGTTATATTTACTGCTCCATAATTTTTTCCAAGATGATTATTTTGTTACACTTCTGTATCTTCGAAACAAGGTCATTAAGTCTGGTATCTTTCAAAATCCAGCAGGTCTGTTTACTTTAATTACTAGTGTCTCACCTACCACGTTAACATCTATCTAAAAATGTTGTAATATCGTTGATAACTTCTGGTAACTCTTCCGTTAGTTGGCCTTCTTTTGACATCATGTCGATAACTGAGTAAGATGCGCTTTTAAATTTGGTCTCATAATTCTACTATCACTTGGCTGTCATAGTAGAAAATATTGTAGTGGATGAAATTTTAGTTTACGGTGTGGTAAAAACAAATCATTTAACAAAATTTGTTCATTGAGTATACTTGAGATAAACTTCAATGAGTACAGACATGCAGAAGATGTAAGTCACGGGCTCAAACAGGCCAAATAAAAGGTCCCACGATGTCATACAAACTCTCACACTGAGAAGCACAAAGGATTGGGCGGAGTGAGAGGGAGTAGTTATGGTTGTACCACTAGTGAGCATGTTATCTGCATGCTACTCTGAATGTTTCCCATAGAAGCTAAACTAATCTTCCATTGAATGAAATGTTCACGCTAAATACTAGGTTCCTTGAATGTATCCGAGGAGAGACAACTGGAGCTATCGGACCATGAGAAAGAGAATGGATTCTCTTTTAAAACTACTATTATTCTGTATACAGTTTTAAAATCGCCATAACTAAGTTCATGGCTATATAGTGTATGATGATACTCGCCATGTCACTATATCCCATTGGCTGGCGCGCAAGGCTGCACCCCGCCACGCGATCGAAAAACCGAGTTTACTTTCGGCGTCGCAGATGGTCGCAGATATTGTCAACGGATTCGCATTTTGAAGTTTTAGTAAATATCAAGAGATAAGTTTCCTACAGGTCTTAGGTTTTCCTCTCAACTATTTTCTTACCCAAAATCAGAAAATTGGAGTAAAATAAGACCCGCCCTTTTGTCCTAACAAAAGAGTAAATATCCCTCTACGTCGTTTAAAATTACGATATGTCCAAGAGAAAGAATTTTTACTCAAATAATATAACATTTTATTTCACCGAGCTTCTCAAAGCTTCTCCAAGCTCTTCATTTTGGAAATTTTCAGCGGAAACTGAATTCCTGATTTTATTTGCAGGCTGTTCAACCTTAATCCCTTGCATATTGCTATTGCGCAAGAACTATGGAAAATGAAATCACATGTAATATGCACCAACAACAGGGGAGTCATATCAACTCTCAACATCTAGAGTGAAAAATCCATTTATGTAATTTTGGCTAGCTTTTTTCGATTTCAGCCCACTGCGCGACGTTTCAACGGACGACCCATCCATCTTCATCAGGGTAAATGTCATTGAGTTCAAGTACAGCGAAGCATAGGCCAATAATAATACGTGTGAAGTTCGGGCCTTGTTATCGTTTAATCTTTTGTGCAACATTTCTACCGTGCTTACTGATCTCGCCTCCCTCTTCCATTTGCAGATTGACGTGATGTAACATGGGTCTCTCGAATTGTAACCTAGAACTTTTTTTCTAGCCCTTCAACACTGGGCACTCATAGCAAATATTGTCGGGTGAGCACTGCCGTAAAATGCCTAAATGGTGAATGATACAGCCAGGATTGGTTGAGATTCCTGTAGTAGCAAAAAAAACCGCGCGAAAAGAAGTGATCCCAATGGTTAGCAGGCAACGACTATATCTTGCAGGCACCCACACGGCTCAGTCATTTGATAGTTCTGTCATGTCATGCGTTTTGTTCTTTCACTTTCCTTTACATGGTCGTTAAGAGAAAAAATGTCCCAGATAGATCGTAAAGAGACATTGAAAACATCGATATCTGATCCCTATCATACACATTACCCCAAGTTTTATCTTAGGGTATGAGAGTTACAGCTAGATGCAGTATGCTTTTTAAAGGCTTTAGTGCGTCAATTGTGTTAAAATCAACCACGGTCACGAATGTTAGCACCCAGCAGTCTCATATTCCTTTCAGGCGTCATCAGTCTTCACTGATCGTCATCCACGAGTCTTGTCCTCCTGTTTCGGCTGAAGAGTGGCATTCGCTATCCGTGGAGATCCACACTTTCTGGATTCTGGATGTTTTCCTAGAGATGAAGATTAGAATCCTGAAAACCTGTTGTAACTAATTTTTTACTCCATGTATATCTCCTGCAAAAGTTCCTGGCTCAGACCTGCGTGGCAAGGAACAGAGATAGAAGTGGAGGGGTAACCTGAAAGTACGGAGGGAAAGAGGGAGACAGAGAGAGGCAGGGAAACCAAACTATTTTGCGAGATAAGCAAGAACACAAGCTATAAGGTTTACTAGTAATTATCACCCCTCACTGTCCACTGTACTTGGGATCATAACTTGAGGTTTCGTTGTAATGCGAGTCAAAACAGAAGAGCAGGTAGTTGTGATCCATCACAGTGCTGGAAGCACTTGTGCTGGCAGTGATTACAAAGGCTCCACACTGAGCAACCTTCCTTCCTGCTATTCAGAACCAAGATAGGTGAGTAGTGACTGTATTGAATTCGTTCAGTACACAGCCATAGGCACGTTAACCAGATCTATACGATTATTCAGACTTTAAATTGTACTTTAAAAAGTATGGCACTCTTTGGGCTATGTGGCAGTGTTTTGGATTTTCCTCTTTAAGTACGCTATCGGAAAAAGTTGGACTAGCCACGGTATATCCTTTACAGAATCAACCGAATGATCATTTCTCTGAGGAGTTTCACTGGTGACTGGACTTACCTGCCGGTTTTTTAAAATCTGTATTGTCAGTAAGCGATGAGATTTAATGAATAATAGATGTACTTAGGTCAGTTCTTTGTTTTTTTCCCAGCGATGATACATTTTGGAAAAACGAACTTGATGACTTCTTTATCATTCCTGATGACCTCAACAATGGCTAAATTTTGCAAGTAATATTATCTGCAAATGGATAAGACTTTACTCTGTGGTCAAGGGAAAACTTAAGTAAGTAAAAAAATTAAGTTGGTAAAGAACTTGTCCTCACAATGATGAGCATGTAACCTCCTAAAGAGATTCGACCGATAGCCTGTGGTTCTGGTATTATTTCAGCAGTTTTCTGACAAACTTGAATCATTATGTTAAAGTTTTATGGTATTATCCGCCTTAATTGTCTTGTGTTATATTTAGTTGGCCGCTATCGCTCTTCTGATTTACGAATTTTGATCTTTGTTTTGCGATCATTACGTTTTCGCAAACTAAAAACTGGAAGCCTGCCACTTAAGAGGTTATGGCGTGAGACGCACTAAAAATATTAAATAATGAAAGAAAGCTTTTATTTTCCAGTGTTTTTATAAATTTGGGTTTTATAGATCACCTACCTTTAGAAGGCTAGAATTTGGGGTCATCTTTTGAACATATTTTACCAAAAACTTTGATCCAAATTATAAATTTAAAAAAAATAAATAAATAAAAGATACTGTTTACCAACGCATACTGATGAAAATATAATTTTTCTATCCATGATCATGCCATTCATTTCGTTTCAGTGAACTCAACTTAAGTACTATTAAGTAAGGAATTAAGGAAGGAAGAGGAAGACCAAGATTGGAGTATTGGAGGCAGATAATGGAGGACATGGGATGCGGACAATTTTCCGAAATGAAGAAGATGGCAGAGAATGAAGATGGCAGAGAATAGAGAGAGGTGGAGGGCTGTCGCCAACCAATCCTGATGGATTGACGACTGCACTGCACAAGAAACAGTAAGAAACTGTATATAACGTTGAATATTGCGATTGAAGTCCATAGCCCATTTCACACCGTTACACCTTTATTGGTGTAACTTTATTGACTCAAACTATCATTTAAATTTACTTCATTTCTTTATCTTTGAAAGTGCAATTGAGTCCTAATTGCTTTCTGGCCGTACTTCTTTCCGCTTCCTATGAATGGCTTCGGTTGTGAGACTTACCAAGGGAGAAAGTCTACAGTAAATTTTAATATGAAAGGGTAGAAATTTGAGCGAGTGCAACAGTCATATGGCTGTAGCGTTTGTGTGTATGAGCATGGATTTTGTAATGAAGCCATGAGATTACTTAATTACGTTAGTAAAGGGAGAAACTAGTAAATATGTGAGTATTTGATGGAATATGTGAGCAAAGGAAATGAGAAAAATTGGTTAAAATCTTGATATGAAGGGTTGCGTAGTTTTATAAATTTTCCACTATAGCATAAAAATGTGAGCAGGCCTAAAACCGAGTCTATCTTCCATTGGTAGTCTGTTAGTCTCATTTATCTCGGAAATGCTCACATAAGTCTCCTTTTTTGCTAATATAACACCAGAACCCGAATTAGGTTGTGTTTAGCGTATAACAGGAAGGTCATCTGGTGAAAAAGTAAAAGAGAGATGCTACTTCGCTCTGGTTAAGTCACACCTCCAATACACCGCGAGCATTTGGGACCCTGGTCTTAAAGATTTAACTAAAAAATGTATACAATACAAAGTAAAGCTGCACCTTTCGTTAAAATCTTCCACGAGCGAACATATAGTGTTTCACAACTTTTAGAGGGATTAAGGTGGGGGCCCCTAGATACTCGGAGGCTACATGCTAGGCTCGTTCTAGGTTAAACCCCAACTCTTTCCAAAAACACTCATGGTTATTTGTGACTTAACAAAAGAAAATATCTTCAAAAGGGATGAAAAGTCACAAAATG
The DNA here is from genome assembly GCA_963169105.1 of Ceriagrion tenellum. Classification (NCBI taxonomy): domain Eukaryota; kingdom Metazoa; phylum Arthropoda; class Insecta; order Odonata; family Coenagrionidae; genus Ceriagrion; species Ceriagrion tenellum. The sequence goes on from OY720635.1 coordinate 16,275,260, forward strand.
GCCAATTCTTGAAAAGTAATATATTGGCACAGCAGAGGAACAAATATAAAAAATAGCCAACATGGCTATGCCTGTCGCTCGATTGTTAAATCTGCCCCTCTGGATAAAAGAAACGTTGAAAAGATATATTTATATATGAACCTACCGAACCTATGAAGTTTTTCGTAGCATGGCTGAGAATATTTTTAGATTGTAAGTTTGAAATCTTTGGCGCATTTTGAAGGGGCGTGTCTGAAACTTTAAAATCAAAGTCACTAACTATTTGAATGGGAAATAACCACTGATTCCTCATCCTTGAAGGTCTAATGAGAGCTGCTAATCCAGGATCCAAAACAAACGGAGTCCATTCGGCGAACGGAGGACATTGGGAAGGGAGAACTTGACAGAATGTTGACGCATGGGCTTTTGTCGGTAGGTTGTCACCTGTCTATTTATTTTAAAAAGTTAATGGATCATCTTAATTTCATTTTAGTGAGGTGGTATTCAGTTTTGAAGGAATGTCTTCTCTGGATAATATACAAAAACGGAGGATATAGGGATTCAGTTGTTCGTTAACGATAACTTAGGCTACCGAGTCGTTGCCCCCACGGCTTAAGCTCCCTTGCCGTCCGAGAAAGTGTCACGTGACACACCCTCCGGGCCACGTGAAAGCGCTCCTTCGCATACGATTGAAAACCCAGGCATAGTCCTCTAGCTTTCTCGGAAGTTTACAAACGGCCTGTTCAATTCCACCCACTAAGTCCAAGTACGTGATGAATCTCGAGTGCATGAGCAAACATCAGTGAGTCCCTTTGGATAAGGCCCTAAAAGTAGCCTTGTCAAATCTAAAAGCATTAGTACGCTTTACCAATTGGACTCAGTGGATTTCCCGAGAGGAATAAAAATTAAAGTTTCAGGCTTTACTTTGTGGAAAAGCGACACATGAAATGAGAACTCACTTTGACATTTCACACTTTTCTATTTTTTTACCGACCACAGTTTCGACAATACGAGGTGCTACCCAAAAGGTCGAGGAATTTTACCATAAAAATAAAATAGCTTACCATAACTTCTAATTTCCACCGTCTCCTTCGAAATATTGGGCATTGATACAGCGATCCCAGCGTTTTTTCCATGATTCCATGCATCCCTAGAAGTCTGCAAGTGTTAGTGTTCCAAGCTCATTCTGCGTTTCTTCCTGGATCTGCTCAATTGTGTTAAAACGACCACCTTTCAATTGAAATTTTATTTTGGAAAAGAGAAAAAAGTCGTACGGGGCGAGGTCAGGCGAATTGGGTGAGTGGGGAATCACTTCCGTGTTTTTGGAAGCCAAATAATTCCGAACGACTAGCGATGTGTGCGCGGGCGCGTTGTCTTGGTACATAACTCAGCTGTTGTTAGCCCACTTATCTGAACGTTTGCGCCTAATGCTTTCACGTAACCACTTCAAAACTTCACAATAGAACTTCCCATTGACAGACCAGGAGGAAAAAAATCCTTGTGGATAATGCCTTTGATGTCAAAAAAAAAACAATCATCATGGACTTGATGTTGCTGCAAACTTGGCGTGCTTTCTTTGGCCGCGGTGAATGTGCCGACTTCCACTGCGACGACTGCTGCTTAGTTTCAGGGTCATAACCGTACATCCATGTCCTATCACCGGTTACGATATTGGAGGTGAAGTTAGGGTCATCTCTTGCTGCATTTGTCAATCCATTGCAGACAGCTACGCGATTTTCTTCCTGGTCGCTGTTCAACAGCCTCGGTACGAATTCTGCAGCAATGCGTCTCATGTTCAAATTGTCTGGACAAGATACGTTCCACGGACCCGTATGACATTTCCACGATTGCAGAAACATCATGGATTTTTCGTCTACGACCTGCAACAATAGCCTCTCGCACTTTTGCGATGTTTTCCGGTGTTGTGCTTGTTGACGGTCGTCCTGAACGCTCTTCGTCGTCGACTGTCGTTTGTCCATGTTTGAATCGTTTGTACCACAAAAAAGTTTTACTTTGACACATAGCACTCTAGCCAAATGCTTCCACAACCATGCGATGGGTTTCTGCAGAGAGTTTTTTTTCAGCTTGAAGCAAAATTTGATTCAGGTTCTTTGCACTTTAAAATCTGCCATTTAGAAATTCGCCGAAACACTAAAACACAACCACACGAAACTCAACAATGCAGGCTCTCACTGTCACAATAGTTGAAACACTGATTCACAAAGAGTTGTGTTAGCCGCATATGGTAGCAGCAGATCGTACCACCAATGGTTCGCGCGCGATATTTAAATCCCCCGAACTTTTGGGTAGCACCTCGTATCTGTAAGGTACATAGCATATCAAGGAATGAGTGTCTGCCTGAGGAAGCGAAAATCGCTGTGCACAAAAGTGTACTTTTCCCCACCTTGTTGTGTGGTAGCGAAACATGGGCCTGTCAGGATGGACATAAGAGTAAACTAAACGCCGTGGGTATGAATTATCTGAGGATTGTTTGCGGCAAAAGTAGGATGGAAAGAGTCAGGAATGAATGAGTAATAAATGAATGTGGGTTAGATGCTCCAGTAATGGACATAAATGAAAGGAGTGTGCTTCGTTGGTTTGGCCATTTGGAAAGAATGGATGAGATTCAAATAACGAAACAGATATAAAAGAGTGAAATGAATGGTGCGAGAGGTAGAGAGAGGTAGGTCGAGAAAGTTGTGGTTGAGGAAACTCTTAGGAGAAAGAATATTAGGAGTCTTAAAAACAGGAGGGCGTGTATGAAGCAGTGTATGGGGGTATATGAGGCAAAAGAGGTTTTCAAGTATTGGTCAGTATGGAGGAAATTATTGAAGCATAGTTAAGTGTACAAATATGTACTTAAAAGTGAAACTTTGTGACTGCCTATCGCGGAAGGGAACGGCGTAATCGGTATGTATGTATGTATGTATCATGGTACAATCTCAATTTTTAGCTGTCCTTATAAACCAAATCGAGGGTGGGTGAGTGAGATGGGGAAGAAAGGGTGGGGAAAAATGGGGGAGGGGAAGAAACGGTTGATTGAAACGGGAATACTGATGTTTCAAGTTAAAATGACATCAATGGGGAGGGGTTGGGGATAAACGCACATTTTCCAGGTTGAGTTTGTACGTAAACTAAAACGAACATTAAAAGAGAAAAAGTTTTGCTACGATCTAATAATTTTCAGCAGGAAAACATTCCCACATTGCACAACATGTTTCACCGACCTGTAGTATCATCAGTCACGTAATGTTGTTTTGTACCTAGTGACAATCAATATCTGTGAAAAATTAATCATTTATTCTTTAGGTATAGATATTGTCACTCCTCGAATTCAATCATTAAACTTTACCATTCAATAATGACGAACATTAGATTAGAAATATTTATATAGGGCTATTTATGTCACATTCATCATTTTTAATGACAGTAAACTCACTATTTTATTTCTATTTATTATATTCTATTATGATATTCTATATTTATTATTTCTATTTCTATGTATTATATAATCATGCAATTATAAAATATTTATCTGTTGGCCATTAGCACGTTTTTTGACAAGGACGGAATTGTCAAATAAGAGAAGACACTGGTTAATCCTCTCTCATTGTTAGAAAACGCCTGCCTCATCTACACTATCACAGCTTACGAGAAGAAGGTATTAGGTGTAGTGATTTTTCTGGCAATTGGGAGCAGCTGACGATCTTAGTATCAAAGTCAGGACTCAGATGAAAGAGTATGAGCTTTGATTGATAGGTATTGAGATATTTCTTATTGGAAAATTTGGTTTGTACCAATAATACCAGTTTGGAATATTTTCGCGCAAATCATTTTTTATGTAGATGTAACAACTAATTTCTTAGAAAGTTTATGCAAAGGTTTAAATTCATCATTAAACCAATAACTCCTCGACATAAGTATAAGCTCATTTGGTCAGGGTGAAATGGAGAAGAAAATTTGAGTAGCTGAGTTAACAAATTCATTTGGATGGTATTCGCGCGTTTTTTACAAGGCATTCTTCTAGTAGTTGTCAGTTTTGTCTATTACAGAAGGGAAAATAGAAGGGAAGAGAGGAAGAGGAAGGAGGAGGCACGAAATGCTGACAGACGTCAAAAAAGGAATAAGCTATGAAGAGATGAAGAGAGAGGTCCAGGACAGAATGCTGTGGAGGCAGTACCATTGAAACCTGTCCAAGAACAGAGTCACAATGGTGATGATGGTGATTCTTTCTTTATTTCCTGCAGATGCTCCAAGTTTTTAAATGTTCAATGGAATCAAAAAATAAACCACAACTCTGCCATGAAATGTGAAAATAATCAACCTTGGCGAGATTTGAATCCACGCAACGTCCTTGCAACCCCAGAGAAAACTAACAAAATTTATTTTTTAAATTGATTTAATCTTAGTTGATTTATTAGCATATTAAATCTTTCTTACGAATCCATGGATGAGCGTTTTCAAAATACGTCGTAGGACTAATGTACCAGCAAAAATAGCAGTTTTTTGTCATCCTTGCTCCGGATGATAATCATCCACCTGGTGATAAACGCTGGTTTCTAGATGGAAAACAGTTCCTTTGAAGAGCTCCAAAATGTGCTTTTCATGCATCCGATCCCCAAACCACAAAACGCTTTCGCCAAAGGGAATGCTTGAATGCGAAATATTCGCTGCAAGCTCCCTCTTCGACGATGGAAAGGTTTTCGAGCATCAGTGTTTAAGTGGAATCGAGGCGAATAGCATTTCAGCGGAGGAGGAGGAGGAATTGTGTCGGAGGTGAGTGGAACGGGAGACGAAGGTTAATAACCAGATTTGGAGGCGGAGTGAGATTTTTGAGGAGGAGAGGATGATGTGAGATGGGAAGGGTGAGTAAAGAGGAAGGGATAAGGAGGGTACGAAAGGGATGGGAAAGGGTATAAGGTGAGTGGGGGTGGGAGCTTTGTGATGTGGTGTGGTGGGCGGGGTGTTCGAAATGAGTGGGCGAGGATGATTCCAATTCAGGACCAAGTCGGCGGTGGCGGCGAATGACTTGAATAGTCTAGATGGTGTAGAGGAGGGGAGGGTTGAATGTATTCAGGGGTCGTGGCGGGGGTGGGGAGGCTGGGGGAGAAGAGAGAGCAGGTAATCGTTTGTTTTGAAGAGCGGGGCGTGCGTCGTATTCTTCTGCGATACGGTCTCATCCCGCGGGAGGTTCTATACAAATCCGCGCTTGAAAGCGATTAACAATACAATGAGAGCGAGAGAAGACGAGAGAGGGAGGCAATGGTAACGCCTCTCTCTCGGTCATATCCTCCCAAGCACATCCCCGCACACAAACCCTGATCCCTGATTCCCGACTCCGCGCTCGGAAGGCGTAAAGGGGGTTCGCCGCTCCTTGCCTGCTCGTCAACAGTGGATTGGATTCGGGAGAAAGTGGGAGTGGTTTCGCGGCCTCGCATATTTCTCCCTCTTCTTCCTCATATTTTCTTCACCCCTTCCGCACCTTCCATGCTTCTCGTTCTTCATTTTCTCAGAATGACGCCATGGTTTACGTATTATGCATCTGCTTCTAATTGCTAATGTATGAAGGCTGCTTTACGCGGACGATTTCATTGCCCCTGAGAAATGCTTGAGCTCATTCATGAGGAGAGTTATACCGTGTAAAGTGACAAATTGTATGATTTTCTTACTGACTGTACGGGAAATAGAATCTGCTTTTATAGATGTAATTTTCTTGTATATTCCATGATGAATTCGTTTGCATTATAAAATGTGCCGTGTAAAGTTGCCCAGGATTGTCTCAGAGGTGATAGTTTGCCACAATGGAAGCTTGCATCTCCCGCTTAGCTTCCGAAGTTACACCGAGCTCGAATCAAATATGGAGGTGTTTTCCTCCTATTACCGTTAACCTTGCTTACTATGATATATGAGAAAAATGTAAAATAGTCTTAATCACCGATGAAGGATAAATCATAGTCCCTCTGCAGAAGTCCCTGGCACGTGTGTTGAGGGCTCTCATTCCTACCATCTTCATAGCAGAAAGCTTACATGTTTTTTCAGCTCCTGTTATAAACCAACTCTCTATGACTTTTTTTTTCATTTTTTTAAATCTAAGTGCAGAAAGTGTGCCTTCCTCATGTTTTTACCATGTGGGTCTTCTTCTCTTCTAAAGGTTATCCTTGTTGTTGCAGCCACGACTTCCAACAATATCTTTTTTTAGTCTTCCTCTTCATTTCATTGTACGAGGTGCATCCCATTTCCATCGCTAATACTTTTAGGTACGAAGTTCTCGGTCGTTTTATTTGTCTTTTGCCTTGAATATTTCCCTCCATAATATTTTGTATGAAGTTGTCGTGCCTGAGCAAGTGTCCGATGAGCTTTGCTCTTCTTGTTTTGATTGTTTCTTTGTTCCGTCTAACCATTTGGGTGTAAGTGGGAAATAAATGGGAGTTAAGGCTTTATGAAATGACATCGAGGGGGTAAACAACTCGTAGGTCAGTTGGAAGTAATAGGGAACAGCGATTGTGATTCTGCATTCTAATCTTGTACACAAAATCTAACCTCCTTTTTGCAACGAAACTTAGTTCGGCTTTGGTAAAAAAAAGTGTAAAGAGTGTGCAATGAAGAGAAATGGGTATACTTTCTGTTCTGCTTCAAGGGCGTGAGGTTCAAGGTGATGAGAGAGCAAGAGTGAGTGGGGAATCAGATTCGAGAGTGGGAAAGGACTAAAGCAGAAGAAGGCATGAAGTGGTAGGGATTTAGATGGATTTCTGTATCACCCTGTTTTAATAGGAACTAAAATCTACCAGCTTCATTTACTTTTTTATTTGAAATTTATATCCCTCTCCGGATGTCAAGAGAAGGGTCCTGGAAGTATTTGAACCTGTTCATCATTAAGGATGCTTAGTGGCCGTCATCCCTATCCGTACGTCTAAAAGAGCTTTGATTAAATAAATTTCAGTCCAAGCAAAATGAAACTCATTTCCGCTTTATTTCCAAATTTCTAAGCTCACAATATTTTGGCCTTGAAAAGGGTACGTTGTCCTTTCACGATCAATTTATAATGTAAATTTAAATATTCTATTTGGGCGCCGTTACCTAATTTTTCCGTCTTCATTGTTTTTGTAAATCTTTTCTTTGAAGGATACAGCGGTGTTCCAAAAGGCTTAATGCAAATCGTTCTTGTTTGTAAAGGAATCGAAATGGATGGCCCTCTGCTCTTCATTATGTTTGGAATTTCGTACCGGACATTAGTACCATAGGCTTGCTTATTGCAATCTATTGCTACCTGTGTTTAAACTACAGCGTAGTCCTGAGTGCCTTCGAATAACCAACATGAGAAATACCAATCGTCAAGAGAGAATCCCTCATTGAGGCAATTATCGAGTCTATCGATTCATCCTCGTCTCTGGAGGTAAGGCAGTCTTCAAGATGGGGCGAGACGCTTAAGGTAGTTTGAGCGTAATATCATTTTACCTAAAAATCAATGCATGTTGTCCCATTTTCATGAAAAATGTACCACCCACCCTAAAAAAATTGACCCCTTACCGCATTACTTTCAGTGATATTTGAAAAAAAATAAATACCAGCCCTTTTATATAGGAAATGGTACTGTATGCCCTTCTGGGAGACATTATTTACAAAATGAGGAATTTTCTACACTTAGATCTCGTCAAAAAATCAACAGTTTGTAGTTTGTGTGTTTTCTCAACTATATTTTAAAATTAATCATATTGTCACCGCAGTAAATTCTTCGGGATCACAAAAAAACCTTCCGTTTTGGAGTTCCAAACGTGCTGCGTGAAAAAAATTTGAGTCAATTTAAAGACTTATTTCGATATTTTTATTAGATTACTAACAATTTCTGTCATGTAAAACTATTTTATTGCACCATTAATAGTGCAATATTTAATTCGTGTGTCTCACAGTTGGTGAAATTAAAACCTATATATCGAATATGGTCTCTATTATGATTAGGAAACTATCTCTCTCGCACTACCTTAAATGTGTCATCCTCACTGCTTTCCGTTCTGAGCCATCATTGAAAAACAATACCATCTACTCCAAATTCGGCAGCCTTTTCGGACGCCCAGCCCTTCACGAAGCGAGTCATTGGCTCTCTCAATATTTGACTTCGTGAGAGAACTGCCGACTTAGATTAAAGAAGCCATTGAGTTCCGAATACTATTGCTTCCCGCGGTCATTCATTTCAATGTTCACTTCGAGCCATCACGTGGGCGTACGGCAGGGGATGTTAGGACACGAGGCGTTTAAAGATGTAGGGGAGGTGAAATGGTGACGTGTACAATGGGAGTGTATTGAGTGGTACTCTCGGCAATATGTCATGTTTTAGTACGCTAGGGAACTGCTAGTAACGGATAGCGTTGTGGGCTCATAGCGCGAAAATGGGTGATTCGAGCCTGCGGGTAATTCATTTCTTTTCCTTTGTGGATGGTACTGCAAGAGATTTTTTTCTTTCAGGTTGTATATCCTTATCATAGACCTTCAGATCATTTTTTCTCTCAACACTTCCTTCAAAATCCGTAGTCCAGTTTGGAAATCTCAATGGCAGATGGCCTTCTCTTCAAAAGTGAATCGTGACAAACCGCTGAATTTATAATGTTTATAATCTAACTTAAATCAACACAAGCTGCTTCTTTTACCTGGATCATTCCATGTCAGAATAGCAGTGAGTTGACCCTTGGTGTCTCTGATTCGAACCAACATTTTTGTGTGAGTTCCCTCTAGCATTACATGAAAAGGTGTAGAAGCGTTTAGGAAAAAAATTGGTAGATCATGAGACGATCAAAGTTTCGACCATTTTGCGCTTAGATCTTTTTCTCTTTGCTATATCTCCTAAATAAAATGAACCTAAATTCTCAAAATACAGCGGCACATCATTTTGACACCGACAGCGGGTCCTTCGGTCGTGGCGAATGAGGGCGTAGTCCAATCTTTGAAGTTAATATCTCTGTTGTTTGTGCACTGCCCGCGACCAAACTGGTTTTTGAGGTAAGACAATGGAATAACGTGCCAAACTAGAAAAAATATTTCAATTTTAAAATGTCTGTATTTTTTTTGTTAAAATTTAAACATTTAAAATTTACACAATTTCAACGAAGTTTAGTTTATTTAGCAAACTCACTTGTGCTGTACAATCTTTTGCAAACAAATAAAGATATCAATCGTTTCTCCAGATATTTTTGTTTAAGAGATATAGCAAAGAGGAAAAAGTCTAAGCGCAAAATGGTCGAACCTTTGATCGTCTCTAGATCTGCCAAATTTTTTTTCCAAAAATGCATCCACACATTTTCATATAAAGCTAGAAGGGACTAACACAAAAATTTTGGTTCGAATCGGAGACACCAAGTATCAACTCTCTGCTGATCTGACGTGGAATGAACCACCTACATTTTTGTAATGTTGAGGAGATAAAGGTTACGAAAACGAGATTCGGAATTTGATTAGCCAAGGCACGGTTATGAAAACACCCCGATATCGTTGAATAAACGTGGAATGCTACACATGACGTGCTCGTATGACAAATGTTTTGAAGTGCGGAAAATGGGGGAGCGGACCACATCAAGACCAACACAGCAGTGGGCGTACACGGCGTATCAGTCTTTATCGCCTGATTTTATCTTAGCTGCTTCGAGATTCTAGCTCGTTAAATTTAAGAAATAACCCAAAATTCGGTAACTGAAAGTGTCTAAATTTGTCTCCCACAGAGATGTGACTTATTTATAGGAGATTCAAATGGCTACGGAAATTTTCCAGAAACAGATATTGCTTTTCACTCGAGACAGTTATCTGAATTACGTAGTACTCCGGGAATTTACTGGGTGCAAATTCAGAGTAAATGCGCAGAGAACAAGGAAGCTAGGACGTTGGAATAAAATAATGTGCAGTTACGTAATTGGGGTTGGAACGAAGTGACTCATTTGTACAAAGCACAATACGCCATCACCGCTTCAGAAAAGCTGCTTCCGAAAATGTTTCTCCAATGCAGGGCTCTGGAGTCAGCCTTGGTGCTGAGCCGAGATGTGTCGAAGCCTTAGGAGAAGTGGATTTATTTAGATAGTTTAATAAAAGTATGCTCAAACCATTCAATAATAAAAAACTAATTACTTTTCAATACTTGACTCAAGGGGTGGTAAAATAAATCAGTTACTAAAGATGAGATGATCACTAATGACGATAATTTAACCCACTTGCCAACTGAAAATAATCCCTCCATGCACACCATCTTTCCAGTTCTTTAGCGTAATCTTAATTCGTCAAGTAAAGCTTTGCTAGGCTGAACACCTGATCTTGTTTAATCAGGCATAACCGTGCCATCAGCTCCAGGGAGGACGAGGCTAGGATTCATTCCCTTATATATAATCAGTTAACATAACCTCGTTTCACGAACATGTTACCGTTTGATTACTACGGTTATAAAATGGCGGAAACAAGAAGTTTCTTCAAAAATGTTCGCTAGGTTAACTTTCCCAAGGAAGTGACTGGTGGGCTTTATTTTGTTCGATTCTCTGGTATAATTATTACCTTACTTTTTGCTGTTTTTACAATTACCTCCCCAAAATCTGCACCCTACTTCCTTCGAGGGCTTGAAATAATTGAATGAATGTAGATCTTTGCTGAAAAAATTAGTACATCTTTTCATAGTATGTTAACACTGATGTTTTTGTATGGAATAAACTAAGTCTTGCACGCTCTGTCAGCCATTTTGTAACCCTCAATTATTTAATTTCACGCTATATTTATATTCCACGTTTATTTAATGATATCGGAGTATTTTCATATTCGTAACTTGGTAAATCAAATTTCGAATCTCTTTTTTCAATGCCTTTATCTCCTCAACATAACAAAAATAATAATAAAAGAAGAAGCTGGTGTTAGTGTACGCTAGATTATAGAGTTTAAACAGAGATTGACATCATCAATTAAGCGGTCTATCATGATTAGCTTTTCAGGTGAAGGCCATCTGCCATTAAGGTTTTCAAACTGGAGTACGGTATTTGAGGTAAGCGTTGTGAAAAAAAAGAGCTGTAGGGCTATGACAAGGAGATAAGTTTTTCCAATACCTTTGCTAAAATTCAGTTATTTACATCATTAAAATTCAGTATATTTTCAAACCTAATATTATATTCCTCTTTGAAATTACACCAAGTCCACCATCATCAGACTCCTGATAACATTTAACATTTATATTTAAGCGTTTGCAGCTCTCGGGTCATTTTGTTCTTGTCCATCTTTCGACATTTTGTCTTTTATTTTTTTAACTTTTACTGAAAACCAATATATGTTGTACAAATACACAGAGGTACTAATTTTAAAGATTCGGGGAATATTTCGTGGAAACGATGCATCGCTGATCAATCTTACATTCTTTTTTTAGTTTATCAGTGGTTTAAATCATTAAAAGTCGTTTAAACCAAGCGTCAATTTTTTTTATTTATCATTCGGTGCCCTTTCGCAGTGGGCTTCATCGTATGGCAATTTTCTGTTTTAGTTCTGATGAAATATTTTATGTAATTCTCATTAATTCTAAGTAAAATCTGTAGAGGTGCGATTGTATTTATAGGGCTGATTTTGCATGCGAAATTATACTGAGCTTTGTGCCCCTTTACGCTCCTTACTCGGTTGAGGGGAATGGGGAGATTTTATGACCAACTTAGTTCAGAGTTCGGCTGCGTGGAAACAACTTTTTCGAGTGATGTCTCGATTTGAATCGATAGGGATTTTCTCCCGTCTTCGAAAGCGTCATTCATCAGTGCTCGTTTGAGGTGAGAGGTGGAGTAAGCGGTGAAGTGATGGGGAGGACGGGAATCGTGCGTTGGAGCCTAAAAGGAGTAAGTCGCTGTCAATTGGCGGTAACAGCGGTCGGTCGTGACTGCGCCAAATTCAATTACTCCTCTTGCTCCTGGATAAAAGACAGAAATAAAGTACTTTGCATTCACTCTTTTTTGTAAGTATATCATCCTGAGAAAAGACCGGAATGGTGTTGGGTAAAGTTGTGATTCGGAAAGAGGCGTAGAGTCCTTGTTGAGTGCTTTGTGGGAGCTTTGGGTGCCTAGAGTGCATTGTGGACGGACTACAATTTTACATTCAATGCGTCCATTCAATCGTAATTGTAAATAATAATAAAACGTAGCCTCATTGTGAATTATGCCTCAACTGAGACTTAGTCAGTTTTAATCATTGGTTAAGACGAGAAAATGTTTATGAAGAATACCTATATACGGTACACCTTATTTTTAAAAATTGTGAATAATAATGTTTTCCACCCATAAATGATTGGTGTGTAGTGTTAATTAGTGAGTTAAAGTTTTGCCACTCTAAATTGTCGGGAACTTGTGCCCCGAGGGGCCCTTACTTCGAAACTATATAATAACAGAGTTCGCTCTGGTCTGCGTCATTTTTGAGGTCAAGGTTTTTTATGCAGTTTTTTAATATTTAGTGCACACTAAATTCAGAAATGTTACTCATTTTGTTCAGGCAAGTCAGGTTTTATTGCTATCTCATTTCTTAAAATATGACATTTCGGAAATTTATTAATACAACAGATGCTGATTATGGTTTGAAAACTATCTTACATTTGGATGAAGTCTAAATTATGTAATAATACACTAACATCATTATTATGCAAGAAAATACCATTTCAAGGACTTTCGTATGTGTTTTGCCTCTGAAGGGTCTCTCTTGATAGTCTCTCAACAATAGTACGCATGCATGCTCACATCCCAGCGACCCTGGTACCTCTCCTCCATCACTCGAATATCTCTATGAAATCGCTCGCCCTGCTCTGCTCCTCGCTATCATCTCCACAGTTGTTACAAAAATAATCTAAATTTAAGCTGAGAAAGTGCATCTTTATTGACATACGAGCACTAAGAGCTTGGAAGCTCTGCAGGAGTTATTCGACAGCATTTTCATACTCTGGGCTCCTATAGTTGCCAGGAAAGGTTTTTAATAGACTTCAATGCTAATCAGACATTCCAGGCTAACCACTTTACTCAGTTTTACCATTGTTTGATAGGTGCACCAAACTCAATAGCTACAAGGCTGCTTTATTTAAGGTAGTTGACTAGTTGAAGTGTAAAATTTGCTATACTCAAAATGAATTGCTTTTTGTAGAGCATTTATCTGCTTGCACATACATGCCGGTTTCGCCCAAATTAATTTGTGGCTATAAATGGCGTATAAGTGAATAGTGCTGAGTGTATTTATACCTCGGACTTTTGTTTTCCAAAATTTTTACCCGTGTGCTGTCATTTGATTAGAATCTAACGTATGCAGTGCGGTATTATGGCAGAACCAAAATGCTGCTGCAGGAAAATAAAACGGAAGGTTTTTTTCTGCCTATGTGTTAGACGTAAAGTGAACCGATTTATATCACTATCAATTTTTCTTGAAAACTGCCAAACTTATTATGGGGAAAAACCAGAAGGGATGGGGGAGTAAAACAGAAATATCATAGTTGAGAATATACTTATATTGTTGGCATGAGTGTTTTGGCATGACAGTTTATGTAGTCATTTTTAGCATTATACGGAGACCCCACTCACCTTTGCCACCCCTCGAAAACTCACTCACCATCCGCGGACGTCCACTCTTGTCCTCGAAATTATTTCTCCTTCACTTTCTTCCCCCCTTCCGCAAACTGCTTTGTACGATCCCAAATTTAGCATTGAAATTTTCAAAAATAGCCAAAACCCACTTCATCGCAGAGTGCTACAATGGAATGTTCAAATCAGTTTTGATCCGATGGTACACCGAGAATGACACTCTTTAATTTTTAATCAAATAAATGTCTCAAATAAAAGGGAAACTGAGAAAAGCATCTCTTTTGCATAATTGTGAACATTTAAATATAATTAAAAATTTCCCAGAGTAAGACACCTCATAAAGGAGTTCAAGAGGCAATGCGTAGACTCTCTTTCCTTGGGACTGAGGTACGGGGGGCGACGTACCATGGGCCGGTGGAGGGCGTGAAAAAAAGGGGTAAAATCTCGGAAGGGAAGGGAACGGTGCGGGCTATACCACTGTGGTGCAGTGGTGATGGGTGGTTCCCCTAGGGAGCGGCTCGCATTACGCGGGACTGTATCTCGTAAACGCCCAAAGATACATAAAAACTGACAAGCATTTGGTCCTTAAAAGTTTGAGCAAAATATCATTTTACTTAGAAACCAATGAATTAGTTCTCATTTTAATGCCAAATATCTTGCCTATCAAAAATACGAACATTTTCTTTTTTAGGGACACTAAAGGGTCAGAAATAAAATCAGCATCTTTATAATTATTCAAAAATTTTCAGTTGTAAACGAAGTAAAGAGTCCAGTTGTAAACGAAGTAAACGCATCAAAGGCTTTTTCGTTATTTCATGACTTACTAATAGGTGTTCTATCTGCATCAAGAGTTAAAGTCAATAATTACGACACAAGAAAAAAATTAAAGCCGTGGATAACTAGTCATCTTCTAAACCTTATTGAAAGGAAAAATTATCTGTTCAAGAAACATAGACGCCACCCATTAAACGTAAGTTTAGCAAAGGAATTTGTTAACTGTAGAAATAAATTAAAAAATTAACTTAGGATTGCCTCTAATAACTACTATTTGCACAGATTTCAAGGAGCAAATGGAAACTCAAAGATGCAATGGAAAATATTCAAGGAAATATCCGGCCGCATACCACTCAGTCCCCATGAAATCTGCCTGGAAATAGACGGTAGTATATCATCTGCTCGGTCCAAAATAGCTATGGCATTTAATGACTATTTTGTTTCCTCCTACGATAGTAACAATAATAGTAATGACAGTGGCATTGATGAATTCGTCGCTGAATGTTGTGATTATTCACATAGCTTCGAATCCATGTACCTAGAACCAGTCGACTCTGCTGAAATAACCAAATTAGTAAGATCTTTACCTGCTAGCAAAGCCCCTGGTTACGACAACGTTAACAGTGAACTTTTGAAACTTGTTATTAACGAATTAGCTCCTATTCTCGCACATATATTTAATCTAAGTTTTACCAGTGGTGTTTTTCCTGACGAGCTGAAAAAGGCGGTGGTCATGCCCTTATATAAAAAAGGTGATCGATCAAGTATAATAAATTATCGTCCAATTTCACTGCTATCGATATTTTCAAAAATTATAGAGAAGCTAGTCAAGACGAGATTAATTAAATTTCTCGATAAAAACTGCTTCTTCAGCAAAAATCAGTTTGGTTTTTTAAGTGGAAAAGGAACTGAAGATGCTCTAGAAAATTATTTTACCCATGTTTACAAGGCTATAAACTCAAATCGACGCACTGGCAGCCTATTCATTGACATTAGCAAGGCTTTTGATTCCATTGATCACATGGTTCTGACCTTTAAGCTTCAGAGGGCTGGTATTCGAGGAATACCACTAAAATGGTTTACCAGTTACCTGTCATCGAGAATGCAGTGTGTAAAAATTGGTGATGTTTATAGTAATTACAATATGATAACTTCTGGAGTTCCACAAGGCTCTGTCTTGGGTCCAATCCTATTTCTAGTTTATATAAACGATCTATGTAATTTCAATTTTAGAGGTCATGTGACAGCATTTGCTGATGATGTCGCCTTAAATTATGGAGGTTTAAACTGGGGTGATGTAAAATATGATATGCAGTCAGATTTGATCAATTTGCGACGTTGGTTTGCTTCCAACAAATTGAAAATGAGTGTAACTAAAACGAAGTATATGTGTTATAATTTATGTAACAGGTACAAGTTTGATTGGGTTTTATATTATCATGAAGAAAACTGTCCGATAAATTCATGCAATAGCTGTTTGCCCATTGAACGGGTTTCCAGTTTGAAGTACCTGGGAGTAACCATTGACGAATCCTTAAAGTGGCAACAACATATTGATAATCTAACAAATATTATGCGAAATACATTGACAAATTTTTATTTCATCAGAAATAAATGTCCTTTAAATTTCCTTAGGATAATTTATAACGCGTTAGTACATTCCAGACTAAGTTATGGCATTTTTTGTTGGGGTGGCGCTTATTTAAACTCCTTGAAACCTGCCGTGTTTTTACAAAAAAGAATTATTCGTGTTATTTTGAAAAAGAACAGATTTGAAAAATCCTTCCCACTTTTTCTTCATTTACGTTTGCTTCCATTGAGGCATCTATATATTTATAAGGTTCTACGGTGTTTCTATACCAGAAGTGGTAACTCTGATGTATTTCAGTGTCTACCTTCTCACATTGCCCTGCGTAAAAAAAATATTCCATTACCAAAACCTAACTTGACGTTGTTTAAAAGATGTTTTTTGTATGTAGGGCTAAAGGTATACAATATGTTACCCCTGTCATGTACTAATTCTAAGTCTGTGAAAAAGTTTTTGGAAAATGTACATTCTTGGCTTCTCACCAAGGAGAGTGTAGAGCATTTATTGCTGTAAATCATTGATGTAATGAGTTATAAGTAAACTATTAGTAAGTAGCTTTTAAGGTACGAACTTACACTGTTAAGCAATTGTCACGGTATCACTGCACGAGCTATATGTATCTTTTAGGAAAAGCATAATGTAATATTATTTGATGGTAGCCTTAAACAGGTTCTCCTTCAAGGCTACCTAAAATTACTCTATTTTGCTATTGAAATGTAATTTGTTGTATGGAGTAATAAACTTTATTATTATTATTATTATTATTATTATTATTATTATTATTATTATTAAAATTCATTAGCCGTGCGCATCATCCTAGTTAGCGGTTCATATTTACAGAAATCCACCCGACTAAAGTGGCATCTGAAGAGTGGAGTGTGCTTAGTTCTCCTTGGAGGCGCATTTAGGTTGATTAAGCCAAGTAGATGGCTGGAATCCACATCACCCATCATAATTTTACACAGAAAGATAGCATATGAAACCCTCCTTCTGACTCCAAGTGGAGTGAGCGTAAAAAAATTACATAAATTTGGGTATTCGGATGCTGTATAGACAGGACCATTATCCAGAGAACACAGCCATTTCACAAATCGCATCTGTATTTTTTCAAGTGTCCTCTCTAACGTGACATGGTGTGGATTCCAGATCATACTACCGTATTCTAAAACAGGTCGGACGATCGTACAGTATGCTCGCACAACAGTTTTAGTGGAAAAATTGGGAATGCAATTTCGTTTTAAAAAAACCCATAAGGCGATAAGCTTTCGAGCATATTGACTGAATATGTGGTTTAAAGGAAAGTTTGCTATCTAAAGTGATTCCTAAGTCAGTAATTGAGGTAACACGATCAAGGGGAACACCATTTAAGTGATAGTCATAACGAATAATATTCTTCCTCAAGGTAAAGGTGATAATTTTACATTTAGTTAAATTAGGATATAAATTCCATTCAACACACCAGTTAAAAAATGTATCCAAGTCATTTTGTAAAATAGCACACTCGTTAAGAGAGGTGACCTTGGTTGATACCTTACAGTCATCAGCATATAAAAGACATTCCGATTTCAAACAGCCAGGCAAGTCCTTAATAAATATATTAAAAAGCAGGGGCCCTAAAATTGACCCTTGAGGGACACTAGACGTAACGTTTACAGGTGAAGACAGGCAACTTTCAACAGCCACAGTTTGGGACCTGTTACTTAAGTAGGACTGGAAAAGTTTTAGCAATTTACCACCAATTCCAATACACTTAAGTTTACATAAAACATAACCATGGTCAACCTTGTCGAAGGCTTTAGCAAAGTCAATGTATACTGAGTCCATCTGACTGAGGTGTAGCGTAACCAGAGCGAAATAGCATCTCTCTTTTACTTTTTCATTCGAGGATCTTCCTATTATACATAAAACCAACAAAAGTTTAGTAAAAAATACTTAACAAAATCTAGTTTCTTTAATGCTGTACCGCATATGCTTTGAATGAATGTTCCCCACGATATATTAGAAGTTAAGGTAATTCTAAGATATTTTACTGTATCTGATGATTTTATCTTTACTCCATCCACAGTATTAGTATGGAATTGTTGGAATAACCTTCGCAGGAAGTGAACTGTAGTACATTTACTGATATTTAATTCTAACCCCCACTCCTGACACCACGTTGTTAAGGTCCGATGACAGAGCTTCAAAGGCCGCGTCTTCGCTTATTTCACGGTAGATAACTGTATCATCTGCAAATATTCTTAATTTATTTTCAACTCTAGAACATAGGTCATGAAAATAATAATATATAAATAATATAAATAATGAATTAAAGAGGCCCGATCACACTTCCTTGAGGAACACTGGATGAGACTTCGACAATATCAGAGCTAAAACCATTGATAACTACTTTTTGTTTTCGATCACTGAGATAATCTTTTACCCAAATTACTATATTCTATTAACTCCGCATGATTGCAATTTATTTATGAGTTTTTTGTGAGGAACCTTGTCAAATGCCTTCTTGAAAACAAGGAGTATCGCGTCAACTTTCTTCTTCGACTCAACTGGTTTCAGGATGTCATGAAGGAGGAGTGTAATCTGTGTTTCGCAGTGCCTGCCCTTACGGAAGCCATGTTTTTTCTATAACAGTAGAGGATAGGTAAAACCAATATATTGATACGAATACAGATACATACTGAACCCTTATCGTGAAGAGTAAAAGGTTCCGCAGTATGTGTGGAAGGACATGTTCAAACGCCATAGCCAGTGGTTTTTTTGATTATTGATGAGGAAAATGAAATGTGTAGCCTCTAGGGCAGAATAAAACATTAAAAGGTATACTTTTGAATGGTGTTGTGTGGCCTGTTTCATTATTCTCCACTGGATGTGGTTGGCAGTTCAATTCCCTGTAATTTTGTCCGTAGCCTCTTAAATTCCCTGGGGGAAAATTTTATAAAGCTCTTGAATTCGGTATTTCCGAACAGGGGAAATCACAGGTGTCATTTGCCTAATTTAATTTTAATGTCGACCCACACTACTACTCTTGACCACCAGATTACCCAAACTGTCCCTCCCTTCCCTAGTGACCTGCTCGGCCAACCCTTCAGCTCTCGGCACTCACTTTTTAACGCATTTCTCTGCTGGCGCGAGTTTTTCTCTCTGACGGACTCTCTCCCTCCCCCTCACCCCAGTCCACCCTGCATTCAATGTACTCATCCACCCCATACTTGGTGAACCAACAGACTGGGGGGTGGGAAACAATTTTTTTTTCTCCTTGCTCCCTTCCCACATCGTTCTCCTCCTCTTCGCTGTTAACGCTTCGCCCGGAGGAGGTTTCGTTCGAAACGGGAACAGCACACAATCGCATTGAGGGACGCATCCGTGCCATGTGCTTTTGCGGTCGTGCCGTGCGATGGAAGGATCGGGCGGGTCGTGCTTCAGGCGGCGGTAGTGCAACACTCACGCCTCTTGGCCATTAACACTTTTGTCCTAAAAAGCAAGGGATCGTTGTCTGTCTGCGAGTCTCCCTCCCCAAAGGGCGAATTCATCGGGTGAAGGAAAGGGAGGATAATGGGCTCGGAGGGATGGATAAAGCTCTTCATTGGAAGTGTGCGGACGTTTCTCCGCATCCGCTGCCGAGAACCCGGATATCGAAGCAATTGAGGAGAGGATGTGTGGCATTAAAACATTGTAGTATTGAATGAAATACCACAAATTATGACATCACATGATTCAAGCTCGTTTAAATTCTTAGCAATAATAGTTTTGCCTTATTAATATGTTCACACAAAATCTGTTAAGGTCTGTTTTGGTTGAATTTTTACATACTTTCCGAATCGGATGCTTCAGTTGCACTCTTGCCTCTTGGCCATTGACACGTTTGTCCTAAAAAGCAGAGGGGTTGTTGTCTATCTTAGAGCCTCCCTGATGCCAAATACCGAGGCAATCGAGGAGAAGATATGTGGCATTAAAACATTGTAGTATTGAATGAAATATCACAAATTATGGCATCACATGGTTCAAATTCGTTTAAATTCTTGGCAATAGCTGTCTTGCCTCATAAATATGTTCACACAAAATCTTTTGTATACATTGTATAGGTCTGTTTGGGTTGAATGTTCACATACTTTCCCCGAATGCTTCAGTAATCGAGTGCTTCAGCTGCACTCTTGTCTCTTGGCCATTAAAACTTTTGTCCTAAAAAGCAGAGGGCTTGTTGTCTGTCTGCGAGCCTCCCTGAAGGGAAAATTCATCGCGTGAAGGTAAGATAGGATTGGGGGAATGAAATATTGGTGACCGCTCCCTCTGGAAAGAGGTGGGGGAAAGGTTATCCTTCTCTTCTCCCCCCCCCCCGCATTCTCCCATCGCCCACTCACAGTAGTCCTTCGACACTTTGGAGAGCCATTGTGCTGGCGTGAAACGTCCGGCGACGGGCAAACAAGAAGCACTTAGTGGGCCGTTGCGTCTGCATTTCGGTCGGCCCAACACCCCTTCCCACCTGAGAGCAGACGCCCCCGGGCATTCATTCGCGTCGGCCCCACCCCTCCGCCCCCATCCTGCCCTTTTCACACTTTGAGAGCGAGGGAATAACCTCTCACTCCCTGTTCCCCTGTCGTCGTTTTCCTTGCAATCAATAGCACCCTCGCACTGCACGAGACAACAAGAGCGGCAGAGGAGGGTGAGTGGTTTCCAGTAATTTTATATGCCGATGCCACAAGGCTGGAGGTCTACTTTCAAACCAATGTTCGCATCAGAAAATACACCTGTCATTTGGCACACATTAAAAAATAGATTGGATTTGAATTACGATGGATTGGTGATAGCGCTGAATAACATTCCTGACGGGCAACTAGAACTTTCGGGTTCGAATCTCAGTTGAGCAAAATGTAAATTTTGTGGTAAAATTATGTTTTTATAGCCCTTTGAGGATTGGTAAACTGCTTTTTTATTCGAAAGATTGTTTTAATGTTATAGACAAAAGTGGTATTTATATGCTACAATGTAAAGCGCCTAACCGTAATTGTTTTTATTTAGGACAAACCGGTAGAAGATTTAATGTACAAATTAGGGAGCATATAAATTCTAGATTGTGTCTATTTTCGCTAAATATTTAATTGATAATGATCATGTTTCTAATTTTAATCTGAATTTGTAAAATTTTGGGGACAAAGGTGCCAAAGTAGATTTTTTGGAAAACTTTGAAATAAGGGCATATCACAGGTTGTACAAGGGGAATATGGTAAACGAAGTTGTTCCTATGAACTCACCTCTTTTGTCTGTAAGAGTTCCCCCTCCTCCTTCTACTGAATTATGTTTTCAAATTACTGACCTCGGTTTCTCCCAGTAAGCTTGCACATATTCTCCTTACTTCCCTCCCCAACCTCTTTTCCTAATTCCCCCCTCCTCTGGCTCAGGGTATATGTGAGCGAGACTGATGGCCTCGGCGTTAAGTAACCTCTTGAAAATGACGCTATTGCGTTGAAACCGGTTGAGGATAATAAACGGTGTGGTAAAGTACAAAGTTATTTCATTTCAGACCACAATTTCGTGGTGTTTTAATTAGGTGGTATCTATCCCTGGGAGTTTATCACAACTTTTATACTCAATGTTATTGCACCTGTGGATGTATCCTTATCTTCACATTCCCGGTCCGGATATATTGTTTTCTCGCGGCAATTTCTACTTATTTCATCGCCGTATTTTCGGCAAGTATGAGTGACTTCAAATGTAGTTAAGCTCCGCGTGAGCTGTTTTTTTTTGCAACCGCATGGATTGTGGCTTCGTTCAAGTCCTCTACTCTCTTGTAATGCCACTTTGGAATAACTGAAACGTGAAAAAATTAAGTTCCCTTGTATTCTCATAGCATTGTCACAGCAATTAGGAAGTGTAAGTAGTCCACGCATTGGCCCAGCCAACCATAGTTACCGTTTTCCGGGCCAATGTTCCGATCTCTGATTAATTATAACTGAAATGTAGGCATTGAGTGAAATATCATATTTTGTTTTCTTTCCTTTTATTCAAATAAGAAATTATCGGATTTAAAGTATCACGCTAGCATGTATTGACTTATTCCTTGGAAATCCGTAATCAATTGAGTCGGTAGCAGTTTTTATTCTTCTGCCTTACGCTTGACGGAATCTTAAATGGAAATTTCCTCAATGTGCTTATTATATATGAACTAACACCGAAATTAATTGGTATTATTGCACTAGGTTGAGTTTTATTTGCTTCTAATTTTTTCAAAACGTATAAGCCTTGGATAACTCCAGAACTCACATTCAATACTCCCAGAACTGTAGTTTTTTCTTTTCCTAGTTGTATGTCTCCCGCTATCAAGTCGTTTTCTTCCTCCTTGAAATGAAACCTCGATTGTCTAGTGATAAATTCTCTTTGGTGATCCATTCATAGCATTTATTGGAGGAAACTCCTCGCTCACTTTGGTGGATTTATATTTGAGTATCTCATATGGATACTGGACTCAGACTTCTTCAATAGAAATTCAATTTTTCTCTTATGAGTAAACGAGGAAAACGATCGACGTCCTTTCATCGAGCTATGATATTTATTGTGAGCAGCGTGAGGCTCAGTGGAAATGTTGGTAAATTTGGCAGTTTTTATGCGCCTAGTCCTATTACTCGGAAGAAAAAGTAAAGGAGAGATGCTTCTTCACTCTGGTTAGGCCACACCACGAACACGCCACGAGCATTTGTGACCCTGGTCATAAAGATTTAACCAAAAAAATTAATATAATACAAAGGAAAGCAGCACGCTCCGTTAAGCACTGCTACGGGAGTACATATTGTGTCTCACAACTTTTGGAGGGATTGGGGTGGGAGCCCCTAAAGACTCGGAGGCTGCACGCTGGGCTCGGGTTGCTTGAGAAATTCAGAACTGAGGTGTTTCAGAGCGACACAGAGAATAATATCATGACTCCTCACCACATCTCTAGGTCTGACAGAAGCGATAAAATCAGAGAGATACACTGCCGAACAGATAGGCACAAAAACTCGTTCTTTCCGTGTACAATAAGTGACCACCATAAAAATTGAGCTCCACTAAACACACTCCTTTTATACGTGTCACCATTTCGCCACCCAAAAACTTACATCTTTACACGGCTGATGACCTCCAACCCCCAGCCACCCGCCCATGTGATGGCTTTTAGGTTATGTAGATGTAGATTACTGAGTTACAATCCAATCCCTATCCCAAGTTTCAAGTTGACCGAGAAATGAGTGCTTTTTATTCCTCCCAACATTCTCACAAGAAGGCAGAGTAACGCCAGGCTATAAAACGGGGCTCATAAGTTTGAAAAGTGTGGCTACCCCGAACTCATCCTTTCCGACCAATTCCATGGACCACACTCTCCCCTTCAGATGCGTACCCGGAGTGGACGTTGAATCTATTGAGGCTCTACTGTATCCATTGATAAGTGTGGCATTCCTACTTTGAATTTCGATGCATTTAACATTTTGGGCTGATAGGAGTGAGCGCATGGCATTTGCGTAACTGTGACGAGAGGAACGAATCAGAAACGTCATTTTTCAAATTCCCTTCCCGTTGTATTAATTCCGAGATGAATAATCACCGGATCAATGACATAATCTCCGAATACTGAATAATTGCTTTCGTCATTTCATACAAAAAATTTCCTCGATTAAATTTTACATCCAGGATAGCTAAAAAATGCTCATACTTGGGAGTTAAAACTCGCTTTTATAGTATCTTTTAATTTTATAGAATGTGCCAATCTTGTGCCTGAGGGTGAACATGCTTATAGTTTAATGTAAAAAATTATTAATATAATAGAAGGTAAAGTCTCTTTGTCTGTCTGTCGGTTGGTCCGTCACTCTTTCCTGAAATTCCCATCCAATAGGGAAATACGTGCATTGAGTTCATTTTATACGTAAATGACTCCGCATTAAACATTGTAGACATGAAATAATGAATGACTCCTCTTTAATGAATCGTTAATAAATTGTGAAATTAGTTTTTTGATTAACCCTCGAGATTTAAATAATATAAAATGGAAAAAAAGGACCATAACAATTAAATTGGTAAAGTTGAGTTACTTTTAACATAAGAGAAGCATTAAAAAAATATTCATTCTTCGTAGATCGCTCCTTAGATTGAGACAAAGACTTAAATTGAATGGAGGATACTAAACAAGCAGTTTGACGGTGGCATTTTGTATGTTTAGAGCATGGATATACATTGTGGATTGTTATCTCGTTGCCAAAAACTGTTCCGACTAGATTTCCGTAAACAAACAACTTTTTGGAATGTAGTGCCGCCTAGTGATGAAAGACGGAAGTTCAAATGTAAATACAGTCGATAGTTTGTAAATCAATACGTCTTACTGGTTTTACTTACAAGTTAGCATAATGGCCATCATTGCAGTGTAGGTAAAAAGGAATGCATTTACCTACCGCCGCCTTGAAGAGATTCTTATTTTTCAAACCAAGTATCTTATTTTGGGTCCTCGTTGACGCATACCCTGTTTTGCAGCCTGGTACGAAGCAAGTTCTGTTTAAACAAGGCATTCTAAAGTCTTTATTTAAGCCGAACTGCATTCAAATTAGAATCAGAGTCTGGCAAATATCATCGTCGGCACACGATGGACGTTTCATAAACCTCTTACACATTTCCTGTAATAGATATTTCCTCTCTAGCATTTATAAATTAACTTTTAGGTCACAAAATAGCAAGATATTATTCAAAGCATCAAGTAATTCATATCTCCTCGATCGTTATTGAATATAAACCACAGTCTCACGTTAACAACAATTAACTACGTCTATTTACAATAACAACAGAAAAGACTCAAATCGAAGTGGCGCCAAGGACTAGGCGAACTAAAAGTGGAAATTTAGGCAACACATAGCCTAGGCAACAATACCAAACATCCAAATCCATAATATATATTCATGGTTTAGAGTATCCTTACAGGATGACAAATGACTTGGCATTGTACATTGTAGACATGGGGATCAGGTTGGTGTGATGGTATCGTGAGCGGGAGTGGTATATTATTTGGGGGATCGGGTTGGTGTGGTGGCCAGAGTACTCGCCAACCACACGGGCGGCCAGGGTTCAAATCCCTTTGTGGGTGTGTGGAGTGGCGGATGTTTTTCAGAGGAACCCGATCCCTACTTGAGTGTCTTGTGGAGGGCACTTCAAGTGCAGTATTCCGTCTGTCTGATGAGACGTTAAGCCGTGGTCCCCTTGGCGCCTTTCGTTAAGAGCAGGCTAATGCCTACGCTGGGTTTCTATCCACCCTTCCTCCCTTACCTATCCCCTATGGCGCAAATGACCTTAGCCGTCGGTCGCCTCCCCAAAAATCCAATCCACATTGTAGGCATGAAATAATAAATGACTCCACTTCAATGAATCTTCAATAACTCGTGAAATTAGGTTTTTGATAAAATTTTGGGATTAAAAAAATGCGATTTACATGAACATGTTTGATCGAGAGATTTTAATGTTATTAAAAGAGTTTATAATCGGGGGGAATTTTAAATGTTTCAAAAAACTGTTGCTCAGGAATCATAAATTTATTTACTTTTTATTTAAAAACAAATTGTGTACATTATAAAGTACGTCTATAAGTAATTGATGGGTATTTCTCCATACATTTAATCAAAATAACTCTTGCTTGATGATAGGCGGGGGGATTCTGAGTAAGGTACGCTTCTTAGATGGAGGCATTGAATTTATTTAGATGAATGATTTACAGTATAGAAGGTAGACAGGAACATACAGTTGGTTTTTGAGTCCCCCATGTAGGACTACTGACGGCATAATCGGAAATTTGAGTCACTGGTTTTTCGACGTAGGTTCCTTTATGATCGTTGAAATAAAATTTATATGACCATGTCTGGACAGGGTTCGAATATTGCAATATTCTACACCAGGGAACTTTATATTATTTCATACAAAATCACTGTCAAAGAATCAAAATTACTATTTTTTGCGATTATTACGAAATAACCAAACATTTTTCGTGATAGAACACATTTTCCAGTAGATAATAGACATCTTTCCTTACATTAAATCCAGTCCCTTAATGCTTGATGGGGGATTGCTCTAGTAGCCATATTATTCCTTGTTTAAATATGTTTTCAAATGTGTTCTGACAGGTATTTAGCATAATTGTAATACCGAATGCTCATTTTCAAGACTAATTTTGGAGCAGAGTAAGTATTAATAGTTTAATCTTGTACATTGCGAAACCAGTTCGGACTAATTGGCCAATATCTCATTCTAGTGCGATACATTCCAGTTTCGAGTAAAAGGCATTTGTGCTTCACCATCATGAAACCTTTCATTTCCTTCTTTCAAAACAATCCTTGCTTCTGCTGAGTAGTGTGAGCGGCCTTTAATTGTAGCTAAACCCGCTGTAGAATGTGTCACAAGCAACCTTCATGTGGATTTACTATCGGCAAAAACTACTGTGAAATTTGGCACGAGGTGTCTTTACATAGGGAGGTAGCTTTGTAAGCTCTGTATCACAATGCTTTCAACTTTAAGGGAGAATGTTTTGACGATGAAAATCTCTGGAAGTGGCCCAATTTATAAGGTGTAGGCAAGTATTTAAGTGAAAATAGGGAAATGAACCGTAACTATTGCGAGGATAAAATTTAAGTAGTAGATTAATGAAAAAGACAGGCACGTATTTCTTCAGCATATGCTCGAAATTGGAGCTATTATTGCGACGCCATTATATCAATAGGATAGTAGACGGACTTTATCGTCCAGATATGATGACGTTTTACTCTCGAGTCTTTATTGTATCTGTGCGACGTTTAAAGCTCACGAGAACGGGAGAGTAATTGGCTATAATCCTAGGCTTCAGTGGAAGTTGATTGCTTATGGCCCAGTTTTTTTTCTGATAAAATATTTTCCTGAATCGTAAACTGGAGTTCATAGGCCCTTCCATTAATGGCACAATTAGATCAACTGACAATCAGTCTAATTTCAGTACTAAACCTATTTATTCACTCTCTCTCGGTTTATATCACGTCCACGATAATAATCAGTCATATCCGCGGTTGACGTTAAGGTGCTATAGAGCCTGCGTTTATTTGAGATGCGTTACGTAAAGTACAAGAGGGCAATTGATCTGGATGAGTGTGGGATGAGTCTTAGATAACACAGCTTAATGTTTCGTTGAGAAATCTATAAGAGAAATGATACACATGCTAAAATTATTGTCCTGCGCAAAGGAATGAGGAAATGGTTTGGCCATTTCGCGAAAGATACTAGGCAAAGTATTTGAAATACTCATGGTAAGAAGGTTGTATATCTCAAGAATTAGTGAATTATTTTATCTACATATGAGCAGGAGTGATCTTAGATTGAAATCACGCATCCTTCGTTGCAGATTTTATAAAGAGTGAAATAAAAGTGATTTATGAAGAACTGAAAAAAAGGTGCTAAGCAAAACAGAAATCACTGCCGGGTGGCTTCAAAAGTGGGTTTTTAGGCAACCTTATGGTCTAGAGAAAAAAATTGAATAGTGTTTCAAAGAATGCTGCACGATAACTTTTTTCAATGATGCACGTTTACTTGGCTTGGAGCTGCCCACAAAGGAGACAAAAATGGTAAATCAATTAATACAGAACGGAAAGAAATCTATGTGAATGTTGCTATAGAACCTGATGGTGTTTGTGGATGATTATTTTTTGAGGATGTAAATTACCATTGAGTTGAATGACGATTGAAGTAAAAAATTAAAGTAAAAAATTAAAGTAAAAAAGAGAATTTGATGGGGAAAATATGTTTTGATAAAGTCATGGTTAAAGTTGGAATATCCTATATTAAATCGTGAGCGAAAGCGGTAAAAGAATGAACTCAGCAGTTGAAATACAGGTCCTGACATACATAGCTGTAAGTCCTGGTATACTGCAGCTCTTCACCCCATTCTTTTCTGCCCCCAATCCTTTTTATTTATTCATGAGTCTTTTGACTCTAATCATTGCCATCATACATTCCAACTAATTTGGGGAGAGTAGTGAAAGCATTTTTCATTCTGCCGTATTTATTTCAATGCTCTCCTCGCAATCACATTTGAGAAAATGAAAGTTGCTTTTCGAACGCCATCATATTTCTTTAAATAAATTAAATGCGTGAATTTAGGGAGGATGTAGAAATTTTACCCCTATTCTCTGTATTGCGATAAATGTGAATAATTCCATTCTTCATTCATGGGCGATGCAAGTTTATATTCATTCGTATAAAGAGATCCCCCAATCACTTCATGGGGCCCCGGATTATTGAGTGCATTTGTGCTTTCACGTTATCGAAGACTTAGAATGGGGAATGCAAATACCATCCCCACTAAGGTTCACGCCACAAACGGATTGGATGCGCAAATTGCAGCGATATCTTTTGTCCGATGGCGTCCACAAAAATGGCCGGAGGAAAGCGGCTTTGAAAGAGGCCTCCATGATTCTCGCCCCGTCTCATGCACACTATTATTCCAAAGAATAGGAAACAGCGCGTTGAAAGGCTATGTGACCACCACCGCGGGAAATTTCGTGCAACAAGCAGGTGCCACTAGAACCTCTGGAAGTACTGTTGCTCTGAAATTACTGTTTTATCCTCTTACACTGAATTGGTATTGAAGGGGCAATAAACCCCTTATACTGCCTCTGCTTGCAAAATACGATCATCGTTCTCGCGTCATTTACTGCGTAATGGTTGTACGGGTAGTGGGAACTGACGCGCATAACTCGTTTATTTGTTGGCTGTGCAACAACCTGATTGTAAAAAGTACCATATTAAAACAACGCCGTCGACTGAATTTTTTATTTCGGAAAATTTCTATTTCAGGCCGTACGACGACAATGAAAAACTTCATCGCATTTATTCTAAGGTGGTTGTTTTTAACATTCCATAAAGTAATTAGAAGAATTTTTAGAAAAATTATTGAAGGAAAAATAAAAGGAAATTGAGGAAGGGGAAGAAAAAGAATGGGAATGCTCGGTGACATAAAAAATGGCCGAAGTTACAGGAAAATGAAACAAGATGCTTAAGACCGACTACGATGGAGAGCATCCAGTTGAAACCTGTCAGAAGACAGATTCCACTAAGGACAAGAAATAATGTAATTAGAATTATAATTTAGATATATTAAAGCAGCGTCTTAGAAACTCTTGTGAAGTGACCAATAAAAGCTTTTTATTTTGTAAAAAGGTCATTTTCCTCAGTGTTTTGGGACTTCTCTTATTAATCAGACGACTCACATTCGTTGGAGCTTGAGAGGTCGCCAGTCCTTGCCTCAAATTTCATCTCCATCAAGGTTTTTAACACTATGCTTCATCTGTAAGAGCCAAAATTTAAAAAAAAGTAGAATTTGGAACTATTTTTCCTAGAAAATGGAAGGTTATTAATTTTTATCTGCTAATTTAGAAATATTAAAACTTAAGGCTAATTTTTAAAGCTGTGATAATCTGAAGATTAATGCACACGAATTATCAAGTGTTTAAGCGAACAATATAGTTTTTTACTGAGGAGTAATTTTCACTGCGGCAGGTACTGAGAAGGATGATAGGGATTATTAGTTATCGAGGAATTCGAGAATTTTTAAACTCGCACCAGAAAGGTATTTAAAGAAAGACAATGAAATGTGATACTTTCAGTCTTCAAAATTAGTTTTTCATGTGATGTACTTAGAAAAGCGCTATTATATCCGAGAAAACCAATCGTTGTTTCTGAATTGGAGAAGTTTGATCTTCATAGTTTTGGAATCTTTATTTATAATTTGTGACTGCATGTGACGTAATTGTCTGTGGTTGTACAATATCACCGCAATCCTAGATTTTTCTTGAAAAGAAAAATATAATTATATTTGATGATCCATGTCGGCTATCTTTTTTCAAAAATGTTTTTAAATACAGAATTTTTCATGTCGTTTCAACTTATCATTCATTCAGTTACATTTTCGACGCCATAAATGAACTCTATAAACGATTGAGTCGATGAATCCTAGCGTATTTGAAGCGGAATAAAATTTTTCTAAGATCTCGAGGAGGATAAAAGTACGCTGAGTCAATTAATGGAATGTTTTTATCAGAGCGGTGATTTGGTTATATCATGAGCACTATTAAGATACTACTGCATGAATCCTCTGAAATACGCAACGGTGGGAGTACACGGACTGCAATTGCTTTAATACGATAAGGTTGATTCTGTTTTTTTTTCATTGCGTGTTCAGATCTGACAGTATTCCTGGACCTTGGATTTATTCTCTCTTTCTCTCTCTTTCCCGGCCCGAACGCAATTCGTGTTTCTAATTTTCTTTTCGCCGAAACGCCCGTGCCAGCACAAACACGATTAGCGAATGTCAAACGTTGTTGCTGCGCTCGGAGAGGCGATCGGGAATCGGAGAGAGAGAGGAGGAGGGGCAGGGGGAGGAGAGGGAGGAAAAGCGGGGAGTGGGACGAGGAGGGAGGGCAGCGGAGGAATTAGGGTAAGGGTTAAGGGTGGGGGGGGGATGAGGTATTGCACCGTTGGACGAATTACCCGTGCAGATGGAAGGAAGAGCGGGGGGGGGGGGGTATTGGATTCCGGAAGGGGTGAAGGGGTTGAACAGGGGTCTCTCTGGCCTCACGTCTGGACACTGCCCACGCCCGATCCCACCCCATCCCCCAGAGTGCAGAAATGGCGGGTGCGTGGGGGGGGGGAAGTTAGGGGAAAAGGGGGGGTGGCCCATAGTCGAACTCCCACCGACATGCCGGGGTGGGCCTACCGAGGCCGCGATCAATGCGTGCAGCAGCAGTGGCGGCGGCGGCCAGGCAAATTTACAACGGGGGGAGGGGGATGTTGGGGGGGCGTAACCCTCCATCTAACTCTTTCCCTCCACCCCCTCTCCCCTTCCTGTCTCTCTCGTTCATTGCGCGGGCCAATGCCTCAGAGGGACACTAGCAGTGCCCCGGCACTGAATGCGAGGATAAAAAAAACTCCTCGAAAACCACACCTTGCCACTCGTCCCAGCCTTTTTCTCATCCTAATTCATTTCTTTCCGTTCTTTCATATTGGAAATAGAATGGATATCTCATGAAAGATATTTTCATCACTCCTTGCTGCTAATTTTCATGTTTACCCTCACATTTTGATTCCAGTGATTTGTTCTTAATATATATCAGTTTACAATTCAATGGGAAGGTGCTACCATGTACGCTAAAGACATCTTAACCACAAGTTGAGGTAAAGTTTTATTGAATGTATTTTGTTGGTTTATAAGTTTTCATATCATTAAACCACATGGGAATCTGTAATTTTTGGATATAGCATTATTGAAATTCATTTGGTTTTATTTTGAACAGACAGGTCTTTGGTATTTAAATGAATTATCTTTTTATTATTAAATTCAACTACATGCTTATATAGGAGAAAATTATTTCGTTGAGTTAAATCAAGCGTTTGCGAGTACAGATCGTCGGAATTGGTTGCTTTAAAGCAACTAAAATTATACTAACTGCTGTGTTATTCACTAATTTTCCCTGCAGCCTACTGCAAAAGTTGCATATTTTATGAGGCAAACTTTTCCTTGGTGACCCAATTCCTTTCAAAGAATTTGCTCATATTTGCTCTGCAGTTTTTTCTCACTGCTATCTCACGAAAAAAATCCAACAGCTGATATATTCAATCAACGGTCGTGTGTTTGGTCCATTATTCTCAAATTTAGTTTTGGTACATATCACTTAAATACAAGTTTGAAAATTCAGTTCAAGCGTTAGTCGAGAAAACTGACTGTCTCCGGAAAATACAAGAACGTGTTCATTACAACTAAATGGTAAACGCAACCTCTGTTGAATATTGGCATAATCAGAATTTCATCCTTCTTCAATTTCATGGGTTCCCTATGCTACCAATTTAGTTAATTCACGCTCAAGGTTTCCTTTTGGTCTTACGTTTGTTTAGAAGCTCCACAATTTTTATTCGTAATTAACACAAAGTATTATCTAATACTAATCGCTTTGTAAATAATGATGATTGTAGCCGAAAAAAACCCTGAACAGAACAATTCTTTTCGTCATCACATACTAGGATAAGATTCTATAATTATTTTTTTAATGATTTCCATGTGGATACTTACCATACGATCGCGTGTTCTATATGATTAGTCTATTATTAGCAAAAAGATTGTTACTCTGCGCCAAAGACATCGAAATTTTCAGCATTGTTAGTACCACTTAGTTTGGGTTTGTATTCTTTCCCAGGGTTACTATTTTTCATATTTAATATCCCGCCCGCTAGTTATTCAATAGAAAGTTGAGCATAGTTACATTGTGCAGGAAATCGTATACCCCTTGTAAAAAAGGAAAGTCGACTGCTTAAATTTAAAACCTGTTACTAGAGCACGGAAAGTGTCACTCAGTAGATTGAAGGATTAGGTTTGGAACCGTTAAAGAATCGGAGGCTATAGGCTATTATTAGATAACTTGATGAACTGCGACCATTGCACTTTCACCACGACACGGAGAATATTATTTAATACCCACGCTACATCTCCATAACTGAAGTGAGTGGCAATATAAGAGAGAGGCCCTGCCGAATTTACCTAGAATGTGTAAATACTCCTTGTCCCTTGCTCAATTTGAGGTTTTTGACCAAAAGAGTGTCACCTCATTTAAAGATGCACCGTCAGTACACCATTCATGTCTCTCCTCATCCCATTGTATTCCATATTTGCGTAGATGTGCAGGAAAGTATGTAGTCTGTGTGTCTGTTTTTCTTCCATCCTTCATATTCATACCATAATTATGTTCCCCATAAAGTTTTTAAAAATACAGAGTGTTTCAGGAGGAAGGTTTGAAATTTGTAGAGGAAGTAAGGGAAGTAATTTTAAGCATCTTTTGTCATGTCAACATGGTGTCGCAACTCATTAGTTACCGAGCTAAGGAAACGTAAATAGATTTTCAGAATCATTCTGTTGTCACAATGAAAACACCAAATATCAATAACTAGTATCAATTGAGGAGATTTGAAACTTTTCACAATGGTGCATAAGATATGTATTGTTCTCATTCTGCTATCATCAATGCTAACGTTATCTTATTTTCAAAATGGCTCTCGAATAGTGGTCAAAATTTAATTCCTTAAAAACAAATTATGTACGATCGCACTCTTAATTTCAGAGATATGAAAACAGTGTCACAATAAAACTTGTAGTAATTTTATTTGTCAATTCATTGCAGCAAAATTAACATATTCATCTTTTATAATAAGGAAGATATGGTAACTTTACTGATGTTATTATGAGACAACAAATTCCCTTATGGGTAAGAGCTTTAATGTGCTTTAAAAACCAGTGCGATTAGTTACACTAATTAACACTTGCTTAGGGAAGAAGACCCGAGGAGAATATGCAACCAAGGCCATAGCCTGGTTGCTGAGAGTTACAAAGTTAACAGCCACAACGACAACAAAGACTTTGAGGCGGAGTTAACAATATGAACGAAAAGTTTCCAACAATTCCAGAGTCATTGTTTGACAGGCTGGTAATCGGGAATTTTCCCGTACAACTTGAATGACTTTATATCTTGAACAATTCCTTATTATTCAAAATAAATAGAGCAAGCTCTGCAAGCGGAAGTACTGTCCCGTTAATTAGTGATAAGCTTTCCTGTTAAAGCCAGCGAGCTCCTATGTAGATAAGATTTACATGCTTAGTTAAATGCACACACAGTTTGTACGCGTATGTTGAGTTTTTTGTGATTACAGAATGCATCTGAAAAAATGTTTCCGTTGCCATAGCTCGGTAACTAATGAATTGCGACCTCATGTTGACATGACAAAAAATGCTTAAAATCGCCTCCCCTACCTCCTCCATGGAGTTCCTAACTTTCCTCCTGAAACACTTTGTATATCTGAGCAAAATGGAATAATCTTATGCGCAGGGACGATGAATATGACGTAGGATACGCCTGTCTCGTAATTTTCTCTTTGTTTTCTATTGAACAAATTAAACAATGTACGGTGGCATGAGGTCGTCGAGGTTATAATGTGTCGGCTTGGACATTATTTTTAGACCTTTATCCATGTTTTTTTTCGTTAATTTGGAATGTTTTGACGTCCAGGATCCCCAATCCCTGTGGGCAACCATTGCAGCAGTATGATTTGTTCGGGGAAAAAAAGCATCGGGAAATAATTGACATCGCCGGAAGTCTAATCAAAATTCAGGCGTCATCGTAAAATTTAGGTCATAAATATTTAACACTGCCAGCTCATGAAAACCATGAAAAATCGATGGCGGATTTTTTTTAAATTTTTTGTTCGCGATTAAATCACTCGCGTCGCTATTCGTGTTGAGCAATCGCCATCGAGACTCAATACACCTGCTCACCAGAGTTCGATTGCATGTCGACATAATTCCTTACTTTTTCTGGATTTCAGCTAATGAAATACGCGTATCTGCCCTCTCTCCTTTTCCGGGATACCCTTCTTGCATTCAATCTTTAAAACCACTGGAATTGTATCAGTCAAATAATAGTCCCTATTAGGATTTTTAGAAGTATCAATTTAATTTGTTTGTGCAAGATTCTTCTTAAACCAGTTTTTACATCTCGAGGTTAGGTGATGTGGAAATAAAACTATATCTCCTTGCCTACGTTTCGGCGTATAATGTAATCCATTATCAGGGCTATACAAAAGAATACAATAACCGTGTACAACAGCATTACATAAAAATAAAAGGGGAATCACCATACAACAATTGTAAGATGAATATCAATATAAAGTTACCTCGGAATTATTGGTTAATTGAACATCATAAGTTGCTACATATTATTGCACATATAGTCTTTTGTTACTTGAAGAAAAACATTGGAAAATACCCCATTCTCAGAACTACAACAATGTAACACATAACGCGTAAAAAATTAATTCATCCAAGTATTACTTAACACCTTAATAAAAATTGTTGTTATAAACTTACCAATAATTCCAAAAAAGTTGCTATAAACTCCTCCGTAGTCTCTTTTGCGTTTCTCCCATTTTGCCCTTATAAGGACGTAAAAAAGTATTCACATTAATCTGGAACGTAACTCTAAAAAAAACCGGACGTTTTCGGCACATGCCAACCGTATGCAGATATTTGTGGCACCGGTAGCAGTAAGCTTCAAATGTGCGAATGAATCTTTGTCCATCGCGCCATTTGTCAAATCCATCCGGGTCATGAGAGTCGGATTTCAACGACACGGGACCCGGCGAAAACGAGGTATTCGGGGCGAAGCCCGCGGCCGCAATCACGCGTGAAAACAAAGATGAGTATAAGTGCGTTGAAATCATTACTAATCCCATGGAAAAATCATCTTATAGTTTTATCTACTGTGTCAAACGTATATTTTAAACGTTAAATTGGACAAATTCGTGCCTCCATGAAAAAGATCACACATTTTTCTCCACAGCGGGCCACATGCCCTACTTGCCATGCCATACTATGCTTATGTTCATTGGGCCAAGAACTTTTAATAATTTATCGAGTCACATTAATAAGTCAAGAGTAAATATATTGTTTGTTAAAAGGACAGAGATTGGCAATTATCTCATCATGATTTAGAAGTTTTATTATGATTTCAAGGTTGTGTATCGTATGAAAAAGTGTAATGATATTTGTTTTGCCACTGTTATATTTCTAGCATTCTTTAAACATTGTAAGCAGCTTATTCTTATCCTTGTATGCTCTCGTTTATTGGTTTATTCATAATTTTTTTGCTCATGTCTTGTCAAAAAAGCTATTGCTATATTTTCAATGACATATTTTGAACTCATAAAAAAGTGTTAGTAGGTTCTACACTGGTGTAAACCATTGAATCTACCTAAAGTGTTGTACTATTAAATTTGTTCTGGTTTGTTTTTTAAGTGGAGCAATAAATTTATCTAACATCTATCTATCAATCTATATCTTTATATGCTTGAGCATACTTGAATGTTGCAAGGAGGAATTTAGAGTAAAGAGAAATCCCAAATGTGAAAAAAGCAAAGGTAAAGGTCTCCTTCTCCTTGCTTTTATTGACATTTCGGATCTCTTTTTATTCTAAATAGTTTGTCTTTTGCTCATTTTTTTAATTTTTAATAGCAATATTAGCTATTAATATGGCTGTTGATGTACACTTGGCTCATGTGTTCTAGTTGGCCATATTTAATGACATGCACTTGCATTATTTGATAATTTAATGTAGAGTATTTGAATTGTGGCTCTATTAACTCAATGCGTCGATACCCCTTGCGCGTATGTTATCATTGTTCACTTTTTAATCTCTATACTCTCACTGATCGCTATCTTTTCTTCTTTTTCCGACTGTTGAACTGCGTAGTTCTCTTTGTATGTAACACGATTGTATATTAAACCAGTGCAATATTAATCGACCTAGTACATTAATTATTTATGCACGATCCGCAACCTCTAATATGTAACCATATGTATGGACCATAATAGTTGTGATAGATCAGTTCTAGGATACTAACTAGGTTAAATACGTATTTTTAAGTAATGCTAAATATGTTAACATGAATTGTAGATTCTAACCTCTCATTCAATCTCCGGCATGATATACTCCTGCAGTCTTAGTACATTGTAGTGCTATTTATTTGTCACATTAATAGTACTAACCAGTAGTTATATCTTGAGTAGTGTGCTGCATGGTAGCATGTTCTTCTTCATATCACTCTCCTAGTTTGTAGTCTGACTGCGTACCGTTGTCCTGACTGCTTTGGCCTGCGTCTGGCATTCCGGGGAATGCGTGC
The DNA here is from genome assembly GCA_963169105.1 of Ceriagrion tenellum. Lineage (NCBI taxonomy): Eukaryota > Metazoa > Arthropoda > Insecta > Odonata > Coenagrionidae > Ceriagrion > Ceriagrion tenellum. Next base: position 16,311,884 of record OY720635.1, read on the forward strand.
GGTTGTGGTTGGACTCGGATGAGTGCTGCATGCCTGATGTGGAATCACCCTGTGCCACACACCCTAGTGGTGGCTTGCACGGTATTTCGTAGATGTAGATATGTAACATAAGTTTGCTCTGTACAAAAATTTTTGCTACTTTAAAGTCGATGCGGGATTTGATGCAGTCTCCCACCTTGCGTCTTTTTTTGTAAGTACCTGGTCCATTTTTGGCATCGCTTTAATTCTCTTTTGTCCCTTAACGCGCTCATTTTCTTTGATGCTCAGAGTTGAATGAAATACCACGTGTGACGTCAAGCGGTAGGGAATTAATTCTATTAGTTCGTTCCCCTGGAGCATCTTAATTGTGGAGGATAAAATGGCACTTGCTAATTTATATAAAACCATCTTACGATTTCGCCAGAGCAGGCGTCTCACGTTGACACGGGTGGCGTGTAGCGACGCGATTTTGCTCATCTCCGTTGAAATATGTTTAACCGAAATGGCTTAGCTTTACCTTCATTTAACCTAACGCCAAAAGATTCTGATTCCTGTAAAGCCCAATTCTCACCATTAAATTCTGCGTCATTATTCATTCAAAAATCATTGTTCAAGGTCTCTCGATTGGAAATAACGTCATTGAAATGCTCTGACAGCGGGTACGTTCTCTTGAAAGCTCTTTGTGGTATTCGACACCATCAAATTTCTCTCGTCTTGAACGGCTTTAAAACTCTTGAATCTTCATCTACATCTACATAATACCCCGCAAGCCGCCGCATGGGCGTGTTGCAGGGGTTGTTAGATCACCAGCCATGTAAAGGTGTAAGTTTTTTTGGAGATGAAATGATGACATGAATTATAGGAGTGTATTTTGTGAGCTAAATTCCTCTTGCTGTCGCTTATTGTGCGCGGAAAGAACGAGTTTTTATACCTATCTGTTTGGCAGTGTATTTCTCTTATTTTATCGGATCTATCAGACCTAGAGATGTAGTGAGGAGTCATGATAATATTCTCTATGTCGCTCTGAAAAATGTCAGTTCTGAACAAGCAAACTAAGCCTAGCGTGTAGTCTCCGAGTCTCTAAGGGCTCCCACTTTAATCCCTCCAAAAGCTGTGAGACACTATATGTGCGCTCGCAGCAGTTTTTAACGAGCGCGCTGCTTTCCTTTGTATGTTATTATTTATTTTGGTTAAATCTTTATGACCAGGGCCCCAGATACTGGTGGCGTATTCGAGGTGTGGCCTAACCAGGGCGAGATAGCATCTCTCTCTGACTTCTTCATCCGAGGACCTTCCTATTATACGTTTAACAAAACTAGTTTCGTTAATACTGCGCCACATATGTTTATGTGTAATCCCCACGATATATCTTGAAGCGATTTGAAGCCCCTCAACAAATAGAGAGCGATCTTTAGCCTTCCCAGGATTCCGCCTGCATCTCTAAAGAAATGAGAGTAACGCCAATTTTAATAAGGTGTTCTGGGAAAAAAATGAGCTGAAATATTAGCTGAATTGCACGCTTCTTTCGTTTCTAATGATTTAAATCCGGCTCCAACGTTTCTAACTAGTCTTTGACGTCTTTGGTCGTCAGAAATTACCATCAATCATCCTTGGTTAAGCATTCTTGAACTGCTGTGTTTGATCGCATTTGACTTGGCTGGACGTTCATTGTTTTACGCTCAACGTTTCTCGTCTAAGAAAGCTTGAACGGAGCAAAACGGGCTTAATATGCTCTCCTCCTTGATCGTGCATTAACTCACGTTTCTTCTAGCTTTCCGACCGCATTCTCTGTCCACGCGGATCAACAGAATTGCATACCAGCAATACTTTGCCCTCTTTCCTCATCTGATTTCCCCCACGATTCCCGTTGTCGCCTGGCATCCACGCTCCATTTGACTCCACCCTTGAATTTCCAATATCAGCGAGGTTGAAAACAAAACCCTTGTCCTTCGTCCGATTTCGAATCCTCGTCTTCCACCCCTTCCGTCGCTCTGGTGATATCCTTCTCTCCTTCCTCCCCACCCTCCACGTTCACTCCCCTTCTCCTAATCCTCGCCCCACGCGCGCTAAGAGACACCGCCTAAGCAATGCTCCGATTGCTTTTTATCCTGTCAGTAAATTTTCTCCATCTAGTCCAGTCTGCAGGGAAATTGGAAGGTTTTTTCGTGATACCGGTTAAGAATAGTCAAAAGTTGTAGGAAAGGGAGAGTTATATATACCTATATATTTTTAAACTTCGAACTAGACGTTATAAACAAATTACAGGGGTTCAAAGTTGGCGAAATACGGTTTTTTAATTCTACAAGCCAAGGTATTCACTTTAGGAAAATATGTTTCGAATGTTTTTTGTAGACAATTAAAAAACGCATAATTTGAGCTATGGTAAGTTTATTTTTGATAATTATTTATTGCAAAAACTTAAAAAAACCCTCCAAAATGGCGTTTTATTGCATATCAATTATTTGCAATTGCAAAAATGACTTTTTAAATACTTTTTTGCTTTGTGATTAAGGCCCCCATTATGACAAAAAAATAGGATTTATAAAGCCAATTTGGTTAATTTGTTTCTGAGTTATTCCATTTGTTTATTAAAAACATGTCTAATGTTCAATGCTGTAACTTTTTATTGGACCAACATACAAGGTCGCATAAAGACTCATTCTCTTTGTAAAGGTCCAAAATTTAATAATATTAAAGAAAAATTGAAAAAAAAATTATTATCAACCCCTCAAATAACGCTTACAAAAAAGGGCGGTTTTTTAATAAATAAATGAAGCTGGAGCCACCCCCATAAACTGTAGATATTTTTTTCTTCAAGATTTGAGTAGCTGAGGTCAAAACGAAGAATTTAAAAAAAAAGTTGTTTTTTGACCAATAGCAACCGAGATAAGAATTTTTTTTAAATCACTGCTCCGTTGTTTATAACAACGCCGGCCGGCCGGCGTTATGATAAACAACGGAAATATAAACAACAATATTTAGGCCTGCCGGCCTTGTTTTTCTTCGCTATTCTTCATTCATGTTTTTTAATACTTACAAGTCAATATTTTGTAAACCTGACAATAGATATTGAAAATATAAGTCTTAGAGGTCCAAATGCTGTCGGATTTATTTATTAATTGTTATAAACAACGGAGCAGTGATTTAAAAAAAAATTCTTATCTCGGTTGCTAATGGTCAAAACACAACTTTTTTTTATTTTCTGTGCAATTATATCAGCCATTTATTACTCAACTTTTCAAGGTCTATTGGTACAGAGGCTTCCGCGGTGATTTATTGAGGTCAGTTTATTCGTGTTTTTCCCGTTTTGATTCATGTTAAAGGACAATAGTTTTGCTAACGTTACAGCTAACGTCGTCAGGTCCTGAATTCAATTGAGTTTAAAGGTCCAGCCGGCCAATCAGCGTGCGCCTGACTAGCTCAGGCGTTAGATATATACAGGAACATGAATCTCCTTCCTTCGGAAGTGGTACGGCTGTGTGCTTCATGCATATATTTTTGAGTATATTAACTTTTGCTGCATATACTGCGACAAAAACGTAACTGAGTTTAACTTACATGTTTTATGAATCATTAAATATTACATGTTACGAAGTGAATATTCAAAATGTTGAGCTGAAGCCTTCATTACTATCTACATGAATACTAAGAAATTGAGACGTATGGAGTTAGAGAGTTTGCGTCATTAACTTTATGCCTCTAACGATACATAAAACGTTAAAATAAAATAAATAGATTGTAGGCAATATGAATAAGGAAATTTTAATTCAAGCTACACTATAACAAGTGTTCTTCCAATGGGAAAGGAGCCGAGAGAGGCTTCTGAAATTATTGAGCTGGTGCAAGATTGGCTAAAAGAATCTGATCGATATATTTGAAGATAGAATTAACTAGCATTATTCATTCAATCGGTATACAAATACGTATCAAAGGCGCATGGCCCTGGAATAAGGAGTGGAGTAAGGAATGCTCATATGTACTGGAAGCTAGACGTTGGATTCCGGGCACCCTCTCTGCCAGAAGGAACTAAGTATGAAAGTGAGGTATGGTGTTTGTGCGGATTATTCAATCAAGTTGGGATGAGGGCTTCCAAGGCTCTTACCCCTTTGTAGTCTGAATTTCCGTTCCATGGCAGCAAATTGCAATAAAATCATTCGGGTTGATTGTTGGGTGGCTGACCAAAGGTTCGGTATTCATAGCCAGGAGCGGCTTCTTTGGAGACTGAAATATCCTATTGAAATGAAAACCCAAATATTTTTGAATATTAAAATTCAGGGTAACTAAACATTCTCAGAATATAGCATTAGACCATCGTTCATTGAATAATTAAGTCACACTACGATGTGAGTACGCGACTCGCTGTCTACTCACCAACCACGAAGACTTAAGGGGTTGAAAGCTATGATCGATTGATTTTGGACCACTCAATCGTGAAATGTGTTCTTATTCATCCGTTACACTGTAAATTAATGCATTCCTTGCATTTGGAATTGGATTTTAATTGACAGCCTAAGCCAATTGCGGCCGTCCAAGCAGGTGAAGCGCTGTCCCGGCTTCCCAACGGTTGAGTAGTTTTGTATCTCACTTCAGCATATGTTAAAGTTGTACTGGTTTGTCAGTGAAGGTATTGAGTCTGACATAGATATAATTGACATAACAATGACTATTTAATACAAATGATATTCACATATATCCTTTGCTCTTGAAGTACATGCATTCCCAGTCTACTACTTATTACCTCGCAGCAGCTGGCATCATGCCGATGCTCAGAATGCTTTGAAACGTTGGAATTTTGTCTAACGGTTTGGTAGTGAGAATGGGCAATAGCAAAATCGAGGAATGTAAGCAAAAAAGCGTTTATCTCTGACCATCTGGATGGCTTTGGAGTGATAATAAGTGGGCGCATCACAGGCAGGGTTGTTGAAACGTAAAATAAAGTATGAAGTTACTACATTATAACAAGCATCAACCGGTTCATAGGGAAATAATCATTCCAATCACTCAAAATTCTTCTTCGCAGCTGCCACAAGCCATTGTTGGTGCTAAATTTTGGCGATTCATTAAGTAGACCTAATTTTTTTTCTGTGGGTGTTTCAAATGATTGATTCCAAAGGTAGATGGTAAAGTTTTCCAAAGTTTAAAAGACTCAAACGCCGGGAAGGATCCTTTGGTAATGTCCGCATTTGCGCAAGAGAATGCACTGTATCCAGTTCGTTTTGTCGAAAGTTTCACCTAATGCACGAGGTCTAAAAAATCAATATTCAATGTCAATTATATCTATGTCAAACTCAATACCTTCACTGACAAATCATTACAACTTTAATACATGCTGAAGTGAGATACCAAACCACGACCATTGGGAAGCCTGGACAGCGCTTCACCTGCTTGGACGGCCACAATTGGCTTACGCTGTCAATTAGAATCCCATTCCAAATGCAAGGAATGCATTAATTTACAGAGTAACGCATGAATAAAAATTTTGGTGTAAAAATCAATGGTAAATCACTGCCAAAGCGAAAGATCTTTTCGGACGTCTTTTCTCATTTTTTTCGGAAATGTGAAGGGACGAACCAATTTGGCCTTTTTCAAGTTAGGCCCGCCAAACACATCCCACCTTCCCACAGCCGGTCTGCCACTCCACGAGCCCCTCTAGGCTGTCTCCTCCTTCCACACTCTTTCCTTCCTCTCTTTCTCTCTTTCCACGAACCCTCCGGAAGCCCCACTCCAGAACAAGATTGGGAATTCGTCTTGGGGGAAGTATTCGACGGCAGGAAGTGAACGGGGGAAGGCGCGAGTCGGAGACCATCGACGAAGCGATAATGAATTTACAAGGCCTCAGAAGAGGAAAACTCAGAAGAAATAGAACTGAGCCCAACTGTCAAGAACCACCTCTAGTAGAACAGAATGCCTCGTATCCATGTCAAGTTCAGTGCTTGTTTGCCCGGAGAGAGGCCAGAATCTTGGGATCGTTGACCTAAACCTTCACCTTTTTGAAGGTTACTTGTACTTATGAGTGGGTAATGAATAAAGGTGGGTTGGATGCTCCAGTAATGGGCATATATGACAGGAGTGTGCTTCGTTGGTTTCACCATTTTGAGAGAATGGATGAGAGTCGAATAACGCAGAGTGAAATGCATGGTGCGAGAGGTAGAGGTAGGCCGAGAAAGTTGTGGTTGAGGAAATTCTTAGGAGGAGTCTTCAAAACTGGAGAGCGTGTATAATGCAGTGTATGGGGGTAAATGAAGCAAAAGAGGTTTGCAAGGATAGGTCAGTATGGAGGAAGTTATTGAAGCAGATTTAGGTGTACAAATATGTATTTATGAGTGAAACTTAGTGACTCTGCCTACCCCGGAAGGGAACGGCGTGATTGGTATGTATGCATGTGGATCATATATTTCTTGTCCAATGCCCATATGCAGTTATTTTTTTATTGAATGACTTAATTGTTTAACTTACTGACTTACTGACATGCGATAAAATAAGAGAGATACACTGCCGAACAGATAGGCACAAAAACTCGTTTTTTTCCGCGTACGATAGGCGATCACAATAAAAATTGAGCTCAACTGAATACACTCCTATAATGCATGTCACCATTCCATCTCTCAAAAACTTACATCTTTACACGGCTGGTGACCCAGCACCCCCTGCCAAACGCCCTTGTGGCGGCTCGCAGGGTATTATGTAGATGTAGATGTAGAATGCGTACCCAGCGAATAGCTTCCTATGTACTTTTCTGTCCTGAGCATTATTTTTCATCGTCCGCTACCTTGATGTGTCGTACACTTTTTTTATTTATTGAACTTTCTTACCCTTAAAGCCATTCATCATTTGTGGAAAAATATACATCAGTCTGTTTTTCTTTATTTTACGACCTTTTCGTGCATTTGAAATTTCCCCTTACGGCCATAAATCCATTCAAGGTTTTTCTTATTGAAGAAAATTGAGGAGGCCATGGCCCGATTTGGGCTGTGGTGGTATTGAAGAAGAAGACGAAGTCACTTCTTATTGGTTAATATCAACTGATGAAATAACTTTCCTATCCGACTTCCTGGAATATTTAATTTATTTGCCAAGCGCTCGTAGATTGTTCCAATATAATGTTATCATAAACATTAAATAAATGAACAGTTAAGATAGATATTGTTCATAAATGGATGAACCTGCACTGATGAAACTGAACGAGGGAAAGCATCAAGATCATCGGTAGCTTGGTAGTTTTAGAAGCACAAATCAATAATCATTGCTGAAAATAAGAAGGAGAACATTGGTGATACTAGCATCACAACGGCGTTCATTTAAGTGTCTCACCAATTTCGGTAGTGAGATAATAAAGGCTAGACTTATGTTCTTCGTTCATGCTTTAGTCTAAAACAATGAACACGTTTATGGCAAATTTTGCCTAAACTCGCATCCACTTGTCAGCTCTTTAATGAATAATAACGGATCCCTCCAGTAGCCATGCGACCGTTACGTACTATTTTACGCACAAGAATGAATGTACTATTTCCGTGGCTTACGTTATTATCTCATACTGTCCACCACTTTAACATTCCCGTTTATGGTTCCATACACTCTGCGTACTCTACCCGGGTACTTGGTAGAAATAATAGAGCAAAAAGCAATCATATGTCAACTTTTCGATTTCATTTTTTCATTTTGTGGGCAATAAATGAATGTGGGTTAAATGCTCCAGTAATGGACATATATGAAAGGAGTGTACTTCGTTGGTTTGGCCATGTTGAGAGAATGGATTAGAGTTGAATGACGAAACAGATATATAAGAGTGAAATGAATGGTGCGAGAGGCAGAGGTAGGCAGAGAAAGTTGTGGTTGAATGTGGTTGAGGGAATTCTTAAGAGGAGGAATATTAGGAGTCTTAAAAATAGGAGGGCGTGTACGAAGCAGTGTATGGGAGAAAATGAGGCAAAAGAGGTTTACAAGGATAGATCAGAATGTAGGAAATTATTGAAGCAGAGTTAGATGTACATTTATTTATTTCTGAGTGAAACATTGTGACTGTGCCAACCCCGGAAGGGAACGGCGTGATTGGTATGTATGTATCTTTTCATTTTTATTTGTTGAATTTGTCTCACAATAATAAGGTCCCTCTGTTTTTAATTGCATTTTACAATTTGACCATGAGTTTGGTATCTCCAAAGCTGAATATTCCTCTTCTGCATATATCCTTCAAATTATTGATATGGCTTAATAGATGTCCGCTATTTTCAGCTATGGTTTTGAGGTTGTAATAACGCAAAGAAATTATTTATGAAGGCATTCATTTAGAGATTCAGGTCGAGCCTCACCTCTGGCATCAAGGTTAAACGTTTCTTTAACCAAATGTTTGAACGGAAATATTTATTTTATCGCGAGTTGTAGTTTGAATAGGTAAGGTTAATAGAAAGAGATTTCTATTTTTCTATCTAATCAAGGATATCGCAAATACTTGGCTTTTCGGGTCATTTCATATAATTATAAGGTCAAATTACGGAATATGCATGTTCATTAAGTTTGATCTAACAGCTATCGCATTTATGATGGAATATATTAATAGGATATAGCTAAATTGATGCTAACGAATGTTCCAGAAGTATTTAGGGCCTTGATGTTCTCAATATCAATCAGAGATCTTATTTGCTATGCTTGATTTTGTTTTATAAGATTGAAGTCAAATGAGATATTTTTTATTCTACGGGTTCTCATGTGCTAGAAGGTACTTATTATTGCAAATTATAAAAACGAGACAAAAAGGAGGTGCTTCAGTAGGAAACGATTGCGATACACGGGAATATGATCGCATTTTATCGCGTTTCATTCTTTCAGTCACCGAAGTAAATCATAGTTACGCAAAAACTGGCGTACGAGCGGTGGAGAAATTTGTATGAGGCGAAGATAAATTACTTCCTCTGAAATGTTGCGCCTTTAAATGTACATAGTTTACTTTAATATTCTACCTTACTACTTATTCATGGTGGTCAATCATTATGCAATAGCCTTATGTATACTATTTGATTCCTCGGCGTCGAAGCGAATGCCATCTCTTTGCCATTTAGTAATTCGTGTGGCAATCTTTTCTGGAAACCTTATTATGTAATGGCTAAGTTTTCTTTGTTTGCTAGGTAACATGTTTTTCCAACTAGACTATGATAAAAATTGAAAATAACAAAATTTGGCTCATTTTCAATAAGATTTCAATTTTTGAGAATACTTTTTCCATCGTCGTCATAAATAGCCACTGGCCGGCTCTGCTTGGCACGCAAGCCTCTCCACTTCCTTCTGTCCTCCAACTAATACTATGTTGTCACCATTGTTCATCATGTTCTCGTTTCTCCTCCACCCATTTCACTCATCTCTCGTGCGATCTTTAATCCGGGCCGTTTTCCTTGCATTTTTATTTCGTGTACCTTATTAGGCAATCTTACAGTTTCCATGATTTTCACGAACCCATACTATCCTCGACGGTAACGGTTCTTTCGATAAGATTTCCCTGATTCTTTCATTTTACATCCTGTCCATCCTTGCCTTCTCTGCTCTGCTTCTGAGGAGTTCTATCTCACATCTCTGTACTCTGCTCTAATCTTTTCCCCTCATTGCCCATACATCTGAAGCATGTTGCAGGATAGGGACATTGAAGTATTCCTTTCATTAATGATGTTCATTCAAATTCACTCGAACTCTTGAAAATTAAAATGGAGCTTTTCCTCCTCCTATATCATCTAAAATAGCGGTAACTATTGAATTTGATCTCCAATGGGCAGGGTAACATTTGTCGGGTAAATCAGCATTGTCTGTGATCCTTGAAATACTCAGTTGTAAATCAGAACAGAATACTGTCCTAGATTTGAAGTTACATTATATAGAAAACCCTTTTTAACAATTCATGGCACTCCGTCCAAATAGTTGGTGACTTTTGATTTGAGTTATTACTTATTTTTCTCACCGACTGAATTTAATTCTTAATTATCAGAAGCTGCCTTAGCGTTAATCTGTTCTTTTTCAAAGAATTGATAAAAATTAAAAAAAATTCTCTCTGTAGTGTCAATTATGCTTCTAATTACTGCTTATTGATCAGTGTACCAAACACTTTGTGAAGGCTTTTATAACCTCATTAAATACTCCAATAATTAGTAAAAATTAATTACAGCTTTTATTTTAATCTTTTTCTTTTTCAATTTTGCTCTCTTGATGCATCTCATTACCTCTTATCTCACTCAGTGTTTCTAGTGACTAGCGCTTTTTTGTTGCTAAGCCAATTGTTTCATTTACAAACTGTCAATTATTCCCTTTCTGTTAGTAAACAGTGGCATTATTTTTCTCATGTATTCCATGCTGATGCCATATTACCACATAGTCCATTAAACACAGTGCTAATTAATTAATATTTGATATTTTCCTAGCACACCCACTTTCTTATCAAAATGCACATCTGTGAGAAATTTAAGTGACAATGATTTGATTGCTTGTTTAAATTTTAATCGTTGGCTTGACTTCAAGCCAACGACATCGACGATGAGGGCCTTTCTGACGATTTTCATCAATGACGCTGTTTTATATAATATGTTTCGACACTTTCCCAAGAACACACCACAGAGGTAACTATTTAATGAACATTTATCATCATTATTATAAATTATAAAGTTATGAAGTTATAAAGTTTGACAAGTTATAAATTTTGGCCGAAAGTTCTTCCTTCTCTAGTAATTTGTTTTCCTTAAACTAAATAAATAGGATCTTATCTTCTGAAAGGCGTTACTTTTTCTTCCATTCTTTCGAATATCTCTCAATTCATCTCTCACGATTCTTTTCCTCCTTTTGTTTGACTTGTTTTTATTACACTAACGCTTTATTTCTTGATTTTCCAATTACGTCGAGTGGGTTGTTCCAACTTTTGTTTGCGTGGGGTAATCTTAGAATATTCATTATTCGGCTGAAGAAAGATGGTCGACGCAATGGTTGTGTGGGGCCATAAATTCAAGGGAGGAATGACTTGGTGGAATTCAGGTAACTAGGGAAGCATATTGCTCTAAAAAACGTTATTGTTAATTTCTCAGATGGGGCCAGGCCTTTGATGTTTTTCAAGCTCCTCTTCCCTCGTGCGATATTTCGTGGTTGAAGTCCCTTGGGGAAATAATTTCCTTTCTGAAATGATGAACACTCCAGTTCATATCATTTTACCTTGTTTTTTATATGGAATCATTCCCCATGTGTTGATTTTGTATTTTTTCCCTATAATATTTGGAAATGTAAAGCATATTAATGTTTCCATCGGAGTAAATTGTAGCGTAAGAGGAGTAAAGTAATAAGTACAGTAATGCTTTTTCAAGGCATTTTGTCATATGAGGATTCTCTGAGAATATATTTACATTGCTGCCTGTATTTTTGAGCTGTTTGGTGTTGTTTTGATTCCTATATAATGGAAGTTTAGGGCAAATTACAGTTACATAGTTAACAATATTTTTATTCTTTTTTTAAGAGTTTATTGTATAAGGATTTGAATTTTTATTTCTAAAGATTGTTACAATCTTTCTGATATTGCAATGCAAGTTACTCATGAGGACTAGCATTTTTCAGAAAGCTAACAGACTTTATGGTCACAGAAATATGTGATCAGCAGCGTTTGACACCGTTGAAGTTACTGCACAAAGAGTTCTGCAGTAATTGAACACTTCTTCGTTACAATAGAGCCTCCGCACTTTATAAATTAATTTGAAGGAGCACAAGGTGAAAGATGTACAATCCACATTTTTATATTAATTTTGCAACAATTGAGTCGATGCAGCTTACATTAATATACTCTCTATCGTTTTAAGAATTTCAAGATCTTTAGTGGAGCAAGGTACGTTCCTTAGAGTGCTCAATTTGATTGTTAATTGTGTAAAAATCAAATATTCCTTTGTTAAATTTTTTCATGATTTTGGTCACTACTTAATGCAAGACTCGCCTCTCTCTCAGTGAAAACTTTGCCTCACCGGCTTATGCATTTTGTGGTTATACGTGCGGAGTAAAACCGAGCTTCTTCTTTCCACTCATTTAAAAAAAAAGACGGGCAATGTTATCATGATCCTCCTTCAATCATCTCATTGTCAACATTTAAGTTCTCAGCCAATTTTATAAATCTTTAAATTATTTAAAATGCAAACATTTTATAGACAATACCGAAAAGCGGCAAAATTGGGTGAAGGAATAAACCTATGAGGAGGAGGCAAATAAATGTGAAATATGATTGATACCAATTCAAGTTGAGTGAAAAATTGTTTGTGCAGTATTGGGGAAACCAAGTATTGGCAAATTTGAGTACATGTGGCATAAGAGCTGTAAAAAAGGTCAGAAGAAAGTAACGTGATTTGAGAAGCGTTCACCTAAACCATATCTAGCTACAAAAATCAATAATTTTTTTGCAAGTAGAAACAAATTTTGCAACTGTGTACAACAAACCATTTCTCCAGAGAAATTCACCAAGTAGCCGCTTAAATTAACAGTGTTTAGATATATAATGGTTTGTTGTCTGCTTGGTTGACAATATTTTGTAAAGTGTTGCTACTCAAGCAAAAATTTATGATGCATATTCTACAGTGGAATTCAAATTATCTTGATATATATTTGAAGTCATTTTTTAATTTTTATTCCGTTTCTGTCGCGTTATGTATCTGATGTACATATGAATGGAAAAGAGCTTTTACAGAAAGTTGGGATTTAAGGGAAATTTGAGAAAGAGAAGCAGGGTTCTTTAGGGATGGCCATCGTGAGTGTGTTATGTGTGGGGAAGAATCCGTAGTCGAAGAACGGAATGAGAGGATGGAGTGAGTGAAAATCGGGCGGAGGAGGGCGGGGTGGGTATTCTATGAGGGAAAAAAGCTTTGGATATTTAAGTGCAGAGAGACCATCTGAGATAACTTCCGCTGGAATGTGTCCTTTCCTTCCGCACTGATTTGCTCTCTCTAGGAGGAGGAATGCAGTCGGAGGAGTAGGAGATCACAGGAGGGGAAGGAGGGAGTGGAGTGACCTAGGAGAGTCTGGCGGAAGGGCTCCTGGGTTGCCTCAAAGAAGAGAAGGAATGCATTAGGGGCCGTGAGAGGAATGAGAGGGGGTCTCTTTATGGGAGTCGGGAAATCGAAATAAGGGGTGGCAAGAAAGATAATGGAAGGGGAGGAGGTGGAGGGGAAGAGAAATTTCGAATTATTAATTTTTCTCCACCCCGTCACTCTCATCCTCTCCTAACTCCACCCTTCTTCCCCCCTCTCTTGCTTGCTCTAACCATATCAGGTTTATAATTTTTTTCCCATCTTTCCCGACTCTTCCGCCAACTCCTCCCCCATCCGACCCGCTTCACCCAACCTTTTAACCTCACCCCCTCTCCTCTTGGTCCCACCCTCTCTCTCACCCCACCTGCCCGCCCGCCCCATGCACTATTTCCTCAAATATCCACTTCTCCTTTTCTTCCGCGTAACATCATCTCCCTGTTCACCCACCTCTCTCCCTCGACACCCCCCTTGTAACGCCGCTCTCCTCTCCTTGAGTTATCGTTGGTTTTGTGTGTTAAAAATGTTTAATAAGTTAATTGTTTATCTTGGGTTCTTTGTTTTCTCTTATTTTTTGTTTTTATGATTTAGTGTTTAATTTGTTTTTTCTACATCTAAATCTACACACTACCCCGCGGGCGTATGGCACGGGGTTGTAGGTCACCAGCAGTCTAAAGATATAAAAGTTTTGGAGGTGAAATGATGACATGTCCTGTAAGAGTGTATTTGAAGGAGCTCAGTTTCTATTGTGGTCGCTTATCGTGCGCGGAAAGAACGAGTATTTGTACCTATCTGTTCGCCAGAGTATCCCTCTTATTTTATCGCATCTGTCAGATCTAGAAATGTAGTGAGGCGTCATGATAATATTCTCTGTGTCGCTCTGAAACACACCAGTTCTGAATATCTCAAGCAGCCTAAGCCTAGCGTGCAGCCTCCGAGTCTCTAGGGGCTCCCACCTTAATCCTTCTAACAGTTGCGAGACACTATATGCACGCTCGTAGCAGTTTTTGACGAAGGGCGTTGCTTTCCTTTGTGTTTTATTAATTTTTTTGTTAAATCTTTATGACCATGGTCCCATATGCTTGCGGCGTATTCGAGGTGTGGCCTAACCAGAGCAAAGTAGTATCTCTCTTTTACTTTTTCATCCAAGGACCTTCCTATTATAAATTTTTGCTTAGTGAATTATAAATTTCTTATATTATTTTGCTTGGTCGTTGTTGGTTGTAAGCGAGTTGTTTAAGTTTGGAGGGGGATTGTTGGAGAGCGGAGAGAAAAGATAGAGGTGTAGAAAAGAACGGTAAATAAAGCGTTACCAAAGAAAACACTAAGGCGTTACACCCTGTACATCTCTCTCTCTCTTTATCCCTCCAACACCCTCACTCCTCCTTCGCACTATACCTATCGCCCCCCCCCCCTCCTACTCATCGCTCCCCACCCTCTCAGTGGATCCCTCGCGAGACTCCCATCGCAGTCTCTTAACTAGACGAGGCACACGCCCTTTCTCTCCCCCTCCCCCAGCCCGCTACGACCACTTCCCCTTCCAACACAATAACAGAACCCCATCCCTCTCCTTTGAGTCCATCACTCTGTTCCCTCCCACCAATAAATAATATTCCACACCGCCCACCTTAACCCCCTCTATCACGACCACCGCCGCCATCCGCCTCTTGATAAAAAAATAAGAAAGAAAGTAGAAAATGAAACGTGGGTCTCCATCTCTCGGGGTGAACTGCGGTGTGTCCTCATCTCCCAAGGATTGATTGGATTACATTCGCAATATCCATCATTTTCCTCCGGGAAATGAAATGGGGCCAACGGGGGCGGAGATGGGTGGGGGGGGCTGGGGTCGGGGAGGGTGGGGATCGCGGGAGGGGGCAGGAGGGCTGCGGCCGACTGGAAGGTGATGAGGGGGAGAAGGAGGAGGAGAAGCAGGAGGTGGGGTCTCTGAAGGAGGGGTGAGGATTCGGGGAGGAATAGTTCCTCCTTTGAGAGGAAGGATGGAGGCAAAGAGGGCGTGGTCGGCGTCTTGGCATCCTAGCGACGGTGTTGTCATCCGAGCGGACTGTCGGGGAGCGGAGTCTGCTCAGGAATGGAGACGGAAATGCGCTGTTAATACATAAATAATACTCATATCTCTCCGTTCCCTTTTCGCGGTAGGAACCGTCAAACAAGCTTATTGATTGGCGTTTGGCCTTGGATACCGGTTCAGTTGTAATAAGTCCTTTCACACTCTTTCTTTCCCAGCATGCCTCTCGCTTACATTATATATTGCTGCCTTGATTCAAATACATTATCCTACTCTTAAGGTAGTTTGAGCGAAATGCCATTTTACCTAGATATCAATGAATTTGGTCTCATTTTAAAGAAAACTATATCACCCTTCCATTCACTCGAAAAATTCAACCCCTTACCACATTTTTTTCCGAGATATTTGCCAAAACATTTCAGCCCTTTAACATGAGAAATAGTACGTGTATGCACTCCGGAGAGACCTTAATTATAAAATGAGGTATTTACTACACTTAGATCTCGTAAAAAATCATCAGTGTGTAGTTTATGTATTTTCTCAACTATTTTTTAAAATTAACCATATTGTCACCGCAGTAGGTACTTGGGTATCACAAAAAACCTTCCGTTTTGATAGTTTCAAACGTACCTCGTGAAAAAATGAGTCAAATTGAAGACTTATTTAGATATTTTCATTTATTACTTACAATTTCTTTCCATATAAAACTATATTATCGCACCAAAAATAATGCAACATTTAATTGATGTGTCCTACAGCTGGTGAAATTAAAACGTATATATCGAATATGGTATCTATTGCGATTAGGGAACTATCTCGCTCGGACTACCTTAAGGTGATGTCTTTACAATTTTGGAATCCGAAACAGACTATTAATTATATATTGTTTAAAAATTGGTTAAAAAATTCCTGTTTTCGCTTGCGTAATAATTTTCCTATCAGAAAACAAAATTCAAGGAGCAAAACACGACTTTGGTACGAATATGTTTGGATGACCACAATTGCCCAGACGTGGGTATCGACTGCGGCGTCAGTTGCATGGAACTTGCCGCGTTTTCATTCCAAATATGGCAGTAATACAGTAATTAATAAGAATATGCTTAACAATTGATGAACTTATAATAGCTTTAAAATAGATGTTGTGATTCTAACATTAAAGTTCTATTAAATATTCTAGGACTTCCTTATAAACAGTTTTCATTAGGACTTCGCTCAAATTGTTGTGTTCCTGAGGCTATCTGAGCAATATCCGTAGCAGTCCATGTTAAAATTTCTTTCAAGGATGAATTTAGCCATAAATAGCCTGAAAAGGGGCACGATAGATGGTAGCGTTAGATAAAACGCACAATTAATATCATATGTAATATTTTTCATAGTTTCTGCGGAATTTTAAAAAGAAGTGGTGAAAAATTCCAGGAGTCTACACTCCTAATCATCTCTAGCACATCATTCACCTATTCCTTTCTCTATTTTCCCATTCATCTCGCATCATTCATGCCACAATTATAGATATTTATTTTTCATCTTCATTTTTCTTCGCAAAAAGTGATTGAAATTATTTGTGGTTTTTTTTCACCTCTTAATATCTAAACAGGTGGCTTGCCTTTGTATACATCTTTTCTTAACTTCATCGACCACTCCGCATATTTGAGTATTCCCACTTGTAAACGAGTTTCGAAGTGTGCCTATTCTGAAACGCTTTTTGAGTTAGGCATGGTGATATTAAATAACTTTGTACAATTCCACTCATGTTCCTAATTCCAAACTAGTTCGACTCTACTATTTCTTTTAAATGGAAAAATGGACGAAGATCCTTATGGGTGTGTCATGGGGGTCGGAGGAGTGGGAAGGTGTTAGATCGTAAAACAGATAAAAACAATTGCGAAAACGTATTATCCATCTTATCACTTACAATTAGCGCCTTATTTCATATCGATTATCGGATTATTTTTAGCATTTTCGAAAAGTCAGTTCAAAGTCTTATAATATAAATGTAAAAAAATAGCAAAAGGTCACGCCAATGCCAAATGTCAATTATGCGGTTGGAAAAGCGGATTTGAAGTTTAATTCTTTACACTTAACTATCCTCTTTTATGCGAGTTTGAACTTTCTTCCCTCATAAAAACTATTACATACATGTCACATATAAGCATTTACTCATCACCAGAAGTACAAACTTTCAGATCTTCCACAATAGTCTCAATTGGAGCCCGAATTCAAAAACAGAACCGCCTCCCCAATAAAGGTCGTAACTTCTCTATCTCACCCACATACGACAAATTTATTTTATTAAAGTACCTTTAAAAATTCCTTTAATGTCTGCGTAATCATGATAGTGATCTTCAGACGTTGAAATCGAACGAGATAAACAACATTTAAGAATCGGCCCAGTGATTTTTCTCATCATGCCGTGCTTAGCAAATTTCCACTGATCGTCACCAGCCATAAATAATTTCATTCCTTGATATTACTTGAGCCCCATGTTGATGCAGTACTCTGGATTTTTTGGCGAAAATAATATTTATTCACTGATAATTTCAACTGCTATTTTTTCTCCACATCCTCAGCGACGGTCAATACGAAACAATACTATCTTCTGCCTTCCTCCGTCATCAGCTTTTCTGGCATCTTATTAATCGGATTCGTTTCTCACACGAATTCCTTACACTCCTCACTATTAACTCCTCAGACGTATTAGCTCATTTTCTTTCAACTTTTTATAATTGCCGCATGAATATCTCCAATGGAATGAAGTCATGCCGTTTCTTTCTTTCCGCCAACTTGTCCCTTAGGTATCCCATCGCACTCCCAGCCTAAGCTAAGAATTATCACCTTTGTGCTTTAAAAAGCTTGTCCTACCAATTCCAACCTTAATTTTCCTGCTTATTAACCTCTTCGCCGCCTTCTCTTTTGAAGGACTTGTAATAATCATCCCCCTTTCATCTCCCTCGTCTCTTCACCCCATTTTTCTCCACCTCTCCTCTTAAACGCCTCGTACCCCGCTCCCCTCCACCATTCTGCCTTCATTCCATTTCACCTTCTCTATCTCTATCCCCATTACAGTCTTCCTTTTGTATCTCTCTCTCTCACTCTCTCTCTCCATTCCACCCACACATAATCCTCCTCTTTCACTCCCCGCCGCCTCATTTCTTCCCCTTTACATCAACATCTTGCATTTTGAATATCCACAGACTATGCAACAGAGAAGAAGGATTTAGAACGATAACAATGACAAGTGCAATGCAATGGCTGTGTATTACAATATAATTTTTATCTCTTTTATACGATAGATTTATGTAAATTTCATTTCAATCCGCGATTGTTACTTAAGGGACTATGGGAACAATTGAGCGAAGACGCTGACTTTGAAGCTCTGTCATTGGACATTAAAAACGTTCATCTGTGGTACCAGGAAAGGGGGTTAGAATTAAATATCAGCAAATGCACCACAGTTCACTTCCTGCGAAAATATTCTAACAAATGCCATAACTATACTGTGGGTAGAGTAGACATAAAACCTTCAAATATAGTAAATTATCTTGGAATTACTTTAACTTCTGATATATCGTGGGGATTACACATACAGAACATATGTGGCGTAGCATTAAAAAGGCTAGGTTTTGTTAAATGTATAATAGGAAGATCCTCGAATGAAAAAGTGAAAGAGAGATGCTAATTCGCTCTGGTTGGGCCACACCTCGAATACATCGCGAGCATTTGGGACCCTGGTCATAAAGATTTAACAAAAAAAATGAAATACAAAGGAAAGTAGCACGTTTCGTTAAAAACTGCTATGAGTGTACATATAGTGTCTCAAAACTTTTAGAGGGATTAAGGTGGGAGCCTATAGAGACTCGGAGGCTACACGCTAGGCTTAGGTTGCTTGAGAAATTCAGAACTGATATTTTTCAGAGCAACACAGAGATTATTATCATGACTCCTCACTAAATCTATAGGTCTGACGGATGAGATAAAATAAAAGAGATATACTGCCGAACATATTGGTTTAAAACTCGTTCTTTCCTAGCACAATAAGTGATCACAATAAAACTTGAGCTCCATTAAATTCACTCCTATAATACATGTCACCATTTCACTGCCCAAAACCTTAAATCTTTACACGGCTTGTGACCTAATACCCCCTGCTACACACCCATGCGGCGGCTCGCAGGGTATTATGTAGATGTAGAATCCACTGCGATGTTTTAGTGGCCAGTTGAAGTGGCTAGTCAATACCCGTGCTAGGTTTCTCCATCACATAAATGTTACATGTATGCAACGTGGCCATAATAAGATGTGTAGAATATCAAAGCGAATGCATTTATTTTATAAATATTTTATTTTACCTGAAAAAATGGCTGTAGGCTTCTAAGACAATACGTAAGTTCTTTAAAGCATGATTTAAAATTAAAAGTAGGCCAAGTAAAATACGTGTAATTGAAAATGAAGCTCAAATTGCAGTGTTAAAATCCCATTCAATTCATGGTGATTGGAAAAAATCCTTTCTTCACCTACATGAGCCGTGATCGCGGCGCCAAATTGACTTATCAGCAATGATAAGGGTAACAAATATCGACCTAAGCACCCATAACTTTTATTCCCAATCAATTCGTTGGTAAAACTGGCCCGTTTCCCGTCTTTCCGTTAAAGTTATATTAAACAAACAACGATCAAAATTCGTAAGACTTTTTTATATGTAGTATAACAGACTTCTGCCACCCTGATAAATTCACTTTTAATAGTCAGTAGCTGCCATCGTGCCTCCTCCTTCAGGCGGTTAACATAATTTCCGATCTCCTCTCATAAATTTCAGCATAGATTCCTGGTTTAGTTGGATTGTTATTGTAAATGGTTTCTCTTCATCCATACAAAATATCAGCAGGTCTTTCAAATGCAAAAAATTTGAAAATTAGCTCTCACTGCGTTGACATGCATGTACATTACATGGCTAGGTTTTCGTTTGTTATAAACTTGATATCGTAATTATTAAGTATACATTTTAAAATTGCAGAAGATTATGTATGCCACCCTTAAGTTGTCCTACAGTGTTGAGGTCTATATTATGGTTAATATATCGATATACTTAGTATATTTCAATTTTGATGCGTAAGTTTTACGTAGACTAAGTACCGTTAATTCTGGTCTGCGTGCCGCAATGAAATGTTTTATTTAGAAACTGGTCTTGGTGGTTATTTTATGGGTGCGTGCATAACGATTGGCGAATTGTTTTGCATACATTTTGACTTTGCCCATATAGATTTGAATCTTTAGAACTGGAATGCTTGAGGAGCATGTCGTCAACCTTGATGAGCTCAAGCGGAAGAGGAACCCGTAGACCTGTCCCATCGAAGCCACTCCACGGAATGACATTTTTCCAAATATCTTTTCCCACCACTACCGCCTCCAAGAAATTCGATGATTCTTTCAATTAGTGAAGATAGTTCGGGTTTTGCACCTGGCAAATCTCTGCGTTTCTGCCGACGTTTTGGTAAACGAGACATCAGCAGATGTAGGAAATGTGACCCTGTCGCAAATCCGGAGTCTTCACCAATAGACCACGCGATGAAAGCATCAGATCAGTCTGTTGCTTATCTGTCGACCGCCTTCAGCAATGTCTTTTTGTGACCGACCTTTCTGTCATCTATTTTGCCGAAGAAAAATAGAAAAAAATAGCTGTTCTTCCAGTTATTTTTCTTTTGCTATTACACTCTATCCTTTCATTTTTAGTGTATCTCAGTCAGTGTTAATGGTGCCAGCAATGGTACCAGCAATTATCGGTCATTTTTGCGTATTTTAAAAACGTGATTTGTGTTTTCAAATAATCAGTTTGCGTTTAAAGGTGGGCTTTACCCCGTGGACTGTAGCGCTTAGCACTCGCATACGGTTACCTCTGGCATCATATGCATGGTCCCTGTGAGGACAACTTTCTCCTTAAGGCCCCATGAGATTCACAGTGGAAGAGGACGCCTGGGTAGCTTAATTGGTTAAAGCATTCGTCGCGAAATCGAGGGATCCGGGTTCGATTCCCAGTCCAGGCGAAAGATTTTTCCACAGTGAATTTCACACAATTACGTGAATCGTACTTTAGTTTGACTCCGGAACAATAACTGCCTTAGATGCGATGGGAAAAATTATCATCACTATCATTCACCTCTTTCCCCACTGCTGGCAGATATTTTTTTTGATAATTTGGAAGAAAAAATTTTTAGTTAAGGACACAATCTACTAAATTCTGGTATACTGGTACAGATACGTCGACGATTTTATTGTGCTTTGGAATGGAACTGATCGGCAGCTGGATATTTTCAAGAGTTTTCTAAATGATATTCATCCTAAAATTTCATTCGCCTGTGAAAGAGACTCTAACCACACCTTTAATTACCAGGATCTTACAATTAAACTCGATAAAAACCGGCATTCCCTCTCCGTTTTTCTGAACCCCGTTATATCGACCATGTAATCCCAGCAATTTCAAGACACCATTACTCACACAAACTGATGGCTTTTCATTCCATGATTCATCGCCTGTTCAACATTCCACTATCAAGAGAAGACTTCAAGAAGGAAATCAGCACAATCAAACAAATTGCTTCAGCCAACGGGTATTCACCAAGTTTAATAGACAAATTAGTTTTTAAAAAACAGAGAAGATTGGCTATCGACCAAATGTTTTCCGCGAACGAGTGTAAAAAGAAGCAGTGGTGCATGGTGACATACCTGGGTGCAGTATCTTGGGAAATAGCTCACCTTGTACCTAGAGACGAATTCCGCATGGCTTATAGACCTAATGCCACTCTCCAAAAGCTGCTAGTAAAATGTAAGGACCCGATAGAGCAATTAGACCAATGTGGAGTATATTCATTGAATAGCAGCGATTGCAATGGTGTCTACGTGGAGCAGACAGGAAGAAGCTTCTGTGTGAGGAGAAAGGAACATTTAAGTGCTTACAAAAACATCAAAGAGGATAAAAGTAATTTTTCTGAGCACTTAATATGTAGCAGCCACAGGAGGGATTTTACAATGAATATACTAAAATCATGCAACGATCGCCGCGAATTAGATTCAAGAGAGCAGTTGGAAATTTTAAAAATTTTTAATAACCAAGAGAACACCCTCATTAACGAATACCTTTACCCTTCTTTTTCCCCTATTCTGGCCAGTTTCAAACTTCTTCTCCCCTTCCGTTACGTAACTAGGGAAACAATAGGATAAACAGATCTCAATTAATGCCTGATGATGGTGATTATTCACTGAAACCCGGGTCACTTAATTTAAAGAAAAAAGTGGTATTATTTACAGTTATTCATCGACAAAACATCATCACTTTCATCATGACTCCCAAAGAAGAGCATCCTTTCCGTTGAATGCGGTCAAATGTTCGCCATATTTGACACTCCTGCCATTTCCTTGCCCTATTCATGCCTCCTACACACGTCTCCCATTATTAAACGGCTCCTCTGTCGCTCTCTGCTTTTCCCAGTCTGGCTTTGTCACTCACAAGAATGCAACCGTCCTCTGAATTCGGCCTCGTTATCAACCCGCTTCCGGGTGCGACTTGTAATTAAATTCAATTATCAGCGTTGACGTGAAGTCGAATGCTGTTGCTGGAAACGTTGATCAAAGAGGACAATTACGGTCGGGGCGCGTATGCATTGGAAATGTGCCATTCCGTCGGTGTCGTATTTTTTTGAAAAATCAAGTGTTTTCGAGAATTTCAGTAATTTGACGTGCCGGCTATCTAATTTCCAACACACTTATTGCACGACACGATTAATACCAAAGCGAGTCATTTAAAATGAAATCCAGGATTTGATGAGTGACCAATGCATAAATTCGTGATCTCATTTTTCAGTCGTCATCAAGTTTATTCGTTTGTGAAAACATAACGCTCGACCAAATAAATGCTTGATTTTTCCGATCCGTGCAGCACGATGCCAAATATATTGAACAGGAGGGAACGCCCACGAGAGAGGATATTTAGAGAGGATGGCATATTTTATTTACAGTTCCAGCTTCTCTACACGGTCCTGAATTATTAGCTTCATATTTACGAACTATTTATGTGGAAATAGATCCGTCGCAGAATATTTTTCTTTTTTCAAATGATTATGGTCAATAATATAATTCTCTGTGGCCATGGACAACGTTTTGATTTGATTTTTAATCATCGGTGCTAACTTGGAGAAAAGACTGCACTACTGAGGACTGCTCAGATAGAAATAAAGCAGAAAGGCTTAACAGTACATAACTTGTCTAGTTATACTTGAACAGAACAGTACATAACTTGTCTAGTTATACTTACAAAATACATCGGTAACATATCCCAACAAACATTTGTAGCATAAAATAGATCACTGTCTGGCGTAACTTGACGGAATCAATGCATAATGATAAAAATTAAGGTAACTTTGTGATTTCCACAAATTCTTTTTCGTAACTCAAGAAAGCGGTTGAAATGTTACCTAGTGAAACCGGTTGCACGAAGTTATAAAAAGAATTGGTTGAATTCACAAAGTTCCTTTATATGGATTTCAGCCAGTTTTTTAAATTTTAGATAAAAATTTGTTTATAGTCTGAAAAAGTTATGGTGATTTGCATTCATCCTCGTGTTACCACAGAATTATGCTCTAATTTTTATTCATTGGTATTTGCCTATCATACGATCATTTTGATGTGGTAATGAAAAAAATGACTTAATTAAGTAATTTATTGAAAGCAAATGCGTTTTCGTGTTTTGTCTGCTATCATCTTTCTTGAGGAATTTTGTGAAGATTCCCGTAAATTTTAACTCTCTTTTCGCAGTCAAGCATTTGATTAAAACAATTGAATTATTGTACTTCAACTCTACCAAATCAGTATGATGCTGCTACAAAAAAATAGCCGTAATGCAGTAATGAATCTAAAGAAATAAGGCTGTACGCGAGAAAACGGTTTTTGTTTCTTGTGGCATCAAATTATCAAAACTATTTCAGAAAGAATGCTATGTAACTTGTTACAACTTAAAAATCTGAAGATAAAATAGATAAGCCTATAATGTAAAAGATTCACTTTACCAGCTCTTCCCTGGCGGAAGGAGATTTGAAAATGCATGAGGAAGATAAAGGAGTGACTCTGTCCATTTGGCTTACTTTGAGGCCGTCGATGTAAAGATGATTAACGTGTAAGTGGCATTGAAAGATGCGAACAGCACCAGAGAAGGGGCCTAGGAATCAAGTGAGGGCAAGGGATAAGGCAAATAAAATTCAACGATAGCCTATCAACAGGATACTGGATGAATTGCTATGATTTCAAAACATGACCCTTTGAAGTTTTTTTTAATGGTCAATAACGGCCAAGAATAGTTTACTTGGAAGGTCCTCGGATGAAAAAGTAAAAGGGAGATGCTACTTCGCTCTGATTAGGCCACACCTCGAATACGCTGTGAGCATTTGGGACCCCGGTCAAATAGATTTAACCAAAAAAATTAATAAAATACAAATTAAAGTTGCGCGCTTCGTTAAAAACTGCTACGAGTGTACATATAGTGTCTCACGACTTTTAGAGGGATTAAGGTGGGAGCTCCTAGAGAGGCTACACGCTAGGTTTAAGCTTGCTTGATAAATGAACTGCTATTTTTCAGAGCGACATAAAGAACATTATCATGACTCCTCACTAAATATCTAGGTCTGATAGATGCGATAAAATAAGAGAGATACACTGCCGAACAGATAGGTACAAAAACTCGTTCTTTCCGCGAACAATAAGTGACCACAATAAAAATTGAGTTCCGCTAAATACACTCCTATAATATATGTCACTATTTCAGCTCCAAAAAAATGTACACCTTTACACAGCTAGTGGCATAACACCCCCTGCCACACGCCCAAGTGGCGGTTCGCGGGGTATTATGTAAATGTAGATGCTGACGGATGGAAGACTGAATGCTTTTTATCTCTCTTCGTCCCTAGTAGAAATCTTTAGTAGAAGTCATTTTAGATGGTGCGATATAGCATCTCATGGTTTCGGAGAAGGAATTGGGGGAAGAGCTGAGTGTGTGGGTCGAATGTCTTCCCGTGGGAATGATGAGTGGTGAGAGGCTGGAATTGGTGGATTAGACGAGAGGTTTCCTCTTTCTCCCGCGCCGTGGGACGAGGATTCCGGGCAACACAGCGGACGAAATCAGGTTGAACATTCAAAGGGAGAAGAATAGCGACCGAACCGGAACCGACTCTTAAGGTAGTCATAGCGAGATAGTTCTCTACATCTTTACATGGCTGGTGACCTAACACCCCCTGTCACACGCCCATGCGGTGGCTCGTAGGGTATTATGTAGATGTAGATAAGGAGGAATGGATTATTTGGAGCTATGGAAGAACTGAGGACAGAAACTTTATGTCGGAACTAACACGAAGACATCAAGTCAAAATTTTTGACGTAGAGAGTTTAAGGTTATTCACATAAATCTCAATTCATCTATTCCTCAATCAAATTTTCTAAAATCGAATTACATTTTTCTTAAATTTGGTCACGCTATACAAAAACTCGTTAGATCTCATTTTGGCGTACTTGGTAGAAATGGACCCAAAGTTTAACAGTTACACGTCCGTACCGACGGATGAGGTATTTGTCTGCTTTGCTTCTGAGTATAATTCAACAATGTATGAGAGAAAACTCCGCCTTTGCCGGAATTGTGACTCGAGCCGTCAGAATGAAAATGCTTGAAGTCGCCCAATCAACCCGATTCCCTCACATATGACTAAAACCCATGTATATCCAACATTATGGCTCCTCTGGTGTGGCCCTTCGTAGGTCTCCATCGTTTGGCTACGCTCAGGCCAATTACTCATGTGCATCGATGGCCGATACCGGCGGTTTCTCGAAGACCATTCTTCATTTCCCGAATCATTCAAACTTTACCGACCTGCTCGGCCATCCTTAATGACGGAAGTGACCTCAGCCGTGCGTCGGTCGCCCTCCATCATAACTAGCCGAACCCCGACCTCTTTCCATCCCTTCGAATTGCACTTCCGACGAACAATCACATAAAATCCACCCCGTCATGTCCTACGACGAATTTTTTCTCTCAATTTACTCACAAATTCATTCCAATCAGCGCAGACCGCTGAGACTAACTTCCTTTGCCTTCATCCCATCTCCTGCCTCTCTCTTCATCCATCTCCTCTTCCGGACTAAGCCTTTCTCTCGTCCTTCCTCCATGTTCATTAGATGAGATCTAACCGTGTAGGTTGGCGGAAGAACAATCTGGAGTCGGAGCCACTCTAATTTATGTTCGACGCGAAAATGGAAGGGTGGAATCTCGCCGAGCCACACTCATCCACTCAAAACCCTCTCTCACTTCCGCACGAGCGTCTGGTTTGAGATCAATTCCTGCCGACGTCGAAAATCCGCCATCCCGTCGTTCCCTCTCTTCTCTCCAACCGCCGAAAAAATAACGACGTGGATCGCAAAAAGACTTCATTATGCGCTTGTCTATCGGAACGGCGGGATCTCTTTCTCGGAAATTGTTTGCGTTGGGACGGGCGGGGGTGTCTGTTGGTGCATCGAGGCGAAGGACGGTCCTCCTTTCATCCCGACGGACGCGTAATCTGATCGGCTCAGTGGTCTGTCTTTCCTGTCCGACAACCGCCCACCCCTCTGCTCGGTCGAACCGCTCGGATATCCCGGAAGGTACTAAGGGTTATACTTAAGGCGTGATGCGCGTGTTGGAAGACAGGGTAAAAATCTC
Organism: Ceriagrion tenellum; assembly: GCA_963169105.1. Taxonomy (NCBI): domain Eukaryota; kingdom Metazoa; phylum Arthropoda; class Insecta; order Odonata; family Coenagrionidae; genus Ceriagrion; species Ceriagrion tenellum. Next base: position 16,338,636 of record OY720635.1, read on the forward strand.
CTAGCATCAAGTATAATGAACGAAGAACACAGCCATTTAGGGAAACTAGAATATTTAAGGTAGTTTGAGCGAAATATCATTTTACCTAGAAATTTATGAGTTTGGTCTCATTTTAAAGAAAAATATATTACCCTTCTATTGATACCAAAAATTCAACCCCTTATCACATTACTTTCCGAGATATTTGCCAAACAATACCAGTCCTTTCACGAGGGAAATGGTACGTGTATGCACTCCAGAGAGACATCATATTAAAAATTAAGACTTTTCCTGCAATTAGATCTCGTAAAAAAACCAGCATTGGTAGTTTGTGTGTTTTCTCAACAATTTTTGAAGATTAATAGTATTGTCACCGCAGTAAATTCTTCGGGATCACAATAAACCTTCCGTTTTGATGGAGTTTCAAACGTATCGCGTGAAAAAAATGAGTCAAGTTGAAGACTTATTTAGATATTTTCATTTGATTACTTACAATTTCTGTCATGTAAAACTATTTTATTATACCATTAATAATGCAATATTTAATTCGTGTTTCACAGTTGGTGAAATTAAAACGTACATATCGAATATGGTCTCTAGTATGATTAGGGAACTATCTCGCTCGCACTACCTTAACAAAATATAGCGAAAGCGCCTGCTTCCGCGTTCCCCGTGTCAATGCGGGCCAACATCTGTTGTGGCGATATCGTTAAGTAGGGGAATATATACATGAAAATTGTTCATTGAACAAGCATCAAATAGTACTTCACAATTAGATGCCCAAGGCGGACGAACACTTTGGTAAACGGTCAGATAGGTATCGCTCCCCTCTTTATTACACATGGAACTCAATTTAACTCGAAGAGCTCCTTCCAACGCGCGCGTCTATGATTTGAGAAGATATGTTAGGATTCCGTAAAAGTTTCCCATTTAATTAACTAACATTTTGATTTGAAACTCTCCTAAAAATATTTTTGTCATCAAAACACACTTGAAACACAGTCCTTCTTATAATGTATAACAAAAAAACTCGATCATACATAAACTAAATAGGCCCATTGTCACTGGTATTGTGTCCCATTAGTAACTAAATATTGTAAATACTGTTTTGATTACTATTTCATATCGCGTGATCAAGTTTTTTTGTGAGTTAGGTATTAATAAAGTTGTTCAAAGTATAGGTTGTAAAATGTTATGAAAGATATAAACCAATGTAAGGCAGCTGAACTATTGACTTATTATTCATTCTATCCTCGTAAAAGCATAACCGAATTTTTGTACAGGATAGCCGTCAATGTCTTTTCCCAGGCAGGGTCAACTTGGAAATTGTCATAGCCTGAAGCCATCAACCAGTGTTTCCGAGATTTCGAAATCAAAACCAATGAAGATCGAGGTGTCAATATTAAGACGACAGCGCTATTTGGCGATACGAGACCCAAACCACGATACTATCGTAAGTATCTTTGACGGTGCAAAGAATTATCTGTGAAAATTTATACTGGACATAATTATGTATTTTGGACTTCCTGGCATTGATAACGTTAAAATAGATTTTCCATGTACTTTTCCCCTTAGACTTTTGGAGTGAATACCCTGTGTTTATAAGTGTTTGGGATTTTTAAGGATGTTTGGGTTCCACGTGTGCCTGATTTTGACGCCGCCGTCTCTGGATAAATTATATGTATTCTTCTTTATGTAATTTGATGTCTGAACCCGTCCACCTCGGCGATGATTGCAGTGTTTACGAAGTCTGCCGCTTGACCTTGGGGGACTTCATGCTCCACGGCTGCCGACTTCGTCGTTTGCTTTGGTTGAATGGACCATAAATGCCATATTAGTCGAGTTTTGGTCTGGCGTCCCGTTCCCCAGATGTACACGCTCCACATGGAATTTCGTAAACTCTATTGAATTACAGTGGAGTTCTGTGTTTCGGTTTCTTATAAGATAATTCATTTGAAAAAGTGGCTAGAAAAATGTTTTCATTTATCATTTGTGTAAAACATCGCCTTCTGTCCCATTTATGTTAGGGAGAGAATCATTCTTCAAGACGTCTTAATTCTGCGTGACCACATTTTCGATGCCTCTGTCTCTTTTCAAATAAAAAGAGAACTGGTGGCGCAGGTTTGGAGGAGGCAAATGAGAGCAAAGAGATGAATGGTGAACGTTTTGAATGGCAAGAGCATGAATATATATATATTATGGATTGTTATCTCGTCACCAAAAACTGCTGTCTAGAATTCAGTTAACAAACAACTTTTTGGAATGTGGAGCCACCTAATGATGAAAGATGGAAGTTCAAATGTAAATACAGTCGATAATATGTAAATAAACACGTCTTACTGGTTTTACTCACAAGTAATCATAATGCGGTGGATAAAAAATGTAGTACTACACGCGGAACATAATTATACGCTTTTTTAATATAGTTTTAATATGTTATCTTTTTGAGTATTCCCAATGGCCATCATTGCAGTGTAGGTCAAAAGGAATGCACTTACCGCCGCCTTGAACAGATTCTTATCTTTTAATCCAAGTCTCCTATTTTGGGTCTCCGTTGACGCATACCCTGTTTTGCAGCTTGGTACGAAGCAAGTTCTCTTTAAACAAGGCATTTTAAATTATTTATTTAAGCCGGACGGGCTTAATGCATTGAAATTAGAACCAGAGTCGGGCAAGCATCGTCGTCGGCACACGATGGACGTTTCATAAACCTCTTACACATTTTCTGTGATAGATACCTATTTCTTTTCTAGCATTTATAAATTAACTTTAGATCATAAAAATAGCAAGTTATTATTCAAAGCATCAAGTTATTCATATCTCCTCGATCGTTACTGAAAATTCACCACAGTCTTACGTTAACAACAATTAACTAAGTCTATTTACGATTCATCTGATAAGACTTTTCGAAGTGGCACCAAGGACTGAGTAATCTAAAAGTGGAAATTTAGGCAACACGTAGCATAGGCAACAGTTCCAAACATTTAAATCCGTAATGTATATTCATGGGCGAGAGTACTATTAAAACTTTCGTGGACAATGTACGTCAAGCACAAAAGTTTTTGGGTTACTCGCGTCAGGAATTTTTCGAGCCGACTTTTCTTCTCCTTTGCAAAGGAAAAGAAACGTTGGCTTGACAAATTCCCGACGCGGGTTACCTAAAGGCATTAGTGTTTGGCGGGGGTATGTCTCGGAGGTTAATGGGAGAGAGAACGCCGAGGAAACGTGGAAGAGTAAGGCAGAGAGTAGGAATTCTGTAATAAATATAAGGATGTTTGTGATATGTGGAATTTCAGAGTGAAGTAGGATGGCGAGTCGTCTCATGGATTTTGCGATGATGTCTTAGATTTTAGGACGTCAGGTTTAAGGTTTCCTAATAACCTATTAATCATCTGGTATAATTTTCAGATGAACATTACTTTTAATGGTTTCATAGCATCAATTATAGAAGTTCTATTAGTGTTATTTTCATATTTCAGTTGAACACAATTGTATATCTTAGTTATCCTTCCTATTATAATTTGACATTCTAAACATTTTCCCGTTAAAGCTCCGGTTATATCAAGACAATGTACTCATTTTATTTCTTGAAAAAAATAATATTTTTATATAAAAAAATATCAATTTGAACAAGACTGACACCAAATCTCGTCACGTCTCACGGCCAGATTACCATGAACATTGTATTTCATTCATCTTTTCCTTTTAAAAATGTGTTGTGCGAATTGCAATCTATTTTTACTAAGCGAATATCAAATTCTGTGCCAGGCACGAGGCGGAATATTTAGGCTTCCGCTTTTTAACTACTATAAATTCTTAATTTTCCGGTGCATCACCTGGCATTTGTTAAAAAAGAGCCGAAATAGCTTCTGCTCATAGATCCGCTGCTATATCGCGAAAGAATATTTCGAAGACTGGTATTCCTCACACTTCCGCTGTTCAATATTTAATTAATCGGAGGATTAGAGTGTACTCCACTGCGTCGTAAATGCCTTTCGCAAAACGGCTTTTGAGAACGCTAAAGGAAAATGCTTTAGAATAAAATTCCTTGCTTGCTTTTAATCCGTGAGCTATTTTAATTAAAACAAGTTAATAACATTTGCGATTTCTTCAAAGAATGTGACGAATAAGATAGAATCAAAGTATATAATATTTAGACTTACGGATTCCCAATTATATTAGATTGTATATGTAACTAAATATTACTTATAAATTTTTATTTAACTAATAGAGAGTAAACATAAAAATGCTTAAGTGTAGATACTTGTTATTCTGACTGATATTTTCCGTCGTGGTGCGTACGGTGTAAATCCTTAAAAATCGAGCATAGAAAAATATGCAATTTTTTGGATTCTTTAGTTATCATAGGCAACATATCGTTATGGACTACTTCTACTGAGGCTCACATGAACCAATGACAAACTGTACTTCTTTTGTTTACTACGGTAAGCAGAGAATTTGGCGCTCACTATTTTATTAATGCAATATGTTGTAGGTTTGATGAAATTGGATCAGGGACAGATTCAAATAGGTAAGCAATGGGCTGTACGTTGCATTTTGATGTGACCCTAAAGGTCAGTCCTCGCCTGCTAACCCGAGGGTCGCGGGTTCTAGTCCCGCCTGGGTAGAATATTATCTGCCCAGGACACGGATATATGTGTGTGTAAACTGGGTTGGGGGAAGAAGGGACGGTCCTGTCCCGTCCAACCCAGCATAAAATACAAGTAATGATAATAATCATGAAGGTGCTTTCGACGCAAAAATTTCTCCGGAAAAACTTGCATTTTATTTTGCAGAACCTAGTTTCCGAATAGGGGGATTTTCACCTGTTTTTCTCTGCTATCATGTGCGATGGAGACAGTTGATTTCGTCGACGCGCGTTGGGTCCGCTTCCCTTCATTCGGCCGCTCTGTGGTCGCCAGACGCGCCAGTCTAACGGACTGATGGTCTCTCTGCGCTTCGTGCCTCTTGGACCGAAGGAGGCGCCGACTCGAGACACATCCCATCAACAAGTGGGAAACAAATCGCTCGAGCCCCCATCTCTCCCTCTCTCCCAACATTCACTCTTACCTCTCTCCGTTTCGCCCACTGAGAGCTCTTTTATCTTCTTACTCATGGAGTCGTACACCTCATGGAGGGAGAATTTCTGAGAAAATTATCTCGATTTTGTTTCCCACAGCTGGATCTTTAATAATAGTCACTAAGAATACATCACAACTGTCTTTTAAGTGATAAATACATTCATGTAGGTTTCACGTAATTATCCTTCAGCTCATGACTGTTCAGCATGATGAACTGACGTAAATCGAGGTAGTGAAATATGCGATGGCTTAAGGTAGTCCGACCGAGATAGTTCCCTAGTCATAATAGAGACCATATTCGAACTGTACGTTTCAATATCACCAGCTGGAGGACATATCAATTAAATATTGCATTATTAATGGTGCTATTATATATTTTTATATGACAGAAATTGTAAGTAATTAAATGAAAATATCTAAATAAGTCTTTATCTTGACTCATTTTTTTCGCGCGGTGCGTTTGAAACTCCTTCAAAGCAGAAGGCTTTTCTTGATACCCATGAACTTATTGCGGTGACAATATGATTAATTTTCAAAAATAGTTGAGAAAACACACAAAATACATACTGCTGATTTTTTAACGAAATCTAAGTGTAGAAATACCTCATTTTTCATATAATGTCTCTCTGGAGTGCATACACGTGCCATTTTCCGTGTAAAAGAGCTGGTATTTTTTGACAAATATCTCCGAAAGTAATTTGCTAAGGGGTTAAATTTTTGGCGTCATTAGAAGGGTGAGATACCTTTCCTTAAAATGAGACCAAATTCATTGATTTCTAAGTAAAATGACATTTCGCTCAAACTACCTTAACGTTAATTTTTCCTAAGTATTGCAGTTGGTGCATTCGTCCCCATGACCCCTCTTGGTAATAAACATTGAACTACAAAGCAGTCTCTACGACGCGAGAGGGAACACACCTGTACTACTACATTATAGCTTGAATGGAGATAGATATTAGGTGTATACAAAGCTTATGGTTATCCCTGCGATTGAGATTAAAGCGAGATTAAAGATTTTTAAATGAAGGTACAAAATGCGACGGAAATCGAAGAAAATATTGGCACGATTCAGAATGCGGATGCACTTCAAGCTTAGCTGGTAACCAGAAATTCACATTCTTACTCGCTTTATCTCGTAATATTTGTAAGCGGATGCTATACCTGCCACTTTCGGCATAGATGCATGCTTTTATTAGTCACAGCAATCGGAATTAGTTTCTGTTATAATAGAAGATTGGATTGCTGATCAGTCTCTCGAACAGAGATTCAGACGAGATGACTTTATATTTGTCCAGCCAAGTCTTAGCTAAAAAATCTTAGATTTCTTTATGTTTCTAACCAAGTAATAGCATTCAAACATCAATTTGGTCTTCAAACTGATGGCTATTTATTTTTTAAATAATATTTTTTTCTTTAACTAAAGGCTCCGCATTGTTGCTGCAACCGAATGGTCCTGTTTTCTGCTAATCTCTTAAACTGCCGATAATTTTCCGTCCCCATCAGTTCTTGTACCTTGTTCAGTTACTATTACCTTGGTCTTCCTCCACCTTTCTTCCCGAGCACCTTCCCCTTCATCACATTGAAATCTATTGTGATCTATTGTGTCTCAGGAGATTCCTGAAAAATTTATATTTTTTTCCCTGGTGTTGAGTAGGGTTCTCTTTTCATTTATTTACATTACAATCTCGTCATTACTTTTCTTTTCCACCCAGCTTGTCTTAGGCATCCTTCTCCAAGTCCACATCTCAGCTGCTTCTAAATGATCTTTTTCCAGTTTCCGGAGGGTCAAACTCTCGCTTCCATAGAGCAAGGTACTCCAAAGGAATGTTTTTGCAAACATTTTCCGAGTTTCGATATTCATATGCTTGTCTGTTAGAAGGTCTCTCTTATTTTGAAAGGCCTGTTTTGTTATTACCACCCTTTACTTTATCTGTGCACAACGTCTTCTATCCTCAGCAAGCATACTACCTAAATACCAAAATTGTTTCACTTGTTCACTTTCCTGATTTTATATTATAATTTTGGGTTTTCTTTCAATGTTACTTTTACTCACAACCATCAGTTTTGTTTTCTTGGTATTTATTTTTAATTTCTGTTTCTTAATCGATAAGGATAGAACATTTAACATTTTATTGATTTATTTAGCAGAAATAATACTTGGCCACTTGATTTAATGTACGAGACAAAAATAGTGGGCGCGTTCCGAAATTCACTACCAGTACTGCTAGTGCAAACGAAACGTTAAGCAACACTGCCCCTGCTGCAGCAGCCTGTGGTTTCGGAACGATTCGCAGGAGTTCACTGCTCGCATAAAATTCAGTTAGGCCTAATTTCGTGGTGATTTATCTATAAGTGATTTTACTTACGTTTCTTGTAAATGCTAATCCAAATGACAAAGCAAAAGAGCATTTTAGCTAAATTTTCACTGCCTTTTCCTCATGCTACCCCACAATGATACGTTATGTTGAATGCTATGATGTTATATTGATATGCTACGTTATGAAGTGTTATACTGATAAATTATGTTTATGAAACTAAGATGAATTCGCATCTGTCTGTGGCCAATTCGAATAAGTGAATTTAGTAAACATATCTCATTCACCCGTAATAAACGATACTATCGCATATAAAATAAATATTGCTAATATTAAGCCATTAAACATTTATTTGAACGTTATTGGCAAGTGCTGATTTTCTTCATGACTAGCTGTACACAGTATTTCCATGAGAGATATTAAACTTTGGTGAAAAAGGTGATTTGTTGAGGGACCCATTGGCTCAATATTTTCATCAACCAAAATGTATGTGCGGCAAACTAAGCATCCTGACTATCGTTATACGAGTGAAAATGTGGAGGACGCGGATGATATAATTTTGCCCCTGCATTATGTTTCTAGAAGTGATTGAAGCTACAAAATAAGAGGGATATATAGTACATATGCCATTTACTAGAGTTTGAATATTCACTATATTTAAATCCATCACATAACTCTTCTCTTTGTTTGTGTCATACCGCGACAGAAGCTGTATAAAAAGGGAGATATTGCCGAACTGATTGGTTAAGGAAAACTCGTTTCCTGCTCCAGAATGTAGTGATTACTAAAATCACAACACGCAATATTAAAACGTCTCGTCAATCCACATTTCACTTTTCGCGCTTCCAATCTGGCAATTTCCTCTCTTAATTTCCTCTATTTACCTCCTGGCGTCCTTTCTACCCCTGCCACACGCTCTAACGCCAGCTTGCTGGGTAATATATTGCTAGAGGCTGCTAGAGTGGATTCTACAATCGGAAATCACTTTCAATTTATCCGCATGGTACGTTCCAATATCTACTCCAAGCTCGCCCCTCATCTCCAGGCGCTCGGATTGTGCCGAGTGATGTGGCCGTAGCGTGGTCACGGGGTGAGATGGGTAGCGGAAGAGGGGGAAGGGGGTGAGGCGGGTTACATCTACATCTACGTCATTCCCTGCCACCCAAAGGGTGTGTGGCAGGGGGTGCTTCCACACCAGGCATGCATGAATTATACGGCAGAACACCGAAAATACACTGAAACTAGCGTGCCACACATGCAACGCGCCAATTTAAAATCTACTAACCAAGAAACATTCCATCGTCAATCGTTTCAACATGCAAGGGGTACAAAGACTACTACTACAGATTTAAAATCTCATGCATAAATACGAACATCAATATCTACATCATGCAGAAGTAAGAACGTAGAGAATATGAAGAAAAAGATCTACGGTCTAGCTAATCTCACTATTCGCACTATTCATGACGACGATCAAAGTTGTCATGGTCCCGAATGGTACGTGGAAAAAATGACATTTTATACCTATCGGTTCTACAACCTATCTCTCTAATTTTATTGGCGCCTTCTAATCTGCCGTAGTACGAGGGGTTTAATAGTATGTTTTTTACGTCGTTAGAGAAATGTTTTTTTCTGAAATTTACTTAACAGGTTAAGCCTAAAATTTAATCTATGCTGTGATGGCGATTCCCATCCCAAGTAAGCAGGGAGGAGGAGTTAGTAGGGAGGAAGAAGGAGGGGTTAGTAGGGAGGAATAAAAGAAGGGGGCGGGGTTGGTGGCAGTCGGAATTAATCTGACCTTATCCGGGGGGGATGGAGCTGCGGTTGACGTGGCCTCGGGGATGAGGTGGTCACCTGAGAGTGATGGGGCGGAAGGAAGCACTCTTTAACCTATCCCCCCGCCCCATTATGGGGAAGCGGTAAGACACACCTCGGCTGCGGATTCCGAGTTGGCTCAATTAAATTCGGGGGGCAACAGGAACCGGTGTGACGCCTGCAGATGTAGAATTGTCCGCACCGCTGCTTACTCTGATCCAATGCATCCCTTTTACCTTGCCCGATTCGATTTGGGCAGAAGTTATCTCCAATTTTTTACAACAATTCCTCAAGTATGATTGATGTAAATACGCTTAAGGTAGTTTGTGCATAATATCATATTACCGAGAAATTAAAACATTTTGTCTAATTTGAAAGAACAATATGTCACTATTCCAATGACACCAAAAATTCAACCCCTTACCACATTACTTTCCGAGATGTTTGCCAGAAAATACCAGCCCTTTTACGTAGAAAACGGTACGTGTATGCACTCCAGAGAGACTTATACTAAAACTGAGGCTTTCTCTATACTTAGATATCGTCAAAAAATCAGCAGCGTGTAGTTTGTGTGTTTTCTAAACTATTTTTGAAAATTAATCATATAGTCACCGCAGTAAATTCTTCGGGATCAGAATAAACCTTCCGTTTTAATGGAGTTTCAAACGTACCGCGTGAAGAAAATAAGTCAATTTAAAGACTTATGCTAATATTTTAATTTCATTACTTACAATTTCTGTCATGTAAAAATATGCTATTGCACCATTAATAATGCAATATTTAATTTGCGCGTCTCACAGACGGTGAAAGGAAAACGTGCATATCGAATATGGTCTCTATTAGGATTAGGGAACTATCTCGCTCGCACTACCTTAAGTGTTGTCAAGGTTCTTTCATCCATTCGCCATCCGTTGTGTCAATGAACTTGCCAGTATTAATTTTTTCTGAGTTTTGCAAGATTTATTGTGGTGCATGTAGCTGCCTCAGACTTTGGCTTTCGGCGCCATGACAGCTTATAGGTGACAGTCATATCTGTCTTCTTACTGATATAGATCCCGTGACTCTACGTTTCTAGGCCGGCGCGATACATCTTCCAGTCTTTTCTTACTCTCTTACTCCATTCAATTGAGCAAACGGCCCTTTTGCCGTGAGAGGAAAAGACACTCGGCGCGCAGTTTTTTTTCACGGAGGAGAAGTTATCGCGATAGAAAAGGAGAGAGAAACTTTGAGACGAGGGTCACCCAACCTCCCCAAGCCGCCCCCAAGTGCCAACAGGTCGCCCTTTGAGGCTCTTGCCGTGTCCCCCGAGGTCACCGACGACTCGGTCCTTTAAATACTCGACACCGCGCCGAGGTCGGTCCTCGCGGATTCCGCAGTCTTCGAAGGTCACGCCGATTCGCTGGCCCAAATTGCCCTTTCCCTCCGTCTCCCGTCCAGGGAAAGTGAGACCACAGAGAACTATAGGAGACTCCAAGGTCCTTATACCCATGTCATGACACACTTGTCCAATGTTATCCGCCATCTTGGGTCAAACTTTTGGCGGAGTACAAATTTTGCATGCAAATCAATGGGTGACATGGGGACAAAGATCCACATATATTTCCCTATACAATTGAGATAATGCCATGAAATTTTGTGCTGACGGACAATACTAAGTGGCTTTAAGATTCATTTGGACTTTAGACCTGACGCCTCCCGCTCGATTTCAGGAAAGTGGTAAACAATGGTTCCGACTCCATAATTCAAATATGGTCATAGGGACAATGATCCACGTATATTCTGCAGAATAATTTAGATAATGCCATGAAAATATTTGACCTGATAGAAAATACTAAGCGGCTTTAGCATTCATTTGGAGTTTTAGTATTTTTTGGAGTATAAGGACCTTAGGAGACTCCAGGCAGTAGTGACGCCAACTAGCGGAGGTTTTCCGAAACTCTCTACCAAGGATACTGCTAACGGTGAATGAATGCGAGTTCGTTGAAATTGAAGGAGCTATTCGGGTATAAGCATTTGCGTGGTAGCTACATATATAGTGACAAGTAGACTGTTTGGGTAATATTGTTTGTTGTGCTACCTAACACAACAAAAATATTCAGGAAACTAGGTTGTATAATGATGGCATCCAGTAATCTCTCAAGCGACAACGAACCTTGCGCGCAACAATGAAAAACGCCCATCAGGACCTCCTGACGTGGAACATGAGAAAATTTGTGAAAAATAAATGAGAGCTAAGACAGCATCAAAAGGAAAGCCTTAAGGAAAATTCAAAAGGAAAATAATAGGCAAGTCTTTGTGAGATAACCCGAAGGCATTTTGGTCTTACGTGAGGGAGATTCGAAGAATAAACTTACGGCACAACATTTAAAAAATGGCCTAGGAATATGAGCTAGCGACAAATTATGAAAAGAAAATGTCTTTAACACCTTTTTTCTAAGCGTGTTTTCCAACTCCACTCGGAATAACATCACTACTATGCCTAGCGTCGATAAAAATCCAAAGCAGTCCTTAAATATTTCCTGTCGCGGCATAGAAAGTCATCTGACTGTATGAGAAGACATTGTGAAACATGGATCTTAATTTTCCATGGAAACTGTTCTAGAATAAACAATACTGACTCAGACCGAACGTATTGAAACCAATCTATAGTAATTTCATAAGGTCAGAGGTTGATATCCGCATGGGATGATTGTGATCATAACGAATTCATCTAGTTCTGCATACTATCCGGGAGGCCGCCGCAAAGGCATGTGGCAGGGGCTGTGAGGGCACTGGCCCTAAAATGGAGGGGAAGTTTATTGAAAAAGAAGATGAAGACAAATGAGGTGAATAGTGTGAAAAATCTGACTCAGAATGTTGTCTCACTGTTTTTGTCATAATCACATAAGGCGCAAATAAAGACGAAATTATTGAGCGTTGTAGTTCGGCATTAGATCTGTCTTATTTTGTAATTCTATGATTTCTCGAGGTATAGCGCGAGGTCAAAATAATATTCTCCATGTCGTAGTGGAACTTGCCATTTCGGAAATATTCAAGTAAGTTCGGGGTTCACGTGAACGTGGCGTGTAACGTCAATCTCTCTAAAGGTTCCTTACTTAACCATTTGAGTGCAGCACGACGTGATATCACGTCATGGTTGTCTTTACCCTGGAGCTGATGACGTTATATCACGTCAAGAGCATCGTGAGTGTTCCAGGCTTCACGAGGGGTCGTGGTAAAGTTCCCTAGTGAAAGCTAGAAATCTCACGGTTTTCTTGACGTGATATCACGTCATCAGCTCCAGCGTTAGGAAAACCATGACGTGATATCACGTCATGCCGCACCCTAAGGGTTATGGTAGTTCAAGCGAAAAATCATTTTACCAAGAAATCAATACCTTTGGTATTTTAAATATTTTTTTTTAAATAAAAATATATCACCCTTTCAATGGCATAAAAAATTCAACCCCTTAACACATTACTTTCCGAGATATTTTCCAGGAAATACCGGCCCTTTTTTATGGGAAATGGTACGTGTATGCACTCCAGAGATACATTATTAACAAAATAAGGAATTTATAACAGATATCGTAAAAAAATCAATAGTGCGTAGTTTCTAAGTTTTTTCAACTATTTTTGAAAATTAATCATATCGTCACCGCAGTAAATTCTTCGGCGTCGTAATAAACCTTCCGTTTTGATGGAGTTTCAAACGCACCGCGTGAAAAAAATGCGTCAAGTTGAAGACTTATTTAGATATTTTCATTTGATTACTTACAATTTTTGTTTATTGCACCATTTTTAATGCAACGTTTAATTCGTTTGTCTCACAGTTGGTGAAATTAAAACGTATATAACGAATATGGTCTCTATTATGATTAGGGAACTATCTCGCTCGTACTGCCTTACTCATTCAAATCATTCAATCAACTGCTTTCACTTTATGTTCACTCTTAGTAGTTGTAAACAAAGCGTGTGATTTTCTATATTTCAATTTTTTTCCTCGAGCATTAAATCTTACTGTGCAGGGAGTTAAATGCTCGCTACGTATTCGAGAAGTGTCCTCCCCAGTGCAAATCTTCATCCACCTTTCTTTCTTTCAATGAGAGACACTTCTTACTGCTCCCTTAAAAAAATCATTGTTTCTTTAATGCTGCTTAACGGATATTTTGTAAATGTTGCCCCCACGTTATCTCTGAAGTACAGGTGATACCCAGGTATTTGAATTCATGTTTGACTCTTTAACCGCCCACTTTGTGGATATGACATTTTTGGGTTGAAGTTATGTTGAAACATATCACGTTGAAGTACATAATACGTGTATAAAGTTACCGCAGACTGTATATATTTACCATTATATTATTCCAGGTGTTTAATTCTGTGTGATTACGTTTTCTTGGTTTGTTTGTTAGTTTGTTAGTTTGTATTACGTTTTTCCTCGTACATAGCACAATACAACATATGCTCGCATTGTTGCTGAAATACGCGGGATTAAGAAAAAACTTTTTCATTTCAATGATATATTCTTCTACTTTTTTGGTTTCCAATTGTAAAGGGTATCTCACATATTCTAGAAAAGAACATTTCCATCGTAGCGACGGCAGTAATCTCTGCCCTGGGCAAGATACGAATCCACTTTCTTTGGGTTGAGACGCCGGCACTGACGCTGCCGTTTCCTGCATTCTCGTGGTCTTCGCTTGTTGTCACATGAGAAACAAACCGTGACTTAAATATGTCACAAATATTGTGATTATAGAAGCATGGTTAGGTAAATTATTTAATAACGTCACTGATACCAACACCATTTCTTAACCGATGAGTACAAATGATTGCTCTCCTTTATACTGTCCTAAATTCACTAATATTTAATGATTAATCTAGATTCAGTGAAATTTAACCTAAATATTTTTCAGAAGCGCTTTGTTCCTATTTTGTTCTAATGATTGAATACTAATAGTGCTATCAGTGAATTTTCTCTCAAAAATGATACAATTGCTGAAAACAAGGAATGTAGGTGCATTGATAGGTGTAGGTGATAAGTTTAAGTGATCTACGCGAGGCCCTCTCCGTACTCAAAATTTGTATATACTGATGGCCGATATGTTTTTAGGACGCCATGTCTCTTTTCATTCAATTTTTACAGAGTTGATTCCTTAGTCCACCAAAAATTAGATTGGAATACTGCAGAGAAATCTCGGCAACAATTCTTTTTGTTTGCTGCATTTGTCAATGTTTATTTATAATTTGCTTTTTATTAATAATGAAGAGTTTCTATTACATGTTTGGAAGTTTACAAAAGCTTTATATTAACTGATTTTTTTATTAAAAACCTATATTTCTAATAATTTTCCACATAGTAAAGCTGTTTTATGTAATCCCAGCAAATGACGATTTTTCTTTTCACCGTTTTGTTTTCAAGGTCAGGTTTTATAGTAGTCTCCTTAGACTATGCATAAATCTTACACTCTGAACTTGGCCTGAGAATAATGAAGTTTGTTTTTATGCATTTTTAATTCTTAAATTAGGAATTATTGATTTAATTGGTCTTACCAATTGGTATCAAGTTCGTAAATTTAAAGTGCATGCCAAAACAATTGTCACTATATAATGTCCTTGCTATTAGGAAATAGAGGTATATACAAGTTACAAATTTACTATGATTTTTTCTTGCGTGTGAATTTTTTTATTCCAGCATTCAAATGCCCAGGTGATTGATAAAGCTTATTTACTTCAGCGACCAAACGGAAAGTGGAAGAAATCCTAACCGGGGTGCTTACGATGCGAAGCATTTTAAAAATCTGGGTATATCCCCGGAAGTTCTTTACGATAGGCTATTAATGGCCATGTTATTTCGCCCTCGACAGCCGAGTAATCCAAACCGCGCACCTCTTTCACCATTTGGACCGCAAAGGTGAAAGGATATGGAAGCGCGTGTCGAGCGGAGAAGAGGGGTTGAACACAATAGGAGGAATTGTTCGCTTCCGTAGTTCGAATCGCGGCCACTACACTGCCGCTGGCTCGCCGGTGGGGCACTTGCCTTTTATGGACCCTCGTTCCCCTTTTTACTGCTTTCTTTTATTCGCTGCCATTACATGCCATGCCAAAGCCGCTGTGCTCACACTTCCCTCCGAGACGGCTTGCTATGTGTGTCGGTAAAAAAAGCCCTTTAAGGTAATTCTAGTGAAATATCATTTTACTTAGAAATTAGTGAATTTGGTCTCATTTTATACAAAAATATCTCATCCTTCTAATGACACCAAAATTCAACCCCTTACGACATTACTTTTGGAGATATCTGCCAAAAAATACCAGCCCTTTTACATGGGTAATAGTACGTGCATGTACTCCAGAGAGACATTATTTACAAAATGAGGTATTTCTAACACTTCGATGTTGTAAAAAAACTAACAGCGTGTAGTTTGTATGTTTTCTCAATTGTTTTTGAAACTTAATCATATTGTCACCACATAATGCTCTTGGGTATCACATAAAACCTTCCGTTTTGAAGGAATTTCGAACGCACCGCGCGAAAAAAAATGAGGCATGTTAAAGACTAATTTAGATATTTTCATTTAATTACTTAGAATTATTGTCAAAAAAAACTATATTATATCACCATTTATAAGGCAATGTTTAATTCATGGGTCCTCCAGCTGGTGAAATTAAAATGTATAATTCGAATATGGTCTCTATTATGACTAGGTAACTATCTCGCTTGGACTACCTTAAATGCGTATTTTCAACGGTTACTTGCTATTTAATCCAACAAAATGGCATAAGTCATGCAATATTTCATTTGAACACTTTCTTTTTTTGCTACTAATATTCATTTTATACCTGTTTTTACTTGGAAATAATACAGTATTATCTTTAATATTCATAAATTGATCTCCTTTGCTCATACTAGCGTGAATGTTTTTCTCCTACCAACACTGTTGTCTGAAAATTGTTTCTGTATTCTAAAGCAATCTCTAATCAGTTGAAAAATATAATTTGCTTTATTAGAAATTAATTATGCTGGAGTGCGCATTTCTTATTCCGAAATGGCTTTACATATTCTCAAAAACATTCAACCCGTTAACTGCTCTAATAGGGTGACGGATTCCACTATTAAATCGGATCGTAACTCCAAGGATTATATCAATCTAGCATTGTCTCCACAAAATTTTGTAGAAGATTCTCCGAGAAATTTAATAAAAACTTATTTATGGTAACTAATGAGACTATTTAAAGTAATTTAGTCAAAGCAACAATTAAGTAATCGTTTTTGATTTTCACGAAATCTATAATTTGAATTATGAAACTGAAATGAAAAGTCAAATGGTCTTTTATGCGTAATTTATCCTTGGATTTGGTTATACTTGATGCTAGGATGTTCTTTAAATTTCCAAGATTCATGTAATTCTATTTAAACCATCAAAAGGAGAACCTGTGCGTATATGAAACTGTTAATTTAGAAATAATTGATAGTGGTAACTGGCGGAACTTTTACTGTTTGTTTCGGAAATTTGGCCGGAAAAACCGCCTACACTCGTATATATATATAAATAGTTGCACGAACACTGTGTTGTACTGTGTAACTGGTTTATAAGAGCAGCGCATATTTAACATGTAGTTCTTAAGGGTGAAATTAATAGGATTATCTCCCAGAGTCCTTTCAGTTTATGGAGAAATGGAGTGACCTGCATAATCTCATAAAGACGTGAAAACAAGTGTGGAGGCATTATTGGCATAATGACCATGACGTCCATGACAGTACGACAATTACGAGATATGTCTTCAAAGTGTCTCTATTCATGGCAGGTACTACCTGTTTATTATTTTATTTCTCTGGCGTCAGAACATTATCTCAGGTCACTGCAGTGATAAGGAGACATGCCAATTTAACGAAATCAAACATTTGCTACGAACGATAAACATGAATTTTATTTCATTTAATGAGTTAATGGGCATTTTTGAGAGGAATCAATTAGAGCAAATGAGATTAGGTGTGCATGGAAGCTTCTATTCCTCAATAGTTTTGTTAAATTCATAGTTGATGATTAGAAAATCCCTTTCCATAAATTGAATTGTTGTCATAAAGAAAATGCCATCGTTACAGAACCAATGAGTGGAATGTTCATTGAAACATGAGTGCTGCTGTGATCAATAATTATATAATTACATAATTGTATAATTATATTATATATTATCTAATACTCGGAAATTAAAGAAAATACCATCATTACAGAGCCAATGAGTGGTATGTTTATGGAAACATGGGTGCTGCTCTTATTATTATATTACATTATAGATCACAGGAGCACTCATGTTTCCACGAACATACCACTCATTGGTTCTGTAACTATGGTATTTTTTTACTAATTCGGAAGTATTTCATGACTAATACGCTGTGAGCGAAGACTAAGATTAAAGAAATTAAAAAAGGTCTCTTGGATTTAAAGGGCTTGGAAAGTAATTCCGAAATATAAACAAGTTATGAAGCATTCAACTACAGGTGAATATGTGAGGCATGTTGGGAAATCCACCATTAAGTTGGGGTTAATATTTTGTGGCCGTCAAGTATTAGATAAATTTTAACTTCGGGGCGCCCCACAGTTTTTTCCAACATTTCCAGCTGCTCTCAGCCATTTCCAAAGGCTGGTCGGGGCATTATCCGTGAAGAGTAAAATTAAAATAATTGTACATTAAATTAAGAGTGACATAAATCCTGGATAACAGATTTCTTTTACGTAATTTCCCTGCTGAACGTGTTCACTCGAAGAAGGATGATGACGAAAATAAAATTAATTTTTCAAAAGTCCTGCAAATGTCTCTTTTACCATATGGATATGATGAAGGATTCATCAGTTTAATCCTTACTCCCCGTTTTCGCGTACACTTGTGAGAACAGGCTTGGAATTCGTGCAGAACTCACCTTCACAAATACTAAGAATTTTACGCTTCGCTCGCGACCGTCTCACTTAATACGATGAAGCGCATGTGATACCCAACCACTGATACCCTAAATTGCTCTTCGCTGACCGAGGGCATTAAGTCGAGACTTCTCTCTCGTCGCGGCGGGCTTGATGTTGCTCAACTTGATAGACCCCTAAATGTGCGGAACAGCGCCCAATGCTTTAGACCGCCACACACAATAGAGCCAAACATGTGAAACAGTGCAAAGGAGCTGGACTTCAAGGAGACTGGACCTAATCTTAGTCTAATTATATTTCGAATATATGGTGTTTGTAGGAAAATATATGGCACATAAGGTCAGGAAAGTGAAATTTTTAAGGTCCTTCTACACCTTCCCACGAATCAAATAAGATACGAGGGTAAGTCAATAAATAAGTCGCAAATGTCAGCATTTCATCATCAAAATCAGTCGTAAAAATTTCTTTGGGAACGCTTGGAACATCCACCGTACAGTCCCGACTTAGCCCCCCAGTGGTTTTCATCTGTTTGGGCCCCTAAAACATCATTTGGGTGGCCGTCATTTTCATACAGATGATGCTGTAATCTATGAGGTTACACGTTGGCTGCGACAGCAACCAAAGGACTTCTTTGCTGCTGGCTTTCAAGGACTTGTAAAGAGATGGGATAAGTGCCTCAATGTACAGGGTGAATATGTGGAAAAGTGAAATAAATGTCACAAAGTTACTTTAATTATTTTTGCCTCAATTCAGTTTTGCGACTTATTTATTGACTCACCCTCGTATTATCACAGTTTAAGGTAGTCCGAGCGAAATTCCATTTTACCTAGAAATCAATCAATTTGGTCTCATTTAAAGAAAAATACACCACCATTCCATTGAAATCAAAAATTCAACCCCTTACCACATTAATTTCCGAGATATTTGCAAAAAAAACATCAGTCCTTTTATGTGGGAAATGATACGTGTATGCACTCCAAAGATATTAAAAGGGAGGCATTTCCTACACTTAGACCTCGTCAAAAAATTAACAGCGTGTAGTTTTTGTGTTTTCTCAACGATTTTTTTTTAAATTAATCATGTTGTCACGTAGTTAATTCTTCGGGATCGCAAATAACCTTCCGTTTAGATGGAGTTTCAAACGAGCCGCGTGAAAAAAAATGAGTCACGTTAAAGACTTATTTACATATCTTCTATTGATTACTCACATTTCTGTCATGTAAAACTATTTATTGTACCATTAGTATTGCAATATTTAATTTGTACGTCTCAAAGTTTGTGAAATTAAAACGTACAATTTGAATATTGTCTCTATTGTGATTGGGGAACTATCTCGCTCGCACTACCTTAAGGGTCAAGACATTTTCTCAACACTCTGCAGTGTGAAATTTTGGAATATCTTACCAAGAAGAATGACATTCATTATATCGATGTAAAACACATTCTTCGTCCGAATTGTGCCTTCAGCCACTGGCCATTCTTATAGCCCTACTATACTTCTAATAGACAGTGAATTTCCTAGTAATACGTACATCCATCGAAGAGTTACACTCTTCATGTTTATTTATCACTGTATTTTTATTTTTGGTTAAGATTGCTATGTTACATATTGAGTAGGTTATAAGGTGATCAAATGTAACATAATAATTTGGTGCACTGAAATGACTTATCAATGACATTTTTCCAGAGGCTTTTGGATTTTAAAAAACTGTAGGTCTCTTAGATAATTTAAAAGATATCCGTACCAGATAATAAAACCTGTAAAAGAATATGGTGATTGGCTAGTGTTAATTTCACTTCAGGTAACCTATCGAGCTTTGAATTAGAATCCATGAATGCTGTGTATTATAATAGCATATGAAAAAATAATTTCTATTTTCTTAATGTTAGATTTTGTGATCATGTAACAATAAGGTTTTTCCAAGAAAAATTTAGAAAGTTAACGACATGATTTATGTGCATGAAAATTAGTGGTTTATTTTGGTCTAAAATTAAGAGCTTTCTGTGAAAATTAAAGCTTTTTGAAGAGATTAGTTTTTTTCTGGTTTCTTTATGAAAGAACAATGTCATACGTAGTGCAGGGCTGATAGCAATGTAACGGCTGGAGCCGGCTGTAACGGTGGGAGCCGAAGTAAGCTGGCGCCCGGGGAA
Organism: Ceriagrion tenellum; assembly: GCA_963169105.1. Taxonomy (NCBI): domain Eukaryota; kingdom Metazoa; phylum Arthropoda; class Insecta; order Odonata; family Coenagrionidae; genus Ceriagrion; species Ceriagrion tenellum. The sequence goes on from OY720635.1 coordinate 16,358,870, forward strand.
ATCCCTGGGTTTGAATGGAGGGTGGGTGAGCCCAGTGGGTGGGTGGAGGCGGTGAATCTCTGCGGAGAAAACCTTCAAAAAAGAAGGAAATAAAGCAGTCTCGTTTTAGAGTCGGTGCGGACAAGTTGTTTTACTCACCATGTCCTTTCTCCCGCGAACCGGCGCTGCAGCGGAAATATTTGTGGTCAGAGTTCATCAAAGCCCACATGAAATCACACGGAAAATGAAATCACATCAATCAGACCCAATATATTTTGCGTTCGTAAGGTGGTAGGTTTGCTGCGTTATCACGTCAGTAATCAATTTAGTTGATCACTTTTTATTTTTAAAGCATCAAAACATTGAAATTGAATATTGTTAATTTGGATTGAAAATTTTGGGATGCGACTGACAGCTAAGGTCATTTGCGTCATAAGGAAGAGATAAGGGAGGAAGGGTGGACAGAAACCCGGCGTCGGCATTAGCCTGCTCTTAACGATAGGCGCCAAGTGGACCACGGTTCAACGTCTCATCCGAAAGACGGAGTACTGTACTTGAAATGCCCTCTACAAGACACTCAAGTAGGGATCGGGTTCCCTTTGAAAAACATCCTCATCTGCAGGGATTTGAACCCTGGCCGCCCGTATGGTTAGCCAGCGCCAACCCGTTCCCCCATTGTTAGTTTGCTAATTCAATTTTTAGGTCCTTAATTTTTTTATTTAGAGTATGTAATTTTATTGTTCCACCTAGTCGAGTTGAGTAGTTGCGTTCCTTATTTTATTTTTCTATTGACTCTGTTAGAATGCCAGTTGCAAATAAAATTACAACCACCGAGCTGGAAGTTTTAGCTCTTCATGATATGCCCTTGCAAACTCGAATGCTTTGGACTCATGTATTCCTCGCTTCATTAATAATTTGATAGGATGAAAAGTTGTGGATGTGTTTGCGTCTCGCTCGAGGAAAATTAGTGAACGACAGAATGCGCGGAGCGATGTCAAAACGTCATTGCGTGTAGGTTTGAATACGGCCGCATTCCCCTCGCGTCACTCCTTTCAATATTTATGGTGGCATAGAAGAGCGTTCATTTCATGGAGGCTTAACGTGTTACTCGAGCGACATTTTCAAAACGGGACCGTTTTTTTTCGCCACGTATATAGGGAAGCCGTGGCATGTTGGATCAAAAGTGTCCCTGTTCGCCTTGCTTGCTTTGGGTCAAAATTCACCCTATCTGAAAATTCTCTCGTCCGGCCCCCCTGTAACCCCCTCTAGGCTGAGTGAGGTGTTGTTTGAAGTGGGGGGGCTAAAGTGGGAGGGGATGTGAGCGCAAATGGGTAGGTTTCATGGAAGGTTGACCGCGACCTCGCTCAGAGTCCCCCAACCCACTTCTCCCCACCCGGCACCAAGTGTCGCCGCTTCGCGCCTTTGGGCGTTCCCCTGGAAACCAGGTTACCTCACAAATTAAGGGCTTTAGACTAGGGAGCGGCTTATGTTCGTCCAAGTCCTCTTGTCTGGCGGAGGAGGACACTCGGATTAAGAAAGTTTATCTCTTTGAAACTCGACTCTGATGGGAGTCGAGCGCAGTTTCCACCGGTCCGTCCTTCAGGGGGGGGAGGGGCCGTTAATAACCTACATTTATGCCATTCAAGAAATTTCTGTTCAAAGTTGGCGTGATGGGCACACGTCATGATTAATAACGGAACTTCATGGTCAGAACAGTATCACAGCTTGGGTCGTCACTGCTGTTTCGGTAACTCGGTTGGCATGTATATGTTATTTGCTCATTTTCGAGGCGGCAGATGACTGAGGGAGGTATATATTAGGTCCTCATCCAAGTCAAAGTGATAAATGATTAGGTCTTATTTTCCTATGCCTCCAGCGAAAAAATTGGCTCTCGGACCCGGTTGTCGCTGATAACCGCAGGATTACTTAACATTTTCTTCAAACTCGATGTTAACTGAAAGTTATGGGTCTGCATAATAAATGAGACTATCGGTTGTTTTAAGAGAAATTAATCGAAAAAAATTGCATTAACTTCAAATTAAAAACAAAAAAATAACCATCCGGTGATTTTAATAATATATAATGCTGCTAATCTAAGCATTTTTGGGATTAAATGAAGTTTCTCAGGCAAAATTTTAAATATGCCATACCCTTGTTGTGTGCGCAAAGCGCTACTGTCCATTAGGGGCAGTCAAACTTAGAACACTTGTGTTTGCTCTAGATTTTTTCAAGTGACAATAGAAATGTTCGCAAAATAAATTAAACGGATTGAATTTTGTAAAAAAATACGGCAACAGATCATGCGCCCGGTAGCTTTGAGAACATGTACCATGCTTCTATGAAATATGATACGCCGAAAAACAGGTTGTAATGCGAGTCTGTGGGGACAAAGGTACACACACGTTATAGGGCAACCGCATTATTTCGAGGAGGATGAAGTAATGGTGACAAAGTTACAATTTCTGTGCACATAATTGAAGTTCAAAATAATAAAAATGTGGTCACGTTCACATTACTTTCGATTAGAAGAAAATATGGATACTTTTCCACCTATTTTTTATATTTTGACTTTTTTGCCAAATTTCAACGACATTAAGACTGCCTTCCCGCTTGCTAAGCCTGAAGACATTAAGATTGCAATTTTCAGTGGCAGCATAACAGAATGCAAGCGATCTAGATTCCACATATTCAAAACTCTGCTTGTTTTTTCACGAATATACTGCGCAGACACCATCTCTTGATTTCCGTGTATAATCCTGTGACACTCCATAAATTATTATTATTTCATTCTAAGGACCAAACTGACACGAATGATAAAAGTGGGGTGTATTTACTCAAGTGTGGTACTCCTGGTTGTAAATCTTTGTATTTTGGTCAAACTGGTCGAAAATTGAGTTTAAGAATAACTGAACATTTTAAATCCAGTGTCAACGGTGACAAAAAGTCAAATTTTGCTGAGAAGTTAATTGATGAGGGTCACACATCCAGTTTTATCCCTAAGCTCTTACACGTTTGTGACAAGGGGGGGAGAGTTGGACTTCCTGGAAAATTTTGAAATTTTGTCGTATTACAATACGCTTGGTGATAAAATGCTTAATGACATAATCCCTTCCACCGCCTCACCCTTGTTCTCTGTGCCAGTACCCCCACCTCCATCCCCGTACTCCTTGAGCCTGGCGTCACCACCTGTTTGTTCCTTCCCCTGCAGTTTTGCTCAATCACCACCTCAAAACTTACTCACTTCTCATCACCTCGCTTCCCTCTATTAATCGCCCCCTCCCCCTTCTCCTTAAGTTTTCTATATAAACTGTGCCGTTCCATGATATTTTGCATCGTAATCTTGATAATGGCCTGAAAGTACCGAAACCGGTCGAATTTTTTTCAAATATATTGGTGGAAAAAAACTAAGTGTATTCATTTTAAATATGACCAGCTTCCACAAAGTAGACTCGCCAACCATTGATTTTAACCATCTCAAGAACAATTTATCACCTAAGCACGAGGGCTTAATCACAACACGTTATTTCGAATAACTCACCAGATTCCAACTGTCGATTAAACGTTTTGACTCGAGGAAGCCACCACCTACACATATTACGTAATAACTACTCGCCCCGCCAAGAATGGCAGCAAATGAGATTCTCATTAGTGATTCCACTATATTTACTGACCCCTATCCGACTAGTTGGAGAGATAAAGCACTAAATACATCGTAAATCGTCCAGTATAATAGTGCAGAAGAGCATTTATACAAAAATATTATGGACCACCGCCTTTTAAAGGCCTATCAGAGTGACAAATATGACTACCAGCATGACCCAATAATGGATGGGTAGCAGACGACGCGATTTTCAATGAAGATTTGTCGGCGCCATACTATAAAATGTAATTGAGTATTAAGCGTCAATTAAAATATGATTAAACATTTAGAAACTCGTTTGTATCATCCAAAATGCTTTTTTATCGCATTTCAATTTAAAGATATGATATACGGTAGTATCACGGCAAAGTTTTTTACTCGGTGTGTATCTAGGTAGCATAAAATTTATGTAAATAGACTGATAGCTCTGTTATGCGTGTTAATTGTGCGTCTGAAATTACATTCACGGTACAATTATGATACATATGGCGAGCCACATCGACGGTCATAATGTGTCTGCTAGTCTTACTGTCTTCGCTCGCATTATGCCTCCTAGAGTTTTTTTGTGAGACAACGCTCTTTACGGCATTAATGATATTTATTAAGTAGCAATAAATTGCCATTATCAAGCCAATAAGACCTCGTTTTGATTCTTATCAGTGTCATTTATAATTTGATGGAAAATCGTTTAAATGTAAGCTATGAGCTCTAATGCGAAAGATAAATTCGCGTAGAATTGTGTATATATTTTACCATGAGCAGGCGATAGGAAAACTTTGGTATTATCACAATTGGCCCAACCAAGTTTTATGACACCAAAATTAATAACAATCTTTCGACCAAATAGCTTGTTGTATTTTAATGTAATGATCGGACTGAACGCCGTGTTCGATATTACTTAGAAAAATATTAAGATGCGCCTTCGAACGCCTGGCACCTAAGTAAGCGTCTTGTGGGCTATATTACGAAGGTAAAGGAAAAATATGAATCTTTATTTCTTTTCTATTTTACAGTATACCTTGAACAATTATCAACGCATTGCTACCAATAAAGTTCCAATTAGACATCTATAATACTCATATAAATGCAATATGATGTGAAATACGAAGGTAAAACGAAGGAGCCGCACGCGATAGGCGATTTCTTTCAAGAGCTAGTTATTCCCATCAAATTCAAACAAAAATATAGCAATATAGAACAAAAAGCATCCCCAATTATAGAGGATATAGCAGTTAACATAAGCTATGAGTAAACAATTGTCAGCTACTACAGCATAAGTGCAACACTTGGAAGAATCCTCCGTCCACTTCTAACAATTCAAAATTTTAACTGAAAGGACACAAGTTACCTGGAAGAGATGATTCACTAACAAACCTTCGGCAGTTAAATACCACGGAGTTTTATCTCACTACTGACTCATTTCTTATTCGCTCAAAGTAGAACTACGGTTAAGAACTCTTCTAAACATTCTTATCAGCTAAAATTTTAGTGGTAAAATTTTATACAGTTCAGAATAATATAGAAGCACAGCCATTATGTCTAAGATATGCGACTGGTTTCATACAGTAACAATAAAAAAAACTGAATATAATGATTCGGAGAAATCTCCTGTTTTGGTGAAGAATGTAATGAAAAGTAAAAATTATCATGATCGTATGTTGCAGGCAGGGGCCACCATATCGGCTTTGTCGGACTCACGGTTCGTTTCCCTAGCCGGCATTGGAATTGGAATTGCTTAACGAACAGCGGAATTTATGAGTATTGACTCTAAAAAAAGAAGGGGATGAGGGCACTTTGATGCTATTTTAGTTCATAAGAATGCTGTAACAATTGATTGCAGGAATAAGAACAAACGCGCGTTCACACCACGCCAGATTCTCATTTTAAGGGTGATCAACATCCTGCTCTATTGTAGTTGTAAATTTCGACCAAGGGAGAATATGTTTTGGAAATGGGCAGCTCCAATATTGGAATGATTATACAAAAATTTAATAAATAAATAGCATTTAGAAACACGCAGTGCAGCTAAAAATATCGCGTAACGAATTCTACGGCTGTTAAAAATCATTCGGCGCACAACAAAAAACTGCTGTTAATAAAAGTGAGGTTTAAAGCGTCTTGAATCTTGCGGTGAGGTGCGATCCGAAGTTAGAATTGCTGAGTTATTTGAGACAATGAGTTTTTTGGTATTATCAGAAAACTTGTGGATATAGCATCCGTAAGCGACCGTGGAGAAATGAATCTCATTCCGCGGTCGATCAAGCGTTGCACAGATTTGTATACTGCACTGCACTGCATCGTGCAGCGCTAAATTTGGTAGATTTTTCCCTAGCGCGTCTCATTATGCTCATTATGTCAGTTACAGAAACTTTTATAGCGAAGTTACATCATGTTGAGGGGCCTGTATTCTTGCCTGGATCTGTAAAGCATCAAGTGAAATTAAGGTATTTTATTTCTCATTTGAGTGGCTTGTAAAGTTATAGCGATTATTTTCATACAAATTTTATACTGATACATGGACCTTGGAAAGCAAGTATTTGTGACTTATTTTCTTCTCAAAAGGTATATTGTGTTGGTAAAATTATGTACCTCATATAAACCTCAGACTCATATAAGGTAAAATCGTTGGTTTGCAAATTTTCTGGCAGCATTCGTTCTCCTCGTTACTCAAAGACAAAACCATTGATTCGATATTTTTATCCTTAAGTGAAAAGTGGGAAAGAAGATTGCTTTTGCATTCACATCTATTGTGCCACAATAAATTTTTTAATTGGGTAGCCGATGGAATATAATAATCAATCATTTATTCAGTAAATAGGAAATACCGGTCATTCAGGTAAGATATTTCCAAATAAACCACCCTGGAATAAAAAACTTCAGTGACAGAGGTACACTGATAATGCGCTACTGTCGAATACACGATTTTTTTAAACAAGAGTCCTCCATATACTATCAAAAACTAGTTTCTCTTCAAAGAAAATTCTTATTATGCGTAATTCTTGTAATTTTTGAAGTTATATGAACAAGAAATTCACAACATGCAAGCCATTGATTTAATTTTGGAAAGCGAAAGATTAGCATATATTTTTAGCCTTTTTATCGGTTTCATCGTTGAAATACTAAGAATAAGGATGAAATCACTGCCTTGATATCCGTATTAAATATCAGGGATCTTTGATTGGTCCATAGCCATATTAATCACAGCCTCTTTGACATCAAGGAATTTCATTCCACCTTCTTTTAATTGCAATACATGTATTCCTGGGGATGTCTTCGAACTTTCCTCCATCTTCGTGTCATTTACGAATCTAATATTTTTTCCTCCTCCAATATTTTATGAGTATCCAGCCTAATGAATATATTTTCACTAGAGCGACTCAGTATTTGAGTGCCGAATCTGTGCTGATGCTTACCAAATAGTAGTGTATATGGAGCAGTATTACTTGTCACGTCTCGGTGCGTATATTTTCCCTGCCGTACCACACTTTTTTTCCGAGTCAGTAACTGTTATTTTGCCAGCCGAGTTTTAAAGGTTTTCATGGGTCAACTCAGGATTGATTTTAAAATTTGCACACGTCAGCCCCAGAGCGTCAGACTTCTATAGTTCATTAACATTTTTGATGCTGAGAATGGTAATGATCGGGTAACTGATAGTTTTGTAGCTAATAATATTAAAAATATTATAGAACAAATGAAGGGTAAATCCCCTACAGGCGGAATGAACGAAAGCAATATCAAATACACCAATGGGTTATATCGTTAACCAATATTCTGGATTATAGCGTAGAATAATTCCCAAAAACAGCATGTGGAGGCCGCATCCACTCAAGGTCAATGTAGCTTATAACATCCTCGATCAGAAAACACCAAAGTGGTACTTCATCAGTTACTAAGGTAATATATAACAAAATATATTATGTTGCCATCTTTACGTGTAAATTTCATTAATACACGAGCATTTTAAAGTATTTACCTTATTACTGTGTTATAACAGGTTTTTACGCCAAGCCTCCACTTTTAGAGAGTAAACCGGTTTCAAACTGTTATCCGTGCCAATATTATTCGATTGAATTTGGTTTCGGTTCCGGTTTTAAGCACAAGAACCGGTGGAACCGAGGACCAAACCAACCCATCCCTAATTCAAATGAAAACAGCTGTGAGTGGGTATTGTTACCTTGGAGTCTTAATTGTCTTATCGAATGCACTTAAAACGTTATCAGCCAATCTCACGTACGAAAAAATATGACGAAATGAAAATGCCGTGCTCCGCGTATTCCAAAATCTAGATTACGTTCTGGGGGATTTTGACAAGACTAAGACAATGAGATTCACACGAGATGAGGCATCACAAAAGACATAAAATAAATGTTAGAAGACAGATATTGACAGAAACAAGTCTTGTCGTATCAAAATGCCAGAAGCCCATCACAGTGGATCGGGACTGATGCCTCGCAACATATTTGGCGGAATATCCAGCCCTGTCACTTACGGTGCTGCATATTTTAAGAGCAATTGGTCCATAGCACAATAAGGTTGTTTTATGTGCCGATACAACTAACTTTGATGCTTTTATTGGGGGGCACGTCAGTGTTTTTAAAGCCTATGCTAACCACAGCGTAAAAAGTTATAAGAACTTCAATAGACAACAAAATATGACCAGCCGCTCTCTCGTGGCTTATGTCTACGTCTTTGGAATATATATTTTGTTTTGTCCAAGTCCTCCGTTGGCTAATCTTGGCCACATTGACGTGGCCGCACTGTTCTTTGGTTTGTTAACTGGAAGATTCCGACTATTTTAGTCAGAGAGAGGACCCATACGTTTCCTTTTATTTTTCACACAAGATTGGATACGTCTATCAATAGAAAGTTAGCAGAGTTATGATTGAGCTCTTATGTATTAGTTATTTATACAGTTTACTGGCGACCATACGCCTACCACTGGGTTCAATTCTATCAGCAGTAAATGATCAGATATCTCTATATAGAATGCTTCCACATTTTCTCCTCGTCCTAACAGCTCCCAAACGCGAGGCATTCTTTAGCTTTTTATACGATCATCACCTTTTCTCATTTCTTCTATTACGCGTTAGCAAGTACTAGAGATCTCATGTTTCTACGAGAGCCTTCTTCGTCCGTCCGGAAACCTTCCACAGTGGATGTGAGGCCGATCGGAATTAACCACTTGTTCCTCCCTCTCCTTCCGTCCCTCTCTCTCCTGCTCTCCCATCCTGGGCCACCTAGCCTCCTCCTTTCATTTATGATCCATCATGTATCTTTTAATCATCGATGGAGACACCCTTTTCTCCTCCCCCTTCCTTTCTAACTATGCGTTGCCAATGGTTTCACTTCAGCTGCAGCCTTGACGGAGACACACCACTCGTATTGTTCAAATAAATACTGACAACAAAAGTAGTCAATCGTACTATGGCCTAAACTGGAGCAGATCAAATAAACTCAATGCTTGGGTGGTACCTTAGGGAATCATGGACATGGTATTACAGATATTAGGAGGAAAATTGCATACTCAAAAGCGGCTTTGGCTCAGAGGAAAAAACTTAAACTCCGGATGAATCTGCGAGGACATGAGAAAAAGCTTGGCCATCAGTTAAAATTGGGACGTTGTACGTTGCGTAAAGCTGACTAATGATGAAAAGAATTGAATGAATTTTGCGTATCTTAAAACAATTAAAAACCCATCTTCGGCTCTGTAGTTTTCGAGAAAATGTTTATAAACCCATGCATCAATACAAACACACACACATAAATGCTAATATTGCACGTTTATTAAGATAAAGTATATTAATATACTTAGCCCAGGATAGCAACTGGAAAGGTTATACCAAATATGGGAAGAAAACTCAGCCCGCTTATTGAATTAACGATCGGTATAAATGCAAATCTAAATGACAGGTAGAATAGGAGTAGAAACAGTTAAGTTATTCCTTATTATTGCGTTAAGTGATTTATGGTTCTCAGGGAAATGACTCGGCTTTGAATCGATGGGCATAATCAAGCACATATAAGATGGAGAAAGTATTTTCTCATTTAATGCGTTTTTAACTTTTTTGGAAAATTACTTAATTACACTTTTAATCCTTTGAACTTTCAAGTTTTCGCAACTGTCGGAATAGCTGGAGAGGAAGTTTTCAAACTTAGAAACTTTCGCACGCTGCATCGAGCTCTAAAACTTCGAAGTTCGTCCTCGGGAGTTTAGAACTAATGAGATGTCGAGCTATCAACAGGAGTCCTGTATTAATAATGAAGTGATTCCCGAGAACATTCATGACAATGGAAAAAGTTTTTTTTTCTCGATCGTCGTCGTATCTGAGACGCAATCTGGCGATATTGCAGTGCGTTAAAATATTACAGTTTGGTTCCTGTTGAGGGTTCATAATTTTTCGCATTTTTAGTTAGAGGACATGCTTTTTTCAATCTCTTTTTGATTAAGATGAGTAATTCCAAAGCATGGTTCCATGTAATGCTATACGAGAACATTGCCTCTTTTATCTGTTGCAAATGAGGATTATGTGACGCCTCCAAAGTGCGAGATGCCTTATTTAGATTTATTTTGTTTAGAATTTTACTTTTTACTTGCCAGTGAATGATCTCATAGAAAAAAATCCATATATAATATGTAACTGCCCACCATGATTCGTTATTTGAATTCTGGGCTACGGATTTCTGCCCGGGACATCCTCCATCACCACGATCACTCCTTTGTCGTTCTTGATCAGACTCTAAATCCTTGAATGAATTTTAATGTCTTGGTCTCTGTACGACAGCACGATAACTTAAAATTGATTGTTACTATCAACCATTAGTTTTGTGGCCAGCTTTAACTACCCCAGATATTTTTCTTTGCCACCAATGTGAACGAATATTGAATAACGCGATTTCAATTCCTGAAAATATTACTTCAGCTTTCTCCTTGGCAAATTATTCTGCCCATTATACTATTATTTTCTCTTATTCTGTTCATATCTATTTAATAAAACCCTTTTTGTCAAAATTTGACTAAGTTTATTAATTCATTATTCACGGAATTACTTCACAATTTCATAATTTGTAGGATTGTATTAGTTTTTAATTCAACGTTTTCCATTAAAAATTAATTTAAATAACAGTTTAAAAAATTGTCTCAAATATTTTAACCCATTTCAGTTATTTTACATGAATAATACATGGTATATTCCAGGTCTAACAATGGAGTTCCTATATGCATCAGTTCTCTCGATTGAAAAAACGACCCAAAATTTGATATTTTCTATGGAAACAACATTACACCGAGTGTTCCAGACAATACCAGAGACGATAGAGTACGGGGATCGGGCTGGTGTGGAGACTAGAGTACTCGCCTACCACACGGGCGGCCAGGGTTCAAACCCCTGCAGAGGCGGATGTTTTTCAGAGGGAACCCGATCCCTACTTGAGTGTCTTGTATAGGAAATTTCAAGTACAGTACTCCGTCTGTCGGATTAGACGTTAAACCGTGGTCCGGATATTTACGGGGATCGGGTAGGTGAGGTGGCTAGAGTACTGGCTAACCTTACGGACGGCCAGGGTTCAAATCCCTGCAGAGGAGGATCTTTTTCAGAGGAAACCCGATCCTTACTTGAGTGTGTTATGGAGGGCACTTCAAGTACAGTACTCCGCCTGTCGGATGAGACGTTAAGCCGTGGTCCCCTTGGCGCCTTTTGTTAGGAGCAAGCTAATGCCGACACCGGGTTTCCATCCACCCTTCCTCCCTCACTTGGCCCCTAAGGCGCAAATGACCTTAGCCGTCGGTCGCCTCCCCAAGTATCCAATCCAATGATAGAGTACGTTTGTATTTCTCCCGGAATTAATATAATGGTAGACTACTAGAGCAGTGGATACTGTAATGTTCTGGACAAAATATGTCTCTTCCTAATTTTGTCAGTTTAAAAACACGGATGTTCTTCTGGAAGGAGAACTTCAACCTATCTCATGAATGGGCATGACACATCATTCCCTTTCATTACTTTTCAATGAACATTTGAGAGATACGACCATCGGCATTGGCCGCCGACAGTCCACTCTTCCTTTAGAATTTATGCAAACGTTCATTAGCGTGATGGAACTAGGAGCAAAAGTTGTTTGAGACGCAAAGGAGATATTTCCATTAATGGACTTGCTTCTTTTTTGCTATTTTCTGAGATAACCTTCTCCATAAGAAAAGCATCTGGAAGATGGGAATATTCATTAACTGGTTGGGCGCGTTCCTCTTCCTCCTCGTCCCAGCGACATCAAGTCCTATACACCTCATCCTTTTTCCATTCCCTTCCCCCAACCCCCCCCCCCAGCCTCCCCCTTCCATTTCCTCAATTCCGACATTTTCCGCTCAAAAGATTCATCGCGTTTTATGGAGGGCAATAAGAATGTTTTTCAAGTGATTGTTGCAAAGTTGAGATGGAGAGGACGACCTTTAGAAGTGACGCACTGAGACGTAAATATTTTTATTCCTTAAAACCTCCTATGGGTTTCCGCAGCGTAAAATTAGATCCTTAATTTAATGACGAAAAACATACAATTCCTTCGTAGGATCATTATTTCGTGATTCCGGCAAAGCATTCTATTTGCTACGGAAATAAATTTGTTTTGATTACTATAAAAACGAACTTTCGATGTATCTAATAAACGGCTGCGATTCTGCGGAAATTATCAATCGAAACAAGATGATTGAGGCTATTATGGAGGACGGTTCTCTTTGCGGTCGTAAAAACAGCAGGTACTCGTAAGGTGAACCAAAATTAGGAACTAAATTGTCTCGTATTCTTTACTAGATCCAAAGATTTTGTCTTCAAGCAATGCGATATTTTCTGGTGGTGACCCTTGGCGGAGTGGGGGTATGGTTAAAAAAGTCTTTGTTCTGATAAAAAATATTTTCCCTAAGGCCGTTTTCGTCTTGATTTTTATTGTTAAGGAACTCTTAAGTAGCACTGGTTGGACAAGCGTCGTTTCCTTGTGTCCTATATTGAGTGCAGAAAAATTTCGCGTATGTGGAGGCATCTGTGCAGCATTTAGTGGAAATATGGCTGTGATTTCTCTGCTGGTCCATCGAGGCTAAATCTTTTTGACCATTATTTCATTCTATGAGCGGATATCAGCCTCGATTGTCCAAGGAAATGTGGCAGGCTTGAAGAATGTAAAACAACATGAGAGGAAATATAATAACTCGTGCGAACTTTACATTCGATGGAATCGTTGCATTGTCACGGTTTGTTGTGTTTCTATTTGTCACTCTGAATTGATAACAAGGGCCGTATTCACAGTCGTTACCTGGATGTCCCCCAATTGTTGAGGAACTCCTTGGCTCAGAAAGAGTATTCATTGTCATTACCCAGGGGACTGCCGTCCCCTAACCCTCCCCCAGGCCGTCGATTTCCTGGGTTAGGCATGAAGCTTACCCAAAGCTCCCCTAACGCAGTACTGCTGCCAACGCGTGAGACGAATTGATACTACTGTACTAATGGCATTACACGATAACATCAACAACTTTCCATGGTAACGTCTTCTGTTTACAAACACGGGTACTTATTGAACCAACCTCATATTCCTCACCATTCATGTTGCATAAATATTTGACTAATGTTGTAAACATTCTCTCATATTCCTTCAATCATTTTTCATCAACATCGTGTAACAGTATACTATATTATTTTTTATAGCGTGCTTGGTTACGATGAAAAATGAGCATCGAAAACATCGAGAACCGTTCAGCAGAACCGTTCATATGTATTTTTCCACTGGATCGTTGCCAACTCTCTTACACAGGCGTCCCCTGACTGGGTGTCATCCAGGTAAGGTTTGTGAATCACTCAGCGTAGGGGACACCTAGGTGTTACCTGGCTAGGGGATACCCAGGTAACCCCTAGGAATGCGTCTATGAATACGGGAATTAGTGATGTTGATCACCATTTGCGTAGATATGAAATATATTGCCAAATTATGACGCTTGTACGCATGAGTTTAGCGGTTCGGTATCTACTCTGTATGAGGATTTGTACTTAGGATGATATAGAATCTTGGTAAGTCTAATCTCTGAAAATTGAGACTACTGTAGTTAGTAACAGATCCCAAATTTCACAGATAAGTTTGGCGATTCCGATTGTTGAAATACATATTGTATTTCTTTTTTTATCATCGCTTATGTTTTCCTTCTTAATCATTTCCTTTTAGTATTCATTGTTGGCATCAAATCATACAGAATTAAATCCAAACAAATTATGTTATGATTTTCTTTTCAAAGCTTTGACTCTTATTTATGTGGTAGTATTTGGATAGAAAATACGACGAAACGCATGATTCATATTTATACATTGCCCATACCAATATTCTGGAGATATCTTGGAATGTTAAATCTACTTCAAGGGTGCGGGTTCAAGTCTTTCCTGGGAGTATTTTTCATAAAACAGTAAGTTTTACTTTTGTCACTGCATAAGGTCCTATCTGCTTTAATTAGAAGAAGTTAAAAAATAATAAAAAATCAATACCATCATTTTATTCGAAACTCAAGTTTGGCTGTGCTTCATATTAAAAGAGTTTTCTGTAGCAATTTATTCGCTGAAAGATATTGGGAGCAGATTTTTTCCGCGTCATTTCCACGTTTTTATTGGCATGATTATTGTTCCATGAAAATGCGAAAGGGTGGTATTTTGGGGTGCTCTTTTTGGGCGTTCGGACGAATCGGCGCGTTGCCATCGGTCTTCCCGTGGTCCATTATCTCTCTTGCAAGTTTACGCGCCCCCTCATTTCGCACATCTTACCCATCTACTCCTTTCACATCCCTCCCCCCTCGCCTGTCCCCACCCCATCTCCTTTCGCCCCTTCAAGTGCCGTTTGAACTCGAGGGTTTTCGTAATCGTCACCCAAGTGCTCGGAAGAGGGGGGACTCTGGCAAGGGGATTTCATCGGGCTAGCGCTCTCTGCGAATGTTTTCTTTCTCTTGGAAGCGAAGAACAGAAATGAAATAAGTGAAACGGAAGGTCGTCGAGGAGGCGTTTTTTTTCATCCAAAGCGGCGATGAGCTCGAGATGACGTACGGAAGAAAAAATAAAGAAGGAAGTGTCGTGGGAAAATCAAAGAGCGGAGAGCGAAGCAATCGACTGATTCCATCCCTTCTCTCTCTTCATACCTTTGCTATCCTCGCCATTATTTTTATCCTTCCATTCCCTTCACCCTGTATTAACTTTCCCCATCTCGCCTCGTTAAAAACTCATTTCGTATCGAGTCCAACCTGGCAGGTGCTACATTATCTTATGCCTTCGCTGTATCCCGGGGAAATATAAAGAACTAGTAAGAATTCTGCAAAAACGTTATCATACATAAGGACTTTTAAGCTTTTATAATGTTTAAACTATTATAAGCGCAGTCATCATCATCTATGGCTAAGCCTTGTCTATGCAGCCATGTGTCACTGTGTACTGCAGCTCTCTTCAAGTACGCATATGTTTTTAATCCCAACGTACTTCGTACATCATCTGGGAACTTCTTTCTTGGCCTTCCTCTGCTTCTCTTGCCGAGCACCTTTCCTCCATTATATTTTCTAAAAAATTATGTCGAAGAACATGACCAATGAATTTAACCTTCTTTTCCTCCATCTCTTTTATCAGTCTTCTTTCATCTTTTATTTCACTCAGCACCTCTTCATTGCTCTTTCTGTCAGTCCATCTTGTTTTTGTCATCCTCCTCAGATAGATAGAAAACTTTAAACATCTATATGTAGTCGCTATCGATTAAATAAGGGAATCCAATGAAGTGGCAAAGCCATTTCATCACATGTGCTATTCGTACTACGTCCATCTCCATCCTTCTACGTCCTTCTCCATCTCCTTTGCGAAACACTTCGTGGTTAAAACAAAAATTCATCCAGAAAATGCAAAGACTGAACTCTGTTCGTTGGTGTGCTCCCAGGCACAAAATATAGTACCGTAATGTTGAAATCAGAGTGAAGAATCTTTTGACTTGCCATAGATTCTAATTTCTTGTTTAAAGTGTGGCCATCTAAACGACCAAGCAATCTAAATTCCAGAAAAATTTTGGTGGGAACTGAACAAACCGGTTATGACCTGCTATTCAACACTATTGCAAAGACGTGTATTAATAAGGGTTAAGGAACTTTAATGTGTCGACAATGTGCTCTAACTGACAATTCTTTTAATCGGCTTTTGGAAGATCAGGGGTAGGATCCAGGCAGAGTGAAATGACAGTTTCATTTTGCTGGGAAATGGACATTAACTTTTTTCAACAATTTTATATGTGCCTTTACTGAATCATGCAAATAAAATTGTATATTTTCCCTCTATCCTCTTTCCACCTATTTTCAATTTTTTGTTCTGTTCTCCCCTTTCTACTCCTCACTCTAATCTATCCCAATTTTTTCCGTTGAGCATTGGTGAGCAAAATATGCTTGTATTCAGGAAGTTCAAGTCAATATACCACTAGAGGCTTACACAATAAGCCAAGGTTCAAAGGAAAAAACCACACCTCGGAACTTACAGGTCTGCTCGGTGGGCGGTTTTATACTCTCAATTCGAGCGAAATTAAATATTTAAATATGGTTTCAGAGTTCTGGGGTACTGGTGACAATTCCACAAGTGTAAAACATGGTGATCGAGACCAGAGGTACATAAAAACGTACCTCAATTATCATCGCTTTCCTGTACCAATTTTTTTCATCAGCTATTCTATGAATGTCTAGTGTCCAAATATACCATCCCTGTTGCGCTCCATTGTGGCAAAACACGAGGTACTATAGTGCAGACTCACTTGATATAGGCCCTACACACTTAAGGTAGTTTGAGTGAAATATCATTTTACGTAGAAATCAATGAATTTGGTCTCATTTTAAAGAAAAATATTTCACCCCTCCATTGAAACCTAAAATTCAACCCCTTACCTCACTACTTTTTGAAATATTTGTCAAAAAATACCAGCCCTTTTACATGGGAAATGGTGCGTGTATTCAATACAGAGAGGTCTAATTTTCAAAATGAGGCATTCCCTACTCTTAGATCTCGTCAAAAAATCAAGTGTGTAGTTTTTGTGATTTCGCCACTATTTTTGAAAATTAATCATATTGTTACAGCAGTAAATTCTTCGTGATCACAATAAACCTTCCGCTTTGATGGAGTTTCAAACGTCGAAGTCAAATTTTCATTGGGGGTGTTCCCCAGGGAAGCATGATAGGCCCAATTTTATTTCTTCTCTACGTAAATGACTTGAATGCAGTAGTAAAAAATAGCAAGCTCCGTCTTTTTCCGATGATGCAGTTGTGTATAAAGAAATTAGATATGAAGAGAATAGTTGGTCTATAGCCAAGGATTTAGATGCGATTGATGATTGGTGTGATAGTTGGCAGCTAGAATTAAATTTGAAGAAATGCGCGATAATGAACTTTTGGAAAAAGAATGGCTTTCCCCGGAATAGTTATTGCATCAAAGAAAAGAAAATATCTAACGTAGAATCTATTAAATACTTAGGCGTCACCATCACTGAAGACATATCATAGGGGAAACACATCAGGTAAATAACTAATGTAGCAAACCGTAGATTAGGATTTGTAAAAAGGGTTCTTGGCAAATGCGATGAGAGAGTACGAGAAAGAAGCTATTTTACACTTGTCAGGCCTCATTTAGAATATGCCGCTAGTATATGGGATCCGTACGAGGAAGGTATGATAAAAGAATTAGAGCGTGTGCAAAGGAGATTTGCTAGGTCTGTTAAAGGCCGTTATAATAATTGTATAAGTGTTGCGAGTTTAATAGAAGAACTAGGATGGGAATTACTATCAAAACGCAGGTTAAATTTTGTGTTAAACCTTTTAAGTAAATTCGAAACCAATTTGTTCACAGATGACGTTAGATATATATTGAGAACCCCTACGTATCATGCTAGGTTTGATCATATGAACAATATTCGAGAGATAGATTGTCGTACCGATAGATATAAAATGTCATTTTTCCCGCGTACCATGAGAGAGAAAAATAGGCAGCGTAGCAAAGGGATAGGTAGGTGAAATATAGTTAGAGTAGTCTGTAGTGCATGCTGCATGTAATAGTAACCAACAATCCCTTTCTTATTATGTAGATACTAACCACGTAGCTGCATGTGACCCTGTTATCTAGCATCCCTCCATTAAATATCCTACTTGCATGGCAATAGTGCATGTTTGGTGATCTTCACCCCCTGCCACACACCCTCGTGGTGGCTCGTAGGGTATTACGTAGACGTAGACGTACAATGTGAAAAAAAGAGTCAAGTTAAAGACTTATTTCGATATTTTCATTTGATTACTTACAATTTTTGACATGTACATTTATATTATTGCATCATGCAATGTTTAATGCAATGTTTAATTCGTGTGTCTCACAGTTGGTGAAATTAAAACGTATAATTCGAATATGGTTTCTATTATGATTAGGGAACTATCTCGCTCGCACTACCTTAAGGTATTTATACAATAAAATAAAAATACTGATGTTCACTCAGTTAATATAAATTTTCGACCTTTAATTACCGTGAAACAGTGATTTAAGTTGTTCTTTCCCTTTTGCCATTGCGATTGCTTTCCAAATGCAACGTAAACCATGGATAAACTGCAATCTACACGCTGTGGTGTATTCCCAGCCCATTCCAATCCGGAAGGCGAGCCAAACATAGGGACGATAGCATGCGCATC
This sequence comes from Ceriagrion tenellum, assembly GCA_963169105.1. Classification (NCBI taxonomy): domain Eukaryota; kingdom Metazoa; phylum Arthropoda; class Insecta; order Odonata; family Coenagrionidae; genus Ceriagrion; species Ceriagrion tenellum. The sequence continues at coordinate 16,377,187 of OY720635.1, forward strand.
CGCTCAAATCAGCGACCGTTAAACAAACCATAGTGGCAGGATAGTCTGCGAAGGAGTATAAATCAGCTAAGGAGCCGCATTCCATTCATCCACCTGGCAGGAGCTGGCTCCTGGTTTTGGTAATCACCCTTCGCCATGCGTAATTGGAAAGCACCCTGCATCGATGCAGACAATTTATCTGTCTTTTCATATCATCTCCTCTCTCTAACCTCATTTTCTCTCTTTCAGTCCTTCAAGGTTCCATTTCCCACTTTTTCCCTCCCTTTCGTCTCTTCTCAAGGGAGCAAAAAATTCGTTCATGCACGGAAGGTTGAATTATGGCACGAAATAGATCGGAGGGTGGGTCGGGGTGGCTACGTAAACGATTGGAATCGAGAGCATTGAGATAAAGGGATGGAGATAAGGGAAACCTGGCTGTCCCCTTATAATTAAAGCGATTCCCCTCCCTCCTCCAATCTTTCCAACTCCCCCCCCCCACGGGCTTGAGAGGAAGGACGATTTCTTCTTCTGCCACCCCTTGGATGAGCCAAGGGGCGGGACCAAGACAAAAAGTTCCATTTGCTCTCGTCATTGAGCGATGAGTAATCAAGTCTCGGCAGCAAGGAAATTGGAGCGGTTTCCACCAGAGGACTCTCTTCTACGAATATCTTCTCTACTCTCATAATAACCCCTCTCCCTCGGCGCGCCCTCCCGACGGGAATAGACGCAATCTCCGGTTAATGTTTGTCCGTGGATTAATTAGTAAGAATTCCTGTCTGCTGTAGTAGAACTGAGCACTACTACCACCAACACTCTTGAATATTTTTGTGAGATAGCGCGGCGAATATGAGAGCTAATTGGGGCAGGAGGAGCACGGGAGTCGATTGCACTCGATCAGGAGCACAAAAGAGAGGGTTTATAGTTTTTTTTTGTCGAGCATAGCTATCGCCGTGGCTTCGCTTAAATGTGGAGCCCCCCTTGTCCTATCCCTCACTCGCTGCTCGACTCAACTCGAGCGCGCATCTGTAAATGAAGCAACCCATACCCCCCTTTCCTCCGAGCTCGGATACTATTTGACTTTTTTGTTCTGATCCCTTGAGCTCTTTTTATTACCAAATTGAATCCTTCTCGACGGAAATATATTTTTTGTATCCATTTTAATGGAAGCGTGTGTAACTCTCTTTTGGCTGCGCCATCTCCTCGACCAAGCGGAAATTATGAGCCGCGTTGAAACGCTCTCTCATCAGGGCTTGAGGAAAAAAATGGAAAATGGCTCTAAACTAAAAAAGGGAATCTTCCTGGCTTTCTTGGTTCGTTTGATTTTAAAGGGTTCTGCCCGTGTAGAGTGTCCGAAAATTTTATCTCAGCTCTTTTATTAATTTTAATAACTTAATTTGTTCGTAATGTTCTGTACAAAATCATATTTCTCTTTTCCGATTGGGTTGCGCTAATTTGCATTAGAACTCTGAAGAACTCCACTTAGCATGGCTAGGACTATGGAAAGTGAATCAAATTTTTGGATTAAAATTTAGCTGGATCTTGACTTCTTTAATGAGCCTATATGAAATCCCACTCGTTACGCTGAGAATTATGATTGTTAAAACTTAGGATATTTCAATTGAATAGTTTGCGGCGTGACTACGTGAAATTGCTTCATGTTGAAATGAATAACTTTGTAAATTTCACATAGGTGACTTTAATGACGACCAGTTTCGTCGCTGTGCGACATCTTCAGGTACAAATACAGGAAATGCACAACCATATATACACTGAGTCAATGGCGGTGGAAGGCTGGGCAAGGAGGGGGGGGGAGAGAAGTCGAGCGGGAAGGCGGGAAGGGGGGTTGAGCGGGAAGGTGGGGTGGGGAGGGGAATTCCCAGGGAAGAGGAAAGCTAGGAAGATGGATGTGGTGTGTCCGTGGTCACATCATGTCGTCAGGTGGGAGGGGAGGGTGAGGGTTTGGAGGACGGGTGGAGGGAGGTTAAGTAAAGGGGAATGGGATAAGCAAAGAACATCATTAAGTAGAATCCCTTCATCACGATTTACAGCTTTTAAAATTTCCATGGACTCTAGGGCTATTTGGGACCCATTTGAGCTACCGAGGAGTCCTACTCCACTGATTTTTTTGTAGCTTCACGTTTCCGATTGTCGGACATTTAAAATCACAGATTATTCGCAACATGTGCAAATTACGACCATTTGCAGGATTGTAGCCAAAACTTTACAGCTGTGGCATTCGACTCATTTTGAGAATGAATCCGACTAGCCGCGGTATTCCCTTAACGGAGTCGCCCACCATTACAAAATAGTGTGAAAATCGACCGAGGAGAAGCGTATGCTGTCTTGGGATTCGGATTGGAGTTCCCGTCAATGACAATGGCTATTTATGGTGGAATTTTTGCACTTGTGATCTCTATCAGGTGACATCGTGAAGGTGATATAGTGATAAGTTCGTGCCAATGTCAAAATTATTCCTCAACGCAACCGATGAAGATGTACCTTAGAATGATTGGCCAAGATTGCTTAACTATTACTTAACCTACAACTTAATAATTTTGTTCCTATCATTTCTCTAAATCCTAAATTCCATCACAAAATGTATTCAGTCGTCAATATGGGGAGAAATATTTATTAAATTTTGATGATGATCTGCCCTGATTTGAGGACCTGATGATGACGTTAATCGTCGAAACCATGGTCGTAATTCATTAAATTCATCGAGGAAAAACAAAGTTTATCCAATTCGTTCAAAATAAATTTTTCCATTATGAATTCAACTTAGCCACTAAGATTTCATGCTGGCGTTGGAGTACGCCTCTGGATTGTGTAACACCTTATTGAATTGGCGTCTTCTCTATTTCTCCCCCATCCCGCTCATAATTATTTGAACAAATTGAATGAATGGTACGCATTTATAAGAATTTCTCATTCGTTAACTAACATCGGGGGGAGGGTAGCGGAGGATTTTCTGGCGGGGCGGGAAGAAGGAGACCTGGGAATTGAGAAATCGTCGAATCAACTCAAGGATGAATGCGAAATGAAGTGAATAGCGAAATCATTTCGACGCGCGATAATTGCTCGCTAATTGGCCATCTCCTTTTTGCCTTCCAGCCTTACCGCCGCCGCCGCCTTCCCTCCCGACTCGCTCTTTCGTCTTTAGGGGGGTCGGAGGAGGCCCCAGCAGCAGGAGTCTTCGTCTTTGTTCCTGAGGAAGGGACGGCCGACTCGAGCTATCTCTTTAAATTAATCATTTCGTCCCTAAATTATCTGCAGACGGCGTTCTCTGTTCCGCAGCACGGCTAAGTAATCACGACACCTCACCTGACCCCTTGACTTGATTGCTATTCACTGCTCACCCAGCCTTTCCTCTTCCTTCTCCTCCCCTACTGTTATAGTACCTGCTCCCTTATTCATCCGTTCCTTCCTTCGTTTGCTCTCTCCTCCCTCCCTTCCTCCCTCCCTCACTCACTCACTGCTCATCCTCGCGGGCGCACACGTTTCCCTATCTCTTCACTTCGTCCTTTGAAATTCTAGTTATTTCCCTCCCGCGCTAACTTTCCATGTCACCTCTCGCATCTAATTACGCCATTCCGAATTTTTAGAGTCGAAATTTTCCCCTAACTTGGATGCCTAGAGAGAGACAATGCCTTCTGCAATTATGGAGGGAACCCAAGAGATTTTCGCCTTTGTTAATCGAGTCAAAACAACGTCGGCAATTCACATAAATGACTAAAAAATTTATGTATATGCCATGCACGCTATAACCTGTGGGCATGACAAAAAAGAAAAATCTTTTAGTATATTCCACACTTAAAACATTTATTCCTGACCTAGGTTTCGATTGCTTTACAATCATTTTCAAAACCTTTGACAATGATTGCAAGGCAATCGAAATCTAGGTCAGGAATAAAAGTTTTAAGTGTGGAATATACTAAGAGATTTTACTTTTTCGTCATGTCTGCGGTAACATTCCACAAAGTTACGCCTTAAACCATTAAGTATATTTTATAGGTTTCACAAAACCTGTTGAAGGGAGAAAATAAGCTGGGGGATGTAATAAAATATTGAAATGTTATGAGTATTAATCTGGCGAAAGAGTTCTGCAATTACTCGTGTCGCCTCTGTATATAATAATGCTTAAATTTAATTTATAATGACCCAAGGACTGTCGCCAATTTTACCAAAGACGTTGTAAATTGTGACTATCTAAAACAAGAGAGAGAACACAATTGTGCGAAGGATGGATGAAAACTATTTAAGGCAAGTATCGAACCCGACTCCAGGATTGGTAGGACCTTATGCCGCAGCCAACTAAGCCCGTGAATGGTTCAGCATATAATGCATTTATACTTTTGTGTCACTCTGACCCCAAAGAGGTCCTTTTAAAGCGCATTATGGAGACAAATATAAACGCGTCTGTCCATTATGGCTTTTCATGGTGCTCCCAGCGTATATAAATCTTGGTATTAAAGGTGAAATGTTTAATTTCTATTTACTCCGGGGACTCATTCCTACCTATTATATTCACGTACCAAGTGGCTTCCACATCAATTTACCCGATGCAAGATTCACTATTTGTAGTCACTTGTTACATATGTCACCGAAAAATTTTATTGGTGAACACTGGTGTATTTTGGCTCGGGTGAGATAGGTGCATATAATGTGAAGAGTAGCTGACGCCATATGACGCCTACTTTCTCCAAACTCCTTCCACTCCTCTCATGAAAGAATTCCTCTTTGCAGTCGTATCGATAAATCGTGTTTTCCATAATAAGGGTCCCATATTAGCGAGCTATATTTCACATAGTGCACTAACAGATGCATGTAGTATAGTGTGTCTGGATGTGTAGGATGCATTGTGTGTCTGGATTGATAGAAGAATTGGGATGGGAGTCGCTATCACAGTGTAGATTAAATTATAGGCTTAACCTCCTAACTTAATTTCAGGAAAAACATTTCTCTGATGACGTGAAAAACATACTACTAACCCCCTCGTACTACGGCAGATTAGATCGCGCCAATAAAATTAGAGAGATGGATTGTGGAGCCGATAGGTATAAAATGTTATTTTTTCCGCGTACCATTCGGGACCATAACAGCTGTGATCATCGTCATGAATACTTCGAATGCTGAGAATAGGCAGACAGTAAATCTTTTTCTTTATATTCTCTACGTTCTTATTTCTGCATGATGTAAATATTGATGTTCTTATTTATGCATGATATTTTGAATATGTAGTATTAGTCCTTGTACCCCTTGCACGTTGGAACGATTGACGATAGAATGTTTCTTGGTTATTTTGATTGTTAATTGGCGCGTTGCATGTGTGGTGCGCTGGTTTCAATGTAGATGCGGTATTCTACCGTATCATTCATGCATGCCTGGTGTGGAAGCACCCCCTGCCTCACACCCTTTGGGCGGCTTGCAGGGTCTGACGTATATATAGATGTAAATGTATTTCGGGGAATACAGGATCAATTGCTTAGTGTTGAGATACGCAAAATCTCAATTGAGTGCCTGTAAGAAAATCAAATGCTACTGGGAAAAATGTGGGTGTGATTACTTCTGCCTAGAAAATCATTTTCTTAACTTTATTTTAATAATTGTATTTTTAGAGAATAGCCAATGTTGGCTGTTTCCTCTGTGATTAGCATGATTCATACGAATTCGGTACGACGGAGGAAGATAGTTTTTACTGTGGAGAATGACCCAATCTTATTTCGGGGGAGGGGAATCTTTATCGATTTCCTTATGCTAACGTCCTGAGAAACTATTTGAATACGCACGTTCGAATAAAATTTAAAGGATATCGAAAATCAGGCTAAATAAAAATTTTATTCCTCAGCTAACCGTCGAAACACATGAATTCTTTTGTTAATTTAGTGTAACTATTAACTCTTATATTTTTCTTAGTATCTCTCGTTGCGTAGATATGTACAGTCACTTCATAAACTATCGTGACACGCTTCACTGGCGGTTCGTATAGGTCGGCTATTGAAGCTCGAACTACGTTCGCTCTCCTGGGCCGTCTCTAGTGAGTACGAGAATTCCTAGGTACACTATGCAATACATTCTTAGTCAAGTGGGCATAACTCCGACCGAGCTCTCGACTTCATTCGCGTTGGAACGCAAACATGGAGATTAATTCATTGAGCGAAGCAAGGGCATTCACAACTCAATGGCCCTGTAATCTTACTCCGCTGCCCCAGTACGAAGTGAATGATGGAAAAAGCCCCTTTTTTGCGATATTGGCAATTGAAGGTAAAGACGGAAACAAAATTCAGGATAATATATTTAAAGAACTAAATCATTGTTTTATTTTCCTATTAGTAAAATGAACCCTGTGGAGTATGACGAAACCTGATTAAAAGTGAACTCTGTGTTTATTATTAATGAGTACTGTTTACGCGATCATGGGATGGGCCGTCCTTTATTTTCATTTAATTCCCCCCCCTTGTGACGTGGCATTTTTCCGCGTCCTTGTCACGGCGGGGCCGCCGCCGCCAAAAATTCGGCGCTTCAAAGAGCGGAGTGCAAGTCTCGTTTTGTGACTTGAAGAGAGAAGGTCTGAGACTTCAGAGAGGAGAAGTCGGTTCGACATTTGGGCAGGAGTGGCCACTCATACCTTCAGGAGGGGAGCGAAGGGTGCTACATTCAAAGCAGGTATGCGAAAGATTTGTCACGTCACTCCCTGTTATTAATTTTTAAAAATTCTGTTTATTTATATTTTTCTTGAGTTCCTGATTAAAAGCCCTCCCCCTTTTTACGTTAATTTTATTGTTCCATCTATTTATTTATTAAGGGACGCAAATGGGTTAGGCCATTGGGGCACGGAATAGTATAAATGTTATAAATTTAGTATTTTTAATTTTCTCTACTCTGTTTTATACTATATATTATATATGATCGACTATATCTCTACTTTATATAAATATTACACTACTCTGGCTTTCATCAGTGAATTTGAGAAATAGGAAAAGTGAGCGAGAATATGGCGTGAAGTCTGTGGTAAACTACAAGAGAAGCCGACTAGGGAGATGACGGGTTCGTATTTTCGACACCCTCGGCGCCTCTTCTCCGTCCTAATTAACTGCTCGTGACGCATCCACCACCTGTCCCATCCGTTTCAGAGCGCCTTTTGGCCAGCCCTCCGCTAGTAGGTACCTACGCGTCCCGGAGCCACCCCTGCCCCCCGAATGTCACTCTCTGACACCGCCGCACCTCCGCACGCGTGGTGGAGCGACCTTTTCATTCCCCTTCCACACCCAGAGACCATACTTCTTCCTTCTCTCCACACGGATGGAGAAAGCCACCGACCCATTCCTCGCCAAACCCTCCCCTCATCCTCCCTTCGGCTCTTTCTCCCCCATTCCTAAGCGTTACACCCGCCATAACACACCCCCGAAACTACCCTTCTCCGGGCTGCCTGCTCGCTTGCCTCCCGCACCCGTCCCTCCGGCTATCCACCCATTGTTTTCCCATCGGGGTGGCGGCGCCGGCGTCCGCCACCATTCATCCGGACCCATTGTTGACCTTAGCCCGGGCCCCCGTCTGCCCCGCGTGGCGGTAATCTCGCCTTCCTCCGCCGCCAAATTTTCTTCCTCGCCTCCCTTTGGCCATGCGCGGAGTACGGCTGCGATGAACGACGTATTCCTCCTACATCGGCCATTGTTCCTCTTCTTAGTTGCTTACCCCTAACCCCTCTCCCCTTGCACTCAAGCCCCTCGTTGTAGACATCTTCTCTTTCTTCCCCGTGTGTATCCCTCATTTCTACCTCCGACCTTTACTCAATGCACCTGCCCAGGCCCTAGGTGCCCCATCTCAACCTCCGTGCTCCATGGTCTGCCGACGAATATCGCAAAGTGAACAGGAAACACCGGATTAACGTTAGCTCTGCCCCAACTTGGAGAAGGTGCAAAGAAAAGCGGCTAGGTATGTTCTAGGGAAACACAATAAAACAGAGATACTTAGAGCACTGGGATGGGAGAGTTTACAGGTGAGGAGGAAAAGGAGCAGGCTATGTGGGATGTACAAAATAGAGTGTGAGGAAAAAGTATGGCGTGAATTTGCGAAGGACATAATGAAGCCAAACTTTGTGGGAAAAAATAATCACCAGTTCAATATAAAGTACCGATAACAAAGGAGAAATGTTAAATAGTTCTCCTTCTTGAACAGAACCATACGGGACTGGAACTACCTACCAGCAAAAATATTTGAGCCCTTCCCAAAAAATTTTTTTTATTTTTAAAACTTGGATAAAGAAGTAGAAGGTTTTAAAGTATATTCTTTTACTCGGCTGTTTCTAATGTTACCACCAGGCCAATGGCCTACTTGTAACTGTTTGATTGTAATAATAATAAAACTTAAGTAAGCTCAAGGATCAACAAATAACCTTGGCCAGCAGCAGTAATCCCAGATACCTTATATTTTTGAATTCACGTCTCGGAAATGGTTATTATAAAAAAAATTGTTACTTTATAGTATCCATATTCGCCAAATACCATTTTTTCATGCATAATTAGGAAAAAATTTAAGTTGCCTCGGCCGAAATAACTAAACCTATAAGAATAAATTATAAGAGACAAGTTAAAATGAAAGAATGGAAAATAATTTGACGAAGTTGAAAGAATATCTGCAAGATTAAGAAAAATGCTATGAGAAATAAGCAGTTAAGCTGACTTCTTGGAGCAATTCTACGCAAGAACTAGGATGGGAATCTCTCTAACTGGGAAAAATGGACCAGACCTGTCGAATATCTTTCTGCATAACCAGAAACATCCTGAGGGAACACGCTGAATTGTGAATTGAACGAATTGATGTCCTCGGCAGAGTTGAAACTTAATTTAGCCACATTAGCAATGATTGTGCGATCGAAAATCTTCACTAGAACGATCGCCAGATTCTGTGACGCACCTCATAGAAATATCCAACCGATTAGCAACATGAAGAATTCTTTTGTGTTTCATCGGGCAGTTAGGTGAAAACTTCCGTGTACTACATGCGATCGTTCCTCACCTTCTCCCATCTTTTGGTCTATCTCCGAGTTATGTCTCCTGATATTTGCAAAAAATAGTGAGCGCTCACACTTTCTAGTCACTCTGGGACAGTATTTTATTGCCAGATATTTAGGGGAACCGTATATTGGACGAAATTTTTAACCGTATTGCCGACAGACCTAAACTGATGATATTATGCTTAAAAAATCATAGTAATTAGGTACTGAATTGTGTGAAGTTATCACAAATGACAGAAAATGTCAATATTGAAATCATATTTAATAAAAGTCCCAAAAGAAAAGAATCCATTTTGAGATGGCACACATTCATTTGAGCCCGGATCAAAAGTCGAACATGATCAAATGGATCCTCTACCTGTTGTCCATCGCTGCTGCGTTAGAATTCGCGATAATAATCCGTACAAATCGGCGAGAAGAGACAAAGCTGACGTAGCCTGAATCCATGTTTCCATTGTATGCGGGTGCACACCAGAGCTACCACCACTCATGCATCCCTACTACTTTGGCGTTGCAGGCGTTTAATAAGGTGCAGATCTCATCAGGAATTTAATTAAATAACTGGAAATAAACCAAGTAAAAGTTATTTTCAAACAAAGTAAAATTCTCACTCCGTTAAGACCTTGTACAATACTAGGGACGGATGGAAATGCATATGATACTTCTCTATACATTGGACAGTAATAGAGGAAGTCAGCCATTTTGATTACCGTTTTATCAATCATGATTCATTCTTTCGTTTTGTGCTCCCGCGACCCAAGTTCCAGCTCCTGTGAACTGGCACCTTTTTCAGCCATTTAGCTGAGCATTTACAAAGCTTTTTTGCCTCACAGTCTTGGATACCCCGGTTTTTTGTCATTATTGGAAACAGGAAGACAGAGTGATAACGCCTCTCAGGGCGACCTTTAGGACCATTCAAGGGACCATAATTTGACTATGACCCAAAGAAAATCATTAGATTACTTCATTACAGTGGTGGGATTAGCTTCCAATAAATGAAACGCGGTTTTACCGTTTCGAGGGGCCGGTTACGAATCCAGGCATTGGCAGGATAGACCGTGAATGCCTACAAGAGTCCGTTTACCCATTCCCCATGAAATGCTTTCCCTTCCAATAAGTCCACCTATTCTTTGTGATGCAATGATCTGTCGGCCGCCCCCCCCCCCAAATAGCCAAACAAGGCCGGGTTCCAACTCGAGTATACACCCATAGTATGTACCATTCTCTAAGTTCACTACAAGCCCGAGGCGTACTCGCGAAGTGGCATGGATAACTAGCCCTTATACGTACATTTAGTCGAGAAATACGTCAAACGCGGAGTAGATTGGTGTGGTGGCTAAAGTACTGGCTAACCATGCGGGCGGCCAGGGTTCAAATCCCTGCAGGGAAGGACGTTTTTCAGGGAAAACCTGATCCCTACTTGATTGCCCTTTGGAGTATACTTCAAGTACAGTACTCCATCTGTCGGATGAGACGTTAAACCGTGGACCCATTGAAGCCTTTCGTTAAGAGCAGGCAAATGCCGACGCCGGATTTCTAACCACCCTTCCTCTCTTACCTATCCACCATGGCGCAAATGACTTAAGCTGTCTCTCGCCTCCCCAAAATCCAATCCAATTCAAAAAATGTCAACTGTATAGTACGACGAGAATTGGGTGATTGGGTGTCGGAAGTTAGGTCCATGTGTAAAATTCGATGAACACTGATTATAAATAAGAGAGAAATGAGCAATTTTACGCTCTACGTCTCTTTCGTACCGCGTTGAAAAGGGTGCTTGTCAGTATGTCTAAGTGGACTGCATAGTACGACGAGGATTGGGTGTAAAGGTGTGACGATTTGTTAAGATGGTTATCACGGTGGTGGGAAATGGTAAGGCATAATCTCACAATCCCCGTCCACACTTCCCCAATGTATTTCTCCCCTCCCTTTCCTTGACATTTCTCTCCCTCCCTCTCCCTCCCCCCCTGAACACTATTACTTCTCTCGACCGGAGCCCCTGAGCCACGACACGGCGCTGGCCCCTGTCGCCGCTGCCCGTGATTGGGCCAACGGCGAGAAATTAATGGCTTTACTTTCGTGTCCGCCGGCTTGTCATCTGCAGACGTGTGTCTCGGTCCGCTCCCCGCCCCTACCCCCGTGTGTGGATGTTTTGGCGCCGCATCGACTACTGAATCGGGGACGGGGGTGGTCTGGTCCCCCTCCCCCCTGCTAACCCAGCAATCTCCGGACGAGAGAACACACACGCGTATTGCCCCGCGTATGTGAGTGCGGCTGTGTTTCTGAATGTCCTCCTTTGCTTTAGTGAGAGCACCAGAGAGCGCCCTATAGGGAGGAGGGAAGGGAAGAGGGAGGCGGGGAGTCGGTTTGTCATTTGGCGGGGCCTTCCCCGTGCTCCGGCCGCCGACGCGCGTTGTACAAAACCCCTCTAGCTCTCTAACGCTAATGCGAGAGTGGAATGGACGACTCCATTGGGGTCCAGATAATGCAATCCCGCGAATAAAAATCATTCTCCCCTCTTCCCGTTTTCGACGTGTCCTTTTTCCGTCCCCCGTCACTTCCTCTCCCTTTCCTGTCGACTAGGAGAGGTATATTTTTTTTCAAAAGCATGCCATCTCTTCTTCAGTTCCAGTCGTATTCCTCGAAAAAGTTCGTTCCCAAACCTTTTAAGAGAGAGTTGATGACTCTTAGTACACATTCACTTCCTTAAATCGAAGTCTCCAGTAACCAATCGGGGTAGCCGCTGTATGCGACTACAAAATGGATGATAACCTTTCTTCGTCCTCATTCCCTCTGAGGCGGCATTCCTTTGTTTTGAGCCCTATTTTAGCTCTAAATACTTATTTACTATACCGGAATATTCATTACTTATAACTTTTACGGCTATTTGTATCCTTTTCATTAAATGTTAGGCACCGAACCATAATCTTTATCGAAAGGGGATATCTCATTAGAGTAACAAATGCATTATTTGATATTGATGTCCTCCACTTAAAAAGAAATTAATCGTAACATACTAATCTACATCTACATACTACCTCGCGAGCCCCCGCATGGGCGTATGGCAGGGGGTGGTAAGGACTATATGTACTATGGGAGTGCAGAAAGAACGAGTTTTTGTACCTATCTGTTCGGCAGAGTATCACTCATTTTATCGCTTCTTTCAGACCTAGAAATGTAGTGAGACGTCATGATAATATTCTCTGTGTCACTCTGAAACACACCAGATCCAAATTTCTCGATCAAACTAAGCCTAGCGTGTAGCTTCCGAGTCTCTAGAGGCTTCCACCTTAATCCCTCTAAAAGTTGTGAAATACTATATATCCGCTCGTAGCAGTTTTTAATGAAGCGCGCTGCTTTTCTTTGTATTTTGTTAAGTTTTTGGTTAAATCTATTTGAACAGGATCCCAAATGCTCGCGGCGTTCTCATGGTGTGGTTCTACCAGAGCGAATTAGCATCTCTCTTTTACTTTTTCATCCGAGGACCTTCATATGAAACGCTTAACAAAACCTAGTTTCTTTAATGCTCCACTTTCTCCGGCGAGTTATTGTAGAACAGCATATTTAACAATGATACTCAAACAATATCGTGCTGTCTACTAAATTTATTTCAAACTGTTATAACACGTGTTTCAACTGTCTAGCAGTCATCATCAGGTAAGACTAATCTTAACATAAACAGACATGAGCATATATATTGGGAGTTACATTGCCCAAACACAGTAGTGGGGGGGTGGGGATGGTTTTTGTTACCTGTACCACAACCATCCCCATCCCCCCTCACTACTGTGTGTGGGCAATGTAACTCCCAATATGTATGCTCATGTCTGTTTATGTTAAGGTTAGTCTTACCTGATGACGACTACTAGACAGTTGAAACACATGTTGTAAGAGTTTGAAGTAAATTTGGTAGACAGTACGATATCATTTGAGTATCATTGTTCTTTAATGCTGTGCCGCATACGTTTTCTATGTGTGTTCGCATCGTCTATGATTTAATTTAAGAATTTATTTGATTATTTTTGTGGCTATAGTGAAGCTTTTCAGTGCATCAAGTGCCTTTTTCGTGCTTTATTATGTAAATTGGTGAAATATAGTAGCCTTTATTCCGTATTTGTGTACTCACGTTTTGCCAGAGCGATGAAAAATTCCCGCAGGGTCTTTGTGAACTTGTGCGTATCCAAATTCTCAAAATAAAATGATTAACTAATGATCTCACTAATGGATATAGATTTGACCGATGTGTTTTTCACGGCATATAAAGAGTAATATTGTTATTTAGGTCATCATTGAGATAATTTATTTCATATATTTTATCGCTGCTCGGTAATTGGATTTCCTCCGTATTTGAGAAAGTCTTTTCCTATGAATCAAACTTCATCATGTGAAATATCACCTTAAACAAATGATAAGATCTTTAACCCATCTGAACTGATACCGCACTTTTTTGCCATTGCCATTATCAATTCTTTATTATTCGATTGATTGATCGTAAGGATTGAGAAATTTTTAGCACATACACTAGGGGAACATAAATCACCAAAAGTAACCAGTTCAAAATGGAAAATAGGAAATGGATTTTAATCTTCATAAGGTCTCATGTGTCAGTTTTGAATATCAAGTAGACATAACTGATTGAAATTTCTGCAGACCTTATCACCGAATCAAATAATGCTGTCCAAGGTTTTCATGTCGAAGTCAAGTACTGTTGAAAATCCAACGTTTTCCCTCCAATTCCGTCCCCTTTTACGTTGCATCATAATCATTGATACGGAAAGTATTGCATATTTCGAAAGTTTTGTTACTATTAAGCATAGCTCTCTTTAATATCTATGACAACTGCCACACTTTAAGCAGATTTACTTAAATACAATCATCATAGAAGCTGTAACGATATTGGTCAGTACTAGGATACAATCAACCCAGTCCAGAAATAATATTTCAAGCCCAATCCAGCCATGACCTATATCATTATTATGCAATTAATTCTCTGGCTTCACTTGGTGAACAACATTACGATGGTTTGTAGATAAATTCACTTTGTAATATTCGACAATGGTTGTTATTATTCCGACCTAGGTTTCGACTCAAGTTGAGTCATTATAAAAGTGACAATATCACACCTCGAGCCATTTTTATACATTGTCAGGGTGAAGGGAATCTTTATCTATATCATTATGTTTCTTATCTATCATCTCCATCTTAAAACCGTTTAATATTCGGCTCCCACTCAACGTCCAAAATGTATACTAGATTTCTCCTCCTGCCCAGAATTCTGCTCTCATCTCCAACACATTATATTACAGCTCTTTACCCCTCAATACAACCCTTCGCTATTTCTTCTGCCTCTTTCGGATTTCTCTTCCCAAACGTTTTTCTTCCACCTATATTCTTAACAACCTTTCTTTCGTACTCCTCTCTACCCTGCTTAACCTCTCCATTCTTATCCAGACTTATGAGTCAAAAGTCCGCGATCTAATAACATCCTATTTGCTCATAGACCAAGTTGATGAAACATGAAACTCTACGTTTCTGGTCAAAGTTTTCGCAAACCCATTATATTTCATGTGCCTGCGTCTCAACAATTTCCCTCCATCAGTGAATAAATCCAAGGCTAAAACCTTGCTTGCCTTCGTGTCTTTAATTCTGAAACCGGCTTCTTCCTACAAACTTTTTTCCGGCCTTTGTATATTTCTCCATCTGCTTTAATTAATGTCTACTTCTTTTGATGCTTGGCTTCGTGTATCTTTAGAGAAACTCGTCTCCTTTATTTGCATTTTCATGGCAAAATTAAGTAACATTTTTATCTCCTAACGACTCGTTTGCGGTACAGTTGACTGATTAATAGCAAAATGGCTTCATTTAACTCAGCCTGGGATGCTGAATGTCTTACTTCCTCGTTTATCAAATGGTTGAAAAAGATTCTTCCTCATCATCAATATACTTCTGAGTTAATAAAATTGCCGCAGTGCTAGAATTTAAAATTGGAGGTGAGGTTCTATGGTTTACATAATGTGTCTTTAAATTGGCAGAGGTATCGGCGATAAAGCTTCTATCATAGCGTTTTTCCTAGATGGGGTTTTACGCCATAATTAAAGAAAAACTGCTCATGATTGACGCACCTCAGTTCTTCAACAAAGTTCTTGCATTAATCTTGACTCTCTATGCGTTTTCCTTTCTCTAATGAACTAAATAATGTTAACGTGATACTTCTTTTTCTGTCTATTATCATTAGTTTCTGTTATTTATGTTTGAGGGAATGTCGTTTTTATAAGATACAAGGTATATATAAATATAAGATTCCGTTTTCAGAAGCAGCATTAATTTAAATGGAGGAAACTCAAACCGAAAGTTGAATGTACTTAACTTGAAAAGAAGGCCACCAAAAATTTCGGTCAATGCACTACCATTGTGTTCCTTTTTGGCCTCAATAGAAACTCTTACCACGGTTGCTATTTCAGGAATTTTTGTCTCGTGTTGTTTTAGTATTAAAGTCATTATATCTACCATTATCTTGCAATTCATTGTTATCTTAACGCTATTTACAGCCTTTTCATGCCATTTGTCGGCGCATTTACGAGTAAGGAGCTGTTAATTACAATAGGTGAAATAAACAACGAAATATTTGCCTAGAATATTTTAATGCCATTCCAAGTTCTAGTGGCATTAGTTCTAGTGCTATACATATTTTTCCTGAATGGGACGAAGTGACGCAAAATTTGATTCATCGAGAAAAAAAAGAAGAATTGAAAATCATTACCACTCCTTTTCTTTTGTGTTTTCGAGATAAACTCAGCCCATAACAACCGGAATTGGTGTATTTCTGTTTTTGTATCCTGCGTATTTCAATTCTAATTTTTTTAGGCCTTGAAATGGGAAGAGCGAGCATGGGGAACGACATCGATGAGTCGTTTAATTGCCACCGGCCCGTAACCTGGACGTCCAATTTCACCGGCTTCGAGGCCATCATCGGTGTATGGTGGACATTGACGGAGTGACTCCAATTTGCAGAGTTCCCGTTGGCTGCCCGTAAAAGAAATTGGTAAGTTTTAAATTATCTGCATTTCTCTTCCCAACCTTCCGTGGTGAAGTGCAGCTAGGATCCTCATTACACAGACAAAGCACGGTCTGCGGTCTCATTGGGCCATCCACGCTCATTAAGCGGTGTGATGAGCAACTGTGAATGAGCTTAAAGCAATGAAATTTTGGCACCGTGTATCGCCGGTCAATCAAATTCGGAGCAAATAGAGGCGTCTCCAACTATTTTTTAATTTATTTAAATGCATTTTCAACAAAGTAAGCATGGACAAAATAGAAAATGGAATATGACGACTACATAAAAAACTGCATCTGGCTTTCTCTCATGGAATTGTCCCATTACGCACTAAAGAAAAATGAAGAATTACCTCTTCTCAATTATCTATGAAAGACGATCTGTGGTGTAGCTCCAACTCATCTTCAGGTGCTTGTTTTCCCCTTACTCTAATGGTGTAAATAGTTTATAAAACGGCTCGTGTTTAATATATCATAATGGTATTGAACTGGTTGATATTTCACTATCGATAAATAAAATTGATAAACAAGAGACTTTTATTTTTCAAATATTGGTACATACATGTGCCAGAATATTGTGGCTTCATTAGGAGGAAGTTGCCAATATCTATGGTCACGATTCAAGATCCAACATTGGATGATATATACATGCAAGAGAAGCAATGCACGCCTTACTGTCAGCCAGTGCTATTTTAAGCATTAATTAATCTAGAGCCTGTTGCCCTGTAACAAGCATTTCATTCGAATAACACTTGTAGTGTATCCTGAATCATCATTTTGGTCGCGGTTTTTGACTTTAGACTACCAATATATGACGCGTCGTTCTATTTTTTCCTTTAAAAGATAAATTTTTAAATATTTTACGAATTGAACATACCTTTTCTTATGAATAAAATGCGTAAGCTTAAGTCAATTAAAAACCACATGTTTTGATAATTATAAAACTCAGTCAGCAATACTGTGGTACTTCTCAGCAAAATAATTAGTTCAAAAATACGTTCAATGGTATCAGGCTCAACTATGTGGAAGTTGATATTCACAAATGAAAAAACGACTTCGTTTCCTTCCACTGATTTATTTTCTTGGTACTTAGTTCAAAAATCTTTAAAAATACCGCAGAGTGAAAGGTATCATGACTCGGGAGTCATAGAATTATCCATCATCACATGAAGATGGCTATAATTCGTTGAAACCCAGGTCGTATTACCTTTTATTCTAAAGGTATTTATAAAATTTGTCAGATATCATTAATCAGGTCGTGTTGCTGATTGCAGCGCACTTTCTGTCGCTGTTTTCGTATGAAAATTATTAATAAAATAACAAGGAACTTTTTTTCAATATTTGGCATTTAATTTTTGGCTATTTTATTTTATTAAATTATCAATTCATTGCGCTTTAAAACAAATTTACCTCCATTTTATGAGGAAAAATAATTCCCCGACTCCAAATCTCGCCCTCAAAAAAGAGCAATTTTTAATGTGATACCGATTTGGAATATTTTTCTGGGTAGAGTGAATTTATAAATCTTTGACTCACCTAAAGGGAACTTTTTTTGATGGGTTGCAAAAAATATGAAGCAACTACTTTCTCGGACAACCCATTCACACATAAATACAATTTTCCAGTTAAAATTTGAATGAATAATATAATTTGTAATCCATGTAGTGAACATATCTGTAAAAATAAGCAATGTATGAATGTGAAGTTTTGAAGTGAAAGGTGTTTAAAACATTTTATTAAGGTTCAGTCTCTTTCTTTTCTGAATTTCAAGTAATGACAAAATTGCTGGGATATCAACATGTAATTCAGAAAGCTTTATATTTTGTTTTGGTAGCTTATTATGCACCCTCGGCTGCCGTTGACCGACTTTTTACAATATCTCTTTCTATTGAAATTTAATTGCACTCTGTGTATCAGGATAGCATTTATCCGTTCAATTGTTTTACTCATTCTTATAGATGATACCTGATATTGATGTCTCTCCATTCCCACCATTAAGACGATTGCTCAGCGGATGCTAAACCCTCAAACCGTGACGTGAACAAGTTACGTAAACCGTGACATCCGTCTCTCAGACAGCGAATTGAATATTTTTATTTCCCTTTGCCGTAATTTGAATCTCTTGTTAGCGCATTTTCTCAAAGTGACAGCTTTGAGTCTTCCAAAATAATTTGCGAATTCCTTTATACGGTAAAATTATTTTTATTTGACAATTTTACCTGTTTCTTAATCCCTATTAGGTATGTTTAACCCTGCATTAAAACAAGCCTCTCTCAATTTCTTTGTTAAGGAATTGTAACACTCATATTATGAATTGATTTTTATTGCGTAAAAAATACCTTTTGAGTGCCAAGATTTTTTTTTCAATTTAAAAAACTGTATCCATATTTTATTTCTGAGGACACTGTCAACTGGGCAAAGTCCACTCGATTTGAAAAAAATGCGTCAAGGATTGCCGTCACTTAAGGTCAATTTATTCGGGTTTTTCCCACGTTTATTTATGCTAACGGATAACAGTTTTGCTAACGTTACAGCTAGCAAAACTGTTCTTCGTTAATATGAATCAACGTGGGAAAAAACCAAATAAACTGACCTCAATAAATCACCGCGGAAGCCTTCGTACCATTGCCATCACTTGTTCAATGGCTCTGAAAGATGAATTTCTTTCGTTGAACGAAACACCGGTATTTTAGGTGACACTGTCTACCTTTGAACTCTCGTCTTCAAACCCCCATCCGGATTTTTTAAATATTCAAACGTCCGCAGCTTTCTGTCGTTCTTTTGTCAAATTTCTCGGGCATAAATAACAAAAACATCGAAATATTTGCGTACTCCCGTCACTTTTTCCCTTGCTTCACCATTTAGACATTTTTGTAAAAGAAAAATAACATAGTTTCAAATGATTGATTTCACATGTAAACATAATTAATGAATTAAATACATCGCAGGGACAATTTTAGAAATTTTAAGTTTCCCGCGCCTTATCTCATGCCTTATGAAATGAGAGCGATCGTTTTTGTGGATTTCAAACCATTTTTCTTCCAAGACGTCGAAGTGCTCCAAACGGTTTCCATGTGTTTTCGCTAAATGTACACCTATGTTTATTTCCCCATTAAAACTTCGCAGTTCTTACACTTCTTTTTATACTTCCACAAAGTTTCCACGAAATTGGCGCTTTCACAGAGCAGCTGGTGATTGACACACTCCATAGCAGAGGGGTTTCCGCATGGCGGATTCCAGGTCACGAAAAAAGTTAGCTAGCTCTCATCTGTTACGGTGCAGTTGACTCCTTTTTAAACATCCATTCCCTTATAGTGCGAAGACGAAGAATGCTTCTTCAGCTCCGGCACGGAGGTTCGTCACCACATGCGGCGAGCACTGTTAAAATTTCTGATCTATTTCAGCAAAACGCACCTGAACGCAGAAAAATATCACCGATTAACTCTTCTAACAGAGCTCTGCACTAATTTGGGTCAGACTATAGTGCAGCCTAGTGCACTGAAGAAAAGTCAAATTAAATATGTGTGCTGACTTCTTTCTTGTTTTTGGATGTTTTTTAGCTCTGAATTAGGTCTGAGAAAATTTTCTCGGCTAATTCCAGCCATGAGAATCCAGGAATTTACACTAAAAAACTATTATCACGGTATGTTTGGAGGGATTGATGCCTTCAGGAAAAATTACAAAAATAAGCAGTAGAAATGGGCAGGGACGCGTCTAGGAAAGTGTCTTGTAATTAAACGTTCCTGAGTGTGGATGTGATTGCCTGAGTGAAGAAATCCCATTTCTTATGTTAATCTGGTTATTAAGACTCTACTTGCGCCCGATTTTAAAATGAACGGCATTACTTTACAAAATAGAATTTTGTCCGGCTAAATGGGTCATTCCAACCACCGTGCGGCGCCGTCAGCAGATGGATGACCAAACCTTGACCAACTAACTGATGTCTAAATTTTCTATCTCGCTACGTCAACGTGAGCCAAGTATAGGAGAGCTTTTATTGTAATATTTGCTAATTTTTATTCCAAGTTTTTCCACATTACTTTTTTACTTTAAAAGAAAACACGATTAGCCTTCATGAACCAACCTTGTACTTTGGCAGTATTGTTAGCAAATTCTTTTTGTGTAATGTAACCGCAATACATCTGTGTCAACCGAGAAGACGGTTACAAGTTGAGTAACAGTCTAAAACGAATTTTTTCAAATTCATATTCCGGCAACAATGGGAGTCCAGACTTATATATAAAGACGAGCGAGACAAATAAAGCAGTTCAGTTAACCTGATGAAGCTGGCAGGAGGACCAGCGAAATATTGTTGTTTAAAAAAACATACATCGCGGAATGAATCCCGTAAAAAGTAACAGTCAACACTGCATCCGCGGAAGCCTACGAGCTAATCTTTTTGTGTATTTTTTTATGTATAACAAAATATGCAGTCACTTAAAAACTGCATCTCTAAAAGCAATATACATTTGGCACAGATACTACGGAAGACAACAGAACATTGAAAGGCATTTTCCGTAAGAGTCACATCAGAAAACGGAGAAATAAATTTTGCCATAAAATTTTACAAAGTGGCTGTTTATATTCGTGAAGAACGAAAATCAGTGGCATTATTGCTTCATAAATGTTAGAGGTCTCGTGGTTTAATTAAAAAGTAATTTGTTCAGCT
The DNA here is from genome assembly GCA_963169105.1 of Ceriagrion tenellum. Lineage (NCBI taxonomy): Eukaryota > Metazoa > Arthropoda > Insecta > Odonata > Coenagrionidae > Ceriagrion > Ceriagrion tenellum. The sequence goes on from OY720635.1 coordinate 16,397,898, forward strand.
GAAAATGATTTTTAGTAAGCATTATAAAAAAGCGCTCCCATGACTGACTGCAACGCAGATTGACGGAAAAATTAGTATTGACATGGGGCGCTCATTAGCAGTTGACCACGCATTCAACGTGCGGAAATCGTAATGTGTTCCCTTATATTACGATCACGATGCTTCGAAAACGTGAGTGTTCTTCTCCGTTACGTCAGGGATCGTCAATCGGTATCTCGTCCTTCCACTTGTATGCGTAAGCGACAATGTAGGAACAGAAGTTATAGCAAACTTACGAAAACGAAAGTATTAAGAACTGCCACTTCGTGGTAGCGCACTATGCTAATGTAACCACAAAATTTCAATAAAAATTTATCGGCATGGAAGGTATTATATTACCCCCGCAATACATCTGTGTCACAGATAAAAGGCATTGAAAACAGACCTTTATTTTCGCTCCCTACTTCTACAAATTCCATTTTAGTTTCCTCTCACTTTCCCATGACCGAAGTCGAAACATATTCTGCCTCAGATGGTAGCGGCTCACACGGTACGTATGTTTATTCAGATAGTTTAGTCTGACACAAATGACATGGAGACATTAGTTATATTGAACTGTGAATGTACCGCAAGTTCTTGACATCCTCCAGATAATTAGTTCATGATGCAAATGCATTAGAATTCAAGGAGGATATCACGGGTGCACAACAATTTGAAAGAGAAATAAAACTGCAAATTAAGAATTGAAGCAATCGATGAAAGGAGTACTGTAAACGCGGGTTACTTGAGCCCAAAATAGAAAAATGGTGTTTGGTTCTCTGCGCACTCTCAACATCGGTATAACGATTTAGTTCAGTGCTTCACTGGTAATTGGCAGTGAACTACGTCGTAATACCGATGTTGAGAGTACGCAGAGAACCAAATACCATTTTTCTGTTTTGGGCTCAAGTTAACCTCCTGGGCTCTAATAGCCCACGTTTACGGTACTGACTTATGAAAGGAGTACAAAAGTGTCCGATACAGCCGAGATTGAAACTTTCAGAAAGATACAAGGGGGATTCAGCATTACTAGTACTAGTTCACAACTGACAATAGCTACATATAGGCTTATTGACTACAGCTGACAAACCATTACAATATGAAAGACTAACATTTGTACTAAGAGGTTAAAATACTTCCGTTTCATTGCACACATCTTCAAAAAGCCATGGCAATGACCCTTTATATTTAAAGAAAACTTGATATAATATGTACCAAGCATTTCTTATTTTCACACTTTTCCCTCAAATACTTAGAAGCCTCAAACTCAGAAGCTTCTAGACCAAATTTTATTAAAAACAAGTCAAGATCATCCGATTTTTTCTTCTACATCTACATACTTCCCCACGAGCCGCCGTATAGGCGTGTGGCAGGAGGTGGTAGGTCACCAGCCGTGTAAAGATGTAAAATTTTTGGAGGTGAAATGGTAACATTTCCTATGGGAGTGTAATTGAAGGAGCTCAGTTTTTATTGTAGTCGCTTATTGTGCGCGGAAAAAACGAGTTTTTGTACCTATCTGTTCGGAAATGTATCTCCCTTATTTTTTCGCTTCTTTCAGACCTAGAAATGTAGTGAGGCGTCATGATAATATTCTCTGTGTCTCTCTGAAACACACCCGTTCTGAATATCTCAAGCAGTCTAAGCCCAGCGTGCAGCCTCCGAGTTTCTAGGGACTCCCACCTTAATCCCTCTAACAGTTGTGTAGCACTATATGCTCGTTCGTAGTAGCTTTTAACAAAGTGTACTGCTTTTCTTTGTATTTTGTTAATTTTTTGGTTAAATCTATTTTACCAGGGTCCCAAATGCTCGCGGTGTATTCGAGGTGTGGCTTAACCAGAGTAAATTAGAATCTCTCTTTTACTTTTTCATCCGAGGACCTTCCTATTATACGCTTAATAAAACCTAGTTTCTTTAATGCTGTGTCGCATATGTTTTTTATGTGTTTTCCCCACGATATTCTGAAGTTAAGGTAATTGGAAGATATGTTACTGTATTTAAAGGTTTTGTTTACTTTACCCACGGGGTAGGTATGGGTTTTGTGTGATGACTTTTACAGGAAGTGAATTTTTTTATACTCACAATTCCGAAGATAGCACAACAAAGGCCTTTTACATCGGGTGTTTTAACATTAACAAGAGACGAATACACATACCCATGTCCTGGGCAGATAATATTCTACCCCGGCGGGACTCGAACCCGCGACCCTCGGATTAGCAGGCGTGGACTTTACCCCACCGCCACCGAATTGTGGTGTATTTACTAATATTTAACTCTAAACTTCTCTCCTGGCACCACGAATGAACGTTGTTAAGGTCAGATGACAGAACTTAAAAGTCCGCGTCTTCGCTTATTTCACGGTAGATTACTGTATCGTCTGCAAATAATCTTAATTTACTGCTAATTCGAGAACTTAGATTTGCGTACAACATGGGATTGTTTGAAATGAATATTCTTATTCGTCTATTTTAGGAGGCTCTTTAATATTTTCATTGCCAGTAATGTATTTTGAAAGATTTTTTAAAACTCGGGTCACTCCTTAAGAGACAAGTTTCATATGCAGTATCATTTACGCAGGTTCATAATACTATGCTGTGCAACGTTGATATACAGCGTAAAGCTTACAAAAGGATCAGAAATGAGGAGTGATCACTTGAAATGAACAAGAGAATATCTTAACAAGCTGGATTTAGAGCAGTGATCAGATGGATAGGCCTCAATTTAGAGACAAATCAAATTTTCATGAAACGGAAGAGTTACAAGAACATGAAGAAGTTGGCAGGGAATACGGTGAATGCTGCAGGTTGCTTTCCTTCAAATCTTAAGATCGAATGGCTAATGATAACGAATATTGCGTATGTATTTTTTTTATGCTTGGAACAAAAAATGTGACGCTAGGAGTCCCGAGGGCTGTTCGGTCCAGGCCAAGAGTATCCTTTCCGTGGAAACTGACTCCCCGAGGGTATAATAACGTACGGGGCATATGAATTCTCGAATAACTCTTTTTTCATGCGCCGAGGCATTAGTGTGCCGAATGGAACGCGATTTTTACTCTCCGAACCGAGTTATTTTCCGAAAGCCGTATTTCCGTCCTCGCAATCGAAAGGCCACAGAACTTCGTTTGAGCGTGGAATAAGCCGGCATGCCATCTTCACATTCATTCCTCTGACTCCCGATAGGTGCCCCCACCCATCCTCAAACTCCGCTCACCCCTCTGGTATTACGGGAAAGCCCTGCGGTTGCCGTGGAGTCGGATGTATGTGATGTTGGGGGGGGGGGGAGACGGGGGGCGGGATGGAGCAGATGACAGTTTGCCCCGGGGGCGCCTTTCGATATGCATTCGAGCCCTTGAACGAGTCATGTGATTGCTCGAGCCCCTGTATTTGGAGCGCGGAATCGTTGTCTCTCCCGGCCAGCGCACCAACGCTCTCTTTCGGTCGAGGTTACATCCCTTATGTTCCTCGAACAATCATTATTCATTTGATGGTCGTGATCTAATTCCTCTCTCGAGAGAAGAATCTCGAACGGGATATTATACTCGTGATTAACTCGCTGCGCTTCGCCTTCCGAGCATTGCTTGGATGTTCGCTCTCTCCAATTCATCCCTCGATTTCCTCTCATTTTCCCTTTCAACTCCGCCTTGACTTGGATTTCATACGATGAGGCACTTTGCCACAATATTTATTATGAAATCACAGAGATGAAAAGTGGATCACCATTTTGCCAGTCTATTAGATTCTCCCTTCGCGTCAAAAACTCGTGCATTTAAGGTAGCATGAGCGAAATATCATTTTACCTGGAAATCAATGAATTTGGTCTCATTTTATACAAAAATATATCACCCTTCTAATGACACCAAAAATTCAATCCCATACCAAATTACTTTTGAAGATATTTGCCAAAAAATACCAGCCCTTTTACATGGGAAATGGTACGTGTATGCACTTCAGAGAGACATTATTTATAAAATGAGGAATTTCTAGCACTAAAATGTGAAAAAACTAACAGCGTGTATGTTGCATTTTTTTTCAACTGTTTTCGAAAATTAATCATATCGTTACCTCAATAGGTTCTTGGGTATCACAATAAACCTTCCGTTTGAAGGAGTTTCAAACACCGCGCGAAAAAAATGAGTCAGGTTGTAGGCTTATTTAGCTATTCTCATTCAATTAATTACCATTTCTGTCATATATAACTATATTATTGCACCATAAATAATGCAATATTCATGTGTCCTGTAGCTGGTGAAATCAAAAGGTATAATTTGAATATGGTCTCTATTATGACTAGAGACTATCTCGCTCGGACTACCTTAAATATATCACTGCAATCAACACAATCTGAATGTTCCACACATATTCTTGAGCAGGCATACTATTTACTTTCGGGGGAGTGCTGCCAAAGGTCTTAGTTATTGCTTTAATTATTGGTTAAAATCTCTTTTTATGACTTCCTCCGTGATATCTCTCCCCTACCCTCATGCTTACCTTTTTTGCTTCTGTTGCATTAAGGCGTCGCTTCGTTTAGGCGTTATTGTTCTTAAGAATCCTATTAAGATTCTTCTTTTTCTAAAACCTCACTCATCTTTCATTGATCTGTTTCACTGCTTGATTTTCATCAATTTCCTGAACTTGCCCCAAAACAAACAAAGTATACCCCTTTCACACATGTCAGTTCCTCTAGCATACAATGCATTTTTTCATGTTCCACTATCCTTCCTCGCAATTCCGCAACATTTTTCGATTTAAAAGGGTGACTTCCTTCGATTTCTGTCGTGCATATACTGAAAATATGACTTTTTACTTCCTCTGAATTAGACGCGAAATATGTAAGTGTTTTTAAACTCTTCATTTTTTTCATATTGCCTTATATTTAAAGCTAAACTTGCCTTCAAATTGCCATGAACATTAAATTGGGCAGTGAAACAGTCAATGTGAACGTATTACATTAATTCATATGGAGTCATGACCTGAAACGATAGTAGCTAAATGTATTTTAAAGAAGTTGTTTGTAAGAGAAAACATATTTCTATCATAGTTTTATATCTATCACATGGAAAAATTCCATCGACTGTATCCACAAGAAAGAAATTACTTCCAATGCGGCCTATGCCTGGTACGAAATTGAAATTCTTACATCTTTTCAAGAGTGAATTATTAGTCGAACAGATTTCATAAAGAGCGTACCGTTATTTCCTTGCTCTGGATGATAACTCTACTCTCGTATCTTGTGCCTCGAGTGTGTTTACGTTCAGATATTTTTACCATTCTTTCAATATAATATCATTTTTGCTTCTATACGCATGAAAACCGTCGTCACTTTCCAAGATTGAACTGGGAAAGGGAGAAAACCGATTTAACTAAGAAAACAATTATGTAAAAGGAAACCATTTAAAGTCGATACATGTATTTGTACTAATAATTCCAGTAATCAGAGAACCCGGCATCATAAATTAAATGTTTTATACGTTGAGTGCAATAATGCTTACAGGATGTTTCATCGAACTTGATTTTGCATATTTGCGATCATTTGATTTTTAGCCTTGGGTTAAATGATATTTAACGTAGAATAATTTCAAATATAGGTGATCTTGCAACATGGGATGTAATAATATATAATTAAAAGCTAGAGGTAATACTTTGTTCTATTTATTATAATATTCATGCGCTCCCTTGTCTGTATTATTAAACCACCAATGAGTGAGTTTGATTAGCATGCGCAAATATGAAAGTAATTCTAAAATGTTTTTTTTTGTTTTATTGCTCTAGCCAATATTTATATTAATATTTACTCGCCTGGGGCATTGGGCATTAAATGAGAAAAGTCGTTTGGTGAGTGAAATGATTGTCAGTAGTAATAATCCGTAGTCAAAGGTCGCATAATTCCTCTCGGGAAACTAATACCTTCCGTGATTACAAACGTGTGTTTGAACAAAGTTTTTCATTTGAAGAGACTTGCAGATAATACTGTTTTGGTTGCCACATAGTGGGTCTATTATTTCCTCTGGATTTTTTTTATATCGAATCGTTTGTTACCCTCACGTGTTGCTTTTATTTTATTTAGGTTTTAATATTGGGATTCTATTACGTGGGAGTTATTATGGATTCATGGCCTTAAATAGTAAGTATATTAAATTTTACTATCTTACGTTGAAGGCTCATTCGAAATACCTGACGCCTGCCTTTAGTAATTAGCCATGCTTTAAGAATCAGATTAATGGGTGGATTTTTATTTCTCATTCGATACTTTAAAAGTCTACTACAATGAAATTTATGATTGATGTCTGCTGATCCAATTAAAATTTTTCTCGTCTAATACAAATTCATTTGACTATTCATTATGTGAATTTTCATTTTTTAAGAGTATGCTCACCAAAACATGAATCAGTATTGTGGGTGAGGAATTACATGAAATTTAGCAAGACACGAAGGATGTTACTCCGCACTTTTCTCCGCACTATGCCTCTATAGATGTAAGAAGCGAAAAAATATGATAGTTTTTCCGTGTTTGGTACTACCATTCCTTTAACCATGCAGAATTTGTGCCAGTTGTGAAACAGTGAGACACTAACATAAGAGGCACCGTCAACTTTCAGTTCATCTCTGTCCTTTTCTTCCTCCTTCTCCCTATCGCCTCCTCTGCCATGGCTGATAGCCAATCACCCTGAGCCACACACCGTAGAGGCAAATTACAGGCCAGTATGCAGATGTAGGCATTCAAGGAAAAATAAACCTGCTTCAGTTTTGAAGGCATGTTTTTAATGTCGATCAATTCACAAAAATTAGTGAATGTCTAATATCATTAATATAATTGAATATGCATTTTAATATCTACTTTAAATTCTTCATTGCACCTGAAATCCCTGGAAAATTTCACATGCCCAGCCCTAATAGTGTTGCGTTTTAAAATAAATTCTCAGCATCTCAGTAAGGCCACGTGTTTCTACGACCTCTTCGAGAAAGTTACATCACATATAAATTTTGATTATTTGTTCATTATGTGCGATCCAGCAGTGGAGTTTGAACTATTTTTTTATTTTCTTTGCCAGCGGCTCCTCGCCTTTGCTACGCGCCACTGGCATTTCTTGTGCATCGCAATTCACCCCTCATCCCACACACGCTCTCTCTCTCTGCTCATCTTCCTCTAGGGTCGTTATCCTCCTTCACCCGGGGCCCTGGGTTACATCCGGGTGGAGAAAAGGTGGATGCTCTGCTGCATTTTCCATTAATTTGCAGAAATGTGCAGCAGAGAAGGTGTATCTACCCATTCCTATCGTCCAAGGAGGTAGTGTTAGCATGCTAATGGCAAAGAAATGATTACTTCCTTTAAAGAAATCAAGTTATATTGAAATACTTCACCTCTTGCTTAGTAAAATTAGTCGTCAAAAAATCTAGTTACCTGTTTTGGCCCGGTAAATGGCTGAACTACTGGATTATACCAGTGAGAAAAATCAAAGTATTCTGAACTCTCGATTAGCCAGAAGTTTTATTGCGATGGCTTCCTTAAAAAACCACACTTAAATTCCTTTCAGCTCTCTCTAAAAAATAAATGAATAATATGCCTCATTAAAATCATATCTCTTATCAGAATTTATTATTCCTCGGATCGGTTCCCTCCAAATCTCCTCTATAATCACGTATTAACACGACTTTATTCCTTTATAATTCATTACGTTGATTTCCCTCAAAATTTTCTTCATTTTCTCAAGCAGGGTGTTCTCATTCGTTGTTCGCTATAGCGCATTGTTGGATATTATGTCTCACAACTAGCCATTTAGATAAATTTGTAGAAAAAGAAGTTTATGCACCATCATTTTCATATTAACTATAAGGCTCTACCCCAAAAAAATATTCTAAATTTGGGTTGGATCTTCTAACAACTAGAGGATTTTCCTCTTACATATGACTTGTAGTTTTCCTCGACTTTTAAGGATAATATGATAAGAGTGATATTCTGAAATTGAGAGGTTGAAATGTTCACAATTAAGGATGGTCTTCGACTTGAAGAATTCTTGAGTGCAACTTCATTTTTGCATTTTTTATTGATTTGAGAGGAAAATTAGTCTTAGATTAAGAGTCTCTTATTTTAAGAGGACAGAAATTTTGTTCTACAGAAAAATATATGTTGAAAAATGCTTTTCGTAAGTTTATTCTCATATAGCCTTTATAATTCATTGTAGTGGCATGGTGGGATTTTTTGCATGCTTTCTCAAATTACCGATATTAACCTGTGTTTATACTTATAACACTAAAGATCCATAATTCACTCTACATAATAATTACATGAATAATTACTTTAACAACCTGTCACAAATTAAACTTAAGGAAAACTAAAAAACCTACCAGGAATTTATTACTTCCAACCTTTCATGGTCAGAATGTCTCAAAAGTTTTCACAATAGCTGATACAAAATCTTTTCTTATCATACTTGGTGTTAATTTTGTACTTTGCCTTTTGTACACAATTCCAAACTCCATTGGCCTCAGATGAGTATTTACTCATAAGTGACTGAATAGCTTTAAAGCACTGATGAAGTGCCTTTAGCTTACTATTGAACTGTAATTTAATCCGTCGATAACAATATAACGTGCTTCATTCACTAATGTTTTTGGCCTGACCATGGCAGTGAAAGACTGCCTCAACAGAGCGACGATAGCTCTCCGACGCCCGGGGTGCTCTTTGGCAGGGTTTAGGTTCCCAGCCATTTGTATAATGGAAGAGAGAGATTAGTACAAATGTGACATATTTTGAAGGATCTCAAATTTTCCCGGCGTATCTGATGGATAAAGGTTTCTCGGTTCTTCCACCGGGTGAGTAGGTCCATGGGGCCCAACGTTTCGGAGAACGACTTGTCCTCCATCTTCAGGGGGGTTCAACTTCCTTCAGCTTCGGAAGCTGAACCCCCATGAAGATAGAGGACAAGTCGTTCTCCGAAACGTTGGGTCCCATGGATCTGCTCACCCGGTGGAAGACCCGAAAAACCTTTTTCCGTGACATGTTTTATGTGCGAAGTAACAAAAAAGCTACAGATATATTTATGCCAAGAACAAGAAAATGTTTTCCGATCAGTTAGTACTTGCAGCCATTAAGTATACCGTGGAATGTAATGAGAATGCCTCACGAGCCTCAGAAGCTTTAGGCTTGAACACCTATCCAGATTCCAGCTTCCGTTGCTGCTTGTTGGGCACAAATAAGTACATATATGCAGGATAATGGCATTAGCAGTTTCTGTAAAATAATTCAAATTTGAGGTAAGCCACACAGAGTTGTCCATCAAAATTATTTCCAAGAGTGTTGACACCTCCGTCCACTCCATCCAATATATTCCTCACGTATGTATCCCTGACTTCAACCTTCAAAATTTCTATCAGTGTCGGTATGAGTTCCTGCTCCCTGTTCACTACATGAGCCAGTTTCTCATCTGGATGGTATGCCTTAAAGTCAAGCTTCAGCTGTAAGATATTAAAAATAATAGTACATGGTTAATTGTTTTTATCGGCAAAACAATAAAATCCATTAGGATTTAAGATCATTAGCTTATAATTCATTAAAGGACGAAATGATTGATATTGAAAATAAAGCTTACCAAATTATGAGTTGCATACCAATGTACACCCTTTCGTAGACAGGACCTCCAACTTAGAGAAATACGATCTCACTGATAGCAGGCTGTTTGCATCACCACCATTTGAGTTTGCAAGGGAATGTAACCTAAATGCAATTAAATTTCTGGCAATGAATAATTTAAACTGATCTTAATCCTTCTAAATGAAGCGTCTATGACATCTCGAGTCCCAGAAAAGGAGAGTAAAGGAGTAAATGTGACCTACGACTTGACTCTAGAATGTTAGCAAACCGTATTCAACGATCATCGTAGCATTACATTGGCTCTCAGTCCCAGAGACATCTTCTTTCATGGGTGAAATTTCTTCTTTAGGGTGATGGTTGGCAGTTGCACCGAGCCTCCTCAGCTGGCTTTTGATATTTTTTATTTTATGAGGAAGTTTCTCTCCTAAATTTCATTGCTCGGCTCCATTTTTGAATGGGAGAAAAACGTACATATCGCAAAGGAAATCGTATTTTTCTTACTGATATTTCTACCTTTTCTACATGCCACCCAAGAAAAATGAAATGCTGTCGCGTGAGCCATAGTGATGGATTAAATGTCAATTCATGGAAGGAAAATTTAAATGCTACAAAAATCAACATTAATATTCCAGTATGAAAGGTGTGAAAACCAAATTTCCATACCTTTCATACTTAAAAAAAAGGGACAATGTTTTATGGGATACATTGCCATAGTTTTTGTATTCTCTAAAGTTACTTGCTAAGGTATGAAAAAATGCAACTGGTGTTTATAAGTGCAACTACAGAATTATTCTGCTGATTTCTTAGTAAAAGAAAATGGTCGCAAAACAGTATCCTAAATTTAAAGTTTCTGTCCATTTGGGAATAACAAGAAACGGAGAGATATTATGTGGCAAAAAATTATATTTAAAATGTCATAATTAACGTTGTTACATGTTGCCATAAAAAGCTGTTGTATTGGCAACATTGTCAGATTTAAAAATTAAGCCGTCGAACGACAACTTACATGTTGTTAGAATAATTATATAGGCCCTAGCGATAAAACTAGTTTCCAACGCAATGGCATTTATTTTTCGCTGATAGAATTCTGAGAATACTTTGATTGATTCCACTGGTAGAATTCAGAACTTTGGACATTTTACGAGCCAAAACAGAGGTTAGTTTTTTTGACAACTTTATTAACTAAGCACGAGGTGAAGGATTTCAGCATAATTTGAGTTATTTGAATGAATTTATCATTTCTTTGCTATTGGCATGCTAAAACTACCTCCTATGCTAACGGAAATGGGTAGATACACCTTCTCTGCAGCACAGTTAAGCAAATCAATGGGAAATGCATTAGAGCATCTGCCTTCTCTCTACCCGGATGTAACCCAGGGCCCCGGGTGAAGGTTTTACGGCAATACTAAAAAAATGAGAAAATTTAATTAATTTACTTGAACGCTACGGTAGAATGAATATAACTTCGTGTATAGATATTGACACTTATTCTTGTTTTTCCGTTGCCAATTACGTTGTTCCTTATCCATGGATGAAGAAGCTTATCTCCAACTTTTTTCATTTCTAGAGAAGTTTCTTTCGAGATATCACAGAATTGACAGTGAAACTAATAACTGTTGAAACTTTACCATAGGATATCAATCGCATTTTTATTCCTCAATTGGTTGTGTTAATTTATATTTGGCTATGACATGTAAGTTAATACAGCTTAAGAGCGGAAAGTGTTAAATTCTTGGATTTAAAATATTATTTAAAACACGTTTCATGGTAAAGTAACCATGAATATTTCCTTAAGCTATAAAATAAGTTTATATTTATTCTCCGTGTAATGTAATAACAACGGCACTTCATTTATTGCTTTAATTAGCATTCAGTAAATGAGCAAAATGATATATGAACAACAATTTCACGGACACACAAGTCTGTGACGGTGTTGCCGAGCGTTGTTTCATTGTGTTAAGGGCAGTCGCTACCCAAACTTATATCTGCTACAGTAGTGGCAATAATAGTATACTAAGTTAGCAGCTCCTAGTAGCATACTGGAAACGATACATGATCATGATTGTTTAGTTTACGACTAAGTGCTATCAGTAGCTGACTTAAGTCAGTGCCTTGCCAGTGCGTTTTTAACTGAAATCTATGAATAAGGCAGTAAGTGTATTCGTTCACAGTGGAAATGTAAATGTGTGATAGAATTAGTATTTTTTGTATTGAATGTTAAACTTTGTAAAATTTATAACTTTATAGAGCAAAAATACCGTTTTCTCACCGAAAAAAGTCATAATACCCGGATGGCTTCAGTTAAGCGTGATAGTAAGAGCAATGTCCCTAGGATCATGAAATCCCGACATGGAATTTTGATTAATCTCCTCACAGAAGAAAAATACACTTATACAGTGCGCGAAATTTAGAGGGGCCTACTGACTGCATGGAAGAAATTGTCTGCGTAGTGCTCGATGCCTATCGATGAGCCAAGAGGATCCTACCTCTTGGGCGGCGGGAGGTCCATTGTTGCATCGCCGTTGGCGTCCAAATTTCCGCTCCAGCCCACCTTGGCAATGTCCCCCCGGGGTGACTCACCTGTCCACCGGCAACGCTCACTTCTCCCACATCCGAGTCGCGAGCACCCGTCCGGACGATTAAGGAAGCAAGACAGAATGAAGACGCCGAAGTGGTCGAGGAGGAATTTCCTCCCAATCCGTTCTCATGTGGAAAATTAACTTCGAGGTTGATCGTCAAACGATCACCACCTTCTTGAAAAAATGGGCCGTAAGTTTAGTAGAATCCAAGGAAAAGAATTTTCGACCAGAGATGGCGTTAAGCATATAGCATTAGTTTAAGAACCTTAATTTCACATCAGTTCACTAGGCACTCCCTAACAGTAGATGTTTAAGTGAAAGAATTCTCAATCTATTGCGACTGTTTATTAGTATTAATACTCATGAAGGTGAGGGCTCATCTTTGAGTATGATGAAAAAATAACAATCGAATAGCAAGATTGATTTAATTCTTGGACAGCCACATTAGAAAAAAACATTTATCATGTGTTTACTCTTAAACATGTTTTCATATAGTTATTGCACCTTATTATTATGACTAAAATTTATCAGGGAAGTCCTTAGATGATGGAGTGAAATAGACATTGGTCAGACTGGTAAAATTTGTACTTGAATCCACCAAATCAAATGGGCCGTCAGTAAGATAATATTCAAGAATAATTGTGTATGAGACAAAATTTAGGGTTCACAAAATGGCAGACTTGGTGTGGATAAATCACATGCGAATCATGTGCGGTGCTGCATTACAGAGTTAAAATTTGACAAAAGAATGGTAGGAGGTGGTTGGAGGAATTTGTTTGAGAGAAACTTTCCTCCGAGTAAACAACATCTTGAATGGGCATCGAAAGTTTTGGGTCCTGTGTGGCAAGGTATAAATTATCATGTTATATGCAAAATTAGTGAAATATTTCGGAAAGATGCACACTTATAAAAAAAAACCGTTCCAGAGAAATACTCGATTTCTACTGCACTGGAAAATGTGGCACAACTGACGGAAGGAATGAGCTTAAAGCAGATGAGGTACTTTAAGCGAAATATCATTTCGCTTATAAATCTATGACTTTGAACTCAATTTTAAGAAATATCTCACCCTTCCAAAAATACCAAATTATCAGCCTCTTACCGGCTACTCGCAGAGTTTTTGAGAAAAAATGCCACCTATTTTACGTAGGAAATGGTACGCGGACATACCTATTTTAAAAACGAGGATTTTTTAACGCCTACGCTTCGTTAAAAAATTAGGTGTACTTTTTCTCCACTATTTTTTTAAATAACTCATAAGGTCACCACTGTAATTTTTTCAGGATCGTAACGAAGCTTGAAATGAAGGAGTTTTACATGTACTGCGCGAAAGAAACGAGTCAAGTTAAAGACTTATCTGGATAATTTTATTTAACTACTTAGAATTTCAGTTATATTAAAGCATATTTAATGCGCCTTTAATGCAATATTTAATTGATGCTTCCCACAGTTGCTGAAATTAAAATGAATAATTCTAATATGGTCTCCAATAAGACTATCTATGAAATATCTAGGTTAAATTACCTTAAATACTTAGATACTCTACGCTAGGAGACGATACATTAGAATGTTCAGATCATGGTGAAGTAAACGGTATAATGTTTCCTTCTCACCACATGAGTAAGGTAAAAATAATCTCTGCCTACGCATCACACGTAAACACACGTAAATAATATCACACAAATTGGTGAATATAACTTAAAAGGAGATAAAATAGACACCTGGTGGTTGTGGATTGCACCTTCGACCTCTCAGCCTTCCAATTTCTTTATCCCTTCCGCTTTCATGGATGGTGTCCTAATGTCCTCTACCATACTTCTGAACTTAAGTTTTCATGATATTTACGCACTTAGTCAAAACGAGATAATGCTAATTCAAGAGGCAATAATGGTGGATTCCTGGGGTTGCTTCTGGAATTTTTGCATCATCATCAGAAAGTCAGCAAAAAAGATCCAAATATCGTTCCAGTTTAGTTATATAAATCTCTTTCACCATGAATAAAAGCTCAAAGACGCATCTGTTTGCGGTGGTAGTGATTATTATTCAAAGGGCTTTGCTGCCTCTACTGTGCCCAGTAATATGAAAACAGCCATTTTCATTTCAGTGCTCCGTCCATTCTACGAGACGCTTCCTATATGTTACTTTCGTAGGTTTCAGGATAAATCAGTGTATCCAGTGCCAGTGTACCCTGTGCCAGACATATCTCTCCTACTCTCATTTGGCATTCTAATGCATTTTCTTCCTAATAAAAAGGCCAGTTTTTAAAGAACAAGCTAAACCAGCCTGCTAATTTACATTTCAGGAAAGTATGTGTAGAGTTAAAGCATCGTACTGTACGCCAGTAGGCCAACATTGTGACAGTGGCCACTACTTCGCCGGTGTGATCTATGTAATGACGTTCGCTCCACTAAGGATTTCTGTGCTGTAATTACCATCGGTTTGAGATTTAGCAGATTTACAGTTCCATCCACTCATACAACTTATTGCAGTCATTTAGAACGAGTTTGTTTCCCCCAAAATAGTTGTGTCGAAATGAGAATCATGATTGAAGTGAAATATGAACGAAAAGCAATAAGAGGGAAGTCAGAAAAAACATCAGCGAGCATCTTAATACTTTATTCAATTCTTGACGTTATTGAACTTGCTTACCAAGTAAAAGGTTATTTTCATTTTTGCGTTTGAATGCAGAGGATAAATCTGGAATCCACGCCCTTCCTTCATCTCTCTTACTCAACTTTTTCTCACCATCTGAAAGGAATTCAGTCTACGCATATGACACGACAGTTCCCCAAAGTCAGTCTGGCAAACGCAGTCTGTAATGCACTTTGTTATGGCACGAATATTATGCAAAAGTCCGCCGCAGTCTTATAAGCTTGTATCGCGTGTGGTGAAATATAAAGCACGGCCGAGTGCGTCACCCGTTTCGCCGATGATGTGCCGGTGCGGAGACAATCCCTTCAGTTCCATGCTCTCTCTATATCTACGGGGGATGTTGAAAATACTCCTGTCCTTCCTTCCCTGCAGTGTGGCGAGAGGCAAAAAGGACACGAAGACGCGCGCTGACCCATCCGACGCCACTCCAGTCGAGCCCCAGCATACTATAATGCGATTCCTTCCTTCCTCCTCGTGCGGACGAGCGGGTTTCGTGCCGTTGAAGAGCGCAACATGCAAATGTTCTTCTGCACGCCGACCGCTCCCTCCCTCCGTTACACAGCAGAGTGCTCCTTGTTCCGCCTCGTAAAACGGTGCGAGTCGCTAATGACGAGTAGCTGGGCCCTCTTTTCAGGGCCGCGTGCGCCCCCTGGTCCGTTTTACGCGATGAGTTTCAGTTCGCATTAAAACGTAGGTGCCCCTTTGTGCGGGAAAAAATTCTTCTTGCATAAGTATCTCAGCATTGTACCTTCATTAACACAATTAGTTTTTGCACCACTGTGGAAACTACATTTTTTTCAAAGTTGCTCTTAATAAAACCCATCCATGCATTTTCATACGCGTTTTATGCATTTAATAAAAACGATCGTGATACGGAAGCACCCCGAAGACAGCCCTCAGTTGGCCTCCTTGCTCTTCCACAATTTTCTATTGTCTCTACATCTCCCTCTTGGTTCTCGTAAAGGCTTTAAAAACACGCTAATGGAATCATCACTGTCGCACTTAGTTTGAGCTTCGACGGACCTTTTCATGTTTGCGTTTTTACTCACCCACGTATTTCACTCTACTCCAAGGAAATGCTCACTTCCGGTCACTCTACCTATCTTCATAATTTCCGTTCTCACCATTTTTTCATTTCAGAAAATAAATAAGACTCAAATGACGTTTTATATAGAAGAGGGAGACATTGAATGCATTTGTAGGTTAAATAGTAGGTCCACTATGAGACTTATGGCCACTTAATCCTCGAAGCGTATAGACTATTTGCCGGGTGGCATACACCATGTTACTCGGAGAAAGTCAGTGAGTGTTTACTGGCAGGGAAAAGGGAGTAAGGATTTAATTTTTCAATACGAAATATGTATGAATGCTTCTCACGTCATTGAAGTCAACTTGAAGAATTCAACTTAAATATGGCAGCGGAGTAATGGAATAGTCAATCTTCGCCGCCGGAGATCATAAGATCATTTATATGGAGTAGTCTCCTTGCAATCATAAAACTTTGGCATTTAATATCTACTCTTTTAGTATTTATTTTTCCTGCATGTCCAAAACTACATTTTCTTTCCACTATATGAATATTATAGACTGTTTGAGGAATAAGGACTCACGATCGTCCCTAAGCTAATTCAAGAGAAGTGATCTGCAGAACATGTGTCGCGCCTGCTAATACAATCAGTTAATATTAGTCATCGTGTCTCCTAGGTTGTTGACATGATGAAATAATTCTTTAAAACAAAAATCTCTAGGTAAAAAAGTACTTTTGTTACCGTGAAGAAAATGCCTCCTTATTTGATTCGTCGGCCCTCATTTATGACACCTTTCCTCCTTCAAATCCATTCCTTCAATCGTCCCTTTTCCTTAGGGATTATAATGTAGCCTTGATATAATCTAATTGCTTCATTTTATGCCAGGGAAGTAACGAGAGAAGTCCGTGTATGCGTTGAATTCGCAGGGGGTCCCTTATTTACCTGATCCCATGGTTGCTCAATGCCCTCGCAATTATATATTCCCTCGATATCCAATTATGGATCAATCTGAGGCAAATGAACTTCTAAGGAGTTTTTGCCCCGTAAATATCTGGTTGATCAATTCAAAATTTCGTCCAAGGTAATATCTATTGGTTCAACCTGGTACATATAACGGTGAATATAACTGGCTGAAAAAATTAGAGTGTACGAGCATTTTAAGAAGAGGCCCTTTCTCCCGCAGCAAACATAATTCTACATTTTGAAGACCATTTTCTTCATAAAATATTCATAGTTACGTATAGGTCATAGGCAGTCTATAAAACTGTTGTTATTTATTCATATAATGACGGAACTAACCTGAATAATGGATATAAACTCACTGATTCTTCTCCATTTGAGAGGAATACTCATAGCACATGGTTTTCAACAAAGGTCAGGGAAGTGTTCTACGAGTTTTTAGCCGACTGATTCACCAATCCTATGCATCTATGCTCCAGATTCACCAGAATTGCATGCATAAATACCGATTACCTATTAGGGATTGGTTTGTCACAGGGCTCATGACAAACTACTGTCCGATAACCGTTATATCTCTGGGGGTACTTGGTAATTAATTTTACTCTTTTTTTTCATTTTTTCTTTGAATGAAGACTATAAATGAAAGTAAACATTAATAGTGGAGTAGAATGACTAAAGTGTTAAGTATGGCTTGAAGATTACCATCTTGAGAGAGTGTAAAAAGTTCGTATGGCAATGGATTTTATAAATAGTTGTGATTTCGTTAATACCGAAAATAGCAAAAGAGATTAAGGAAGGTTATGGAAATCTATTAAGGAAGAGTAGTGAAATGAATGGCACCATTACGCTTCCACGGTCCTCAGTTTCATCACTTTTAATGACAATGGCAGCGATAATATTACTAGATGAAGTTTTTCCATCGTGAGTAGATATACTTGGAAACAAAGCGACTCGTTCTGGCCTACCTACTACTCTTAGCCTCCGGGGATGACTTCTTTCATTCCGCAGAGTATTTTTTTTAATATCAGGGGATTTCAGTGTTGGGGAAGGGGTTCAGAACATTTGGACGCAGACGGACAAAAATTTCGAAAATTAACATTTCCGATGGATTGAAACCCTTTTTCCGGAAAATCCGATGCCCGCCGAGCTAAATCACACAAGCATCACGCACCACGCACACACGCACGCACGCACCTATCCCGAGACCGGAATGGCTTTTTTCTCTCTTCCGCTCGGCAATTTTCCACCGACTGCCCTTCACATAAAGTGTTTACACACTGAAACGAATTAATGAAAAATAAACATGTGCAAATCAAATGAAAATATAGAAATAGCAAGTGATCAATGCATGTCTAATTAAATATAAACCTCTTTGCTTCCAGTTTGTCCCCTCCCAGCCCTCCTGCGGTAAATTTTCTCCAGCACCCCTCGTCATACTATTAAATTCAACGGCTACACAATTCTTTCCCCATCCTCATTCCAACTCACCGCGTTAACCACTCTCCCTTTCTTCCCGATCCGAGTTTAGGGATTATGTGGGCTCAGTTGATTACTTAAGGTAGTTTGAGTGAAAAATCATTTTAATAAGTAATCAATCAATTTAGTCTATTTTAAAGAAAACTATCTCACCTATCCATTGAACGCAAAAATTCAACCCTTTACCCCGTTACTTTCGGAGAAATTTGCCACAAAATACCAACCCTTTTACATGGGAAATGGTACGTGTATGCACTGCTGAGGGACATTATTTACAAAATGAGGTATTTATAACACTTAGATGAGGTAAAAAAATTAAGTGTGTAGTTTGTATACTTTCTCAACTATATTTGCAAATTAATCACAATGTAAACGCAGTAGGTTCTTTGGTATCACAAAAAACCTTCCGATTTGAAGGAGTTTCAAAAGCACTGCGCGAAAAAAATGAGTCAGGTGGAAGACTTATTTAGATATTTACATTTAATTACTTACAATTTGTGTCATATAAAACTATATTATTGCACAATTTATAATGTGATATTTAATTGATGTGTCCTACAACTGCTGAAATTAAAGCGTATCATTCTAATATGGTCTCCATTATGACAAGGTAACTATCTCGCTCGGACTACCTTAAGGTCCTTGTTAGTTTTTAATATTTAAGTCGCTAATGTAAAAATGAACATTGAAATAAACATCATTGAGGAATCCATACAGAATGTGAAGGAAAATACTAATGGAATAAAAGTATATGGTGAAAGAATACATTGCATCAGATTTGCTGATGACATCGTAACAGTCTCCGACTCTTAAAAAGAAATGAATAGAATGCTGCAAGTCCCATCAGACACCCTTAAACAATGTAAATTAAAAGTGAATATAAGGAAAACGAGAGTAATGGTAATGTAAAAAAATATGGAAGAAATTAAAACCAATATTAAAGTTGACGACACCAGAATTGATTAGGTGGAACAATTTAATCATCTCGGTAGTATAATCACACATAGAGATAGATGTTTAATGGAAGTGAACAGACGGACTGCTTTGGCAAAACAGGCATTTATGACTAAGAGATATATTTTAAGCATATGAAACCTGTAAACCTGTAAACATATGAATATGGATACTTGAAAATCCTTTGCATATACATTGGTATGGAGTACACAACTATATAGAAGTGAAAGTTGGACTGTAGGCAAATTAGAAAGGAGCAGACTTGAGGCTGCTGAAATGTGGATATGGCGGAAGATGACACGAACAAGCTGGACGGAAAGAAAAACAAATCTAGAAGTTTTAAGGGAAGTGCAAGAAGAGAGAAGATTATTGGCGGAGATGGAAAAGACAAATAAAAATTATTGGACATGTCTTCAGACGCAATGTATTTATAACAAACATTCTTGAAGGGAAAATACTGGGAAAGAAAGGAATAGGACGACCGAGGAAGAAATATTTGGACGAGATCAAGAAGAAGATAGGATACAGAAACTACGTGGGACTAAAGCGAACGGCAAATGACAGAGATGAATGGTTGCATCGGCAAGGTATCAGCTTTTACGAAATTGAATTGAAGTGAATGGAAAAATTGTAATTATTTGAATAACCTCGGCTGAATCTTATCAAAAGAGGTTATTATTATTATTGCTAAAGGAGTTGGGATTAATTGAGGGAATAAGGAAGAAAGTCCTCGTGTGAAAAGGCAAAAGAGGGTTTCAAGGGGATTGGTGGATTGATTGAGGTTTTGATCGAGTACCGTAATCTGGGTCCTAAGGCTCTTAGACCTGTTAGTCCATTGTGCCACCCATCTTATTGAGTGGATCCATCCCTGAAGCCCAGAATCCTTGCCAACGGCCACCATGTCTCCAATGAGTAAATCCCCGATGTCCTTGGGTTCCGGAAAGTGAATGGGCAGGTAACGATTTCGAGTCCTAGCAGCGCGGTACGGATGGGATTTGGCTTCCTCATCCATTTGTGACCATTTGGAACTCGGGGTAACTTAAACTCCCATATTGTGGAGATGCTTCTTCACTATATTGGCCGGTGAGGAGCCCTTTCCTTTGGGTTACTTGAACGAATTCATGTCGCATCTCAATAACGCGTCGCGACTATGTACAACCTTGTCAGCCAAATCTAATGCACGAAATGAAATAATGCAAAGAAGAAAAATGAATGGCTAATAAGGACCTCGGGTGAACGACTAAATATTGCTCAGTTTATGGAAGGACTAGGCCCATAAAGACCCGGATGTTAGACATTTGGCTGAGATCCTTGAAAATTTTAGGAAGTGCAGGTTTCAAGGTATACGTAGGAATTTTAACCTCAAACTATATCTTTAGATAAATCAAAAACGGCAAATTAAGAGAGAAACACTGCCAAACTGATTAGGTGCAACTGTTTCTTATTCTTATGCCCCATTCATGGCTCCAAGACATACGATTGAGACACTGATACCGTAAAAATGTACCCATTTCTTCATTTTATTCCTCTGCTATGTTTTTCACAATCTCTGCCAATAGCACTTGCCGCAGCTGGCAAATGAGGGCCCTTTCTCACCTTTTTACCCTATTTTCCTCAAAATTTCATTCGATCATAATATACATACTTTGAAGAACTACTCGAGGAATAATACTATTATTGAACTTAATAGTGGTTGGCGTCACTTCGTGGACGTGTTTTTTCCTCCCTTCCTCTCTCATCCCTTCCCAAAGGTTGGTATTTTATCTTCCCCCCCACGTAACTATCACATAAATAAACAGAAATTTAACTAGAATTCCGTATCTGACAATACCGCAAAACGGTGAAATGCATCTTTTGACAAATTATTTTGATTCATTATGGCAAGGACAACTACAGAACGAATTATCTCCCGTCGTTGCCGGAATAAGAACTGTAGCCCTCGGAATGAAAATCCAGTGGTATAACCACCACATCAGGGGACTGATATTTTCATTTCTTAAACCCTGAAAATTATTTTCCATTCGAATTTTGGCTATGAATGAAATGAAAAGGTAAGTACCAACATAAAAAAATATTATTAATTATAATTCAGTACTGAAATTATTAAAATGAAAACGAGACGTTTTAACTAACTGGAAGGATGTCATAATAAACAAGTTAAATTTTTTTTACTTCCACAAGGTTTATTATGACGTCCTTCCTACAAGTGAAAGCTTCTCGTTTCCATTTTCCATAATAACAAGGTAAAAATTTGTGACTTCCACAATTTATTAATCAATTGCGACCGATTTTGGTTGTCATGCCATCACCTGATGATGGCATGACAGCCGAAACCGGTCGCTATTGTTCAATAAATTGTGGAAGTCACAAATTTTTATCTTTTTTGTTACTGAAATTATTGATGACGATACTCTTGGCGGGAAAAAGAGTTGTTGGATTCGTTTGTCATAGGTAAGCATTGAATGTTCTTTCTCCGTTAAGTCTTTATCTTATAGCTCTCACATTTTATCAAGGCCTGTTCTCTTAGAAAGAAAAGTTTTTTCGATACGATTGTAAATAAAAACGTGGAATGCCTCCTTTATTTTGCCTTGAGGACGTCGGGGGCTTCTGTCCATAAATTTCATTCTCTCTAATCCTTTCTCATCCTCTTGGTTTACTCATTTACATTTAAACTGTTTCGTCTCTTAATTGTAGCTGAGCCTAAAAATAAACATTAAACGCCCTGCAAGTATTACAAAGCATTGTTTCCTGGAATGCCGAGACAATTATTGCGGAGTGCCTCTGAAACCGTTCACGGAACGTACTGATGGAGAGCCTGGCCGTTTTCACCGAGCAATCTCAGTGATTCCACTCTCCAGCGTGTGGTTGCAGGGAAGGGACTCTCCGAGATTCTCAGAATCGGCTCTCCTTGAATGAATGGAAGGAAGGCAGATTGGAGACACTTCTAGGACCGTCGGAATGCTCGGAGAGTGGAGGGCTAAAGGGTAGGGACTCGTGGAGCACAGCTCCTACTCTCATCTCCCATCAACCCTCATAGATTCTCCATTAGACAATACTTGGAGTTGTGCATCAAACTCCTTGTATAACGAACTAAATTTATTTTACAATTTCCGCACTTCAATTGGATCTAATACTTTCTTACCAAAATTTTGCTTAGGAGTCACCTGGAGTGTCGTCGTCGATAACGTATACTGAAACATAGAATCTTTGGTCATAATTTCCGTCCATAAGAGTATCGTACTTCATCTTTCTGAAATACATTACCATTTGTTTTTCCGGTTTTTTTTAGCGGCAATGTCACTCTAAGAGGCTCTGTTAAGTTCCCCAAGAGTGCCAGCGACTCTTTTTCCGATGGATGTTATTGTTAATTAAAATGGAATTCAAAACTTGTAAATTATAAGAGCCATTTGTATTTTATGTTACATTAATTTATAGTATCTCTAGATATATTTGACGCAACTTTTACCAATGTTTGAGTTTTAACACATTCGTAATTAATCCAGACAACTTTCTTACGATTTTTGCATTTACGTACGGCATGGTCAATAACTGTGGAGAGGCTATTTTTGAAATTTTTTTTGTTTTTAACCATTTTTAATGTGCATCGAAAGCAGTAGTAATTGACCTTTTTTAAATCAATACCTTCGGCTGTAATCATTGATTGCGTTTCCGGAACACAGGAGGGAGTGGTGGTAGGGAAATGCGTCCTGGCGCCCGAATCCTGTCTCTTTCAGTCGACTGGATCAACCTAGCCCCCGTTGAGAGATGGATCCATTTGCCAACACGATGTCACCGCCTTTATCTTTCATCCTGCCTCATCTCAAACGACACTCGCTCCCTCCCTCGCCTCAAAACGCCCTCCTCCCACCCTCCAATCCTCCATCCACCCCCCGCCCCCTCCCTGGCCCGTCGCAGCACAGAATTCCCCCGTCGTCGCCCCGATCCACTCGTCCGCCTCTTCAGCACCCTACCCACATCTCCGTATCCCGTGGCGTAGCGTCGCGTTTCGCTCTAGAAACAATTCCCGATCCGCAGGAGAGTATGGGGATGAAATCTCACTCCCCCACCCCCTTCCCTCCCCGCCTCTTATTTCACCCCCCCCCACCATCCATCAATATACACGCCACTTTGCGGAACGATCTTGGGGAGCTCTCACGCCAACATTAATCGACGCGACTCATGTTCTGTCAAGGCTTGGCATAGAATGGGGCAAAAAGAAGTCGTGAGCTGGGATGACGATACCTAATGAATTGATTTGGCGGGATAATGTGGATAGAACCACAATAAGTGAATCATAGAATATGCGTGCCTTTATTTAAAAAAAATCAACTCCGGTTAAATCAGACTCCTGAATACCACTTCACGTGGTTTTCTGCACGATGAAAGGAAATTATGGAAACTTGCAGATTTGGTGGGTCAAATAAACAATGAAAAATAATAATTATCCCAGTCAAATTAATGTTGGACTCAACAAAATTAACACGCGAAAGTAAGCGTGTGGTTTGAAGTCGAGGGCATCAAGAAAGAAATATACTAATTTGTTACTCCGTTTAGCCTCATCACTCTAACGTATAGACTCTCTGTTAGCGACAGATAGTGAAATTTCCATGAAAAGAGTAGGCATACCATCGAGGCCAAAACTGAAGTAAGCCCTCACATACGATTCGTGAAAGCTGAGCGTCAGTCGTCAAACGTTATTCACGCCAACCGGAAGCAAAGATAAAATTTGATTGAAAGCCCAAATGGACGCTTGGATACTTTTGCCGCCAGAACAACCGAAAGTGGTCAAATAAATTCACTTTTTGACCGCAAAGTAAAAATCACATAAAGGCATTTACATATTTCTCATTTGATTCATTTGAATATCTCCTTCCACCATTTTACGACCAAAAAATCAGATCAGCAAGAATAAATGCTTCATTAAAATGAAAATATGATCAAAGTAAAAAATACTTGATTTTTATGATCTTCGTATAAGACATTTTATGGGGAAAATCTCTGTAAGGTAAAAATTTGACTCATCAATGGAATATTTAAAATAGATCGCTTCATAAAAATGTTCTCTTTGAATGACTTTACGGTCTTTTGTTAAATTTATCTTCTTCTCTGGTTACATTCCTAGGATTGGTCTGCAAGTCTTCCACTTTATCTGATCTTGGGCCAATCTTTTCACTTCACTGTACGATTTGCAACCTAGTTCCTTCATCAATTGTCATTTATAGTCCAGTCTAGGTCTGCCCCTCTGCCAATAGAGCCTCAAAGGTAGCAAAGGAAAAGTTTCTCCAAAAACGATGTAGAGAAGTAGAGGATCATATTGAAAATGGAAGGAATGAAGCTGTGTACACTACAGTTAAAAGCTTCTTTGGGAAAAGTAAAAATAAAAGTAGGACGATGCTAGGAAAAGACGGACAGATTTTGTATGAGGATGAGGAAATCGCAGAATGGTGGAAACAATATCTTGGAGAACTATACCGAGGAGATTATATAGAAAGGGAGATGCTAGAAGACATTGAACAGGTACAACGGGATGATTTAGGTGGTAGAATAATGAGGGGCGAATTTGATTTAGCTGTAAAGAAACTGAGAGATACACTGGTAATGATCTTTAGGATGATTTTTAATCAATTGTATCGGACCTATATATATCTGTAGGAAACCTATTAGTATTATGCATGGTAGTCTATCGTAGATCGTGCAGGAATTCATTAGCTATTTAAGTAAGGAATTGGAAAGGATCAAATATCTTTCTCCAAAAATCTCCAAATAATCTTTAATGACTCGTGAATTAAAAGTTTGACCTGAGGAGTAAAGTATATTTCATTTGGTAAATATACGTTATGATCACATTCACTATCATACAACAGCGATCCACCCTACCCACCTCTGAAAATATTATATTCTCAATGCATAGGAGCGTGAAAGCTTCTCTATTGAGAGAAGAGTCATTTGGGCACTCGTTTTAAATGCTAATAATCATATATTTTTCGACATTCTGGAGAGATTATTTTAGGAGCAGGACTCATTTAAGAACTTTGAGAAACTCGTACGCCGGGAAAGCATCAGATCTTACTTCTCATTTAAGAACCTTTTGAAGGTAAAGGCAAACCCTGTATTGCTGCAGAGGCTCATCGATTCTTACGAGTATACAGAATCGGTGTCGTTATATCCACATTGTTTGCGAATTTTTGTAATCATTGGTTTGACTTTTACATATAATTTAGGAAAGATTTCTAACCAAAGTGTTTTTAAGCTTCACTTTGCCATTCTTTGGATAAATTGTGATGCATGAATATTTCCTTTTATTGGCATTGAGGATTCGGATTTATTTTATTATCCCTCTACATTTCCTTTAACACTCAGTTTAATATTCCCGTTCCCCTAAATAGGCACCCTCTCCCATCCCATCGCAAATGGTATCTCTTCGCGAAAGTAATGAGCTCTCCTGTCCACTTTCACATCTCTTCCCCATTTGTTGTTTTCATCGGAATTCGATAAAAATCTTCTTTAAAAAAATGTAGAAAAAGAAGGCCAACGCGGTCATTAATCGTTTTTTCCCCACACTGCTCCCTCCCTCCCTCACGCTCTCATGCAAACGGTTCGGTCGTCAAATTTTCAGGGCGGGGTTTTTTCATAAGGAGGATTGGAAGTGGTGGAAGGAGGAGAACACACACGTAATATATATTATATGGAGGGAGTAAATTCGCACCCTCATTCTTTAATTCATTCTTCCTCCGGGTAGATGGGGCAATACCGGGAGGCGAGGGGCGTCAGGGGTCAACGCCGATGTCCCCTCTCTCACCCTCCCCCATCCCCTCTCTCGTCTTGCCCTTAATCTTTCTTTCTCCCTCATCCCAACGCTCTCTGGGCATAAATGGGATTTTAGCGCCCTGTGACGCCCATTTAATGAATGCCATCACAAAGGTTATTTCCGATCCCCGGTCCCTTGTCCACACTTCTGCTCAACTTAGGACGTGTTGTCGACCTTTCTTGGGGAAGATTTGTGACGTGCTCAAATAAAATAACCGGAGTTAACGAGGTTGCCTCCTGACACCGATGCAGCTAAATCAAAAGGAGAGGAAAATGATATATGGTGGAGTGCTTTTCGTAATTTGAACTGGGCCTAGCGAGTGAGCTTTCACTGTTTTTGAGGAACAGTTCACTGCTTCCTTAACTGAATAAGTATTTTCTCTCTTGTGTCTCTAATTTTTTGAAATACTGAAGTGTTGGCTCTCTAACATTAATGTTTCAAAGCATCTATCCTTCCATAAAACTGACTCTTTTATCCAGAAAGGTTGTGCTTAATTTATAGCTATTGCTGTTATTACAATTGTGACAGATGCTTCTTTGGACGACGTGGAATTATAGAGTGATGACGGGGTTTAATATTTCCATTCCTGCCTATTTAAAGAATGGTTACCTATTTGTTATGCATTCGTTGAACTTGATGTGCCGTGTACAGCAGAACCACGGTTCTGCGAGAAAAAAGAGGATCTACTAATATTGCAGAGGTTAATTTGAATCATTTAGATTTCTTTAATGGATAGAATAGATAGAAGGAACAGAAACATCTATAAACATTTTTACTTATAATATGTTCTTAAAGTCGAGGTGGATTAGTTTTAAACGAAATATTTATAATGAATCGCATAAATAATTGGAATATTATGCTTTCAGGGTCAACCTTAAAAAGTTTGCTTATCATTTCGAAATTGGGCTATGATTGGGCCCCCCACTACTTCTGTAATTTATTTTCAAATATTCCTGTGGAATGGCGAGAATAAAACAAACAAATTTCATGACAGAAAATGAAAATTTCATACGGTGTGCTGCATGAGGGAAAAGTATATATTTGTCTACCGTCTCCAAAACGTAGTGGGTCTTAGCGGGTTAACTGCCGCAGTGATGCTGCAGAATAATATTCTCCTGTCAATTCCTTTTCGCTGAAGCTATTACAGCGTACAACGAAAGAACGAATCGTGTTCTTAATGACAAAAGTAATCAAAGCTGTCATGCGATTGTATCAGCTGATTTTTATGAATTGTCTCCATCTAAAAATATTGACATGCATGATATTCCTGTTCTTTTTCTTTTTCTTCTCGTAAAATTCTCCTCGTAAAATATAGCACGATCATTATCATGGAGTAGTGGTTAATCAAGTTTTCGTAGATGGATTCAAAGCTACGATTTACGTAGTCCGTGAAATTGGTGAGCTGACAAAAACAGCGCGCATCGAATACCCTTTGCTGGCTTTTAACGCACGACCACCCTTCGGAATACGTTTTGTTGGAAGAGGGAATGGCAAAACTCTATTACGTGGAAATCAAGTAGAATTTCCGACACGCAAGAGAAGCCGATAATCAGGTTAGTAGGTATCCTCTTATATCCTGGCCGTAATTGACCTACACACATATTCGTACTCGCATTCTCGATTAGTCACGGTCATTCCAATATTTCCAAAGCCGTTAATCTCATCCATGTTCACAAAAAAAGTCTTCTATCAGAGCAATAAGAATTTAATTGCCGTGCGCCATGTGGGGAGTGGAAAAATAATTCCGCAAAGGGCGACTTTCATGTGCAAAGAGATCACGGTAATTTCTCTCCAATTTATAATAAATATGGAATACAGGTGCCTGACACTCTGCTGGAAAATTAGCTCAATCTGGGATTCACGGTGCGGGAAAATATTTGGCCTCCACCAAATTAATCTAATCATTAGGAGCACAGCTTCTGCGACGTCGACAAGCTATAAAAAATGGGAAACTGCTACAATTTCCATTGCTGATATTTGAAAAGTTTTACGAATTGGAATAGCTATGTGTTTATTCATTTATAGTGGAAGTTTGGATATTGAATTAGCGTAATGACTGGCGTGTATAATTTGTTGATGAGAACGCTTTGGATTGAAATTTATATTCAAAGTACCGAGAAGTATGTATGTGTCGCCACGTAGCCATGATGATTGAAGAAGTCAAAGGGACAGTTGAATCTATAGGAAGGATGTTTTGCAAGTGCTCTGATTGTTAGAAATCAGCCTTTCTCTCTAAATTTTATGACTGACTTTTTCATCCGAGTTCGGTGAAGTTTGACATTGTTAATTACACAGCGGTAGGTCTGGTATAAGTACCTCCGCTGCTGCATTAATTTTACAGAATGGATTTACCCCGCTTATTCAATCTGTGTAAGAATGTATTTTAATTATTATTTTTCCAAAGTAGTTGAGTTAGTTAGGAAAAATACGTTGGTATTTAAGCAATTTGCAGTATAAGCATTGTAGTAGCTGCTAACGACTATTTCTCTCGATTCAGCCGTCAATTCTTCACCATATCTACTGATTTCATCACATTCGCACACGGCGCTAAAGTGAAAGCGATAGCATCGCATTGCACTGTTTGAATCTCCTAAGAAGAGGAAACTCTTTCATTTTTTTATGTACGTCTATTAGAGATAGTCTAACTATTTTAGATTTAATTTAACGGGAAATTCATTGGCAGTTCAATCCTAAGATTGGTTGACTGCAGCCCTCCACCTTGCCCTATCTAATGCTAGTTCCATTACCTCCTCTCTTCCTATGTACTTTACTATTTATTTGGTCCATGAAATAATTCCTGGGTCTTCCTCTGGGGACTTTAGCTCAAATTTGCCTTCAATTATGTTCTTCACAAACCCATTGTGTCTTAAGATGTGTCCAATCCATCTCGTTCTCCTTTTCTCTATGGTGTTCCATATGGTATTTTCCTCTTTGATTCTTCTTTAAACTTCATCATTAATTTTTTTTTCGTCCATTTTATCTTCAGCAGCTTCCTCCCGCACCAGGTTTCGAAGGCTTTTGGTCTGCTCTAGTCAGCTTTTTCAATGGTTCATGCTTCAGATCATAGAGTGCTACGCTCCACTCGAATGTTTTCACATACTGTTTCCTAGTTTGAAGTTCTATCATCTTTGAGCACAGTAGTTGTCTTTTCACCAACAATTCCTTCTTAGCATGGGCTATTCTCAGCTTGATGTCCGTTGTACCTTTTCCATCCCACGTGATGGTACATCTACATCTACGTAATACCCTGCGAGCCACCACGAGGGTGTGTGGCAGGGGGTGAAGATCACCAAACATGCACTATTGCAATGCAAGTAGAATATTTAAGGGAGGCATGCTAGAGAACAGGGTCACATGCAGCTAGATGGTTAGTATCCACATAATAAGAAAGGGATTATTGGTTGTTATTACAGGCATCATGCACTACAGACTACTCAAACTATATTTCACCTACCTATCCCTTTGCTACGCTGCCTATTGCTCTCTATTAAGGTACGCGGGGGAAATGACATTTTAAATCCATCGGTACGACAATCTATCTCTCTAATCTTGTTAATCTGATCAAACCTAGCATAATACGTAGGGGTTCTTAATATATGGTACTTTCGAGATAGGTGAAGGAATCCACTTGCTCTAATTTCTCTCCTCTCAGAGTGACTTATACATTCAGTTTCTCTCTTCCGCATACAAGGATTTGAGTCTTTCTCTTATTTATTTTCACGTTGTATTTTTGAAAATTTTGTTGCATTGCTGCCAGTGACTTGAAGATGTTATGAAAGCATTATCATCTGCAAAGTGGAGCATGATTATGTCTTCTCCGTTAATTTTTATTCCGCTCAGTCCAATTTCTTGAGCTTCTCCTATGGCCTCCTCCAAGTACATGATAAACAGTTATCGAGAAAACTAATTATTGAAAACTCTCTGCCGACCTGAGACCTTTTCGTCCCTTGCTATAGTCAAGTGTTAAATTTTTTCAAGTACCCCTTAGTTGTCTTCAATTCGATATCACATATTACATTATCATTTAGGAAGCTCATCAGAAATAAAGAAATCCATCTTTAAGTTGCAAGTAGCTCCAGTGGTCCAGGGCGTAAAAATAAGTGGAAATAGACTTAAGTGACGGCCATTTCAGGGGAGCGGTCCTGGGCAGATGGACTGCAGATTAGTTATGCTGTGGCAAAAATTATCCTAATATCGCATTAAACGATTATCCAAAATTTTCTATACTGATTCGTAGTTTTCAAAATATTTCACCAGATTAAGGTGAGATCTCTTGGAAGGTCGTCATATTATAACAGAAAACCCAATTGCACTATTCCACAGGGTATTTATTGTGTACGACGCATTTCAACTCGCAGAGCCATCATCAGGTACAAGACAATCTGGTAGAGACCACCTCACATTTATATATTTTTACAAGTGTGAGAAAAAAAGGGGGATAAGGAACAGAAATAAGGTGGGGAAGTGGCGGATAAACGGAAAAACCAAGGGAAGGAGGGGGAAACCAGTGAATCCTCGGGTAATGAAGGAGCGGGGAAGACCAGGGTAAACGGGAATGCGAAAAGGGGGAAAAGAATAAGAAGGGGGTCAGGGGAAGGAAAAGCCAACATGGCCATTAGAAAGGGAAAGGTGGGAGGTAGTCGGCAGCAATGGGAGGAGGGGGGGGGGAAGGAAGGGTTAACTGGGAACGGAGTAATCGTTGAATGGGTAGGGGTTCGAGGAAGGGATTACCGGCGGAAGGTGGTCAACACGAGACTAAGGGTGGAGGGAAGTTGTGGGTGGATTGGGGAAAAAATCGTTTTTATGTTTACAAATCAATTTTTTGTTCCACTCTCCGAGTTGGACAGCATCGTACATAGAGCAGTATTAGTCAGCCGTCCTGGAGACCCCACGCGGGAGGGCCGGATAGTTGCTGCGACGTCACATTATCCCACCGCATTGACGCTCGAAATCCATTTGCTCCTATTGGTAGGAAAAATATGCTGCAAAAATCACTGAATAGATTAATAACGACATATTCAGTGATGCGTCCAGCATATGTACGTTATTAACTTATGATTTGTCTGCATCAGCAAACAGAAATTTCACTACGAAAACTAGTTATGGTCGCGAATTATTGATTTTGCTTCGTGCTCCTGCAACCACTTTTTGTGATTCTAGCATTGTGAAGCATGAACATTAGGTAAGAGGGAAAGGAATAGAATAGAAGCTTATGAAATGTGAATGTGGAGAAGAATGGAAAAAGTAAGATGGGTAGATAAGATGAGAAATGAAGAGGTTTTGAGCAAAGTAAAAGAAGGAAGATCGCTCGTAAAGGAAATAAGGAAAAGGAAAGGAAACTGGTTGGGCCATGTGATGAGAGGGAAAAGTATAATAACTGTGGCACTTGAGGGTTCAATTGAAGGAAAGAAAAAGAGAGGAAGGAGAAGAATTAAATTGGTGGATCAGGTGAAAAACATCAGCTATGATGAAGCAAAGAAGGAAGCTCGGGACAGAAGCGGATGGAGACGAGAGAATCAGTGGTGTACGGGACCTGCCAGCAGGCAGAACACCAGATGATGATGAGCATTGTCAGGGTCGGCAAGTTTTCACCACCAAAGACGGAGTAGTGGAGCACTGATCCTTCTTCATCATCCACTTAGTGATGTGAAAAACAACAGTATGCTTCATTTCAAGAGTTGAACGGAACGGTAGCGGGGCTTTTTTTCCCAAGAGCTGAAAAAGTAAAAATCACTCGGCGTTGTGTGACGAATCCTTGTTACAATCATGCACGCTCATCTAAGAACCCTACTGGGTTATCTTTAAAGATAATGAGTTACCTCATAAATCATCCTAGCAAAAGTAATCATGCAGCTGTGGTAACAAATTTCTAGAATGTGTTCTTTGCCTCAAGTCTTTTCAACTGCTACATTTGGTCTAAAAGTCAACTTTACATAAGAAATAATGCCGCTCACAAATTCAAAATTGCCGCGAAAATTAAAGCGATAATATCGACTAACTCTTTATATTAATAAATTTCTTATTCAAATGCCAGCCTATTTATTAGTTTTGTTCCAGAGGTTTTAACTAAGCGCACTCATTTGTACTCTTTTGTCAGTGAATCCGTCAATCACTCAAAATTTTCGCTTGTGACCGATTGGTTGCTCTGTCTGCCAGACAGGCTGACAGTGGCGACTTGTCCTTTCATAACGGCAGCACTACGCTAAAACTAAGTTCACCCTCTATCCCTTTCCTCCCCCCTCAGACCCCCACCCTAACTACCTCCCGAATACTCCCGCAAAATCCCAAAAGTAAATCCCTTGAACGCGGAGTTTTCCAATTATCTACACACTGTGGCAATCGAACGCTGTTTTTGCGGGCTTTTTTTGTGGGACATAGCTTCCACTTCAAACGTTCTTCTGTCCATCTGGGCGGCAAAGCTGGCTGGAATTTTTTTACCTCACTCTTGTCCATCAAAGTTTCAACTCTTCTTTTTGAAAGGAAGGAATCCTTTTTATCTTGCTTTTACTATTTATGCTTTATTTCGAGGAATGACACAGTAGGACGTGGCCCTGGACTCCGAACGTTCCGGGCCTCGTGAATACATCTGAAACGTTTTCTAGTTCCATGATAGCTTTTTGAGTGGTCATCAAAAAATGGACAAGAGTTTCGGAAAAATAGAAAATTGGTGTTGTTGAAAAAATGTGGGACGATATAATGGAAAAAATAAATGAAAGTGTGTGTGAGAGAGACAGAGACAGAGAGAGAGAGAGAGAGAGAGAGAGAGAGAGAGAGAGAGGGTAGGGGCGCAAGGAGGAATGAGAGAAAATTGAAATTTGATCAGTTGAACCTCCCTCACTGCACGAGTTTCTTAAGTTATCTCGAGCGAGATATTGCCAGGCATGAAATCCATTTACTTTAAGGTCATCAAATAGAAAAACGTATCTTTCTAGCAACGCCATAATATCAGTAACTTTTTGAAATTTTTAATCAATGTACTAGCATTTGCAGATGATGTAGCTCTAATCGCTGATAATAAAACAGACCTAAAAGCACTAGCGGAAGTCTTCTTTGAAGAAGCAGGCAAAGTTGGTTTACAGGTAAACGAAGGCAAAACGAAATGAATGAAAAGAGCAAGAGAGGCAGAGCCAATCAACTCAACGCTGGAAGTCAGGGGTCACAAACTTGCAGTTACAGAAGAATCCAAGTATCTGGGAGTAACTATCACCAGTCAAAATAAGATGGACACGGAAATACAAGTAAGATTAAATGAAGCCAATACGTGTTACTGGAGTTTGCCAAAACTGTTGAAGAGCAGGCTTCTGTCAAGAAATACAACAATTAGGATATACCTAGTGAAAATCCAACCTGTTCTCTTGTATGGGTCAGAAGTGCGGACACTGACAAATTCCACACAGAAAAAGTTGTTAAATTTTGAAAACAAGATATTAAGAAGAATATATGGACCAACTCTTGAAGCAAGAACCTGGAGAATATAGAAAAACTGAGAACTCAGAGATTTATACAGAAGACCTGATATTGTGGCCGTGGTTAGAAGCAGAAGGATAAGATGGCTTGGTCATGTCAGAAGAAGAGAAGAGGATACAGCCATACGAGTACGTCTACATCTACGTCTACGTAATACCCTGCGAGCCACCACGAGGGTGTGTGGCAGGGGGTGAAGATCACCAAACATGCACTATTGCCATGCAAGTAGGATATTTAAGGGAGGCATACTAGAGAACAGGATCACATGCAGCTAGATGATTAGTATCTACATAATAAGAAAGGATTATGGGTTGCTATTACATGCATCATGCACTACAGACTACTCTAACTAGATTTCACCTACCTATTCCTTTGCTACGCTGTCTATGAAAAATGACATTTTTAATCTATCGGTACGACAATCTATCTCTCTAATATTGTTAATATGATCTAATCTAGCATGATACGCAGGGGTTCTCAATATATATCTAACGTCATCTGTGAACAAATTGGTTTCGAATTTACTTAAAAGGTTAAACCCAAATTTTAACCTGCGTTCTGATAGTAATTCCCATCCTAGTTCTTCTATTAAACTCGTAACTCATACAATTATCATAACGGCCTTTAACATATCTAGCGGATCTCCTTTGCACATGCTCTAATTCTTTTATCATACCTTCCTCGTAGGGATCCCATATACTAGCGGCATATTCTAAATGAGGCCTGACAAGTGTAAAATTGTTTCTTTCTCGGACTCTCTCATCGCATTTGCCTAGAACCCTTTTTACGAATCCTAATCTACGGTTTGCTACACTAGTTATTTCCCTGATGTGTTTCCCCCATGATATGTCTTCAGTGATGGTGACGCCTAAGTATTTAATAGATTCTAAGTTAGATATTTTCTTTTCTTTGATGCAATAACTATTCCGGGGAAAGCCATTATTTTTCCAAAAGTTCATAATCGCGCATTTCTTTAAATTTAATTCTAGCTGCCAACTATTACACCAATTATCAATCGCATCTAAATCCTTGGCTAAAGACTGACTGTCCTCTTCATTTCTAATTTCCTTATACACAACTGCATCATCGGCAAAAAGATGGAGCTTTCTATTTTTTACTACTGCATTTAAGGCATTTACGTAGAGAAGAAATAAAATTGGGCCTATCACGCTTCCCTGGGGAACACCCGATGTAACTTTAACTTCGCCTGAGCTGACACCATCTAATACCACCCTTTGAACGCGTTCATGTAAGAAGTCTCCTATCCAGCCTACTACATTACTATCTATCCCGTATGATGCTAACTTCGCGAGTAAATTACAGTGGGGAACCTTGTCAAAAGCATTTCTAAAGTCGAGAAACGCTGCGTCTACCTGTACGTTACCTTCTCCGGAAACTAAAATATCATGAACAAAAAGACCTAATTGAGTTTTGCAAGACCGTCCCTTTCTGAACCCATGCTGGTTTGTTATCAATAAACCCTGGCTGTCGAGGTGTCCCATTATTGATGTAACCATTATATGCTCTATAATTTTACATGATAGTGACGTCAATGATATTGGTCTATAATTAAATGGCTGTTCCCTATCGCCGCTTTTAAAAATTGGGGTCACGTTTGCTATCTTCCAGTCTTCGGAGACCGCGTGTTCTTCCAGGGATTTTTTAAAT
Organism: Ceriagrion tenellum; assembly: GCA_963169105.1. Classification (NCBI taxonomy): domain Eukaryota; kingdom Metazoa; phylum Arthropoda; class Insecta; order Odonata; family Coenagrionidae; genus Ceriagrion; species Ceriagrion tenellum. Next base: position 16,433,093 of record OY720635.1, read on the forward strand.
ACTACTTTAAGATACGGAGCTATTTCGAGAGCTAATTATTTATACACACGAGCTGGAATTTCATCAGGACCTGAGGACTTGTTCGGGCTAATGTTACTTAGTAAGGATACGATTCCGCTACAAGATATATCGATCGGGATTATTGGTTGTTGAAATCGGTCTGGTATGGTTTCGCGTAAACTGTGCGTAGATTGATTAAAAACGCTCTGAAAAAACTAATTCGACAAATTAGCCTTATCTATACTGGAAGTTACTATTTCGCCTCTATCGAGGGCGAGGCCTCAAGGAATTAACCGTTGACTTTTTAGTTCCCTGTACTTCCCTAACATATGACCAAAATGCTTTCGGATTTCCCTCTAGTTGTTCTCCAAGTACTTTTCTCTTGAATTCACTTAACGCTTTTCTAAGGACTATTTTTGCGGATGCTTTACAAAATTTATAATATTCGAAAGTATTTTTTAGGTCACTATTAGCTACATTTTTCTTCATTTTCCTTAATTTCGCGTGGCTAACTCGTTGGCGTTTTAAACATTTTTTAACCTCCGCGTTGTACCACCTTGGTTCCCTATTCTCACTCTTATACTTATGACGTATGTATCTGTTGACAAGTGACCGCGTAATTCGGAGGAACTCTTTCCATGTATTGTCTGTATCACTATTTTTTCTAATGTTCACGAATTTTTCAAAAGAAGTCTTTAAGTCACGCCTAAATCCGTTAAAATCTGCTTTACTAAAAAGGTAAATTTTTCTTTTAAATTAAAATTTTTTTCAGTATTAAGGGAAATCTTTACGTATACTACCTTGTGGTCACGTATTCCATCTACATTTTCAACTTTTATAACTTTTTTAGGGATGTTTGTGGCAAGTAAATCGAGAACATTCTCCTCTCTATTAGGAAAATTTACTATTTGATGTAGTGCGTATGATGCGAACAGGTTAAGCAATGACTCGCAGATTTCTTTGTCCCCACCCCCAGACTTATGACTACATGTTTTCCAATCTATCGATGGTGTATTGAAATCTCCACCTACAATTATCTGTCGTTCGTTACTGTGGGAATTTTCAGACCTGATCTGTTTCTCGAGTTCTAATACTGAGTGTACATCGGAATGGGAAGTTCTATAGTAGGCACAAACGTATATTACTTTCGAATTAGCACACTGAATGGAACACCATACACTTTCTATTATATTATCGGGAATCACTTCTATTTTGCTGACTATTGTGTTCTTAACAGCGATAAATACTCCCCCTCCCGGTCGACCCTGTCGATCTCTCCTGTATATCCTAAAATTTACTGGAAAAATTTCACTATCAGCAATATCGCTTGTTAACCAACTTTCCGTTCCTATTATTATGTCAGAATTAGTACTCTCTATAAGGTGATGGAATTCAGGTATCTTGCTTCTTAAACTACGACAATTAACTACCACCACTAATAATTCCTCTATTTTAATGTCTGCTTATTTTATTTGTGGGGTTTGTGTTTTCTAAATTATTGGGAAAGTTACAGTTTGGAAATTCATGGGTGTTGTTTTGATTTATATGTCTTTCCTTTTTCTGTGCTTTCTTCCGTCCCACTAAACCTATACTGTGTTGTCTGATCAACTCGTTATTCTTTGCTATCCTGGTGAATGGCAAGTTATTCAATGACCCACTATTTGACCTACTCTCTTTCCTAAATATTTCTAATTTATTGTCATCTATGAAGCTTTTCCTAGGCCCTAACTTGGTGTACTCTTTATTATTTTACTTTCTGGGAGTGCACTGAATTCGTTTCCACTCACTGACCTACTCTCTTGCCTACCATCTATGCTAAACTCGCTGGGTATGCTCAAATATCCTGCACGCTACCTTCTGCAATGCCTCATACGTATAATGGACACCAGAGCGATTTAATGGCACTCGACACGAATCCAGCAACGGCCTAAGGTCCAAGAACCCAGCTCCCTCGCTCCGGCAGACATCAATGAGCCTCTGGTTTATGCCTTCCACTCGAATAGTGTGGAGGGGACGCCCAGAAGGAAGGCACCCACCCGGAAGGCCAAGAATAAGATGGGATGTCCAAGTAGCCAGTGGTGTGAGAAAACTGGGAGGTGAAATTGAGATGGCGGAAAACAAAAAAGTCTGGAGGCAACTTGTAGGCGAGGCAAAAAATCAGCTTGGATTTGAGCGGCCCCTGGAGTAAGAGTAAGTATTGAAATTTTTACTGCGGTTTTTTAATGAATTAGAAGCCATTTGAAGTGAAAGTTGTAACTTGAACGCTCCAGAAATACATCATTAAAAATTTTTTTTTTAGCTATTAGCCTGTAAGAAGTTGCTGTTTAATGCCGGATACAGAAATTTAATAGCTATCTTCGAAATAACTTAGTTCTAGGCCAAGCAAAATGTGCTGATTCGGGAGTTGAACCTGAGGCCTCATGAATAGTTGCGAGTAGTAATACATTACCACTATTGAGGCTGATGTTAACTATAATCCTACTTTATTTTATATCACTCACTTTAGTCAGTCTCACTTGGTGGTATTCCATCATTAACAAATAAGGATGACAACGTTTACTAAAACCTGGTAACCCATAACCCATAACAAGTAATCCGTGCTCCGTTGCTGCACATTGAATTTATTTGTCATAAAACATAAATTAGTAGTAACTTTAAATATGTAGATACTGCTGAGTGACCGTGGAAGCGAATATTTGCCATTCTGAGGCACAGTTTTTCAACCTGTCCACAGTTACCATACCGAACACGATATTCATCGAAAAACTAACATTTTACCGTTAGTAAATGTATCTACTTGTTCAACCTTACCAACAAATCCCCCGACAACTTAACTGGAATATTGGTCGAGGAGTAGCATATTGATAAAAGATCGTAGGCTTTCCCAGCGAATAATATTAAAATCCTCTCGGGTTTGGCACCGAGTAAGCCTATTAAAGGCCTACGTTTCGACAAAAGACTCTCTCATCATCATCAGGGATAAGACTGAGCAGCATATTGTCGGGAGGAACCGATAATCAATAAGTACAAATTTTTCCACACACACATAGACACCCAGCACACAGCATGGGACAGCACACCCATAAATATGTATAGAATATATATATTCATCCTTATGTAAGATACGAGCTCGAGATAAAATGCGTCAGTAGTTTTGGAATTGAATATCTCTTTTGTAGTCTGCAGTTCAAGCCTTCTATTTATCTGTTCATTTTGTGTCATTACTGGAATTGTTTTTGGAAACTTAAATGGTTATCGATGAGCCAAACAGTTTCTGTTGACAATAGTAGTTACTTGCTGCTGTTCGTTTCATATTTCCCGATTGCTTCATTTTTTGTAAATTTATGAAACGAAACCAATATTCTTTGAGTCAATATTATACACAGTATTATCCTCTGATCAACTCTTGAAAATATTTCCTTTAAAATACCTTTACTTTTGACTCTCACGTTATCCCATGTTTTCTGCAGTTGGCGTAGGTTCATTTATTTCGTGAAAATCAGCCTTGGAATTAACAACATAAATTTATAATTATTATTTATTATTTCCGCGCGTTCAGGTTTAGCAAAAGTATAGGACATAAGAAAACTGGCTGCTTTGCGAATGATGCGCTTACAGCCCTTTGGCATTTTCCCAGTTACGATGGCTTACTGGCTGATGTAAAACGACAATTTTCGCGCTTAAATGTGGCAAATATACGGTAAATCTTTTCAAGAGCAAATGATAGTCAAAGCACTAGACACCGGAAAGATGATTTCGGGCCCTCCTAGTGCTGAACGATAAAAAGTGGCTAAGGTACTTTTTCCTTCCTTCTTAGCTATCATTTTGGTAACAGTAATTGCACTCAGCTCTTATTCTTTCGCGCAAGCTCCTCTACAACCTTAAATCCTCAGGTGCGACCTATATTTGTATTTATGAGCCTTAGGACCACATGCAAATACGCCTCTCTAGGGATAACTGTACTGGTATGACGTCAGAGCCAGGGTGAACCGATCCGACACCGATTTCTTAGTCGTCACTGTACAGTTGTCGGGTCAACTCTCCCTTCAAATAAGCTTCCGTTAACCGATCCCCTTCCGATAAGTTGTAGAGTGGTCTGGAGTACCTTACAACTGTTAATGGATGTATTTCTAAGCCAATATGGTGGAAATACGTCGATGGCCTCTGGATTTTGGAATTGTTTTGTACACGCCAGTCGGTGTTGATGCGGTGGTGCAGCAAATGTGTTGAACCTTACGTTTTTTTAGCCTGGCGATATCCAATTATGTTTTACATTATATATTCCTGTTATAATGAAACGTCCGAAAAATGTTGCACCTCCCTGCGGTTGTGATGTGAACGAGTGCTAAAATGGAAGAAGCACGGGCTTTTGCAAGGCATGCCGTATGAATACATAGGAAGAATATACTTAAGGGATAGACAGAATCCCCTTGAGCACATTTCAGAAGCAGAATTCTTCCAGAAGTATCGGTCTTCGAAACGTACGGTGAGGGACGTTCTTTTACCGTTAGTGAGACGACAGCATTTAAGGAACCGTAGTTTACTGATTCCAGTTCTTTTAAACTATTGATTGCTTTGAGATTTTATGCCACCGGGAATTCCAGGAAAGTTTTATTCAAAAGACAAGTTTCATTTCTAATATTTTATCACCTTATGCTGTCTTTATGCTGTCAATAATCATTTGCAGTTGGTTTGCGGCGATCTTGCCGGGGTTTCTCAAATTTCGGTATCAAGGATTATTAAGGTTTGTTTTCTCTCGATTTATCCAGTTAAAGAGCGAGTTTGCATTCGAAAGTTTTAACATTTATGCGTTTCTTTGATTTAGAAGGCATGATAAAATGTGCATAACTGAAAAATCGTTGTTGTATTGTGCACGTTTCAGAGCATTAGTAATGACCTGGTGGTATTATTACCAAGAAAGCGTCACCTTCAGCTCATCTTCATGACCTACGGTCATGAATATGACCTTAAGATGACGCTTAGCCTTGAAATTCGGGTCGTTTGTTTTTTGAGTATGTACTATTGTAAATGTTATCATTACGCTCTCTGAAATATGGAATACCGCAAAGTTACAAAGGAACTTGTATTAAATTAAATTCTCTGAGATTCCTCAACAATTTCGAGGGGAAACAAACACTCCGGTGTCCCTCGCGACACTCTGGTGAACTGCTAGGCCACCCCAACACATTGCAATCCCCAGCATTCCTCGGCGAGTAGCTTACGGACGGCAAGGCTATTTCCACTTCAGGTGGTAACTCCTCCGCCGTACTGGTGGAGGGCATTGATTCACCACCAATTCTCATTCTCTCTTGCCTTTCCTGGGCCTTTTGCGTTTCTCTTTTTATCTTTACGTACTCCCAATTTTTTCTTTTCTCCTTGACGGTGCCCTGTGAGGCACAAAAGTAATTTATTAAAGGAAAGAGAAATTTCCCAACGAAACTAAGAAATAACGTATGAGATATTGTTTGCTAAGATCAGTTAAACTACCAAGGCGTCCTTCATCCCAAATGATTTATAAAGGCTTTAACGGACAAATGTTACACAACCTTCCGTAGATACATTGTCACCAATGTCTCGTGACAATGTATGTGTTGGTGTATGCATTGTTTGTAGTTGATAATTTGTATTGAACTAGAGGGTAAGAACAGCAAAATACATTTTCAAAACAGAATTAGTTCAGCGGAAGAGCGGAGCTTTGCAACAATATAACGGTAACATATAAACAACATTGCCGCCAAAAGTCCTTACTTTGCGAAAAAATTTCTTTGAATTGGATTCATCTTCCACTTCCTTCCAGCTTCTCGCCTTTCTTGCATTAGTCAATGCATCTGTCTTCTTGCTCTCTAATACGTCTTTTTGCTGGATGATAAGGTTGACTAATAACTTCGTCTCCTAATTAGTCAACCTTATCATCCACTTTGCGTCCATAACTTCCATTTTCTTAATTTTTACTGATCGTTGCAAGGCATTGTGGACAGTAAAGTGGTAAAACGTCACACGAAATGTCACGGAAGCATGGTGTAAGTATGAAAATAACGTTGATCTTGTCGACACCCCCTACTACGTAAAGTGTCGGGTGGTTTCGATTGTCGGGACGCTCAAGATAGGAATTAGTAGAGAAAGTGCCACCGATAACAGTACCTACTGCTGCCACCCTTTGGCGCTTAGGGGAAGTGACAGGTTCGTCTCTGCATACGGCCCTTACTTCCATAGGGTACGTAGGTGTCAGCAACGCAGAGCGAATTTTGCCAATTGCTAAAGAAATGGAAGGAAATAACTAAAAGTGTATATTTTTCCGCAATAAATATAGTGGACATATGCATTCGTGCACTATTTCATAAAACAACATTGAAATGTAAAAACGTTTAGCACATGATATTATTTCTCCATCGCGCTCTTGTTGCAACATTTTTTCGATTTCATAAAGGGTAAAATAATACTTAACCGGAATCTATTCCGATCAGAAATCTTTGTGATAATTTATGTGATTTCATTGAAATCTCTTTCACATTAAAATTTATCAAACGGTATCCCCCAGCCCTATGGAGAATTTTCCCTCAGCATATAACTGGAATCTCTGGAATCAATTTGAAAGTAAAGTTTGTAAATAATCTTTACCATCTGAAAATCAATTTTCAAGCAGTTTGACTTTTACATCGCCACGATGTGATATTATTACTTACATAAAAACTTTCCTTTTTCATTGCTTGATGCGTTGTTGAAGAGATTGTGGAAAATTATATACGACAGAATAGAAATCGCTGGAATTTGAGAAGATTTTATAGAAAGAAGACCCATATGATACTTGTGTAGTGTCGAGGCAACACGGGTGGGCGTGGATGACGCAGAACCAGGATGTGATGTGATAGGTACCGGTATCAGGTAATGTGACCTGTATTTATCTGGGTATAAAATGCGTATGAAAATGGTAAAATAGCTTCAAAAAATAGTTAGATTTTGCGAACAAATTACGGGAACAGCCTATTGAGGTAGTCTGAGCGAGATAGTTCCCTAGTCATAATGGAGACCATATTCGAAGTATACGTTTTAATTTCACCAGCTGTAGGACGCATGAATTAAATATTGCATTATGCAATAATACATATAGTTTTATATGAAAGAAATGGTAAGTCATTAAATGAAAATATCTAAATAAGTCTTTAACTTGACTCATTTTTTTCGCGCGGTGCATTTGAAACTCATTCAAAACGGAAGTTTTTTTTTTGATACCCAAGAACCTATTACGGTGACAATATGGTTAATTTTCAAAAATGGTTGATAAAACATACAAACTACACGCCGTTTGTTTTTTCACGACATTGAAGTGTTATAAATACCTCATTTTGTAAATAATGTCTCTCTGGAGTGCATAGACGTTACATTTACCATGTAAAAGGGCTGATATTTTTGACAAATAACTCCTAAAGTAATTTGGTAGGGGGTTGAATTTTTGGTGTTATTAGAAGGGTGAGATATGTTTCTTTAAAATAAGACAAAATACATCGATTTCTAGGTAAAGTAATATTTCGCTCAAACTACCTTAAGCCAATGTGATACGAAAATTGGAAGGTCAGATGGAGAGAAACGAGGAGTATATAGTACTGGCGTGTGAGATGTGGGGGTGGAATGGAAATGCGCAGTTGATTTATGAAAAAATGGGAGAGAAAATGTTTGGTATGGTGGTTGAAGAAAGGGCCTTTATGGGGTAGAATTGGAAGAGGCTGACGAGGTGGTTAGAACAGATAATTAGGTGCAAATGGGCGCAGAAAGATGCTGAGATCTATGCAAGGCACATGAGGCGTGAGACGATGTACGAAGATGTACAATAAATGTAATGAATGCAAAATAGATAAGTATGCTAGGATGGGGAAATATGGAAGAAATCTTATTTCATGAGTCTAGCGTATAAAATATTTTCTCTTTCCACATTCGGTTTTTGCTTATTCCGAGTGCTCAGTCGGGATCTTAAGGTTATATTGGAAACCCGATAATCAATAGCCAGGTGATCGATCATCCATGATGAATTACTATTTCCCAAAATGTGACATGTTCCAACTTCTCGCTCCTAGGGCTGTAGTCGAAAGAGCCTTAAGTCACGAGGCTTTCTACTCGTTTCAACTTACAATAGTGTGCGGAATTACTTTCTTTCTCTTTTCCGCTTCACTGTGGGAAGCTCACAAAATTTACAGATATGAGAATCAAATCAGAAATTTATTTTAGAGTGTAAGTATAAATCTCATAGAATAATTTTACTATTGTTGTAAATGCTGCAAGTTTTGCAATATCAATAGCTGAGACGGGCATCGAGCAAATGCGCCATAATAAGCTTTCTTTCAACTGTGGCGTGTGTTGATGAGTAAGAATTGAGTAAGAATTTTGTTTTACCACGTGCAATGACGACGAATGTAATAAATTATACCCTCAGAACATGATAAGTTATTTTGCAGTGTTGACTGTTTTCTACTGGAATCAAGTTAGTGGTTGAATACGGCAAGCGCTTCAGCTGTGAAAACGTACAGCATCGCATCAACTGTCGCTTCACCGAGCTCCATGTCTATTCTCTCGCTACTTTATACAAATCAATGGCGTACTTACTATAACAGCACTTGCCTTAGTTCACATAAGGATTCATGATTCAGCTGTCACATCTAATGATTAACTTATAATGACACCACTGACGTTATTGGAATTACATTCACCTCATAGCTTGTTGTGGATCATTTCAGATATTAACAATATCATAACTATAAATAACCTGTCTTGTGAAAATTGATAAAAGCTAAAAAAGAACTGCCTCACTTATTAAGAGCAATATCTTTAATACAAGTCGCATTACAATTAAATTCTTCGTACAGGTCAATTTTAAGCGTTAATTTCTCACTTTTGGAAATGTACTCACCTAAAATTATTCTTCTCTCTGAACGTACATTGTGAGTTATGCTTGGCGAGACTGAGAAAGCGAAGAAATTGTGACTTCAAATTTATTACTTTTAGCATTGAGAATATTATTTCATTCCCAATCGTTATCTCTGGAAGTTTGAGGAGTGACACAATAAGAATTATACTCAGTCAGACTGACGCGTAAAATTTCCTTCCTACCTCGCACCATTAGAGATGATAGCACAACTAGTACGACACCATCTTGTCACATCACTGATGAAATAATCACTACTGTTCTCTCTTACCTTCCTTTCAATAAACTCTCCATATTTCAATGGCTTGCGTTCTAACACTTCCTGCCACACGCGTCTGCCGCGGCGTCTTAAGGTAGTTAGTTAGTTGTTGAGAATTAAATTATTCCGATTATAATGAGGAATTTGTGGTTCTGATGTGATATGGCAGGGAGTGAGGCAAGGGCACATTCTATTTTCATTGCTTTTCAGCTCGTTCAGCTTTCTGTCGGACGAAATGACTGGAGAAATATTGAATGGAATAAAAATATGGGAATAAAGATGGAAGGGAAATTGTTTAATTGCAACTCAAAAATTGGGAACCCAGGAGTTGCATCATTGAGTTTTGCGTAAAAAGTATGGTTTAAAAAGTATGAGATGAACATGTATCGCAATGAAACGATGGTAATGAATTTTTTTTTTTAGAATTAAGCAAGCGGTTTTTCATATATAAGGGTGGCTGGGCATGGAATAACTAAAAAGAAAATGGCTTTTGAGTCTTGGATGTAAGAACTGTGAAATCAATTTAGAGAAGGGAACACGTTGCGAAGAAAAGTAAATTAATGAGAGAGACTCGTATGAGAAGCGCGTGGGGAAAATGGAGAAAACTCAAATATGTAGCGTGGCGCTGAGTGAATGGGAGACTTGGCTGGAGGCATTGAAGATGTAGATTTTGGGAGAAATTGAGGGGATATTCTGAACAGCAAAAAGGCGAACTAAAGTGTGTTGTGCAAAATTTCACAGAGAAAAAAAACATCCACTCTGACGGGTATTCGAACCCGGATCTCTCGGTTTTTTTGGCCGAGTGCTTTAGCCAGTTAAGCTACCAAAGCCTCCTATTTCCCTGTGGATTTTAGTGACCTTTAAAGGCGGAAATCGAGGGATCCAGGTTCAAATCCCGGTCAAGACGGATGAGTTTTTTCTGTGTGGAATTTTGCACAATTGTGCGTTGCGAGTGACTCCGTAAAAGTGGATCTCCGTGGCTAGTCCCGGATAGCTTAAAATCTAGCAAGAGTGTGTTGTCAATGCTGAAAGAGGAAATAAAATTGTTCGCGGGGAAATGGAGAAGACGGAAAAGATGAATGGCGGACGTTTAAAGAGACGAGGGCGTGTTGGAGGATATGATTGAGGGGAAAACGCTGGCAAAGCCTTGCGAAGAAAATGAGAGGGTTATTTTACGACATGAGGAGAGCCGGAGGGCCGGAGAGGCCTGACAGCGTTCATATGATGGTGAACAAATCCTCATCTACGCAATACGCCGCGAGCCTCCTCAAGGGTGTGTAGCAGGGACACCAGATAATGTGAGGGGAGGTGGAGAGACTCCCTGGAAGGGGAACCTAGGGAAAAATTTATCCACAATTCCATTTGTCAACTTGTCTAATACTCAATAATGAGTTGCAATGATGATTGCACTAAAATGTCTGTTGCGGAAGTACTGTAGAAATTTTTAATTCCAGAAAAGTGAAAACAGCAATCTATCTCAGTATTTATTTATCATCCGACTTTGTGGAGATGTCACTGGCTGAGTTTATAGAACTTTTTTGATGGTGAGTTTGTAATTAGACTATTTTATAGGAATTTTTATTATATAAAAGCTATTGTGTAAAATTAGAATGCATAGCGATTCCCCAGCTTATTTAAAATTCAGTTTTTGGCAAGGAAAGTCACTGAAGGCAGTTTAGGTCAATTAAAATAATTTTCAGTTAATTTTTTTCCTGGTAAAACTTTCAATTTGAGTGCTTTATCCTTATACTATTGCGACAGAGATTAGTATGAATTGGTAGGATCCGTCTTTTACTAATTTATTTTCCCTTTTGATTCTTCTGAACTAGAATACTGAAAACTCGCTTTAAGTCATCGTGTTTGAATAGAGGCAAAGCTTGTTCGTTGCTTTTGAAATATCTTTTCCTGCGTAGGTGCTATACAGGAGTGCGTAGAGTGTGTACCTGTCAAATAGGACGCGACATTGTGAAAAACATGGCACCCCTTATTTATAGGTTTGTGGCTAACACTAGCACCGGGTTTTGCAACATCGTTGGAGAAATGGAAGCTTCTCTAATTCATCGTTCATTAAAATAACCTAACCATCAATTATAATTAGTGCAAATGACTAAAGTAATTGATCCCTTTCTCAAATAATAAACCGTTTAACCAGTGTAATGACGATCTTTTCTAACAACTGGAGTGCGAAAAACTGCACCATGTGATGCATTTGATAATATGTTCAGTTTAAAGAGATGTGATCTACCCGTTGACATGAATCCAAGCCTCAACAAACTCTTTTTCGTTATTTATTTGCAATAATCTCCAATATCATATCGCCCTTTGCTAATGTAGATCTATATTTCAACGATGCTCGTGTTCCGTTATTTTCCTGCTCGTTTGTGGGTTTTAATCTGGCTCAGGGGCATAAACTTGAATTCCAATTAGTGACATAACTTTTCAGAAATAAAGAATTGGGATTTACACCTGATTAGATATAATGATCATTCGGAAAAAGAGCGCTTTTCCTTGTTCGAGTCGTTTTCGTATCAGAATTCATCGTCTCATTAATTAGCATTAATGATAGTGCCACCTCATTCATAATTAGCCTATCGTTCGATATCCGTATACTAATCTTTTATCAGGAGCATGACGTCATTTGGATTTAAGTCACTTAAACTGCATGGAAAGGAAAGTCGTCAAGGTTTAAAAGCACGTGGTGGTGAAAAAAATTGATAGCTGAAAGTAATGATTTTTAAAACACTCAATCACAAAACACAGCTGCCGTTCAGCAAATTTTAGACGAAGCGGTGCCGTTTTTTTAAGCATTAGGCAAATGAATATTAAAATAACCTTCGGAAATATATTTTCATTCCAAGTCCTATTTCAATTTTTAGTTCTTCTTCGTTTGGTTATCTGCATAAGAAAGGTGTCAAGAATCAGTGAAATCTTATTCCATCTTGGCCATAAAATATTAAATAAATGCTACTTACGTCATAATGTAACTGCCTTTTTAACTTCAGTATCCTTTGTACATCACTCAAAACAATGTGTGTTATTATGTGATAAATTTAATTTTTAATGAGTCTAAACACTCAATAAACTCTTAAGCTTTAATCGTAACAAAATTTACCGTTTTAAATGCTCTGCATAGAATTTTCATGTCAAAAATCCAAACGGCTTTTCCTAGTCTCCGCGCAGTTTTTCTCGGAGCATTTTAAAAATCTCCACCCGCCCTCATTAAGGTGCTTTCTTACCAGTTTGTTTCAAAATAATTATTAATAAAATATTTTTACATCAGATGAGTATTATTTTTCTTGATAGTTTGCAGTGGTTTATTACTTTTGCGTTAGCTATTTCTTACCCAAAATACATCTCTCGTAAATAATTCTTGGATTTTTAATGCACATCGTTCCTGTATGAGTGTTTTTTAAACTTTACTGAAAATTGATTAATTTTAATGTTCTTGCATTTTGGTTTTGTATTGACTTTCCCAAAGGTGACTGCTTATTTCAATCAGATTCTAAATGATCTTTTAATTTTATTTGATCAAAAGAATTGTTTTCTCTGGAAAATATTTAGAGTTAAGTTATACTAATCCAAAGTCTATCATATAGTGGTAAGCTACCCAATATATCAACAAGCTGCAAAAAATTTTCCGCATGCTTTTCATTTCTAAAAGCTTTCAATGTTGAAAATTAGTGACATTGGTTGATGCTGTTCTTAAATGGGGAATTCACCTTGCATGTGAAAAACATCTTCAAACATTGATCTCCAAGGATTTTATTATTTGGAAACGGAAGAATCTTGGAATGGAAGCTCTTTAACATTTGACTACCCTAGATATTTTCCGAAGGAAACCGTGGTGGACTTCATTTCTTATCACGATCATGGGATTTGCGCCATGATATCTCCCGTCATGGATACCATTGGGAGTTAGGTCATTTCACTGGTCCAGGAGTGGCTGGACTGTGCGAATTAAGTGGCTTCTGTGCCACTTAAGGTAGTTTGAGCAAAATATCATTTTACCTATAAATGAAAGAATTTGGTCTCATTTTAAAGAAAAACATACACCCTTTTAGTAACACTAAAAATTCAACCCCTTACTACATTACTTTCGGAGATATTAGCCAAAAAGTACCAGCCCTTTTCCATGAGACACGGTACGTGTATGCACTCCTGAGAGACGTTATTTACAAATTGAGGTGTTTCTAACACTAAGATGTCGTAAAGAAACTAACAGCGTGTAGTTTGTATGTTTTCTTAACTATTTTTGAAAATTAATCATATTGTCGCCGCAATAGGTTCATGGGTATCACAAAAAACCTTCCGTTTTGAAGGAGTTTCTAACGCATCGCGCGAAAAAAATGAGTCATGTTAAATACTTATTTTAGATATTTTCATTTAATTACTAACCATTTCTATCATATAAAACTATATCATTGCACCATTAATTATGTAATATTTAATTCATTTGTCTTATTGCTGGTAAAATTAAAACATATAATGCGAATATGGTCTCTGTTATGACTAGGGAACTATCTCGCTCGACTACCGTAAGTCCAAGTTTTCGGTGAACAAATACTCCTCGGTGAACGCGTGACAACTATTGACGGGTGGTGGTGTCTTAAGGGATGCGTATAAGTATGGCGAGAGGGGAATTGGGAGGGGAGACATGAGGGGCTAGGGTGGCGTGTTCTCAAAAGAGGCTGAAAAATTGGGCTTAAAGACCTGTTCCTATTCATCAAAAGAGGATTTTGCAAATATACAGTGGTGACGTAGACTTTTCAGCGGAATTCCCATCCTCCTTTGCGTGCAATGCGATAAACACCTCCAGTGTGGTACTCCGTCCGTCGGATGGGACGTTAAACTATGTCCCTTCGGTGCTTTTAATTTATCGTATTTAATTACACCGCCTATTATCTCTCCACGCTTCTTCCACTCCCCGAAACACCCTTTCCCTACCAACTTACCTGCCTATTCACAATTCTGTAGATGTCGGCTGTCCGTCCTCTCCCTAAAAAAACCATAAAAGAATGTGAACCGATGATTTGATAACATGATCTCAAGAATAGAACTTTATTACATTTCCACTAAGTTTAATCATCTATAACCATCATAGGTTTCAACAGTACGTGTGATATTAACACTGTAAACATAGACTATTGTAGCGAGCTTTTTACATCTACAATCCAGGAATGGAGAGAGATACTAAGAGTGGTGGTTGGGGATGGGATGGCGTACAGGAAGGGATAGTTTAGTGTAAATAATACAAGTTCCTTAGCACAGCCTCAGCCACATCGCGGCTGCATCTCGCAATATCTATCCCGCCCCGGTAACGTGCTCTGGACATTCCCAAGTTAGCCGGCTATATGCATGGACTTTCGCTTTATTCTCGGACTACCCTTCTTCCTCATTAACAACGCATACCAGCGCAAAACGACGCGATTGAAGAGATTTTGGGATGAAGGCATCTTCACCAGAACCCGACAGTGTTCCCTATATTCCGTTAACTATGTGTGGTATGCAGATGCAACGCCCTGGCAATGGGAAACTGTTTATCCAGATTTGAACTTGGAAATAATTGAAGTGTTATCTCATCTACTACCGATTTATTTTGCGGAGACACAGGTGGCGGCGTTTTGTATGCCTTCGCCAATGTTCCCGAGTTCTCCAACATCAAAATGTTTTTCGGCAACCAGGCTGTGCTCAATTGTTTGCGCCGTGGAACTGGGTTGATGTTCAACTATGATGAATATTGTATATTGTATTTACTGATTCGGTATTCAAAAAAGGTGATTACGCTATTCAAAAAAGATGATCCAAAAAAATTGGAAAATTATAGACCAGTATTGCTCCTTTCGACAGTCTCAAATTTTTTTGAAAAACTCGTTAAGAAAAGGTTATTGAATTTCCTTGATAAAACTCATTTTTTCAGCCCGAAGCAATTTGGTTTTCGAAGTAGATTGGGAACCAAAGATGCCTTAATGCATCATTTGCAAAATGTTTATAATACTTTCAATCATAATAAACGCACAGCTACCTTATTCATCGATATCCATAAGGCTTTTGACACCCTTGACCACGACATTTT
Source organism: Ceriagrion tenellum (assembly GCA_963169105.1). Lineage (NCBI taxonomy): Eukaryota > Metazoa > Arthropoda > Insecta > Odonata > Coenagrionidae > Ceriagrion > Ceriagrion tenellum. Next base: position 16,448,339 of record OY720635.1, read on the forward strand.
ATTAAAAAACTTCATCAAGCCGGAGTCAGAGGAAATGTTCTTCATTGGTTCAATAGCTATCTATCTATGCGCTCATAGTGTGTTCGAGTGAATAACTGTTATAGTAATTATAAAGAAATAAAGGCTGGCGTTCCACAAGGCTCAGTACGGGGACCTATACTTTTTCTGGTTTATATAAACGATCTTTGTAATCATAATTTTAATGGACATGACACAGCTTACGCTGATGATGTTGCGCTGAACTATGCAAATGCATCCTGGGACATTGTTAAAAGAAAGATGGAAGAAGATTTAATAGTTCTTAGGCAATAGTTTCTTTTTAACAAACTTTCTTTAAGTTCCAAGACCAAATACATGGTGTATGATTTATGTAATAAGTATAAAATTGACTGGGAAGTAATATATCATTCTCCGGACTGTCCAGTATGAAGCTGTTTAAATTGCATCACGATTGGAAATGTAACGGAATTTAAATATTTGGGGGTATTCCTGGAAAATAAATTAAAACAGAAACACCCTGTAAATTGCCTAACTAAAACACTACGGTATTGCATCTCAAATTTATACTTCTTAAGATACAAATTTCCTTTGAATTTTCTAAAAGTTATCTACTTGGCACTGGTTTAGTCAAAATTAAGTTATGGCTTAATTTGATGGGGAGGAGTTTACAGAAATACAATAAACTACTGTACTATTTCTGCAAAAGGGGATAGTGTGTGTGATAATGCACAAAAACCGTTTCTCTCATGCATTGCCACTCTTCTTCGAACTAAACATATTGCCTATCAGATATTTCAAGTGTTAAAGAATTTCTATCCAAGAAGTGGCGACGAACAAATCTGTTACCCAGGACTCAAGTCCTGAGCTTGCGAGAAAGAAATACTATTTCTTTACCCAAGCCTAATTTGACTTTATTTCAAAAATGTTTTGTGTATATATCTCGAAAAATATTTAACGTCCTTCCGAACCACGTTAAGGAGGAAAAACACGTAAGAAAATTTCTTAAGAAAGAAAAAACTAGGTCATTAGTCATAAAAAAATTTTAGTCATAAAAAAGAGGTTTTGTTTCGTAATTTACATGAAATATTTATCGAAATAAATGTATTCAATTAAGTGATATTTTAATACCATTGTTAAAGTAAGGTTACCCTTTCATGTATTTATGTGTCTCTTTTGTGACCACTATTTAACTCTGTATATCTCCGAGTCTTTTTTCTATTTTAAATTAGTATTCACTGTATTGTTGAACGTTTTATCGAAATTTGTAAACCATTTTTGTTTGTAGCTATCGCGTTTTGCATGGTTTATTGGTCAGTAGCCCCAACACAGCATTATCTTTAAGGGTTATCAATTGTAATACCACTCTGTAATTCTTGCAAGGAATTTATTTTTACATTATAATATAAAAAAGTAATTTTTTGTTTGAAGGTAAATATATAAATTCATATGTGATTATTACATTTATGAATGATTTTTGATCAAAAAAGAAGTATAAATATTCCTTTGTTAGTCGTAATTTTATTTCTGTAACCAATCCAAAGGGAAATTACAGTGTGTAAAACTATTTGTAAATAAAATTTATTTATTATTGTTTATTTATATATAATAAAGGATCAGACGCGTACGGCGTCCTGGAGAGTCGTGCCTACCGCTGCCAATCTCGCCGACCGTCCATTGGACCGTACTCCCGCAATTATATGCCTAGGTCGGCCATATTGGCCCGGCCAGGGTGTATATGCGCGGGCGTGCGGGACAGATGCGGTTGAGTTGGAAATTGGTGGACATAGGTACAAGTGCCCAGACACACTGTCCCTGTGTCTCTAGAATAGTTAGATGTGATGACGTAGCCAGAGGGGGGGTTTGTGGAGAGGGAGGTTTCTTTATTACGAAGGTTTCACGCTGTCGATGAGTCATAGATTAACAGTGATAAAAATGGGGAGGGGTGGCCATGTCACAGATAATCGTTAACCATGGACTTTTGTTGATTTTTACTGGACACAGAAATTCTGTACGCCTCCAGAAATTCCAGCTTTTTACCTAAAATTGGTTGCCTGATTCATTAAACTTATTCGATGATTTAATTTTCTCCCGATGCATGTTCAAATGGAATATCTTAGATATTCCATCGGTTTCGGGACCCATTTCTGCCAACGAATTAGATTCGTTTTGCAAACGCTCTCATGCATTATACGCAGTGGAAGCGGGAGTTTTGCTGTTGTATTCAGTGAATAAAACAACTCCATTGATCCGAATTCTTGCTCAAAACACCGAATGGGATCTTTCCAAGCATTCAAGTATTATCTCTCAGAGCACTGTTCATCTTTTTTTATGCCGCCCGTAACCTCAATAACTAGGTTGCGCTGGATTATGTGTTACAGAGACACTTCCTCAGAGAATCATCCAAAAATAATAATTGTCCACTGCTGTTTCCAAATCCCCTTACCCATCTCCTTTTCATTCTGACGATATATTTGTGCTTCCATTACAGGGTTAGATCAATAGAAGGCCGTGCCTTGCTGTAGATCAACTATAGGGGCGTCTCATTCTTGAAATGCTGTTAGAGATGTTATCCTCGACTACACATGCGGGTGAGGTACCATCCGTCGGGTGTTAGTTTTGAATTTAGTGGGGTATAATGAAAAGGGAAGGGTAGAATAAGTTTTATTATGCTCTGGGTTTCCCAATAAGAGCAGAAAAGAAAATTCATATCAAATTCTACTTTGAACGAAAAAGTATGTATCTCTAGCTCTACCTTTATTCTGCCTCTAACACCCTATATCTGAAGCTCTACCCTTGAGTATAGAATTATATACTCAAGAGTAGAGCTTCAAGGTAGGTTGGTAAAGAATTCGACAGGTGAGACCGTTTGTGCCCTATGTTGCCTATTTTATTATACATAGTAAAATACAAATATTTACCGGGGATGAAGACCGATGTCATGACTTTCACCAATTGATGACGCTTAAGACATGCAGCCGAGAGTCGAATGAAATGTTTAAACCCTAAAGTTGCAGTAAATATCAAATTGACGCGGATGCTGCGTCATTTCGCGATTAACGTTTACAAAGCTTAAAACCGAACCGAGGTGTTTCAGAAAACTCAGTGTTAGAAAACACTCAGATCGTATTCAATACTTCCCTAACATGCCAACTTAGTAAGATCAGGGGAAGGGAGGAAAGAGAAGAGAAGAGGATCAGAACGATAAATAGAGACGGAGGCGTGTTAATTTTCAAGAAGGTCAAAGGATGTGGAATTTGCCTTGAGGGGGAGAAACAGTGAAGAGATGAACTTCGAGGTCATGGGTTTTTTTTTACAATTTTAAGCCATTTAAGAGCCTCTGTCACTAACAACATGCAACACATTCTCTCATAATTGGATTGGATATTTGGAGAAGTGACCGACGGGTAAGATCATTTGCACCGTAGGGGACAGGTAAGGGAGGAAGGGTGGATAGAAATCCGGCGTCGGCATTAGCCTGCTCTTAACGAAAGGCGCCAAGGGGACCACAGCTTAACGTCTCATCCGACAGGCGGAGTACTGTACTTGACGTTTCTTACACAAGACGCACAAGTAGGGATCGGGTTTCCTCTGAAACAGATCCTCCTCTGCAGGGAGTTGAACCCTGGCCGTCCGTATGGTTAGGCAGTGCTCTAGCCACCACACCAACACGATCCCCGTAAAGATGTAAAATTCAACTAATTTGTCTTTGATTGCATGGTCTATGGATTCGATATTTGGGAGGCGACCGACGGCTAAGGTCATTTGCGACATATGGGACAGGTAAGGGAGGAAGGGTGGATAGAAACCCGGCGTCGGAATTAGCCTGCTCTTAATAAAAGGCAAAAAGGGGACCGCGGTTTAACGTCTCATCCGACAGATGGACTACTGCACTTAAGTGATCTCCACAAGACACACAAGTAGGGATCGGATTCTTCCTATCTCTTGACAACATTTTAAATTCATCCGCCTGCTATTGATGGCGCTATTTATCTTGAGTTTCCATTTATTTCCCCCACATGAACAACCAACAGCATTAAACGAAAGATGAACCCAAATAGTCAATAGAAGCAAACGAGATAACACTCGTGTACATGCATTACGACCGTTTAGATAAACATCCGCTGGGAGAGATTGTTGGTCTCGAACAGCAAGTACGTGTTTACTGGATTGAAAACCTCTCCCTGCGGATGGTCTCCTAGATGACCCAATGCATGTATGCGAGTCTAATTTCCCTTGTTTCTATTGAGGACCCGGAGTAATCAGATTCACTTGTCATTCACTCTGTTTTATTTGGAAACAAACCACGTATCCCAGCGGCGCAAGTCGCCCATATCGTCAATCACTCCCAATGGAAAAAAACAACCAACCGAAGGGAAAATATTAAGGATGAGTTGATTTCACTTTTTTTCGATTCCGATTCTTTCAAATCGATTCCCGATTCCAATTCCATCGATTCTTCTTCCTAATAACAGGTGGGATATTGATATACCAGTAGCGTATGACTATTATTTAAATTCAAGTATTGGCTGAAATAAATTAACAAAGACAATAAAGGAGCTCAAAAAGTATATTTATTAACAAATAGCAAATATATCCTCAGCTTATTGAGGTGGATAAAAAGAACAAATTGATAGCCTACACCCAAAATTACTGAGACAAATATGATGTGATAAATGAAATTTGATTTGAATATTTATCTATCGGGAATCGATGGAATCGGAATCGACTTTAGGCGATCGATTCTCGATGCCGATTCTAATCCTGAGAATAGGTGGACTCGAGAATCGACATTTGGATTCGAATCATCCTTAGAACATATATTATTTCGTGTCACGTGAGCGTGCGCCTCTTGTTTGCGTGCACGCGCGGTTCAGTGAGTATGAATGTATACAGACAGACTTACTACTAGAACCCCTTCCCCGATCTCTCGCGATGCTGCTTGTCACTGCCCGCAGCGAGGAAGCAAACCTCTCTCTCTCTCTCCTTCTCTATCACTCTCTCGCGGCTTTCTCTTTTCCGCCCGGCCGCGCGATCGATATGCCTTCCATGAAAACAACGGACGCGCGCCCCCCGCACACTCCCCCTTCCATTTCCCATCTTTTCCTCCTCCCCTCCCCCTCCCCCCTTATCCCCTCCCACCCTCGTCGCTTCGCCCTTTCACCCCGTCGGAAAGTTTTCATTTCTCTAAACCCAGCCACACCCCCAGCCACCCTGCCCTTCCCACGTTTCCTCCTCCTAGTCCACCCCCAACCCTATCCCCCCCCCCCGTCAACATGAGAGCACCCTCTCCAGACAACCCTCTCTCATTCCTTCTCTTCCAGAATCCTCCAGTTATCCCTTTAGTGCCGCTTTTCACTCCAGCTTCTCAACAACGGGGGTCTCAATTTTCTCATCATATCAACAGCGGTATGTGATACTGTCCCATGCTTTGGGTGATTTTTTTCCTAATTTTTAAAATAAGTATGTATTAATGCACGTGCCATCATTTTAGAATAAAATTTGTTAGTAGGTTCAATAACATATCATAGAAGAGGAATTTTTTTCATAACTTAAAAACAAATTGGGAAAATTGCAAATATTTTCATTTATATATTTCTACATCTACATCAACATGCTAAGCTAGCCTCCGCGAGCCGCCGCATGGGCGTGTGGTAAGGGAAGGTAGGTCACCAGCCGTGTAAAGATGTAAAATATTTGGAGGTGAAATGGTGACATGTACTATGGGAGTGTATTTAGAGGTGATCAGTTTTTATTGTGGTCGCTTATTTTGCGAAGAATGAACGAGGTTTTGTACCTATCTGTTCGGCAGAGTATCTCTCGTATTTTATCGCATCTGTCAGACCTAGAAATGTAGTTAGGCATCATGATAATATTCTCTGTGTAGTTCTGATATATTTAGATATATTTAGACATCACTTGCAATAACTAGTGTGCTTAGTTGCTAACGCAGATCTGTGCACAAACAAATATCACTTAAATCATTGATGGGATGATTGGGGCCCAACGACATCACTGCTCATTCACGCTGAATCCTATATGAGTTGATAGCTCTTCTATTTGGTGTACCGTTCCTTTCTGTTACATGTTTTGCGGTTTTCCTCGCGGGGTTTTTCCAGCCATGTTCCCTAACACTGTTCCCTTTTGTAGGTCATCGGTTTTCATCACATTCATTGAATCACAATGTATTTAATCGGAAAAATCTGTATGACAATGTTTTCAATCCTCTATCTCCGTCATCTTGCATCACGCAGACGATTCTTGGCTCCATAACCCAATTTTGGTTTGGTTCAATGAGGTAGTTCAAAAACTGGTTTTCCATCCCTACGTCCAGAGCTCAAATCCTGGAAGTAGTAAGAATGTTATTGGTGGAATCTCGGTCTCTACTTGCGTTTCACGATATTTCGAATGTAGTCCTCCGTCCGTCGTATGGGATGTTGCACCGGAGCCGTCCTCATGGCGCACTTTACATACTTACATACATACATACATACCAATTATACCATAGAAATTATCATACCAACCAACCAATCAAGCAGTTCCCATCCGGGGTAGGCACAGACACTAAGTTTCACTAAGAAATACATATTTGTAAACCTAACTCTGCTTCAATAATTTCCTCCCTACTGACCTATCCTTGCAAACCCCTTTTGCTTCATTTACCCCCATACATTGCTTCATACAAGCCCTCCTGTGCTTAACACTCCTAATATTCCTCCTCCTAAGAATTTCCTCAACCACATTCAAGCACAACTTTCTCGGCCTACCTCTACCTCTCGCACCATTCATTTCACTGTTATATATCTGTTTAGTTATTCGATCTGCCCCTTTACGATCAGGTCAATTCCAATGCTGGGCTTCTTTCTAACCTTCCTTAAACTCCTATCCTGATACGTCCGCGCAGCTACAACGCGCACCGAGAAGTAAACGAGCTGATTGAAAGCAATACGATATTTCAGACCTCAGGAGTTTCCAGGTGACGCGGAGAATACTTTCAATTAAAAAATTTGACGCTAGTGCGCACACAACGACGGTAAATGGACCGTTGTGCGCTGGGAAATCGTTATATTACCCACAGGAATCCATTCTGAGAGCAAACAGCTTCAACGGTCTCATGTGTTGTGAAAAGTGGATGAACTTGTTTATAAATTGCCCAAGTTTTTCATCACAAATCAATTAAAACCTTAAAAATATTCATTTTTAACGGTCTCAATCATTACAAAAACTGATTAAGAGTCTCGGAAATCTTTCCGACGTCATTTTGTCCTTAAGCGTTGTAAAACTCTGATCCCGATATTTGTTGACGTACGTTTCGAAGTACGCATATTCTGCGACTATTCGCAGGCTAGTCCACTGATGTGATGAGATGAGCGCATTAAAATATATGGGTGGCTCCCATTTCTTTAACCACGCTCTCTTCCATTACAGTACGTAGATGAGTACAATCTTCTGCGGAGGAAAAATCATTCGCCTTGACCGGGACTCGAAACCGGTTCCCTTCCTCTCCGGCCGAGGGCTTTAGCCAGTTTAGCTACTAGGCAGCCTCCTCCCAATTTTGGCGTGCTTTATAGGAACAAAATGTTCCAGACCGCCGGACTTACAATACAACTCAATGCGTTTAATGCGTTCAGTGGGTTCCACTGTCCGCGATGCAGGCCGAAAAGTTCCCGGTATCCTTAAAATTTGGATCGTTTGTGAGTAATAATGTGATACATCGCTGAACTGACAGGTACAGGGGGATTGGGTTGGTGTAGTGGCTAGAGTACTGGCCTAACACACGGGTGGCCAGGGTTCATATCCCTGCAGAGCCGGATGTTTTTCAGAGGAACCCGATCCCTATTTGAGTGTCATATGGGAGGGAACTTCAAGTAGAGTACTCCGTCTGTCGGATGAGATGTGAAGCCGTGGTCCTCTTGGCGCCTTTAGTTAAGAGTAGGATAATGCCGACGCCGAGTTTCTATCCACTCTTCCTCCCTCACCTATCCCCTATGGCGCAAATAACTTAGCCGTCGGTCGCCTTCCCAAATATCCAATCCAACTGAAAGGTAAAAAAATTACTTCTCTCCACGCTCCATTGGTGATATTAAGAATACAAAATAATGACAAAACCTGAAGTATCATGCTTTTGCATTTCCTTATTTCTCTCATGTATTGCATTTTTTTTACATTTCACTTCCTTTTTCATCACACGTGTCCAAAGACCTCCTGCATTTCGCCCCTTACGAGGATCGTGGATTAAAATATATTTGTAGATACTTTTCAACTATCTTACCGCCTCACCCTCATAGTGCAAATAATATCAATTGTTGGCACATAACCAACCAACGAAGTGACCGTATCCCATCGCCTTCAACCATGCCCTTCACTCTCTCGTCCTTGCTTCACTCTCCCTAATCCTTCCTTCTTTCTCTTACCCTTCTCTTGCCTCCCACATTTCCAATAATCTCATCCTCCTCTCTCTTTCTCTGTATCCCAAAAATAACCCTTTTACCCTCCCCCTTCTCCTGTTCGCTCTCTTTAGGGACCGAGAGGGCTTTTGGTGTTTTGCCGCCTAGTCTTCCCTCGCGATGGCCGACCCCCCTCACCCCACACATTGTACCATGTGCTCTTCGCTCTATTTTTCCCACGATTCCAGACTCTTATATATTTTCTGAGCAGCCTCAGGAAAATATTCGGATGGTTCTCTTTTATATAACTATTATTATTCTGCCGTTTCCTTTTACAAAAAAACATCTCAGACATTTTACAAGTAACAACAGTTAAAAGCTGTCAATAATGGCTTTGAATTCTGCCTGGAGAAAACATGGCTTTAGCCTGTTTACTTAAGTTTCGTGGAAAATATATGAAACTCCGCAGCCATATCTTCTTATTGCTGCAAATATATTTTGCATTACTCAACGAAATAAGTCGATGGCTTTGCAAAAACAAGTGTCACAATCAGTTGTAGGCGTGATATAAATTTTAAGGCATGTGTGTTGCGAAATAAGTCGTGGTACCCGAGTGATAGGCATCTATACCACTGATTCGTACCTCGAAGACCTTCATTCTATAATTACTTGAGATCCGACCGGCAACTTAAGTCCCTGCCTACTGGCTTATATTTACTAGCATTTGGCTTTGCACTGGTCTGCGTCTGTCTATTCTTCTCTGCTGTTTTTTGACGGCCGAATCATAAATACTGTACACCATGAACAGAGGAAATCTGATCCCTACTTGTGCGTCTTGTGTAAGACACTTCAAGTCCAGTACTCCGTCTATCGGATGAGGTGTTAAACTATGGTGCCCTTGGCGCCTTTCGTGAAGAGCAGGCTAATGCCGACGAGAGGTTTCTATCCACCCTTCCTTTCCTTACCTAAACCCTATGGCGCAAATGACCTTAGCCATCGGTCGCCTCCCCAATATCCAATACATAGACCATGCAATCAAACACAAATTAGTTTAATAATATCTATTTGTATGATCCATTGGCACTGTATTAAAATCCACGGTCTCATGTGAGGCCTATCAATATGGCTTCATGTAACCACATTCGTTTCAAAATGAGTGTCACCCGCTCTCCGCTATCGAATAGGATAAATGGAGTTCCCTTGTTCCTTACCCTCGGATTGGTATCTGATGAAAATCGGCAGTAATTTTAAGGTGTTGAATGAAACTTAGATTGTTTTTTAAATCTGTCATGTAAAATATAAAAATTTATAATTTCTAGGCTACTCTTTGTCTGTTATGAGTAAGGATTAACAGAGTATGCAAGGTTAGCAGCCTTTGCAGTACCCGCACCACTAGCAGCTTTCCCTGTTAACGGTTACGGCGCTCTACCTGTCAGTTATGGCACATTTTCGCCAGTTTACCACAAGATAAACCAAAGCATAGTAATACCCTATGCCCGCTTTCACTATTCTACTCAAGCTAGGATCTCTTTTTAAAGGACTACCTTGAGAGCCAGCATACCGTTGCCCGCGACCCACCACTAGGAGATTTTTGCGGTGACCTGACATACGAAACAGATACATAAGAGTGAAATGAATGGTGCGAGAGGGAGAGGTAGAACGAGAAAGTTGTTGTTGATTATAGCGGAGGTAATTCTTAGGATGAGGAATATTAGGAGTCTTAAAAACAGTAGGGCGTGTATGAAGCAGTGTATGGGGGTGATGCAAAAGAGGCTTGCTAGGACAGGTCAGTATGGAGGAAATTATTGAAGCAGAGTTAGGTGTACAATTGTGTTTGTAAGTAAAACTCTGTGACTGTGCCTACCTCGGAAGGGAACGGCGTGATTGGTTGGTTGGTATGATAATTTCTAACCATGGATCAAATAAAGTGAAAATAAACGAATTACGATCAAATATATTTGCCTTTTTTCATTTAATCTTTTTCATAACTTAGTATGAGGAGTAACCGATAATGAAAAGCATTTGTGTGATTGAAGAGGAAAGGTGAGAATGTTGGTTATGGAAAGATAAAAAAATAAGCAAAGTCTTATTGAAAAGCTCAAAAGGACTCCACAAGGTTTAGCGTCTCTTCCAACAGGAAAGTGTGCATTTGAAGCGCTCGCCACAAATCTTTGGAGAACGAAATGTTTCTAGTTGATTAATTCCGCTAAGGATTGAAATTAATTGACAGTTATAGCTCATATGCCTCTGAGACCTGTCTCGCCAATAAAATACCAAAAGTTTGTTTGATAGCCTTTATCCGACTCAATTCCCTGTCTTTAAGAAGCGTGCCCATCCTTAAACTCTACTCCCTCATAAGAAGGACGAAATTTATTTTAATGTACAGAAATTAACCTTTAATTTCCTAATAAAGGGGTCATAACAATGCATAAAAATATGTTGATTTCGTAGTTTTTAATTCCTTGACAATAGTGTTTTATTATGGAAAATACAAAATTCCCTAGATTAGAATATATTCCTCAAATGTTAGAATATTTTTTTCGGATATTGTCCTATGAATCGAATTTTCTTCGACCTATGCCAATATCGAATAAATGATAACCCGAATTTCCCATGATTGTCCTTAGTAAAGCCATTCATACTTTCAAGTCTAAAGTGTACAATTTCGAGTGGTATTTCATCCAATATAGGGTAATATTAACAACAAAATTGCACTTTATTACTTTTTTCTTCATCTAAGAAGCATCTAAATGAAGTGCAGAAATGAACGCGGAAAAATCCCCACCCTGGAGCCATTTTTTATATTTTATTTCATCTGTTGTTTGCATTACATTATCAAAGACGTAATTATATTTCGCTTCAGCAAATTAAATATTGTCAGTAATTTGTGAGTTGACAACCAGTGGACTTCTGTGCCGGATGGAACATCGGTAAAGTAATTATATATATGTTCCACCAGCTGGTTGAATGGACGGTGGCTGATAGCAGGGCCTCTGATATACACTTTATCGTGAATTAACTTAGAATATGAACCAATTTTACAATCCTTGAACACAAGTTTTATGAGTTATCCATTGAAAATGTGTAAATTATGAATACTCGTCATTTATGTTCAAATCATGGAAGCAACACCATTGTCTACCGGCCTTATTACCAGCCCCATTGATAGATAAGTGTTTATTTAAATTCAAACCATACTTATGCCGACCCTGCTCGACTTATTCGAAGATCTCAAAGTTTTATCATAATTTATCACAGCCTTCCCTCCAATGGAACCTATAGTAGTCCTCCACTTACAGCACATAGAGAGAAAGCACATAGTCCGCCGACATTAGTCCATTTAAACTCAAGCGGTCGAAAACGACCCTGGACAAATTTATCAGTTACACTGGCAGGTTTTCTTCCGATGTGGTTACAATGTAACTTACATGTAACAATATACATCTGCGAATGACGCTGTGTTGAGATACTCTAAAGAAATCAGTTTAGTTGAGCGTTGTGAGTCGTGACCTTCCGGACGCGATTTCTTCATAGACATCTCAAGACAGAAGACTCGCTAAGTTTTTCGTATAATCTTTTCTTTATAATTCTTGTGCGCCTTCTGATAACTCATTAAAAATAAAAAATGGCCTTTTTAAATAATTTAATTTGATTAATGATCGTATTTTAAGCTTTTCCAAAACTAGAGGTATTTAATTATCGAGTGGTCGTTTTCGACCGCTTGGATTAATGCATGTAATAAACCAAATACGCTCATTCACTTGACGCTACCTATCGTGAGTTCCTAATGGGCCTTTATTTTTACCATAATTTTGATCGTCGCCGTAACTCAGAAATGTTAACTTTCGAGTAAACGTTGTTCATTGTTTTTGCTAACTATGCGGCCTATTTGTTATATGCGTTCAACTTATTATAACGTTTCTGTAAAATTTTAAACCATATTTTGCACTATATTCATCTAAAATACAATTTTGAAATCCTGGGCATTCAGGGATATCTCGGCTTCCACAGTTGTGGGCTTAATTGGGTTAGTGGCGGACGTTGAAGAGCCTCCCGAACCAGAGGAGATACCACCGCTGCTGCCAGCAAAGCCCTTTCCCTATAAAAATCAGTCGCTGAGCTCATCAAAATCGGTGCAAATCTACCCAAGCCGGAAGGAGCCCCTCACACCTTCCAGACGACACGTTCCACGGAAGAGAGATTCGCCGGCGGATCGAACATCTCGTCCAGTAGCGCGTACTGGTTATGTGTAGATCGGTATGTGCCTTCCCTGGACGGACGATTTCAAAACACTGGATCAAGTCCACAAAACAAATACGTGAGGGAACAAAAAATTTAGGTATACCTATTCATCGAACAGTAATTTACAATAAAACATTCACTGTGACGGCATGCCGTGAGTGTAATAACCTCAGTCAATCCTTACGGTAAGCTCCATCAATCGCATCTTTTAAAAGGACGTTACATAAGACGCTCCTAAAAGCACAACAGTGAGACACTTCAGGATCTAATGTTCTACCATATTGGCACTACACTCTCCCTCCACAATTATTATCTAATTTTATTCATAAAATTCCTATCTTATTTCTTTCACAATGGGACGAATCTAATATTATTTTTAGTGATATATAATTGACGTGTTTGTTTGCTGACTTCATTTCCTATTATAAATATGTATTTTCATGCACTCAATTTATTTTCACTATGTGGAAGTGATTAATATCCATGATAAAAACAACTTTGTTTCAATATACACCATTTATTATAACTACAACCCGCGTTTTAGCAACTTAGTGCCATCGTCAGGCCTGATGACGGCACGAAGTTGCTGAAACCCGGATCGTATTTATAACAAATTGCGTGTATTGAAATAAAGCTGTTTTTATCATGGATATTACTCAGTTCCACAAATTGAAGCCGGAGACGATTACTTATGTTCAATTTACTTTATTAATTTTTTACAATATACTTTTTATGTTGATTAATCTTTTTTTGTTAAATGTATGTAAGTATTACTTATTTTATTTCGTTTATTAAGACACTTTTTAAAATAACCAATTTAGTAAAAAAGAATAAAAATATATAAATTATAATAAAGTAACAAATATATAAATGAACAAATTAAATAAATATTAATAAGTAAATACAATAAAGATAACTCGAGAAAATAAAATAAATATGGATGACTAATAATTAATGGGTCATAAACATAAAATCGACACTTAAACTTTGCAGTTATGTATAAATTAACCTTTGTATTATTATCATTATTTCACGTGTATTTCGTGCATAATTTTTTTTGTTGGTGTTACATTAGCTCAATCTGTCTGTAGGCTTTCGCAGGTTTTTCACACTCCCCTTCATGAGTGGGTTTTTTCCTGCAGTGAATTTTTCGTCAAGTACATCTCTTCCATACTTCCGTTTTTCCCACAAATGTATACATCTTTCTTCACACTTATATCATTTATTTATCTGACGAGGGGTTAGATGAAAGAAGGGACTGTCTTAGTCTCAGTCTCGTATCAATAAAGACGCCTTATTATTATTATTTCCTCTGATTAATATTTCCAAGTGCATGGGAGGCGTTAGGATGTATCGTGACCTGTCTGTGTTGACTATGTTCCGCATATAACCTAATTTTATCATAAAGGATGCCTTAAAGGCACTTGAATCAATCCCAATGAACAGTGTCATCAGTTAAAACGATCTAAAAGACACCTTTTGGCAGATACTTATACAACTTATACATGTCCTGCGTAGGAAGTTTTATGGCATTTATATCAACAACGAATAATATTATTGGGCCCGTTTGCAGATGGATCACACCCTGGCGACGGCCATTACGCAAAGATGGGCGCAGACTTTGGTGGATGACATTTTCCGCAGATTTGCAATAAGAATGATAGCGTACATGGATGACTCGCTATTTTTATTTGATTCAACAGAGCATATGTGTATACATAATGTTGTGTTGTTTTGACTCGAGATCTTGGCATTACTATTAACCGTAGGAAAGCCCAATTAGTCCCTAGAAGTTTAATAAGAAGATGCTAAGATGTTGAAATCGACACCAAAAATATGCAATTAAAACTGACAGAGGACTCCTTACATAGAATACAATATATAATTTCTGTAATTCGTAAAATTATGGTAGGCGACTTTCTAAGAGCTGTATAAGATTTAAGGCTTTCCCGGTGAATACTTATGTATATATAATGCGAATGCTTATGAATGTGTAGCTCTCGGGTTTTCAACCGAGTGATGGTGGTTTTGACACCGACGTTTCGAAGGCATAGTCTGCCATCGTCTTTAGGGTTATTATATATATATGCTTTTTAAATCACGGAAAAGTTAATTATATCACCGGAGATATTTGGCCATTCAGAGAAAATTTAAGGACAGCAAGCCCCCAGTACAAAGGAGAATGACATAGAGGTTGGTAATACTGCTGTGATCATGTTCACCTTGGCAGTGTAGATAAATATATAACAGAAAATAATACATATCCACAATCACCCTGAGGACGATGGCAGACTACGCCTTCGAAACGTCTGTGCCAAAAACCGCCATCACCCGGTTGGAAACCCGAGAGCTATACGCCCTTTACAAGAGCTGATGGCTTTATCTCATGGTGCCTATGTATACGACGACTACAGTACTTTATTATAAGTGACGACGATGGGCACCACCCATCATCCCTACCACCAACGGTCATCTAGACGATGGGCACCACCGAGGAGTGGCCATTCGCGGAGGGGAAGTTCATCGTCAAGGCTGAGACCCTGACCGTCTTAATGGC
Organism: Ceriagrion tenellum; assembly: GCA_963169105.1. Classification (NCBI taxonomy): domain Eukaryota; kingdom Metazoa; phylum Arthropoda; class Insecta; order Odonata; family Coenagrionidae; genus Ceriagrion; species Ceriagrion tenellum. The sequence goes on from OY720635.1 coordinate 16,463,522, forward strand.
TTGAGTCCATGGTTGTGCAGTGGCTCCAGATAGCACCGAAGTGATTGTGTACTGTGACAACATGGCAGTAATACATTCTATAACAAAAGGGAGAGGCATTTTTTTCTACCTTCATTATATTGTACATTTATATTCAAATTAAGCGAAAGAAAAGTCGCATCATCTAACCAGGTGGTACGTTCCTTCCGCTGAGAATCCTGCCGACCATCCTTCACGGACTGTCTTGCCTCCTTATCAAGCGTATAGCTTGCAGTATTATGCATGGGCATCAGTTCAATCAGCTCTATGTAAATAAACAGCTCACTCCCTAGAGTCGTGATGAAAACCCCGAGCTAAGCAATTCCAATTATGTCAATAGCGATGGAAATAATAATAAAAAAATATTGATGACTTGGCCTTCAACTGTTCTCACAAATTAATTGAAATTTTATAAATCCGTTCAGCGAGTGTTACTGGTCAATGAAATATCTTGGAATAAGGCTGCTTTCTCTGAATACTCAAGTTAAGCCGTTTCTACATGGTATTTCTACATGAAATTCCTCTAAAACTCCATGAAAATCCTTCACTCAAAAATTACCCTCTAATTATTATTTTTTACTGAATTTTTAGCTTGCTAAAACGGGAGCGAGAGTCCCCTTCTGAATATTTTCATAACAGGTCTCAAGATATATGTAGTTAACTTTCGCTTCCTTGAGTCTTGAGACAAGTATTGGATCCCAATATTTATCGTTAAGTTGATAGTTTGTTTTAAAAAGTTTTTAAATTTTTTTTACGAATTTTCTTCTGGAATAGCAATGCTTTTGTTGAAAACTAACCACTACATCTTTCCCTTCACTATACTGCAAAAATACTGTGATTCATGTATTTTTAAAGAACTCGCCTCTCTCTTTTACGTTCCCTTTTTCTCTTGGCTTGAGAGCCATTTTTAATTTTAATGTAGTATGGGATAAAAAAATAATAATCATATCGCTTGTTAAATGACTTAGACGCTATTTAGGAAAGCTTGTAAATCATTCTTGTGGGCCGCAGATGTGCAAACAAATAATTGGCATGCCTGATATAATCCATGCACACCTTTCACTCCATTCCCATCCTGATAATATTGCTAGCCGTTGGATTGCATCATCATTGAATTTGAGGCTGGATATGGACCCTTTTAAACTTAAGTTCCTGGCACGCGAACCTGCATGAGGGGGAAAAAAGGAAGGGGAAGAGAGGGAGGCAACGAGATAAAGGCAGGGAAACCAAACAACTTCGCGATAAAGGCACGAGTCAAACACATTCGTATGGCTAATACTTAAGGCAAGGTTAAAATCACTAACAGATTTGACATTATCAGGGACCCCTACCTTGAAGCATCCTTGTGATATGAGTCGATTCGGGACAGTTTGTATTAGTGAGTCATCTCACTTCTTGAAACTCCGGCGTTGGCATTAATTAGAAGGATTTTTTGACAGACATTTTACAGTAAAACTTTTCCCTCAGTATTTTAGGATGTTGAATGTTGCGTAGCTCATGATCCAATTTCGTCCACTGCCCAGAGCCCGGAACTTTTGCGAAATCTAAATATGTATATTTCTCCTTCCTCTCTCCTCATCTTCCCCTCCCCTAACAGCTCATCTCTCCATTCGATGCCAGTGTTTTTGGTTCCTTTCTCTCCATCCATTTCTATCTTAACATCTCTTTTTCAAAGAAGTTTTTTTTCCGGCTTCGCCCACTCTCAAGAAAATCGTATGGCGCTAAAGGAAATAGCTCCCCGGCCCTCCTCGCGCCATAAAAACATGACCCAATTCCTTTGATCATCTTTTTTATTATCCAAGGACTCATCAAGGATATCAAGGATGAGATATTACGCAGCATTTCCTGGAAATTCCGTGTAGTGAAGTGAATAATGTTGGCGTTTAATGGGGTATTCAGAAATTTTGGCTGTTTTTTATGCTCTTGTGTTATTTATTATTTTATTTTATGCGAACATTGACCCATGAAAAGTCGAAGCGTGTGTAGATTATTTTCATTTGAATCAATTTAGATTAATGAGAAGGAACACATTTAGCTTGCAAATTGCGTATTGGAGAGCAACTGATGGATGACATACCTTTCTAAAGGGCTCCAAACATGCTTCCCTTAAAGGATGAATGAAACGAGCGCAATTCCATAGAACCTCATTGTGAATTTATATTTTTATATCTTTCAAGAGTTTCGGAGTAAAATTTCTGAATGAGGAAACAGCATTCAAAAGAGAAACCGTAGTTCCGGACTACCTTTCCTGATTTATGTCACCTACAGTCTAGTGCTCCCGTTCATAATTCATCCTAAGGGTCTAACCATTCCCAAAAATATCTTTCCTGTTCTTTCTCCATTTATTTTTACAACTTCTTAGGGCGATATTAGCACCCTAGTATACGGGCTACCGTCACTTCCTTATTCCCATTTGTGGAAGATATCCTTGACTCCTACCATGTGCATCATGGCTTTTATGCGTCCCCGCGTCTATATGCGGTATAGTTTTCTTCAATATACCATACTATGCGAGAGGTTTTATGCGTGAAAGAAGGAGAATAGAAGCGGGATAATGCGAATATTTTCGGGGGAAGAGGAATACTATTTTACAAAATGACTGTTCAAGAGAGCCACCCGCTACTTAACAGTTTTCCTTTTTTTTATAGATGGTTTTCGTCCTAGTTTATCCTGTCAGTAGTTCGTGGAGAGCTGTTGCAACGTAATAATATTCTTTTGAAAGCCATCACGTTTTAAGGGTACTTCGTCCTTCCTGCTACATAAATACATATGGCTACGCATAAATATTTTCTAGTTACCTGTAATTTCCAATCTAAGCAAAGAAACGTGATTTTTTATATTGTTTGCAAAGGCAAATATATGCCATCGACGCTTATTCAATCTTACTTTATCTGACCCCTCGAATTACGATGGAGACGATGAGGAATACATTTCATCATTCTGGTGTCCTAATTCTCCTGAAACAACGACGGGGATTTTTCCAGAAGAGACGGCAAATTAATAAACTACGCGAGCGTATTGAAACAATCTTAATGTGGTTCCTTAGGGGCCGTGCATAAACTAAGTTTCCAACTTAGGGGAGAGGGGGTCTCCTAAAAACCTACGGCGGGTATCGAGGGGGAGGGATTAATCAAAGTAGCGTTGCTGTTACAATGCCACTGTTTACGTTTCTTACTCATCAACATCGCGTCGACGATTCTACAGTGTTTAACATGAGGAAGGGCGCGTCTCATTTCAACCTCTATCCATCATATTTCGACCTATCCCTGAATATGTACTCACTCATTAATTGAGAAATTATTTTGAAATTGAAAGTTTCGTTTCATTTTTTTACCCTACTCAACCACTCTCATCTACCCTCCACTTTCCTCCCCTACACATACAGTCCCCTCCCCACCCTATCTAGTACCTATATAAGTTTTTGCACCAAGATGTACCTTCACCTGATGATGAAATTAATCATCGAAACTGTGGTCGCAAGTTATTAAATTCATTGTGGAAAAACAAAGTTTACTCTATTCTTTCAAAATGTTTAGTAAATTCCATAAAGTATCGCCGAAAACCACCAACAGTACTACGGTTGTCAACGAAGGGGATGAGAGGGGGTAATAGAATCACCGAAAATGGTAGCGTAGTTTAGGCACGACCCCTTATATGTATTAGGCTCCTCACAGTACGCATGAAGTGCTTCAGAGAAATTGTATCTGTTTGAAGTATTAGTATCCAGAATAGGAAAAAGTTTTCAACTCCAATACGTGAAGTGAGAAGTAATCTATTACGGTTAAATGTAACTTAATTTCAACAAAGAAATATATTAGGTATAGTTTGTAAAGCTTTGTCATCTCTCATGAATAGTAATGCTTGCCATGCGTTCTAATTCACGAGGGATGGAACATTATTTTTCTTGGGATTGATTTGATATCTGAACTTTTAAAAGTAACTTGACCTGAATAAGTAAGTTTTTGATAATCAATAACAGAATTAATATTTAACCTCAATAGAAATATTTTGCATTTTACTCTCATTGAGCGATTATCGAAAAATATTTGGTAGAATTAAGGACCCGTAGTTATCCTTAAATGATAGAAATTTTCGTTTAGAGCTAGAGTTTTGGTGAGATTAACAAACGCCTTTAAGGTAGTAAAAGTGAAATAGTTTCCTAGTCATAATAGAGACCATATTAGAATTATACGTTTAAATTTCACCAGCTGTGAGACACACGAGTTAAACATTGCATTATTAATGGTGACATAATGTAGTTTTACATGATAGAAATTGTAAGTCATCAAATGAAAATATCTAAATAAGTCTTTAACTTGGCTCATTCTTTCATGTGGTACGTTTGATGCTCCATCGACACGGAAGGTTTATTGTGATCCCGAAGAATTTGCTGCGGTGACAATATGATTAATTTTCAAAAATAGTTGAGAAAACACACGAACTACACAATGTTGATTTTTTTACGAGATCTAAGGATAGGAAATGCCTCATTTTGTAAATAATATATCTCTGGAGTACATGCACGTACCGATTCCCATATAAAAGTGCTGGTATTTTCTGTCAAATATCTCGTAAAGTAATTTTGTAAGGGGTTGAATTTTTGGTGTCAGTGGGTGATATATTTTTCTTTAAAATGAGACCAAATTCATTCATTTCTAGGTAAAGTGATATTTCGCTCAAACTACCTTGAATAAAAGCGATTTTCGTTTAGAGCTAGAGAGTTGGTTAGATTAACAAATGTCTTTAAGAGAACGTATTATTATAATTTGCGTAAAATGTAGGTCGAATAAATAATATTGCCTCCCTCATATTGCCATAATTTTAGACTCCATTAGTAGACAATGCTTGATGCGGTCTCTTGTTCTTGGTGTCTCGGCGCTCGGTGTCCAGGACTCCGCCCTTTTGGCTCGCACCGCAAATGTTTGCTATCTCAGTCACGGCCGGCGTGTCATGTCCGACTCAATCGGCAGCTGCACGAAACGGCGAGGAGGCAGAACAGCAGGGGGGACGGGGTGGGACTTGGCATTGGGGGCGCACACGGGGACCGCAGAGATTGGGGGGCGGGTCGAGTGTGCTTGGAAATATGGACTTCCAGGCTCTTGTTTGTCCGAGGCGGTCCTCCGTACTCCCCTGGACGGACGTGATGACGGAAATTTTGACTCCCGTATTGCTGTGCTACCGCATCCGACTGTTCCTCTTTGTTCATCGTCGAGAGAGAGAGAGAGCTCGCCCACGCCGCTTTATCTCGATTGCCCACCTGGGCAGCGGGTAATCGAAAGGTGTCGTGCTTGACCGAAGTGATGGGACATACCTATATATTTCCTCGGCTTATTGCTGGCCACCACAAAAGGGGTCTCACCGCCTAATTGAGCGAGTGGCGTGCGAGTCATTCAGTCCCGCTGTGTTCATTCAAGGGAAGAGCTGACCCGAGGTGCGTTCAATCCATCAAAAATTCTGGAACGAACTGTGGTCCTCTTTTACGGCCAATGCCCCCTGTTATAACCACAACTTTTCCAAAATATCATACTCTGTGACTTTGATAACTGTTGTACGCAGAATAAATTACACTGAATCAAAGGTGAGTTAGCGTATTAAATGCGATGCAAATGATCCAAACTTTAAAAAGGCAGTTAAATCCAAATTTACACAATGAAAATCTCTCTCTCGTATTAATTCATCTATTGACTCATGCTAGGAAATGCTCATCAACTAGGTGAGATAAAACCGTCAGAGAGAGGTTTTATCTTGTGAAATAGATTTGATGGCTAAATAAATGAGCCCTCCGAAAATGGATAGGTGAAACTTTCGAGTTGTTTGTTATTTTCATTGTTGTGTAAGGTCTTATGATTATAAGCTACACTCCCCGTTAAATTATTTTACTCTGTTCCAGTTATATTTTACATATAGAAATCTAGTCCTTAAAATGTAGTCTGCTTTTTACTGCTCCCAAAATCCTTGTTAGTCTTCATACCGCTCCCGTAATAATATTATTTCCCTGGCTGTGAAGGATGGTTGAGACACATTTTCTGCGCAAAAATGATTATTTAAATGAAGGAGGAAGTCCGAGGAAGAGGTTTATTTTCTGGTTACCGTGCTAGAGGTGGAAAAACTACGCCTTGGCCGAAAATGTGTGGGGCAGTTGTTATTTTAGGATAGTTCTGAGAGTCTTCATATACTTGCGGATTTTGTTATTATAATATCCCCTTTGAATTTCAGATCTATGGGAAATAGGTTTATCATAAAAATTTCGTTTAGCACTCTCCGGTTAATATACAGAAACTTGCGTATTTAAACTATTATGGTAACATGTAACTACGCCAGCGTACTATCTTGGCGCAGTTATTACGTAACGTATATTACTGAGAATCACTACTTTTTCACATGACAATCTTTATTTTTTCATCACGGAATATTTTTTGTTAGGGGTTTTCTTTAATAAAGGCTTGATAATAGAAAAAGTTGAATGTTTCCTTTTCAGACAAATAAGTAATGTTTGACTAACATTATGCCAATGAGAACGCAGAACGAAGTTGATTAAACTCTTGTTTGTTCTTTAATGTTTGTACAAAAATTGGGCCTCTAACGGGAAGTCGTGCCGCTTGAGCACACCTAAAGAACGAGATAATCATCCTTTCTTTTTATTTTTCTTCGAGGAGGAAGCAGTACTCATTTTTCCTGTTGTTAATCCTTGCAAAATCACTTCCCCATCACTTTTACATGTCAGAATGTTTTATTTTTTACCTGTTGTCCCACTTTTATTTGTCAACATGTTAAAATTGATTCCCTTTTCCTAATTTTAAGGGGCAGGTCTTTTCGTAATTGTGCGTAAAAGCTAGGAAAGGGAAACAGCGCGCTGCTGCGGTGAGCTTCATGAGTGTTTTATCCAATTTTCTTTTTGGTGGCCGCTTAATTAAGGGCCATTGTTATCATGACCTTCGATGATGACATTAAAAATACATTGTCGCTGGTCAGTGATTGATTGCGTTGCCTAGAGGTGTTCATCAATGTGATTATAACGAGAACTTAGTGTTAGGTTTTAAAATTAATAGTCATTCACCTTCGTAACAGAATTCAAGTGTAATGATATGTAAAATGAGATAAAAAAAAGATTTCTCTGAACAAATTCTAATATTTTAACTAAAGGCAGTAATCGCGATCTAGTTTAAAATAGGATTATGTTCAAGGTTAATGGTTTCTTACGCCCAATTTCTCTCGCTGTGAAATGGCTTTTTACAACAAAGAGGAGTATCTGGTATGATATAATGGACTTTCTATATTATAAAGGCCAGTGTTGCAATTTTCTATTGGTTAAATATTTCCAAATAACATCCCGCCAGTTTTCGGGTGATAGACTAGATAGTTGGTTCCCCTGCCCTGGAAGTCGTGGATTGGATACGGGAAGTCATGAACATAAACCCTCTCAAGTGTAAATAATGCTTTACTCTCTTGGGAAACATCCCCTCATCAACCTTCCGATGGAACACACTTTTTTCGCTAGAGTGGGAAAACTGTCCAAAAGTGAACTTTCTTCTTCCACTTTACAGCTTTTGAACAAAATATTTGAATTTTCCCCGCCTCTTCTAATTTCAACAGTTTTCTGTAAACCTCTGACAAATAATTGTAAATATGACAGCTGGTCACCAATACTTTATCAGCGGATCAGTGGAAGTTATCTTAAAATGCTTTACGACCAACAACCGAGGTTGATAGTACTTGGACATTTCCCCAATGAGTGGTGAATGAACTGTTTGCCAACAGCCAAGCACCATCAAGAAAGGGAACAGCAGATTCTTTTGTATTAGGAGGATTTTCTTCGTAAGTACCATGATCTCATTGCCACCGACGCATTGGAAATTATGCTTAAACACCCCACAGTTTATCAAAACTTTTTTTTATGAAAACACCGGCTCTTCTATTAATTTTTTGTGACAACAAGAGATTTTCCGATACGGATATGAATGTATTGCCCCCAAGACTATGCCAGAGTATATATTTATTTTTGTAGTTTTAGTGTATCTCTTATCCAAACTACAGAAAGTTGGCCATTTTTTTCGGTTGATTTGAGCGTAAATACTCCAGCGCACTGGCTAGTATTCAAATTAACCTATTTCCGCCAACCGTTGCCATATGGCTACATCCTGACGCACCGAGTGTATGACTCTCCGTAGCAGGAACCACAAACTTCATAGCAATCAACTGGTTAAAGCTGCGTCGGTTAAGATCACGATAACCAAAATATTTTTATGAGTACTTTAGGTGACCATATGACTAAAATACCAAAAATTTCCCAAAAATCACAAAAATTATTTTTCAGGGCGGAAATGGGTTAATGTTAATAAATTGCTAACTCTTTAAACCTAATTATGCCATGAAAAAACCCTATATTCTTCTATAACATCGTTCGCTTATTACTTGACCGCCTAACACGACTTTGGTTCTCTTAGACGTCTGCAGTTCATTCACCTAATTCCGACATATTTCTAAACATTATTTTACGAAAGAGAACTAATGTCAATGAACTTTTTGAAACTATATGGTGTTCATCTTTCAAAATTTGTGTTGATCACAGTTATTACCTATTCCATGGAAGATACTACAAGAATAAATATAAGACAATGATGGATTCTCTCCACTTGTTGATGGAATTTGTGTGGATGAATTTGTTGGAAAAATTTCCAGTCCCAACGGCAAGATGGTAAAGAATTTTATATGTTAGTTCGGTGATGTCAACGACGAATTGTATTTTTGGACTGCTAGGGGGGGAAATTCTCACGATTCTTGAAAGCAATGCACAATTTTACCGTGGAACATTATGTGACCGGTGAAACTAAGTTTTAGGATCTCACCATCGAAATTCCTGGGATTAAAGTTGTGTTCTCGAGCAAACTTAACTTTCCCCAACCCATGCCATCATCTTCACAATGACTTAACAGGTTTCAAATCCACGTTTCTTCGATTAATTAACATCCCCACGGCAAAAAACATTTTTAACTCTCAAATCAGATCTATACAGAGTATTGTCGGGAGTAATGGTGACTGTTATTACATCTCAGGCAACTTACATTGGAAAAAAACAGATGGAATTTGGCCGTCCTTTCCATTTCGCCCAAATACTCCTGGACGAATAATGGTCCAAAACCCCGGTCTTAAATTCATAGTCCCAGAAAATTGAGAATAGCACACCCTAAGACGAGTCCCGAGCACGAGACAGGGGGTAGAATCTTTCCACTATCATCAAATAACACAAAATGTGTCATTATTTAAGAAAATCACTTCTATATTTGCGAAAAAATTTAAGAGACCAAATACACCTACAATTGTGATTTGAAACTGTTGCACATGCATAATAAAAGCAGAAAATTAAATGCAAGTTATTGGGTGGAAATCATTCAATTGTGGAAAAAGATAATCAATTTCTCCGACAATGTTCTTTTCTTCTCATTCCCCTTCTGTCCATCATCTTCTGTTAATACTGTGTCCCTAACTAAGAGAAAGTATTTCCCCGTTCTTCAATCACTCCCTCTTTTCTTTCCAATGTTACTTAATGTGTGCTAATTTGACTTCCTCATGTGTTCTCAAAAAAGTGACTCTCTGCGAACCATTTCTCCAACGAACTTTTGGGTGTTTTGAGTTGATAACCTTATGACTGTGTCCTCTAACACGTCGCTCTTCCACCTAACACCTGAGAGAGCTTACGCCTTCATCCCCCACCCAGCTGGTACTCTTTTGAGGTGTTTCCTCGTTTCCTCCCCCTCCCTCAGCTCCCCTTTCCCCCCACCTCTTTGAAAACTTGTATGATATATACCTCATAAAATATTTTCCTTTATTCGTCCGAAATTAGTTTACTGATGATAATGTTTTACATCACAACCTGGGTTGGAAGGAATCTATTTAACCAGTGGAAAATTGAAACTAATATTCTCATTAGGATTTTTCTCTCCGTAGCAATATCTGTAATAGCTGGATATCACAAAATAGATTTTAAATGAAAATATTTTCTTCTTCTTGAAACAATTTTATTGCTTACCTTAAACAGTGTACTTGTTCGCTGCTCCCACGGCATGCATACTCTCTACTAGTTACCGAATAATGCGTAATCAGGACTAGGTTAGGTCGGATAGTTCCACCAGCAGTCCCTGGTGACCTTTATCCTTCCCATCAAGCCATGACCTGAATTTAATTGAATCCAACTGTTTGATGATGAACCAATTATGGGTCGCATTCTCATTGAAAATCATAAGGAAACCCATTTTTAACTATCTAGTAAGCCTCTCTACCACGTGAGATGTAGTAAATCCCCGAAAACTGCGTGCCCGACATCTCAAGAGACTAGAGACTAACAAAATCAAGTTCATTCGTTGTTATGATAACACTACTTCAGATGAGATTGGAGAGACTAAATAAAAGTCGAGGTTGAACTAAGAAATGCAACATACTCAGTCACATGGGGACCTTTTGTGCCCAGGAAATTGCAAAAGGGAAATATAATATTTTAAACATATCTTTTTTATTATTTTAACTCCATATCTTTTTTTAATTTTCTAATTAAGTATTGAATTTTTACCTATAATTATGTTAATTTATTAGTCTTTAAGTGACTTGATTAATTATTACTTGATTTGGCTGAATATGAGATTCTCGATTCTGAAAATAAGGTTTTGATTCAGTTTTATCTCGTGAAATATATTGGCACTCCCCTAATGCAGAAGGTACCATGCCTGCTGTAGAAGAATTATGAAGGTTAGGAAGTAGTCATGGAAGATTGCGTACCCTATTAGAGGGTACATGGAGAACTGGAACGCTCAAGAAGCCCATAGCGGAGCATTCATAAGTTAATATATTGCCTCAAGAAATCGGATATAAATGGAAAGGTTTAAACGTAGAGAACAAAATCCATGCAGTTTGCTGGTAGCCTCAATATTGTTCTTTTTATTCTAAAGCTAAAATTATTATGCCTTTATTTTGGTGCCATTAGGACATGTTTGCATTAAAATTCCGACGATCAAGAGGCAGTGAAAAACATAGTGAGAATAGAACAAAAGATTTATCCGGATGAAGTGCCAGTAGTATACTTCTCTCGCCCAGTAGTTCATCGTTTAGTGCTGCGCGCAGGTATCAAGATTAGTATTCATGCCTCGGATTTTCGCGTCCTTAAACTGGTAATTGTGACCACTATGAGTGTGTTGTACACAGCAAAAAATTGGTTAATGTATGCATCTTTCTAAGAAATCTGTAGAGAGACTAGAAAACGGGGCAAAGTCGATAAGAATATAAAAATAAAGCCTGATTCAGTCGATATCTCTCCTCTCAAGTCAAAGATGAGGAGCAGATTAATGAAATAACAAAGAGTTCAGAAAGAACCATCGGCTAGCCCTATGGTATCTGGCGTAACATTCAGGTGAATACTGCCACACATTATTGGAGGAAACTTGTTTTCACCCGCTTGCTAAGGAGTAAAATTCATGTTAGGAAAAGCTACGATGTGGGAGATATCAAAAGGCATTGGTCAAATATTACATTTGTTCGCAACACACAAGATATGTCAGTTGATATTCCAGAAAAAAAGTAGCTGAAGAATTAATTGCGCGACATCACAAAATTTAACTTAGTTTGACGATTCAATAACCATGAGCGCAAAAGGTAATTAACGACCTACATAATTATTTAAACAGATACATATTCACCTTCTGAACAATTCTTGCTCTGCAAATAATTACCTCTGAAGTCTGCAGGGTTCAATATCAGTAATTATTTCACATCTTTATTGAAAGTAAATAGATAGTGTCGGAAGAATTCTATTTCAGTGGGTGCCAAAGGTTTATGAGCGATAACAGGGAAAGGAAGAGAGTATTCTCTTGGCATGTGGCAGGCTAAATTGTCAAGATAAATTCAAATGTGAAATTCGAAATCTGATAGAAATGACTTATAAAAAGTTTTTCTCGTCGGTGAAGTTAAATTTTTTGGAGCATGTATTTAAGAACATATTTCTCTTGCGAAGGATAAACTGCAACATCATTTTCCTCTCCTCAATATGAACGAATTTTTTATTTAATGGCGCATTTTTTTCAGTTCTTTGTGATTAATAAATAAAACTTCTAAAATATTTGGGACACAAATTGTTTGTGCATTCCTAATACTATTTTTCACCTCACAGCCCAGTCTTTTGGAGCTCCTGTACTCTCCCAAGAACGCTAAGTGCAGAATGGATGCAAAATATGGCTTTCCCAGAGTAATGAATTATAGCTCATCCGCGGCTATTTATTGCGTTCATTCTTGCTTTCAACTTGCCAATTCGTGACACAATTTGAGAACCCCTTTCAATCTTAGACATTGCCGCAGATTGATGATTAGATAAGTAAGAATAGTGGTTAATAAGAACCCCAGGTATAGAATTAAAGTAACTTGTGAGGACTTTTCCATTAAATATGAAGTTACTTTACAGCTACGAATGGAGTTTAGGCAAGGACTCCATTCCACTTGAATTCATCTTGGCATTTCTGGGATCTATACTCTTTTGAGGCAGTTTGAGTGAGATATCGGCTCACTCAGAATCCAATGAATTTGATCACGCGTTAAAGAGAATGCCTCATATTTCCCGGAGTACTAAAATATCTTCCACTCAGCGATCAACTTTTCGAGGAATGTTTAACTCCTAGATCTGGTCAGAAATTTAACTGTAGTCATCTTGAATGTTTTCTCTGCTGTTTAAAAAATAAATAACTCACTCATTGCAGCAAGTTTTACAGCATCGTAAACAGACCTTCCAATGTGAAGACTCTTTCCCCGTGTAGGCATGAAAAACTGAGTCAGATTAAATTATATTGCATGTACATCTGTTTAAATACTGGGAGTTTGTCATGTGATACAGTTTTTTGCACCATTAATAAGAAATATTTACTTCATGCTTCATGCATCTGCTGTAATTTAAAAAAATAAATAAAATTTGAATATGATCTCTCAATAGGAAAGGAAAAGAAACCTCGTCCCAATTACCTTCAGCTGTGGATTAAGGGTTCCTCTCGCTTAGCACTCCTTCGATGAGCGGTATGGAGTAGGGTTTGGGAGTTAAGGAGGGTCCGGTAGAGGGGCACTGACCCTCCTTCGGGACATCTCTCCCACCCCCGTCTCAGACCCCTCTCTCTCCTTGCCCTCCCCACAAGCCACTTCCGGCCTCATTGTCGATTGCGTCGACCCACTCCGTCCCTTCTTCCCTCCCTTCTAGCCACTTCTCGTCTTAACCCATTTCTCCTCAAGACCACCACACCACTCCACACCTTTGAATTTCCACACTCCTATATTAAAGCCTCGAGATTTTGAACCCTTATGCCCCTGGCTTGGTCTTTTTTATCGACTCTATATTCTCAAAATGTTTTTTTTCTCTATAGTTTCATCGTAATATCCTATTCAGCTTATTGTTTAGTACGTGTGTATGTCACGGAACTCCTCCTAAACGGATAGACCGATTTTGATGAAATTTTTTGTGTTTGCTTGAGTGGGTCCCTGAATGGTTTAGTACAATTGGGCCCGGTAGGTGGCGCTGCGATCGGGTTCTGGGAATTATTTTTTTGACAAAATTTTTAAAAGGAGTTTTCGCATATCAGGACATATAACCCCAAAATTTCACCCCCCCCCTCACCACCCCTCAATTTTAAAATGAAAAAATCATAAGTTCATGAATAATTGACCGCTAAAACCTTCTGAGAAGTTAATGAATAATTGACCCTCGTAGAATAATTTATAGTTATGTTTGTGTACCATATGTGGCGCTGATGTCGAATTCTGTGTTATTTGACGCACGCATCAATACATGCGCAAGTCGTCGCACTTGCGTCGTAGCTTGGCGTTGTTTTGACGAAACGAAAAAATTGAAATGTCAAACTCAATGTCAAATGTCACTTAGTATATAGCTTATCGAAAATTCGAATATCGAAAAAACGTTTGCTGAACCCACTAATAGCAGGCAAGCCAACATTTGGGCAGGACAACGTCTGTCCGGTCCGCTAGTTGTTTATACTTCATCAATGGCTGCGTTGACCGAAGAGCACGCTTATGACATCCAGGTATCATGACCGCCTTTGAAATGGATATCTTACTTGTAAATTCTCTGAACGGTAAATAAACATTTTATGGTGTATTAATAACATGCTACCAATGCTAGTGTGCAGCAAATGTTTTAAAAAGATGGAGAAAAATTAACTATTAGATAATTACTCGGAGAATTCATAGTCACCCCTAGATGTAAGAAATGAGATCAAGGAATAATGTGGCATCAAATGGCAGCACGGCTGCTAAGACGCCGCCGTGGAATCTGTCTCTTAAGCAGTGATCGGAGGCAACTACATAAACATGTTTCTAGGATAGTCAACGTATTACACAAATTATACATAATGTGGTCACAAACTTTCATATAATTAGTACGTTGGTAAAATTCACTATGTTTACTTCAATATTTAAAGAAGACCTGATGATATAAGTTGTATTTCTATTTTCACGGTAAGCTTTACTTGAAAATGAATGTATCCTTATTTGTCATTTGAACTAAGCGTCTGAATTCACGGATATTTTTAATTTGACGAAAAGTAAGCACCATCCATTTCATGCTGTGCTCAAAAGATACGGGAAAATTACTCCAACAAAGCACATCGTGCGTGGCTCCTTTCTGTTGGCATATGAATCTATGGCGTAAGAGGATCCAAAATGTATGTTTTGATGGTATCTTGGCCAAGTGAACACCCCCCATAAATCGTCTGGGACAGAGCATAAGTCATTGTAATAGGAACGCTCATAAGCCATATTTATGCACGTATTCTGCACTTAAGGTTCATGTGAGAGAAGTATTACCATTTCAGTCACGAAATAAATTGCCAAAATTAATCAAATGTCTCGCCGGTCTTACATTTTCACATTGCCTGGTGAATCATTAATCAAATATTTGCTTTTGTGCGGGAGGAAAAGCAAAAGAATATAAAAAAATCAACAAAGAAACCAGACGTCTGCTGCCCTACCAAAATACGATTGCGTGCATTACAGGAAGGAGGAATTACTGATAAACATTTTAATCGTAACGATGCTCTTTACAGAGACTTAAACAGACTCAATGGCTATTCAAAGCAGATACTTGCGTTTCTCTTCTCAGTGAAACAACGGTACGATCAAAGGGTGTATATCTATCATGTTATTATCTAGCAAATGGGCTGTATTTGATAAAAAGGTTAATGGCGGTGTATAGGCTGACTAAATAATGCTGGATAATTTCGTAGGTTTAAAATTGATAACATTATATCAACAACCCTTCTAAAAAATTCCTTAGATGCTGTTCTGTAGAACGTAAGGTATTCTACAGAAATTGGCTCTTTTTCTTCAGAACTAGTTCCTTTTCTACGGATCTGTGCGGAACATGAGAGCCTGTTCATCTTCTGCAGAGCAAAATAACTCCTTACAAGCTGTTCTCCAGAACTTCAGCTCTACGGAAATATGTGATGCTTCCGTTGACCCAGCTCCTTTTCTAAGGACTTATATGGAGAGTCGTATGGAATTCCACGGAACGTCCTGAGGAATTCTGCAAAACGTTCAGGTATCCTGCAGAACATCCTGAGGTATTTTGCAGAACGTTATAGGGAATTTCGTAAAATCGCCTTTCAAAACTTTAAGGAATATCTACAAAACTTTTTAAGAAATTCTGTGGAAGTATTTTAAGGAAACTAGATAGAATTATTTAGCAGGGAGGCGGTGCACATTATTCCGCAGATACTGCATGAAGTGGTTACTTTGGTCCTATTTTTCCTTCCATTCTAACCTGAAACTACGTACCATGAGTATCCATAAAGCTATGATTGCATATCCTTTATTTTTCTATTTTTTAATTCTTCTGAAACATGACTCGAAATTAAAGGTATATCATAGGAACATAAATTTGTAAAGTTAATTTTTTTCAAATTGTACAAGGCGTCCTCATAAGGGGAGGATTCTTTACGCTACTAAACACATTCAAATGCAAGTGCGTGAAAAATTTGGTAGGTAGGCGATTCTTTAAAGTGATGTTGAACATCATAGTACCAAAAATGACACAGTGCCCATGAGTAAAATAATCATTCTTCATTCCCATTCTAGCTATTAAGATATGGAGCAGATATTTTTTACATGTTCAGACCATCATAAATGTGACTGGCAGTAAGAATCCTTTGCATTTATTGGGAATCATTGTTTATGTCAAGAGTGCTTTACAGCGCCATCTATTAAATGTTTGAAAAAATTACTTAAGCACCAAGTCGGCCAGTGAATATGTTTGAGTCCTATCTCTGAATGGTGAAATAATTCCTCCTGTGGAGCAAAAATCTCCACTTTTGAATATCTTTAAGTTTTGTGTCGGGCAATACTGGATTAAACGTGTTAGTTACAAAAAAATCGGCAATTCTGAGAAATATTCCGGATCGTGAAGTCGGTTTTCCATGATCGTCTCATTATGGTGCTTCTTGGCTGTGAAAGGTCGATGCTTTCAACTGGGGCGCGTACGCCGCGAAGCCCAGGATCCCGTGGGGCACTCATCCGGCGAAAACTTCTGGAGTGAGAAATGACCGACTCTCCGTGGACCACTTGACCCGTCGCACACTTCCCGAATCGCATTCGAGCGGCAACGCGCGACGCCGCTGCACTGAAGGACGACTCCGTCACAATGCGCGATTCAACTTTTCCAAAAATCCTATGCGTCATTTTTTTCTACCCCATCGTGCCGTTCTGCCCTATTTCTCTTGCCCCAGCACTTACAATTCCCTCATTCAATTGCGCGGTTAATACTCTTAGCAAGATTTAGCTTCATGACAGAGCTTCTTCTTTTGCTATTAACTCAAGGCAGTCCGAGCGAGATAGTTTCATAGTCATAATAGAGTCATATTCAATAGTCATATTCAAAATATACGTTTTAATTTCACCAGCTGTAGGACATATCAATAAAATATTGAATTTTTCTTCGAAGGCTTCCGCGACTCATATACTTGTTTATATCGCTGTTTTCAGTATTCTCATCGCGTGTTTAGTTTTTCTGACTAGTTTCTCCCCTCTTCCTGGGGGCATCTTCAGGTCCGTTGGACATTTTGTAATTATTGCATTATTATGGCGTAATAATAAAGTTTTATATGACAGAAATTGTGAGTAATTAAATGAAAATACCTTAATTAGTCTTTAACTTGACTCATTTTTTTCGCGCGCGGTGCGTTTGAAACTCCTTCAAAACGGAAGCTTTTTGTGATACCCAACAACTTGCTGCGGTGACAATATGATTAATTTTCCAATATAGTTGAGGAAACATACAAAATACACGCCGTTAGTTTTTTAACAACATCTAAGTGTTATAAATGCATCATTTTGTAAATAATATCCTTCTAGAGTGTATAAACGTACCATTTTCCATGTAAAAGGGATGGTATATTTTAGCAAATATCTCCAAAAATAATATGGTAAGGGTTTACATTTTTAGTGTCTTTAGAAGGTTGAGATAATTTTCTTTAAAATGAGATCAAATTCATCGATTTTTAAGTAAAATGATATTTCGCTCAGACTACCTTAAACCAGTCATAAAACTTCTCTCATCTATATCGAATGTTTATCAACAAATGGGAAAGGGAGATTTCCTAATTCTTTTGTGAAAAGCCTTACAAATATTTTATCGGTGTTCATTTCTTCCTGTGCTGATAAATTGTGGGGTCGACGCAAATTATAAAGGCTATAAGCTCTGGTTATGGTTCACTAAAAGAGAATTTTTATGAACATTCAAAAACGGTGCACTTTGCTAAAGAAAAATGGGAATAATTGTGTAAGTATTGTATCACTGAGATGGGGAAAATGCAATTCTCTTTGGCTTGCATGGTGAAGACGGAAATTTCTACCTCCCCGATGTTTTCATGACAATATTTTATGAACGTACTGTCTTTAAGTTACAGTTGTGCGAATGTTTCGAAATCGAATCGAATCAGGCTTCATTCGATTCAATTCACCTGCGAATAGGGATGCTTGAAAACCGAGCGATTCGAAATATTCAAATTTGATAGATTTGTCTTCGAATCTTTGCATGCATATAAACATGACGCAAATTCAAAAAATGGTGCGCCGTCCGTTTAGTCGATGTTTTCCTCACGCTAAACGAAAATTTAAACGACCGCATGTTATTCTGTGCTATTCTTTGTGCCACCATAGAAATAAAAGCTAATGGAAGGCCCTGAAATATTGTGAAAATCTTTATTACTTTAACTTTGCATAAGCTTTTGCATTTGATTTAGATTCGAATTCGATCCGCAAGCAAATTTTTAGGGTGATTTTATTCGCTACCAAAATTTAAAATAAATTTTCGTTTCGATTCGATTCGAAATATGTATATTTTGGGAGATTCGATTCGGCTCGATTTGAAATGAAAATCCCTGATTCACACAGCACTACTGTAAGCTAACTTAATCTCTGAGCATTACATTCCAGGAACCGGAATTGTAAAAAAAATTGTAAGTTCTATTGTCATACTCACTTCTCTGCATGATTGCCCAAGCTTGAGGAAATCTGAGAAAATACAAGGAAAAGAACATTTTTTTGTTTATCTGAGAAGAGGATATATGTATAATGAAGATAATGATATCTTTGTTCATCTGACAATAAGACCAATCCACCTCTAGCTTCCCTGAGCCGTTCCGCTGAATTAAATTTTCCTCAACTCTGAAATTTGGCCCCTTAAACGTCCCGCACTGCGTATTGTGAGAGGGATCAGATTAGCACCGTAAAAAACAGAATACCTATTCCACTATTATGTCTGAAGAGAGAGAGGGACTTTGGTGGGAGGAGATCCGGATGGAATTGAATGCCGTTCAATAGTCAGAAATTCGGCCCCTTAAATGTCTCGAACTGCGTATTGTGAGAGAGATCAGATTAGCACCGTGAAAATCAGAATATTCCACTATTATTTCTGAAGAGAGAGAGGGACTTTGGTGGGAGGAGATCCGGATGGAATTGAATGCCGTTCAATAGTCAGCTAAGGGCCAGATTTCCATCGGATGGTGCTTTTTCCATCCCTCGCCCTTCGTCCCTGTCCGTGTGTGTAGGTATGCGAGTTCGCCCTTCAGAGGACCAGGAACTGAAGGAGGGGGGAGAAATTAGGGTGAGGAGGGGCGGGGCAGATAAAGCACAAAAAAATGAATGGGTAGGGGCGGAGGTGGGCGAGATGAGAGAACGGGAAGAAGGGGATATAAAGCGCATATGAAATGGCGTGTGTGCAGTTGGAGTGGAAATGGGGAAACGACGAGCACAAAAAATTCGAGCGGGGGATGGGGTTGAGAGAGAGAAAAGGGCGATGGTTTACGGCGTCCATAAGTTCCCATGAATATCTCTCATCCCCGATCTGAGTGCATCGTAACTCAGCCGTGGGAATCTTTGAACTCTCTGACTCGAGGTTTTTTTCCCCCCAAAACATTCATCCTTCTCTCTCTCTCCAACATTTTTTTGTTTCCGGTTTCTGGCTTCGCTAAAAGTAATTCGTCCATATTTTTTTATTTCGCTCGCATCATTAAATTTCTAATCATGATCGCTGCGGAAATTCATAAAATATTATTAGCTTTTGTGTTTGAGGCGATTTACGAATCGGACATTTTTCTCCCTTAGGAAAAATGTCACCGCGGAGTTAAGCAGGCGTCATTTCCTCCCTTCTCCCAGTACCTCCGTAATTTCCCACCCCTTCTCTTGAGCGTGTGTCCTTTCGCTCAAAATGAATAAATGACGAACGCGTCACGTTTTTCTCCCACTTTTACGATGGCGTTTCTCCCTTTTCCGGGTGAAACCATTGATTTAAGCTTCAATCTCTCTCGGATTTATTTTGTCAAGCTAATATGAGAAAAATGGGGAGATTTTTGTGAATTAACTATGAAAGCTTAAAAATTAAATTTGGAGTTCTGCCAGCGAAGATTTGGAGTGCCTTTTTTCTCTAGAAAAGTTTGAATAATCCGATCAAAATTTTTAAAAGTGATATTTTAGTCTATTCAGATTTTATTCTCCGATCAATTTATGCTATTTTGATTTCCCATGGCGTTGCGTACATTTCAATAGTTTCCTCACAGAGTTTTCCTGAAGGTTGTCATGCCTTACTCCGTTACTCTTCAATAAAACTTATAACTTCACATACACTATCCAGTACCAAATTTATTGATGTTCACTGGTATCAGGCAGTAACTTATTTTACACCCATTTTTTAATAGTATCTTAACATCCAACTTTCAATGATTTCATGATAAGACATCTTCATTATCCAGGACTCTTGTAGGAATATTTTTACTTAGTATGAAGCTATAAACACTTTACGTTTTCAACTGATGCTTAGGTGTTTATAATGTTCCTAACTCTATTGACTTGTACATGTTGCTTGAGTCACACTTCTTACAGTACGGTAATCTTCTGAAGTGTGATTTTACGACATATGATGTAACGAGGTGATATTTTCGTCACGTTTTTGTACTGTGATAGAATTCGAGATTTCACAGCTCCGAGAAAATCATGGTTCAGAGTTTTTTCACTTAGTGTAGGCGGAATTCTATCCCTCAATGCCTATCATTCACTTTAGGCAGAGCCCGAGAATCTATAATTCACCTACATCAATTAAATTAGTTTCATTGAAGAAACCGCTGTCATTGCCAGGTGTTGAAGAGGAAAGTTACTCGATAGATAAAACCTAGATGATCCTAGTGCGATAAAATATTTGATATTTTACCTTGAGTATTAGGCATTACATGAGAGCTGGAGATTGATATCAGGGTGTACTTGCAAGGCTAAACACCTGGAGAGACCAAAGAATTCAGCTTCCTCCCCCCACCCACCTAAGCAAAAATTATAAGCAAAACATACACAAAAGGGGTGACCTTGTTGACTTGGCCATATTGATAGAATCAGGAAGAGTCGAATAACTAAAGGGAGGTATTATATAAGAGTGAACGGTGAGAAGAAGAGGTGGACGGTGAAAGAATTGGGTATGTGAAATAGATGAGGCTCTGAGATGAGAATTATTAGAGGACCTAAGAACTAGAGATCTTGAATGGAGGAAGAGTGTAAGAGAAGAAAAATTGGTTTGTTAGGATAGGTCATTGAAGAAGATAATATTAAAAGAGAGCCAGATATTTAGGTCTTGCAGCAATTACTAAAATTCTTGACCCAACTGCTTCCTAAAGGAATTGGAGTGATGGGAGGCATTCATGTAGTTTTTACTTAACATCATATTTCGTGGATATTTGCAATATTTTATACTTTTTATAATATTGCAAAGCTATCTCTGATATAAACAAAACAGGGCGGAGTTTCGATCAATTGGTGAGTAAATTGGGGAGTTATTCGAGGAAAACGGTGGATGATTGAACGAACTGACTTGCTTGCGTCGCACCTTATTCTTGTTATTCAGGCAAATCGTATGCAAATGAAATCCCTTCCGCATAACCGTTGAAAAAAATTGTTAACTCGCACGGAGAGACACGGCAGGATTTTTGCTGAAGTGATGGGGTAGGAAGGTCGAGGTTGGAAGACGCTAATAATATGAAATAATTTCGCATTGGAATCGTCAAGAGGGGATCTTGCCCTTAATTTCGTATTCGCTGGAGAGAGGGTGGGTGCTGTATGTCGGGAGGGTGAAGAGGGCGGGAGGAAGCGGAGGATGAGGAAAGATTGGGAGGAGTGAGGGGTTTTGGGGGTGGATAAAGGGTGGAAGGGTGTATACGCGTTGATTTGGTTGAGGTACCTGGGGCGAGCGAGAGAGGCTGAATCCTCAATGAGGCTCCATGAGGGAGGGGGGAGGCGGGTTAGGCTGAGGCAGACGGTCGGACGGGAGGTCTCTAGGAGAGGAACCGGGTCGAAGGCGCGCTTCTTTTGTCTTCGGGAGAGGAAGAGAACACTCCACTCAAAGGAGGAAGTGGGCGAGGTGAGAGAGAGAAGTGTATGTGTGTATGGGGGAGGGAATGGAAGAATCTCCTCTTGAGGAGAGAAAGAGTTATGTGCGCACGTGAAGAAGGAGAGAGGGAAGCTCCGTTGAGGAGAAGTCGTTCCAAGAGAGAGAGAGAGAGGGGGGGTGGTTGGGAAAGGGTTGGGGAAGGCAGTGAGTTGGGCGGAAGGGCATGTCTAAGGGAAGAGGAAGTTAAGAAGGTGCGGGGGTGGGTGGATGAGAGGGGTGAGTTTTGGGAGTGGGACGCTTGAGAAAGTGTTTCGTGTGGAAGAGGGAGGGGAAGGAAGCTAGAGGTAAGGATGAGAGTCGTTGTTTCCCCCGGAGGAAGAAAGTAATAGCAATTGCATTATGCCGACAGACGGTAATCATGCTTCATTCGGGATAAAATTGAGACCGCAGGGTCAATAATTAACGTAGCGCTTCTGGAGAGAGACAGCAATGGAAATGTGATTTCAACTTAAGGTAGCGAGAGCGAAATGTCATTTTACTGATAATCAATGAATTTGGTCTTATTTAAAGAAAAAATTTCTCACTTATCCAATAACACCAAAAATTCTACCCCTGACCACATTGTTTTCGGATAGTATTTGCCAAAAAATACCAGCTCTTTTACATGGGAAATGGCACGTGTATGCACTCCAGAGAGAAATTATTCACAAAATGAGGTATTTCTTACACTAATATGTCGTCAAAAAACTAACAGTGTTTAGTTTGCATGTTTTATCAACTATTTTTGAAAATTAATCATATTTTCACCGCAGTAGGTCCTTGGGTATTACAAAAAAACCCGTTTTGGAGTTTCAAACGCATCGCGCAAAAAAATGAGTCAAGTCGAAGACTTATTCAAATATTTTCATTTAATTACTTACAAATTCTGTCATATAAAACTATATTATTTCACCATTAATAATGTAATATTTAATTGATGTGTCCTCCAGCTGTTTGAATTAAAATGTGTAACTAAAATATGGTCTTTATTATGACTAGGGGACTATCTTACTCGGACTACCTTAAAACACCGATAGGTATAGTTAATTTTAGAAAGATTTGAGGGGAAACCTGTGAACTAGGATGTAAATGTATACCGTTACGCATGCTTTTTCAATTCTTTGAGAGACAAATGATAATATAATAATAATTTTTATTTATTTTTATATAAATCTCATTGCAGAACTCGACTAATCTGTAGTAATCTTTAAATATTTTGTTTTCCCAGTCGTCCAAATTTCCTTCTCTTCCCCCCTACTGTTCCAGTCTCCCATTTTGGTGAGATTTGCCTTCCCTTTCACTCACTATTTCTTCTTTTATTTCTTCTTCCATATGAGTAGACGTTGGCATATAGACCTGCACTATCATGAAGTCAGTCGGCTCTCTATCCAGCTTCTCCATCAGAATCCTCTCGCTACTGCCAGACTGATTTCATTCTCCTGCTCCATCCTTCTTTCAGTATGATGCCTATACCTGCAATCCTCTGATGGTCTTCCAAATATATTGCTCGATATCCGTCGCTCTAGTTGTCTGTCCACATTTATTTGACCTCGCTGACTCCGAGTATATTTTTTTCAGCCTCTATCTCCACCTTCGAATTCTCATCTCATCATTCTCTAACTTTCTGCTCACCCCTAGAGATCTCAAGTTCTATTTCCCTATCCTGCATTTTTCCTTTCTGACTGATGTGCTCCTCCCAGTAGTTCCCACCCATAGGTACAATAAGGGGACTAATTTACTCCCAGAATCTTTTAATGTGGAGAACGCCATCATATTTTATGTAGTTAGAATGCTGCATCATCTTGGCCCAAATTCAATTCCATATTTCATTACCCCAAATAAATTCATATCACACAGTGAAGAACAGTGGAATCATTAATTGCCAGCATTTAAGAAACTAGGTTTTGTTAAACCTATAATAGAAAGGTCCTCGGATGAAAAAGTAAAAGAGAGATGCTACTTTGCTCTGGTTAGGGTACGATGGGTAGACGAGGACTACTGAGAGAAGGGATGTACCCACGCTTTACCTGAATTGATCCGAATTGACCCTCCATGGGTCCGGTGGTCTCCGACTCGAGGACGTACTCCGGCAGACCGCACGGCGTCTACCCAGA
Organism: Ceriagrion tenellum; assembly: GCA_963169105.1. NCBI lineage: Eukaryota > Metazoa > Arthropoda > Insecta > Odonata > Coenagrionidae > Ceriagrion > Ceriagrion tenellum. The sequence goes on from OY720635.1 coordinate 16,487,591, forward strand.
AAGGGAGTCAGGAAGACACCTAATCCATAATCATTGGGCAACGGGCTCTTCCGGTTCTCATAGATGTGTGGTAGGTTTTTCACGAAAGCGAGACCGACGACTACTCGTTTCAGTTGTTTGGGTAACCAAACTAATACGAGCACATCGGGGAGGCGGGGGTTCAATTGAGGGCCTTTTGACCTCAATACGCCTCATGGTGTCGGCCTCATAGGAGTTGTGGCTCCCTTACTTTCCCTTCCCAACCCTTTACCGTTTTCCCACTACCATCCACGCTCGGATATTATTGAGAGCTTCCTGCCGAGCCGGAGGTAGTTTCCCCGCGGGTGTAGATACCCGAATCCGCTGGTTAAGCCACACCTTGAATACGTCGCAAGCATTTGGGACCCTGGTCAGATAGATTTATCCAAAAAATGTATAAAATACAAAGGAAAGCAGCACGCTTCGTTAAAACTGCTACGAGCGTACGTATAGTGTAGTATATAGTACTCACAACTTTTAGAGGGTTTAATGTGGGAGCCCCTAGAGACTCGGAGGCTACACGCTAGGCTTAGATTGCTTGATAAATTCAGAACTGATATTTTTCAGGGCGACATAGAGAATATTATCATGATACCTCGCTACATCTCTAGGTCTGAGAGATGCGATAAAATAAGAGAAACTATGCCGAACAGATAGGTACAAAAACTCGTTCTTTACGTGAACAAGAAGCGACGACAATAAAAATTAATCTCCACTAAATGCACTCCAATAATTCATGTCACAATTTCATCTCCAAAAAAAAACTTACACCTTTACATGGGGTGTGACCTAACACCCCCTGCCACACGCCCATGCGGCGGCTCACGGGGTATTATGTAGATGTAGATGAAGTAAAGCCAAGGATAACCTGTTCAAAGTAATCAAAGATAGCTACCAAGGCATGTTATAGTAATGAAACCAAAGAATACTTTGATTAAGAAATATGAGGAGCACCAAACCTCGAGTCTATTGCCACATACATCCAAATTACGTATGCAAGTACTAAGCCAAAGGATGGGAAGAAAAATTGAGGACAACTTCTCGGAAAACCAACTTGGAATATAGGGAGAGCAGAGGAACCACGGAGGCCATTCACTGCCAGAGAGTAATGTTACAGAAAACAATACATATAAACAAGCCATTGTATATGGCAATCGTGGATTTGGAGAAAGTCTTCAAAAATGCTGTCTGAAACAAGATAATTGAGCTTCTGAAACAACTCAGAGTAGATTACAACGGCTAAAGAAAAATCAACCAACTTTACAGAAAGCAATTCGTCAAAATGCAAATTAGAGACGTTTGACAAATATAAGATAAAATCAACAAATGAGTGAGACAAGGATGCAACCTCTCACCTGCACTGCTAACTATAGTTAGAGGAAGCAATAAGAGAAGCACAAGAACTTGGATTGAACGGTAAAATTGATGAAGAAGAAATAAACATGTTCCATTTTTCCGATAATATTGGTATTACCAGAAAGTTGGAATGATCTTCAATAGTCAATGAAAACGCTACGAGCCAAGCTCTCCAAGAATTAAACATGAAACTAAATAAGAGAAATACTTTATATTTTACTTGAAGAGGGTTTTATTCTGGTGTGAGGAAGAAAGACGCTGAGTGCATAAACCACACGGAGGGGAGAGAAATGAGAGCAGGTGGATTTCTTCTCCTCCCTCGGAGGTACCATCACGTGGGAAGGAAAAAGTACAACGGACATTAAGCGATGATTAGCCCAAGCTAAGAAAGCGTTCATGGTGAAAAGACAAATGCTGTATACATACATTTTATAGAAAGTAGGGCTGTTATACTGTATTTGATCCTCTATCCAATATACTGGTTGAGACATTTTTTTGCAGACAGATTTTATGCCTGAAATAGCTGAAATATAATTATAGTTTTTTCCGGACGTATGATGTCTTCTCGGGTTTTCCACCAGGTTAGGTAATTGTTGGCCGACGTTTTGATGGCTACCTCAGCCATCATACCCTGAGGACGATGGCGGAGATAGCCATCGAAACGTCGGCCAACAATTACCTAAGCTGGTGGAAAACCCGAGAAGACTTTATTAGAATTTCTGGCTTGTCATGACTGATTTTATGGTTGTGACCTTCGTACTCAGTGGAAATTGAACAATGACCGTGTCCCACATTCATGATTCATCCATTTGATCAATTTATCATGAGTCTTAGTAATAAACTCACGTGAATAAAGTTTAAAGCAATTGACCCAAACTATATGAGCGAAGAAAACACAACATTTTTCGCAATCGCTTTCGTATGCAAGTGTTTTCCGAATGTTGGTTAATTCCTTTAGAGTTCCAGCCTGTCAGGCTTATGTCTTTCCCGCCGCTTATTTTCACATTTCAATTTATTTTTCTATATTTGTAGATGCTGTGAATTTTTGGCTTGTCAAACGCGTTCTTTTCTGGAATATACTCCCTAAAAATCATCTTCCCTCTTGTATGGTAAATTTCAAAGTCAGAAAATGCCAATAGACATTCTTTATCAAATCCGCATGTCACGAGTTTGGTTTCACGAGTCCGTGGGAACAAAGTAAAATAAATACAAACCTGTTCCAGGTCACTTAATGCTTCCGTGCTTGTTTTACTTACTGTTAAAAAGATTGCTATTCTGCTTCCCTGTAAACTATTTTATGTGATAATAGGATTATTTATTGCTTTCAATTTATGTAGCTGAAAATTTGACGTTTCTCACCTGACCCTTGTCTTGTAAGGTGGAAAATATAGTAAAATATCCATGCATATTTTTATAGTGTAACATATTTTGTATAAGTCAAAGTAAAATTATTTTTACCGGATTACACTTTGACTACGGTTTGGGTGGTAAAAACGGACTACATATGCTCAATCTCGTTCCAGTAAGTGTCATTTTTTTATTTATGTGACTAGATAGCGAAATGAAAACCAAACACGATAAAGAAAGAAAAATATGCTTCAATAAAGAGTTATAAGTCGTATACCTAGTCATAATCGGTCGTTCAATCCTAAGATCGGTTGACTGCAGCCGATCATCCTTCCACACGAAATGCTAATTACCCTAATTCCAGGTATTTTTTATGTGATTTCTTCTTGATTTAGTTCATTTATTCATCCCATTGCGACTTCTCTCCCTATTTTTAATTCTGCCACAGGTTGTGTCCAATTTGTCTGGCTCCACTTTTTCTGTATTCTGCTCCACACGGTCCGCTTCCCACTTCCACTCTTCTTATAACATGTTCATTTGTGGTACCAGGAGTGGAGTTTAGAACTAAATATTAGTAAATGCACCACAGTTCACTTCCTGCGAAAGGCACCACACAATATCCATACTTACACCGTGGGTGAGGTAAGCATAAAATCTTCAAATACAGTAAAATATCTTGGTATTACCTAAACTTCTGATATATGGTGGGGAACACACAAACAAAACATACGAGGCACAGCATTAAATAAACTAGGCTTTTTTAAGCGTATAATAGGAAGGTCCTCGGATGAAAAAGTAAAAGAGAGATACCACTTCGTTCTGGTTAGGCCATGCCTCGAATACGCCGCGAGCATTTGGGACCCTGGTCATAAAGATTTAACCAAAAAATTAACTAAATACAATGATAAACAGCACGCTTCGTTAAAAAACTGCTACAAATGAACATATAGTGTTTTGCAACTGTTAGAGGGATTAATGTGGGAGCCCCTAGAGACTCGGAGGATGCACATTTGGCTTATGCTGCTTGAGATATTCAGAACTGGTGTGTTTTAGAGCGACACACAGAATATTATCATGACGCCTCACTACATTTCTAGGCCTGTCAGATGCGATAAAATAAGAGAGATACTCTACCAAACAGATATGTAAAAAAACTCGTTCTTCCCGCGCACAATAAGCGACCACAATAAAAACTGAGCTCCTCCAAATACACCCCCATAGGACATGTCACCATTTCACTTCCAAAACTTTTATATCTTTACTCGGCTGGTGACCTACCACTTCCTGCCACCCGCCCATGCGGCAGCCTGTGGGGTAGTATATAGATGTAGATTCCTTATTACGTCCGTCTCTATGATCTTCATCCTCCTCTTTCAACTCCAGGCATCGCAAGCAGCCTTTACTTTCATACATTTTTTTCCAAAGTTTCATGCTTCCATTTCCTTGATTGACAATGAGAACATTTTCACGCACTGTTTCCTCGTTCATAGTCCTATCTCTTTTGAACTCAGTAGTTGCCTTTTCACTATGAATGTCCTCTTAGCTTCGGAGTACCTGGACAGTTTTAGCTGGGGTTCATTGATAAGTTCGACGGTGGGAAGGCACTTGAAGGGGGAGAAGGTTGAGAGGAAATAAAGAAAGACAAGGGTTCGAGAGGCTTGTGTCAGTTCGGCGGAAGAGAAGGCAGAGGAGCCAAGGGTGTTTTGTCGATGGAGGGAAAATAGGGCAGGTCTTGGAGTGAGGCTCGGTTGAAGGGTTGAAGGACTAGTGGAAGACAAGGGTTGTGGCGCCGATGAGGAGAGGGAGGGCGAAGAAGGAAGAGTTCGGCTCGACTGTGAGATGGTCGCAGGAATGGGCGTCGCGAGGTGTAGGGATCGAGGGGGGGCAGGGAGTGGTTTGGGGGTGGAATACGAAACAAGGCGTGGATCGAGGGTAAGGGCGCAGGGCCGGGGGGAACTCTCGAAGGGGTGAGTGGCCCCAGGACAAATGCGACCCCCCTACTTAGCCCCCACTTCACTACCCCTCTCCACCTTCCCGTGGAATGGCAAGATGCAAACCGTCGGCGGTGTCCCCCGAGGCTATGCTGGCGGTCCTTGTTTTGTGTGTGTGTGTATAGGAGGCGGCCATGAGCCCCGCTAAGGGCGACAATTGTGGTTCCCAGTTCACCCTCTTCCTCCCCCGCACTACCCTCTTCAACACCACGTCCTCAGACGACCACACACTCGCAAGCAGTTCCTCCCCACTCTCACCCTTCCTGCTTCACTCTTCATTGCACACTGTAACGACTGAACCCTTCGGTTCTGTGCAGTGATTTGCCATCGGGATTTAGTCCGAAAGGACCCAGGTTCGAGTTATAGAAGTTAATTGTCGTGTATTTCAGCGTCATTTCATTCCTTTGGAGAATTCGGAAAGATAATTATTGCCGTACTTTTTTTTACCAGAACTTAATTAGAACTCAATGTATTCATACCTGTTACTCATTAATGCCCAATATATCTTTGGTTTTCATTGGTGGAAGAAAGGAACGGCCGTGTATGAAGCTAAAATCCAAGAAACAACTAATTTTAGTAAATCAGACAGGGAATCTTCATCTGATGACATATTCCAAGCCTGTCTACTTTTTCTACAATTTGATTATTTCTAATCACTTTTTTCTATCGCTCCAATTACATCTCCAGTCTTCTCTCAGCTCTGAAATAATTCCTCCTTATTCTACTTATTTCCCAAATTTTGTGACACGCAACAAACAGTTTACATAAACGGTGTTTTGGGAGTCGGGTCATAATTTGTTATGCTGATTCTCACTGAACATTTTTGATACCTGAGCTGAAATTTTTTTTGGTAAAGATTGTTATCATCCACTTCGAATTTATATTTTGCCACTGTATAAAAAGGAAAATAATGCATTCAACAAAAACTGATGCGGGAAATTAGAGTAGGATAAAATATAGCACGATCAACACCTACTTAATAACACACATCAGAATTTTTTTCTCTTAGTTTATTTTCATAATTTTTAGATAATATTTCTGATTGCCAACTTACTTTGTGGCTTATTATTTTGTGGCTTATTATATATGTAACCATGCCTTTAGTGAATGAATAATTGGAGTATACCGCTAGTATATGGGCCCCTTACCAAGTAGGACTAGTTTCAGATATATATCGAATACAGCGAAGGGCAGCTAGATTTGTGAAAATTTGTTACGATAATCATAGTGGTGTTACTTAATTTATGAGGGATTTAGGATTGGGGACTGTATCTGATCGAAGGGAAAAATATAGATTAAATCTTTCACAAAAGTTTGATGTAGTCTATTTTTACCCTGACGTTCAACATATTCTGCTAGAGCCAAACTATTATCGTAGAAATGATCACAGGCATAAAATTAAGGAAATCGACAGTAGAACCAATATGTTAAAAATGTCATTTGTTCCGCGACAATAAAGGACCATAATAGTTGCGATAGACCAGTTCTGGGTAACATTAACCTTCACTGAGTAAAGGTGGTTTTTCACTAGTGCTAAATGTCTAAACATCATAATTAGCTACTAACCTCGTATGAAATATCTGGCAAGATATTGCTCCTGCATGACTTAGTACCACGTACAACTATTCAATAGTCGCATTAATAATACTAACCAGTAGTTTTAAATAGTATTCTGCATGGTAGCATGTTCGTTTACGTAGCAGAATCCTAATTTATGGTCTGAACACGTACTGTCATCCTGACTGCTTTTGGCCTGCACCTGGCATCCGGGCGAGCGTGTGTGGTTCTGATTTTTTTCTACGTACACCCTGTAAGCCACCTCATGGGCGTGTGGCAGGGGGTGTTAGGACACCAGCCGTGTAAAGATGTTAGGGGTAAGGTTTCGGAAGTTGAAATGGTGACGCGTATTTTGGGAGTGTATTTAGTAGAGCTCAGTTTTTATTGTGGTCACTTATTGTTCGCGGATAGAACGAGTTTTTCTACTTATCTGTTTGGCAGTGTACCTCTCTTATTTTATAGTTTCTTCACGGATAATTAATTAATACAATAATTAATAAAAGAGGGCCGATCACGCTTCCTTGAGGATCACCGTATGTGACTTCGACCATATCAGAGCTAATACCATCAATAACTACTATTTGTTATCGGTCACTGAGGAAGTTTCTTATCCTATTCACTATTTATTATTAACTCCTCATGAATACAATTTATACATGGGTTATTGTGAGGATCATTGTCTAATGCCTTCTTGAAATCAAGGAATATCGCGTCGACTTGCTTTTTCGATTCACCTGATTTTAGGATGCCATGAAAGAAGAGCACAAGCTGTGTTTTGCAGGACCTGCCCTCACGGAAGCCTTGCTGACTGCTATGTAAGAAATTAAGATTATTCAGGAATGTCATAAAATGGCTAAGGAATATGGGCTCGAGGATCTTGCATAAAAGTGTTGTTAACGATATAGGCTGGGATGAGTGTTGCTCGCCTGGTGTGGAATCAACTAGTATTGGCTTGCAGTGTATTTCGTAGAAAGAGATGTTTTTTTCAAAGGTTGGGGAAAATCAGACACTCTAGAGTGCATGTACTTGAACACAGCTTTCACTTGGTCGATAATAATTAATAAATAACAAGTACTTAACCCGTGCATTCCTTTTCCATTCCCCCCGCCCACACCCTTCCTTTCCCTCCCCCTTCCTTCTGTCTTTTGTATATATACCTGTACTGTTTGGACTGAATTTTTGTACCTGATGATGCCGCAAGTCGGTGAAACGCGTTGTACGACACAAAATAAAATTCTGTAGATCGGTACGAAATTTGTATTCTCCAAATATGGATACTATTAACTTCCACGAAGTGAAGCCTAAAACTATGGAGTGTGTGGAAGAGAAAATTATTTCGAAGTACTTTACAGCTAGTAACATAGCGCTGGAAAATCTGAGAAAATTAATCTTTCCAATTATGTTTGACAGAATGAAAAGAATGAATGGTTGTAAAAATATGAATATTGTGGTTTAAGAAAAACGATATTTTGCATTCATAAGGATATATATCTTAGGCAATGAAAAGGCTTGATAAGGTGGTCGTGAATTATGTAAAAAAATTGAATCTATTCCAAGAATCACAAGTATATTGGGACATTTTTTTTAGATTGCAGTCAGCTTTTATAAGCTCCAAAATACAAATGAAATGCAACGAATTGTGTAAGTCTTTGAATGCGCTAAGATATGAGTAATTGGTTTGGGAAAGTTTAGGAAGTTATATAATATGTATTGAACTCACCGAAAACTTTCCAGGCTAGCCATAGGAAGCATAAGATTTAAGTCGATTTCTAGAGAAGTGGTGAATCGAGGAAGTCACTAATTCGGAAGAAGTCAAATTCGATGCAGAAAAGGAAATTATTTTTCAAATGCGTTTATTATGAGAGACATCAATTCACTGAGGTAAAGAAAGATGCTATAGCAAGGTATACTACAAAATATATTTGAATGAATTGAGCCTCTGTCCATCATTTGCAGTTTTTTAAGTTTTTATGGTAATTTCAGAACCAAATGTGACCCGCAAATGAATGATTACCAAAATTTAAATTCATCGCGATATCTCTTATCGAGAGTTAATATTTAATGTAGGCGTTAGTTTTCCGTGATTTGTTAAAATGTCTTTTGGTGCTAACTTTGCTTGATCTTTGACTCATTTTTGTGCTTTTTTTTTACAAATACAGGTAGATTATATGATCCACAGATTGCAGTGAAATGACTTATCTGTGCCGAAACTACTATAAGTAAATGGCAAAGATTCTGCGCTTATGAGATAAAAATATATAAGTAACTCAAAAGTGTGTCAGTAATTGGAAAATTAAATGCGTAAGTCATTGAAGAGCACATCAGATACGTGTGATGGGAAGTAATGAACAGAAAGCTATGTGAATATAGAACATGCAATCAAAAAAAGCTGTTTCTCGAATGATTCTGATTTGAACAATGAAATTCTAAATAAAAGATCAAGCGGGAAATATGTGTAGGCATTTTTGAGGGCATTCTGGTGACTTCATATTCATATTGAAAGACATTCATTGCATTGGATTGGATATTTGGGGAGGCGACCAACAGCTAAGGTCATTTGCGCCATAGAGGATAGGTAAGGGAGGAAGGATGGAAGGACCCGGCGTCGGCATTAGCCTGCTCTTAACAAAAGGCGCCAAGGGGACCACGGTATAACGTCTCATCTGACAGACAGAGTACTGAACTTGAAGTGCCCTCCACAAGGCACTCAAGCAGTGATCAGGTTTCCTCTGGAAAATATCTTCCTCTGCAGGGATTTGAACCCTGGCCGCCCGTATGGATAGCTAGTACTCCAGCCACAACACCAACCCGGTCCCCAATATTCATCGATATGGTTCCTTTTTTATCACATATGTGATGTGTTGGAGGGCGGCGGTACTTCATTAGAGAAGATCATCTAAATGAGGAGGAAGGGGCGGAGGAGTTGAGGAGAAGAGCTTTTATGCAGTTGTGAGATGGATGCGTGCAAGGACGGGGCTTTGGGTCGGGAGGAGTGAAATGCACGGAGAGGTGGAGGAGGGTAAAGGCGTCAGAAGTGAAGGAAAGCGAAGGAGAGGTGGAAGGGATAAGAAAATAGGAGAGAAGGTTATAAATATGTGACTGAAAGTTGTGTTGTGAATCTCTTAGTGCAGTGTTGTGGCTTTCTTTTCCTCCACCTTCAGAACCGGATTGAAATACCGGCGGAGGTGGAGATTTTTTATTCAAATCCGTTAGTTTTCTCGTTTGAGGCTCTTTTAATATTGCAACTTCAGGTGATGTATATCTTCAATGGTTTTCGAGCTAACTTTGTGGAATTTAAGGCTCATATTGAAATGAAAGAAGAACACTTTGTATAATCCACACAAAACTTTAATGATAAGAGCCCGACCGGTTTCAACACTTCCGTGTCATTCTCAAGGGACTATACAATTCGTTTTTTGACGAGCACGTAATTATATTTTATATCGGAAGAGTGGGGGATTGGGGTTGAGGAAAGTATGACTAAGGATGAAGGTTAAGGGTGAAGTATCGGGCTGGGGGTGGAAGCAATCAAATATTTTCTGGAAGTGGGGGTGATACGAACTTGGTAGAGGGGAGAACGATGTTATGGTACCAAGTCATTCAACAAATCGAAACCAAACTACTAGGCGTGCGTCATAATTTCAAAGTTCTAAATAAAATTCAGCTTAGCACCTTTGTCAACAACATGTAAAACGTTAACTTTAAAATCAGACTCATTGCTCATCATCAAACTCTCAATCAAACTTCAGGTGAAGCACTGTGCCAGTCGCATGTGGCGTTCAATGCAGACCCCTTGGTACCCTCCACTTAGAATAAAGTAATGCCAACGCCAGGTTACCCTCCAAACTTCTTCCTACAACCTTAACATCCTCTCCTTTGACAAACCCGTCCAGCTTTCCTTAATTGTGCAGTTGGCTTCGACTGTTGTCATCTTCCCAAATAACCAAATCCGAAGAAATCAGTCGTACGGGACAGGGTTGGGAGGTAGGTGAGAGAGAGAGAGGATAGGGTTAGAAAGAGCAGAAAAGTAGCTTTGTGGGACGGGGAGGACTGATTAAGTGCAAGGATTACTAGGCAATTGAGTGGAGAATGTGATTTAATTAGCGGGGTGGACGAGAGGGTGGGGACGTGTGCCGACTGGCGTATGAGGATGGGGAGGCCCGTGGAATTGGAAAGAAAAGAACAGATAGGGACCGCGAGTTGAGAGGGTATGAGGAGGAAAGGTTTAGGAGGGGGAGGCGGGGTAGGTTTAGTCGATAGGGAAAGGATAGATGAGAGGAAGGGTGGAGGGGCTATGAATAATTATGAGGGGGGAGGCAAGGGAGGAAAAGAAGAGGCTGGGAGGAAGGGGGAGGAGGAGGCAAGGGAAGACGCTTGTCTGGAGAGAGAGGAGGCGTTGAGTAATTGCCACTTGCCAATGCCACTTATTGAGACGAGATTGAGATGAAAGTAATCCCCTCGGCCTCTAAACCCCTCCGTTCAACGAGGTTCATTGGCACCTGAGGTTTCTCCCTCTCGGAAAGGTTAAAAGAAGACTGTGCGCCAAAGAAAGAGGATCTATTAGAGGCATGATGTAGTAAGATATAGACATCTGGACTTTGAGAATCATATTAAGGAATATTTAAAGCTTCTGAGACAGTCCAACTTGTAGTCAGCTTTAAACAACAAGCATAACAGAAAAATGCAGCAGTTCCAGAGTTATCTTTTTGCATTCATATGTATGGGACTATTTATGAGTAGTTGGTTACGCTATCTTTTTTTTTAGAAAATATTGATTTTGAAATTTAGATTTCTAAGGAGAGGATATGCGACTAAAAGCGATAGAATATGAGAAGGAAAATAAACTCTTTTCGTGTGAACTTTTCTTTCATACTAGGTTATTTTGCTTTCGGAGTTTTTTTACCGTACATTTAAAATTACAAGTTGTATAAATAATCCGATAAATAGGTAATAGAGGAATGCAATATTCGCTGTAAAATAAACAAATCAGGGGCATTGGCCCTCTCAGGTGAAAAAATGGCATATGAATAAAGAAGATATCGTAATGTCACACATTCAACTAGTACTGAATTTTCAGTCAAAACTGCCGTAACTCCTGTACTTAGTTTATCTTTCCTGAGGTCTATTTAGAAATGCATATTTTATTTCTAATGTATTTCCGTGGACTCTGTTGTAAAACGCGCCATTACGAGCTGAGGATATCTAGGAAGGAAAATCAGAATTTTTTCAGTGGTAAGAAGTACTTTTTGATAATCTGGATACAAATTTCACAGTTGATGGTGCAGCAGTTATACTAACTTTATAGAGACGACGACTTTACGCGAGGAACTATAAGAAGACGGCTAGTAACCAAGAAAGCTCTCGTTCAAAGGGAAATAGGGTTGGTCACAATCGGTCAATTTTCGCGCATTCTGCCATTACCTTTGATTGCTATTTTGGTTTATTGGGTGGAGTGGTATTATATTTTTAGCTGAATTTCGAAATTAAATGTTCTGCAAATTACATTTTGAGGATCCTGGGACTAGCCATAGTGTTACCTTATACAGAGTCACCCACAAAAATTAGAAGTGAAGAAAAATGCCTCAGAAGTTTGACTCACTCTTGAACTCGGCTGAATAGTATGGAATAATGTCTATTCCTGGTCAGGTCGAGTGCATTTTCCTACGTGAAAGTTTGCACTAATTGCAAAAGCGTCTGATTTCTACTCTTTTGCATGTTCTTGTGATATCTGAAATTGCTTTCAGTCGCGCTTTTTCGTGATGTAAATGTTTTAGAAAAGTGAAACCACAAGATAGCTTTATTAGATGAAAAGTATTGCCAGGTAGTAATATTTTTGCGCGTGAAGAATTTTGCCAAATACATTACTCATACATGTCAGAAAAAGATCCATATAAGCTTTCACTTCATTTATAAAGTGCGCTAGATAGTTATGAGTTAAAGTTAAATTTGTTCTCAATATTGATGGAATAAATGCTCGTTAAAATCACCTCATTGAGGCATTCTGACTCGAGATGTCTGATGCTGTTCGGAGACTACTCTCATGAGATAAGAATGCGAGCTATGACGGGACCCTTGTAAAATAGATTTAACCAAAAATATTAATAAAATACAAAGAAAATCAGCGCGCTTCGTTGAAAATTGCTACGAGCGTAGATATAGTATCTCACAACGTATTGAGGGATTGAGTTGGGAGCCCCTAGAAACTCGGAGGCTACACGCTAGGCTTAGGTTGCCTGGGAAATTAAAAACTAATATTTTTCAGAGCGACACAGAGAATATTATCATGACCCCTGCCACACGCCCATACGCGGGGTAGAATGTAGATGAGACCATTGCAATGGATCCCTATTTTACGCATGAAAAATGCTAGATGATTCTTTTTCGTGACCTCTTTTTTTTTAATATAAAGTTATTTTCCTGGAGCTTTTAGGTCATTAATTCATGTTTAGTCTGTACCTCTTTTCCCAACGTTTTGCATATTTATTATGCTTCATCGGGGCTACAATGAAAATTAATATTTGTATTGAACATAAAATTAATACAGTTTACAATTTAGGTATTTAGATTTTCAAAAAATTTTTACAATTGATTTTTATTACCTCGGAGAGATCCTTTTGAATGACTTTTTGTTGATACCTTCATTGCTATTTATCATTATTGGTCAATTTTTATAAGTTTAGGAGTTAAAAATTGAAATAAAATTAAGTGTTGTTAAAGAATATCAAATTATGATAAATTTTACTTCATTTGGCGATGTCTCTTCTTTTATTACAGGATGTTTTATTTTTTGTGATGTGCATCATTTCTTTAAATATCTTTTGGATAGGCTGGTTTCTATATCTATTACTTTTGTTTCATGGAAATTAAACGAGTGGTTATTTTTGATTGCATGATCTGCTAATGTAAACTGATTTTTGGATTTTATTGAACTTTTATGCTGGGAGATTCTATTTTTTTTTTAGATATTGGGATGTTTGGCTTATATATATTTTATCACGGTCATCACACGATATTGAATAAACTACGTTACTTTATAGTTCTTAAGGAGTTTCAGATTTTAACTTCGAATAAATGAGTTTGTGTTGTGTTTTATGATTCCTATGTGCTATTTTATAGTCTTATGTTTTTGAAAACTCTTGCTATTTGTTCAGATAGACCTTTTATATAAATAATTCCTCGATACTGAGTTGTTATTTGTATTGATGGATTTTTGTTTCTGAGAAGAAGAATTTTTTTATAATAAATTATACACTGAATTAGCTTTTTAGGGAAATGGTTTTCCTGTAAAATATCTTCAATTATTTTTACAATTTTACTATGGAATATTGTATCACTCAAATTTATTGCTCTGAATTTGAGAGCTAATGCTATGTTAATTTTTTGTTTTCAAGGGTGGTGGGATTGTAAATTTAAATACCTGTCAGCCTTATGAGGTTTCTTCCACCAGTCAGTGGTTATTGTGCCATCAGCGTTTTTTTTTGTAATAATGTCTAGAAAAGGGAGTGTCTTGTTGTTCTCATATTCTATTGTAAATTGTAGTTTTGGATGGAAACAATTAAAAAGTTCTAGCATAGTGCTTTCTAGTACTTTATCTGGTAATGCCAAGTATATGCCATCTACAAATTTGTATATGAAAGGTATATTGAAAGGTAGTGTTGGAAGGACTGTATCTAAATATTTATAACTATCCGGAATCTAACAGTCAAGTTCGTGAACCATCCTAGTTGGCTCTTTCGATCAGCATTTGATTCATAATGTCTTTCTTATTGGAAACTATATCATAATGCCCGCCTCTTGTCTAAAATTTCCATGCTAGATAGCTTATTTGAATTTTATGGAAGATTTTTGAAATATGTCGTGCCTCTGTAATGTGTATCATCATTTTTATCAAGATACAAGATCATTCAGTGGCATACTATTAGAGAAAATGATAGATATGAGTTAAGATACGTGCAATGGTTCCTTTAGCTCTGAATCATTTATTTGCCTGCCCTTCCTAAAAGCATCGTAAAATTCTATCACAGGCAATTCTCATTGTTGTGCCATCGTCCTACGTACTAAGGCGTGAATTTTATAACAAACATAGAATTAATAGAAAATTTTAGCTAGGAATAAAGGAAACAAGCTCAGCAAATTAACATTTCTTTTTTGTCACCTTAAATATTCTCTGGTTTATTATTATCTTGAGGCTTTATGATAGGTGAGCGATCCCATTGCGGTGAATTATTATACTACATAAGAACTTTTCGCTCTCGTATGGCTCTGATTTATGTCAATATGGATACTAGAGGTGGGATTTTCGGTTCATTTCAAAGATTCAATTCATGCAATTTGATTCATGTCAATGACTCGTTCTTTTGAATCATCCATAATGAACGAAATGAACCGTGGAAGAACCAATTGACTGCGATGAGTGATTTAAATACTATGAGTTATTTCACTGCTAAGAATCAAAAATCAAAGGAAGTAAACTAAAGCGAAGAACCAAATCCAACCAATTCATACTGTTGAAAAGCTACCTACACGGAGATAATTCGTGATGTGAAATCAGATTTTCAGATTTATTTAGTTTATTCGTCGAAGTATTGGGAGATTTGAGGAACCTGAAAGTGCCTATCCTTTGAACAGCTTCAACCATGATGCCTGGAGTTATGAGCCTAAAAATTCGCCCATACTGCCACGGCGATTGGAGACTATATATTTATAAACTCACGTACTTGCGGTTTCGGATGAAAATGGTAGTGATCGGTGTTATAATCAATCAACTTAATATGATTGCCTCTATAAATTATTCCTCAGTTTTCATTAGTAAATTCTCTATATGAGCAAAAGATTATGGACTGTTTGGTATGTGATTTGTCCTGATCATGTTGCTCTCCACTCATGTATAGCGTGTTGCGGTTTAATTTGAATCAAATCAAGTTGTTCTCGATTACTCATGAATTGTGTGATTCTTCAAAAACCACTCCACTCTACCTATGAACGAGAACAGCTTCATTTGATTTATTATGAACGATTTGAACGGAGAACGTGATTCAATTCATTTGGTTCATGCCAATGAATCTTTCAATATGAACGAATCACTCATGATCGATACAGCTCTAATGGATAACTTTGCGCCAAGTAAGTGTTGCAGAGTGCCTGATATCTTCCCACTTTACCTCCTGTCACATCTCACTATAGAGAATCATTCTGTTTTGAAAACTTTCATATGCATAGCAAAAATCATGTGTCCCAGGGCTCCTTGCTACTTCCATCCATTAAACATAAAACTCAGCGGAAATTTTGCAAGCCTTTACAAAAACGTTTAAGGGGAGTTCTGGTTCGTGCACAATATTTCACGGCGACTTGACGTGGTCAGTTTGAGCTTCGAAGGAGAGTTTGGGCGAGCGGAATGCCAATGCACACTTCCGCGTTCACTCAAGAAACGTTACAAAATTCATGTCGCCAAGAACCAGCCGGCCCTCTAAACTTAAGAATCCGAACCCGAATGGAGTTTCCTGCATCACAATGCTTAGCAAAAAACTGAAACGTTCCAAAGTTTTGAAAAAAAACAAGCGTGGCGGCCAACTCGTGAGTCTGCTGTACTCCACCACTTCCGTGCTCTCAGGAGATATGAAGGGAAGGGTCAATGACCCCTACGGCGTTGAACATATGGAAGTTACTTAAAACCATTGAATTTTGAATCTGATGGATAGCATTTTCAATAGGCTTTAAGAACTTGGTTTATAATTTATTTTACATCTACTATTTATGCCGCTACCTTGCTCAGACACGAAAAAGAGTGATTTCATATACTTTTCAAAGCAGAATGTACACGTAAAATCGTTTGTGGCACAAATATCCTTGTATTTTTTTAAATGGATGATTTTGTCAATAAGTAAAGTTGAATGAATGGTAATAGGCACGTATGAAAGATTAGTGCCTTGTTGATTTCACCTTGCTGAGAGAATCAAGAGTGTGGAATGGCGAAACGGTTATGATGGATTGGTGATAGGCACCAGAGAGAAGGGTGAGCAGAACACATCGTCCGTAACTGTAACGGAGGATTCATAAGACGACTCATAGGAATGTAGAGAATTTTTGAGCGAATTATTTCAACAATCAAAAGACTGACCAGTTTTTAATTGTTTAGTTTGTTAGCAGACGCTAGGGAGACTGTGTAAAATATAGCAGTACAGCAAAACCTTTTTTCTGCGAGCGACCGTCTTGGTTATAAATTAATTATATTCGCCTGCATTTTAAAATCACCCTCGATTTATTTGTTACATTCCGCGTGCTCAAAACTCATTCAAATCGAAGATTTTTAGTGAACTCACAAAAATTACTGCGATGAGTGGTTATAAAACATGTATGCGTAATTTATGTAAAAATTAATTAGCTATTCAGAAAATCTATGAACTATGTCGCGTCACATTTATAACTTGATCTGCGCGTCAAACCTCTCTCACTTTTTTTTTAGTAATATATCTCTGGAGCTTAAGGTAGTTTGAAAGAAATATCATTTTACCTAGAAATCAATAAATTTGGTATCATATCAAAGAAAAAATTACATCCTTCCATCGACATAAAAAATTCAACCCCTTAGTCCATATCTTTCCGAGATATTTGGCGTAAAATACCAGCCCTTATACATGGGAAATGGTACGTGCAAGCACTCCAGAGAGACCTTATATTACAAATGAGGCATTTTCTACACTTTGATCTCGTCAAACAATCAACAGTGCGCAGTTTGTCTGTTTTCTCAACTATTTTTGAAAATTAATTATATTATCACCACAGTAAATTATTCGGAATCACAATAAACTTTCCGTTTTGATGGAGTTTCACATGTTCCGCGTGAAAAAATGAGTCAAGTTAAAGACTTATTTAGATATTTTCATTTGATTACTTACTATTTCTGTCATGTAAAACTGTACTTTTATACCATTAATTATGCAGTATTTAAATCGTGTGTCTAGCAGTTAGTGAAATTAAAACGTATAATTCTAATATGGTCTCTATTATGATTAGGGAACTATCTCGCTAGCACTACCTCAAAAGCGTTCTTCATTCCATATAAAACAGTTTTTCTGACATGTACTTTTAAAATCAGCCCTTAACAATGATGTTTTGACTAAATTAGATAAACGTGACGCTTTTCCTCGTGACTGGGGCAAGTTAACTGACTGTGAGGTTAATTTAAAGATAGCGTTGATGCTTTATAGAGCCACATTAAGGACAGAAGATAATGCATTAACTAATTCTTTATTTCAATAGAAACAAATGAGCCACCTGGGGAGAGGACAATGTGGAAAATATTATAAGGGTATATAAGTATATAACTCCTAGACTAAAAGACTTGGAATTAAGGCTTTTTTGCCTCCCTGAGGGAACGGCGTGGATGTAGCTAGGTATGCATATGAATAATTTGTTCGATCATATGGCCTCATAATCAACATAATATTTTATATAACTTCTGTTTTTGGCGCAATATTAATTCTCCTTCGATTTAGTCGATCGCTTTACGCATTATTTTTTAAAATATGTAAGTATGCAGCAATGCTCTCCCATGAAGGTAGCCTCAAAACATTCATTCTTGCATCTATATCTACATACTACCCCGCGAGCTGCCGCATGGGTGTGCGGCAAGGGGTGGTAGGTCACCAGCCGTGTAAAGATGCTAGGTTTTTGGAGGTCTAATGGTGACATGTATTATGGGAGTGTATTTACTGTAGCTCAGTTTTTACTGTGGTCGCTTATTTTGCGCGTAAAGAACGAGTTTTTGAACCTATCTGCTCGTCAATGTATCTTTCATATTTTATCGCTTCTGTCAGACCTAGAGATGCAGTGAGGAGTCACGACGATATTCTTTATGTCGCTCTGAAACATACCAGTTCTGAATTTCCAAGCAGCCTAAGCCTAGTGTGAAGCCTCCTAGTATCTAGGGGCTCCCACCTAAATCCCTCTAAAAGTTTTGAAACACTATATGTTCGTTCGTAGCAGTTTTTAACGAAGCGCGCTGCTTTCCTCTGTATTTTAGAATTTTTTTTATTCAATCCATTTGACCAGTGTCCCAAATGCTCGCAGCGTATTTGAGGTGTGGCCTAACCCGAGCGAAGTAGCATATTTCGTTGACTTTTTCATCTGAAACCTTCCTATTATACGCTTAACAAAACCTAGTTTATTTCATGCTGTGCCTCATATTTTTGTATGGGTGTTCCCCACAATGTATCTGAAGTTAAGGAAATTCAAAGATACTTTACTGAATTTGAGGATTTTAGGTTTACTCCACCCACAGTACATCTACATTTTTCTTAGAGGCTATCCAAAGCTTTCCGAAGTAATGTATGAAGAAATTGCCATTGATGAATGATTTCTGGAAAGTAACTTCTATTTTCACTATATTGTTAGTTATTGATTTATATTCAAATGTGAATTGCAGCAAAGGTTTAATGTAAGGGAAAGAGGGAGGAGAAGTGCAGAGGAATGGCGATGTGTGCACCCACTACGCCTTGTTGGCCTAAGACGAGGGGTATGCAACTCTAAGAAATGGTGTATGCTTGTTGAGAAATGGTCGTGAAACGGATATAAATGGATAGAAAGGATAGAAATGGTTAGAAATGGACAGAAATGGATATAAATTGACAGAAATGGGTAGAAATGGTTAGAAATGGACAGATATGGTTATAAATGGACAGAAATGGATATTTCTCGACAGAAATGGATATAAATGTACATAAATTGTTAAAAATTGACAGAAATGGTTAGAAATTGACAGAAATGGATAGAAATGGTTGGGAAATGGATAGAATTGGCTGAAATGGAAATGCGGTGTACACTTGTTTTAGAAATTGCGTACCCCTTGGCCTAAGATCGCTTAGAATGCAGAGAATCAATGCAAAAACAGCAGCAGCACTTCCTTCAAAGCAGCGCCCTCTCCCTGTGCCCTGCTCCTGCACCCCTTCCCCCGCGGGGTCACTCGCCACCCTTGGTTTCTCTGAAGCGCCTTCCCCTCTTGGCAACGGACTCATCCGGGGGACGGGCAGACGGCGAGGTGCGGCCGACGCCGTGCCAAGAAACCGGCGCTGCTGACCCACGGACCCTCCTATCCCCCCCTCTCAATTCCCCACCCCTTCATCATCCCCCTGGAGAGAATAACCACCCCTCCGCACTTCCTTCTCCCCGCGAATGAATTGGGGGATATATGTCGTCGGTCTTCTCGGCCCTTGGTCGTCCCCAATGGTCCGATTCCGATCTCGTCGTAGCGTCGTTAAGTGCGCGGGACCTCTCTCCGTTCGCTTCCCATTCAGATTCAATGGAACGTTCGGCCTGCACCATTGATGTTTATCTTCAGATATCAACGCTGAGAGTCATATAGTACATAGGCAGTGATCTTTTTTTATGCCACGGATTTCAAGGGGTTAATACGAATCCTTCGCCGTGACCTCCGGCAGGAGACAATAGGAACTTTTTATAACCCCTAACAGAGAGATCCCATCTTCTCCTCTTGTTTAAATCTTGAATTTTTTCATAAACTCGGTAATTATCGTAATTAATTATCTCTACGCACCCTTTTTGAAAGACTTAAAGAAATACTGGACGACTTCTTGGATCCTCCTTTCCGTTTTCTTGTCCATTTTTCCCGCGGAGATCCTCTCAAAATCTTTTGCTAGCGCCGCGCGATGCTCATTTCTCTCCGTTCGCACCTAAAAGATATATCTCTGCGGATGACGCTGCTCAGTGGTGTGGATAAGATAACGCCTTCGTTCTCGCGCTGTTCAATGGAAATGTTTTTGTTACTCTCGGAGGAATCGTGACGCAGGGCCCCAAACACCACAGCTCCCCCCCTTCACCCTCTGTTCCCTCCCGCCCCAGCCCTCTCCCCTCTTCATCCCAATTCCCCCTCCCCTCTTCCTCCTGCTCTCCCATTCTTCCTCCATCTCACTCTCAGTGGCCTCTTCAGTGCTCAGTCACTCGAGCTGTTTCGCCGTTGCCATTCACAGATGGGCGTTATAAGGCGTTGTTGCCACATTTATACCCGCGTCCTTTGAAAGAAAGCGAGAGTAGCTTATGGACCAATTTGGATTCCGACGAAGTTTTATTTTTTATGAATCTCTTCTTTTCTCACTTATTTGCAATGACAGATATGATATTCGCCTCAATAAAATACGTGATTTATGAGTTGAGGACGTATTTGTGTCAGGTTGGCAATTTTTTACATGCATTCAATTTTTTCCCGAAACAGCGAAAGAATACCCGCATTTTTGCAGCTCTTGGCCACTTCTCTCCTGCTAATGGTGTATGTTGAATTCATACCACGGAAAATAAATGCCTTTTTTTAAAAAACACCAAAGAACAGAGCCTGCTTTGCGCCAAACATACATCTACCGCAGCCATAACGCTAATAATAATCCACATGGATTACATTATGTTAAAATATAAAAAAGCTGGCCAAATTCAAAAACTGATTTTACATACCTTGATGCTGAACTTTGGACAGTTATTTTCCTTTCGTTTGGGCATAAATGATTTAATTGGTGAATTTGGTGACACATGTCGATCATGTTAATCTCATGCATTAACCTTCATGCAGGCGCACATTTTTTAAACTCCGGGCGGGAGCACAGCGGAATTCTGTCCACCCTCGGTTTTTTCTACTAATACGACATTTAAGAGCTTGTTTATGAGTGTACACGTTGGCTGCCAGCATCACAGCTCCTAGACTATTTTTAGAGACTGATTATAAAAATATTTTATTATTATAAAAATGCTGATGTAAATATTTTAATAGCATTAAAGAAAAATGAAATTTTTTATGCTGTAAATATTTTCACCAACGGTAATATTAATGGTACCATGAGATGAATTTTTATTCTGGAAGCCCTGAGTATCACGGGTTATATATTGCTAAATACCTAGGTCAGACGGCATCATTCATTTAGAAACGGAGCAATTTCACTAAAATCTCTGTGGAAGTTTGAAATCAATCACGCATTATCAAATGAAATATCAATGTCAAATAACTGTATTGTAATTCATAATTATGTTCCTATATTAAAACAAAATAATTAATCTGCCAAACATTTATTTGAATATTTCACCCAAAGTTTAATTTTCATCTCTAAGCTCAATTAAGGATTGTAGAGAGTAGTAAATTGTGGCGGTCATAAAGTGAAAGAAAAATAAGTGAAGGGTAAGAAAAAGAGAGAAAGTATTTTTTATTTCGAATGAGAGAAAACCAAGGTGATTGATGCAGCAGTTAGTTTAAATAAGATGGAGGTGAATGTATGAAAGAATATATTCATCATCAGGACCTGACCTGAGAGGGTAAATATCCCGTTTAATTTTGAGTTCAGGTCCAAACAAATGTGATTCTTGGGCGTGCGCGCGGCGAAAAACAGTCCTTTCTAACGCATTTTCTCGGACTTGTCAGCTTTGAGACTGACTAGCGTTCGCTACATACGATTCCGCCGCGCGATCAACCCCTATAACGTTAATTGCTGCTGTTTGCATGTACCTTGAGTCCTATCAGATTCCAAGTTCCTACAACGGTGGGGCATGGGTTTTTTTAAAGGCGGACAAATATCTACAGGTTGAGAATAGTGAAATAAAAGTTCTTAAAATTTAATAAATTAATAAGTAAAAAATAACGGTCTTTAATTTTTTTCTAAAACTCTCCGAAGTTAAGCCTTTACAGAACCTGATGGTATACAGCGGAACGCCAGCTCCATGATCCACTTCAGGTAAAAAGCCTTCCCAATGGCAATATTGAAACTAAATGCTGTCTAAGGTAATAGCACTGTTGACCATTCGAAATGGGGCCAGTCAGTAAATACGTTCACTCCCGGATGGCGAATCGGATCATGTGAGTGAAGAATCCAAAATAATGCCCTTTATATCACACAGTCGTGAAAACGTTGCTTGTTTTTAATTTCGTTCCTTGTCAAATCAGCATATTTCACAGAGTCAAGTGCTGAAACAATATTTTAGTTGCATCTTGAATAATTTGGCATATTTTTGTCAAAACTGAGACATTGCTGGAAACCTCATTCCACAGAATCAGAATAGAGTTCCATACTCCAGATGAATATCTTTACTTTCGCCATGGCTTTAATCTTTAACGGTTTTCGTCGCCTAATTACCACGAATGTTTTTCACTGTATACGTTGCCGTTAATGCCATTAGAACTAACATATCATATTGCGCTGATTCTCTTGTTTTATTTGCGCCATTCGCTACTCTGAAACCTTGCCTTATAGCTCCTTCAAGGTATTCCCCGTACTTAATCTTCTTTCTATTGACTTTAATGACGAGGTCTAAAAACACCTTCCATACCTCTCTCTCTTCTCCCGTTATTAGTAAAAGGAGATGGCTCATTTATTTATCCATCTCCGGAATATCTCCGAAGGACTTTTCTATCTTAGCCACTATCTCAACTTCCAAGCATATACTAAACGGTGATGGCTTGTTATTCATCCTAACTTCTGCACCTCTCAATTAATGACTATTTACCGAAAATAAACATCACAAAACGCAATACTGCTTCAAAGGAAAAGTTTAAAATTAAAGTTTACCGCTGCTTCCATCTCGACATGCTTCAGAAATCCCTTTATTTTGCGCTCTTTCACACCTCTAAAGCTCTCGGTTCAATTTGCCAATTTAAAACATTTTAAATCAGATATTTGTGGGAGTCTTATTCCTACAGTGACTCAAATAGCATATCCTTTCGAGCAAAATTTATTTTTAATGTTTCCCGGACTTATAGCAGATGATTTTTTTTTCTAACTTACTAGTAGGCATCAAAAGGGGAGAGCTTTTGCTTAAAAACGACTTTGGTCACCATCTTGAAATGGTAAGTGCTGAAGTTTGTGGACACCACAACACAAATAGTTTGGTATCTCATCTTGAAAGTTGTTTCATAAAATACCAGGCATAGGAGACCAGAATTGGAAGAAAAAGTATTTGACTTCTTTAGACCAATTTTGATTTAGTGCCTTGAGAGCTGCTCGCGATGTTACGTATTACGTATCGGCGAGCAGCATTGTATGATCAAGTCGTTTACATTTCTATTATTTTACCACAGAAAGAAATTGAAGATTAAAAATAAGTGAATGCATTATAATTTAATTACTGAACGTAAGGATGATTACTGAAGTGATAAACGACTGACGAAAGCGAGTTGATAAACCAGTGACATTGAATATTGCAATCATTAATAGAGATTCTTTATAGTATTTGCAACAAATATGGAATGAGGATGCCAAATAAGCAGAGGGCTGTTAAATAATTTTTCAAAAATGAAAATGAAACTGATATATAGAGGTAGCAAGGTAAAATTTAAGTAATGCGCTTTATTTTCTTTTACAGGGAGAATTTTGTAAGAAAAATATACACATTACTAAGGGTATAATAAAAAACATTTATTGGCAGTTCAGTATTACACGAAGGTGTGAGAAATTGTGACAGAAAGCCCAGAGCAAAATATTTAGAAAAAGTTATTTGGAGCTTGAATGAAGGCCAGATTTAAAGCTTATCGCAGCGAATGCTTAACCGTGATAAATAGAAAGATTAGAAGCGTACGAGATAGAGAATGAAAGAGGAGCATGGAGGATTAAGGGAAATTTTGCAATGGGCCGAGGGGTAAACGAAGAAGAACTTAGATGGAAAGAAGAAGCTAGTAAGACCAAATATAAAACCATGAGAAGGTTGTGGTGAAGGAATTACGATACAGAAGGCAAGTTTAGTAGGTTGAACGCAGGAAAAGAGAGGAAAGGAGAGGTAATTATGAATGAGATGAGAAGATGTAGGAATTATGCCGAACTGAATAGAGTAATCATGGATTAAAGCAAGGAAATCCCCTCAAAAAGAGGTACCACAAAAGTTATGATGCTGAGGGCTGAGGACGAGAGCAGCGATGATGAAATGAAATGCAGCTGAAAAACCGTCGAAGGGTGTACATGTAATGAGAGTCAGTCGTGTGAGCTGTAATGTATTGCTAGAAAATATTTTCAATTCAAAAGGGAAAAAAATGGTCCTTTTTAACGTGTCAAATGAAAGTGAATGTTACACATTATTTCAATAATTATCTTTTCTGCTTTGTTAGGGCTACCCTTAAGGATTTGCCTCACCATTGGTAATGATTCAGTTGTATTTATCTTTAATAAAGATTGACCTTCCTTTGCGATTGAAAAACATAACAGTTACCCACTCACGAGAATAAAATTGCATCCTTAAGTCTGGCTGTCAATGGTCTTTTGTTCATCTTTCCATTTACGATATAAGATTGATTATTTATTGCGTTTCACTGCGATGACTAATTTGTGAATCATCCACCAAGCAGTAATGACACCAATGAAAAACAGGACTTTTATGAGAAAATTTTCAATCACCAGGCGATGGGAAAAGAGTTTCCTTATTAGGCACATTTGAGCACCACATGAAGACACACAGGCATTCAATATTCTCAAAGGTAAATAACATCTTTTGACATATATATTCGTTGAAATAACCTTCCAGCGGGCGCGTGGGCGAAAATTTGTCCGTCTGAAAAAAAACCGTTGTGAGTGCTCGCAGCCCAATAGGATATTTAGGGACCACCCTCTTTGACGGAAAAAAGGTGGACAAAATTCTGCCGCGGCCCCTCGCGAGGGAGTCCAGAAATTGCACCCATTGGAAGGCTAATATGAAACTGATAACCTCCGTCGATGCTAACTGACAAAAAATAATCCCCGCCCAAGCACCTGGCGTCGACTTGGTCCAATGTTAAATGGAATATCATTGAAGTCATAAAAGGTGAATCCTCCTGGCTCATCAAAGTAAACGTATTCAGGAAACATGATCTAAACTAAATTGCGATAGTTAAGCTCACTCTATTAATCGTGAATGGTTATTTCCTTCCAATGGCTATGTAGTTCTCTTTAAAAATTGACGACAGCATTGCAAAGTAAATAACTACCATCCCCGCTTTTATAGGAAGCTGTGGTAAAAGAAAAAAGCCTCACGGTACCTTTTTCTATTTAGTGCAATAGGACTGTGACAATCACAAAAACTTCCTCAAGGAAGACTTTCTTTTTAAAATTAGATAATTCATTACAATAACGATTGTTAGCTCAAAAGACGAATAATACCCGGAAGAGAAAATTCACAAAATTTTTTCTCGACGATTGAGAATATATTGTTTATATCGTTGATTTATTTTCTTAAACGTCTTCATGCAGATTGTGTTGCGGGATATGTCTCGGAGGAATCAACCTTTGAATAGAGAATATGATGTTGGTTACTATCGAAAAGACAAGGTAAAGATACATATGCAACATCTAACATCCCAAACGATTCCGTAGGGAACAAAATAAGAAGAAAACGGAAAACCTAGGGACAAATTAATTACCTACATGAAACTTATAAATGTAACCTCACTAGGCTGGACTTGGTGGAAGTTTTCCATATTAATGAGGAATGAAAAGAACACTTAGTAGTTCCTTAGATTTGTATAAATAGCACTACACGTTTCATCGCACTATGGCACATTCATGGGCGATGTTCTTTGGCTAGGGTCACATTCAATTCAATTCAGTTCAATTTCTTATTCACCAAAAGACAAAATACATTTGTATATGTTTCATCATACATAATCATTTAGTATACGCATAATAATAAGCACAATTAAAATACAATGGATTCAAAGTCCAGCTCAAGATACTCATTAATAGAATATAGAGGGTTAGCACATAACCATTTTTCAATTACACTCTTGAACTTGGTATAGTTTACTGAACTGGCACTGCTAGGCGACTTGTTAAATTATTTTTGTCCCAAGCTGTCGGATTGATTGTAAGTCTTTGATTATCTACAGTGATCGATATCAAGATTGTTTTTAGATCTTGTGTCATGTGAGTGGACTGAAGATCTAATTAAGTACGTGTTAAGGTTTTGTTTTATGTGCATAAGAATGCGAAGCACAAACACTGTAGTTGGTTCGAATGTGCAAGTTTTTGAATATAGGTCTGTAGTGCTCACGGGGTCCAGAGCTATTCAGGATCCTCATGGCCTTTTTTTGCAACTTCAGTATTTCCACAGTTTCAGGAGAATGACCTCAGAGTCTTAGACCATAAGTAAGTATGATCTAAAAGAAGGCAACGTTGGCTGATTCTCATACATTCTACACTCACATAGGTCTTAAATTTCCTTAACAGGAAAAGAATCCTGGAAAGTTTGTTGATAACTTGGAAAAAATGTGAACTCCATGTTAATTTTGCATCACTTTTAAAATCTAATAGCTTTACAGGATCATTTACTCCATCAACATTGTTAAGACAGCATGTAAGATGTTGTGTTTTGGTATCATTCAGGAATAGATGATTGGCTGAAAACCAGAGTTGTGCTTCTGCTTTTGTCTGTTCTGCATAGATGTATGGCCCCGGTCCTAAGAGTTGGGAGGTATAGAAGGGGGGGATAGGAGAGGGGGTGGTGAGGTGATTGGAGTGGGTAGGGAAATGGAGTGTGGATGCAAGAATTTTGAGTGGACTAAGGAGGGAGAGACATAAAAAAAGGCAGCCGTGGCGGTTGTATCGCTTGGACGGTGTGGTGACGGAGAGGAGGGAATTATAAGGGGTAAGGGCGGTTTTCAATTGCAGCTGCACTGCACAAGACTGAGCACAGGAGGAGAGTATTTAAGGCAGTTTGAGCGAAATATCATTTTACCTAGAAATAAATGAATTTGGTCTCATTCTAAAGAAAAATGTAACCCCTTACTACATAACTTTTGGAGATATTTGCCAGAATATACTAACCCTTTTACTTGGGAAATGGTACTTGTGTGCACTCCAGAGAGACATAATTTACAAATTGAGGACTTTATAACACTTAGATGTCGTAAAAAAAACTAACAGCGTGTAGTTTTTATGTTTTCTCAACTATTTTTGAAAATAAATCATATTGTCACCGTAGTAAATTCTTCGGGATTACAATAAACCTTCCGTTTTGAAGGAGTTTCAAACGCACCGCACGAAAATAATGAATCAAATTGAAGACTTGTGCTGATATTCTCATTTATTACTAACCATTTCTGGCATATAAGACTATATTATTGCTCCATAAATAATGTAATATTTTATTCACGGGTCCTACAACTGGTGAAATTTAAAGGTATAATTCGAATATGGACTCTGTTATGACAAGGGAACTATTTCGCTCGGACTACCTTATGCCATCGGAACAAATAGGGAGAGTCGGTGATGGTTTGGGTGAGAAGGAGAGAGTGGCTAATAAAGGGGGCGGGCGGCTGAATAAAATAATGTTGTTGACACAGTTTTAGATTAGTCAGTTGGGCATTCCTAACAATTTCCAGTATTTAAAGAGCGTCCATTTAATTTCCTCTATCAACGCGGTGTAACAACCTTGGTATGAATGACCTTGCTAATATTAACCCACTCAATAAGATATTTCACCTGCTCCTAGCCTTTCTTATGTTCGATCTGAACGGCTAATGATGATGATGAATCATTTTACCACCTCAAATACTTATGCTCCTGCAAAATCCATTACTGTCTAACTTAATTATTATTCATTGGTTGCCTTTTTCATAAAAAGACGGCTTCAATATTTATTCCCCTTTTATTGATATGTTTCTATGACTTTCATTTCGTGAACCTGTGTCACTGGGGATTGATTGTGATGGCACATGGAAATAAGTTGCATTGACTTGTGGGTCCACGTTGCAGTGCTACAAAAGTTATCGTGTTGGTACCAGAAGGTAACTCAAAAAAAGTGACCAAGATTGATTTTTTTAACGCAAAATCTGTTGCTCCTATCACTACAACGATTTATTATGTTGATGTTAACAAGCATTGGGAGAGATTTGGTGTTTTTTTCTTATTTATTGTCATATTCTCCATTTGTTTCCTATTCACGGTCATTATCTTTTCACAGACACGTCTCAGGATTTCAAACGCTGCCAAGGATTATCTGATAATTTTGATGGCCGGTTTTTTTTTAATAGAGCTAGTTCCATTAAAACAGTGTTGTATTGTTAAGACACTGGATCTAATAAGAATAGAGTTCACTCTGCGGAGAAGGGAGTGCCTGCCATTTCTCAAACGTGTGTGACGTTGGACGTGAAAAAGCGAACGTGGATTTGAAATGAACGCGGAACGAAACACGATGCACGTAACCGCGCGAGCAGGTGCGTGAACACATTCGCCATTAAAATTGATTTGTGGAAAGACACTGAATAGCGCAAATGTTACTCGTGGCCATAACATATCCTATTCTGATTTCGATCATTTGTTCGCGCACCTGTCCAGCCAGGTACTTACGCGGCCACATGCATCGTGTCAACACGCCTTTCAATCACGAAACTCGAGGAGCAAACAAACCATTGCGTTTTTGGATTCTTGATTGTTACAAGAGCAGCAGTAGCGTTATGGAGCGGAGAAAAGTACGGTGGTAAAAGCTGAAAGTTACTTTCGCCAGATATTGTACCGCACTAGCTGTTGCAGGGAAACTCTCTAGTATTGAATAGATTTTATCATTTTCCTCTATTATTTGGCGAATGCTTTGAATAAATAATGCTTTATTCGTCAGCGCATTTTTCATCGATTCTCTTATAGTGCGGCTCGGTTGAAATATTTCATGTGTTCCTTCCTGATCACCGTCGGTACATTTCGGCCACCTCTCTCTCATGTGTCGTGATAACGGCCCGATGATCCTCTCTGATCCGCGCCTCTGATCCTTTTGATTGGGATCTAGGGATCTAGTCACCGTTCATGTTTACTTAGCTTGCACTTCAAGCGGCTTCATCGCTCTTCGCTCTTCATTTGCGTACGCCCGCTTAATTAGCAGTCCACTCAATTCCTCACCCCAATGTGAGCGCTATACATGCACGCGGATGTCCGACCCGGAGAGCTGATACATTGAGTTTAGTGGCAGGGGTTGTTAAGGTGCCAGCCCCCAACGACGCAATTATGGGGAATCACAAAGTCCGTCCCTAAAAGGAATCGCAGATGACCGAGTCACTCATTCATTATTGCTCAGGGCTTTAGGCCAACGGTTAGTTTTCATTCAAATGACACAAGTGGGCAAGGGAGAACGAAACGGATCTCGTGTTTTCTCCTTAAGGCTTACATTTTATCACTCTGGTGGGAAAAAATGCGTTTTCAATATTTCTCATAACTCTTCCTCTTTGGTATTGGAAGTAAACTCAAGTAGTGTCTTTCTTCCATCATGACTATGAACCTAACTAAGTTGTTTCATTGAACGTAACATCATTACACTTCAACTTTGAACAATATGTTGGCGTTTCCGTGGTTAAACATTTGCGGAAACCGGCTGACATCAACCCGATGTCTAAAGTAAAAGATACTATAATTTCTTCGGCAAAGAAGTGGACTGTATTCCTTTAATATTTTGTTTTTAACAACTTATTTCCAGTAACCAATTAGTTTCATTATTGGTATGTTAGTCTTAAACCTAGAAGTCGTAAACATAGCGTAAACAGTTGGCGTCTTCGTTGATTCCGTAAGTTGGGGTCCAGAAGTTGAACTGGTCTTTTCTTGGGAAAGGGTCATTCCCGTCGAGTCATCCCGAGAATAAATGGCTACATTATGAGTTGGTCACGGTTTATCCCTTTTCTGAGCCATTTTCCTCGAAAACTTTTCAAATTTTCGTTAGAATTCCATAATACCCCCTAATTACCACATGTGTTTATGTTATATACCGAGTCCAAATGCTTTATATTCTTCGTATGGATCCTCATTAAAAGCGTAATTAACTGCAAATTTTTCATAACGGACCTGGTATTTATTCTATCTATCAGTTGTACACCTAACTGTGTGTGATTGGGGGAATTCATATTTTTTCCACCACATTTTACCTCTTTACACTCTAGTTCAGAAAGGCAGTACCCTAACCACCTCGCCATTCTTCAAGGCCATCGTACAACCAAAGTTTTATGTTCGCTAGAATAATGAGCTTGCAGGGAAATAATGAATAATAGAAGAAAAGTAAGATGGAAGCTAAAAAGGAAATACGGCAGGTCAGTCTACCAGGTCAATGGAAATGTCATTTTTTGCTGTGGAATCTGTCGTCTGGCCAAAGGTTAAAGAGTATGAACTGTAAAATGCTACTTATCATACAACAACCTCGTAGTTCACCAGGCACTTTAAGATGTGCCATTTGGATATATTAGATTTCTCTTAAGGTATCGGTTGGGAGATGTGTTTCAGAGTACTTTCTTTCCATGGGGCTCCAGATTCAAATCCCGGTAGTCGTAAAAAAATTTGCGGACTGCTGAATTTTACATGGGTGTGCATTTTACATTTTTGCGTAATACTCTGTTCCTCGGATAGGATCCTAAACCCGTTGTCGATTTTGAGACCCTCCAGGCCAGGCCAATAATGAGGCTGGGTTTCATTCAACAATACTCCCCTTAACGATCCACCCTCATGTCTTTTTTGGTAGCAATGGCCTTAGCTGCAGGAATATTCTCCAAATAGATGATCAGAAAATCTACAGAACCTGCTTTACTCCCCCTGCCCACTTCAGAATACTTTAAGGAAACAAAATGTGATGAGTAAAAAAGAAGTGCTGGTTTCGGATACCGTCATTTTGGTAGGGCTATTTTGAAGCCATCTTCGCACCTGAGTTGCATCTTTGATGAACCTCAAGGGCTAGAGATCTAGTTTGCTTTTATCCGCCAAAATTATCACAAAATTTGGGAAACCTGCGCAGTGTAGTGATATGCAAATTGGTCCGGTAAACCAAAGGTCTGACGTTTGATTCCCGGTCCACTCCGGTTTCTCTCGAGGAATTTATGGCGTAAATCCTAGGTGATGGATGAAAGGACTGAACTCTTATCAGTCAATAATGCTCGATGTCATAGACACAGGCTGATTGATGGATGGATCATGGCGCCTGAAGGAAATTATTAATATTAGATGAAACCGCCAAAAAACTTTATACGAGTATAATTTCATAAACGCACTGAAGTTTGAAAAGGAGACATCTGAACTTTTGTAGTATCATGGCTTTAATTCTGAATTAAGACGGAATCTATTGGCTATTAATTTAAGTATTAAGAACTTTAAAAGTTCGTAATTATCCACCGTTATTCCTTATTTGACATTTTAAAAGTATCCACCCTCAAATCATCTTCGAGTTTTATTATAACTCTATCTATAATTTTCATTGTATTTCCATTTGAATAAATTGTTGGAAATCGCATGAGTAATTTAAATACCCAACAGCGTAGAGCTTAAGATTGCTGTAAATTCTCCAAGATGTCCCGAATTAAAAGGCTATAAGAATCATAAAATTTTCTAAAGCATAATGTGTAGGCTTCTGCAGAAGAAAAAATATACCTTTGAACAGATAATGGAATCATGGAAGAATTGCATTGCGGTGTTTTTGTGCGTCTGGAATAGAATTCATAATATTTCTTTAATGTGATAATAATTTCAAATTTTTTTTAGTTGCGTGAACTTGTTTTAATATGTGTGTCACTTTCCCCTCATTCTGTAATGACACTTTTGAATCTCATTTATTAAAATTTTATGCTATTAAACAATAATTCCATAGGAATACTTCAATTACCTTTAAAAAAACAAAATTAATCCTTTCAAATATAACTAGACAAAAAAGTATTTTAATATTTTTCAGGACTAATAGTTGATGTTTATCATTTATTTTCAGCCCACATATTACGGCTCTACAACTATTAGCTGCAACTTTTTCACATTCAACCATGTAAAAAGCGTTAAACTAAATGGTTTTTATCTCATCTTACATACTTTAAGTAGGAAATGCAACATTTAAATACGCATGAAGATACGTTACGGTGTATAACATGGTAATACAAATACTAGTATAAAATTAGAATGATTGTCATTACTTTAATGGCATTCACCCATATTCTCATAAGTATTCACATCCATTCTTTTAAAAACTTAACTATTAGTGCTATCTTATTCTAAAATTCTGCTAGAGGTGAATTGGCTTTGAATTATTTCCATATTAATGTCCTCAATTTTTCATTCGCAAAAAAGCAGCATTTATGCCATGCCTGGATAAAGGATATTGAAAATGAATTCAACCTGCAGCCGAGTTTTCCCTTGTGCTTTGCCCTGATGATGCATTATATAAAGTTTTTAAGCTTTCGCATTAAATTCCCAAGGGGCGTATAATCGATATCAGAAACATCAGAAGCAGATTTGTAGGTATAAAATATAAATTTTCCATTTTCATGAAATTATTTTCGTGAATGGAAGTATTCCATCATTCATAAAATCATTAAAAATCCTCCCCATGTACGCAAAGCTGAAAACTATTTAATTCATATCCGGTGTGTCAGCACACCGCATATACCTCCTAGTGGCGGGTCGCGGGCAACGGTATGCTGGTTCTCAAGGTAGTCCTTTCAGAAGGGATCCTAGCTTGAGTAGAATAGTGAAAGCGGGCTTAGAATATTACTATGCTTTGGTTTTTCTTGTGCCATACTGGCAAAAATGTGCCAGAACTGACCGGTAGAGCGCCATAACCGTTAGCAGGGAAAGCTGCAGGAGGTGCGGGAACTGCAAAGACTGGCAACCTTTCATACTTTATTACAACTGACTCATAACAGTCACAGAGTAGCCTCGGACGGTCGAAGCCACGATGGGCGGCGGGAGCTGAATAAGGTTGGCCCATTAAGATACGGACTTAGCAATACGAACTGGACTATCGGTAATTGGAATGTGAGAGGAGTATATGGAAAGGAGCATGAGTTGTTGAATGAAATGAAAGTGAAACGAATGGATGTTTTGTGTGTATGTGAAACTAATCACAAGGGGCGGGATGTTGTTACTAAAGATGGCGGTGATCTGGCACTGTAGTCAGAAGTTCACGATAATGTACATGGTAGTCAAGGCGTAGGACTCATTATTTATGAGAGAGCTAAGTTACTAGGAAGGAAGCACGAGTTAGTATGGAGAGAGTGACAGTGTGAAAGATGAGTTTTGGGAAAAACTGAGAGAGGTTTTGAATTAATGTGACCCTGGAGAGAGAATAATTGTGCTAAATGACATGAATGGGTGGGTTGGTGCGAGGCGGTATGCATCTGAGAGAGTGGTTGGGCCATTTGGTGACCCTTGAGTGAATAGTAATGGTGAAAACTTGGTGAGTGTGTGCTTGAAAAAAGGATTGCGTGTGTCGAATACATGGTTTAAATATAAAAAAACTTATACTTGGCAAAGGGATGATTGTAAAAGTATGATTGATTTCGTTGAGTATGTTGAGAGATTGAGGATGTTAGTGTGGGACAGGAGAGTGATGAGTGGTGCTGAATGTGGAACAGATCACTATTTGGTACTCTCCAAAGTGAATCTGGGTAGAAAGTGGGTGACAAGGAAGAATGGCAAAGAGCGTTATTTAAAAGAGATGGTTCTATACCATCTATACTATCAATGGTTCAGTATCGTATAAAAAAGTTATTCTTGAAATATTTGCATCTCTTTGCAAGCCGATATGGCTATTTAGCTCTCCAGATTCAATTATATCCTCATTCGGTGGAATTGAATCAAGTGTGTATGCAAGTTCTTCCCAGAACTTCAGTTTGGCATCTATGCCCGGGCCCGATTGTGGTGCACAAAATAAACTAAAAATATTCAGTAGGATTTCTAGAGCGAGCTGAAATAATTCTCTGGCATTATTTTAGCTTTCTTTGTTCTGTTGTTCACTCTGCTCTAACTTACGATTACTTTCTTAATACCTTCACCTTCACATTTTCCAACCCCATTTTTCCGATATTTTTTCACGCTAAGATATCTGGTACCACTTCCCAATCTCCATCGTCTTGTTTCCTAACTACTTGGTTTCTTGAACACGCACTACGTTCATCATCCTTTTCTTGAGCGTAGGTTCTATTTCCATACTTTTGTAAGTCAAGAATCTCATATTTACTGTCGCTCCCTGGAATGTTGTTGCGTCCTTGACGTTTTTTTCACAGCAACCCTTCCGTGGTGATATTTGAATTTAATACCTCGAGGGTATAAGGGCTTAACGCTCGCATTCTTTGCACTGAGCTTAAATAGTGGAGACATTCCAACCTCCGAGGCCTTAAAGCCCTTTTTTATGTAAGATATTCAGGTGGCGCAAATGAACCAATAATGTTGACAACCGTAGCGCCTCCAATAGCTGCATGTAAATACGCTGTATATACGAACCGGGAGTGGCAGTGAAGCGAAGGACGGGTCTGTAGGTCAACCAATACTTTCCAAACTCTCAGTTTAAACTCTGTCACCTAATTCTTTGCGTCCTGCGAATGGAGATTTTCAGCGAGGAATGAGCGAGTATCATTTGAATCCTTCAATATCCTCCGTTCACATAGAATTTCGAGATTTCAAGTCGCTCACCGCTTCTTTTCCATTAAATGTGTCAGATCGATAATTTTTCTTCCTCTTGTATATTAAAATGATACTCACTTTGTACTTCCTGTTCAGATATTCTGTTGTTTCTAGCGTCCTGTACATGAGTTAGTCAGGAATTATTATAACCCTTATAAACACCATAGTCAACTTCATGCTTGAATATCAATTTTATAACGTGTCCTCAATTTTTTTGAGATTCAGTTCCCAATTCACAATTAAAATTCTATCCATAACCTCAAGGTATGTTTTTTATACCTTTATATTAAGTTTTGTCGGATTTTACTTCAGAATAATATATTTTTTTGCAAAAATCATGCAATACATTACTTTTTTCATCGTCATGAATCCAACAACCATCTATTAATTCGTTAGTTCATCCGTTATCAATTAATTCATCACCATTTTTCCACCCTGCCCAGTGTTATTATTTTTATGTTAAAATGTCTATTGGTATTTATTTTATCTTTTCAATCAGGGTTTGACAGGGTTAATATCAATGCTCTTAAGATCTATTATTTTAATTCACAGGGCCGTCCTGATTCCCCCTCCACTCCTGAGATTCCTGCACCAGCCAACCAATGGTCTCCACAGACCGCCACAATTCCTCGCAGTCAACAGTCGAGTGAGTTTTCAAAGTCGCTCTTTTGTTCTCCCAGGAAATTCATAATTTTTTCTTTTAATTTATTAGATCTGTACAGATCTGTGATTATAACTGTGCACTCATTTGTTGCACTGAATTACGGCTAGATTTGGGGAATCCTTCGGATATAACGATATTCGTTACCTCGGATGTACGATATACGTATACATACGTTCGTAATCAGCCCTAGAATACGGAGTTTATTACGTTAATCCCCCGAATAATCCTATTTGAATGGTAAAATTTACTATATTCACAATTTAGTGGCGTCAATTTATCCACATGGTGGAGACTCACAGTTTCTCCCTTGTTGATCACTGTAAAGGCAAATATTTTGAGGGAGATGTATTAACGATGAGAATGGAAATGTTCTAGTGGCGGAAGCGTTGAAAATTACTCGACGTATTGAAACGCAGTCTTTCGTATTTCGTAGATTCAGCAGACAAAATTTGTTTGCATTTCATCCAAAGAATATTATCGAGGTCAATTTTGGGGGGGGAGCGAGGCGAGATTGATGCATTGCATGGTAAAGGAGCCTAAGTCCAGGCTGTTATTCTAGCGTAGCATTATTATACAAAAATTTTTTCAGTAGAAATTTTGCAGAAGTTTACAGATAACTTCTAAGAAAGAACAAATTTGTTTTATTAGCTATTTAAAAAATAATGATTTCAAAATTACTTGCTTGCTTACAAAATTATTTGCGCCATGACGAATTCTTCTGAAAATTATTAATTTTATGGGACCGATACCTATTGCTCTAAACATCTGCCTCTAAATTCATTTCAATACTCGAAATAAATCTTAACATACAATTTTAATTAGGAACCATACAAGATGCTATAATGAAATTGCATCGCGTTCGTATGCTGAGTAGTTATTTATGAAAATGAGTATTTACGAATCAAAAACATTTTTATGAAATGACTCATTAATATATGCATAAATAGAAAAAATCCTTTTTATAAATCTTGAGTATTTTTACGTCGGAGCTTAAATTATTTCTTAACGATTGTTTCCAGTCCTCATTCTTCGTTGAGTATTTTTATCCAAATTGTAATAAGTTTTGGACTTTCCTTAATATACATTGGGGAAATGCATAATAGCAACAGTGATGTTGAAGGTGCTGTGTACTTTGAGATATAAATTAAAGAAAGTAAGAGAGAAAATTTGGTAGATTTATAGTTGATTCAATCTATTTTCGTCATGGACTGCGTGTCATTAGACTGAGGAAACTGCAACTAAAATTATTATGTGGAGTTTTTCGTAGGAGTGGAATTTTAGCTTAATATCTATGCACTCGTATTTTGGGAAGCAATAAGTTGAAATTTATAAACTACTTTAAAAAAAGTAGATTAGGCTATATTCCTTAATTTCTCTTTTGCAGCGGATAATTATATACATGCAGTTTGAGTCTCATGAAAGAACTAAGAAAATGGCGAATATCAGAGACTATTTTTCAAATGCGTTTTTAACGCGCTGTCATTATCAGGATGTCCCTCCAGAATTCGATGGTCTTGGAAGCAGATTTCTCGATTAAATAGTGAAAATTTTATAGCACGGTTCGCTATCAACATTTAAATAACAACCGCATGTTTGTCTGTGCAAACAAGCACCGAATATTCTCACGAGTGAGTGGTATTCGCTCTAAGAACACAAAGTCGTGGTTCCTCATTTCCTAGCCGAATGAGCGAACGCTCAACACTGTTAGCATAGGCACCAGGACGGGGTCTGATATCGCTTTATTCACGCAAGAGAGCGGGGTGACGTAATGTCAAACAAGTTTAGATCATATTACAGCCCTAGTCGTGAATTTTAGTGTTTGTGCGGTCGCCTTTCAGGAGGAGAGGGAAGAGGAGGGTGGTTGGGTCCATTCGCGCGATCGCCGCATTTCACAGACGACTTGCCTCGCCAAGTCAGCCTCGACAGATAGTGCTCCCGGCTCCACGGGGTGCGGAATAGGGTACCGGGCAAATACGGTGGCGTTGCCGAGAATTAAAGGTGGATCTGAGAGAGGGGAGAGTTATGAGAGAGAGAACGTAATCTTTGTCCCGGCGCGGCAGGATAAACATCCCGGCCGCTAACCACCCCTGAATAAGCGCTCCATCCGGTAATCAATGTAAACTCGGTCTCTGCTCGGGGTGCTTCCATCCACCCACGGATTATTTGTCGCCACGGCCCCCGTTGGGTCTTTAGCGCCGGAGAAAATCACGCCAGAGCGTGGAGTGAGAGATAGAGGGAGGGAAGGGTGGGTAGCATCTGCGATGCTGGATGGGGTATAGTGTGAAGGGATGGGGTGGGAGTGAGGCCCCGTTAGGACACAGGGGTCGGGGGTCTGGGGTGGTGGGGGGATCCTCGGAGGGAAGTGTGGCAATCCAAGGAGCTCGGAGAAACAGAGAAACGGGGAAGGTTTGTCTCGAGAGCGACTGCAGGAGGAAAACCCTATTATCCCGGCGACGGGAAAGCCAGCCAACCCGTGCGTTTCGTCGGAAGCGTCCGTGGGGCAGTTCAAATATTTGAGTGACCTCATTGAGGAAGTGTAAACCGCTCTTCCTTCTCGACGAATGCCGTCTCTCAGAACTCGTCCCTTGAAAGGGAAAAAAAATAGGGATGGGATGCGGAGAGGGGAGACAGTTGGACGGAGGAGCGTAAGGAGGAATTGGAGGCGTCGCGACAGAATATTTGCACCTAGGGAGCGAGAGGTCGTAAAAAACCCGAACGCCGAATCGATTGGCTTCTCGCAATGCGAGAGAAGTTCCAATCGCTTCCCACCTTTTTTCTTCCTCCCTATTCAATCTCTTCGTTTTTTTATTCTTTCCCGGAGGCGATAGTCAAGGAACGAGGGCGGTACGCAATTCGCGTGTTTGTGTTCTCAGGCCTTTGACAGGTAGTTGTCGACTGTTAGAGCGATACAATCAGCCAAGTTCGCCGTCGGACAGAGCTGAAATGAAAACCCACTCTCCCTCCTCCACGAGGATGGAGGCCGGCGGAGATGAAACTGCCGTGGAACGAGGGAGTATCGGGGGGTTGTGGACACGAAGTGGGGATCGGAGGAGGGAGTCGGGAGGAGTGGTTGGGGGTGGGCGGAGAGCGAAATCAAGGGGAGGCATGGGGGTTGGACGAGAGAAAGAGGGTGAGAGATTTATTTGATGTCTCCCTCCGGTGGTGGTGGCGCTGGGAAAGAGCCCCTCCCACTTTCGCCGCTTTCACTTTCCAGTGCATAATTTTCGGAAAGGAGAAACTGAAAGGGACGATGACACTCTCGCCGCACAAAAATGTCGGACTCTCTCTTACTCTCCGCGGGTATTACGAGGGAAAAACCTTTTCTCTTTCTCCCTCTCCCTCAGTCTGTCTTTCTCTTTTTCTCTCTCAAGTCGAGTGGGGAGTTTAGAAAAAATGGTTTTCAACGTTTTCGGCGTTCGAAGTTCTGGAAACATGTCCCATTTGGAAAATAAAAAAATATAAAGTCGGAATTGTAACCTCTTTAATTTTTTCAGACACCCTCATCGTGTACCTTGGAGATAAAATATATTCAGTGTCGCATTTATTTGCCTTTTTTGTGTGTGCTTTAGTGTTTTGAATCCATCGTGTGGCTGTCAAGGGCTGGCCGAAATTGAATCGATTATAAAATTTGTTTATTTAGTAGTATGGGTAAACTTTCTTCAATTAAATACCTGTAAACGTTACCATGTCAATAAAAAAGTATTATTAGCCATTTCAGGTCTGATATTTCTACGAGTATGAGAGCTAATTTTGTAGATTTTCCCACTAAACGCTCAATCGTTCACAATAAAGATAAGTTGCAAAGATTTCATCGTGCTTAAGTGAAAATGAAATATGCTCCTTCAAACAATTTGTCTCAAGCTCAGGGCATCCAAAAGAAATGTATTTTTATCACGCTGTAAGTAATATTGTGTGTTCAGGTTCAGTATTTCAATGCGTGTAGTTTAAAGTGGCTTTCTTGAGCCTGGATTAAGTCGAAAAAAAGGTAATATTGGAACGTTGAAGACAATTGTGGAGTCATTACAGCCTCTTCAGGGAGGCGTCGGGCTTGGCGTGAAAGCTTCTCATTAGTACTGGAATCATTCCACACCTTCATGATCTATTCTAAAGTAGTGCACATTATTGAGCCCTCTTGATAGTGATAGTGATCGAATATGGGACATACACCTGTGAAACGATTGCAGTACCCCGTGCATCGACGCAAAATGAATTCTCCTGGTGAGCACAAACGAATGCAGGGTATGAATGCACCATGAAGTGACCTTTACTATTACTTACAAGCTAGTAAAATAACTGCTTGCACAAAATAATAATAAATGGCACATGTAAATGCAATTATCACCTTTAATTAGTGAATTTCACAGAATAATTCGAAACATATTGAGTATTTACTCGGAGAGTGAACTCCGATAGCTTTATGACAAAATTACCCAAGCCTTAAATCGAAATATTCATTAGGAAGTGAAATTCTATGAATAACTTAACAAGTAGGTACATGATCGTGACACGAAAAATGCACCTATTTGGTTTCGACGATAGCATGAGATCATTAAATACACTGCAGCGTTCACACAAGAACAGCCACCTGCGTTATCGGTACATCCCGACATGAATTATCTGGCTGGTCGGCGGAAATTCTTAAAATTTGGAGTTGACAATTTATTTGGTGACTTAAATAGAGCTCATTATCATTTGGATTGATATTAAAGTACTAAGTTTGAGTATTTATAAGAAATAGATATTGTACCTCAAAAAGGTCCAAAATCCTTTTTTAAGGTTCTGTTATCATCAAGTCGTACGGGTTGAAGAAATACTGAGCTGTTGTATTGCTGTATTATGGCTGCACTAAACTGTCTCCATGTATAATAAATGTTGATGGGACGAACGGATACTCCTATTTTCGTATTGAGAAGGGTAATTAAAATTTGTGGATGCAGAATAATACAACAAGGGTGATTAAAGAATGAAAACCGTGAAATGAGAAATTTATGCATTGATCTCCTTACATTGGCAGTAATCTTGTTAGGATATAACCAATATCATGATATGTGGTGACACTTAATGGCATGGTGAAGAAATAACAGCACTATCGCCAATAATCATGTCGTTAGCGCCGTTAACCTTTGAGAGAGTCCTTTCTATGATGGCTTTTCTATAACTTAATCTCCTATATTACATAATTTATCATCAGTTGTTATGACAGAATTCATATATCTAATATATGAGATTTCGTTTCTATGATAAGTACTCGGCATACCCCTCCTACATAAGAATAATCCATTTAAATGTAAGCCGAAAGCAGTAACAACGGATTACCCATATTTAAGTTGTTATGCTTTAATCGTTGTACGAGTTACGAACCTTTATTCTAGAGTTCTCTTTTGTATTTCAAGGTATGGATCTATTCAGGGGTGTATGAGTTGAAATTTCCTCCGAATATTTATGAAATATAACATACCTAATATATTCTTAGTTCATAAAGCTTATTAAAGCGATAATTTTCCTTCAATCTATTAGTCTAATACGGTATTTTTTTCAGATTCTATGATAGCTTTTTAGACTTCTAACTTCAATGCGTAGAGTACTTCAGGAAAAATATTCTGAGCTAATCCATCTCATGAGTGCTTTTTTTAAAGTAGTCGACTGGTTATAAAATGACTGTTATGGATAGTTAAATATATTAAAAAACTCGGCTTGTATTCACAATTAAGCTTAAGATTTGTTTGTATTACATTGCTATAAGTTTTGACCACTCAACTTAAAATGATTTATGACAACGATAAGAAAAAAAAGGATTTCTTGGATTGAAAAAACAGTATTTCTGTACTTTTAGATCACAACCTCTAATATGGAATGCGAGAATTGCTGTTTATTTACCTATCAATATGAAACAATTTCAATACGACAATATGAAAACGTTTCTCATGTAGGAATGAAAGGAAAGAAATATAGGAGCAAATTATATCAATTTCCAGTTTTTTACATTTTGAACATCAGGCATTTTATATAGTTTGTCACTTTTATCTGAACTATAATTTTTTATAAGGCAGCCTTATGGCCAGTATCAATGAAATGGCCGAAATTAAATCTCAAATCCTTTATTCAAACACTTGAGAATTCCATACGAAATGAGAGCTATAGAGTTGAAAATCGGCATGAAAATGGTTGCACACCG
This sequence comes from Ceriagrion tenellum, assembly GCA_963169105.1. Taxonomy (NCBI): domain Eukaryota; kingdom Metazoa; phylum Arthropoda; class Insecta; order Odonata; family Coenagrionidae; genus Ceriagrion; species Ceriagrion tenellum. The sequence goes on from OY720635.1 coordinate 16,529,054, forward strand.
TAAAGTAACTTTTCATTAATGATTTATGGTGAAGACTTTGTGGTTGTGATAATCGCGGATTGGTTGAAATAAATCGGCGTTTCCGACGGCTTTCAGCTATTTTCAAGTAACATTTTAAGACCTCTTCGATGTGCAGACGTTGAGGTTGCAACGGTGAGGAACCCATTGTCATTGGAGTGCGACTTAGCTGGGTACGAAATGAGCACTTTCTGACTGCCTTTAAAAGTGGATGAACGCGCTTCAAGGGAACGGCGCGCGCTCATTGAAACGTTCCCTGCCGCCCCAAATATTCCTCTCTTGGGGAAGTCCATTTTTTAATGCACTCGGGTTACGCAAATGTGACCCCCACCACAATATGCGGAAAGTTTCGAGTTTTCCTAAGGAGAGCATATTTGCTCCTTGACTCCGAACTTGTGGTGCAGTCTGCAGCCGAGGGAACCTTCCCCCGGTTCATCTCTCCCTCTGGGTCCGTTAATTCCTGAACATCACTCTTCGCCGTTCGTTCGCCTTCGCTGCGTGCTCGCTTAAAAAAAAGGTGAACAGTTCATCGAACATGTGCATGCGGTGTGGAAAGCCGTCTGCCTAAAGTTTCCTCCATTGAGTTTCTTGTGTTAGAGAAGCGCCATATTCCTTTCGTTCGCTAATAAAACGAAGTAGTCTTATTAATAAATTTCTTAAAGTGAGGCGTATCGCCTTTTTGGTGGATTATTTACTCTGAAAGTTCTTTTTCTAAACTTCTCCCTCACTACTTCGCGGTTTGCTGAGAACAAGTTCCTCTCCGTGCAACATTCCCTCGCCCAGCGTTCATGAAATGAGAATCCGTGGGTTAACCGTCGTTGTGAGAGAAGAATAATGTTCCGCAGCGGGAATTTCTCGTCGCTGGTTCATATAGCGTAGACTCTGATCAATAAAAGTTGTAAGTAGTATTATGATACCTAAAACTTCTAATAAAACTCCAATCGCGACATTTCAGCAAAATTCATGTCAGGGATATTAAGTAGTTCATTACATAGTACCAACTATATATCGGTAAACATAGGATATTTAAAGTTTAGGTAACATTTACGTTGAATCCATGGATCAGTTGTGACATTCACGTTCCCTTTATTTCTCAACAAATAACAAACGATGGACAATTCCTCTGCCGTTAGTTGAGAATTGTGAAAAAAACCTGTATTTCCTTCAACCCTAAAGTCCATGGACAAATGTGAAAACTACTCCTCAACAAATGATGCTTTATCATCAGTTTTTCAATTGTGTTTTCTGGTAAGTGTATTAATTATTTGGCATTTTAAACACTCTGCCCGTTTTAGCTATACCTAGATAGGAGCAACAAGATGAAACATTTTGACTGCACGTTGCGTTTAACATATGGAGTGAGTTTTATTAATTCTTGTAATTCAGGAGATGTTGACAGTTCTGAGAATTTCGCACTCCCCCAGAAATATGGCAATCATGAAATGCAGCCAGGAGGGCTGAGCGTCGAATTTTTTAAATTTGTTTCAATATTTGAGAGTTGATTTAGAATGAAATAATCGAGCAAATTTAAACATGTGCTCTTCAGTCGAGTTTGAAAATTTTCTCAAAGTCTTGTTTTGCGAAACATTCTTTTTCAATATTTTTAGCAGATTTTGAGCACCATCAATTAGGGAGGAGCTAAACTCTGCATTATTTTAATGGCTAAAATTATATATTTTTGTCAATTTTTCATATGAAATTTGAAAATCGTCAAGGTTTTTACTTTTCAATAATTTTTGGTGAATGTGTTGATGATATTTTTACATTCAAATGTACGCTTATTATCTAAAAAATCAGTTCATATAATTTTAAATTTCTGGTAAGAGAGGTAGAGCAAAGAAACGGTTTAAAGCGCTGGAAGTTCCTATAACTTCAACGCTTTCATCCCTGTCATTAGTAAAATAATAAAGGCATTTGATGTGAATTACACTATCCATCCCAAACTTTTTTTTCCTTTCAAAGTCTATTTATATTGAGTTTGGGTCTATTCAAGGTTCGTGCTTTATGAAGGTTCTCAACCAAAATCTTCAATTCATCTACAATTTTCATGTTAGCAGTTCTGAACCACTTAGAAGTCATATTTTTTCAACTTATGAGTCCTTGGGCAACTATACGCGTAAATTTGACTCTTGACTCCTGAATTTTTTTCAGTTTTTGTTTTAATTTTTTCTCAATATCAATTTTATTCATCGTTGTTAAGAAAATAGATATTATGTGGCGGCACTACTGCTTTAACTCCAACAATCATGTTAAGTGTCTCTTACCGATATTAATGACTGCCATTGTGATCTTTTGTCTTTGCCAGAAAAATAAATTTTTTAGCATTTACTTACAGCTGTCTACTTTGGTTCTGAGCCAACGTAGAATTTTTAGTTGTAAAGAAATAGCATCAATTGTATTTTATCGGTAAGATAAATGCGGGTGCATCTTTCCTTCTCATTTATTGCGATTTTATGCGATTTGCGAGATCGCAAAAAGACTCATCGCTCTGTTACTCTTTTATGTTCCTTCAAACATTCCCTTCCCGTTTGGCTGTCTATTTTCATTCCTTATACCTTGAGTTGACACGCTTGAAGCTTTGCCTTATAGTGTAGCGCCTGTTTCTCTCGACCTTCGGGCAGGAGACGCTAATGCCAATTTCCTTTGCTTCCACTGACCCTCTTCAGCATCACGCACGCGAGGAAGTGTTTACACCGAAGCACCGGAGGAGCAAAAAAAAGCATCGAGCAGGGGACGTTGGGAGCAAAAACTCAGGGCAGCGAGGGGATTCGGAATTTCCGGAAGAAGAGGAAAGCTCGGGGGGGAAGAAGGCACGGGCGAGAAAGAATGATCCTTAGCAGGAGGAGGAGGAAGGTCCTTAATCCGCGGGAAACAGTCGGAGGAGGAGCGTGGTAACGCCCCGACGGGACCACGCCTCCTTTTATCCTTCCAACACCTTTATACTTAGACGCGTGTAAAGACCATACCCCGGTTCTTCCCTGAGGTTATCTCCTCTTTTCTTGCTGTATGAGGATCTCTTTCTAGCTTTATGCTATCCCTAATCCACTTCCCCTACTCGTCTCTATCCTTTCCTTATACCTTTATCATCAGGATGTCAGTTTCTCAAAAAGAGGCAGATATAATAGGGTCTATACAGATCTAATTTCAATCGATAAAGATGACGATTTTTTTATTTATATACTATCATCAATAACAAAACTGTAGGTATTTCATGTCTTCTCTACAATCGTATCGCCGCACTGAAAGGCATTGGGAAACAAATGGATGCCAAAATAGGAGGGAGTAGAAAAGCCGTACTATTAACAGCCTTCTCTTAGCGAAAGATGACAAGGAGAACATTTTTAGCGCTTCATCAAACGGATCAATTGCTCAGCTTAAATTGAACTAGATGGGGCAGATTAAAAGTGAAAATACTTTACAACTGGGATTAGAACCAGGGACCTCCGAGTTGAATGGTAGTTCTTCCTTCAGCACTATTACCACTACACAAATATGACCCCCTTGGGGTGGTTTCTTCATCCCAAAGGACTCGGGTACGAATATTAAAGTGAGAAAGACTTGACCTAAACCTGAGCGTTATTTTGAAAGTACTTCTGGCACAGTACGCCGTACTTCGGATGAGACGTTAAGCCATCGTCCTCTTGGTGCCTTTCGTTGAGGCCAAGTAGGCCAATGTGACGCAGGGGTAATCCATCATTCCTTCATTACCCAAATACCCAAATTTTTCTTCCATAAGTTAACTAGCCTTGTATGGAAAATTTCCTCCGTTGTTGGTCCCTCCCCCTCAAGTAACCAAACCAATCCGAGCCCTTCCTCATTTCTTCAAGCAAGCTGTTGGAACTTTTCCTCTCCCGTTGCATTAATACACTCTCATGCACACATCCAATAACACTCATAAATGGAAATTAACATTGATCCAATCTTGGCTGGATGGCTTTCGTATGTTTTAGTGAAAGCTTCCGTGAAGTAGTCTTGGTAGTTGATGGCTCTTGGGGCAGGTAACGCGGAATAATGGCATAACGTGGAAGCTACCCCGAAAGCCATCAATAACCAACATTCGTGGGTCATTGAGTACATATTTTTGAATTCTGTAAGCCGGAAAAATGTTTCACAGTTGATAGAAGTGCGAATGACTGTTCTTTGGAGGCCTCCAAAAGGCAGTAATGGTAATTATAGAAAAACTAATCTATGTATTTTCCCTTAACTGGAACGTATGATTAGAAGCTTCAGTACGGCCTTTGAAATTTAGACAAAAAATATATATGTACTAATATTTTTTATATCGAACTCGGCGTGACAACTTGATTTTTTTTCTAAGAAACTAAAGTAAAGAAGAAGACTATACGAGGAATTTCAGAGGGTTCTAATAACAGATCACGCTTAGGAGGGAAAATGGAACAATGGGCCAACAATTAAAACGCTAGAATGCTTTCTGTCCAAAAACCTACCAATCAGCTGATAGAATACTAAAATGAATAAATACGCATAGATTTATTCCAAACGTCAATGAGTACTTTACCGTTAATAGAGTCTAGAATTCCTATCCTATTCCTTCCACCTCCACACCTCCCAATTGTTCTCCCCTCCATTACCCTCTTAACATCCCCTCTCTTTTCAAAACATCATCCATCCATCTCCCTTTCATCAATTCCCTCCCTTGGGAAAATGCTTCCTTAGCCATGGCAATCCTACATTTAATGTCCTTACCACTAAACCCTGACTCCTCCAAAATAGTACCCAGATACGTAAGATGCTCGATTTGCTCTATTTTGTACCCTCCCACTTTCAGAACCGCATTCTTACTTCCAGAGAATTTCATCAGTTTTGTCTTGAATTGAGTTTAGAGTTTCTGGCGATATTTTGTGGAAATGCACTACAGATATCAGGATCTCAAAAATGGAAAGGTTTTTGTTCACTTTCCACAGAAATAATTTTATTTTTCGATCTGGTTTCGACATTAGCTATGCCATTTTCAAGGTCATTAGCTATGTCAATTTCGTCTTCTTATGTTTTACCTTCATTTCATGTCTCTCGCGCTTCACCGTGGACGCACTCATCTTTGATTGTAACCCCTTGGCTGACTGACAAACCAATGCTACATAAGCGTATAGAATCGGATTAAAACGAAGCATATGTCATGTAGCATAAAATGCGTGTTATAAGAACCATAAAACTGACAAAAATTCAAATGGCTTAGTGCAATTCATTTCCTTTTTTCTATGAGTTTTAGTAATGAGAGCATGCATACAAAGTATCACTTTTTCCAAGAGATATCTTGTCAAGAAAGTCGAATATAATTCTTGAACCACTTTCCACTGAAGTACATCTGATTATTAGATGGTAATAGCATGCACAAAGTACTGTAAATAGTGAATTACTAAATAGGTAAATTAATTATCTTAATAGTTAAATTAATATCAAATAGTTAAATGTTGCCTTAACTATAGCATGGTATGACTTGGGTTTACGACGTGGAATTCCAAATATTGTATGTGTTTTTTGCTCGGTACGATGCCTTGACAATTGATTGTGTTTATTATTTACGTATTATATATTTATATTTATTACGTATTATACATTTATATTTATTACGTCTTATATTTATATTGTTATATATTTATGTTTATTTTAAACGTATAATATTGTGTTTAGAAAAAATCGGAAATAATTCGAAATGCCACAATGCTACGTATTAAAAGAGCTACATTTATTGTATAGACAGGAAATCAAATCAGTAACATTCAATATTATCTCTATTTTATGTACGAATTACCAATAAGCACACTAACAAGTTTCACACAGATCCGTGCGTTAGTAAAAATCGCTCTAATCACCTTTATTTATTTCCCACATTCCGGGCGATTCTACCGTATTTTTGGCTCTGACACCCGTTCCCCTCCTGTAACCTTTACTTTCTTCTCTCCTCGTAAGCGCCCCTGAGCGTCGCCTCGGGCGTCAGGCACAAAACGCGCCGCAGCCACTGGGGATAGCAGAGGGCTGGCCGTGGCGATTTACCGCGGCAGCGCCGGAAGAGGCTGTCGCGTCTGGAAACGTGAGAACTCGCGTGCGGCGGAAAAATAAATGAAGACGAAGGTGCACTCCATACACCCTCTCACTCCCCCTCTTACCCCCTCAGAGTCCTCCTTTTTTGCCCCCCACCCTCCCTCCTCTTCTCCCTTCTTAAGATATTCCCTCGCCTAACTACGCTTCTCATCACCACCTCTGTAATGAACCTTCACATCGCCATGAAACAAAAACACTCTTTTCATCCTGTCATTTCTCACTGTGGTAGTTGGAGCGAATTACCATTTCACATACTTTAATCAATTTTCCTTCGCTTTCAAACACTTATTTTCCACAATTTAAAAAATACTAGATAGTATTTTCGAGTGTACTTCGTTGGTTTGGCCATGTTCAGAGAATGGAATTGAGGGTAAATGCGTGCAAGACTAAAGTAGTAGATAAGGAGAATGTGGAGAATAACTGTATAATGAGGGCGAATGGTGAAGTAATTGAACAAGTGGATGATTTTGTGTACTTAGGTACTTAGGTAAGATGTTTGCGTAAGATGGACGGGTAGATGAGAAGATAAAAGGAAGTGCGAATGCTGGAAGGAAAGTGGTAGGTAGCATGTGGTGCATATCAAAGAATGACTGCCAGTCTAACGAAGCGAAAATCGCTGTGTATAAAAGTGTACTTCTCCCCTCTTTGCAGTATGGTGGTGAAATATTGGAATATCAGGATAAACATAAAAGTAGACTTAACGCCGTTGCCATGAGTTATCTGAGTAGAGTTTGCGACAAAAGTAGGATGGATAGGGTCATGCATGAGTGGGTAATAAATTAATGTGGGTTAGATTCCTCAGTAATGGACATATATGAAAGGAGTATGCTTCGTTGGTTTGGCTATGTTGAGAGAATGGATGAGAGTCGAATAACGAAACATATATATAAGAGTGAAATGAATGGTGAGAGAGGTAGAGGTAGGCCGAGAAAGTTGTGGTTGAATGTGGTTGAGGAAATTCTTAGGAAGAGGAATATTAGGAGTCTTAAAAACAGGAGAGCCTGTATGATGTAGTTTATGGGGGTAAATGAAGCAAAAGAGGTTTGCAAGGATAGGTCAGTATGGAGGAAATTATTGAAGCAGAGTTAGGTGTACAAGTATGTATTTATGAGTGAAACTTTGAGACTGTGCCTACCGCGGAAGGGAACGGCGTGATTGGTATGTGTGTACATATTTGAATCAATTTTCATTTGCTTTAAAACAATTATTTTCCTCAATTAATACAAATATTAGAATATTATTTTCGAAATATTATCCATAAATACAAGCTGTTTCCAATGTGAAACGGTACCCGTATGAACATCAGAGAGACATTTTTAGTAAAACTGAGAATTTTCAAAGCAAAGATATTGCCAAAAATTTAATAGTGAGTAGTTTACATGTTTTTGTAGCAATTTTTATAAAGAAATAAAATACCACAGATTTATAGAGTTGCCAAAAATACCTTGTCTTGTGATGGCGTTTTCTCTGCATGGCATGAAATAAGTGAATCAAGTTAAAGCCTAAGATGGGTGTACTAATTTAGTTACTGTGAGTTTCATTTACATAAAATTCATCCTTTACTTTATTAACATTGCTATACTTAATTTTGTTTCCTCTCGCTCTTGAAATTAAAAATTGATATTAGAATGTGGTCTTAGTTATGATTAGGCAAAATATCTTTACTACTTTATGTACACTTTACTACTACTTTACTACATTTCATGCCTGAAAATAGGATGTCGTATCTCTTCCTAAATTCCTGCTTATTTCTTTGTCTTCCTCCTTCCTCACTCATCATAAGCTCCTCTCCTTGTTTGCCTTGATGGCGTTTAATCAATGGAATCCTGATCCCTACTTGAGTGCCATAAGGGCTTCGCTTCAAAGACGGTTGATCGTACATCGGGTGGGACGTTAAACCGTGGTCGCTTTTCGTTTTTGAACAGGGTTATGAAGACAAAAAATATATATTATTTTTTTATATTGAACTCAGCGAGACAACTTGATATTTTTTCTAAGAAACTAAAGAAATAACGTAAAGTACTCTTTAGCGTTTGGAAGAAAATCGATGCACATTATGTTCATTTTAATATTCTACCTTTCGTTTTTGGACCGAGTTACGAAGACACGAGGTTTCTTTCCCTCATAATCCAACCCCAAAAATTTGTTCCCACCTGTCTTAGTGGGGTGGTGGTCTAGCGCTGAAATTGGAGTCATTGTCCGCTAATTGATATTTCCTGGGTTCAAAAATGAGTTCATTTCTGAGAAAACAGCCGATTCACACAAGGCGTAATTTTCTGTATTTGTTGTTTCATAGATTTGTTGGGCAATCTATTCGGAAGTCTATATCGGGCATTAAGTGTACCCAATACTGTCTAAGCTGCTTTACTTCATCACCGCTCGTATCCCCTCCTCGACGCGTGTCACATCGTAATAATGTAGAAACATCGCATGGCTTTGTATGCATCTATCCTCTGGCACCAATCTTCATCTTATGATTGTCTTTTATTGCTATCGTATGTAGCACATAATGAGCTTTCATTATAAAAATCATAAATGAAATATCTCAATGAGACCACGATCATCAAAAATGTTAAATATTTTAATACTTTATTTTATTGAAATTGCGCTAGACTCCGGACCTTAAAAAAATGCTTTCCGTGTTATTTTTGGTGAGAAGGGGAGAGATTTCACGGACAATATTATCTGAGGCCGTGGAGGTGGGAATTCATTCGGGTGAATTAGAAAGGGACTTATGATTCTGGGAACACACCCGTGGGGAGTCCGATCAGGTGAAGGTTAAGGGCGCTGAACAGTGAAATTAGAGGGAGTTAATAAAAAAACGAGTGAAGCTGTGCAGAGTTAAGGAGAGGCTAGCCCTAAAGGGAAGAGCATTGAAAGGACTCAAAGAATATTCTTGGGTAAGTTCGTAATACTATCTTAGGGTGTGTTTGCCATGTGGCCCGTTGGGTCCTGGCAGAGTTCTATCATATTAATGCTAAACTTTTGCGAATTCTAGTGATGAAAAGTACTGTTTATAATTAGCTCTAGTACCCAAGTTTACAGATTTTTAACTGTTGGAATGTATTTTATTTAAAGGTCGACATTTGAGACATGGTCCATGAGTGTACGAGAAGGTGAATCACTTCTCTTTTCTTTACGAAAACTGGACAGGAAGTAGACATTCAAGAGGAGCGTAGTTTAGATATTACCAAGTCGTTCAAAATTTCATTAGAGCATTTTTAATATGCCTTAATACTCGTAAACTATTTTATGAATATGTATACTTCGTTTGGGGTTTATTTTTTTATTTATAAAACGTTATTTTAATTTTCAGAGGAAATTAATAATAAAATACTTCAATTGTAAATAACCCAATGAGGTCGTTTATCTTTCTTTCAATTATACAAAAATGTCACTCATTCACGTCGCAGTATCTAATATACCTTGAGAGGGTAGACATTTCATGATTGTTATCCCCCATTAAATAAATTAAATTAACATAGGTTTCAGAATATTATATATCATATTTTGATAAACGTAATTTAATGATTGAAATTGCTTTTTTTGTTAAATTAAAGATGAAATTATTGATTGATACTACTAATTCTACATGTATGATGTTGAATTTCTAGAATTTCGCAAGATTTTTGAGTGATGAATCTTTCACATTATTGCATGTGAAATCTCAATTATCATCAAGGATTTTAAAAGGTCAATTGATGGATATTATGCCGAAAAGAATATTAGCTGCTTTTACAGAGGGTAATCTGAATATGACATCTTCCGAGCTTTTGGCAGGCTTAACTCTATACTTTTTTGCACACTCCGTACATTTTATAGTATTTTGTTGAGAATCAAATGAATCGTGCAATGAAGGATGCATTTTGGTAAATTAGCCCAATAGTCACTAAAAATACTGACGAATGGGTGCCTTTTCAATTGGTTGTATAATGGGACAGATTAAGGGGATGAACGAAGTTGCAAGATGCTTGGTGGACGGGAAAATACTGTCCCAATAGACATGAATACAAAGGAAAAACGAAGGGCTTGCAGAAAGTAAAACTCAAAATAATTGTCCTCAAATGATTTTTCTCTTGTCCGAAAAGCAGTGGAAGGATAAGAAATAAAAATGTAGCATTTACATTTTGGGTGGAAATCGGCTATTACTTGCTTCTTTGGCTTGCTATTCAGCACATTTGATTTGAAACTTAAGTCTTTGAGTTATTTCTTTTGAAAGCGTCACCGATGCAGTTGTTCCGGAATGTCCTAATTAATTAATCTGAGTGATCAAGGCTTTGAGTGACGCTCTCTAATTTATAAGTAATTAGATTCACTTTGGAGGCATTCCTCTCGTCCACTGCATGATGACACATTTCTTCGGACCCGCACACTCATCATTGAGGAAGCGCACAGTGATCTGTCAAGCAGTGGTGGCCGCGCTATCAGCTCAAAACCACTCAAACGCTTTTCTGCAATAATTTATTGACTTTCTGCTAGCTTTTAGCGGGTCCTGTATAAGTTAAATCCGCAAGTGTCACTCAACCAAAGCCCAAAGGATTTAGTAGCAGTGGATTTCTATCATTCAGTCGACAAATGGAAGGCTAATCACTAATGGCAGTTGAGCCCTTTGCTCTCTATCGATCATTTTGCATTAAGCCATCTTTCTGCGCCTGTATGATGTAATGTTGTTTCAATTTTTTAAAGACCCTATGCCCTCAAAATGTCAGCAAAGAACTCACATTGCTAATTTTCCACTGGATCTGTTACCTATTTTAGTATTCATATGTGAAACTGAAGTCTAACAATTTCTGCTACAAAGTCATAAATTGAAATATTCATTTCAAAATCGAAGCAAAAAAGTAAATCCACGTACAACGAAAGGTAAAAGCTTAAGATAGTGCTATATAATAAGTATCATTGTAATTCATTTCAAACCGAGATGAGTTTGCGACTGCCACCTTTCTTGCGTATGTTTCATTGCTTCATTAGCTCAGTTCAATTTTTGATGATTTCCATCAAATTACCTGAGAAGAGTTAATGTAACTGCTGAGTATAGGTATTGATCGTTCATTGATCGATGTAAACGTTATCTCAAGATGGAATTCGCATTTTTACGACATTATCATAATATGTAGACGTGAATATAACACAAAAATCACCCTCACCCTAGTGTGCTGTCCATTATCCTTCACTTTGACGTTTGCTGTAAATATGGAGTTTCTTTTTTTTTTAATTTTCCATTGTCAACTAAACAGGGAGGCTTTTTATGAATTTATAAGTGGAGAAACAACTGACGTGGGCATGTGCTGTGACAGGAAAAGCCCAGGGGTGAGCGCGCAAAGTCGCCACGGGAATGAAGGAACGGAACTCCGAACTGACACTTGCGGCCATTGCTCAAATAATGGCGACGACAGTATGAAATTCACGCGGCACTCGCGGTGGCAGTTAGTAAGTCCTCCGTCCCTCTTCCCCACCCCCTTCTCTCCTCTTCCTACCCCACTCCCCCGCCCCGACTTCGCCCGGTTTCCATTAAATTCTCATAAAGCTCCATACTCACACTGACAGCCTCTCGCTCTGTGACTGGTCCTTTTGCTTTTTCGAATTCAACCCTACTCAAAGAGTTCTTCCGTTCTTTTTGGAAGAAAATGAAAAGAATGCTCTGAAAACGTATGGTAAATGGATTCAGGGAGGAAAGGAATGCGTCATGTGTCGAACGAGCGGCTTTATTCAGCTTCTGGGGAAGTTCTTCGTAAAGTAATGGCACAGACAATAGAAAAACAGTTATTAAAATAATCATTTAGATTAGTAAAGTATCGTTTATTATATTTCAGCCTTAAACTAATGCATTTTTTTCGTTTGAAGAGTGTAAAGTGTTGATATTAAAGCTAGTGTTTGTCTTTGTCACATTCACGGCCACCGCTTGTACCAAATAATAATTAATTATTAAATAAGACGCTGATTGAATTTATTACTATTACAGATACCCCTCCAAGTTATGCTGGTTTAGATCAAGAAATAGATTCCTTTCAATTTTTTTCCAAATTACCACTGGAGCTATATTTTATCCATGTGTTTCCACTCCAAAACAGCAATCGTCTTGCCTCTCTTCATCTTCTCTTCATTCATTGAGCCTATTATTTTCCTCTTTCTTCCATGTCTGTCCAATGGCTATCCACCGATTACGGTATGCTAGCAACAAAGGGAATGCTCAGGCATTCCCTTTGTTGCTAGCGTCATTCATCTACGTTACCATTTCCTAATGACATCCTTCTGCTGCTCCTTATCGCCTCCAGAAAATGTTGGAAACTGAATTGGACGGGCCAATTACGACACAGCTCTCCTCGTCGGAAGGAGTCATCCATTTCCACCATCTGGAGAGTTGCTGAAGACAAACAGCCGAAAAAAAAGTGTTTTGGCAGTCCAACTGAATCCTTGGCAGTACAAAGAGTCGCGATGATCACTCGATGAAGATAACTGCAGATAGTAGTTTCTGCGGAAGTGAAGGTGGGAGAAATGAGAGGCCGAGGCGTAGAAAAAAGGAGTTGGAAGACTTCCATTGAAACAGGAAGCGTCCATTTACTTCGTCGCGACTCCAAATGGAAGGATAGAGAGAGAGGTGGTTGGTTGTGATACTTTCGTGGAAAGGGCACTAGAGTGGCGATGGTGTTCGTTCCCATGGTTTCACTTTGTTGGAGCGAACGCGTCGAACCTCCTTCTTTTCGGATGGTGAGGTACCGTGATGCCGCTCTATTCAATTGACCCCTTTACACGGATGTGACTCTGTCATGGAAACATCTGAGCTTAACCCTGTCCGATCCAATCACCCTTCGCAAGTATCTGTGAGGAACCGAACAATTAAGGAGAGTGAATTTAAATATGGGTATTGAATGAGTAGTTATTAGACATATACTGATTATTTTTTCTCCCATGTCGTATTAACTTTTATTAAGTTAAAATAACAGAAAGGCTGCTCTGGAAACACATGGGCCAGTATTATTCTTGTAGAGCATAAAGATGAAGAGCTTGCTTTGGAAGTATTGCAGGATGTCCACCCGACCCTATGGCAGGACACCAAGAAGTCCGTAGAACTACGTTCAAAATTAATAACTGCGCTGAAGTACAGGGAATTCATGATTTCTTATTTTTTTACTGCGTGAGCACTCCTCAAGAGTTCGCGTATTATTCCTCATGAATAAATGTATAATCTACTGACTATCATTTGGATTGCCTTCTAATGGTCACAAGAAACGACCCGGTTTATAATCACATTTATCGCTAAGGATTCGTCAGCGACCATAATCCCTGTCTCTGTAAAAATAATTTTCCCCTAAAATTTGGAATAAACATGGAAGAATCTACAAGTTCTCGAAGTTTGTTTGTTTAATGTCTGTTTATTACTCCGATAGGGAATACGTACAACCTAATATATTTAATTAAATCGGGGAGTAACTGCAGGTAGCCGTGAAGGTAAACCTGAATTATGGCTACCATCGTTTACAAAATAGGTCATGCATACATATAGAAACGAATTACATCATTTTGAAATTACAGTACATGTATCAGATAACATTGCAGTTACAAGGAAACATCTTCTAGACTTTCTTTAGTGAATAACCAAGATCATATGTTCTTCATTGTTGCATTTACAATGTTTGAATTATAACGATAAATTGATAATAAATTATACTATTTTAGGTCCTATGTAAAAGAAACATCGTTTAAATAACGTCATGTTTGACTTAGGCAAGGAAATACGTGCCCTACGTACCCCTACTTAATACTAGTTAATACCCTAGTTAATACCTGTTACCTCAGTTAAATATGCTTTAATTGATCAGTTAATTTGAAGGTAATAGTTTCAATGTGAACGCACAATTGACTGAGGAAATCACTAGGAAAGCCTTGAAATAAAAATTATACTCCGATGGTTATTCATTTCTTGTGCCCATACGTTTTTGATGAAGTAATTCTCTACTATAGGCCCCTAATCAACTCCGAAGACAATTTATTTATGAAAATATACGAGTATGTTCCGTCCCATATCAACTTATTTCCTTAAGATAGTTCGTAAATCTTGATCTGCATTGAATTTTTCCTTTCATTATTTTCTCATGATTAAAATAAAAATGACATGAGCCTATAACTTTAACTTATGACTTAAAAGGAGTCGTTTGCATCGTATGACATGAGTGCCACATAATGGCGAATACGTTTTGGCATATTAACCATTATTTTCGATGATATTTTCTACAGAGTGATGGTAATAACTAGGTACTCACAAATAATTATTATCTAATGACGGAGTGTCTCGGTAAGGCTTGATGGAAAAATGTATTGCAAAAATTGAAACTCCCGTTCCCATAAAGTAATTAATGAACTTTACATAACATATGGTGACAGAATGCTTTTGTGAATGTGATGAAAGTGGTAATGATGACTAAAGATGATAAATTTAGATCCTAAATCATTTCAGGAAGAAGCGTGCTCTCTTACGATCATTCTCAAATTGAATAATGTCGTAGGATGTTAGAAATAACCCTAAATAATGTAATAGATAAATTATATAACAGATATCATCGCCTGAGTCACCATTTGATCTGGCGCATAACAACTTACGCAAGGTTAGAATCAGATTGGGTTAGCGTATGGCGGAGGAATGAATGGTATGAATAATAGGTGAAATAATTGTATGGAGTGAAGTCAAAGAAAATATACTCATACACGTGTGTTTATTGGCTGCATCTCCTAATTCCTCTGTATAAACCGCCAATGCCTTTGAATGAACATTTACATGCGATATGTAGTTGTGAAAAATATATTATTGGATCATACTTATTCAAATATCATTGATGGACCTCATTGTCTTTTCATTTATTCTCCTGTCTATTTACTAGTTCGTAAAAGCCTTAAGTTTTCTAGCTAGCGTTGAAAAGAGCGTATACTATTATAGTTCATTCGATTCTAACAGGAATAGTTTAGTATTTATAGCGGCATGGTATAAAAATCCACGGAATGCACTTTAGAATTTGCTCTCTGTCGTTCTTTTTAAGTTCCTTAAGAGCTGCATGCACTATTTTTGCATTTATCTTTTAAATTTTAGGGAGACTTTTCTCTATCCTACCCATAATTATGGACTTTATGAGCATAGTTATTGGAGTATATCGGAGGCAATTGGAACGGGTAAATATCTAGCTTCATAAATACATAGATTGCGAGGAAATATATTGAAGCACGATTGGTGCTCTAAATGCCTATTGTTATTTGAAATGTAGCATTCAGTGCGCAGGTGTCAGATCTATTTCCTTACCAATGCATTTTCATGTCAAAATGTTTAAGACTTCTGGATGCCCTGTATCTTTTTCGCATCGGCGAAATAATGCGCTTTAATCAAAATTCACTGATTTAATAATTTTATGGTCAATTTAAGAATATCGTTATGCATGAAAAATTTATCAGTGAAATATTTTGGCAATTAATCCTCCTCTGGTACTGAAGTGGGAATACCTATATGCTTTTTTTTTTAGATGTATGTACCTAGTCAATGAATACTTATTTGATAAAGCAGAGAGAGGAGTTAAATATAGTTAAAAAGGCGGCAAAATCTCTCATTTGTCAGTTAAAATAGAATAAATGGGTGTAAATTAGTTTGCCAATTCAGGGTTTATGCAAAAAATGGCGAGACAGAAAAATACAGAAAATTATCGGTCAGATATTTAAATTTCCCGAATGATTTAATGTCGTCGTAAGCTCCAGACATAGTTTCCTTCGTCCACCGCCGACCGTTGCGTCAGAATGACTTAGCTCCTTGGAGAGGCCTCCAGCCACCATTTTACGCCGATACATAAATCATCCTCATGTGGCACGGGCTCACCGCCTTGAAAGCTTGTTCATATAGTTTTGTTCCGCCCGAGCAGCCGCAATTGCTGCCGACATGCCGGCCCCATTTCTGCGTAATTGCCGCCAGATGCCTTTCCGTATCGCCCTGCAGGAACTCGCCGCGCCTTCGCGAATGCCCGCCAATGAGCTGGAATTAGGGGATAGACCATCGCCTTCGTGTCGAGCGTTGCTTAATTTGAGCGAAGCTGCTTCCTGGCTCGATCTCCAGCGCGTCTAGTCTGCTCCCATTTGAGAGCCCCGCGTTCCCCTCAGAGGTGGAGAAAACACGGCGGACTGTGGCTTTCCACTCGTAGGGATGAGATCCGCCTTCGCCGAAAGTGCTTAATTGCGTGCCATTAGGAGGCGGGGCGCGCACTCCCGCATAGGCCACGAGCCGCTTGCGGGACGATGCGATAATGGCCCCGGCGAATGCCGTCTGGCCCGTCCCGCTGACCCCAAACGACGGTCGGCGCTGACCAGAGCCCTGACCCTCTCTCTCCCTCTCTCCCCGCAAAACGACTCATCGTGAACGAGTCTCGCGACATCACGTGCGCTCTATCGATCTCTCAAAGAAATTATATTCGTGGGTAGAGATTCGATCACGAATTGAAAGGAGTCCATGGTTTCCTGCCAGATGCATTAAGAGTGGGGTGGTGTAAAACCACAAAACATTTTATAATCATAGAATTTGTACCACCGCTATATGAAAACTGTCCGTCGTCACAACTCTCGTTGAAGTTATTTTAAAAATAGATGGCATTCATGGAAAGAAAGCTTTCCACGAAGTGGCTTCGACGAGGCAGGTGTTCCTGGTTCTCTTCCGCAAGGAATCACCACAGCGGGAGGATATGTTCCGAATTCGTTCCAGTTTTCTTTTTTAAGGTCTGATATACTCCGGATGCAGTATGCTCTCATTTTATAGGTCACCCCCAGTCTGAAGCTGAATTTTGCTGGCGCAGTTTTTTTCAGATCACGGGAAATACGTTTTCAAGTACTGAAGAGTGAATAATTGTCCTCTCTGCTGAAGATGTTTGGAGACTCTCAGTGGACCCTCTGATTTTTCAAAAGAATTAGCGTAGATCTCTGAAAATTGATTTGTGCGTACAAATTTATTTATGATGAAGAAATAGAATTTAACCAAAAATAGCTGATTAGGAGCTTTATGAGTTTCAGAGTTTATGTAACGTATCTCAATTATTTTACGCGCAGATTTTACAACTAGTTTCTTAAAAATGTTATTTTTTCGGAGTCGAATATTAGGGGAAAAATTTTAACTATAAATTTCCACATTTTCAAATTGTGTCGCGTTAAAAATATTGACCGATTCAATGGGAGAGTTTTTCTAATTCTTCGAAGCACATGTTGTCATATACTCATTACCACCATCCGTGGTTAAATCACTGCTTGTCATAATTTTAGATACATACATGCATAAATACCAATCACGCCGTTCCCTTCCGGGGTGGGCAGAGTCACAACGTTTCACTCATAAATAAATATTTGTACACCTAACTCTGCTTCAATAATTTCCTCCATACTGACCTATCCTTGCAAACCTCTTTTGCCTCATTTACCCCCATACACTACTTCATACACGCCCTCCTGTTTTTAAGGCTCCTAATATTCCTCCTCCTAAGAATTTCCTCAACCACAGCTTTCTCGGCCTACTTCTCCCTCTCGCACCATTCATTTCTCTCTTATATATCTGTTTCGTTATTCGACCGTTATCCATTCGCTCAACATGGCCAAACCAACGAAGCACACTCCTTTCATGTATGTCCATTACTGGAGCATCAAACCCACATTCATTTATCACTCACTCATTCCTGAGCCTACCCATCCTACTTTCGCCGCAAACACTTCACAGGTAACTCATAAAAATGTCATAATTTTACGTGAAAAATATCAATAAAAGTGAGACTGATAACTATACTCGTGGCACTTTAAGTATTGCATGTGTTTGAATGACATTGAAGGCTAAAGGAGAATGACCGTTGACTCATGCTAGATCACTCCTAGGAAAGCCAACTGCTTATTGTTAAATTCTCAGTCACCTCTCTGGCCACCTTTTTCCCTTCCCACTAAAATAATCATTAAATTCTCGATTTATTTTAATCAAAAATAATCATTAAATTCTCGATTGTATCTGACAATGCCTTAGTGACTGAAACCGATCGTACATTCCTCAGCATATGATTGGAGAGGCAATCGTTTGATTGACCGGAGTAGATCTTTAATGGATAAATTCCCTGAAGTTGTATCCGCCTCCTTCATTCTGCCACACAAAAAATATTTGTGACTTATCAGAGGAAAAAAATTTGAAACCATACGTAAATCAAGCGTACGTCTATCGCAAGAGTTGTTGGCAATGGAGCGACAGACTTATAAGATGGAAATCACATGATAAACAATAACATGGGCGACGAGAGTCAGCTTGGAAATGCATTAACCATGCTACATTATTAGGATTGACTACAGAGAGCTATTGAATACTTCTCGTGTCTCATCAAAAATTAAAATGGAAGCTACCTATTAAGTCTTTCAAGATGAAAAAAGATTGTCGAAGGTTGAGTTTAATATTAGGCGGGAAAATTAGCAGTGTGATATGATTTGGAGAAAAATTTCACACCTAAGGCAAAAATAGACATGCTCGCGATCAAATCACCATTACGTGCGTCAATAATGAGAAAACGCACATGCATCTTTCTTGTTCCGCCGAGGGATGATGTTATCTTAAGGAGATGCTTCATCTGGACGACGTCATCATTTAGAACAGATATCTGGGCGTAGAAATAAAGGAAAATACGTTTTCAATAACATTCCAACGCCTTCTTTATCATATCCTAATCTTCAGTCTAATAGGAATCCATGTTTTTGATGGTGATATGTTTATTATTTGAGTACTGAAATTGATTATTAAGTGATACATGAGTGCTTCAATTTGTCCATTGATTAAAGTTTCCGTTTTAAAAATGCAACTTTTACGCATCATTCTACACTTAGAAAATTTAAAAAAAATTGTAATGGGTGTATCAGACTGGCAGTCTTCCGCTGCAGGGAGAAATTAACAAATGTAATTGAAATTCATATCCAAAAATGCCTACGAGATGTTTAATGAATAATTACATGTCAAGATTGAAAATAACATCTACATCTACATACTACCCCGCGATCCGTCGCATGGGCGTGTGGCAGGGGGTGGTAGGTCGCCAGCCGCGTAAATATGTCAAATTTTTCGAGGTGAAATGGTGACATGTACTATAGGAGTGTATTTAGAGGAGCTCAGTTTTTATTGTGGTCACTTATTGTGCCCGGAAAAAACGATATTTTTGTATCTACCTGTTTGGCAGAGTATCTCTC
Organism: Ceriagrion tenellum; assembly: GCA_963169105.1. Classification (NCBI taxonomy): domain Eukaryota; kingdom Metazoa; phylum Arthropoda; class Insecta; order Odonata; family Coenagrionidae; genus Ceriagrion; species Ceriagrion tenellum. The sequence continues at coordinate 16,548,353 of OY720635.1, forward strand.
TTATTTAATCGCATCTGTCAGATTTAGTGAGGCATATGATAATATTCTCTGTGTCGCTCTGAAACACACCAGTTCTGAATATCTCAAGCAGTCTAAGCCTAGCGTGCAGCCTCCGAGTCTCTAGGGGCTCCCACCTTAATCCCTTTAACAGTTGTGTAACACTATATGTTCGTTCGCAGCAGTTTTTCTCCCTCTCAGTTAACTCTCGTACGGAGCACGTTTGCCTTGTCGGTGATAAAGCTGGAAAATTATTATTTCTGCCTCCCGAGTGTTTTTATTTATTATAGTCACTCTTTGATACTAAGAGCCAAAATATTCCTCATATTGGTCGGTATGCTCCTTTTAATTCGAGTAACATGATATCTTCTTTATGGATCTGTTTGTAATTATCTGCGATTCCTTCTTATTTGTTATTAACTATCGCCAGAGTTATAAATAAAAAATACTATTATTTATAATAGCATGCATTGCACATCTATAATGATTTATAATATCGTATAATAACGACGCATAATATTATAATTTTCTGTTGATTACGCGGCTCAATGATTTTAGTCACTTTTTGTGGTGTTATTCAAATATAATAACCTATCAGACTGGGAGAATTTTTCAGAGTAGTACTGAGACGAAATGGTCATTTATTCCTCAAATCAAAGTGTCAGCTCTCTTTAATGAATGAGGGAAATATTGAAATAATCATGCTATCATGAATATTTTATGGAGATTGTAGGTAAGCTGATCAAACTCTAAAAAGTAAAGATTGATTTAAAATTTCATGTGTCTACCTATAACCGTATAAAAATAATGCAGGGTCGGAGAATCGGTCTTTTATTTGTCGGTACCCAGTGACACCCCGGTAGTTAAACCAGATTTGTACTCCGAAGAGCTTTTTTCATTGAATTTAAAAGAAAGTTCTGGTTTTATCCACCAAATTTATTTTATACCGGCTCACGTTGCAGTATTTTTGTACGTAAAAAATAGATACGATGACATATTCAGGTCATACCGTTCAATCAATGACACCGCCGCTTCCCTGAGCAAAAAACATCAAATTTGTAATAATAAAAGTTTCAGTCTTGGGCAACGCCACCCCATTGGCATGGGATATTCGATTAAAAATTACGGTTTATATTTTTTCCTCTAAATTATTGGAAATATAGCGAAGTTTTATAGTGCAGCTACGTTGGCAATGGATTTTTGTGACACGTCTCCATTAGCTTAACCCCGAGCAGGTTATGCGTAGTAGAGACCGCAAAGTCTATATCACGTGAGATAACTAAAAAAAAACATTCTCCAAAGGTATGCGAACATTGTGAAAAGGTTACATTTGGAAGGACCAAAAAGGCTACTACATGCGCTGGTATATACGCTGCGTAAACTTGCAATTATACGGCAAGGCCGTGAATATTCTCCGAATTTTATGTCAATTTATGAGCTCCAAAAATTGCCATGTGAAATTTGTTGACTAAAAAACTGCCTCTCTCTCATTGCATTTTGCTTATAAAAATAATGCAGGGTAATTATTTTTATTTTCATTTAAATTAATAGAGTGGTCGGACCACAGCGAGGAGCGGCCAATGGAGACACATTTTGAATCTATGTCCAGCAGATGAACATAATGGTCAACTGAACTAGCAACGAAATACATAACAACGGGAAATAAATAATAACAATAATTACAAAATGTCCAACGGACCTGAAGACGCCCCCAGGAAGAGGGGAGAAACTGAAGTCAGAAAAACTAAACACGCGACGAGAATACCTGAAAACAGCAATATTAACAAGTAAATGAGTCACGGAAGCCTTCAAAGAAAAGTGAAATCATCTGTTTAAATTTCATTTTTGATGTTTATCTTTATTTAGAGTAATTTGGTACTCTCGTTTTGCAGGTGTCTTTGTGTTAATCATAATCAGTCCATTCCACTACTCTCACTGTTGTATTTTATTTGCTTAAAATACGGGTGTGATGAAATTTGTAAATTTTTCATTATGAGAGACCAAACACATTAAATGGTGGTGATGATTCTAAAGGTCGAACTTTTGCTTCCTTCTCTCCCACAACTGTGCATCAATGTGTTCTAATTCATTTTAGGATGCCAACGTTACAGCCTTCATCGGTGCATACAGTATTGAGATTCCTTGCGTGAGCGAATGTGCAACAATTATAATCCCCTCCAAAGCGGGTATTCCTGGGGTTTCCCATTCCATGGAAACTGACATTCCAGTGGATAGTTAAACTGCAGACTAAATTTGCTGTGCCACTTTATTGGGAAACGACCTTGGGAGCCGCTGCTTATCTTCAATGTCTCCGTCGAGGGCATCCATTACAACTATAAATTGATGGGCATTGATATTCTGCTACCATGGGAAGGCTACGTTCTTAGTTGCCGGTGTATTTACAAGCACAGAGGAATGTTCCCTTGCATACATTAAATCCCATCCAAAATCTATCCCCTTTCTTCAGCTGAAAACCCAAACCACCAGTTTCATGTTAAATAGTGTTGCTCTCTTACCATATGATACTCCTCGTCTCATCAGAAGTCATCATCAAATATTAAGTAACGGTGACTTATATGCTTCTCCTGCAATCTTTTTTGACATAATTTTCATACTTTTTTATGATAAGAGCTATTTTTATGTTTTCAATTTGCATTTTCTTCCAGAATCCGGTGTCCCGTATTTTTACTACATTAGGTACCCTTAACTTGGAATTTGGCCTTCGGTCGTGAATAACCTCTCTTACCGCTGTTTCTACTCACACGATTTTCACACTGATTAAGATATTCCGACAATATAACCTGTTCTTAAAATTAAACTAAAATAATCCACCGTGTATGGGAAAAATGTGCCAAAGTACGAATACTTTGGATTCGACCAAGGGTTGCAACATGAAAAGACCAAGGAATGACCTGTCCTTGAAGGTAAACATTTGCTGTATTCAGATAACAGCTTTTAACACAATAACTTTTTATTTTCAAGTTTTTCTATCTCACCTTCAAGGAATTGACTTGACATCTTGTCCTCTGCTATGAGATCCGCTAAACAAATTATAATTCAGTTGTTCAAATACATAATTTACTTTAGATTTAAGTCTCTTCGTCTGTGGTTGCCAATAAGGAGAAATCTTCCCATTCCCAAATTACCAATAACTTCGATTACATTGCAAAAATACTGTCAAATTTAAAAAATGAGATTCCTGAAGGAGGAACAGCCAACATAGCATTCTTACGTGGGGTGGAAGAGGAGTTGGCAAGAATCCTGTTCTTATGCATGTTAACTTTCTCGGAGACAAGTATTTCTTTCTTGTTTGCACAATATTTGATCAGTTGCTTCGGGATACATCGCGAGATGACCCCCAACCCTCAGCTCATTCAAACTTCCTCGTCCACGTTGAGCCTGCTAGCGTCAGAAATGTTTGGAATTTTAATTTTGGGAGAAGACACTCAAAATGCCAGGTGTACAGTACTGAACCTAATTATTATCCCACTCTCTAAATAAGGTTACTCTAAAGACTAGACCATATTAAGTAGAAATTTTGAGATTCTAAATGATTGGTTAAATAAAGGTTCTATCTACTCAGGAGATTTTGTTCTGGGATATTTCATTCATAACAAGATACTGATATAATACTGCAATAGTTCCTCAAAAGGTGACTCTGGCCTACGGGTCGGTACATACATACATGCATACATACCAATCACGCCGTTCCCTTCCGGGGTAGGCAGAGTCACAAAGTTTCACTCATAAATACATATTTGTACACCTAACTCTGCTTCAATAATTTTATCCATACCGACCTGTTATTGCAAACCTCTTTTGCCTCATTTACCCCCATACACTGCTTCATACATATATGTCCATTACTGGAGCATCTAATCTACATTCATTTAATACCCACTCATTCCTGGCCCTATCCATCCTACTCTTGCCGCAAGCACTCCTCAGATAACTCATATTCACGGCGTTTAGTCTACTCACATGTTTATCCTGACATATCCATGTTTCACTACCATACAAGAAAATGGAGAAAAGTACACTTTTTTACACGGCGATTTTTGCTTCCTTAAACAGACACTCATTCCTTGATCTGCTCCACATGCTACCCACCACTTTCCTCCCAGCATTCGCACGTCTTTTTATCTTCTCATCTTTCCGTCCTTCTTTCGTAAACATCTTACCTAAGTACACAAAATCATCCACTTGTTCAATTACTTCACCATTCGCCCTCGCCACACAGTTATTCTCCCCATTCTCCTTATCAAAAAGTAGTACTTTAGTGTAGCATGCATTTACCCTCAATTCCATTCTCTCTGTTTAATCACAAAACTTATCTGGGAGCTTCAGTAATCCGTCTTCTGTAATCCCTACGGGTCGATAATTCCAGGTTTTCTTAAAACTTAAATATATCAACTTGGAAGAGCGTTCTATAAACTGATCTATTTTTGTCTATGTCTATTTTAATCAAATAAATAGTAGTATGTCGGCATAAATAGCATATCCGCATTAAGGATAAATATCTACATTTACTAATAGGACTACTTAGTGGATTTTCTAGTGTTGCTTCCAGTATTTATTAGCCTAATTCCACTAGTCGATACCTTAAAGTCTTCGCTTAACATCGCTTGTTAGATTGGTATCTGACCGTTTTCCTCGATCTGCAGCGTCAGTGCCTTCTGGTGATACTGCTGCCGCTCACCATTTGCGCCGAGTAGTTGGGTTTTAAGAGCTATTGTTTCTCCCCTTTTTGCTTAGCTGACCCTTCACCCCTTGCCCTCATAAGCCTCCTTCTTGCTCCCTCCATCAAACATTTCGTACGGACCCCATATCCTTATTCGCCTTATCTCTCTCCCCTTTACGTCTTCTTTTCCATTTCCCCGCTCTTATCTCCCTCTCTCTCTCATTCCTCACTCGGCCCCACTTCTTTTTTACAGGCCTTCCTTCCCTCCTCGCTCCCTGACCCTCATTTCCCTCTTTCTTACCCTTGCTTTCAGCCTCATTCATCCCTCCTTCCCCCCCAATTGCCATTCTTTCCGCCTCTTGCCACTCTCTCCATCTGCATACGTGTTATGTGCGAGCATAAATATTTTTTACGATTCCCTTCCCTCCCCACTCTTACGAATGCCCTCATCCATTCCCAGTGAATACTTTTATGTATTCACTTCCCTCTACGTTGCAGGTGAGGTTATTCTCCTTGAAGAATAGCTGCTCGTCTACCAAAATATATTGGCTATTGGTGAGCTAGGCAAAGGGATATAATGAAGCGATTGTTAAGATAGTCCGAGCAGGATAGTTCCCTAGTCATAATAGAGACCACATTCGAATTATACATTATTTCGAATTATATATTGATTTCACCAGCTGTAGGATACATTAATTCAATATTGCATTATTAATGATGCAATAATATAATTTTCAATGACATAAATTGTAAGTAAATAAATGAAAATATCTAAATAAGTCTTTAACTTGACCTAATTTTTTTGCGCGGTGCGTTTGAAACTCCTTCAAAAGGGAGTGTTTTTTGTGATTCTGAAAAAATTACTGCCGTGACAATATGATTAATTTTCAAATATAGTTAAGAAAACATGCAAAATACACGCTGTTAGTTTCTTACGACCTCTAAGTGTTAGAAATACCTCTTTTTGTAAATAATGTCTCTCTGGAGTGCATACACGTACCATTTCCCATGTAAAACGGCTGGTATGTTTTTGGCAAATATCTCGGAAAATAATGTATTAAGGGGTTAAATTTTTGGTGTCATTAGGAGGGTGAGATATGTTTCTTTAAAGGGAGACCAAATTCATTGATTTCTAAGTAAAATGATATTTTGCTCAAACTACCTTAAGTTGCTAGTGGTGGAAGTATTGAAGTATATCTTTGTTGAAGACTAAAAAGAGCGGTGGAAGTATGAATCGACTATCAAAAAATCGACTGTGATGGAGAATTAAACCCGGTAGAGATCCAAAGTAAAAGTTACTGTCAGACAAGGCTGGTAAGATGTATTTTTCTTCAGGGAACTCATTCACAAACACATTTAACCGCTATTTTTCTGAGTATAATCATCTCTAAAAAAATATGCATTTCGTGCGGCAATTCAGAGAAAAAGTGGGTTTCTGAAAATGTAGTCCCACTTATCATCGTTTTAGTTAATGTTTAATGCCCTTTTTTATTGTGAATTAAAATACAATGAAACCAATCAGTTTTCTCTTAATGTGAGTGTTTTGCTAAAATATGGCATACGAACTCGAAACTTTAACATCTATTGAAGATAGAAGCATCAAAAGATGCAGTAAGTGGGTCAGTAGGTATATAGTATCAAATACTGCGAAGCGGTATTGATGCATATAATGTAACACCAGAAGCAGTGAAAATAGCATGAGTATACTATTTTAAATAAAGAATAAATTCTATCGGATGCTCAGTGTGATCACAAAACCTGAAAGTGTGTATGAACTCGATTTAAACTAAGAGTAGACGGGGAGAATAGGTGCTCAAAGAAAATATTGCGATAGAATGATTCAAACTGATCCGATTCATTCCGAGACAGTTTAGCATGAATTAGTTTGTATGTGAAGGAACATGTGAGGAGAATTTCCAGAGAGAACAGAAGATGGAATACTTGAAGCTCGTTAGTTTTCGTTTTGTTGTGCCTTTGGGCTTTGGTTAGAGTTTTTAAAGCTTTGCAAAATTTTAAAATTATTACAATCTTTGATTAATTTTCGTGATTGTAAGCTGACTATTTTGGGTATAACATTCCTAGGTTCTTGTTTATTGTTGAATTACTTTAAGAGATACTCATGAGTTTTCACAGGACTGTAGAATTGCTACTTACTCTTTTCTTTCACTCCTTTATAATGACATATGTAAAGTGATTGAAGCATATTAAAAATAAATCAGCATTATTTAATAGGGGTATAACTTGTTATCGATGCTGATACTGTTAGCACGTACTAACAATGAAATGGTGAACGGATGGCAATATTGAGTTGCAAAATCCATTTTTTTAGTTTTTTTAATTAGATATTACTACATATTATCCCATAATAAATCTAGGTACTTATTCATGACTCACTGCAAGAATTCCTCTCTCCTTGCTAGTCGTATCTTCCCTGAGAAAATTAATATTCAGAAGTTTTATGAGTTATTTCCCCTAATAAAACGGAATTTTTGATTCTAGAGGAAGTCATATGCTCGGTTCATGCTCTTTTCACATTTGTATTAGTATAATTTCACGCATGCATCCATTTTATCCTTCATTGCACGCACGACTTGTTCTCATATGTTCTATTCAGGGTCATTCTTACTTCTGGAAGGTTCTTCCGAGCAAGCATATGCGAACCCATCGTCTGAATTGTTTTAGGGCAGTAGCCTCCATGGTATCCTTCATTGCCTAGTTTATCATTGCAGCGATTCCTGTACTCCTCCTATCTCTCGGGATTCATCCAAATATTACCTCGACTAACTCCACAATCAGGTCCTCCTTTGATTATCACCATAGACATGGAAGAAAATATCTTAAGACGTGAGAATGTTTTGGAAGATCCTTCTTAGTCAGGTAAATCCTTCCGTTCTCGGAGACGTACCTCACTTCAGGCTCCTTCACGGCCTCTGCTGTCTTCTCCTCGCATCCTCCTTCTATCTTCTTCACCCAGTCCGGGATGGGATGCCATTCATCTCTCTCTCTCTCTCTTGGGTTAACTTGTGATAGCTCTTTAAGAGTCTCCCTTTGAACCAACTCCGCTCACCTCATTTTTTTCAACTCTAATTTTCATCATCATTTCCTTTAATATTTTACAAAACATTTTTCACGGATTCCTCATTAAACCAATTGTTCTATAAATATTACTATCGGCATTTGATTTTGTAAAAGCGTATACTGATCACATTATTCTGATCGATTGGTACAGTTGAAGTTTTTAAGCATTAATTAAACAATGCACATATGTGGTCAACATGTGACTTAAATAAAAATAATATCCTCATTGACGTGTCTGCACCCTAAATCATATGGATCTCCTCACCGTCTGCATTCCCTGCGTCTGTCCGAGAGTGTGCGTAAATTACGGAGATAATGATTGGACGTCACCTGCGATGAGTGACATTCAAGAAGCACATCATATCATGAAATGATATGATGAGTTGGATCGTAATTAATAGATGGTACACGTTGAAGAAAGCGTAATGAATGCGTAAAACATATAATTTTACAATGGTTTGCACAAATGCAATCCTTGAATGAACTTCCTACTTAAGGATTGGAAAAAGTATCACGAAAGTAAACGTAGAACTTTCAGTTTACGTGATAAATTTCCATATTTATAACAAGGAGAAGAATTTCATCGCTACAGATGCTTCAGTTATGTTCCACTTAAGCATTACTTGCCGTACATACTCATGAAGTCGGAAAAATATCACTTCAATTCCCCTTGAATAACCGCTTAAAGAGGGTGATTTCATTTTAAAACATGATATTACATATCAATTAGCCTATATGCAAACACATCTCCACTGTCTTAAATGAAATTGATGAAAGGTGTAAAGGAATCAACGTGTAAGATTAAGGAAAACAAATAGAAAGTTTTAGTCGGTAGCTACTGTTATTTCCATCCTATTAAGCAAACAGGGTAGGTCGTTGTCAGCCAACCTGTTTAATTGTTAATTGAATAAAACAGTGAGTTAAATTAAATAAGTTATTTGGAGAGGATTTCTGGTCGGTTCTAAGGAAATAAAATCAATCCCACCGGTAGGTAATTGCGTTAGATAAACTCTTACTCGCATTGCTTGAGCGAGGAGAGATGTTCGTCCATATTTAATCTCTCGTAACGTTTCATATTTTTGTGCATGATAAGTGGTGATTTGCACGTGCAACATAATGTACGAATAAGCAATCTTATATCATTATTTCACCCTCTCCTTTATAACCCTACGTAGATAAATATTTTATGCAATAAATGATCTTTTTTGATTTGTGAAGGAGACTGGATGGATGTATTATCTTATCCTTGACAATTCCACAAGAGTAGGACCTTAGAGCAGTAGATTGTCACCTCTAGATTCAATTTTTATTGTAATGAGGTTTTAGCAAGTGAAGACTGGTTTCTTGGCGCCAATCGTTGATATTTTGGAAAATCGATGGCAGGCTTTGCTTTCATTCAAATAAGCCTTCTGTAACGCAGAAAGTACTCATCCTAGGAAACTGCTTCCAAGAATATTTACGACTTCATATTTCTATGCAAGCATAATGAAGTATGAACTGAAATTGTAGCCCGTATACTCGACACTCTCATCGAGTACCCTGATCAATAATATTTTAGCTTAATTCTTTACAAGCACTCGAACATCTTTTTCGGTCCTGAGTGTTGGATTTTTGTCGCTCATTACTAAATTTTTAATGTCTCATTTTCATTGAAAAATATATCTATTATTTGGTTTTCGATGAAACTTTCCTGAAAATCTTTTCATTTTTGAATTTAACAATATATTTCCATTATGTCTGCTGCGGTTTTAACTATGGTACGGAGGGCATGTCTTACAATTGTTGACTTACCCTAATCATGTATAGTGAATTTTTCTAGAGTTCTTGCTTTATTGATGCTATCACTCCTGATGACCATTGGCAATCCCAATTTCGTATAGTGAACGATCCACTAACTTTCCGTTTAATTCTTAAAACTTCCATCCGTCCATGTCTGCTCTTTGGTCTGTCGCCTGTCCTGTTGGATGATTATGCCACGATAGTTCAAGGTACTTTTTGCCGATGAGTTATTTATTAATCTTGGATAATTATAAGACGGGGTGAATAGGAAATACTATTGACTTAAAACACTGTACGTTGATTTGGGGTTCTATATTCGAGCGCCTGTCGTGATGGATGGCTACTCTTTGTGAATATCGCAAATCTGAGTTTCTCTTCTGTGGCTGATGACTATAGTAACTCCTTTTCCTTGAATATGTCACGAGAGAAGCCTACCCTCTAAAGTATGGTTTATATTACTTAGAGAATTCTTTGTTCACAGTTCATTTTTCCCTCATTATAGTATTTTGCCATGATGTTAGTCGATACCTCCCTTTAATTTCTCTCAGGAAGATAATATGGGCATAAGTAACTCGACTTTTAATAAGGAAATCACGGCGCAGTGATCTGTTCCCAATTCAGAGTAAAGGAAGCTTTCAATTCCCTTCCTCCCCCTCCCATGCCACCTCCTCCACAATTTTTTTAGTTTGGCTTCATAAATTTCCTCTTTTTCCGTAAGAGAGCGCCAATATCCACGGAAATTTCCTATCTCCATCTCTCCAAGCCCCTGATGGGATTTGCACTCCCATTGGATCTCTATCCCTCTATCGGATGCGGAAAAGTCTTTCCCAACTCCTTGAGGAGGCCCGAGTGAAATATGCCGAATCCCCCACCGCCACATATTAGTGTGGCCTCTGCGATCGTCTCTGGGGCAGCTTGCGCTTCCTTCCTCCCTTCCTCCTCGATGGCCCTGCCTCTGCAGTGAATGCAGGTCAAACTGACCGGAGAACTTTCCGGGGCCCCTCGCCCCTTCCTCAGACCACTAGCCATTCATACATATATGTTATACGTAACCCACTTAACGAGCCATCTCTCTGCTTTGAGTGATTTGTGATTCCGTCCGCCAGCGGTTTCATATGCGTGCTTCCGAATGCGTTCGTCTGGGTGCCCATTGACTCATCTTCTTTGACTGACTGCATAGGTCGCCAGAGTTTCGCGCTCTCTATAGACCCCGAAAGAGTGTCTAATACCTATATTTTATGCATATAATAGCGGACCCGACAGACATTGTCCTGCCCAAACGTTGGCTTGCCTGCTATTAGCGGGTTCAGCAAACGTTTTTTCGGTATTCGAATTTTCGATAAACTATATGCTAAGTGACATGTGACATTGAGTTTTACATTTAAATCTTTTCGTTTCGTCAAAACAACGCCAAGCTACGACGCAGGTGCGACGACTTGCGCATGTATTGATGTGTACGTCAAATAACACAGAATTCGACATCAGCGCCACCAATGGTACACAAACATAACTATAAATTATTCTCAGATGCTCAATTATTCATGAACTTCTCAGAAGGTTTTAACGGTCAATTATTCATAAACTTATGATTTTTTTCCTTACAAAAATATTGGGGGAGAGGGTGGTGGGGGTAAAATTTGGGGTTATTATAACAACACCATCTACCACCTCGAGAGGGCGACGGGCTTCTCGATTTGACCACCCACGATCGCGCGGCCGGGAACGATGACCTTGTGAAACCGACAGCACTTGTCTTGACAAACCCTCGATGGCTAGGTACAGCTTTCCATCCGCCGATATGCTGTTGGGATAAACAGCATGGACGGCCATATGAGGAGTTGACACCTCGATGATCTTGTCAGCAAGCTCCGACAGCTTGTCTAGGGGTAACTCCGCCTGGGCAGTCAGGATTCCTTGGACCTGCGGGGGCAATCGACTCAGCCACAGTTGCCGGAAGAGGTTATACGGAAGAGCGGTCGTTTTGGCGAGGGAACGAAGATGCCGCAAGAATTGGGAAGGCTTACTATCGCCAAGGTCCTCGTCCAACAGTAACTGGCGAACTCGCTGCTCCTCAGAGGCCGAAAGACGTTCTATAAGCTTCGATCGTTGAGTCGAATAAGGATTCTGAGGCGGAGGATTCGTGATTATGTCCTCAACCTCACAGGCCACGCGAGAATCTAAATGTGAGGCAACGTAATGGAACTTCGTTACCTCGCTTGTGATCTCCGACAGCACGAACTGAGATTCCGCCGGTGAAAACCAAAGAGTCGGTTTCTCGGGCCAAAATGGTGGTAGTTTCACGGCAACGCGACGAACCGCAGGTGGATTATACTCGGCTTCTGTCTGGCTGCGTCTTGAATCAGAATTATTTAGTTGTGATGGAGCTGAGCGTATTCTTCACGTAAGCGTTGAAGCTCGTCGTCGCGCGGCAAAACCATTTTCACCAAATGTTGACTATTTTTTCTCCTTGTCGTTGTCACCAATGTGGAGATGGGTAAGTGAGGAGATCTCCACGTTTATCAAATCAATTATTAGAGCCTTTATCAATGTCCACTACAATCTCAGTCCTCTGACTTAGTTACATAAACATCAACAAATCAGCAAGGCATGGCAACAGTATAGAAGATTATGGCACCATTTACGGTCGCCACAAAAATGTCATCAAAAAAGTTTCTAAGTACCTAATCGCAGCGCCACCTATCGGGTCCATTTGTAAATCCAACCCATCCAGGGACCCACTCAAATACACATTAAAAATTTCATCGGAATCGGTCCAGCTGTTTAGGAGGAGTTTAGTGACATATACACGTACAGAAGAATAATATATATAAAGATAGAGCCATTCTTTCAGCAAGTTTGTAAAAATAATACAATACTCTTTGTTATTTTGCTCATTCTAATTATTTTATTTTCAATCACACCTGCTGTGCTTCTTTCCCCTTAGTTATTCCCTTTTCATTATTTGGCCAGAGAAAATTACAACGTTGATGATTTCTCTTTTATTACATGCAAAACTTAGGAAAGCCCAGTACTTAAATCACCTATGATTCGAAATATAATAACTAAAAATGAACCCTCATTTACTAAGGATAAATCTTGGCAAGAAGTTAATTTCGTGAAAACACTTAGAAATTAAAATTAAATGCGACCCAGTGTTTTATGTGTTGTGAGTTTGAGGTCATCCTCTAAAAATTTTGTATCAATGTTATCAGTAAGTCACTATTTACACGTTCCAGTTTCCTTTCCATTCCTGTCCTATGGCGCGTCCTGCGCATGCGATCTAATCTATTCCGGGTCTCGCCACCAGGAATAGTTTAGAGCGCATGCGCAGGACGCGTCATGGGACAGGAATGGAAAGGAAACTGGAACGTGTAAATAGTGACTAAGGAAATATAACGGGGAAGTTTGTAAGAAAATATAAAGGGAAGAACTGATAAAATTGAAACCCTGAGGTTGACTAATTGGTTTTAGAAAATAGTGTTTGATTGGCTCAACTTTGGCTGATTTTATTTATTTTTAGTGACAAAGCCGTCATATATCTGTAACTAAACTGCAAAGATTTTGTGCTACAGTTGATTTTGCGTTTAATATCCAATTATATTTGACATCTGTCCATGTTTACTTGCTCTCTAGCATCATCAACTTCATTTGGATAGCAGTTTGAGTAAATTTGCAAATCATCAAGATATGAGTGGTATTGACCGAAACGCATCAAGTAAGTCTTAAGGGAATAAAAGAAAATAACCTCTAGCTCTGAGGATCGCTAAGTAAAGCTAAAGAATCGGGATTTTTTTCAATCCAAATTCTCAACAGTTTGTTTACTTTCAGGGAGTTATCTTGGGTACAAGCTTAGAGCGTCAAGGGAAAAGTATTTGCGTTCATTGAGTGAAGATAGGCAGAAGTGAAGCAATTTGTAAGTTTTACCGCAGTCAAATAGTCCGAACTACCGAATTACTTCTATACCATATGACGTCTAGGTTTCCGATTTCATCCGTTTTATTGAATGCCACAGACTGGTCTTTTTTACAAGAGTTGAAAGTCGTCATGTAGCACTACTCCCATTTGTAGCCCTTAGGGTTTATCAAGTTGAACTCCTCTGGATACGAGGAAGCTTTCAGCATGCTCAAAGGCTGTTAAAGGAAATTTGGCTTTCATACTCGGGAAGATATTTCTATTATAGACACATTTTATCCTAACCTTTTGCAAGAGTGCATGAAGTTGGTTTTAAGGAACATTTTGTGTACTCACTAGCTAAAAAGGTGTTAATTTCAACAGTATAAATGTTAAAATTCAACAATATTCAATCATTACAGAGGTTTTGACTTGATAAAACTTGTTTCTACGTGTACAAATCATCCCTAGGCACAAATAATTTTGCTCTCGTACAAGGATAAAGACAGTCACTCAGGCGTAGAATAGGGGAGGGTCAATTAGATGGGGTGATCGAGGCCGATCCCTTCTATGACTGTGGAGATGATATTTGGATGACTGGTGATGAAAGTGTTGGGTTTTAGCGAGTAAGAATGGCGAAGGCTAACTGGGTGAGGATTATTTTATGGGGTGATTGGTTGATGGTCCATGGGCTCTGTCCAGTGCAGGTGCCTAGGGATATGATTATTTTTCAAACAAAATAACGTTGAAAATTATACATGAGCATTTGTATGCATCCCATTTGTATTAATTCTCCGTCAGTCGTCGCCAGAGCCTCTGGGGAAAATATTTTCCTCAAATGCTAGCTAGGATCTTGTCAAGGGAGAGTGATCCTTTCATAATGCTGTTTTACACGTGGCATTTTTGGCACAATGAGATACATGCATGAAATCTGGTTTGCACTGAAAATTGTGTTCGTGAGAATTGCAAGAATGTATGTGAAAATGAATGAACAAGACGCAGGAAAATAGTCCCTTATCAAAGTCCGAGACAGCACTCTTGTATAAACGGACATTGCCACAGCCATGTGATCGTTAGAATGACACGCAAACTATCCTAATAATAATTAATACACATCTGAGTCGACCAAATGTGATGATATTCTTTTGATATTTGAAAAACATAATCCCTTGTTGCATTTGTTACAAAAGATTTATCTTTATATACTATCAAGACTTGTTTTCCAACTAGCCACTGCATTTTAATTTCAAAAATTTATTTCTTACGCAGACTCGTTGTAGATGTGTAATGTGATGCTATGAAACCTGTATTATTTTTTTAAAGATTGCGTCTATTGAATACAATGTGACATAAGGTCTGATTCGGCAGCGTAATAGCGAATAATTCCAGTCACAAAGCACTAAACACTTAAAACTTTTAAAAATGGAAAACTCGTCAAAATAATCTAACTGCGGCAATGAACATTTAATCGTCAATTTTCGGTTGGAATGAATGGAGATTCATTTTCAAATTTTTGAATGATAATACCGTTATGAATTTTCATCAACGTCATCAACCAGGTCAAATACCTCATCTTATTGGAACATCACGCGCATTCTAATCCATGGGAAATGGGGTTGAATCGAGTCATGTGGAAATAATTGCCAATTAATCGCTTAATTACATCGAATTTAGATGAATGAGAATAAAACCTCAGCAAAAGCTATTTTTACAACATTTATTAGGGCGTAACTCTACGGCATGCTTTCTGTTGAATCCTTTCATCGTGATCATTGATTGATAGATTTTTACATTTTATATGTTCAATGTGACAACGTCTTTCAGATATTACCTTTATTGTTAAGCCCAAAATGAGAAATATAACAAAGGATAGAAAAAATCACATAATGTTTTTCAGCTGCTAATATACTGTGGCACATTTTTATAGTTTTCGAAGTCTTATCGTATATAGTACCAGGTGAACGAGCTCCGATCGACAAAAAGTTTGTACATTGAAATAAAAGCAATCCAAAATGCAGCATTATAAAAAAGAAATATCATTTGTGATAATTAATGCTATTTGAATTTAAAATGGAAATATTTTGAGTTACCAGGAAAGTTACTTTTTTTCGAAGTCTCCGTCCTTATCGTTATTAACTGGTGTAATATTATTATCAGAGTTGGAATCATTCAATACTTCTTCGCGTACTACATTTTATTGTATATCGAGGATTTTCTGTAAGTACTAGAACTTATAAGCCGCTTCGTGTTCTAACTCTGGAACATGCTACGTTCCACATGCCGCCGCCGCCGTTTGATATTACATTCACTGTCGTTCGGAGCCATAACAAAACTAATCCAAAGGTGTATCTTTTGAGAGCATTTCCTTCAGTAGGTATTACTGGTACCAGTGACACCAAAGACATCAAAATCTTTTTCACTGTCTATATTTTTTCCATCTTTGTGAATTGTTCCTTTATCCATTTCACTGCATGTTTCATCACTTTGTTTTAAAATTTTTAAACGCCCACTCTTCCCTTTCCACCCGCCCTTACTCCGCCTTTTTTATTCTCTTCGTAATGAATGTATGTCCACTCTTTCCACGACTGAGCTCTCCACATGCATGGTTCTTAGTTGTTTTCTTTCCCCATTCTTCCTCCATTGGTATATTGCGATGGACATCCTTCTGTCTTCAGCTTTCCACATTCACCAGTACCATGTGCAAAAGTCACCAACCTCCCACCTTCTCTTCCATGCCCTCTCGTTTTCACATCTTTACAAAGTGCTCAATGCCTAATCGTGCATTCACCCTTAAGACTTCCAAAATCCTTCCATCATCACACTATGTAACTAGAGAAAATTATAAACCTCCTCTCCCATTTTTTCATGGAAACATTTGGTGTCGTTTGTTTGCATTTTTGATTCTGCTTTGATCTTATTATTTTTTCCTATTCTCAAGACTCATGCCGAAAATGAAATACTATCCCAGAAAAACTTTTTAAAAGTCCTCCATCACTCCCTCTTTCTCAATATCTTCCTCAATAAACATTCTTTTCATAACCAATTTCCTTCTCTCTCACTCCCCTTCTTATGTCACACAAAACAAAAATCAACCTCTCCCACTTTTTCCTCCTCAAATTTTTTCTTGACCATTAGGCTGGATTTGAAAAATTTATTGCAGATTGTGACGATGTAGTTAAATATGTAGGTACGTTGTAGCATGTTTTACATTAATAAATAGGATGAAAATATTAATTGTACTTTTTACTTCAGTTTTGATACAAAGGATCATTCAATTGGTATGATATACATGCATAACGTTGCTTAACAGACTAATCGTTAAGTTCAGCGATTTCAATCTCGTCCCTTAGCGGTTTACATTCATTTAATATCCTTTTAATTGTTAATGTATTATTTTTTGGGTCCCAGGTGAATGTAAGGCCCCCGTATGTTCACGAACAACGTCAGAATCTGAAAAAAAACATGGCTGGTGAATTTTTTTTAAAGAAATTGCCATGAGAAAAATTCGGCCTGGATCGTGAATCGAACCACGGACCTTTGGTTTGCCGGATCAATGCGCAGATCACTACGCTATCCAGGCTTCCTAATTCCAATGGCAATTTTGGTGGATACAAGTCAACTAGATCTTAGGCTATGATCTTAGGATGTGTAATAGAATCTGACCCATATTAACCAAGATGTGAGCAATTATTGATTTCAGTCATTGGCTTGAAAAACTATCTAAATTATCTTACTTGAACTGGCTAAATTTTCGATTTACAACGCCCGCATTGTTCATTTTGAATTAAGTGAAGTATATTATTTCCCTCACATCAAAAGGAGAACAAAAGAAGCCTTTTGAAAATGCAAAATTATGTAAGTTGAGAGGAGTGTCGGAACAGGGTATTGGAATTGATTAGACACTCGATGGAATTATGTTTCCCTTGCTTTTCGAAAATAAGCATCAAGTATCACTGTCGAGCGTGGGCTGCAGGTGCTTGGAAAATTCGAAAATTTGCCAATACTGTCTCTCATTTCATTTGGATGAATAGATACATTGTGTAGCGTATGTTCGTAATATGCATACATTGAAACAAATACGCCTTTTAACTTTTAAATCCAGACTGACCGGCTAAAGTTGACTTGTCAGCGTAAATCTGAAATTTTGTGTCCGTTTCCCTGTAGTTTATCATATGTTGCAACTGTCGGCGCTTCTGAATTATATCTACACTTATAACATTGTTAGGCTATACTGAATTGTATCTACTTTTATTTGAAATCATCTGCAGAGAATCATTTGTTTATGATTCTAAAGGAAAAATCAGAAAAAATATAATGTAAATGGGCACTAATTGCCATCGAGTGGTATCCCTTTGTAATACCATGCAAACTATAGCGCTTTGAATGCCTGGAAGTTATTTTTTTAACTCTGATATATTGGCTATTGACATGTAAATATGCTGGAAAACCTAACTCATTTCCATAAAAAACTAGTGAAGATGAACACGGGTGATAATTAACGAATATGTTAGAGTAAGATGTTCATTCGGAAGAAATGATAATGGCTTTGTCGGAAAAGACTATTAAACTACAGAATGATCACTTTATGCCTCTTGGTAATATGAACTTCAGGCATTTTTTTCTTTAAATAATTGCTTGAGTATACGCAACTTTGCTAAGTATTCTGTTATCTGTGCAGCACGAGATTTCATTTTCAAAGTGTAGCATTTTCCTTGAAGTCATGGCTAATAAATAACACGATAAAAGATCAACGTGTTTTGATGCCGTTTCTACTGGGAACTGAAAATGTTTTGGCATTCAATACAGATCTACTCATACGAAGGGGAAATTTTGATTTTGCTCCGGGTTAATATCACATAACTGGACCAAAGAGCATCAATTAAATTTCAAAAATGAGAAAATTAAAGAATTTCCCCAATCAAAATGGTCTCCGTGCGTTAGTAATAACAAGTTGTGGTTCTGTTACCGTACGTAATCGGGAACACGTAACTCATTGGGCTTAAATGCATGGACACTAAGGGTGGAAATGTTTTGTCGATTAAAACTTCCTGCTTTATCATCGATCGTTGAATCCTCAGACTGGTTGACTGCACCCCTCCATTCTTCCTTATGCCATTCTGGTTCTCTGATTCTGGTATCTGTTCTGGTTCTTTCTGGTTCATGGAATGCTTATTGGACTTCAATTGGCCCAAGGTTTTGTCTGTTTGTAAAATGTCCACTTGCTGTTTTGCGGTATTTTCCCTCGAATTTCCAGCCACCCCTTGAAGGAGCTTCCCCCCCTTACCTCCGCTGCACCGCTGTGTTATGACCAACGCACATACCCTCTTTTACATCCACGCAGGGATTAACAGCGCGCGGAAAATGTGCCATAAATGGTGAAAAAACCGTCGACATGGTTTTAATTTGCTGGTAGATGCAAATTTAAGAAAATGTTATAGATATATTCCAATGGTTTGACATGGGCTCATGGAGATGAAAATCTAAGCAAATATGATTTTGTGTCCTAACTCAGCACTGAATTTTTGCGGAAATTAATTTTAATTTTCTTGGACAGAAGAAGGAAATAGTTTTCGTCATGTTAATAACTTGCAAGGCATTTAGTTAATGAGGAAAGCATACAGGCTTGTACTACCATTTTAGCCATAAAGTAGTCAAAGTTTAAATAACGTTTGTAGCATGACAGTGGCCAATAAAAACGTTTTTTTGGAATAAGCTTGAGCCCTTCTTCGACGCTCCTGACGTGTGAAGTAAGAGGCGGATGATGAAGTGAAGCGGGGGAAAAAGAGAGAGATAGAGAGAGCGGAAGAGACAAGAGGGGAATGTTTTGCGGACGGATGGCGTGCGATGAAATGCGGACGTGGGAATTTCTCGGGAAGATACGTGAAACTGATGGGAGGATATATTGAGAGGTAGATGAAAGATGATATACAGGAGGGAGAGTTTTAGGTTGATTGGCAGAAGAGAACAAGAGAATTCTAAAAGAAGCTATTTTGGATAAAATTATGGACGAACTGGAGTTTTTGTACGGTAAGCAGATAGTAAGGGCACAACAATTGGAAAATTTCATCTTTGAATATTTCATATTTTAGAATAATTTTCAGGTGGTTTATCGAAGACTGCTAATCCAAAAGTATAAACTCAAGGCTATTAGTTCCACGTTTTTCATTTCCCTTCTCTTAATTTGTTTTCATTGCTAGCACTGGTTGTTTTTCTAGATTTTACATTATATTTACTTTTACACAGTCTCGATAATATACAGATTGAATTTCCGGAGTATTTGTGTCCTGATGGTCGAGATATAAGAAGTGAAATTATTAAAGAAGATGAACTAGAGACACCCTCCGAAAGTTCCAATTGTCCACACCTACCAAACTATTTGAAATGTATCCTCAAGGACTTTCTTTTACGTCTCACATCTCATAAAGTCGTACGTATGGCGTTACCTAAGGAGTGACAGCATTTCAACCACTCTTTAGAAGTTTAACGCACCTGCGGTAAGCGGCGTCTTAGACTAGACCTTTTATTTTTTTATGAGAATTTCTGTTCAACTGTTCGGTGAGTACTGAATTTAATTGACAAATCGATATATTTGCTTACTCAGGGTTCTATCTGAGTTCCAATTTCAACTTTTTGAGTTGAAGTTGGTGCATGAGTCAACCGCCGTCGTCAACCGCCGTCGTCTACCACCGTCTTCCGATAGTCCGCCAATACCTGTAAGATTTGTAATTTTTACGTTTTTACCGTTTTCACACCACTTCCCGACTTCACCCCCGTTTTCGGTAGTGATTTTCTTGTTTGTTACAATGTAGCATTATTTAAAACATTTTGGGATATCTCCTCTTGAAAGTAACTATAAAGAGATAATCTGACCACATGTTAAGTTTTACGCATTAAGATTAAATCATTAGCTGACCTGTGAAACTTATTAACAATTGATACAGGAAATACAGTTTCATTATATATACAAACACACCTCGGTGCGGCACTGGTAAGTGAAACATTTCAGTGCAACATTCATTCGTGCTCTTTCTACTCCAAATCGTCCACAAGAGGCTGAAGCACCATTAGTCCCATCTCCCTTCAACCTGCATCCCCGCTCCATCTCTCACTCCACCCAACCGTCCCTTTCATTTGTTTTTAGCGTTCCGTTGCCTCATCTGCGCATTCATCCGTGCAAATTTCACCATTTCAGTTGGCTCGGACGGACTGAGACTTTCTTTAAAAGTAAACTGCCCGTAACTTATAGACTGCTTCCTCTTAGCTAATGTATTTATCCCTTTTACAATCAAAGAGTCAAATTAAATTGAATTGAATTTATTGAATATCACTCACTTTCGTCAGTCTCACTCACGTCACTCACACGATTCCATCATTTAAAAAATTTCAAGATGTCAACTTTTACTAAAACCACTCGATTTATTACAACGACCCAAGTTTCGATGTCCATTTACCTGAAGATGATGTGAATGCACATCGAAACCTGGGTCGTTGTAATAAATCTAGTGATTTTAGTAAAAGTTGACATCTTGAAATTTTTTTAATGAATTTATTGAGTTTATCGTTCAACCGACGTATGACTATAATTATTGGGTGAACAATAGCAAATACAAGTATAGTTTTTTCCATAAACAATTTCCTTAAGGATTTCTACAAGGAGTCAAGCTGGCCAATAAAATACATATACACATACATTATCATTTGCAATTTACGATTTTATAATTTGTGCCGACAACTTATTAGACCCTTTTCTGTAGTAGGTTTACTTGTTCTCAAATAAACCCATGTCATTACACAGTGTATTAAATGTAGCACACATTCTATTCATGGGAGCATTTTTACAATAGTTACTACTTATATTATTTATATAAAATGTCCTTTTGTGTCTACATTTATTATTTGGAGCAAGCATATTTAGTTTGTGTAACAAGTTAGAGCTCTCACCTTTATTTATTACATTATGTAGAAACAATAAATCATTAAGTATTCTTCTATCACTAAGCTTATAATAGTTAAACATTGACAATCATTCTTCATATGAAACATGATTTTCAAAAAATGATGCATTCGACTTCATAGTTTTATTTCAGTGGATCAGTTGGTTGGATTGTTGAGCTGGCAATTAGAAAAAGATGACTGCTCATATGCCAGAAATGACGTCATTAGATGACTTGGGATTTAAATATTCCACATACAACCGTTTATTGAAATGAACCAGTGTCGCAGTCAAAGGAAAATACTTAGCTTAACCACACTATCTACTAAAACACTCTCCAATCGCCTTGTCCTTAAACGTCTCCGAATATTCTGGAGAAGTCCTACCTTCATCATATTCAAATCCTGCTCGTATGTCTTCACGGTGCTTCTCACCCGTTAGTCCTGAAACACGTGCTCCAAATCGCCAAACCACCAATTTGTCAAAGTTTATCTTTTAAAATGTTGAATTTCTTTGAATGATCATGCAAAACGCGTAAACATATTCTTACCCAATGACTTGAGGTTATTTCAACTTGCACCCTCTTTGAGCAGCGATTATGCCAATTGGATATCGGTTTTCATTTTAAACATCTTAATATTTCAATATCGAAATAATCTAGCTATCAATACTCATTTTTGAGTAAAAACGCCAGTTTTTTCTGGGATGGAAAATTTTGCCTGTGATAAATCAAGAAAGGTGAAAGCCAATAATTTAAATTTTACTGCGCAATATTCCCCAGAGATTTTGGTGACGGGCTATAATTTTGATCATCATTAGGACTTTTTACGCCAATATCTCACCCGGTGGCGATGAAAATTCATTGGAGGTAATTTTAATCCAGAGGAATTCGAATATATGTGTGGGGGGGTGAGGGTATTGGCTTGCAGAACTAGTGATGTGCGGTGCACCCAGCTGGCCGTTGCGACCGGCGATGTGGATGAAAACAAATTGAATCGATTTCTGTGCTTTGGAGATTACTAGGCATGATTATGTACCTAATGAAAGTGCTTTTTAATATAATTGGAAAATTTTTATCTTTAGTGCTTTGGTTTATTCACGATGGATCCTACCGCAAACCAAACGCAATGAATATTTTAATCTCTACATTTCAGTGCTTAATCAGGAATTAAAAGTAGTCTTTACACACACATTCCATTTGATTACTAATCGAAAAGCATCTGTTTCGGTTACATATTACCATATAGACTATTCATCGAGCATTAATTAATTTCCATTACCATCACTTAGCTGATTCCTAGTCCACAGAGTTCGAATAATTTTCATTTTCTGTCGCCAATCACGTCACCTCCATAGAAACGCATTGCCTTTGAAAATGTATTGCATAAAATCGACAAAGACAAGATATATCAAGAAGCACTTCACTGCATGTGTATCATATTTCATCATCATCATCATCATTCACTTACATTCCTGCTTAAATGTGTGGTCTGACTCATCCTCTCCCATGTCTGTCTCCGCAGCTCTTTTTTCCTTCTGCAGTCTCCTGTTCGATCCTCTAAAATTCCTAAACGATTAATTTTTTAAGCTTTGTTCTTCCCTTCTCTTTAGGTCTTTCATCCGTTTCTTCTTTCACCAGCTTAATTTAGGCACTTTAATTTCCCCTATTATTACAAAATATCCAAATTATTGCAAATAATTTCCTTTGATTCTTTCTTCTGGCAGCTTTTTCTTTTTTCTCAGTCCTAATTCAATGTCACCAATCTTTTTTTTCTAACTCGTTACACGTTTATTCCGATCAAAAATGTCAAATTTTCTTTCTAAAGGCATTTAATTTCTCAGACAGCCTTATGTCTTATCCTTGTATTCATAAGTTCATATCCATATTACTGTTTACCGCATTTCTATCAGTTGATAATGTATTTTATATCCTTTTTCCTTCCCCTTCCGTTATTCTATCGCAATTATACACATATTATATAGGGCTATAGAAATACCCACTCTTGCGTGTCATCAGTCCAATTTGTTTATTATCCTACCATAAACGGTACATTTACCTCAGAGGAGCTCTACCACTCTTATTCTAATTTCAATATCCTTATATCCCTTTGCTTCGCTAAACCTTCTCAGCATAGATTTTTCTCTTTTTTATTTCTCTATTAAATTTCCTTTTAGTGCTTCTGCTCTGTTAACAAGTCCCATTTCTAGGTGCTCTTGAGTTTATTCTCTTATCATCACGCCATCTGCAAAAATTTTTCCAGAGTTATTTACAAAAACAAACCCCACCAAATTACTCTTCATTTGTATAAAATCGACTGGTTGCATTAAAAACCAAACCCTCTCGACAAAGATGTCTAGTGTATTACTCAATCATGGAATTAAGCCATTCTTCTATTGTTGAATAAATTTTCTGAATTTCATTTTTTTCTTACGAAGCCATGGTCGGAAGTGAGAATTACATGTCCTTAAAACGGGGACTTATAATGAAAAATAAATATAAAAGCTGCGCCGTAATATCAGAAAAAAAAAACAAAAAATAAATAGATGATAAAACCAACAAATGAGACTGTGGAATACCTCTTCATTAAGTCGTTTCATGGAAACCTAGACAGGTATTCGATGAAATATTGGATGTACTTGTTGGTTGACTTAATGCTGCCGTTTATCATGGTGAAATGAATGTTTTTGCGATTCAAAGGATTCATCACCAGAGTTTATAGCAATGAGAAATGTTTTATGAACATGTAGCTGAACTAAATTATAGGTGGCTGGGTTTCCACAATACTGGAGGTCGTTTTCTGCTTGAAGCAGCAAAATTTATGGTGCACTGAGAAAAGTGTAAACCTTGAATGACTATCATTTCAAATATCAAACGTGTATCTATGAAATTTTTACTTTGAAAAGAGTGTTTTATTAATAAATCTGCTTAGGTCATTTAATTCTCATCCAGTACCTTTTCATTTGGGAATGATTATTGTTTCAATAATTTGATATTATTTATTTGTTACCGAATTCAACTCGGATAGTTAATTAACTAAAAGATAGCGCTCAATGGGCTTTTCTTTCTTGGAGGCGTTGCTCAAAGTGGGCATACCACGTGTATGGGTAAAAAATACTCTTTGGAAATGTTTCGCAGTGATCAAAAGTCATTGATGCCCGCCATAATTTTGTTGAGTTTTAAGGGTCGAATTTTAAAATCTAATATTAGATTACGATTTATAAGAATTAATATAATCTGAGATACGAATAAATAAGTCCTCATTCATACGAAAAAAAATTACCTTGGAGTACGGAGGCATGTGTCGGTAGTAGATGATTATTGCTGGTAGAGGTAAATTGACTTTTTAAATACGTACATACAGATTTATTTTTACATTAAACTAAAATCATTGACCGGAGAATGATAAATATCTCCAACGTATAAGATATGAAAATTTTGTTTTGAGTTTGGTGAACAATATGGGTCAGGCCCACTCTGTAAGAATATTTTGCTTTACTTTGGAATCTAAAATAGATTCAACCAGGGCAAACTCCCCTCTCCTATCGAGAGGCCGAAAAAGTTTATTAATAATATTAACGTTGCACTTACCCACCAATTAGACGTGTTTTCGCCAAACTAGACTGTGCTTCCATCAGAGTTACCGGCTCTCTCTAAATATTCGGTTCTGGTCCTATAGTGATGGAGAACTTAAGCCGACAGCCTTTGCATGGATAAAACTACTGAGTATACGTTAGAATAAAAGGCTTCAAGATGTAACGATCGCCATTTGTACCAGTAGTAACGAATAAAACCTGAAGGTTTATATTCGCTAGCAAATCATGCTCCCCTCACCATATTCACCATTAGTTCATATCAAGTATATATATTTTTGATATGTGCTCCATCGTCAGCCACTGCCGTAATCATTATGATTTCACCCAGCATCTTAACACTAGAATGCCCGCCTTTTTGGCTTCTTAAAATGCCCTTGGTAGTCATTTGGACTGCCATAAATTTTCTCGCCATTAAATGAATATTTTTCAATGTGTTTTGTTGCAAACTAAATCTGATATTACCCGGTATAGTTTTGTTGAGGTCTATGATATATTTGCGTTGACCTCTGCCCAAAATTTCCGTTGATTAACATTTTTATCGAGAATGAATGTATATTTTCTTGGTTTTCCGGTATTCTGAGTAATAGCTATTCCAATCACTTTTTGCTGTAAATTAATCGTATAAGTTTGATTTCATTTTCGTTTCATGTTCGATCACTCAGATTATAATGTAACACATCTTTTTCCCACCAAATTATGGCGATATATATTTTGGCAACATTTTGGGCATCGAATAACGGTATCCACATCGATGTGCAAAGACGTAAGAATAATCGCATTCTTATTTTGCTAACCTCGATAAACAGCAAGCGCAATGTTATTATGTTCATTTCTAGTAACTTTTAGTAAATACAATTTATATTTCATGTCTTTTAGATCTTTATAATTTCTCTCTTAATCTGCTCAAAGCAGTCGTCTGCTCAAAGCAGTGCTGGTACAACATTGTCGCATCTGGCGACGATGTAGTACCAGCACTTTCAATTACACTGCATGCGTTAATGGCGAGAAGAAATTTTCTGTTAATGTTGCGACTTTTTAACTACTTAAGGTTTCATTAGTTTCATCGCGAGATGATCGGCGAGATGTTTATTCTCCGAACCAAACCAAAGCATTTTTCTCAATTTATTGGGCTTCTACGCCATAAACTGTGTAAATGGACATCTGGCTGTCTAATTGACAGCTATTCTTTAGCAGTTAAAAAAAGGCCCTTGCTCGTTGCAAGCAATAAGATTCTCGATGATTCTCTTCCATACTGAAGAAGAAGTAGCAAATTTGCCAGTCTGCAAACGGAACGAATCGCTTTTTAAAATATCAAAGCGCAGGTATCGTAAAATTCTGGTGAATCTATTTCTAGACATGAATTTCTTACGAAACGTCATGTTAAAATTTCATTCCACAAAATGTCTGAAGACATTTGCTCCTGACATCCCTTTGCCATGTATGAATACGATGAATGCATCAAGTTCTTGCATAGTTTTGCATGGTAGCTTCGGCAATTGGACACATCTTACATAAGTTTTAACTTGCTCGTTGGGAAGACAACACAGCAGAAGCCGCTCACTCATTGACCAGCACCTGGGATCAGGAAAAGGAGAGGGAGGTATTTAAGGGTGTTGTTGAGCGGAAAGACGCAATGTTGTTGAGAATAAATGCTTGTATTTCAGTCCTTCATTGTATAATTACAGATATAATATAGCACCTTGAATTAGGTGCTATGCAACATTTTAAATAACAATAACGTGTTAATAAAACTAAAATTTATTGTAAAATGTTAAAAGTAAAGTTTTAAATGTTACCTCTGGAGTGAAACTTAATACTCTAAAACATTTCAAAGCATACTAAAAACAATAGTTACATGAAGTAAGTTATCCCCAATATCAGAGGTAGTAAAATAATACCTGCGAAATCAAGTAGCATTTTTAATTGTGATGAAAAAATCGAATTCAGATCAACTAGTTTCTTAAAGGACACGATAAATGACTTAAGTATACGAAATTTTTTTTTGGTGATGAAAAATGTGAATATGAGATAAATTAAAAATGGAAAGTAGTCATCAGGGCTTCCTTATGCATTGTAAAGTAAAAATCATATAATCATTAAAAATGAAATAGATCATCAGTGTTGATAGTTTTCTCCCCCACTCACCCACCCAATCTTCACATTCACGTGACGTCTTTGGAATTTCTCTGACCCAGTGAGCTACATATTGTAGACATAGCGCGCACGTCCTCTATTGCTTGCGTGCAAATTTTCGTGCATGAACATAGACTAGGCGTGCGATACTCACAACAGCAGCTCAGTAATGGAAATTCGAAGGCATGAAAACGTGGCAAAAGTGCATTTTTACTATCTTATTTCAAAGGCAGGAGAATAGGAGGCGAACTAGAGGAGTATGTTCAAATTAACATCTGTAGAGCCGTTTTGTGCCACAAAAACGGGAAATCGTGGTTGTGGTTCGAATCAAGATTTTCCCGCGCAGCCGCAAAACTCACTGACTGCATTTTATCGGTGCTATCGCTTCTTCGTTTTCTACTCCTGAAGAGATTATTCGTCCTCCGCGAAGCATTGCTACACAGGATATCCGCGTCATCAGGGCGTTGAATGTATTTTCACCTCACTACCATCCCTTTTTAAACGGAGATTGCGTGGCCAACTCTCGGAATCAGCGAGCTTAATAGGATTTTGTGTGACATTTTACTGTATCCGGTAATGATGTTGTCACCCATTTGCATCCCTGGTAATTTACTTATGGTTATTAACCGACGATTAAACTTCTGCATTCATGCCGGTTAAAAAGATTTTTGACCTAGTTCCATTATTTATGTGTTAAAAATCTAAAATAAAATGAACTCGTTGTCGACTTCGACATTTAGGACGACGCTTTACGTGCGAGGAAGTGGAACTGGCCTTTTGTGATCTTCAGATTTTGGTATTTCTCTGCGTAAAACATTTTGTAGAATAATAGATGTAAAGCAGAATAAAGGTTGTACCGCTACGAAAGTACGTTGCATCAAATCTCATTTCGTTTCATATCAAAGTTCATTTCATTGCGTTTCGAATCGCATCACATAACGCCACGTATGGCGTTAACTTAAAATGCATCATATCACATAGCTCAAGTGATCGATATTAAAACACTCTACTTCGGAATATCGTAGTAGTACGGCATTTTCGGCTCGGAGCCGATGTTGACTGACGTATCGTAACATCATGAAGCCCTTTAGGGCGCTGTAGTGCAGCAGTTGCTATAGTGGACAAGAGTAGAACAGAAGGGTTAAGAGACGCAGGAAATATTCGTATTATTTCGAGTGAACTTGAAATGTTTCACAGATTTTAAGGAGAATAGCTCTGGGGTTACTAGAGACTCGGAGGCTGCATGCTAGGTCTAGCTTTCTTGATAAAGTTACAAGTCCATGGTAACTTTATAAAAAATTGGCAATTTACCATTCATGACTTCCCAAAGAAAACTATTCAGTCAAATAAAATCACTCACAATACCATCCTCTTGAATTATAATAATCCATGAGTTTATGTCAGGAAACTTTTGAGGTAGATTTAAGTATTCAACGCTCCAAACGTCAGCTAAGATGGTGAGATTGATATACTGTGTTGCTGGATCACAGTATTCTGTCTGAGGTCAATTTATACAACAAAAAAGTAAAGAAGAGATGGTACTTCGCTCTGGTCAGACCACATCTCGAATACGCCGGGAGCATTTGAAACCCTGGTGATAAAGATTAAACCATAAAAATTAATAAAATACAAATAAAAGTAGCCGGCTTCGTTAAAAACTGCTACGAGTGAACATTAGTGTCTCACAACTTTTAGGGAGATTAAGGTGGGAGCCCTTAGAGACTTGGAGGCTACATTTTAGGCTTAGGTTGCTTGATAAATTCAGTACTGATTTTTTCAGAGCGACATAGAGAATATTATCATGACTCCTCACTCCATCTCTAGGTCTGAAAGAAGCGATAAAATAAGAGAGATACATTGCCGAACAGATAGGTACAAAAACTCGTTTTTTCCACGCACAATAAGCGAGCACATTAGAAAATTAGCTTCACTAAATACACTCCCATAATACATGTCACCATTCCACGTCATCATAATTATAACTGATGTCAACTCAAAATACTCTGAAAATACACTTCACCATTTCACCTCCCAAAACCTTATCTTTACATTGCCGGGCTCCAAACATGCGCTGCCACACGCCCATGCGGAGGATCGCATGGTAATACGAAGATGTAGATGCATACCGCAAAGCCATTCCAGTCCTTTTAATTGCCTCCCCTTGCTGGTCTATCCGTCCTTCCCGTTCCGTGGCTCCTGCGTCTTCTTCCCCTCAGCAACTTCAATTCCGTCATCGCTTCTCCCGCTTCTTCCACGCGCCCAATCATCATCCATCATCTCCGTTTCCTCTCTCCCCCAAAACCTTTTCTTTACGTCCAGGGCGCCCCGAGCATGGTTTTCATGAAACTTTTCCACCCCTCAATCGTTATCGTGCGGTTCAACAAAGTTCTCCCCACTGACGCGCCGTTAGAAAATCTTTACCCCCTTATATTTACATCTGAAGGGAAACGTTCCGACGGAAGGTTTTAAAGGGATTTACTTTTTTCTTCTCATTCTTCAAAACCGCACCATACTTCTCTTGACGCGCGATTTGGGCCTCTTCTGCCAGGAGGTTACCCCTCCACCACTCATGCACCCCCTCCCACCCCTATGTGGACCCACCCTTCCACACCACCCGGTCTTCCTTTCTCTTTAAATGTACGACCCGCACCTCGCGTGACTTACACTCGTGAGCGAAATGAGGGGAATAGTTAAGTGCATGAAATTCAGCTCATACCTCCTCAGTCTGCGGAAGTGATTGTATACGGAATAAATTTATATGGAATCTCTTGCTTATACTGGCTCTTTGGTTCTAGTTTTTTTCCGATACTATCCGTTGTCAATAGTCTTCAAGCCGAATATCTAATATTGCTCATCGAAAACATGACGATGCGAGAAGTCTTATTTTGCGTCAGTGGTAAATTTTAATTACCTGCTGATAAAGAACGAAAGATCGTTTGGGCCTGAAGATATATTCATGAGCCTTATAGTCGTCAGTACAATAGAATGTAGCCCAATAGTTTACCATACATACATAATGCCTGTGTGGATCAGCATGTATTTTCTTAATCCTAATTATATTTGAATATAGTATTCAATAAGATATCCTCTCCTAGAAAGTATCTCATTCTTATACATTACTCAGTTTTAGTTGCAAACTTCATTCTGTCCAGGGACCCTATAAATGCTAATTAAATGACATAATACGGTATATTCAAAAGAAGGATGTCTTACGACTACCGTTCCTGAAAGGCGGTATCAGGAAATTGAGCTAGTTGCTCGAAATCACGCAATAACAGACTTTAGATTCAAAAATACTAGATGTAGTGCGTTGAGACGTCTACAAATGGAGCTTGAAAGCAGGAAATTCATCACCAAGTGCTTAGAAATCGGAATTCCAAAATATCTGACGTTATTTCAATAAAATCTCTGAGTCTAATCCACGTGGCTAATCTACAGTATCTGAATCATTCAATTAGTTTCGGGACAGTTCGAATGAAAACACCCGAGACTTCGGGATAGCGAATTGAACTACTGTTTAATGATTAGCTAGGCACATGGCCAAGAACTGGCTGTCGTTCATCAGGAATGACAGAGCTAGCGCCAAGCGTTTCGGGTCACCCCGCGGGTTAAAAACCTACCCCGCGGTCTTGAAGCTCTCGCTTATCACTGGGATGGGTACGTAGTGGAAAAAGGGTAAAGGAATGGGAAAGGTTAGCAAAATACAGCCACTAGGAGGCCCACATCATGAGGCAGATTGCCGTCAAAAGGACGACAACGGGCCCCACCTCCCCCTAGTCCTCGTAGCTGTTGGGTTCCCCCAACAACGTTAGACGAGTCACCGCCAGTCTCTCTTGCGCGAAAACTTCCTTTTTGTTGAGAACCGGCGAACTCCATAGCCCAAATTCTTGGGCTAGGGTGTCCGCCGGCTCCCTTTATGGGTAGACGTCGTGTGGTCTGCCGGAGTACGGCATCGGATCGGGGCCTCGCCGGCCTAATGATGGTTAAATCGGAGCAATTATGGTCAAAATGTGGGTCCCTTCACCTCAATACTCCCCGTCACCTAAGGCTTAGAAATCTAAATTCCAAAATATCTGACGATGTTTAAAAAAACGAGTCTAATCCACGTGGCTTATTTATAGTATCCGAATCATTCGATACATTTCGGGACAGTTTGAATGAAAACACCCGAGACTTCGGGATAGCGAATTGCACAACTGCTCAATGATTAGCTAGGCATATTGCCAAGAACTGGCTGTCGCTCGTCTGGGATCACAGAGCTGACGCCAATCCACGTTCTGCGTGGCGTATCGGATTTTAGCGGCAGTCTGGGAGAAAGTCAATTAAATGGCGCGCCGTGTTCCTCCCCTTACGCCACAACCACCTCTTCCTCTTACTTAGCAAGCGCACCACTCCCCGGTCCGCCTGGCTTCACCCTCGGGGCGTTCCCCTGTTTCCTTCGCCCGAAGTTTTCCCCACTTCTTGAATTCTCCACTCCCCTTTCCTTATCTCGTCCTTCAAGGGCCCCCAGGCGGGTTTCTCCCTTCCTTCCTCTCTTAAATTGAAATCTTACTTCAATTAAAACATTTTTAGGGCTCCTAGTCCTGGATCCAAATTTAAAGCTCGTCTTTTGCTGAATTTATCGGCTCTGGCGGGTTTTCGTAGTCTCCTCGGTAACGAATGAAGCAAGCAGTTGCAGTGTTTGCGGAATTTCTGAGACAAGAGCTAATTATAGTGAGGTTTGTCAACCCAAAATTTTGAGAATATTGTGCATGGAGTGCCGTAATTTCGACGGAGAAATTTCTCTTTTACATCCGTCACCATGGGAAATTTATTCAGTTGCATGTTCTAGGTCGGGTTCGAAAGCTTAAGTGTCTCAATGCTAAACTTAATGTTTGGAGGCGTAACTTTGTGGAATGTTACCGCAGACACGACAAATAAGCAAATCTCTCAAGGCTGCTTTACACGGCTTTAATTGTACAAACGAATGTATCATAGAATGTACAACAAACTCAAAGGTACCTAATAGAGCAGGTTCTATTTCCCGTTAAGTCGTTCAGACAGTCATACAATTTGCCACTTTAAACGGTACAATTTTCCTCATGCAAGAGTTCATACAGTCGTTTGAACAATAAATTGTACCGCGTAAATCGGCATATAGTTAATTTCACACTTAAAACTTTTATCCTTTGAAAATGATTGCAAGGCAATCGAAACCTTG
Source organism: Ceriagrion tenellum (assembly GCA_963169105.1). NCBI lineage: Eukaryota > Metazoa > Arthropoda > Insecta > Odonata > Coenagrionidae > Ceriagrion > Ceriagrion tenellum. The sequence goes on from OY720635.1 coordinate 16,580,639, forward strand.
GTCGGGAATAAAAGTTTTAAGTGTGGAGTTTACTAAGAGATATTTCTTTTTCGTCATATCTGTCTCAATGCCTTTAAAAAATAATATTATAGCTGTTCTTAACCTTATTTAAGTAATTTTATTTTGAAAAAGAAAGGCATTAAAGAGAAATGAGGTTTCTGACACTGTGATGGGAAGGAGTGATGTAGAGTTTAAGCTGGGAATAACCTGGAAAATCTGTCGTGGTTTGATATAGGATTGGATTGAAGTCTACCAAAGACTCTGTATAAGTCTTGCCCTTGATATTCATGGCATTTTAGCAAGCAATTTTCCATTCTCAGGCTGTCACGGAGTTGATAGATTTGCAGCCAACAGTTCTGAATGAATCTCAGCAGTTGTCTTCAGATCGTAGTACCAGAACTGCTTTTTGGCCACGATGATATTGACCTTCTACTCCTTGAAGTATTTTAGGATTGTTTCTCATCATCTGACTAAATCCTCTTCCATGAGCCTGTTAAGAGGTAGCCTTCTATTGATATTTTTATTTTTTTAAATGTACTTCCTGGTCAGTCTAGTTCACTTTTGGCCCGTCAAACTTGTAAAATGGTATCCGAAATTCCACTGCTATCATTTTTTTCACTATCTATTATCTAAAAAATGCTCAAAACCATTTGTTTTAGCATTAGTTTTTGCTCTTCCTTGGATCCATTCCTGCTAAACGAACAAATAAAATAGTCTCCTCCGAAAGAAAAATATGTCTTGAAGCCCTTCAGTAATTACTTGTTTATACTCCAAAGAAAGTGTGTTAATTACTTAATACAGACGTTGATATTTGATTTATGTAACCATTCAAATAAACTAGCAATTTTTGTAACATCTTTTAGAAGAAATGCAGTTAAATATTATAGGAAGGAGCCCGAAACATATAAGAAATGAAGATTCGTTTTGTGAAAATAAAGGAGTGAATAGCTGATTCGTCAATTGGCAACCAATTCATTGCATCAATGCATTCAATCCAACGTCTCCATTTTTTATTTAATATTCTGTATCTCATTTTTCGGGTTGTGCTTATTACATCCCTGTATAATTCAATTTATTTCGAGTTAGATCCTCTAACTAGGGTAGATAGAACCAATTGATCGTATTGATTGACTATTGATTAAGCCTTTTTATTCCGCTTGGTCACATATCATTCTTAGGCCTGATAATAATTCATGCCAATTTTTTTATCCCTAATTTTTATAAAAAAGAACCCCGCAGATGCAAAATTATTCTTAAATTACTCTTAAATTTCCGCCTAGGAAATCTCTCGCCAAGACTCAATGCTTGAGCATTTAAAATAATGATGCGCTGAATAATAATAAAATAGAATTAGATCCTTTCTTAGGATGTAAGGGAAAATATTTTGATGAATTTTAAAGATGTACGTTCTGACAATCCTAACAGTTAAAGAGTTCAAGCTGAAGATTGCCTTTTAATAAAATTTGTTTGCCTTTCACTGAGTGGTGCTTTTAAAAATTGGTGTCAAAACAGTCCTATTATAAGGCCTGTGTGAGTAGTTCTTCTAACTTGCCGTCGGTTTTTGTTGACTGTTGGTATGTACACCATATTCACACAATACTATCTGAGGTACAAATGAAAAAACAACATGTGTATCTATGTTATAGAAGTGTAGACATCGCTTTGTCTCCTCAAGTGAGTGCAGCTGTAATCTCTCGCCCAGGGGAGCGATCTAGTTAATGCTTGTTGTATGAAGACTCTATCTTTGCCTCCAATATACCTAGTTCACTCCAGATCTTTTCTTTCATTTCTTTTCGCCTCCTTCACATCTGCTAGTTTCCCGCTTCCCCTTCCTTTACTCGAGCAGTAATGCACGAATTTACATTTTTCCTTCACAGTAACGTGTATATGGTTTTGCTCTCAAGAGGGCTGTGTGGTTTTTACGGAAATGACTTCCGACTTAGATAGGGTACGACTTCTCTGGAGGGGTTAATATTTTTTCAGGGAGTTTTCTCGACTCCGCGTCGCGTGAAGAAGAAACTTTTCGCGTCGCGTGAAGAGGAAAGTTCAGCGCACCGTCTATTGCACGGAATTAAAGAACTGCGACTCCCCCGGCACTCATCTCACCTTCCAACTCTCGACGCTAATCTAAGCTAAGATTTTCCATGGTTGGTTTATACGCATTCTTTTGAGCAAAATAAAAACTTAGACTGCCCCTTCTGTTGTAGTTCTAAGATACGGAACTCAATAGTTTTATGAATTCCGGAACGTTGAATCGGCAAGCTAGCCCTGTTTTTAATTATAATTTTATAAAGTTCGAATGAAGTGCCGAGGTTTCTTGTGCTAATCCTGTTTCACGAGTTGCAATAAACTCTGCTACCATTTCTCGTCTAATCAATTTTTACAGAAGGATTAAAACTTCGCTTTAGGCTGGAATAGTTATTTTAATACCGTATTTCATCAAGATGAAGTCAGTGCGGACCACATCCCGCCTTCCCCAGTTAATCCGTTGGCCACGGTGCTTCATGGAGCTCTGTAAAATTGAGTTGATACTTAGAAACTCCTCTATCCTCCTCTCGCATGTTGAGATTAACTTCTCGTCTTTTTATTGACCAAAGTAGTCAACATTTTCGGGCTAGGTTGGATATATCCTCTCGTAAGTTTTCAAATATATGTACTTTGAATAGTACCCTCATACCTCCAACGTTCCTTACAGGTAATATCTCCTGCCTAATATTGCCTGAGAGATATGTCCAAAGATCTCATAAATGTTACCTATTCAAGTTATATCAAGGCCACGTGGTTCAAGATATTCTTCTATTTGTTAAAGCATTTGTAATAAATCTTGATTCAATGTCTCCATTTCTCGTGTTGCTAGATGTCCGTTAATGCATTGCTGTATCCGGTTTGGTCAACACTGTTCCATGTGAGAACGAAGGCTTTAGCGGTGCTCTACGTTGATCTTCATTTTTCGGGATCTACAACGTATTTTTGTTGTAAGAGACAACAGTTTCCCTGGTACTACTGTCAGCGTCTTCGGGTCGAAGTTGCTGGTTTATCAGTTTGACCCTCATAATATAGAACCCATTTCCCACCAATTTTGGGTTCTGGTCCCTCATTGGTCCTTTTCATAAGTATAAGTAATAGTGAGAGAAAGCAGATACCCTAGGCTAATTAGAGAATCCATCGAGATAAACAAGGACGGACAACCTCAACAGAGACAGAGGGTACCTCCTGAACGATACATAAAGGAGAATCCTGAAAAGAACCAATGAGAGAGAGAGCAGCACCCAAAATTGGCGGGAAATAGGTCCTATATTATGAGGGCCAAACTCATGAACCGGCATCTTCAATCTGAAGACGCTGACAGTATTGTCAGCGAAACTGTTGTCACTCACAACAAAAATACGCGCTAGATCCCGAAAAATGAAGGAGATCTACACTGTTCCATCTTCAAAAATATTATAACAGCGCACTTTAAAGAAATTGATCCGAAGTCCCATCTCCCAGCCTCCTTCCTTGTCCGTCTCTCTCCCTCTATCCATCCGTCTTCTTTTTTGTCGCTGCTTGCCACTCATCTCATTTCTCTCCACCCTCTCTCTCTCTCTCTCTTCAAGCCTTCCTTCTCTCTACTTCTCATTTTTCACCTCATCATGGAATCCACCGTTGTTTTATATTTTTTCTCGGTCCTCACATCGCATCTCTCCTCAACTCATCTTCACCAATCGCCTCCTCTTCCTCTCGGCAATCGCGCCTCTTTCCCCTTCACCCTATCTTCAATCCTTTTACCCCACCTCTCTATCTCTCTCTCTCATATCCAGAGCCAAAGTAAGCTTTTCAAAGCTTATAAGTAAGCGTGTACAAAATTCCTTAAAATGAGTAACCATAAACTGTGAGGTGATTAAAAGGAACAATGCAACCATTCTTGTCGAAGAAACATGGGTCTGCGATACAAATTTTCCATATTGCTGTCATTTCAAAATTTTACTCTCTGTGGTTGAGGTAACAAACTGAATCACTTTTCACCTTTAATTATAGAAGTGTCAAAAGAAGTCTAAGGTGTGTTTGAGGTATTTTGTTTAGTAATTCTGTTAAGGTAGTTTGCGCGAAATATCATTTTACCTAGAAATCAATTAATTTCGTCTCATTTTAAATAAAAATATATCACCCTTCCATTGTCACCAAAAATACAACTCCTTACTACATTACTTTCCGAGATATTTGCCAAAAAATACCAATCCCTTTACAAGGGAAACGGTACGTGTATGCCCTCCAGAGAGACCTTATATTAAAAATGAGGAATTTCCTACACTTAGATCTCGTCAAAAAATCAACAGTATTTAGATTGTGTGTTTTATCAACTATTTTTGGAAATAATCATATTGTTACCGCAGTAAATTCTTCGAGATCACAATAATACCTTCTGTTTTGATGGAATTTCAAACGTACCGCGCGAAAAAAATTAGTCAAGTTAAAGACTTATTTAGATAATTTCATTTGGCTACCTACAATTTGAATCATGTACAATTATTTTATAGCACCATAAATAATGCAATATTTAATTCGTGTATCTCACAGTTGGTGAAATTAAAACGCATAATTTGAACATGGTCTCTACTATGATTAGGGAACTACCATGCTCGCACTACCTTAAGCAATCATCATAGCGGCGTTTTTGGCTAACTGATGCCGGCCCTAGCCTTCCCGAGTGAATTTGAACCCAAGATTGGTTTATCGTTGAAAAGTTACGCTGGTAACGATACCGAATACCAGGTTTTATAACTGTTTGAATCCCCATATCGATATAGGCTAATTAGTATCCGTAAACCTTGGTTTTGACATGAATGTTATTAACAGAGCGGCTGAAGTCAGGGATCCACTCGCTTATTAAAGATACCCATTCCTCTTTTGTGTGATCGGTTGCTTTCTCGTGTAGTATTAAGAGGGCCAAAAAATTTATTCCGATGTTGCCTATTGGACTTAAATATAATCATGGCTCTATGATATTAGCTCTGTGTTCTGTACCACGTCTTATTCCTCATTTATTAAGAGATGTAAGGCTGTAACGAGACCATGCTTCAATGGGAGAATTTACCTCTATCACGTTGGTCACGTTCGGAGAAGCTCTCACCTGGAATAGTCGTGAGCTATTACTAATGATTCACAATATTGTACCTATCTCGCCGGAGCAAGGAAAGGAGGTGGTGTTCTTTGAATTTGCTCTCAACTGTGCGATGTTTTTTTAGGAGCAGGGGGTGTTCTCTCAGTAGAAGTAGAAATAATTGTCTTAGAGGGCTGGCCGTCATTAGATTTAAAACTATATTCTTCTGATCACCAGTTGGTCAAAGGTACTTTTTAAAGCACCAAAATTTGGTATTACTTTCTAAACAAATGCAGTTGCAATTTTTATTTATTTTTGCTTCCGCCCTTAATGAAATCTTGAATTAATAGAAGTATCGCAGGTTAGTGACTTATACTCACCAAAAACTTTCGTACTCTTAAGGAGATAGCTCTAACTCATGATACTTTCGCACAAGCACCTTTCACAGTATTTTTTCCTTTTACTTCCTTATATTTCATTGCTGAATGTTTTACTCTCAGCGCTTAAACATTGTCTATCCTTCCCTCTCGAATTCTTGACCAATGGTCATTTTTATGGTCTTCATAGGCTGGTACACTTCTCAATTTTTACCCCATCTCTTCGTCCATAATGACGCAGTGTTCTCCGTTTATTCTTTGCTTTGTAAAATACAATTTATGATTACTCGCAAACCTTGTTGTTCGGTAGTTAATTTATAACAATGGCCTGGGAAAAAAAGTGGCAAGAAAGAAACTCCCCATCTTTTCATGTTTATTTTCTCCTTGAGTCACGAAATTACATTCAATTAACGTATTTAATGATCTTTCAACGAATCTGGTTTTAAAAAAAAATCATGCTGAAGTATTCTTCGTTCGAATGTTGGTTAAATTGATGTTAGGGCAATTTTCAATACATTGGATACAGAATAGATATTTACATCCGTCTTTCACCACCTGGGTGAGTGATATCTAATTTAAGCCACGGAATATGGTTAATTAAATAAGGGAACTTAACGGCGTGAAGGCTGAAGTGTGTTTGTTTATTCCACAAATTTTTTCTAGATGTTTATTCATAGCCAAATTGCTGTGCACCGCATGGCAATGGAGATATTATAACTAAAAATCTTTACCTATTATAAGTAGGTGACACATGTCATTGGTTTGTCTTATTATTTTCTGGGCTCCTGCTCAACTATGATCGCGATACGGCATTAGCATTTTAGGAGCCAACTCGTCCAAAGTTCGTAAATCTGACTCGCTCATCTGAGCTTTGCTAGAAGAAGGCCTCCCGGTACTAAATGTTGTACAGTTACGCGTTTTATATAATAACAATAGCGTCGTTTTATGCCTATTCCTCTATCCAAAAATCTAAAAACATAATGGTATATAAGAACATATGCCCTTAATTATTTGTATTTTCTGCTGCTATAATTTCCTCCTTGGATAAAAATATAGTATCATCTAAACTCTACAAAAATTACTGCGTTCCGTTTTTAAATTGAAAAGATATGATGTTGATTATGTGTGGGAAATATGTTTTTTTTATCATTTGCCCACTTATTTCTGTGGTATGTACCCACATTGGTATATACCCACTTATTTCTGTGATGTTCTCCTAACAATGATTTCACTGATTCACTGACTTTTTTACCGATCGAAAAACGATTTACTTGAAAGAAAATCGCTCTACAATTTTACAATTACGATTTTTCCGTTATAGAGCTAAAATATCAAAAAATAGGCCCAAAAATATTTCATGGTGACATCCTGTCTTATACGAACCACCGTATTTCAGATCTATGACTTCATTTATTCCAACACAACGCGTGCAGTCAAATACGAGATCAATGGGAATATTCTTTTAAACTTCGAGACTTCAAAGTTGGGAAAATGAAAGCTGTATGTTCTTATCCTGAAAATTATGAAACATAATTGTTTGGTTCTCATAAAAGCCGGGTACTAACCTTCATTCTCAGTTAAAACTTCTGATTTGGCAACCATTAGCGCCTGCAGGACGAGATTGATTTTTTTTAATGCAGAAAGTTGTTATGGATTAATAAGTGAAGTGAGAGAGGAGGAGAGAAGTTGGATAGTGCATTTTCTCTTTGAAAAGTGCCATATCACTCGGAATCCGAAATCTCATTTTCCTCGCTGCTCCTGAATCGTAAAATGGGAAAATCCCGTCGCGCTCCCTTGATAGGGCCGGCAGGGAAGGGGACAGGCAGGGGGCGCCCAAGTATTACGGAGACTTCGGTGAACATTTTTGAGCTAAGTCGTGAAACGAGCAAGAGGCATCACCTCGACTGAGATGCCTGTATTATTTCTTCTCTACGACTTTATTGCTGCCGTCATTGCATATATTAAGCTCCGACTCCAGGTTTCGCTCTTCCCCCCCTCTCCCGTCTCTCCTCTACGATGTTTTGATAGCAATATGCTTTCCGAGAATCAAAGAAACGGGTTATTTTTCCCAAATGTATAATGTTATTTAGCTACCAATATAATTTATACAATAACTATTTATCTATTTGTATAAAATTCTTAAAACAGTGGAATTTACGACAAAATATGACCTGGCACTAAAAATTAAAATTTAACCACTTTACCAGAAACAATGAAGAAACATTACGGTAAACGCATTGCTATAAGAAAGGGAAGAGGTGAAAAATGAGCTGGCCTTCGACGCACTATTCACAACTTAAATGTACTACTAGATACTAATATTATTCATAATTCTTCCCGGTAGAATCATTAGCTATCATCAGTTCAAGATTTGATTGCTTTAGGTCTCCAATCCGCTCTGCTATCTTAATTCTTTCCGACGTAATTATTCACTTTGCATTCCTAAGTAATTAACCTTATGAAATCCATTTTTGGTTGCCCTCACTGATCGTTCCCATTTATTCCTCCCCCTGTCATTTATTTCATTTGAGTTTCTATGGCAAAATGTGCCAGATGTTGCTTCTTCTTCTCAGAGTTTTCATTACACTTATTTTCTCTCAATCTCCTATTCTTAACCCTCCATACCTCATGTGGGGCGAGGGACACTGTTCCCCACGTGGGGTCCGCTCGGACCCCACGTTCAATTGAATACATTTTGGGGTCTAAAGAGTATACCCTTCGAATTTAAAGTCACTATAGGCAAAATTGCAGCTTGTAGCACAGAACATACATGAAAAAAAGCAATCCAAGTCACCCCGGGAGACCCGTAAAGCAAGATGATGGTAAGTTTATAAAACACCAAAAAATAAAAATGGAAAAATATTTTAATCACAATAATAATACGAGAAATGTTAACCTTATAAAATACCAAAGTAAGTCAGAGATTTCTCAATATAGATGGAGCTAAGAGTAAAAATTCAGGACTAGAAATCCAATTTCAGTAAACTTTCAACCCATTCCACGATTACCAAACCTTGATAACAGCTTGACAAGTCTACAAACAAAGAAATAGAAACTTTCACAAGGTCTAGCATCGTCAGAGACGAAGTAGAACTAATTTGTACTACTGATTAACAAAATAAAACTTCGAAAATATAAACTCGAACTTGAGATAACGAACACCAAACTTTGGAAATGAAAACAGACTTATTTCTCGTATACTTACAAAACATTGCAAATTTCTATCATAAATTCAGTCTTTTTCGGATTCTATATCACTTTTTGATTCATTTCCATTACAGATGTAACATAATCGAATTAATTTTCATGTTCCTTGCAAACTGGACGGTTACACTTGACGCACCTGTTGATGGTTTTTTATCCTTTTTTCTTTCGCACATGTGGCATCTCATTTCTTGTGAGGTGGCTCACCAGTGGATGGACGGTTGGAAGTTTCTTCAATTCCAAGAATCACCACTATTTCAAGGAGTAGTATTTTGCTAATCCTCACATTAGCAGCCCTTCTTTTCATATGAAGTTCAGCCAAGCCGTAGGAAACAGATATAATAAAATCTGCTCGAGAACACTTGTTTCCAGCTAAGGTGGACAAAACATAGCTGTTTATTCTCATGATGTCAAGTGTACCATAAAAATACCTCATGGGACAACGACAAGAGTATCTCTTTGTTGTGTAAGAGTGACTCATTTTGTCCAAACAATCAACCCCTCCTTACGTCAAATTATAGAACTCAACGACCTTAGGTTTTCTTGTGTGAGGATTTAAGGTTCCTGAAACATACATCGTGGATAAATGAATTAAATTTTTGTTCTTCTTTTCAGAGAAGGATATGAGCATTTTCTCGGGCTGGTAAACAACTCTTGATGTCATCGGTTGTAATCCTTTTACAGTAATCAATCCGGGAGGAATTTCTCTCTTGTTCTTTCGCATGGTGCCAACGTAAGTGAGTTTACGTTGAGTAAGTTCGGCTGTAACATTATGGTTGGTATTTTTGATTTTTTCACACAGGCGAATGGCGTAGCATGTTGGTAAAAGAAGGTATCCTTCCCTCTCCAATGTATTTTTACCTATGTATGGGATTTCGCCGCAAAAATAAAATGCCCGAGCGTCGCAGAGCGAAACAATCTTCAAACCGTATTTATCGGGATTACTCGGCACGTACATTTTGAAGGGGCACCTCCCTCTGAAACTAAGAAGAGTCTCATCAACAGTCAAATATTCAGGAGGGGTATAATATTTTTCACAGTTCGCATTTAAAATTTCCCACACTTCACCAAAAGGGCGCGAATTTATCACTTTTCTTTCTCTCGATGCGCGTTTCTTTTGAATCGAAGCTCAAATGTGACATAAGGAACTCCAATCTATTTTGGGACATCACGCATCTGAGAAATGGAAGAACAAATTTTCGAAAAAAAAGTTCAGCGAGGTTCAACGCAGAGTTCTTGGTAACTCCATAAAGAAATAAAAATCCAATAAGTGCATTTATCTCTACGTCATCAGTGAGTCCAGTGTACCTCTCTGAACTTGGCGCCAAGTCCTGTCTTCTTCTGATTTCTTCACTAGTGCCAAGTACAAACTTCTGAATAATGTCTTTACTCATAAATGATTCAAAGAAAGAGAGCGCAGTTTCACATGTTCGGGCAGCACCTTTTGCACCCGGAAGATGAGTAATGATGTTTCTTTGTGAAGTTTTGCCTTTTCTCTTTCTCAAAGTCGATTCCGTCCAAATGGTCTCTCCATCCTTTCCCTAAACAAATTTTGTATCTTGATGTTCTGAATCTGAATCTGGGTGAAACTGAAGTTGCAAGGGATCTCATGTCTCTTGATCATCTTCATCATCTAGGGAGAACTCGTCACTATCTGTATCATCGTTCGACAAAGATGCATCATCGTCTTCACTGTCTACTTCTTGTTCAATAACCCCGCCTTCGATTGTTTCTTCTCTCTCTTGTCTCTCTAACTCTGCTCTAATCTACTCCTCACCGATGAAGCAAGGGCCTCTCCCAAGATCTGACATTTTTCCAAAAGGGGGAACCTGAAAGAATAAAATATTCTCTAAATTTGTAGAAAAAAATAATGTGGGAATAAAAAAGAAGCAAATATGTGTTTTTTTATGTCCAGTCCTCTCCATGACTCAGATAGTAGAGGTAACATATTTTATCCTATATATAAATAAATAACACTTTTACGAAGCTCAAATGATTGAAAATCGAAGAAGAAAAAGTTTCTTAATGTGTCTCTTTTTTGTTACACGCACTCCCGCGTGGGGTCGACCAGGACCCCATTCACATTTTTCAACAAAAATACTGATAAAAGGGGGCTACCTACCTCAGAAACAGATGCACTGTGGCTGACATCTTGAGCACTACTGAAAGGGAAGATACTCAAGGACAGAGGCAATGGGATGCAAGATGGCGCCTGAACAGTAGAAAAATAGTACGTCTGGGGTCCGCCGAGACCACACGTGGGGGACGGAGGGATAAGTCTTCTTTGTCAGAGATCATCTCAGTCAATTTGATCTTCGTCATGTTTCCGTTGCACAACGTTTAGATTCTCTTTTGCTCCGCGGATGTTATTATTTAGACTTCACTGGTACTTAAAATCATGCTCCAAAATAATATGCATTCACGGTGCTTCCTCATTTCCAGATATGTTTTGCTAGCAGTTACAGCATGAAAAATTTTACCTTAAAGCAAGAACCTTTTTCATGACTATTGTAGGGTTATATCTGACTTGAAATATTGGCAGCGGTATGGTCACCGAGGACTAAAAGATTGTTTTCATTACGATGACGTTTTTTCCACATTCAAAAGTATTGAATAAAATGGTTTCTCTGATATAAAAATTATTTCATGAAACTAATGTCCAGCCGAGAGCCGTAGGTTTTCCATCATCATTAGTAATGACTGTTTAAGAAGATCACGCGTGACTCTCTTTCGTGATCTCTTTTAGGGATGGTGTACCAATTTTACAATGAGCAATTTTTTATTAATCAAACCTTTTACGCAAATGCACTTGGTTTCAACTCAAAAGTACATTACCTTACAGATGAATTTTTTCCGTTCAAACAGTCATTTAAGGTAAATTGAGTGACGTATCATTTTACTTAGAAATCAATGAATTTGATCTCATTTTAAAGAAAAATATCTCACCCTTCCATCGTCACCAAGAATTTTACTCCTTACCACATTAATTTTGAAGATATTTGCTAAAAAATACCAGCCATTTTACATGGGAAATGGTACGTGTATGCACTCCAGAGAGACATAATTTTCAAAATGAGGTATTTCTAACACTCAGATGTCGAAAAAAAACTAACAGCGTGTAGTTTGTATGTTTTCTCAACTATATTTGAAAATTAATCATATTGTTACCGCAGTAGGTTCTTGGGTATTACAAGAAACCTTCCATTTTGAAGGAGTTTCAAACGCACCGCACAAAAAAAATTAGTTAAGTTAAACACTTATTTAGATATTTTCATTTAATTACTTACAATTTATGTCATATAAAACTATGTTATTGCACCATGCAATTTTTTATTGATGTGCCCCATTGATGTGCAATGTTCAATTTTCTTGTCTCAAGGTTGGTGAAATTAAAACGTATAATTCGAATATGGTCTCTATTATGACTAGGGAACTATCTCGCTCGCACTATATTAAATAAAATACCCAATGAAAATTAAGCTATGGATAGCGGAAAATATAGTCGTTTTAATCGTCCAGTATGACATTTCTTTTATAATGTGATTTTCTTCCGCTTGATGGCGTCCTTGCTGAGGCTGTTCCGTCTAAAATGCAAAATTGCCGACCACAGACTCTCTTACGGACGGCACACCTTGAAAACGGTGGTCTCGCCCCTTTGGCCCATTTTTAAAAGGCCCCGCCCCCTCTTCCCCTCCCTTAATCTGCAGCTCAACCCCCGTCTGTCTCACCGCAAGGACAATGCGTCGCTCCATCCCCGAGTGTGAGTTGACTCCCCCGCCACCAAGCCACTCCTCGCACCCCACCCTCCAGGGGTCCCACCCTCCCTCGCCCACTCGACTTTGGCTCATCAGAGGCCTTTTCATCCCCGTCGCCTCGCGCACTCCGCGAATACCCACCGCACGCGTGTGTGTGTGTGTCTTTGGAGGGAGTTGTCAGGGGGTGGGTGGCAGAGGGTGTGCGCGCCGGCAAGAAGGGGGAAGTTTGAAGGACTGATGTGTCGGCCGGGGGAGGAGGGATTCTTTACCCCGGGAACGGGGCGAAGGCTTTTGGTGGCTGTTGGCGGGAGTTTCTGGGGAGGCGCCGGGGGGCGGGTGAGAGGGAGGGGGTGTGGCGCCGCGAGGTGGTTTACGGGGGAGGTTGGTGGGAAGATTGCCGCGCCCCCGAACGGCGGCGGAGGGTGGAAATCAAGCGGCTGAAACCGCCGCCGCCTACATCGAGCCCCGCAACCCTCTCAACTCTCCCTAGTGTCGGAGGGAACACCCGAGGGGGTGTGGCGTTTTACGGGATGTTGCGGGGGTTGCAGGGGCTGCGCGGGGGGGCTGTGGAGGCGAGTGCGGTGTCGGTTGTGCCCGTCTCTTTTGGGGACCGGGCGTGGTGCGGCAGGATCAAAGGAACGCCGGGGGATTAGGAGCGTAATTTAGGTGTGGGGAGGGGGAGGCTTTAGTCGGGGGGAGTGAGTGGGCGGTTGAGGTGAAAAGACAAATAGAGGGCGGAGGGAGGAAGTCTCGAAATGACGTCCTAGTCCTCTCATCCTCCTCCTGCCCACACCCCCCCCCCTCGACCTACCCCTCTAACGTCCCTCCCACCGGTAGGTGAGTGAAATTGAGATCTCCGGATTTCCACGAGGTGGAAATCCGGAGATCTTAATTTCAGAGCGGCAGAGCACCAAATGAGTATTATGAACAAAGCAGTTTGTGACGCCTTTCGGCTGAATCTCGGTACTGAGAAATTATTAATGGAGCGTCGTGGTGGCCGTGGTCAATTGCGCATTTTCATACATGTGGGCAATTTTGAGGAGCCTCCAGATGCAATCGCAGGGAGAAGAGAGGTTGAACCAACTTGTTACTTTAAAGGATAGCAAGAGGCAAACCGTGGAATATTTGACTTACCTTTTGAAACATCAATCCACCAGCTTCTATCTGTGCAATTTTAACTACTGCGGTTAACGCAATGGCAAATTTATTCGATTAACACTGTGAATCACCCATATTTGAAGGAAAAATCGTGTTTCAAAATGAAACTGCCGAAAATTGAGGGGAGATCAGTGCATATATGAGTGTATAATAGAAAAACTTATGTATTTTTAGTCCAAAAAAATCCCCTTATCAAAACAAAAATGCATTATTGTAATGAATATCTAAATTAAGAATATTGTGATATTTAACCCTCATTCTAAGAAAAACTAGATTAAAATTGTTATCACCACTTTCTACAAATGGTTGAGTAACCATTGTTTCCTTTATTTTAATTTTGAATTTTATTATTTAATGTTTAATTTATTCCATTTTGTTTGTTTTGTCTGACCGAGTTGATGCGTACATGATGTTAATCAACATTACATACTTCGTGGTACAGCTCAGCAAAAGTCAACGGGATCCGATAACTCGTACTTTTTATTTTGGATGCACCGCCAAAATATTGTGACTATAAAATGCCCTTTGTATTGGAAACGAGAGCTCTTAATTTTAATAATACGGCAAATTATTCAAAACGGCAGTTGATTATTTGAATACGGATTACGAATTCAAATTATCGTTTAAAAACTTTGATTTTCAGTTTTGCTGTTTTATAACAATATGTTTCGTGAAATGCAAGAATGACCTATCATTTTTGTCCTTCTTCCAAAAACTACAACTAAGAATTTTGGGCTTTGTCGCTTCTTTTACAATCTTCCGGCTAGATTTATTTTGTGATTACGACCTGATGTCAGATTGGTCTAACATTAATAAGATAGCTCCTATCTCAAAGTCTCTGTGCAGGGTATATCATTGTTTCAGGAGCGAGCGGCTCGTAGCTGTCAAAGCTGTGATTTTCAAAATAACTATATTTGCGCACGTGTATTATTTCCACCGTTCACTGAACTTCGGTTAGGTTATGAAAGAATAGAAAAAACTAAACATCTTGAATTATTGCTCCTTTCCTTGCAATGTCAAACCTTACCATTTCGAAATTAAGCAGATGCACTGTGATTGATGTTGTTTAACATTTTTCTGGGATATCAATTTACCTTTTTTTGGAAAAAATAACGAATTGCCAAAAAAATCTTAATTTCAATCGGCACAATATTAATTTATAAAATAATCCAATCATCTTTTTGCTTGAGAAATTTTTTTTCGCTGTGTTTGTGGTAGCCCTGTAATAGACCAGTTACACAGCGTTAAAAAAATGAATAGCCTTGATGTATTCTTTGACCCTCCGAGGGTCCAAATTTCTTATCATTCAAATTAAAGTATATTTAATTATTTTATTTATTCTAATCATTGATAAATATGCGAAGGCTTTATAAAAACCGTATACTAGCTGATATTATAAGTCAATGTTTTGTTAAAAGCTTGAGTGTTGGCATAAAAAAGGTTCAAATATTGGTAAAATAAGTTTGAAACCATAGAATATATAACCCAATTTTTCATATCGTGTAAAAATATGTAGAGTTAAAAAAATGACAGTGAATATTCCCCTTTAACTTCGATTTGATCCCAAATTAGGTAAGTTGGCACCCATGTTTGATAGTCACCTTAAAATGCTTCATAATCATAACTGATTAATGTGTAAGGTTTTTAACTTAAAAATGAGCATAATCATAAAATATTTTAAGCTCCAATTTTCGTGATTTTCATGAAAAATTACATGTGGAAGCGAGTTTATTAAAAAGACCTAATCCACCCAACGACATATTAAACCTTGATAAATATATCGCTATAGAATTTTACATAAATGTGTTGAGCATGCGAAAGAGTTCAAACTCCGTACGAATTTAAATAATATAATTTTTAATAACGTTATCTTAAGGAATGTATGTACAGTTTTTTTGCATTAATATTTTTTACGTCAATGGAAATCGTCTGGCATAAAATAACACCATTGCGGAGTTTGATATTGATGCATTGGAAATACTGCAAACTGTGAAAATACTCGACTTCTTTTTACTCTATTACTTATTATTTTGCTGAACTGTAGGACTTCCATTCTAGGTTGTGTCGAATTTTTTCTTTCAATATTTTTCATTGAAAATCAATTAACTCTCTAGAGTTCCTTCATCCTCGATTTCATATATTTTTACTGGAAATTCACTTCTATCGTTTCGATATAACATGTTCCGATTGAATCTATAGTCGTAGTTGCTACTTTCAAAATAATTAAAATCAATAACCGCTGATACGTTCGGTCAATCTTTTTAATTTCATATAAAAAATTGATGGGTCGACACATCAGCGCTTTTTCTGGAGTCAATTCATAGAAAAGTCGAATATTCATGTAAATTTGGTCGCTATACTTTCCCAAAGATTGAGTGACGTCCGATTTCAGTCTTTTCATTACTTCATAAATTTATTCCTCATCAATAAAATTCTCTGCGAAGGGTATTTTTGAGTTAGTGTATTTCAAATAAGCCTGTAAAAAATTCAATTTGACGAGCAGTCGGGTTAAAATAACGGAAAATTCAACATACCACAGTTCGCGTATTAAAAAGTGGACATTCTGACAGCAAACAATTCACCCGCTGCACCGCCGGAATATGAAATGGAACACGATTTTCAATCTCCTTTTAAGCCTCTGCTAATTATCTGTGCGTATTTTGTTCGTCTGTGACAAAAAATTAGACTTTATTGCAAAAGTTTGCGTTAGCGGAATGATATGGTTGACCCCGGATAAAAATGTTTCTGATTAAAAGAGTTGCAATTCCATTTGGAGACCTCGTTAGATATAACAAATAATCAACGGTGTAATTAGTAAAGTAATTCAATGAATAGGGACAAATTGAAACAGTAAAAAAGGAGAGATGGAATGGCTGGAGTAGTCGTTTCGCTTCTCGAAGTCGTGGATACAGGAGGAAAATGTTGCAGCCAAATTCCGATATTTACTTTGGTTCCGTGTCACATGTCGTACGACGAATAAGACACAATACTGTAGATCTTTTGGCACTATTTGGTACAATATTGATAATGCTCAGTTGTTCTTCACTCTACCGCCCTTCATGTAGTCCCTTACATTATAGTATATGTATATAGTAAATGTAGTCCCTACTCATTTAACTACTCTGCATAAATGGCATAAATGATTTCCAAAATTAATAATTTAAGTTATGGAGAGAGGCTTATTAGGCGGCTATAAAATATTAATTAAATGGAAATCAGCCCCAACATTTCTTTTATATATTGAAATACGTTTTATTGCAGTTACCCTGAAACCCATACAAGCTGTAATAGTGGTTCATTGATATAGTACTCCTTATTTTCGATGTGGAGTTAACACGTTAAAGAAAGGCGTGGAGAGATTAACTCGCTTTTCTCTTATATAGTGTCTTTCAGACATCGCACTCATCTCATTCAACTGCTGCTCTGAATTGCCTTCCTCTCCCGCTGGAATTCCGTTACTCTTTTTTCCATCAAATTGGTTATCTCTAACGTACTGTCATACAATTTATAAAACGGAAAATTCTCCCAGTATGCTATTAAGGTGTTCATCTGTGAAGCTTTTTTTCTCAACCTAAACTGTAACACCTAGCAATCGTAGTGCTTCGAACAGTGATATTCCCTCCGCGAATTCATACGTCGATGTCATCAGCTCTCCCGGTTCAGTGTTTATTTTAAATTTAGTTTTATTTCGGTGAGTGGAGATGAAATTGCTAGAGAGAGAGTGGGCTAACACAATCGAGAGTTAATATTAATAATAATGTCTTTAACACTTACAATTTTCCCCAACTACAAGTGTTTTAATATATCTTTGACGAACACAAACACCCATGTCCTGGGCAGTGAGTAATCTACCCAGGCGAGACTCGAATCCGCGACCCTCGGGTTTGCAGGCGAAATTAGCAAGTTATTAGCCGCGACCCTCTGGTTAACAGGTTAAAATTTCCTCAAACTTGAAAGGCCGTCGATGTGCTCTAGAAAATGAGATATCGATGACTGTGGATTTTGAATTTTGGCATAGAATATAATGGGACGCTGCTCTTGTTCATTGATGAGTGGCACACAATTGACCCTGGCTTTTGGTGCAGTAGGTTAGGTCTCTCATTTCCGGAGTCAGATGTCTGCCGTTTATATCTCTTGACCATTTAGTAACACTGACTTGGTTCATGAAATGATGTATTGTTACGATTCTCACTTTTGGTCACACAGGTTATATTTTTACGTCAAGCAAGTTTTCCCCGGCACTTCGGCTGGATTTCTCAGTCAATAAATTTATTCATCGACTGAAGGAGCTTCATTCAAGAAGCCATTACTTGAGTCGAAGAGTCGAAAACTTTCACGCTGTTAAAAAATAAAATCAATGTAATAGAAAGTCAGAATTAAAATAATGCAATGCACTGAAAGGCCAAAAGTCAGAACTTATCGAGGATGTAGACAGTTCAGTAATTAAAACTGTTTTGTTGTGAGCTACAGATACTGCGATTTAATCTAACCACCGAGCGTTGTCCCGATCCTGTGACTTGCATTTTATACATCCCATACAACCCTCCGGAGTCCACAAATTCCCAGAGCCCATCTACTTCGTTAGGCAAGAATAAACCAACCTAACTACTACTACGGGATTTCATTTTAAATCATATATATTATTCAATTAGTAGCGCAACAAAGGTGTGGGAGATAAGCTACCTTATCTTTTGATGCAAATGAAAGTGTTCTAAAGTGTCACATGTTAATGCCAAGTATCGATTTTAATAGCGGTAGGTGGAGATCGACGTTAATGGAAATCCCCGTAATTATTTTGTAATGTTATAAAATAATAAATCCTGGGGTTGCAAGGTACAGACTTGGGGATATGAGTCCTAGCAGTTTTATAATGTAGAAGAGTTTGTTGATATTCAATATGTATTTATGTTAATCATTCCCATGTAAGCTCCATTTCACATTTTAAAACAAGACACTAACTTTTCTCCTGGACGAGTGTTTCTTAAAGCCATACATTTACTTATCGATGGCATTGGTAGCGATGCTTTCACAGTCATACTTTGGAATATTCGATTTTTAGATTATATAATGATTTTTATTTGAGCATTTGAGCTAGAAAATCACTAAAATCTCATACTTGCCAATTAAGCATTGGCAGATCGGAGTTGATATTCAGAGTGCGACCCAAAATAGTAAGCAGGGCATACCTCTTGAGTATTTCTCCTATGATTGATTTTAAAAGAAGCTACCAACCCGCTACAGTATGGTCTTTGAACTCCACTGTAGGATATTCATTTGCATACCTTATGCTACAAGAATAGGCTGAAACTCAGTTATTCAGTTTACTCAGAGCACACGTTACAAGGATTATTAGGTTCAGGTGGGGTTCAGGTTGGTATGGTGGAGAAACTAGACAGTATCTCGAAAGTCTCTCATTCAATCCACAGGTTCGAATACCGGCAAAAGGCGATTATTTCAAGAGCAGTAATTTATGCGTCTTTAAACTCTGATTTTTAAGGCGTTCACGCCGGCCCGGTTTCTCTCCACTGTTTCTCTAATTCTGAGGTGATCCTTCCCTCATCAACGCCACTTCCCTCGTATAACCCATATGGCCTCCATTGCCGGCCATCTCCCTCAAATAAATTCTGAGTATCATATAAAATACAGATGCAGATGTGATATTATATAACCATTTGATAATGACAGAAACAAAACACATGTGGTTTTTCTCTGATAAAAGATATAATTTTTATATTTCTGATGCTACTAGATCATCTTTAAGACTTGAAAATGATGTTGTATCGAAACTGGTCAAAATAAGTCTTATGCTAGGGGAACCCTGCAAATTTTTGTCTTTATCGTTCGTATAACAACTCATCAACAGTAATAAGTATTCACCTGGATTCGATATCAAGTCAGTTACCTATACATTTAGCGTCCTTGCACTTACAGCTGAAAAGAAGCTTTTCACATCATGGAATTGCGAGGAGTGGGCCATCTTGTGCTTTGAACTGTGCCCGATGCTTCCCTATCCATTTTCATATGCCCTACCTTTAATAACTCTCCTTTTCCTTCTCAATGCTTAAGCTCCCGTATCAACGCGGTTCACAGCCAAGGAAAGGGGGTGGACTGAGGGACTAGACTTGCAGGAGGTGACGGATGAGTGAAGAGCAGTAAGTAGCCAGGTGGGAATTTGGAGCGAGTGGGTCTCCATTTGGAGAGGGAGGGCCTGGAAAACAACCGTGCCGTTGTTACTCAAGTTAGTGGGGTGAGAAGGAAGAATGGACCAATGGGTGATGAGAATGACGGGAAGAAATGGAGTGTGCGTCGCGTTTAAAGCGAAAGAGCGTGTGGATACGTCAGGAGGGTGCGTGCAGGGGTGGAAGGAGGAAACGGGGGGGGAACAAAAGAAGTAAGAATTGGGGATGATGGAGAGTTAAAAGAGGGTTGAGAAAGAATTGGGAGGGCGTTGGAGGAGAGTCAGAGGTAGCGGGAGGAGGATGGGGATTTTGGGAGGGATGTCTTCGCCTGGTTTGGGGGGAGGGGCTGGAAGGGGAGGTCTTACGGGAGGGCCAGTTTGAGGTTTGCGGGTCGGTATGAGGACCTCTCTCCTCGCTTCTAGCAGCGATCCCGAGGTGTATTTTTATCCGCCCAGGAAGGAATGTGTTGAGTGTGATGGAGGAGGGAGAAGAGTGGAGAATGGTGGCTTGCTGGTGGGTGGTCGGTCGGAATGAGAGTGAGGGATGGAGAAGGAGAACCTTGGGCGGGAGAGGGAGAAATAGGGGGGTGTAATGTGCAGGAATATATATATTCTTTTCCCCCTCGGGGGGGCAGGAGTGATGTAGGATTGGGAGGGGTTCATTGGGGGTGGGATGGGTGTGAAGTTCGGGAGGAGGGAAGGATCCCGACGAGAGAAATGGGGCTTGCGGAACACAGCTGTAGGAATGAGCGTGAGATGTGCGCCAACTTGCCCGGCGGGGGTGGAAACTGAAGTGGAGGAAGCGAAGCGCCCCCTAGCGTGAGGGGAGGAGGAGTCGGCAAGAGGGGGTGGCACGGAGAGGAACAAGAGTGGTTTTTACACAGTTCTCCTCCCCTCCCCTCTTTTCTTTCTCTATCTGTTCCGTCTCATTCCCTCTGCCTCACTCTCGCGGTGTGCTGGGATTCGTATTTCAGACCATCCCCCCCATTACCTCCCCCCCAATACCCCCCCCCCCCGGAGGGCGCAAGACGGTGTTGGGGAAGCGTTATGGCGAAGCGAGGGTGAGGCGAAGGATTACGCCGCCGTGGCGGATCGGGTGGGGAGGTGGTAGAAGGGGGATTACCGTGGGAATGTGGCGTCGTCGTGGGAACCGGAGTTTGAGAGAGGGGGATGAAGGGTAAGGGGGATGGCTCATCCCACGTGTGCTCCCCACTCCATTCCTCTCCTCCCGATTTCTCTCTCTAGGCTGGTCCAGGCCAGCCTCTCTCCCTCTCTACTCTTCCGGCACTCACCACTCTCTGAATCAATAGGCACTGGACTGCCGCTAGAGGGTCAAGTTGTTCCCCCGAGCCCTCACTCCCTCCCTCCGCCCGTCTCCGCCTCCATCCGCTTCCTCGTCCTCCCTTCATCATTTCTCTCTCCCTCTCTCCCTTCAACACTCCCCATTCTCGCGCTCTTATGATTTCTTCTCCTCCCCCTTCTTCCCGTTCTTACCGGTATGACACCCAGGACCGCACCTCCCCATGAGCCAAAATTTCCCCCCTCCCACTACGCGAAAACCACTCTGCCAGAAAAACCACTCATCGCCAAAAAACTCGCGAACACCAAAAATACTCGCAAACGCCGTCGCGACTATTCCCTCGCGCGCATTGTGGTCTCGCGTTTCGGTGTCTCGCGTTCGCTGTCCGCGATGGGACAATCAACTTTGTCGCTCCGTAGGCGGTGGGGTAAAGTCCTCATCTGCTAACCCTAGGTTCGCTGGTTCGAGTCCCCCCTGGGTAGAATAATATCTGCCCAGGTCATGGGTGTGTGTTCGTCTCTTGTTAGTGTTAAAACACCCGGTGAAAAAGGCCTTTGTTGTGCTGTTTTCGGAGTTGTAAGTATAAATTTAAAAAAACTCACTTTTATACTGAAAGTGATTGTGGCGCACTCTTTTCTGATCGACTGAACGCTAGTGCCATTTCCTCCACCAATCAACAAGGACAGGGATCTCCCCTAATCCTCCCAACTCCTGCGTTGGTCAGCTGACTCTCCTCAATCGCCTGCCGCATCGTGTCTCCGATGGGCTTCGCCTCTTTTGAAAGTAACCGCGTACAAGAAAGGACCTGCTGCAGTAGTGACTTGTGATCGTCTTCTATAGACCAAGTTAACGGTATTTAGCCTACTAGCTTGTTTTCAATTGTGATACTTGTTTTTTTATATGAATGTTCTTGCTTGAAGTTAATTAAACTGGCTAAGGTTGTTGTTATTTTTCTCTCGTCTCCGCCCACCATTCGCAGTCAATTCACTCGCGACGTCAAGTGTTAGTAACTTGCATTGCACCCATCCTCTTCAACGTCCTGTATCCGGTGACAGCTAAAGGAAACGTGGAAGGGGGAGAGGTGGAGAAGTTCTCGCTCCGGTTGTTGAGAGAGTTTTTGAGTCCGCCGATCTTATCGCGCGAAAGGAGAATTATGTCTCCCGGGAATTAATCTCCTCTCGGTGAAGTGAGGGGTGCGGACTCGCCTCCTCCACCTAACTCCCCCACCCACTCTCTGTTTCGAGGCACACATCCCGGACGGGGATGGCAATGAAGCGGCAGAAATTAAGATATTTGTGTGTAGGCGTCGGATATGTGTCCATTGACTCTATTTGAGGCATCAACGTCGAGGCTTGAAATGTGCTCATAGGTTTAATCGTGTGCCAGTTTTGACGTCCCGAGGTTAGGTCATGTGGAAATAAAACTATATCACCTTGGCTACGTTTCGGCGTATAATGTACATCATCATCAGGGCTCAGAATTATTGGTTAATTTAACATCATCAGTCATTATATATTATTGCACATACAGCCTTTTGGTACTTGTAGAAAAACATTGAAAAGTACCCCATTCTCGGAACTACAACAATATAATCATCTTTTTATCATCCGTAATCATGTGTTTGTTCCATATCCATAATCAATGTTTACTCATGTGTTTATGAGCCATAACTATATTGGGGTTATGTCACGTTATTATCCCAACCTTTGCCTTTGAGACCGCTGTATGTTTTTTGTTTTAAAGGAAAATTTTTTCTCCCAACCGATTTTGTTGAATATTTATGGAATAGATTGATTCACATCGGAGAGGTCGAAGGGTGAGAGAGGAGGGGGAGGGTAATGCAGAAAATTCTTATAACGACAGAGTCCTATGCGTGTTTGATTTTGAGACCACCATCTATATTTGTGCATTTTGTTTTCTTTCCTGCATCTCGAGAGCCTCGTGGGTCATTAAAGGGTTGGTATTCTGCCTTGGCCCAATTAGTCTCTGTATCATCACTCATATCATCATTGAAAGTCATGTTTTGTCGTTAAAGTTTTAAAGCGTAAATAATAATCCCGATTGGTACGGAGGCTTCCAAGGTGATTTATTGAGATCATTTTGTTCTGGTTCTTCTCGCGTTGATTCATGTTATAGGACAACAGTTTCGCTACCGTTACAGCTAGCGAAACTGTTGTCCGTTAACATGAATCAACGCGGGAAAAACCCGAATAAGATGACCTCAATAATCCCGATAAGTACCAAATAAACAGTTATATCTGTGTAATAATTTCTTGCATTTGCCTCGAGCACTTGTAATAAAATATCGCATACTGTCAATGTTTTCTCGTCAGACATAATATTTTTCTAAATTTGATTCTTTTGCGAAGGGAAAATTTCTGGGTACGATTCAGTCAATCAGAACGGTATTATGCCCTAAATTAGAGCGAAAAAAGAGGTCAAATATATAGTTATTTGTTAATTCTGGGTGCATCGAGTATGTTCTCCTAGTAGAGAAGCTGAATTCCATACTCAGTACTACTCTTTAAGTAGAACAGTAGTTATATGGTGCTCCTGTTTAGGACCCCTTGGGCTTTTGCGGGACGATATTATGAAAAGTGAGCCTGTGAGGTAGGATCTTATGAATTTCTAGCGTTCGTTTAATGGAAACTTGTATTTAAAATTGCTTTCACGAAACTGACTTTTGTGTGAATATAGTCTTTGGATCTGAATGTTGCATTAGACACAAGGCACTCATAGGCAAGTAGCTCGAGGTAGCAATCAATTGGAAGTTAAATCAGAGACGCTGATTTTGATTTTGTAATATTTGTACTTCCTTAAGTGAAATTGGGTACGAAATGTATTAAGTAGAAGATTGGAAGCTGCCATGACAAACGAAAAGCAAATAATCCGCTTTAAATGGATGTGGTGAACGAACGGACACTGTAAATCAGAGAAAGTTTCAAAAATTTGGGTCTGACCTTTTAAGTTTGAACAGGTTAGCGCTGCAAAGAGCGGACTACAGGAACTCCATGACGCGGACGATATCCAGAAAAATTTGTCTGTGTTGTGGAATAATTTATCAACTTAAGGCTGATTCAGCTTAAAACCACCTGACCTAGTTTTGTGCACGAGGCCATGAGTCATGCAAAACCATGAGATGAATTATTGGCCGATCATATTTCATTTGCTCTGTTGTTAATTTCATTCACGAAAAGTCAGTTAGTACTTACTATTCTTTTCAGATGCTTGTATATTTCATAAATGATCAATGGCGTTGTTTACAAACATTGTAATATCTATGTAAATTCTCTTACGTTTCTTGAAAATATTTGGCAGTTGTTGTCGTGATATCCTTTGCTGCATAATCAAAATAATGGACTCTCTAGAATTATGATAGCTTACTAAGCACTTTAAGCAAATAAATGATATATTAATTTTTACATGTAGCATGAATTAGATACTTTAGATTTACGTACGATGAGTCCTTTAATAGCATTATTTTTTCT
Source organism: Ceriagrion tenellum (assembly GCA_963169105.1). Lineage (NCBI taxonomy): Eukaryota > Metazoa > Arthropoda > Insecta > Odonata > Coenagrionidae > Ceriagrion > Ceriagrion tenellum. Next base: position 16,605,179 of record OY720635.1, read on the forward strand.
TACCGTTGCAGTTTTATGTTATAATGTTGAAATACAAAACCTTCAATAAAATGATCAGTACATTTTCCCTTCTATATTTTCAATAGATGATTTAGTTTAAAATTTATTATTATTATAAGCTTATCAGGTCAGGTCATCGTTTAAATGTAGTTGAAAGGAGGATATTGATCCCTCAAGCTTAGCGTTACTGTAGTTAATGGTTCCTTTACTGTTATTTCATTAATTTTTAAAAATAAATGCGTAATTCAAAAATAATAGAGGTCTAATGGATGCTAAGTAACAGTCAAGCTGTCTACTCCTACCATTATAACAGACCTCAATGCATCCTGTGCTTTATTTATCGCCAATCGATCAGTGTCAATGTTAGCAAATGACTCTACCTTTAACATTTATCAAACATTGAGGGTTATATCAAGACTTATAAACAATTAAACCCTGAGTGAAATTTTGCTTATTTCTCTAGATTTTATTTTACACGCACTAATTGATTTCAAAGAAAAGAGATTCCCTTCCCGGATTCTGTAATAGTGCCAGAAACTCTGCTCGCAAAGATTACGATTTCCTCAGATTCATATCACTACACCTCATATTTTATGATAGTTTTAGTACGCAGTTTATAATTTTCGTCATGTTTATAAGTGAAACATAATAGCGATAGTTATAATTTACTTTACACTTGCTATTTTTAGTCTCGATCACATAATATTTTATGCAAATACTTATATTCATATAATATTAGTAATTACTTTCATGGTAATCTAGATCATGTATGTACTTTTATACTTTTCCTTCAGTCTATATCGGATAAGTCGTGCCAATAATGATTTTCTTTATGATTTTTACCTTAAAAAAACACTAGCGAGTCGTAAATTATCTCTAGCCCTTTTTCTTTCAACATGGCATGTTTCACACACTAGGCACAACGCGACCTCGTCTGGCTCTTTCCTTCAACCCATTTAAATTCGGGTTGCTTTCTCTCTTTGCTCACCCTTGTCACCTTCTTTTATCTCTCAATAACATTCTTTTTTTACATTTTGCGTTAGTTGTGAACATTTTCACCAACATTCTTTTCTTCTTAATCTTAACTTTTCACTCATCATTAGTCTCTTTTTTAAATATTGTATTCATATCTATAGGTAAATATTACAATTGTTTATTTCAGTTAGGATGAAGTAAGCGAAACTCCCCTCCCTCAGTTTGAGATTAAAAAAAAAAAAAAATGAAATTAATTGGTACAAAACCCACTCCAGGAAATTGTACTGGTAATCATCATTTTATGTAACGATCATAAATTTATCCATGGCCATTTGTAATAATCATTTTAAAATAATAAACAATCTGTTTGGGTTTCTTTACAGTGAGCAGCATTCATTCTATACCTCATAAACACTTTTATCTCCAGTCTTGGTATATAATCTTTAGTAAATTTGTGATGCCGATTAGGCAAACTTTAATTGCCAAATACTGCAATAAAAATTTGCCTCTCATTTTTATGCAATTCTTAACGATAATAAATATGTTCCATAAATCTTTAAACGGTATTAAAATAATGAAACCGAATGAAAGATAATTATCTTCGTTATCTCACGCAGACCCAATTGTAAAATATTAAGGCACTAGAGTCATCCCAAGGAATAAATAGGTGTTCGTCTAAAGCATATTTATGAGACTTTCAACTTGTGATATTTTTTGAAATTTTAAATAAACATATTTTTGATAAAATATAATGCTGGAGATCAAAATGAAAGTACGTTAATTTCCATTTTTTGTTCCCTGAGCAGTGATGAAGATTCTCCTTTGAATAGCCAAAACCTTCTGTGGAAGTTTGTCATCCTTTGACCTCTCTCGGTTCACCTCTCTTGAACGACCTCTTACGCTCATTTAGAATCGTGTTACTGAGACTCACCTCTCTCCATACGCCATCATCAGTCAGGCTCTCGACTCTTCCCTCCTGACTTTACACCGTGTCACTGCAACGCGCGAAAGCATCCTTGCCTAAAATTTCACGAAATTTTGTTGTTAATATTCGCTTTAGGCCATCCATATTCAATTAGGGACATATTGATTGAAAATGAGCTATTTATTTTTCCTCGATGAGTTCATCGGTGCTCCACTATAATTTTACCAAAAAGTTAAAGTAATCATGACAAGTTGTTAAATATAAAGATCGTAAAATTACAGTCCTCCATTTTCCTCTGTAACCTAACCTGCTTATTACTTTGCGCCCTGATGCTCGGTGCTCACCTCGGTGTTCCTCACTGAACCCTCCTATTTTCCCTTCCCTCTTGAAGTTTTCATTTCCTTTTTATATTTAGGGAGATCAATCTATTAACAAAGTAGTGTAATTTTCAGTTTTATATAAAGAACAGTTGGGAAAAATACGGTATTACTTTTATACAGAACAGTAAGCAGAAAACAAAAAAAAATAGTTCGCCAATAATACCATAGGAAAAAACAAGTTGTGTTTTCTCAGTGCGAATATACATATATTTTCTTTAATGTACCATTTGAGGTTACCAGTTATTACCAGATTACGTAAAATTTTAAGATACAGTAATATACCTTGAAATCACCTTAACAGCTCATATATATTGTGGGGATTACACATAAAGAACATATGTGGCGCAGCATTAAAGAAACTAGGTTTTGTTAAACGTATAATAGGAAGGTCCTCGGATGAAAAAGTCAAAGAGAAATGCTACTTCGCTCTGGGTAGGCCACAATTTAAATACTCCGCGAGCATTTGGGACCCTGATCAAATAGATTTGACCAAATAAATTAATAAAATACAAGGAAAAGCAGCGCGCTTCGTTAAAAACTGCTACGAGCATCGTCTCACAACTTTTACAGGGATTAAGGTGGGAGGCCCAGCGACTGGGAGTCTGCACGCTAGGCTTTGGTTGCTTGATAAATTCAGAACTGATATTTTTTAGAGCGACACAGAGAATATTATCATGACTCCTCACTACATCTTTAGGTCTGACAGATAAGATAAAATAAGAGAGATACTCTGCCGAACAGATTGGTACAAAAAATCGTTCTTTCCGCGAACAATATGCGATCACAATAAAAATTGAGCTCCACTTATTACATTTATATAATTCATGTCATCATTTCATCTCCAAAAAACTTACACCTTTACATGGCTGGTGACCTAACACCCCCTGCCACACGCCCATGCGGCGGCTCGCGGGGTATTATGTAGATGTAGATGTATGTACCAACCGGGAGAGTGCCAATCAAAGGAACGTAAGAAAAATTGTAATTTTGTTGTTTTTATATCGGCTTTAGATGAAGTAATGAATGCATAACATCCCATTCCTCCTGGCCGCAATTTAAGTAAATACCAAAACTGAGACTCTTGAGAGAAAAAAAATTTTTATAACTCATCATCATATGATGAACTCTCTGCTCATCCGTCATAATATCAGTCTCGATTCTCCTTTCCTCATCACATCAGTAACAACAACCAGTCCCAACCACAAAGCAACCAGCTCTTTATAACTGAAATTTATCCTTAAGTATTAAAAATGAAACGTTTCATGCACATCAAAACCAATACAAAATATTGAATTTGAAGATAAATCAATGCTCAGCAGTGTTGAATAATCATATTTCACATATTTTTCGTTATAAATTTGAAGCAGTCACTTATCTTCTCCCGTTCTTTGCTATATTTGTGTCCTATTCATTATGTTTTATATTTGATTATGGGGAAATAACTTTTGTTGCTTCAGGATTGAATTCATAGAAGTGTCAGATATTTATCATTAACATTTATGCTTTTCACTTTTCTAGATGTTATTTTAGAATTCCAACTTTATAATAAATCCTTACCATAGGATTGATATTCAAAGTTTTGTGAAAATCGATTATTTTTTAGATCAAATAAAAGTTACGTAAGAACTTAGTTTATCACTGTTCAACTAAGATCGATAGATACATTAATATGATTAAATATAGAACATTTTTAGAAATTCTACATAAAAAAATTTGCTATAATTCGGAAAATTTTTGAATTTTACTGAATATTTAACAGTATTTCATCATTATTTATTTATCTCAAAGTAATAACTGAATATCTACACTTAAAATTTAAGGCATAGTCTTCTTGACCCATGATACTATGCCCCTTTTCTTATTCCAAAATTGCTCCTGCATTGTCTTCTGTTCTTTCCCAGAGGTAGAATCAAGGATGAACCTTTTTGCTGTCCATTCGATCCAACGTGTCTAGTCAGAGGTGAAAGTTGAAACCTCCTCTTCTTTCCTTTGGATCTTTTTACCTACAGCTTTCCACTTTTCTCTTCTATGTGTCCCTCTTTTCACGTCTAATCAAAATCCATTTCACGCCTTCAGCGCATTAGGACTCCTTGCCTCCACTCCCGCGTCCGACCTCTCTTACTCGACAACCACTCCGATCCCATCATTTACCCTTCCCCTCTCCTCCTCCTGCTTCCAACCCTTCCGATATTCACCTTACTTGCGTTAAAAGTCGCATAATGTGCTCGGAGGAAGACGATGGTTGAACGGACGTGAGGTAGACAGTCAGCACTTTTTACCCTGAAGGGACTCTTTAAATATCCACTCTCTGCACCCCAAACTACAAACCGCGGCGGAGAAAATTCATTGCCTATATGAATACCTATATCTATATACCTAAGAGCCAGAAAATAATCAGAATTCCTTGTACCTCAGGTCCGAATTTAGTTCCTTGTTTCCTACACTTATTTTAGAGGCCGCTTGCTCTTAAGAATTAAACTTGATCTTTGCTAACTTTGTGTTACTCCATCATAAATTTATCAACTTAAAACTTTTACAGGCCACAAAATATTTCAAACTTCAACACAACCCGGGTTTTGATGACAAAGCTGACCTGAATATAATTCTTAGCCATCGAAACCCAGGTCGGGATGAAGTTTGAAATATTCTGTGGTCTGTAACAGCTTCAAGTTAATAAATTAGCCACTATCACTGTTATGTGTCGCGGTAAATAGTTTTAGCTTATCTTAACCTTCACTTCGGTCATTGTGCAAGGGGATAACTTGGGGACTAGAAAGGTTGATTCCCTAAAAACGAATGACGCAGGTCAAAAGGTCAATAGCAGTTTTCCTTTCTTTGCTGCTATTCGTCCAATGTACTTCATTTCTTTTTCTCTTCGAATGGACGGCTAAACTTCAAGAAACGGCATTCCTCGCTTCCACTCTTTACATTACCTCTCTCGATACTCCTTACTCAAGGCTCCTTCACTATCCGCAACTCTTCCGTTATGCATTCATATTTTCCTCCAAATTCTAGCTATTCAGTACTCCAGATTTTCACGTCAATATTCCTTCAGCTATTACGAGAGTTGCAGTTTTAATCGAGAGCAGTGGGGAGCAATATCATCGATGTGAATGTGAAGTATGCCTCATCTTATTTATCCGCGAGTATTGAGTGTTAAACGTCAATAGCTTAGCGGGAAACGGTGTTTTCATTGTGAATGCAGGATGTCACGCCCGCGTATATGGGTAAAAAACATATTTTCAGTGTGGTATCAGAGTGCATAGAACGAAATTTCTTTAGACTATAGATGTGGCCTGAATCTTCACCCAGTTCTGTGCCTTAATATTTTATGTACAGGAGTTGTACGCAATGTATTCAAAATACTGAACTTTGAGGTCATAAATGGTACATATATTGCATCTGAGTGCGTTCGCATCGTACGAAACTCATGCCTCATTGTCAGCGGAATATACAATTGAAATGAGAAAATTTACGCCCGTCTCATATCCCAGTGGTGAATTCAAAAAGTCTGGTTATAGTCAACCTGCTGGCCACTTGGGTGAAAAATAATATAAAAAATTCCCCCATTCTTGGTCATACTAGTTCCCTCCATTATTTGGCATTCATTTCGTGTTTCGAACTGTTTTCGATACTCAAGAGTGCCTCTCGTAGTTTATTGCGCTATGCTATTGCTTCTCCGTTTTTAAATGGAGTAGCGGCTCTCATGTGTTTTACCTGCGTAGCTCTCAGTAATCCATTAGCAAAAAATGATACCTTTAAAGAAAATATTGTTTTATTTCTACTATTACTTCGACGCCAATTACGTCATTCTAGTTTTTTGTCGTACTCATAAACTATCAAGTACATATCCAAAGGATACGTATGCAACGGATGTGGAAAGGATTACAAAAGATGATAAATGTCAACAAATTATTCCAAACAGCATTCGTTGACATGGAACTTCCTTACTTTTATTGCGTTGCTGAGTTTCTACTAGGAGCTTGTGACTATGTGAAATGAAATGTGGGGACCAAATTCCTTGTAGCATATGAATCAATTACTTTGACAGAATAATAATCCAATAACTCTCTAGAAACAAAATATTCACGCTAGTTGCAAAGGTTGATAGAAAAAAATGAGCTTAAATAAATAAATCAAAAGAATGCTATCTTTCACTGGAACATATTGAAATTTACTTGCCTAAAGAAGTCGAAAAAAACTTTAAAATCTGAAACAAAATAACGGAGAAGAAATCAACATGGTCCACTTTCCTGATGACACTGCTGTCAGAACATAAAACTAAAATACCAGCACGCATCCTCTAAGAAAATGGATCGAACATAACGATCATTAGTCATGATGGCACTATGAGTGCGGACTATGTATATCTACATCTACATAATACCCTGCGAGCCGCCGCATGGGCGTGTGGCAGGGGGTGTTAGGTCACCAGCCGTGTAAGGGTGTAAGTTTTGGAGATGGAATGGTGGCATATATTATAGGAGTGTATTTAGTGGAGCTCAGTTTTTATTGTGGTCGCTTATTATTCGCGGAAAGAACGAGTTTTTTTACCTATCTGTTCGGCACGGTATCTATCTTATTTTATCGAATCTGTCAGACCTAGAGATGTAGTGAGGAGTCATGATAATATTCTCTATGTCGCTTTGAAAAAATATCAGTACTGAATTTATCAAGCCAGCTAAGCCTAGCGTGTAGCCTCCGAGTCTCTAGGGGCTCCCACTTTAATCCCTCTAAGAGTTGTGAGACACTATATGTACGCTCGTAGCATTTTTTAACGAAGCGCGCTGTTTTCCTTTGTATTTTATTAATTTATTTGGTCAAATCTATTTGATCAGTGTCCCAAAAGGGCGGCGTATTCGAGATGTGGCCTACCAAAGCGAAGTTATATCTCTCTTTGACTTATTCATCCAAGGACCTTCCTATTATATGTATAGAGACCAGCTGCTTCCTTGCAAGGATGCCTGGCCTCCGCAATGCACGTGGATGTCTGAAAACGAACGTTGACTTTTCACAATGTTTGTGCTGTGAAGGAAAATTAGACATTGAATTTCCGTAGCCAAGTTGCAAATGGGAGTAAATTAAAAACCATGCCGTTTTAAACAGAGAAGCTGAATGTAAGAACTACGCGAAAAAGAGAGATGCTTGTTCAGGTGGAATCCTTCTTATTCTATCGAAGCTGCGTGCCATGAAATGAAAGAAGTTCAACGAAAATATAGTGAATAACATTTCAAGTTCAGAAATCACGCATAGTAAAAATCAACTAAAGATTCAATTATTATAAACTAGCTGTGCCCGGCATGCGTTGCATTGCCTCTTTTTCTTTCTTAGCAGGCACACACATAAAAAGTACACACTCAACAAATTCAATAGTTTTAGCCTTAAATTTGTAAGCTGAACCGGTTGTGCAATAAATATTCTGAGTAAAACTTACAAAGTATGCTGATTCCTGAACATGTAAAAAGTACACACATTGACATGTACAAAATTCCTCCAATTGCCTACTTTTATAGCCCATAATTTACTTCAAAACCTCTTTGATTTCAGTACATATGATCATATTCTAAATTTGAAAAATAAAATACTCCACCCTGAATTCCCCACTGATTTTAATACTTTTCATGGTTTGACCCAAAAATCTTTTCCGGAATCAAAATTGGTCCCTAAACGACTTTTAGACTCAGTCCAATGAATTCCTCGTACCTACACAGAAATATGTAACGTACAAACGATGCCATGAGTTTCCATTCCATGCCTATGCTGGGGCTTCCAAGTAAATAAAATATTCTTTTGCTGAAGCAGTACAAACATTAAATAATTTCGAGCAAAAATGTACAATTTTAGGAAAAAGCGAGGGTTGTACGAAAATCGAATGCAAGAATTAAAAATAATCAAACAAAGAGACCACTGCACCAAAACATATATAAAGCAAAAATAAATTACGCACCTTTTAAAACAAATTATGTCTCACTAATATGATTCTGATGCACGTGATTGAGCAACTCGTAAACGATCTGCTTCGCTTGCTTGATTGCCACGCCTCGCTTTTTTGCGAAGCTCGCGTGCCAACAGAAATATTTTGAAACGACTGGTGCTCCACCTAATGTAAAATGGATTTAATAATTCAGAAACCTTCAGGGGCGAGCGCACTACAATTCAATGGTTTCTCAATTTCTGTTGGTTAAAATAAGAACCTCTCTCATTGGTTAAAATAAAGATCGTATTTTTAAATTTAATAGTATTTGAAAAATTAGGTTAGGATTATTAGCTTACCTGTCGGGCGTTGTTGCACGAAAATTATTCGAAAGATTAAGAGGGCCTTTAAAAAATTTTTATACATTCAACCTTCGAAACAATCGCAAGAGTGTACTCAACAACTTCTTAAAGTTTCTTGGCGATTCGTTAATTAAGATTTTATTTTTGTTTATTTATTTGGTTGTCAAGGAAAATGCTTATAAGAAAATCGATTGAAAAAGAGAGAAACTTCATTCTTTCGGGCATGATACCACTAATTTTAGTAGTATCATGCTTTCGGATATGCGATAAAATGAATTTCAACTCTCTATCTTTAGTTAAAGTTGTTTTAAAAAGCGAAATAATTAACCGATGCACAAATTCCAATGCTAAGAATTCCTAATCAGCTCAACTAAGCAATATGAATTCCAAGCGAAATCTGGATGTCAAGCGAATATGGTATTGTTGATTTCACTGAAAAATATGTGTTTCTGCAACTAAAAACGCAATTTTCCGTCAATTACGAAGTGAAAAGGATAATTAATTGAAAGAATTAAAAACTTCATTCTTTCAGACATTTAATTAAAAAAATACCAACTCTCTATCTTGAGCGGAAATAATTTTTAAAAGTAAAAAATGAAACCACTGCACAAAACCCGATACGTACCGCGAACCACCTAAGGGCCCTGAGACTCCCGCCTAAAGGGCCCACCTAAGGGCCATGGGACTTTTATGGACCCTGAAATCATTTTAAAGTAGCCGATAACTTTCCTCCTGCCTTGAACTATTACTCGGCAAAATTTCAGTATGATAGGATTAAAACTGAGGTAAGGATTATTAGCTTACCCGTCGGGTGTTGTTGCGCAAAAACTATTTAAAAGATTGAGAGAGCCTTGGGGGGCGAAATTTAAAAAAAATTTATACTTAAAACCTTCGAAACCTTCGCGGAAGTATACTCAACAACTTCTTAAAGTTTCATGGCGATCGGATCAACGGTGTAGTAATGCATACAGGACACACAGACATACATTCGTTTTTATATATGTAGAAGATAGAAGATGAGGGAGAAGTGTTTGCCTGAAATTTCTTGGAAGTTCTCTTTTTTCAATGTGAAATTGATAGATAAACATTAAGTACTCATTCAATTGAATTGATCTCGTTCGTTTGTAACTAAGTAATCAAGCTTAAAATAATTCCAAAATGAAAATGAAGGCCTGCTCGCGAGTATCTTGTATGTAAAATCATCCAATATAATTGAAATAGTACTCTATGAAAGGAAGTTGATCTCAGTGACGGTGAAATGAAGTCTTATGATAATCATCTGCTATCCCTTGGTATCGCAGATCTTTATTTTCACCACCGCGGACTTGGGAGTCTATCTTAAGGTCTGGTAGTTTGGCCACAGAAAAACCAGGCGTAGACACAAGCTAGTCGGGAAAACGGGTCATATATCACCACATTCGTCGAAAAGTACCACTAAAAAGATGGGTTGAGTCATGAGCTGAGCGATGCGTCTAGGTCAAGGAGCTTGTACATTTCCATTTCTTTTTTGCCCATTCCCATTTTTTTCCTTCTCTATCGACCCTTAAAGCGGTGAGTGGACTTAAATAAAACGCCTCCACGTACTTGATTCCCACTGAAAGCAGCTTACTTAAGGAATTGAGTGGTACCTTATTAGTATGCAAAAGACGTAATTCGAACCCATGCCTCTCTTGTAACATTATAATAATGGTTACATTTATTTCTATTTTGTTACTAACCCATGAAAAATGGCCACCTGATTTTAAACCGCAAAGGAGAGAATAAATAAACTAGAAACTCTGGAATATTTCTTTGGAGTACCATATTTCACCGCATAATCGCAGCAGATTTTATGCCAATTTTTTTCGCTAAAAAGTAGGGTGCGACCATTATGAAGGGAAATAAAAAAATTTATTTGCGCCGGTATTAGTTACACATAGGTCCTTTATTATGTACTTAACTGCCTTTATTGCAAAGCTAGGATCTCATGAATGGTAGGTTTCCATTAAATACAATGCATTATAATTAAAGACTACAAATCGACATTATTTTCTTCCTGTTTTGCGTATACCGTACTTTTTCCGGCCTGAAATGAAGAGTTAACACATCATCAGTACCGATACATTATGGTAAAATATTATTGGTAAATTTATGGTAAATGTGGTAAATTTTTCCTTTTACAGCAAGTGTCGTGACAAAGAGAATTAACATGCGACGATAATGCGATGAAAAGTTGTGAACCAATTTTTGAACAGAAAAAGTATGGTGCGACTATTATGCGAATGCGACAATTATACGATGGCGACGATTATGCGGTGAAATACGCTACTTTGTAGGATTTATCCCTAGATTTGCGTTATAATATGATGAGGATATGCGGAGGTAAATTGATGTTTAGCATTACGGGTAGACGGGGAGTATTGAGATGACGGACGTACCCACGCTTTGGCCAGAATTGGTCCGAATTGACCCTCCATGGGTCCGGTGGTCCCTGATTCGATGACGTACTCCGGCAGACCACATGGCGTCTACCCGTAAAGGGGGTCGGGGGATACCCAATCCCTATTTTTTGGGCAACGGGCTCCTCCGATTCTCAAAAGATGTGCGGTAAGTTTTCACATAAGCGAGGCTGACGGGGACTCGTCTGACGTTGTTGGGGGAACCCAACAGATACGAGTACTGCGGGGAGGCGGATGCAAATTGTCGTCCTTTTGACGTCAATCCGCCTCATGGTGTCGGCCTCTCAGGGGTTGTGGTTCACTAACCTTCCCTTCCCTTTTCCTTACCCTTTTCCCACTACCACCATGCTTGGCGATAAACGAGAGCTTCCGGCCGAGAGGGGTGGTTTTTAGCCCGCGGGGAGACCCGAAACACCTGATGTTTAGCATTCTCCGAAGCGCTTTTCAAATTACTCCTTGTCCATTCTTCCACTCGCTCTTTCCAATTGGTCAACCTATTTCCTTATTCACGGAATCTCCAGTCTCTTTTCTCAATTTATCACTTTCTTTGAAAATAGTTTCATAATATTGCGCAGTCTCTCATGTAGTATATTGAGATTATCAATCAACGTCGGGTTAATTAGGTGGCATAAGGTACTCAATACCCTAGTTTTACTGTTCTTCAGACAGTGAAAATTAGTATGCCTCCATTGATGCCATCTGAGATGCTTGTTCCCTCTCCACTTTCCCATTTCGCCCTCATCATACATTCCTCAGACCATCTCTGGCCCCGTAATTCAATTACCCTCTCTTTAAAACCTCCCTCATCCACTTTTCTTGCCTTCATTAAATTTCTTCCCGCAACTCCCTTTCTTCACCCACCAAGACTAATACTTTTTTGCATGCCATACCCATCCGCCATACTTTTCTCATTTCGTATCATAAACCTATCTTTCTAAGACTTCCAAACTTACCCCATCGCTCTAAAACACTATGTTTCGGAATCACTTATGCCCTCACTCCCTGTAGAAACTATTGTAAGGGCTTCCTCATCAAGGCTTCCTCATATAGTTAGACTAAATGTAGTCTCTGCATTGTCGCTATTTGGCCACTAACTATAGTGTTGCTTTTCTAACTGGTTTCGAAATAAGTCACCTCCATACATTTTTCAGATTGATGTGTTGAGGTATTTATTTACTAATGAGTTAGATTTCTTGATCGATCGGTAACAACTGTATTTTTCTTTGATTTGAATTTTGCCGGTCTCCACGTCAATTCTAAGGCCCCCTCTGATGATTTCGTACCCTGTAATTAATTAATACAGGGCGTGTATCTTAAAAATTACTTTCGGGTTTCTTTTTATCTGCATTGTTCTTCTTCGTTCCTATTTCGCTCCTTCCCCCACTTTCCCTCTCTCATCCTCTTTGCGCGCATTTCTTCTCATCTGTCTCGTCTCTCCCTCCATTCACTTCTCACGCCAGTTTTTCCACTTTCATACCTTTTCACTTTTATTCTCGCTCAACCTCATTCTATCTCTCTCCCTCTCTCGCACACACGCAGAAGCCACTTGCTTCCGACTTCGTCTCCACTTTTCCGTCATCTTTCTTTTCTCTCTTTCTCTCTCACTAACACTTAGAGGGAGAGAGAGAGAGAAGAGAGAATTGGTGAAATTCCCTATTTTCTCCAGTTACCTCCTCCCAACCCTTCCCCTTTCTCCTTCTTGTCCGAGCTCGAAGTCGGAGAGACGTTTCTTTCTGAGGAATTCCTTCCACTCAAATCTCGCCTCCCAGCGTCCTCGACTTCTTCCTCCTCGTCCAAATACTCCCTCTTCTTCTGCATACCCCTCTCCTCCTTCTTTCCTCTTCCGACCTCCCATTTCCTCCTTCTCCCACACAACTCTTTTTCGTTCCTTCTTTCTCTCCCGCACCTGAGCGAAAGTTTCACCTGCCACTTTACCTCCCCTCATTTCGCTCCCATTCCCATCCTCTTTCCCCTCATACCCCTCTCCTTCTCTCACCCTAACAATCCGCCCTCTGCTTGTCACTTGTTTTTTCTCGGTTGTCTCATCGTAGGCCTCTCTCTCTCCCAACGCCTGGATAAAAAGATGCGTTTGAAAACTTCCTTGAGAAAAGATAAAAGCCGCATTGCTCTAGAGTCCGTCCTCCGGATCTAGAATAGGGATTTCCGCCTCCAAAGCGATGAATGTTCCGCGTGAGCGTCGCTCAAAGCACGCGAAGTGGGAAAGGGGACAAGTGTCGTGCCTCAGCACTTTGTTTTTGTTACATTCCACGCTACTTGCTCATCCAGACTGGCAGACTACATCTCTCTACCTGCATTCATGGGCAAACCAAGGACATGAGAGACTGCAACGTAAGGCGGAAAGTATTTTTTTATTGCGACATTTACTGTTAGTAGGAAAGAAGTTATAGGAGCTAGTATTTATGGTTGATATAAATCATAAAAGTGTGCTCTTACAGACGGTAGGATCTATGTGCTCTACTGTAATGATTTCTAAAATCCGCAGTGGTTTTTATGTAATCGTCCTCATGTGAAATGTCTTTCAATTTTACCTTTCCCTCTTTCTTTTTAACCAAAAAGTTTTTTACTTTAAACTACTCATTTATTTTCGGGAATATGATATGAAGTCGTTTCCTTTCAGTTATAAAGATATAGAAATTGTAATAATGCTGATGGATGGCGAAATGAAAGTTTATGAGCATGTATTCTAAGAATAGTCAATCCCTCCATTTACTTTGCCTTATCGGCTAAATCTTTCATTACGTGACACCAATCAACTTCCTAAACTGAGTGTTGAGCTCCAGATATATGAATTTTTGGCCTCAATAGCCTATAAAAACGTGTTTAATACACTAATGAACGTCCCTTATGTCTGCTTAATCTATTAAAAGCCATCTTCTCATGGATTTCCTGGCTACATAAATAGCTAAAACTGTATGGAAGGCAGTGGGACTGTATAAAAAATGATTTCCTAAACTATTTAGAGTTGATGCTTAAAATTTTCTTCTGCTTTCTTTTTTTTGGAAACAGTGTTAATGTACCAGGAACAGAGAAAGGGAGAGAGGAAAATCCGAGAAAACTAGACGAAGGAACGCCATATTCATCAAATTTTTTCCAACTTTTTATGACCATTTTTACTCCTTGAAGAGCATTCTTTTCTTGTCGTTATAGCATTAGTTTTAAAATATAACAAAAGTGTGGAAAAAATCCAATTCAATTTAAATACCTTGCCTGACTGGACGGTATGTTTTTGCAGAGCAAATGGAGGTATTCAGCCAGGGTTTCCACTCCTTTTATTCTGTACCGAGTTGATATATTTGTCTGAACATAATGTCGAGTTGTAGGACTAAGGCACTGGAATTATTTTAAATCTACCCTGCTCCCTTCATCCTAACATCTGTTTTGATTCTCTTTAATTAATTTTATTGCATTTACATACTGAATATTTCAATCTGTTTGGACACAACACACAGTATTCGCCATCTATGTAACGATTCATAAAACATTTGCCCCATTCCTTTCATTTCATTTATCTGTTTGGGCTGGATCGTTAATAAAAATACATTTAAAGCTAATGCGGGTAAGGAATCATAGAGGCCCGAGGAGGTAGACAGGATGCAATCAAATTGGTAGTTCCTTTAAAAAACCGCGGGAAGATTCGATGTGGTGCCTACATTTAGTGATTTTTCCAAAGAATTCCAATCAAGAGTAGGTATTATTTTATAATTTCAAATTATACCTCAGATTGTTACATTTTTATTCACATTATACTCATTAAATTGATAATATTCTGGGTTGTGTTATAGCTTCTTAATTAGTTAAAGTTGCCCCTGGAATGCAAACACCAAAAATACTCCAGAGTTTAGAAAACTCCAGTAAGCATTGTTATTTTTAATTTAAATTTATCGAGTTTAAAGATAACCAAACATTTAATTTAAGGTTGAACAATAACAAATACATATGTTTAAAATTGCTATAAATACATACAAGGAGTCAAGCTGGCCAAAAAATACAATATATAACATTTTACAATTTGAGTGCTGACAGTTTATTACACGCTTTTCAATAAAAAGTTTTCCTGTCCGAAAATTAATGCAATGCAAAGTTATTGTACACAGTATCATATGTAGCACACATCTATTCATGGGACCATTTCCACAATAGCTACTATTTACATTCATTGTTTAAAATGTCCTCTTGTGTGTAAATTTATTA
The DNA here is from genome assembly GCA_963169105.1 of Ceriagrion tenellum. Lineage (NCBI taxonomy): Eukaryota > Metazoa > Arthropoda > Insecta > Odonata > Coenagrionidae > Ceriagrion > Ceriagrion tenellum. The sequence continues at coordinate 16,620,385 of OY720635.1, forward strand.
TTTGGAATAAGCACATTTAGTTGCATAACGTGTGTTCCATTTCATATCATAACATTTATATGAAAATATATAGGGTATAATCTAACAAATATATCTTCAGGTGAAAATTGTACAATATTGAGCGTATTTTTCAGAAGCTATGGTCAGCGATAACGAATACGAATGCCATGGCAATGGTAATGGCGATTTTCAATACATCATCCGGATTCTCTTCTTACTCTCAGAGCGGACAGCTCTTGTCATACCAGTTAAGTCTTCAACCTGTTAGTGACCTCAAACTTAGGAAATTTAATAGCTTCCTGTCAGATATTAAAGATCACCTCCTTACACAATCATTTGTCGATCAAACGTGAGAAGAAGGCTATAGATAATGCTAATATAGATAGGAGTGTGGAATCAATTCAACATGATGGACAGGGGATGCCGATTATGGTGTTCAATGAGTATTTATCGTAAAGCTTGCAATAAGAAGAGTCATTTTACTGGGTTAATTAGATGTTATTAATTAACGCCTGCATCCATATTTGATAAATACCTTTGTCAAGGGAATTATACATAGGTTTTTGCGGTATCAACTTTTATAAACAGTATCTCACTTTTCTATTGCTATGCAAATGTCAGCTCAGTTCCTCATTATCTGTATCACCTTATTTTTTTTCTTGAACCGTAGTTTGCGACATCTCGTTGCATTTCGCAGCTTCTACAAGCACCTTTGCTGCCTCTTCCATTTTCTTTCTTTTTCCACCTACGGTACCCAACGCCTCGTCTCCTTTTCATTATTTTCTCCTCCTGACGTAGTATGAGGGGTTAACTGACGAGTGATGGCGAAGGAAAACTGTAGGTAAGTCACCATGCAAAGATAAATGCGTTTTTTTCCTCACATTTTCCGTACTTACTCAAAAAAAGTAAAACAAATGTTATTCAAGGAAGTTTTGAGGAGACCAAGCCATTGTTGAGAGACGCTCAGTTCATATGGTATTACGAGAAGTAAAATGAGACTGAGTACTGATGAGTTCTTCTACTGAAAAAAGCAAAGCGGAGAATAATTGAAGGAAACTATGGGAGATGATTTGATTGCTCTTTAAACTACACTATCGACACTGCTTTCAGTTGATTGGATTCTGCCATAACTCTAGTTGCAGCTGGGTCCAGTTTTATTTTTAATTTATTGGAGCCCATTCTTAATTGAAATTATTGCTTGAATAAGTCGCCCTAAAGATGAAATTTTGTAAATTATAGGATATGTTTTATACCAGAAACTGGAGTGACTATGGTACAACACGAAAATTTCGAATTTGGGAGTGATTGGCGGACTAACAGATAAGGGTGGCAGACAACGGCTGTTGGTACATATTCTGGACACATGTACCTTGTTGGGATTATCAGACTACGATTCCAAGTTCAAACTCCAGTTGGCTAAATTATTGCTTTCTTCAGTGGTATCACGTTATCAATACAACATCGCCAAAACGTAATTTGTTTAAATTATTGCGTTCAAAAATGATACAGTTTGATTGCACTCGCATGGGTCAATATACACCTAGGGATGGAAAAAAAGCATTTGACGTCAACGCAATCCAAGATAAATCAATTTTTTTCCATGGCGAATTTTATCCCTTGGCTCAGTTTTTATGCCACCTTGGGTAATATAAATATCGCCAAGTAAGTAATTTTGCTTGCTAAAGAAATTATATCAGGGTAATTATCTGTTGAGAAAACTTAAACACATACTTTGTCATATTTTATACTTTTAATAGGTTTTAAAATGCTAATATCATTAACAAATAGTTGGTCGTAAATTGCTTTCAATAGGCGTTAAAATATTCCTATCTACTTGGACTCCCCGGTAATTTCTACATTCTCCCTTTCCCCATCAAAACTCTCCAATTACGTCCTGGTACGTAGAATAAAGCCCGTATGATGATCTTCCTCCAAAACTCCTTGAGAAGGTAATTAAGGCGATCGCCACCGAAAGATTCAATGAAGATTGTAATGGTTTTGGGAAATTGCCAACCATTTTCTATGGAAAATTTAATGAGCACATAGGGTTAATAATGCATTTCCAAAGTGAAAAAAATGTGAATAAGGTGTCCGAGTGTGAAAGAAATTGGGTGAGGTGGAAGTAGAAGCCAATATCTATGACTTATCAACGAAAATCGCTCTCGTACTATCTTCACCCCATTTCTCGGTGTGAGGGTGATACATATTTTACTTTTTTCTGAGCTTATATTGGTTGGATTAATAATTCTCAAACGTGAAACGATTGGTTGATTGATCATGTTTCCTCAGTTATTAACTGAGACACACTACGGTCAGTACAGGAGAGCTAACAAATTTATTATCTGCACGATATATTTAAATTATGGAAATCCCAAGGTACTTGACTCCATCGGCAAGGTTTATATCTGTGTACCTTACTTTTTGACGTGATATCAGCGGTGTAGTTTTTTTCTCAAGAATTATGAAACACCTTCCAGAGATAAATTTAAGATACAATGCAAGATTCAGAGGGTTTACTTTTGGAGAGCTATTAAAGAACCCTCTTCTGTCCTTTTGTTCTAACGTTCTTGGTTAATTACTGCATCATCAGAAAAAAATCTCATTTACCTTCTGATTGCGGATTACATTTCGTTTGAAAATTAGAATTGTTATTTGTAACTTTTCTGGTAATCACTTTCAAGTATGTTGATGCCTTACTTGACGTGGAGTCGATTAATATCTGCCAGTCAGTTACCTATATACTTCGTGTTCAACCTGTTAAATACGGCAAATTTTGTCTTGATTATTTATACAAAAATGTCTGCTCGCGGGAATTTATTTTGACCAATAGAAAATCGTTTGCCCTAATTATTTGCGTCATGCACGAAAGCTCATTATTATTTATTCCCTGTAGCCGAGCTTGGAGGGCAAGCATTATACTCTCAAGTAAAAGGAGAGGATCTTTTCTTTACCTCTAGAATCGCTTAAATGAATAGTAAATGATTATTGAAAAAGACTAGACTGATTATATGCTTCCAAATTATTACCTGAATCATATATACTATGGGAAATGGGTCATAGACAAGGTTCATCATCGGTGTTGATGAAAAATAATTTAATTGTTATATGGAACATTTTCTCTCTATTCTGCAAATATGTATTCTCTCTCTTACCCTGATTTTCTGTACAATCCAACATAGTTTCAGCTTTGATTTGGCAGCAAGCGTATTTCGCCTTGGATGTCTCCGGAAGCCATTGTCCTTGAAAATGTGAAGATTACCTATAACCAAACTGCCCTTTTGGCTGAGGACGCATTCAAATTCATTTAAAAACGGGCCTATGTAAATGATATCCTGAGAAATAATGCAAGTATTTGGTAAGTAGAGCGTTTCTCACATAATTCAACCAAAAATTAACTATATCCCTCTCCTTTCAAAACCATTTTTCCTGTAACCTTCGTTTTTCAGTTTGAGCACAAAACGTCCTCGTAGAGGCTCGGAATCATTCACATTGACATAAACACATTTCTTCGTGGCCGTCCTTAATCTTCTTGACGACACTTTTATCCCATTCTCGGGCTCTCTTTTGGCATCGTCTCTGAGGTGCCTACTTAACAGATTGGTTCTCACTAAGGGAAAGAGATCGGTAGAGGAGTAGCTATGATTTCCTTGTTCCCTCGTCACCGCTAACCGGCGTAGCAGTTGGCCTGTGACCGCCAAGAGCGAGGAATGTAGGCAGAGCTCGCCCCTTCTTGCTTATTTTTCTAAGTGCACGTCACCGCTGTTTGCTTCTCCGCAGGGTAAGCGAGAGGCGAGGCGTGGTTGCAATCCTTTCGGCCAATGTCAGTGGGCGTGGGAGAAACAATCCACCCTTCCACAACCACTGCCCTCCTCTACACCTTTGCATGCATCTCAAACATCACTTGGAGTTATTGCACGGCCTCTTCAAGAGACTCTAGGGGAAATAAAAAAAGTGAGCACGGTAGAAAACAGCGGCCGGCGAGAGGAGGTCCGGTCCACTCCTCCCGTGAACCTAGAATCTCGCCCCCTCTTCCTCCGTCACACGTGCAACGCCCTGAAAGTAGGCCCTGGCACCTCTGTGGTCGCGACGGAACACTCTCTCGAGGAGTCTTGGCCCCCGAAGGCGCGGCAGGGTGGGAGGGTGCGGGATAGAGTGTCCTCCTCGCGCTTCCGCACCACATCCTCCCTCTGCTCCTCCACTCCAGTTAGCATGTCCATCCTCTCATCTCGCCTCCCACCGTCTGGGAAGAGTGCATGGGAATTATAAAGGTTGTGGGGGTTGGTTTCAATTTTCCGCCGTACGTGGGCACGCTGACTTCGCCGTGGTGGTTTCCAGGCCACCCACTTGAGTGCGGTGACTCTGATGAGACTGTCTTTTGGTCCTATTTCTCGTGAATGAATTTTTTTATAATTACAAATGTCCTGAAAAGAAAAATTCACGTAATTTTCACTGATTCCATAAAATTTCATCCTGTGGCACCCACGCAAGATTTTCACACATGCATTAATTAAAGGCTAAAATCACAAAGAAAAATCTGAGCCTTTCCTTGGCTTACGTTGCTATTTAGGTCTATTCGGGATTTCCACCTGGTCACAATCTGAATTGCTACCGACGTTTCAATGATCAAAACCTCCTATTGACACGACAAAAGCGATGCAGAATTTAATCTAGTAGAAATCCCAGATAGACCTCGATGGCCCAGAATACGGCTTCCACCCTCCCCTTTCATGAATAACGGATGGGTTAGAAACGCCTGTATAATGTGCTTAGATATATTTTTTTATTTCGAAAAATTCACTTATTATATACCATTCATGTTAATAAAAAATAATTGATGATGACCACGTAATTTTCTACTGAACTGGATTCCAATTTATTTATTTATTTAAGTAATTGCTCACATACAGCATTTCTGCAAGTTTACGGTGTCGCAGTAACAATAAACACGTAATGTAGACGCAGACGTATTACACCAGTATACAGATATTATATGCTAATTAGGTCAGATTAATTTTGAGTTGCTACCAACTTATAAAATAAACTGAATTACTGATTAACCTATAATATTGCGTCGTTAAAACCAACACGGCACTAGTAGTCCTTATAAATCCTCGTCGGATAAAAACTGGCACTTTTTTGGGAATTGTCCAGGACTACTAGGATTGTCCTAAGAATTGGGAATATTTAGCTGTTATGAAATAAAAATGATTGTAGACTGAAGGATTTCAGAGTGAGGGCGTGGAGAATAGTGGAAAGCGTAAGCTGAATAAAAGGGAGCAAATTATCAGTGCTAGATTAGGTATTTGGGAAGAAAATTGGCTCAAAGTAAGTACGCCAGCCACATTGTCCAATCTACCATAATAGCATATATGATTCAAACGTGCTGATGACAAAAATGCAATTGAGATTGCAAGATTGGCTTGAGGATGGTAGTGCAAATAGCAACATCCCGAAGGGGGTGGCAGAGGTAAGAAAGTTGAGCAGGGCTAGAATAAAATTTCATGAAGGAAACGCCAGACTTCGTTTGATGGAGAAATTTTGGTCGCATTTTTTTCATGGAACTACTGTTTATATGGTGGAAAATTCAAAATAGATAATGCCTCGGGAAACTTAGAGATATCAGAGAGAGAGAAGACCAGTACATGCCTGTACGAATCACTCGTAGGACGCTTCACCACTGTTCAAAAAAGAAACACCGTGTATAAATATTTAATATATTCATTCAATCGATCAATGCTTAATCATATAGATATCAAGCAAAATATGAGGCTTCGATACTCCAATAACTATTGCGACGATTTTTGATGATTTAGTCGTGGAATTAATTCCATTAAATAACTACGTCCGTAGTATAAGCCCATTAATGACAAGCATAGTCTAGCATCTGATTTCCCAGCAACGTAGTTTAACACGCATTAAAACTTAGTTGTCGTGTTATATATACGCACATGTTCTGCCCATTAATGCCAATGGCGTATGAAGTAATGGAGATACCTTTTCGCAAGCACGATGGAAGACATGGCAAGGAAAGAAGTTCCAGCATTTTCCGGGCTTGTCAGTTCATATCTTTCCACTGTAACAGAAGCGTTGACTTTGTTCAAAGGTTTAATCCACTTCCCCACTGCTAGAATATTAGTAGATATAAGCATTTGAGATGGTCTTCATGTCGTCATTTACATTTTTCATGATTGGCATCAATTTCTGGAAACAATTTTTTTTAGAAAACATGAGGTTGGCGTTATAACGCAGTTTCCGGGCCATGTATTGATTGCAGCTGTGTTTCTAGCTTACTTGACAACTCTGTCCCCACCTCAATGCCACATATCACCTCACTGGTACCTGTTCTGCCGTTCTCCAGCTAATAATGCCGCAATGTTACATAATGAATTTGCCTTGAGTATCATTCATTTAATAATGAGTTTGCTCTCGCATGCTAAATTGAGTATCAACCCTGATATTTAATACGTGGATAATTCATCCAAGCATCTGAAATGACAAAATATTTGTAAAAACTCAGTAGAAAGAAAATATCAGTTTTTGGAATAAAGTCGAATTTTAAATAAAATTCATTAATATTATATTCCAAAAACTTTCCCGTAGCAATAACTTGTGGGGAATTGAAATTTTGATGACTTTCCTGATGCCCCTTGTATTGCATGATTAATTTCTTCTACATCTACATATACATAATACCCTGCGAGCCACCGCATGGGCGTATGGCACGGGGTGTTAGGTCAACAGCCTAGTAAAGATGTAAGTTTTTTGAAGATAAAATGGTCACATGTATTATAGGAGTGTATTTAGTGGAGCTCAACTTTTATTGTGATCGCTTATCATGCGTGGAAAGAACGAGTGTTTGTATCTATCTGTTCGGCAGTGTATTTCTCTTATTTTATCGCACCTATCAGACCTAGAAATGTACTGGGGAGTCATGATAATATTCTCCGTGTCGAATAAAATAAGATCACTGGTAACTTGGTAGTATGACATTTTATTTATTTATAGTAATAAGTTGAAAGGGAAGAATGCGTCTCATCCTCAAGGATAGGGGAAGAGGAAGGAAACAGACTCTCATTGATGACATTAACGTTAGGGTTCTGTAGTATTTTTAAAATTTCTAATTGCTCTAAAGCATTAAACTCACGTCGATTATTGTTAAAATGTAAAATTCTAACATTAAAATTGCTATTAAGTTCATTACACAGGAGGTGTTTGGCAAAGTTACTTCTGTTCTCACAATTGCATAAAAGAGCACTGGAATGTTCTTTTGTCCTTGCAGTTTCTAGTAGTTTGTCCAACATACACACTCTTCCAGTCACAACACTTTAATTCATAGATACCACTTTTCTTCTTCTTGTCTATTCTGTCCTTGCACTGAATTAATAAGTTCTTCAGATTATATAGAGTTTTAAAAGAAATAATTATCGTCTTTAGGAAAAAGGTTAACTATATAATAAGAGATAGGGCCAAGATAGCGAACAGTGCACCATTTTCTCTTGTCGTTGCATTTACCAATTACGCTCAAATATATTTCTCTCAAAATGAGGTTTATATTGATTCTCTGTGTCGCTCTGAAAAACATCACTTCTGAATTTCTCAAGCAACCTAAGCCTAGCGTGTCGCTTCCGAGTCTCGAGGAGTTCCCACCTTAATCCCTCTAAAAGTTTTGAGACACTATATGTACGCTCGTAGCAGTTTTTAACGAAGCGCGCCGCTTTCCTTTGTATTTTATTAATTTTTTTGGCTTAACCTATTTGACCAAATCCCTAATGCCCGCGGCATATTTTAGGTGTGGCCTAACCAGAGCGAAGTAGTATCTCTCATTGACCTTTTCATCCGACTACCTTTCAATTATACGGTTAACAAAACCTAGTTTTTTAAAATGATGTGCCCCATATGTTTTGTGTGTGTAATCCCTGTTGCTTAATATTGTATTTATATGTGCCAAAAATAAAATTAGTGGTTTTAATTTTTTAGCATTTTCCTACAACAATAGGCCTTTGAATTACACGAAAAATGGGCTGAAATTATTATGTAGATTGATATTTATCTCGAATCACATCTAAAATCAGAATTACAAAGATACTTAGACTGGCTACGATATTATTTCCTCAGAGTTACCCAAAACTGCAAAGGAGTGCAATATCCCTTAATTGGAATTGGAAACGTGTGCTGACGAGTTTATAGGTACTGCTTTGACTTATTTATTGCTGGAATGACTTTCAACTGTAAATCGATATCGTTGCTACGCCGTTGCATGGTGAAAATCGAGTATATTGGAACCATTCTGATATAAACATGATGGATATTTGGGTGATTTGCGATTGACGAATATATCTCTTTTACAATAAATTTTATTAGTATTTTAACATGCAGGAATGGTATTGTGCCAGTGATGAGTTGCATAAAGGTGACAAGGAAAGCTAGATCTGGGCCAAGATGATCATTATATCTTTTTATATGCAAAGGTTTCCCAATTATTGCATTTCCAATTTTTTCCCTGTACGCCATTCCACTTTCACAATCACTCAATCCTATCTTTCTATCAACAGTGGCTTCTCTTCTTGTTACTGTCGTATTTCCGCTTCTCTTACCTCATGTGCTTTTTAGAAATTTTCATCTGCCAGGAATTTTTTGTCGACACGGTTTTTATTCTTCCCCGGTACTCTGTCTCCAGAAGGGACAAAATCGATTATTAAGAAATATCTACATTAAATAGAAACGTTAAAATTACGCCGTAATCGGGTGCATTATTATTGATTGCAACAAAATAGTCGGAAATACTAATCGAAGGAACTCTAAATTTGGCACATCGACCCTTATCTCTACCTATTTCCTACCTCTACCTCTCTTTTTGATGACTTGTATGCCAAAACCCGAATTCGCACACCATTTCCGTGGCTCTCGGCGTTGTACGCAAATGTAAATCTATTTCTTTCCCCTCCCCTATCCGAAATCCACATTATTCATTGAATTGTGTGTATAATAGTTTAATCCTCTTCTTTAAATATTCCTCTTAAAATGAATCAACCCAGACAAAGCATTTCGACAATTTGTAAAAGCCACGGCAACACATAACATTCACTTCCCCAAAAGGAAGCTTCATTATTGTGTTTATAAATGATTCTTTTGCCGAGGGCAGAACTTAAATGTAGAATAGCCTCTTCCTTCAATCATTCGCAATCTTTGTCTTCTATCAATCACCTTCTTAGCCCTCATTTGGAATAATACTTTTTTGTCTCCGCTCACATTCTCATCACGCTACCCAACATCCTGTCCTTCCTGTTCTTCAGGCACAGGCACATTCATTCATCATTTATTAACGGCATTTCCCCTTTTCAAATACATACATATGTACACTGCACAGTAAGAATACAATTTAAACATACCATTTCCGAGATGGAAAATATATTAATAATATTATATGTTACTGGTCTACTCATTGGTATAACTGCATTTGTCCCTTTTTCATTATATAAAAATTCTTGATTTTTTCAATATATATAAAAAGAATGCAAACTGCATCGCATGAATATCACATATTATCAATTTACATTATATTAATTAAACAAATACTATGAATCATAGTGAAAAATTAGACAATACAAAAAATACGGGAAATAAATTACATATTTAATAATAACTGATATGATATTAATTGAAATTACCGAAGTTTATCAATATTAATATGTCCAGCATAAGAGTGTCACAGTCATCCCTCAGCAGAAGTGATCTAAATTTAATTTCATAATCTTGTTTTTAATTGATGCGAGGGAACAGTAAAAGAAGTCTATATCAGTGCAAGCTGTGTTTGCAAGCCTTTGTATTTCATAAATTGGAAGGTGATATGTATAATTCTTTGAGACATGGGGGAGATAGATCAATAGGTGGTTTCTTGAATTGATTCTAGGCACATGGAAATATATTAGTTCTAGCAAATAACTATTGTGAATTAGGTTTAGTAATAAACGGGCAAGAAAGATTAGATCAGCCTGATTTCTACGCAATTGAAGAGAGGACATGTTGAGTAAAGTCATAATGAGGCTAAAATCAGATTCACATGTCGACTCAGGTTTCATGATACATCTAGCAGAAATAAGGCGTAAGAATTTATGCTGAACTTTTTCTATGGTTGCCTGATGGACTTTATAAAAAGGTTACCGTTAGAATTAGTATGTATTAGTACTTCCAACTCTCCCCGCTTTATCCTCCATTCTCTCCCTGTCCTACGACTCCTCCCTTCCTCTTCCGTCATTCCAAACCTTTCTCATTCCAGCCTACACCACTCATATCCCTTCCCGCTCATTCTCATCCCCTCCTTCGTTCGCTGCCAGCAGCGGCAGTGCCGCGAAATAATTAAAACGGCAGCAGTCATTCCCGTCGAGTTGGCACGGAGACGTTGCTTCAAGGAGAGTTGCTGCAATCGTACACCTGGGAAACAGAATACGGCCGAGGGGGTGAGGGGGGGGGTGAGGAGAGGGAGTGGGTGGATGAGGAGAAGGGAGAGACAGATGGAGGTAGGTAGGAGGTAGATAGGAATAGGGACATGCTTATATTAGACGTAAAGAGCTAGACGTCTTGGGTGTTTGACCTGCCGCGGCAGCCGACCCAGTCCGAATTGCCCGTCCCTTGCGATTTTCCCACGGAGGTAGGCTTTGAAAATGGCTGGCGCTGTAGGCGTAGTTTAAGTTCGCGTGTCCGGAACAAATGGCGCCCGCAAAGCGTTAAGAAAAGAGTTCTCTTGCTCAAAACGTTTCTGTTTTAGTTGCTTGCTGAGGGAGCATGCTCAAAGCGCCCGGGGCGGTAATTCGCCCGGTGCAGCGAATGTGCAAGGCCTGCGACGGTATAAAAAAAGGGGTCACGGGTGAAGAGAACAATCTCGAATTTCTGCCGGAGACTTCTATTTATCTTTTTAAGAATTCTCTCCTCCCACTTTGCAACGTTGTTTTTCGAAAGGTACTGATTAATTAGTTCTGGTTGGCTAGTCTCACTCGTTAAAAACACAAATTAAAGGTTTGTCTACGGATAAAAGACGCAAATGGCAATGCCGTATTATAAATTTCGAGGAAGCTTTCTCGTCTAGGAAAGGAAAATTGAGGAATTTATTCGAAACTTTTTACGAGTATTCGTTGGAAGTTAATGTTTGGCCGAATGGGATGCTGATAATCTCTCTATTTGGAAGAAAACCTTTCAAAAATTAAATAAAAATTCGTCGAATTGTATATAAATACACGCATTTTAAAACACAAATGAAATTTCTTTGGCAGGAATCCTCCATTTAAAAAAAAAAAACAATTAGTTTCAACAAAATAAAATTATTTTTGGCGGTTTAACGTCCCGATGTATTTTTTGGGAAATTAATTTGAAAGCCTCGCACTAACTTGGAGCGGCAGCCCAAGTCAATTAGTTGTTCATTTTTTACTCTACCGATTTTAACTATTGTTTTTGCTAACCTACTCATGTCAACACTCCCATGTCACTTATTGTTGGCTCTGGAGGACCAGTATATTTGAACTTCTAGGTTCAATAGTGATATGCGTAAGAATATTTGTTTTACAATAGAATCTGTTATGAAAATCAACACCTTTGCCTGCATGATTCTGCTTTTTTTCTTATTTAGAGTATTTTGCTTCAATTATACTTTTTCTGATCTAAGGACAGTCGGAAAAAAATCAGAATCAATGCAGCATAAACTTTGGCACAGGCAAGATCCTACTGTGATACATTCTCTTGTTTGTTTAACATTTTTCCAACACCTGGACATTTACAACGCAACATTAGTTTGGAGACATATAAATCTTGTAAATCCTATGTAAATTCCACACCAAAATCTACGCCGAGATACAAACCTTGGGCCTTCGAGACGTCAAATTAACAATGAATGTCTCCGTACCTACTAGAACTAGAAAAAGAACTAAATAATATGTTCATTTGTTAATTACATCGCTGCTATTTTATTTTATTGAATTATTGCTCTAAAGGACCTGTCCAAGAGTATAATAAATGCATATTCTATTCTATTCTACCCACCATATCCAAAATCCCCATACCCCAACGAGGGGATAATGCTTTCCCGAAATTCTTGTTTTCTGTTCATAAGGGCTGTAGTATTATTTCAATGGTGGTTTATGGGATATTTTGTATTTCGATCACATTATTTCGGAATGTTATTGAGTTTACAATATGGTAGAAAGTCTTTCTCTGCAATGGTAGTGAATCTCGAGGTGGTGCTGACCACATCAACGCTCAGAAGTGATTTAGAACCGAGGTCCGGATTTCACCCGCTCGGGGATTAGTGAGGGATCACTACGCGTAGCACCGCTCCACCCGATGGCGTTGCAAATCGGGCACTTTGCCATTTCGTCGTCCAACAATGCAATTCTCCGATTTTGAGACACACTTCAACAACTTCATTCCCATGCACCCTCTTCCTCCCCCAACCTCCTCCTCCCACCTCCCATCCCACCACCAAAATCATTCTCTCGCTCAAATTCACCATCCGCGTCTCATCCCCCCCAACCACCTCTGGGGATTTTCCACCACTCCACCAACTCTCCCAACCCCCCCATCCCCGAAGCCATCAGGAATCCTCCCCTTCCCTCTAAACCTCCAGGCCACCCCACCCCTCGAATTCCGATTGAGCTCTTCGACCCCCGCTCCTCCCTCTCTTCCAACCCCCCTTCCTCCCTCCCCCCCACCGCCCCCTCACGGCGAACGAACTCAAAACACACCATCGTGCCTCCGACGCCCCCATCCCCGCCCACCACCCGCCCCCCGGACATATTTCCGGTAAACATCGCTTTCTACTTGTCGTTCTCCATGTGATATTCGCTTTGAAACTTGTTCCGACCTCCGAAAACTCTTTCCGGAGAGTAGGAAACGGGAGGGAGGCGATACAAATGGATAAACCCTGAACCCTTTCGTTGTAGCACATCTCCCTTCCTCCCCTCCATGGTGACCCATTGTTAATCCCAACCTCTCCCACCCCGTTCCCCTCCTCCACCAACCGAGAGCAAGTCAACCCCTCCCCCGAACCCCCATTTCCCTTAATCTCCCTCCCTCTCCGCCCATCCCTTCCTGTCTTCCCCTCTAATTCCCTTCCTGTCAGTGTTCCCCGTTCCCAACCTTCCTGCAGCAGCCATGTTCCGTAATATTTGAACCTCGTTAAACGATCTGGAATTGCCACGGCCCCTGTGTTTACAATTGATTAGCCCGCTGTGCCTTTACTTGTGAGCGGGTAAGAGGGGAACAGGATGTGGGAAAGAATGGCTCCAGTGTCACTACGCTTTTCACACAGCCAATATTCTCCGAACGAGGGACGAAAGAGTTTTTTGAGTGTGAGCGTAAGTTGAAAATTCTCTGTTATTGCTCCCGAGGGAGTCAGTGTTCCAAATTGCATGCTCTCTCCTTGCTTCCGGGACGTTTTTAACATGTGTCCAATGAAGGCGTATTTTCGCTCAAAATTGAAGTCTTTCGAACGGAAAGCGATAGCATATCTTATGTCGGGAACATAACAGAATGAGGTTCCATCATGTTCTGGCTCCTTGTGCTAGTAACAAGGAATAAATTCGTTTCAGCGATTACCGATTTTTGCTTGTCTCTCTGAGGAACTGTTCAGTGCAGTCAAATTGTTTCTGCAAAAAAAGCACCATTTAACTTTCAGATTAACTTTTGTGAGAAAGTCTATACATTATGATTGTAATTTACTGCTTAATCGATCATACAAGTGATAATTTGTTGTCATGCATGCCAATAAAGTTACAATTTTCGGACTTCGGCATATATTCATTCGTGCAACAATGAGTTAATGTCAAACAAAGATATTGCATTCAGTTGTCATTTATTTCTATATACTTCCACAATAGTGATATTCAAAGATTCTTTATTATTGACTGATTTTGTTTATTCGCATTAGTTCATTTTAGCCTTGTTTGTTTCCTTTGTACGCAGCCAATCTTACCATTTTTATTGGACTAACTTTGTTCCCGGCCCCGGTTGCTGGCATTTTGTTTATTCGACAAACTCGTGGTTGAAAAAGTCAAAGTATTAATTTTAACGAAATAACGGAAATAAAAGTTTCAGAAATCTTTTCCACAGTAGTAATGTGGAGTTACAACGAAGTCACAACTAAATTAAGAAATATGTTTTTACCGATTAGAAAATTGTTTCCTTGGCAATGAATCGCATTGCATGGAAGAAACGTTAGGTTTTTACGAAAAGTCCTCCAATAATCGCTGTGCCTTTCCCAAAATTATCAATGCCGATCTGCTTGATTGAAATTTAAAATTGCTGGACGATGTTATCGGTCATTTGATATCGAGACGTTTTGATTATACACATTGCTAAAGGCAACGCCACATCGTCAGTGATGAGGAAATGTAAATTCTAAGCCCCATGAGGTATTAAATTTCAAATCCCTCGTGGCAAGTGTTTGGAGCCCGTAAACTTCTAAGAAGCCTTGAAATTCCTCTCGGCTTGCGTTTATCAATCTTGGTATACATTGAAATCTGGCAAGATTAATGGAAAAATCCAGCAATTTCGGATAGAATATACGTACATATCGGTGCGGTGAAGATAATAATGCTATGAGAGACTTTTATGTGACGAGTTTCTTCTGAAGTGCACTATGATAGCGATTTGGGGTCGATCTCTTGTTTATGTTACTGTGTTGCTTCAAAATAAGCATTGTAATAGAGTTTATCAATATTGGGCCTATTCTGATGAACTGGATGAAATATTTTCCTCGGGTGCAACTTCCCCAGAGGGATTGGTTACATCCTCTGATTCTGGGCATTAGTATAAATTCACGTCGAATTTTTCCCCTCGTTCGCTGTACCTTCATTTAAGACTTCCTTTCTTCTTTTATTATATCGTCATGATGTCTTTTGCATTATTATTCCTTGTTTTGAAGAAGACTTAAATTTTGCGGTTGCAACAGTGAAGAAGATTTGACAATGCTTAAGAAATATTTTACATACCGCTTTTGTTCGTACCAAACCCCTTGAGGAAATATCCACCCCGAAACAGTGACAGAACCACACAAATTTGCCGAGCCAATGAGAAGACCGCAGGCCAAAAATTGACGTTGAGGGAATAGTGTATTTTACAGTATAAACTATTTATTTCGAATATTCTTAATATTCTTCGGTTTTTGTGGCGATAGTGCTCTGGTTAGGTGGTCCTTGGTATTTTAGGCCGCCGTAAATAACTCCCTCTCTCATTTGAGTGTATTCCAATGTCACTATCTTTTTTTCTTCCCAAGGGATTATAAACTTGGAATGCCGGTACTCTAGATACTGTGAGTATGATGAGGCAGCTAAATCCTAAAGTTGGCGATACCATTGGCTTCCTTCAGAGTCCCAATTCGACCTCTATCCATAAGTTTCCTGGACCTGACGTGAGAACGGAAGAAAACCGGACTTTGAGCTCAAACCGCTCTGGTGTTGGCGATACAAAACTTACTGATCTTCTTCGAGAAACATATTCACTGAGGATTATTTTTACCATTTGCCCGGACCAAGAGGCAGTCCTCGATCTTCAGTTGCCTCGTAAGTCAAAATACTTGTCCTTCCACTGTAAGGGAACACAAAGAGGTTCCAGTTCTTCAAGTTTAATTCATAGTTGCTTCATCATCGTATTAAAAAAATTGTCTCTGTTTGGCAATGCTAATTGTTTTACTTCTTTAATCATGGTTATGTCTACATTCTCATTTTTTCATTTCTTTGAAGTACTGTACGATAAAATTCTAAGTTTTATCTTTCATTTCTCCATCCTTTGCAATCCACCGAACGTACAAAGACATTCTTTTATAAATATCTTGAGCTTGACGACGTATTTTTACGCGATCACGAGGGCCCTTGGGAAATTATTCTTACTATGGGCTGCTATTTCCCATTACTGATATCATTATCGGGTTCTCATATATTCTTACATTCTTTGATGCTAAAAGACTCTCTTCAATTTTCCACTCTTATCCGGGTTTATCCTTTCCAAAGTTATGGCTTTTTATGTCCTAAACTCCACAGAAATTGGCGTGAAATAGATTTCTGGCGGTTGACCAACAGGAAAATATTATTTTTCTTAATAACTTTGACCTATGATTGTAGAACTATGTTGTTTTTTTTCTTTCATGAGTTTTTTTGCCATGGTTTATTCAGCTTAGTAAAAACATGTCCTCTCCAAATTCAGTGCCGCATTTTTCCATAGCTCAATCTAATTAAAATGTTACATACGTATAGAGACGCGGCATTTAAAAATTCTCGAACCGAATACTGACAAAACACACACTAAATTTTTATTTGTATGCTAGAGTTCACACCAATTATGGTGGCCAATCCAGACACTTTTGTCCTCGGCTTTCACAGTGAATGCGGGGTTTAACTCCCTTCTCGAAATAAAAGTTTTCCACGATATGGGAAATGTCGACGGAGCCACAGATTTTTCTGCCATTCAAGACTGCAATGGATACCGTGCTTACTATGAGGAAAGAGAGTGCGCTTATGGAGGGCCTGTCAGAAATGTTGAGGTCGGAAATTTTTACGCTTAAATCTTGAATGAGTCATCACGTCGTATCAGCAGCATCGCAACATCGTGAAGGACCACAATTCCATTTAACAGCAGTCTCGTTGGTGAATCTGAATTGTCAGGTACAATGTGGTATGTCAACAGTTTTATTTTAGAAAATCCCTTGCAGATTTACAGTGGTATTGGCGATGGTGGAAGCTATGTCCGGATCTGACCGCTGTGCTCTCTCTTTACGGTTACATCCGGTGATCGGATAAGAATGAGAGACTCAAGCGTAAAACGTATTGCACTAATGACGACTATCAGTTTAAAAAAAACTACCTTCAATGCTATTCCGCAAGCGAGGATACATGTTACTAGTTTGACGAAACGAGGAGCACAAACTTTTAAATTTCCTAATTTTTCATGATTCATTCAATAGAGGCCGTGAATTGAGCTTTTACGGCGAGGAACATCAAAGGATAGAGTCTGTTTCGTAAATCGCGCATTTGCTGGGTTTAGCTGGCTGCCACTGGGAGGCACAGGCTGACTGGTAAAATATGCAATAGGTAGTTTGGGAGTATTGAGATGACGGATGTACCCATGCTTTGACTAGAATTGGTCTGAATTGACCATCCATCCAGGTGGTCCCTGATTTGATGACGTACTCCGGCAGACCGCACGACGCCTACCCAGAAAGGGAGTCGGGGGATGCTCAATCCCAATTTTTTGGGCAACGGGCTCCTCCGGTTTTCAAAAGAGGTGTGGCAAGTCTTTGCAAAAGCGAGACTGACGGGGATTCGTCGGACGTTGTTGGGGGAACCCAGCAGATATGAGAACTGCGGGGAGGCGGAGGCCCATTGTCGTCCTTTTGATGTCAATCCGCTTCATGATGTTGGCCTCGCAGGGGTTGTGGTTCTCTAACCTTTCATTCCCTTCCCATTTCTTTTTCCCACTACTTCCCACTAGAGTATAAGCGAAGGCTTGCAGACCTGGTGGAGGGTTTTTAGACCCTGCGGGGAGACCCCAATCACCTGGTAAAATGTGCACACTAAAATCTAGTTTTGTCAGCGGCAGTGATTGCTGTAAGCCGCTCGTGGCCGCCAAACCTCTCACGAGTTTTCCCATAGTGTGTGCGCCCGTGAACACCCTTCCCCTGTGCGCAAGTGAATGTTCCCGGCCACCAAGAAGGAGAAAATCACCGTTTGAGAGATGAATTCTTTTTCAAACTTGTTGAGTTTTCCTCGTTCAACACTTATATTTCGTTTTTTTTCCTCTTGTACCACAGTGAATTATTTAATATATTTTTTCTTTGTGATTGTAATGATCATTTGATCATTCCCTGGTCCTTCGGAACCTTTAATACTTACTCAATTCACTCACAAGTCACATGACGTCACAATCTCTTCGAAGGCGGCCCATAACTATATGTAGGTAGCCACGAGTGACGCAACTGGTGCCCAGAAGATATTCTATTATGTATTTGTCCTGAACATCATGCAGTTTTTACTGGTCGCGGGAAAATTCACCTTAACTCACCATTCCTTTAGACATTCGCCCGATATTCGTTTTCAATTTCATATTCAGCTCTCAAAAAAGAAAAGAGTCAATGTCACTACGCTAGATTGCTTAGAAAGACCAGACAGACTATTAAGACTATATGATGTAAGACAATATGAGTGGCATCTACTCAGGCTTCGAGCTCTGTACACAGGAAGAACAGGGTATTTTTTTCGGAATCCTCTCAAGTTTTTCACTTGAAATAAATTCGGTTGGACCACGGAATTTTCGAACCTCGGCAGTGATGAAATTCTGACGTTAAGGCCTCAAACATTTCAAACGGGGTCATTAAAAAGTTGATTTATGTTGTGAGGGCTTTGACGTAACATCCATAGATTTTCTGATTTCCGACCTGGCCGAACCTTTTATGAATAATTCTCCAGTCAAACTGTGTAATCTCTGAAAATATATTTCGAAAAAATAGACGCTGTTCTTCATGCAGCTGGTAGACCCAATGAAGAAACTTAGAGGCGAAATATTCCGCCACGCCTGTAATTCCAGTGTCCAATACCCCATCCCCGACCTTTCATGTAGTAGGGCCTCTCAGATGTTTATATCTTTCCTTTTTTCTCTCATTTGATGGCATCTTTAGCTGGCCGCTCGCGCTTACTAGAGTCAATGGGTTGAACTGGTCTCTCGCCGTTCTCCAGCGCAAGTTGGCCAATTAAACTACTCCGCTCTTCTGTTCCATTCCATGGCAGCATTTTTCTGGACATCTGAAACCCCCAATTCTTCAATTTTGCTTGCCCATGGTGTCCTTGGTGTCACGAGTGCACTAAAAATACCGCGTCACTCAGGAAGTGGATTACGCAAACTTTCGAGAAGAGAAAATAGCTTCGCAAGGACTTTGGTTGGAGATATCCGCAGAGAACTGTCTAAGACTTTTTGTAACGGGGAATCCCATTGTTGACCGTGATACCTAAGTAATTGGATTGCCTGCCCTCGGGGATCGTTGTGCTGGAATCAAGTCAGCTGGAGGAGTCCATGATTAGGAGTTCAGCCGTAGATCAGCTTACTTCCCAAACGATAGCACGCGAACGTTGATGCTAATGATGTGGCAAAACTTCCGGTACTTGCTGGTTGGTAGCATTCACTAAGTGGTCAGTGTTCACGACCAATTTTTTTCTAAATAGGTTCGAAAATCATTCAGACTCCATGCACTTAAGTTAAGATTTTCATCACACGCCAATTAATGTTTAATATGTCCTTTTATGAAAACGCAAGGTATTATTTCCAAATAAATTTAGTTTTCGTTTATGAAAATTTTCCAAATGTAAGAGTGAGATCTTTTTTATATATTATACGCAATTTCCAATAAATTTTTCATTATATTTTTCGGCCATCATAGATTATTGCCGGGAATAATGTTTTAAGTTAAACAAACGGCTGGTCAGTAGGTGCCATTATCCACCCGCGGTGAGGGGTCGACGCCGAGGCTCGGATTTGGAGTTGGGGTCTGACTAAGTAAGGGTCAACCCTTTCACGTTGCCTCGAGAGCAGGTAAAATTTTGTGCGGCCCAAGCAAACGGATTTAACCCAAAAAATTGCGAGGAAAACTGTTCTGTTTGGATTGTAGCTCTGTGTGTATTCACGGAGTTTGGTGGTATTGTCGAGCAAGAAAGATGCTGGCATGCTTTAGCATAAAACGCGTCAGGTTAATTGTTTTGATGAATTGTAAAAAGAAGGGGCCCGGCATTTCCGTAAGACTGGCTCTTTTTTTGACATACTGCTGGTTTAACACACCCTTATCTTATTCACTTTTGAGGACATATCGAGTAGTTGCTTCCGCCCTGTTACTGACGTTCAAAAAATTGACACATAAGAGTTTCAGCGGATAATAGTGGACCAAGCAGCGACACTCCATTGTACAGAGTCTCTTTGAAATTGACCAGTGAAACCCATCATGTGGTCCCGTCATTTGATAATGGAGAAGATCAATGAAACTTACCTCAACAACGTCAAAGGGAATGAAGGGGACGTTTGCATATTTATAGCCCGAACGAATCGACTCGCTCTAAGTCACCTTTTAAGAAGGTTGAATTGCAATCGAAGGCAACCCCAAAGTGCATCATGTAAAAGCCATATGAGCTGGAGTGCCTTGCCACCAGACACTTTCTGGATGGTCTTTTTTGATGAGAAAATGACATTCGAAAGGCCTTTTGAGAGTCTCTCTGTCAAGTATTCCCCCAATTCGCGTTTCTCTAATGACTCATGATCTCTGAGCCGTGAAAGTGTAATCCATGTTCTGCTGTTCTACCCTTTGAGCTCATTAATACAGCAGGGAAAGTCCCCGGTTCATGTTCTCATCACGTGTAAACCTACCTCTATGGTGCTAGGTTTATATCATCTAATGCAACTCCAGATGTTGCGGCATTGGAACCCGCCTGGATGGATTTTCGCCATCCATAGTTATCAGCCAACATGCACTGTGATGGACCAGTAACTCTGACCGACATAAAATATTCTGTTGGTATGTTACCAGTTCTACAAAAACCATTCCTATTAATGCATATTGCCATTTAATGAACGAGATACAAGAGCCGAGCAAAAACATGCGAAACGTGATGTTAGTACTACGTGGCAGTTTAAAAAACAAGCAATAGGGAGCAAATCGACTAACAAGCCACACAGCCAGTCATCTTACCTACTTCTAAGCCTCCTTGGCAGCCATTATGGTCTATTATCGATTGCGGGAAAAAAAACATTTTAAACCCGTCTGTCTATTGCCAGTTCTTTCTCGTCTGTTCTGCAGTCTATATGCCCAACTTTATTCTCGCGATCTGATTTACCGTTGTGCGTTGTATGTTATATTAAGTGTAATATTTAATTGACGATCTGAAAGCAATTCCCGTCCCAGTTATTGCAAAAAGTCAGTAATACTAACTAGATTATCATAACGGCCTTTTATGTATCAAGCCAATTGTCTATGAACGCGTTCTACCCATTATTCTCTGTGATCTGTAATTTTTGTATCATATTCTCTTTAAGATACTATAAAGGTGCACAAATTATCTCACATTATAACAGCATGTATTAGATATGCTACATAGCGCCTAAGAGATTAACAGGCTTGGAATAAATCTGAATTTTGTTGCTAGCAAGACCATAAGTCACACGTCTCCAAATATATTTTCTCGTGGGATGGATTTTTGATTTACATTGCTTTGTTTCTTCACTCACTCGAAATCTGTGGCTTTATCTAATATATTAATATAAATATGAATGATTGTAATGAATAAAAATAAATGCTGGTTTGTTCGTCCTCTATGCGTTCCAATGCCATTCATCAGATTACAATGAAACTTTGATGAGTTATTGTGCGCGCGCCCGCAAAAGTTTCTAAGTTCTTAAATTCATAATACAATAGGTGGAGCGCGAGTTGTTTCGACAAATGAGTGTTGGCACGCAAGCATCTCAAACAAGCGAGGAACGACAAGCAAGCAACGAAGCGTGTATACGAGTTGCTCAGTCACGTGTTTCAGAATTGTATCGGGGAGACAATATTGCGTGCATCAGAATCATATTAGTGACACATAATTTGAGTTAAAATGTGCGCAGTTCATTAGTACGTAGAACTAGATTTGATGCTCTCATTGATGATTTATGATTTTTGGTCTCTTTGTTTGCTTTTTTTTAATTATTGCATTTAATTTTCGTATACGCTTCGCTTTTTCCTAAAATTCGGTTTTTAAGCTCAAAAATCTTAAACTTTTGCCCTACTTCAACAATAGAATATTTTATTTACTTGGAAATCGCTGCATAGACATGGAATGGAAACTCATGCCATCATTTGTGCGTTACGGCATTCTCATTGACCATCAACAAGATACAAGGTCAATCGCTTCAAGTGGGTGGATTCACATGGTCGATTATATGGTGCATGTTCACAAGTGGGGCAGCCGAAATAATCATTTGTTTTTGCAGAGGGCGGTAAGAACAGAAATATTGTTTATCCCAAAGCACTTTAATATTTTTTTTCAAACTTAATTTTATACACAAAAACAATCATGGTCTTTCATTTATTTTGTTCATTTCATATCATTTGTTTCATATATTACATATAAATGTGTCTGATTTGTATATTTACACCTACTTAGAAAGAAAACGAGGCATTGCAACGCATGAAGGGCACGGCTAGTAGTTTATGAGATAAAACTCTTGATAACGACTCGAAACGTTGATGTTTGTGAGGCATAAGTGACCACGTATTGTAAAGTCATTTCCAGTAATTTTTTCTGCTGCACATTCGCATCCATATTCCTAACGTCAGTTTTTCAAGAATCTAGTTCTAATTGGGCTCAGTAGTTGCGTATCTGCGTGCAAATCAGCAGAAAAATACTTTTAAAAATCTTACTATATATCTTCAGTCCGCGCAAAAGCCTTAAAGTTTAAAAAAATGCCAATTATGTCAAATTTTAACGTCACGCAGTAAATTTACGAGTAAGATTTTAGAATTTACTTTGCGTTAAAATGCTTACTTTTAGTTGTATATTGACAGAAAAATTAAATTTGAAAACATACACTACATTTTCAACTGATGAATTAGGTCTAAATTTTCCATATTTTTCTGAAAATGTAGTTTTTTCCCGCTGTAAAAACTGTCACGTTGTGATAGTTTTAAAGTTAAAATCTGCTTACTTTCATACTAATTTGGTAGTAAATGTATTTTTCTTCACACGATTTTATCAAGTGGTGATCATTTTACAGCTCTTCGCTCGTTCTACTTTTTCTATGAAGCGACTCAGAACTCACCACGAGGAGGCTGCAAGTCGAATTCCATCGCTTCATCCTTCCCAAACAACCAATCCATCAGGGTGTGTTGAATGTTAATGTGGATTCGTTCAAGGACGTTTTCATAAATTCAGGCTTGTGATCAAATTTTGGCAATTTGGAGAGGAAAGTTGCTCTAATGTAAACATCTCTGTTTCCTTGTCCGCACACAGTTTGTGTACCTTATTACTAGTTTTACACATCTTTCAATCGCTTTGATACGGTAGAGTTTTATAATGCAGAGCTGGCAGAAGATTGTCTGTTGTCAATTTTTCCACCATTGGTGGGGGTGACAGCTTACACGTTGTCCAATCTATCATGTCACTGGAGTCTTTGGCATAAATATTTATTGAAGGAATCGTGCAAGTTCTAACAGACTTCCCCTTTGGATATTGGGTTCTGGCCTCAAGTACCTTCATGTACCTCACTCTCGTATATGTTGTCTCTCATCAACTATCATAGCCAGCAACATGTTCTCTGGGTGTCAAAAGAATAAGAATCTCTCGATTAAAGGATCGATGGCGATCTTGATGTCGTCAGACATATGTCTCGTTGTTTGAATCATCTAAAGATGTGTTTGGGACCGCATTTCACTGAACTTCACCTCTTAATGTCAATTCTATTTAAAACTTATTTGCATGAAATTGTTGATGAACTAGCCATTGGCAGTTTTATCATCGTTAATTCTTTCTGATTCACAATGTACAGAAAATTCTGGTATGCGTTCTTTTCCTTTATTTACTAGCTAGCAGTTTTCTTGGGTTCCCATCTACTTGAGAGTGTTATTTTCTAAAGTTTATTTCCTAATATATCCTCAGTTTACAATCTACTTCTAAAGTACTATTAAATTTTAGTTGTTCAATGGTGTGTCGTTTTTTTTTGGAGATAGGGTCCAAATTACTTACTTCCGCTGCTTGGCCCAAGAGTGACTGAGTTTGCCTTTCAAGCGCTGCCCTTCCAATTCGCCGCACATTATTGCCCAGTCCTTTGGCTGCGTGAAGGGGATATGATGCATTTGAAAGGTTGCGATGCCTTGGGGGCTTTGAGGCGGTTTGGCAGCGGGTTTTTGGACAGGGAGTAGCAGACCGTTCGTGTGTACGTAACTCCCATCCCCTCCCTCCTCTCACCCTCTCCTTTCTTTTGCGGCCAACCCCATTCTCTTCCTTCCCCACCCCTCCACACGTTCTCCCGCCCCTTCTCTTCTTATCCTCCTCCTTAAAAGACGCCTCCACCGCTCTTAGCAACTCATACCTACGCCTCAAAATTATCACCGTCTCTTACATTCGATAAGTCTCTGAGCCGAGTATTGATTGGTCCTACATTTCATTCGTATGGAAGGAATTTCGTGAATGGCGTTACACGATTAGCCTCTTGTCAATTTGGGTGCTTGAAATTGCTAGAATAAATTATATTTTCTGTAAATGCGAATATTCAAATATGTTTTCCTTCATTTTTTTACTAATTAGTTTTTTACTCTCTCTCTCTCTCCAATAGCACTACAGCCCTAGTTGAGCCTTGGCCTCGTCACTTTTCCGTCTTCATCCATCTCGGTCTCTCGACTGTTCTCTCCAGTTCCTGATCCTAAGTAG
Organism: Ceriagrion tenellum; assembly: GCA_963169105.1. Taxonomy (NCBI): domain Eukaryota; kingdom Metazoa; phylum Arthropoda; class Insecta; order Odonata; family Coenagrionidae; genus Ceriagrion; species Ceriagrion tenellum. Next base: position 16,644,807 of record OY720635.1, read on the forward strand.
GTCTCTTGCATCCTTGCTTATATTATCTGCCCACCTTACCCTTGGTTTGCCCACTGGTCTCTTTCCTCCCGTACTCTCCAAGAAGACTTTTTTTGCCACCCTCGTCTCTGGCATCCGCTGGACATTCTCTGCCCATCGGAGCCTCATTTGCTTAATGTGTGTCGAAATTTTATGTTCTTTGTACAGTTCATATATTTCACGGTTCCAACGGTTCCACGGTTCTCCATATACGTTCACTGTTTACTGGCCCATAGATTCTCCTCACTTCCCCATTGATCCATAGATTCACCTCCTTAGTTTTTTTTCTAAATACTCATTATCGTACGATTCCTTGTTGATCAGTTAAGAAAATGTCGTAAAAGGTAACAGGCGGCAAAGTTACAAAATTACAAATAATTACGTTTTATCATGCGGCCACCTGACGTACACTAGACTTTTTTACTTTTATGAATGAAAAAATTAAAATTATTGACAAATCTAGTGATATAGAAAACTTGTGTGCAATAATGCACTAACCAAATAATAGATGTGACACCTGAAAATATGTTGTACTAAGTTGGTTCAAGGGAGAGGGCAGTGCAATGCCAGCTTTCAGTAATTTCAAGGTTTTGTATCACCATATCTTGCCTGACATTGAACATTTATAAGTCTAGATTTTTCTAGGGATTTGACGTCGTACTCGGATTTCTCGAGGTTTGACCGAGTCAAGTCCATACCGAATAAGACTTTATGTGTGTATTCACGCTTCCTCCTCTCCCTGAAACATTCTCGCATAAATTATCTACTGGTAAGTCCAGAGTAGTGCACATGACCTAAGCTGTCGATCACCTATGCGATATAATGGAAGGGATTTGATTTCCGCGAAACGTCGAGAATTTTCGTTCGTGCCAAATCCTTTTTCTTTTACTTTTTTTGGCCTTCCCTCGCCTCTTCCGAATATAAATTCGGGCCTCGGGAAGTTAATCCTGACGCGTCAGGACGAGAGCTTAAGAAACGTTCGTCGGAGTGACTGCTGACTGTGTGTATGTGAGTGTTCAAGTGTCGCTCCAATGGCTGCGGGCGGGCACGGAGACACAGTCGAGCAGTCCCCACGGACGAAGAACTGCGATTTGTCGGTGTTTGCTCGAGGGAACGCGGCGAAGGCTTTTTATTTGCCCATAAAAATGATCTTCGTAAGAACGTTACGTTTACAACCGCGTACTCTGATGATTCATCGATAAACGCGCTACGAGCATAAAATTTCGTAATTCGACGAGGAACTTCTTTCGCGCGATTGCTTCGACATTCGGAAAACATAAAGAGAGATTTACTCAGTTCCGCACTTGTCTCCATTTTTAACAAGCAGAACATTTTTAGTATTTTGGAGTGAAGATGCACCTCAGCATGAAATGGACTATAAAGTTCGATGGCCCTTGGACTACCAATGATTGAACGGTTACTGTACTTGCTGCCATATCTCTCTAAATACTTATTATCTGGATATGTCTGAATTTTTCACGTCTTTCTGAAATGAATACATTGCTGAATTCTTTGAAGTTGGGGTATTTGATAAATTTTTCACGAAGTACATCATAGCCTTTTAGTTGCCTCGGTATTCTTATATGACCTTAAAAGCAATATCACTCAATTCTGTAAAAAAAATTGAACTCTTTCTTCTTCCGCACCAAATAGATGTCTTGTTTCTGCCGGATGGCATGTGTCTCACTTTCTCCTCTCCTAACGTCTCTTAAAGATCATTTTTTCTCTTCATTCACTAAGTCATCCAAGACAAAATTGATCCCCATGGTCTGGTGCTTTGCCATTGCTCTTCAGCGACTCTTTGACCGTTAATAATTCAAAAATAAAGTTTTCTTGAGTGTTAGAGTAAATAACTTAAAATTTATTTCTCGGGCAAAGTTGTGGCTAATTTAATGCCATCTAGTTGGTATTTTCAAAATTTAAACATTCAATGATGGAGAAGTCAACTGGTCATTGGTGGGTAAGGGTGATGTGAAACCTATGTTAAGTGGCCACCACAGTCCCCAGGAGGTAATGGCCGCTTAAGGAGGTGATCACTGAGAGAAGGGGATATTAGCATTGCTTACACGCATGGGATATTCATTTGGTTGCCGAAAAATTGCCCGTTTAGAGATATGACCGGTTAAGGGAGGCGGATTTCACTGCATGTGTTCAACAAAAGTCCACAAAAATTTATTTATCTATCAGCACTATCAACTTATCGGCATTTCACTATTTATTTTTTGTCCTCAATTTGTAACTAAGAATGCTTTCTAATAGTCAAATTTTTCTTTCTTCATTGAATATTTTAGAAATATAGGTCAATAATTGTTAATTCTACAGCACACATTCAATAAAAGCTTAGAGTACATTTGACATTGTAGAATTTGATCGCTTTATGACGTAAATTAAGGTATTTTAATTATTCCTCACTCATTCGCAACATTTGTAGATGTTCTGGTGTCACCAAAGATATAATACCTTTGTTAATTAATAAAGGATCGCTGGCCTCATGCAATTTATTTTATTTATTTAAAACCTCTTTACGCTGTGTACGTATGGCTATCACTTAAAATCTAATTGTGTTTTTTTCCAAAAAGCAGAACATGAAAACTTTATTTGCAATTATTGTGAGTCAAAATCTAAAATTGTGACTAATAAATACGTAATGGATTATTTTTTTCTTAAACGGCTCAGAATTTACTTAATTACCTTAATAACCCTGAAACCATATTGCGGTTTTATACGTCGCGTAAAAATATTATGAGTTTTATTTGATCGAAATGTAATAATTCTGGACATTCATTTAATTAATGAACAGCAGTTTTTGAACATCAAAGTTTATTTAAAAACCCCGGACATCTCTCATAAAATGTCATCCGCTTAAAAGTTTCAATTTGATAATTTAATAAGATTTCCACGAATTTCTATCCCGTCATTATTGGAATTCACGAGTGTTTATAATTTGGTGGAGTTCAGTGCGGCAATTTGTGATGTTCTCAATCGTATTGAATTTTGAGCGTTAAATCAAAAGTTATGAAATGTGAGCGTTCGGTACTATGCTTGCCTGTATACGTGATTAAATTACGATTAATTTATCTAGTCTTAAGTGTTTCTGTCAACCAGCAAAGAAAAAGATTACCTTTTTCGAGAGTATTTGGTCCTGTTTCAGAATTTGTCGGTCTCCTAATTTACTCAAACGAGAAATATATCTACTAATGAGGTCGAAGAAAAAACAAACAAATTTAGTTTCGTGGATGAGATGGGAGTTTTTGAAGCTGTGATTGTTCTGCATTGGCAATGACAACTACAAATATACATATATTAATTCTTTGATGTTCGCGAAATATTTTTTAGAATATTGGAGGTATCTTCAATCAAAGTTAAGTTAAGAGACAAAAGTTATGTTGTTTACATATAGCGGAGAAAAGTATGTTGAGGTCTTGTTGTTAAAGGATAACTAACTTTTTTAATGAAACTAAAGCTTTTTACACCTTTCTCTCGCAAAGATAAATAATAATAAATAATAAATTTATTGTATTATTCTAGGAGTGAACTCCTTTAGAACATGGTAGTACATAATGTGATGTGCAAGGACAAATAACAAGAAAATAAATCATATACTCCATCAGAAAACAAATAAAGAATAATTCGTTCATATAAAAATTAGTAAAGCCATCAAACAAAAAACCATGAGGAACCCAATAAAGAGTGATCTGTACATAGAAAAATTAAGAATAGAATCGTACAACAACCAGAGTAAAAAAAAAAGAAAACTACACTTGAACTCTGGGATTTACACTTGAACTTGAACAGAGGTTAGTTCTTCAAACACATAAATTTACCACAGACATAGCAATGAACAAAATCCATAACAAAAAGACATGATCTAAGTACCTGGATCACAAACAAGTAAATGTTTAATAAGTTTTCTCTTAAATATTGTGAGTGTAGCACTGTCTTTTACATATTTTGGGAGGTTATTCCACAAATTTGAAGCAACAACTGTAAAGGATTTTTGGAATGTCGCTGACCGGAACTGGGGGGCGTACAAAAAACAGGGGTCTTGTCTTGTAACAAAATTAGTGTATTTACTACTTGGGAGAAAAAGATCCATTATGTACTGAGGGCTCCCATATTTGAGGAGGTTGAACATGAAGCAGGCTATGTTGTACTTTCTTCTTGATTGAAGATCAAGCCAGGAGAGCCTTTTAAAATAAGGGGTTATGTGTTCATGTCGCCGTAGATTAAAGATGAATCTCACACAGGAGTTCAACAAACGCTGTAGCTTAATATTCAGCTCCTCAGTTAAGTCATTGTACACGAGACTACAGTAGTCTAGGTGGGGAAGAATGAGTGAGGTAACAATTTTCTTTTTTAACTGAAGTGGTAGTAGATTTCTATGGATTTTAAATTGATGTAAAATTGCATTTATTTTGTTGGATACCCTCATAGTGTGTTCTTTCCAGGAAAGATTCATGGTTAATGTCAATCCCAAATTTTTCACACTGTTACTGAACGGTATGCTCTCTTCCTCGACCATTATCATTGGCAGTTCTGTGAAATTTATATTTGATACTATCTTGCTGTTACCAATGATAATGGATTTAGTTTTTATGGAGTTTAACACGAGGAAATTAAGCTTAGCCCAAGATGTGATAGCGGATACGTCCTCATTTACCTTATTGATCGTATCACCGAGTTTATTTGGAAGACAATGGCAATAGATCTGCAAATCATCTGCGTAGATCATGTATTTACAGTGAGCAATACAATTTGGAAGGTCTCTGATATACAACGAGAACAAAAGTGGCCCTAGAACGGAACCTTGTGGTACACCATTAGATGTTGTTACCCAGTTCGATATGTCTCCTTTAGAATCTTTGACAGATTGACGACGTCCATTTAGGTAGGAAAAGAACCAGTTAAGGGATGAACTTGAAAATTTGAGATTTCTCATTTTTTGTAGGAGAAGGGCATGGTTTACACTATCGAAAGCTTTACTAAAGTCAAACAGGACCAGTATTGTCACCATCTTTTTATCAATGGCGTACCTAATATCTTCAGTGACTTTAATTAAGGCTGTCTGTGTCGAGTAGTTCTTACGAAAACCCGACTGAAATGGGTCTAATAACTGATGAGCGGTTAGATGATCAATTACCTGTGTATAAACTACCTTTTCTAGACATTTTGAGGCGGTGCAGAGGATGGATATCGGTCGATAATCTCCTGGAGAAGTAGGAGTTCTAACTTTACTGATCGGTCGAATCAAAGATGATTTCCAAACTTCAGGAAATGTGCTAGATATGAGGGACGAGTTGAAAATATCAAGTAGAGCTGGAATTACAGATGCAGATGAGGCTTTCAGGTATTTCACCGAAATTTCATCAATTCCAACAGAATTTGATTTGGCGTTTCGTAGGACATTCTGCAAGACATCAGGGGTTATATGGTTAAAGTAAAAATTTGAGTCGTTGAACGGAACAAAAGGTTCTATGGATTGGAGTAGAATAAGAAGAGAATAGAGAAGTTTTTTGACTTACCTTCATAAGTATTTTGATCTCAAAATCACCAAATAGATTTTTTCTTATCAATTTCAGGGACGTGAATACATCCTTAAGGGTGAGAGGAAACGTACTCATTAATGCCTATGTAATGTATAAGTCTTCCATGGATTAAGTTATTGCTTTTTTGTGAATCACTTTCAACAGATCTGGTAGACACTGGTACTAGCCACGTTTTTACCATAACGGGGGGGTAAAATTAAAAAATTTCAGTGGACAGAAATAGTTGTATTGAAGAAAACACTCATTTTTACCATTAAAATAAATTAGTATTATTTTTTTAATAAAAGCTAAAGAACTTTATGTGCCTTCATTGGATCATTTTATCACTTTGGATGTAACATTGATGCTAGTTTTTGTTTTACGCGTTTACTCCGGACAATGAATGTCGCTCAAACTTGAATAACGTATTTCATATTTGTGTAGTATGCGTCATTTATTCGGTTGAACCTAGTTTATACGTCCAAGATTCTGTACAGTTTTATGTGTGTCTATGGTTTAATAACGGTAAAGGTAGGCATTTACTTTATTTCTGGTACCAATATTGTCGCTCCTTACACGTATCCGATAAAAATATTGTTCCTTTAAATTCTGACACTCTTGTACATTTTTCCCCTTTTTTTAGGCTTGATGGAGTCAGTTAGTCCGTAACAAGCGAGAAGGAATTGTAAGTGGAAAGTTATAAAACAATGGAGCCAAAATTATATCTGATTCTTAATCTATCCGTTCAATATCCAACTGGATCAGGCTTATACTGACTAATATTTCCGGCGGTCGTGTTTTATTTTTGTCAGACCACCGGAAACATGCACAAGCAAAAAGATGCTTTGTGGAAGGCAGACACTTGGCCGTCAGAACAGAATACTGCTGTGTTTCACCTCAGACCAACTGAACCATGGTATATCCATGTCCCCTCTTTTCCTTAAAAGATGATTTCATTGGTGATTGTGGATCATTGCGTGCACTTTTAAACAGATGTACATTCTTGGATCAAATTTTTCTTAATGTGTACTTGGTTAAGGGTTGGAACACACCTTACAGGCAGTGAAGGAAATGATATAAATATTATATTAAAAATTTCCTTTTACGCTTTACTGGATTTGTCGGCTAGTTAGGTAGTTTGAGCGAAATATCATTTTACCTAGAAATCAATGAATTTGGTCTCATTTTAAAGAAAAATATTTCACACTTCCAATGATGCCAAAAATTTAACCCCTTACCACATTACTTTCGGAGGTATTTCCAAAAGAATACCAGCCCCTTTTACATGGGAAATGGTACGTGTATGCACTCCAGAGAGACATTATTTACCAAATGAGGAATTTATATCACTTAGATGTCGTAAAAATACGAACAGCTTGTAGTTTGTATGTTTTCTCAACTATTTTTACACATTCATGATATAGTCACCGCAGTAATTTTTTCGGGATATCAAAAAGCCTTCCGTTTTGAAGGAGTTTCAAACACACTGCACGAAAAACATGAGTTAAGTTACAGACTTATTTAGATATTTTCATTTAATTACTTACCATTTCTGTCATATATAACTATATTTTTGCACCATTTATAATGCAATGTTTAATTGATGTGTCCTACAGCTGGTGAAATTAAAACGTATAATTCGAATATGGCCTCTAATATGACTGGGGAACTATCTCGCTCAGACTACCTTAAGTCAAAGTTATATAAAAATATATTATTTCCCACATCGGAACTCAATTTTTTACCTTTTATCCATAGATATCTTCAATGAGAGCACATTCACTATGTTTCACGAAAATCTGTTCATCAATAAAAATTCCCAACCCTTTCTCGGAATTTTCCTCCCCATAATCCCACAGTCTTCGCCTTCCACGCTCATTACATGCGCATTCTTCAACTCGGCTCGAAATCACGCACCGCAGCTCCGTCCCATTGCATTGCCGCCAATCGCAGTGGAAGCTCGAGGCTCGCTCGGGGCAGAGAGCGGCTGTGGGGGGGGGGGGGGGGGGGGGGTAAATCCATCGGTATTGCGGGAGTAATCGACCTCACGACCAGCCCCAAGGGCCCAACTACACCTCCAGTCCCCCTTCCCACCTTCCTACCCCGACCTTCGAAGATTGCTGCTCGCGTCCTTTCCCCTACCCGCCCCCCCCTGAAAAACATCTCCACACACCTCGAATACGCCGCCAGCATTTGGGACCCTGGTCAAATAGATTAAAACCAAAATAATTAATAAAATACACAGGAAAGAAGCGCGCTTCGTAAAACACTGCTACGAGCGTACATATAGTGTCTTACAACTTTTAGAGGGATTGAGGTGGGAGCCCCTAGAGACTCGGAGGCTACACGCTAGGCTTAGGTTGCTTGATAAATTCAGTACTGATTTATTCGTAGCGACATAGAGAATATTATCATGACTCCTCACTTCAACTCTAGGTCTGACAGATGCGATAAAATAAGAGAGATACACTGCCGAACAAATAGGTACAAAAACTCATTCTTTCCGCGCACAATAAGCGACCACAATAAAAACTGAGCTCCTCTAAATACACTCCTATAATCATGTCACCATTTCATCTCCCCAAAATTTACATCTTTACACGGCTGGTGACCTAACACTCCCTGCCACACGCCAATGCGGCAGCTCGCAGAGTATTATGTAGATGTAGATTCTTGGTACTTCGGCAAACCGCACCTGGTTCATTGTTTGAGGCTAGTTGATGGGATCATATCCATCTTAATCATATGTTATCATTCTTAAAAAAGAGATTAAAAATTAGAAATAATGTAAGAATTCAAATGAAAGCAAATAATCAGAATCAGATACTTAACGAAAACTTTGTGTTATATGTTCATCCTTAAATTTTAAGGCTGATGCTTTCTAGCTTCAGGAGCCCATTTAGCCTTAAGAATGTTTTGTTCCCTAACATTCCTTCTAAGACGATCTCCAAAAAATTTCTGTTTCAGTACTTTTGTTTTTTGGCTTGAGGTAGAAGGAGTAGGCAATCAGCCTGATCAATTTTAAGTGAGAGCTTAATTTTTGTTATAAAGAATTAAATCCCTCTGCTTTGACTCTTAAGTTCTTCTTCGGTGTTTTTTCAACCAGAATATGTTCACAGGTGTCAGCCAAGTGAATTTTACACATTGAGAAAACAAAAGGCGGAGAGGTTTGCCTCACTGCCCTCATTCTAGCTGTCCTGTGTTGCGTACATTTCCCTTATACATTCAAGATTCATTGGAATGAGCAGTGTTAAATACCCCCTTCCTTTTGGATATGGTTAAAATTACTTTTACTGCAAAGAGAAGGACATGTTCGGTATGCGTCATATCGAGTCCGTGTAATTTATCCTCTTCAAAGCTCCATGTAATGATAAAGAGAGATAAACGTTTTCTATTGAGAGGAAATTTCGAAATTGATGACAAGAAATACAGTGATACCATTTGTCAATCGGGCATGATGCGGACAAATACAAAATGTACTCGACTCTTATATTTCTAGGTTTCAAATGGATGTGCAATGAGCACAAAATCCGATTAGAGGTTATATCACATTCATACTTTTCCGGGACATCGACAAATCTATTCCCTAGTTAGCAGTTAAGGAAGCGGGGTAGTTCGTGGTATCATGTGATTGGCGCTCATCCGGGTCATATATTTTCCTTGTTGCTTGCTGAGTATTAATTTATTGCACATTTTAGTTGAATTTTGAGTCGAGTTTTTTATTCATCAGTATACATTACCTTTTGAAGAGCTTTAAATTAAATATTTATATCCAGCGTAGGTGTTGATTCAACTGACCACAATCCGTTCACAGATTTCCTGACGATACTTGGTAATTGTACCCACAGTGAGATCATACGCATGCAAACTCTTTTTTTACGGAACTGCAAATATCAATTATCACCCAGCTCTTGATCGATCTGCACAATCACAAAAAATAGTATGCTGAGCGCGGGTTCAGAAAGGATAATTCCAAGCTTTATTAATACTTTTTACTGCCGCATTTGCAATGCTAGGCATTAAAAGATTTGAAGGCAGTAAAAGATATTTTTAAGCATAAAACTGAAAAGTTAGTCCCTTTGTTAGAATGGTCGAGCCTGAGATTTATATGCATTTCTGAATATTTATCTGGAGAGAATCAAAAGCTTAAAAAACCTACGAAATAAAATGTAACCTGAGCTGTGTGCCATTGTAATGAATTTATTTAGAGAACAAGGAATAAAAAGCGAGTTGTTCAAAGCCCTCTGTGACGAACACCCATTTTATTAATAAAGACCCTCAACCGGTCGGTCACAAGGCCAGTGACTAAAGCGTGGAAATATATTGGTTGTATTTAGCTTTAAATGCTATATATTCGTCCGGGAAATCCAGTCTTTTGTGGGAGAGGGATGTGAGATTTTTTTGCTCGACGATAAATAGCGTATTATGCTCTGATGGTCTCATTCCGTGTTATACCCTTCGTTAGAGGAAAAAAAGGAATACATAAAGAGAACTCTTTCCCTTTGATAGCGCAAATATCATGCCTGCCGTTCTTCGGCTGAATATTAGTTAAGTTTTATGTTACGGTTATGGAAACTGAGTCAAAGCATTAGCATTTTTTCAGCTTTAATTTTTTTGTGACGTGTGGGCATTTATGCATGATCATAGTAATACCGTGAAGTCAAATAGCGTTTTGATAGCGACTCTTTGTCCCTCTAGATATTTCTGAGATGGGTTTATGGCGCTTAGAATCATTCATATTCAGGAATATATTCTACGTAGTTTATTACACTATCGGTGGCAGAGGAAAGTCCGCAATAATGGTTGTGGAAGAGGGAGAGAAGGTTTATTTTCTCGGCGATTATAGTGTATTATGCTCTGATGGTCTCATTCCATGTTATACCCTTCGTTAGACGAAAAAAGTAAAATAAAGAGAGTAAAAAAAATATTCCATCCAACTAGGTGGAAAAATAACCGATAAAGAGTACTACTTAGTTACTTCCTAGATATGCTATTATTTTGTGTAACAAAGTACATTTAAATGATGATGACAAAATATTTTTACATATTTCTTACTAATGCCATGAGAAAAATTCAGCCTGGATCGGGAATTGAACCACGGACCTTTGGTTTGCCGAACCGATGAGCATACCACTACCCTATCCAGCTTTGGATAGCGCAGTGGTTCCAAACCAAAGGTCCGTGGTTCGATACCCGATCCAGGATAGAATTTTTCTCATGCTAATTTCATCAAATTTCACCTGCTATGTTTGAATATTTTCATATTTTTTGCTATAAAAGCCATTTTTAGAGATAACTCTTTATTAAAGCATTAATAGTATTTTTCTCTTTCTTTTTTGTTAAAAATGTATCCAACCAATTATTCAACGATTAATTACCTTTTTCAAGATACGAATATCAGGCTTGTCATAGAAGTCAATCATCTATATACTACTTATCACACCCATTTTTTATGGATGAAATACTGTAGGACTTGGAGTTATTGATGATCCATCATCTTTCAAGTACTTAGCATGAACTGAATATTGGTCATTTTAGTATACACTAACTTTCGGACTGTAATACGTCACACCAAGTTGCTTGGTTAGTTTATTCCATCCCCTGATCTATGATTGACCTCCCAACCAGGTGGAATAAGTAACCGATAAGAATTCTGTACAACCCTTCCTAGATATAGGTACTGTTATTTTTTGTGAACAACTTAAATCAAAATGGGTCGGATTTTTTTTTAAACTAAGGTAACATCGATAGAGCATATCAAAGTGTTTCTCAGTTTCTCAAAATAGTTTCTCAGTGACTGATATTAATTATATAAAAAGTTGAGGTAGATTTTTTCTCGTGGTAAATAAAAGGAGTGCTGTATGACTTATAGATATGAATGCTTAATTGATGAATTGAATGCAATCTCTGTATCTGAAAAATGCTCTACGTTAAATATTCGCTCGTATTTTAACTAGCCTCTCTCGGAGGAATGGAAACCACCTTCAAACAAGCTGTAAAGCCGATTCGAAATGAAGGATTGTTTGGTCACGGAAAGATTGTGAGACGTCATTATGTTGGCTAATCCTCAGTTTAAATACAACTTAATCTGGAATAATTTTTGCTAGATTGCACATATTTCTGGAATTTTTTCCTCCATAGTTTCTGTGCTTATGCATTTCATTTCTCATGACAATTGTGTGGTTACCTTTATCATGAATTACAGAGTAATCATACCATTAGACGGCACTTTGGCATCCGAGGGCTAGGTTGGCCTCTGTCTGACACTTGCCCCCTTGGCACTGTCTACGGACTAACTTCATAATACCTTAATGTAATGCTCTCGCAAAAGAGATTGACTATCTCTCACAACTGAATTGTGTTTTGGCAGAAATTGGAAACAACTGTCAGCACTTAATTGATATGAGCCCCATCAAGGGAAAGGTATTGGGATTTATGGTCCAGAGAAGGAAGCATTAGCATCCGTCATCATCACGGAGGACAGGTATGGCTGGCAGATGCACTATAGGGCCGCCTCTCTCAGCCTTTCTCTTCCGCACGGCTTTCATTCTTCCATTTTTGTCTTCAAAACATTCGTCGTTCTCACCCTTTGCCATCGTTCTCTCCTGCAATCATCTTTTATGCAGTGATTTATTGTGGAATGCTCTCGCCTTGTCTTTCTTTGTTCTAATTCAGAAAGCAAATATATTTTCCAAAATTATATATCAGTCTTTAACACCTTTAGCATTCATGGAACTAGTTACGACTTATGGATAGCGATGGATATCCATATTTTGGTATTGAAAAAAATGCCATTTTATTTCCACAAAATATTCTTACATACAGGACGCTAGTTCAGTCACACTATGGCTGATTCATGCGCACATAAAAATGTAAATAACTATGAAAACAAATGGATAAATACATTTTTCCTCAAATTATCAATATCTCCATCTTCGTGTGTTTCCATACTGATATACTTGCTGTTGGTTTCATATGAACTGTTTTCGAAATATCCCCATATTACGACTCATAAGGTGTTTTTTCTAACAACGTTTATTAGAATTCTCATAAAGTTTTATTGATCTTTATTGTGATGATTTACTCCCACGGATATTATTTGGGCAATGTCACAATTGAAATTTTGGGCAATGTCAACGAATTCGGGCAGGGCATCTCGGGGTCGGACAAAGTAGACGAAGACAGTCGTATCCCTGCCCACAACGCAACAAAGTAGACAAACGTAAGCTTCGTATCCTTGCCCGCCCGATCCTTGACACTTCTGACGACTGGCACGGTGTAACATCGCCAGTGCATCCACAGGATCGGTCGAATAAAAGTCGGGCGGTCATTTCTGTATATGACCACGTAACCCCCTGGGGGGGGGGGCGTCAAGACCATGCCCACGTCTGGTCACAAGGGGGGAGGGGGTGTCAAAAAAAGGCCCAAAATTGGCCACGTGGTTGTTGAATGGCTCCTTGGCCTTAAGGAGATGATGAATGTCACAATATTGCCAGGTTTTTCAATTTCAATCACCCTGTGAGTCAGTTTAAATATTTAATCAACTCATTATTATTTTCCTCTCATGCGAGTTAATTTAATACGAGTTTACAAGTAGTGGGTGCATTAATGTTTTGTTTTGGAATGAATATTTATTTTAATGAATCCCATTATTAAAAGATTTAAGATTTTCCCGGTGTAATATGTTTGAGTACCTTTCTCGGGCTTAAAGAGCATCGTAGGCACTTTAGATTGGCGCAACCAGAGAAGTCGGAAGTGGCGGAACACAGCATCAACGAAGACCATGCCATTAAATGGGCCGATGAAAAAATCCTTTGCTGCGCACATCGTTACTGGGACCGCATTATCAAAGAGGCCATCAAGATACGATTATATTCGAATAATTCCAATAGAGACACCGGATTCCAACTAAGTAACACCTGGAGGCCTGTAATCTAATGCATTAAAAAGATGGGAAAATAATATCGACGGCCAGTGGGACACGTCAGCCAATCAGATGGTTCGTAACCTCCATTGTAGGGGCATCAACGGCCAGTTTAAAATCAGTGTTATAGCGGACACGACTGAAATAACACACGCCTTGAGAATGGAAGACAAGTCGTTTTCCAAAACGTCGGTGCAATTAGAAAATATTACCCGGTGCGAAGCCCAAGAAAGATACTTAGATACTTAACCCCATTAATCTTCGAGTTCCCATAAGCAAGCCTCTGATTTTTTGGAGTTGAAAATGTTATCTACCCGGGTCAGATGCTGTCACACCCTTCTGCTTAACCTGATATCCTCTCAATCCCGCAACAGAATTAAACTTCCGCGTGTGAAAATAACTTCCTCCCTTTGGCTTATCAACTGGGGGCTTTCCCGCCTCACCCAAACCCAGTATCTGATTCCATGAATTAACACACTTCCACTTTTGTGTCCCTGGTGGAGTAGCCTCCGCGTGAACTCTCGTCCCATCTGCTGCCCCTGATGTCAGGTCTTCGTCCCTCCACCCTGACGAGGAAAATACGAGACAGCACTGGGATAAGGCGGAGTTGTGGTACTTGAGGTGGGGGAAGGGGCAGGTGGTGCGGGTGGATAGCGGGATGTGCTGGAAGGGCGAGGAGAAGGAGTAGGGGCTGAATGAATAATCGTCCTTCTCTCGCCGCGGACACACTCCGTCAGTGGCGCCACACTCTCATTTGTATTCCGCGGGAGAAAAAAAATAGGGTGAACCCTACTTGAGAGACAAACTATTATTATAATGTCACTCTACTAGTTCCGAGAAATATGTTTGCTCTGTGATTAGTCAGAAGAATTTTACATCTCTCAAAATAACTATAATTCTTATTGTGATTGAAACAATTTCTTTATAAACAAGGCTTTTCTATGCTACAATTTCTATTTGCATTGAGAATGAAAAATGTGTAAGAAGTCCAATGAGATCCTTTAGCTCGGAGTGAATAAGAAACTTAAGAAAAATACGGGTAAAATCTACGGGTACAAATCAGGCAGATTGGCTAGTCGTTTCACCTTCATGTATGCCTCTCATATAATAAGGATAGAGCAGTTTCATTGAAAGTGAAGCGTTCATTGGAAACCATTTCGCCCTTTTATAATGATTGCATCGCACATGCCGCAATATGTTTACATCTGTGAAAGGAGCTCTTGAGTTAATTGTGAAGAGTGAGTGAAGGGTTCCTTAATAATGGGTTCCATTCAGGTAGAGTAAGTTCGTCCAGATTTGCATACAACATGAGTAAATGGGTAGTTGTTTCATTATTTTCTGTCATTATTTGTAAATATTGCCATGAGTTATCGTTTTTGAATGTTTATATGTGAATTGGACAGAAACTCATCGCATTGCTGATTTAAATTCTGAACTCTACTGTTATCTGATACTGAATCTACTGACTTAAATCATGGACTCAAATTCAAAGCATATTTTTGATTGATATATTTTAAAATCTATGATTTTATAGAAAGCTAACTATTTGCTTGTCTTTAGCAGTGCTTACAGTGAATCGCATTCTACGCTGTTGGGTCAGATAGCCTGGCCAAAGAGCATGAGAAAGTGAATGCTTTCAGATCTACTATTACGTTGAAGTTAAATGTAAATCCTAAAAGTAAGGAAGATATTGAAATTCTAAACAAAAAAGGGATGCTAAGGGAGCCTAACTTCTTCTAGTGAAGATGTGCTGCGATCGGGGTTGGAAGATGTGCTGCGATCGGTTGTAGTTTACATTGATGCTGGAAAAAGCGTAAGAGGATTTCATTCGGACGCTGTAATTACTAATGTGATGAAACCGCCATTCAGAAAATTTAAAATTATGTTTTCATTAACTTGTTAAAACTAATTAAGGATTAAAACTAATTAAAAATGCTTTAATTGAAAGAAAATAATTTTTTTGCTAATGTCAATTAATTAATCGGCTGAAACTTAAACTAATATGTACAGCTTTTAAAAATAATTCTCCCCTTCTAATGTTTACTATCTCATAGCACAAGACGCAAGAGCAAAATGCTCGTTGCGTTAATAAATTTTGATGATTTTATAATTGTGAAACTCATTAAAATGATAATTATTTGTTAATGCTGAGAAATCACCAAAATGACCCGAATTTTTAAGGGAATTAGGCTCTGGGCGCCATTCATTAGGAAAAGTCGGCATCACTGGCACTTGCTTTTTTCCTCGCGGCGATATTAATTTATTCTATTTTAACGACTCAATTAAAATTATTGTCTGACCTTGTGGAAAGCCCTATCGAAGTCATGTCGCCTTGCCATAAATATTTCCGCTGAAAAGGGATTTGGGGTAATCTGGCGACGAAATCGCCAACTTGGCAAAGCCGTCGCCAAGTCCCCTTTATCCTCCTCCTTACTCCCTCACTGCCTCCTCATTCCTATTCACTACTCCTCCCTCTCGCTGTCTCCCCCCCCCACACCCTCTGGCAACACGGCCTTCCCTTCCCCTCCCTTGCTTAATATGTGCCCTCCCTCCCCGCATCCCCCTTCCCTGACTCCCTCTCTGAGCGCCCTTATAATCACCTCTCTCCCGGTGTCGGTTGCATTATTACTCCGTTGCCCTGGAATTCCGCGGCTTCGACGCCCAGCGAGCCAGCCAGCCCTCTGACGGTCGACTCAAGAAGACTCCACGAAACCCACCGTCTTCATTCATTTCGAGGGCTTGACCTTGCCCCACAACAGTCGCCTCTTCGTCATTATTGTTGTCCGGGTGGCTTGAGCTGCAGGTTCCTATGCTTTTAAAAGTCACTCCGGTGAAGAAAGACTAAGGATTAATAAACATTTGTGAAGGAGAATGTTTTATGACGAGAAAGCATTTCTCCCTCCTCATAGTTAAGAAAGGGAAGTTGGAGATTAAAACTAGTATATAAAGCTTTTAAAAATAATGCTCCCTTTCTAATATCTACAGCATTTCTTGAACATTTCGTTTCACCAACGTATTTATTTGCGTTGCATGCATTTTGCGCATTGCGTATCGCATGAAGCATTTCATGGAAACGAATGTGACACATTGTGATTTGGTATTTGAACTGAGATGGCTCCAGAAACATGTTCTATTTTCCGCATACCTGTCGTTAAAAGGTTAAATTTGTATGCATGCAATACTTTTTTTAAGCCTTCATTTTTCCAAAACAAAACATTGTTCCGAATTCTATGGACCTAAAATCAGGGTGTGAATTCTCTGAGAAAGACTTGTCTACCCTCTGCCTACTTCAGATGTTGGAGCGAAGTAATATTTTTGATACCTATGAATACGAGAGCTTTTATTTATGTATCCGCAATGATAAATTAAATCAAATATTATCATTAAAAATGGCTTTATTTTTTTACAACATATCTACGCTTAATCGATAAACTTTTGGCATACGTTTGTATTTTTTTCACATGAATTTTTCCATTCCGATTTAGGTATCTCCAAAATGTGCATTTTGAACGCATCAACCGCCTCTTGTGGGGCCAAAAATCGTAGACAGCGTAGTTTATTCTTCACGTAGTGGAACAAAAACAATGACTAGGTGCCAAATTAAGACTGTACGGCGGTTGGTCAATTGATTCGATGTTTTGACCGGTTAATTATTGAGTTGTTTGGTCGGATGTGGATGAGATCACGTTGTCGTGGTGAAGAATGATTCTGCGTCGTTGGTTATTTTTCTATTTCTTCAAAGACCACTGGCAAACAAATGGTTGTGTACCATACAGCAGTGACCATTCTACGAACCTCTAGTGGAACTGTAGCCACATGAAGATCATTTCCATGAAACTGGCGACCATTTTCTTGATGGGCTTCTTGCGCGAACAAGTTTTGTTGGATTGTAAATGCCAAGATCACGTAGCCCATTCCTTATAAAGTTTTTGGGGTGTAACAAATATTTTTTGGGTTTGATTCATCTTGATAGACCCATAAAGTTGACTAATATTTACTCTCGGGTCCATTTATCCAAGATTCGACACCTGTGTTGATGTTATACACGGCCTCTGACGCACCACGATTGCATTTCTTGAACATTTCGTTTCACCAATCGACACGAGCCTTTTTTGGGCAATCGTCAAATTATGCGGAATCTAACGAGAACAACTTTTTTTATAATTAAATGTTCGTGAAAAAACATGTGTATGATTGTAATACTAATGCACAAGGAGACTTCAATCTCACGGTATGTCATATGACGATCAGATCCTTCATAATCAGTTCCCACACAGCATCAATGTTTTCTGGCACAACAACCGATTTCGGACGATCTTCATTTCAATTCGTCAGAGAACAATCGACGACCACGTTTGAATTCAATAAACCAGTGATATACATTGATTTAAAATGGTGTTTAATACCAAAAACCAAGAAATTAAATCGATGCGTTTTTTTTAGATAATCTACGTCGAAAGTCGTAGTATATCATCGTACGAAAATTTTCATGGCTTAGTTCCATTATCTTGATTGAGATGAAGTTTTAAAGTCACTGTAAACAGCACAAATAGCGTCCAACGACAAAACACTCTGAGTATATATACCGTCAACAATGTAAAACTTTAGGATGGATTCATCATATGGCGCCAATCAAAACCATTGTTGCTAGAACCGGAGATTTAAATACCAACCCTCGTAATAACTATACTAGTTTCCATCGTTTGCAGGTATAAAATTAAAAATTCCTATTATTTAGAAATTTTAATGTCTTATCCAATTTTTTACAAAGAATATTGAACTATACTGTAGAGGTCATAGGTCAGATACTAATAAATGTGCAGAAATCTTCTGTGTTCCAGTTAACATTAATGGCTGCGGTCCGTGCAAGATTTTGTGATTCATTTTTATGGGACGAAGTCAAATCGAGAAAATAATCTTTCTGGACCCGGGTTTCAAACCACGGACTCTTGGTTTTCCAGGCCAATATACAGACCACATCACCCTCAAAGCTTCATAATTTTCATTATTATTTGAATAGAATTTAAGGTTACTCAATATTTAGCCATTGAGCCATGAGAGTTGGCAGCGTAAGGGAATAAAGTTTAAATAAAGCCACAGCCAGTGCGGCTAAATCCAATACCATTATTAGGATAAACTCTATATTTAAGTTTCCTTATGACACCAATGCCCACGATGAATATTTATGAAATACGGTGAGAAAATATCCATGTGAGCTGGAAAGAGAGCAGCAAACCTTTACATTTATCGTGGAAGTTTCATCAGGACAAAAGGAATCCTGACGTTCTGATAGACGGAAGAAAAGTTATTGTGGTGGTCAGCAAGTTGGCTTGAAAACCTAAATCAGTTATTTGATACCCTAAATGGCCATTAATTTTCCTTTACAGTAGTTACACAATTTGCTGCAAAATTAAAAAAATGACAATTTTCATTAGTATGAGAGAATTGTTATCCTCACTAAACGAAACCTGTGAGACCCTTTTCGTTTAGGATAGCAAATATCGTTCTCCTTTGAATTCACACGCAAATACAATTGTTGATATATTTCCATCTTCCGTCGTCTGATTGCAAATGATCAGTTTCTTTGAGCCTTGGAGCAGCATTTCTTCTCTTCTGAATTGATTAATAACCGTTTATAATTTCAAAATATTCGTTCACTAACTAGTGCCAACGTTGGTGAATTTATCATGGAGTAAAAATGAATAAAATAAGCACTGAGGGAAACTAAGAATGGATTGAGATTCCAATGCTAGTTCCCCAACGAATTAAAAGTATGTACTGTCCAAAACATTTTACAATCAGTAATAAAAACATCCAACATCTTAGTTTTTTTACATTATATATCAAAACTTGAACATTGCACTATTTCCTAAAAGGAAAAATTCCCACCTTACGGGCGACATTTACTGCAGTGTGGAGACATATTTTCGTATAAAATATCTGTACATTTTCAGTGGTCATAAATTATCATTATTATCCTATTTTCTCTACCATGTCAAATGACATTTATTTCTGATTTTTCCGTCCATTTGATCACCCATTGATATCACCACTCTTCTCACTCCAATGCCCCCCCGCTGATATAATCGTCCCCGTTTCAGATCCATGGAGGCGCATGCCACTTACTTGTATCATTTATGAAGATGTCTCCATTCCCTGCTGGTTTAGGTGGCAATTAGTTCCTTTAAAATTCTTATTCAGTTTCCTTCTCTAGTTCTGAACATTATACCTTTTTGGTTTCTTCCATTTTTGACAAAACCTCCCTCCATAAAGTTCAATTCTTCCACTGGTCAAGGAAAACGGCATCCGTTTTATTCTGATTTCTTCTACAATTAATGATTTTGGTTTCTCAAGAAATTTAAATTACGTTTAAAATATTGATTTCTCGAATAGCTGAGGACATCATATTCGTACTCCTGTTCGTCTTTTCGAAATGGCGCTGAAGTCGGCTCCAAAGACTGAGCAAATATCGTCATTAAAAATAAATTTGTGACATCTGTAAGTACCTTAATTATGGTTAACAGTAGTAAACCTATTTCATCATTGAAAGCAGGATTTTTAAATGAAAACAATTTATTTTATAGCATAGTACTTTTTTTGACTTACTTAGACCAGAGCCACTTCAATGCCAACATAGTCATTGTTCATCTGTACTTGAATGGCTGTCTATCTGGCTTTCAATTTAGGTAGTGGTCTGCTTCAATTACCATCAATCAGTTGCGTCTTATCATAAAGACCCGAGGACTGTTTTGCTGAAGATATTTTATTGAAAATGTTATCACACAGCTTTGTTATTCCTTGTAGTCTCTATTTTGTCACTTTAACGGTCCAAAAAGTTTTACTCCAATAGATTTAGTGAATTTTAAAAAATTGATTATTCCCACAGCGAACAGCAGTGAACCAAATAATGCTCGCTTCTTGTTCCGACGCGAGCGTGAACGTTTTAAGTCTTTCACGATTTTGACCGGAGACGAACGTCTCTGCTGCACCGCAGATCAAATCTTTAGCTCAACTTAGCCTCAAAACGTCTATCTAAACGTTACTAGATAAAACAATTGACGCATTGAAATACGTAAATAGCAATAATCATGCTTATTTTGCTCATAGAATCTCGATAATGCCCAATGCAGAGACCACAACAGAAGAACCTTTGCATTACTGAAGACTTTGCACAGCAGAAGAACCTTTGCATCGGCACTCACATGATCCATGTGTACAAACATACAAGATATCGCCGCAGATCATCCTTAATAAAAGTTCAGAATTTCACATTCCTTCTCTTCGCTCCTCGAAAAATTTATTTGGTCTTTTCATCACTATAAATTAATAGATGCGCTGACTAGTGAAAAATTATACCACAGAAGTACACCACAAGTATACCACAGATGAAAAGTATACCACAGAATAGTATACGAATCCTCTCAAATTGTCAGCTCTGCTGAAATTGAGATGTCGGCCGCGAAACTTGGAGATGAATAATTACGATTTCTGATGTATTCTACGGAATATATTTCACTCTATTATCCAAACAATCCACCATGTAGATAACGAATAAAAATGTTGTACAGCAAGAGTATCAAGAATGGTTCGTCTTCCAGTCACCAGAAACTTGCATCCATAGTGATTCGGAATCTAAAACATAGTTATTTTAGGTAGAAAAACGTAGTGAATTCGTTTTTAAAAATAGTAAAAGATATAAGTACTATATTGCTTGGATGAAAAAATAGACACACCTTCCCCTGGCGAGACGCCAAAATAATAGAGAAAGAGTGTTAAAGTAACGCCTGTCTCACGTACATTCCTACCATCTCCGGGAACATTTCTAGAATTCTAGAAAAAACACGAATTCCGGACCATCCACAAGCCATCTCAGAAACTAAAGAGCAAACTCCTCCGAATAAAGAGCAACCTCGGGCTAAAAATTTCGGGAGTTTACCGGATTCCTTGTGAATGTGGTGGTGAGACCGGCGAGGGAAGAGCTAGCTGGCCAGTACAATGGTGAGACCGGCCGGACCATCGAGACATGGATTTAGGAGCATCCGACTGAGTCATCCCGAACAATCCGCGGTGGCAGAACACAGTATAAGCAAGGACCACCGCAACATATTTGACGACGCCAAAATGTTTAGCCGATCCAACGGATACTGTGATCGGTTGACGAAGGGGGCCAAAGAAATCCGGATGGAGACAAAAACTTCAGTCGCGACACCGGCTACGCGCTAAGCGAGGCTTGGAATCCAGCGCTTCGCAAAATTAAGGCGGAAAGAGAGAGGAGCTAGCTAATCACAGTCCACCTGACCACTTTTGGCGCGTAACCGTCTTGTATATAAGGAGACTCCATTCAAAATATTCATTTTCTAATTGCACACAGACAATACTTCACACACCAATTTAAATTCCCCTATATATACTGTTTTGACAATTAACCAGTAGTGGTGAGCTTCGCTCTTAGTTATAAATTAAAGCACATTTTCGGCCCCGGTGGTGGCGGGGTTAAGTCCTCGCCTGTCATTCCGAGGCTCGAATCCCGACTGGTTGGTATTTCACCACTCAGGACATGGGTGTTGTTGTTTGTCTATCGTTAATTGTTAATCACCCGATGTAAAAAGGGCCTTTGTTGTGCTGTTTTCGGGAGTGTGAGTATAAATTTAAAAAACATACAAGTCATTTGTGGAATATTTTTACTTTTAGAATGTGTATTCGCAAGGTCATCATTTTATCGGATCGAACGAAAATTCTCATACCAACAGAAGAACGCCAAATTTCGTGTGGGCTGCCGTGTTTCTTTTGAAGTTCTCTCTATTTTTAATATTTTAATGTTGCAATAGTAATGCAATAGTAAGGTGCAGTCATCGCGCCTTCGACGCAACCATTCTCTTGGAACACCCTCAAAGTGACATGCCCTGAGGACGATAGTGGAGGCAGCCATCGGAACGTCGACCAAAACCACCTAACCTAGTGGAAAACACGTGAAGACTTCATATTCCGGGAAAGAACCAAATCATATAAATGTGATAATTTTTCACCAATTAGCTCTACTGTTCATGTTTCAAATGCATTGACCAGAATTCTCTTTGAAAAGAAAGATGGCAGAGTTACTAGTGTAGAGAAAATGGATGTCAATAAAAGTAATTGAATGAGGAAAGCCCTTTTAGCTCTCAAATTTGTCTAAAGGAAGAGAATATACGTTCCCTCCAACGACATGGTAAACAGTTCGACGTAGTGTCACACCTAATTGGTCGCGCCCAAATGCATGCACTAGCGGCCGTATCTGGTCAGTAAGGCCAGAACCAGTCATAGAGTTTTCAACGATTATTACCAAATAAGTAACACGTAGATAAACATAATGAAAAAGAAGCAAAATGGGAAACCATGCAAGGTTCCTTTATCATTCTATTATTCACAATGTATACGTAAACTTCGTTTCATCTTATCGCTTTCTCTTGGGAGTGCTTTCCGCTTGCTAACCGCTTTCTTTAACTCTCTTTCTCTATTATTTTGGCGTCTCACCAGTGAGTGGTGTGTCTATTTTTTCATCCAAGCAATGTAGTAATTATATCTTTTACTATCTTAAAACGAATTCACTACGTTTTTCTATCTAAAATAACTGTTTCAGTTTCCGAATCACTAGAGAAGCAAGTTTCCGGATACTAAAAGATGAACCTTTCTTGATACTCTTGCTGTACCACGTTTTTATTCGTTTTCTACGTGGTGGATAATCTGGATAGAAATTTTGAAATATATTCTGTAGAATTTATCAGCAATTGTAATTGTTCATCTCCAAGTTTCGCAGTTTTCTAGCAACGTTCAAATTTAGTACCATTATTTTAAAATCACTTCTTATTTATTACCTTAGCAGTTGAGAAAATTGAAAGTGTCTGAGTCATCTGAAAATGCTGTCCAGGGGTTTTTCTGTTATTTCCTGCCCCATAGTTTCTTTGTCACTGATGCATAATCCATAACGTGACCAAAAACTTCAGTATCAAGAGTCCGGCGGCTGAGAACATGACGGCCATTAACCAGTTTTCATATTATAAGACATGAAAAATACAAATGTATACATGCAAAGCATGGGTTACTTGTTGCATAGTTTACTACTCTACATCTATATTATACCCTGCGAGCCGCCACATTGGCGCGTGGCAGGGGGTGTTAGGTCACCAGCCGTGAAAAGATGTTAGCTTTTGGGAGATGAAATGGTGATGTGTATTATGGGACTGTGATGAGTGGAGCTGTTATTATTATAGTCGCTTATAGTGCGCGGAAAGAACAAGTGTTTGTACCTATCTGTTCGGTGGTGTATCTCTCTTATTTTATCGTATCTGTCAGACCTAGAGATGTAGTGAGGAGCCATGATAATATTCTCTATGTCACTCTGAAAGATATCAGTTCTGAATTTATCAAGCAACCTAAGCCTAGCGTGTAGCCTCCGAGTGTCTAGGGGGATGGGATCTCAAAATTGGTCCAAAAATTTCGTCTCTTATTCCGAACAGATATTTCATTATATTTCATTCCTCTAACCCGAGATGCAAGGGTTTTCTGTTCGGGTTATCTGTTGGAAAATTGACCGAATTATTACTCAGGATCCAACGGTAGTTAATCAAAGCCGTTACCCTTTTGAATAGCACTCTACCTAGTCACAAAATCACCATCAATAGTCGTATTTTTTTAGTTTTTTGTTGCTGCTCTTCACTCTTCTCTCCCCTTTGCCAACTACTCGTTTGTTCATCGCTTTAACTTACTTCATTATGTGCCTGAAGCATTCAATTCTCGATCTTCCTCTGTAGTTCTCTCCATTAATTTCTTCTATCATCATTGTTTCAGTGGACTATGGGACCCAAATATTTCGTATTTTCTTCCTAACAGATATTTCAGTTCTCTGTTACTTTTCTTAAGACTTAGCTGGGGATTTTCTCTGTGTATTTTATCTTCATAATTACCTCAATAAACCTACATTTTCTTTGTTTCCAATTTCCTTCGCCCCGAATCTCCCCCCACAGCAGCCCGAACAACCTCTTTCAAACCGTGCTTTTATGCCCCAACGTGGCTCTTGCCCCTATTCATTGATAGTCCTTAATTAGTGAAACCTTTAAAATTCCGTACTGTAATCTTGCCTGCCTATCCTACTGACTACAAAATACTGGCAGCTCTATATCTGGCTGAGATTTTGATTCAGATTGGCTCGGATATTCAGCGAAAATAGACAGGGCTTTGTATATATTTAGCCTGCATCTCATTTATGACTAGCCCTTTAATACGTTAATAATGTGAATAAAAATAAAACGCAAGACTGTCGCACAGATACGTTCAAGAATTTTCTGAATGAAGGAAGTTTCCTGACTTCGCTACCTCTCTCTTATTCTTCCTTTGCATGTGTATTGACCTCTTGTCTCCTGCTGCATTCCCTTCATGCTGGGTGCGCAATAAAATGTGTCAGTGTGCGCCCATTTTGGTGGACTTTATAATACTATTTTTGATGGCAATGATTGTTTAGGTAATAAAATACTTTCGAAAGTCGACTTTACTGCGCGGTATTTTTGGCTCACCGGTTTACAGCACAATAGTAACGACTGTTCATTTGATTATTTTGATAAGGATGAAACTTTATATTACCAAAAGTGGAAAAGAGATGCCCACACGTTCGATGGCAAACCTCCATTGCCCCTAGGTTTCACTAAGTACCCTTATCTATCATGAACACTATTGAAGTATATGAATGTTTTAAAATTCCTCTCCTGCCCTATTTCATGGCCTTCCAATGTTAGTGCACCCCTTCTCTCTCACTCTCTTTCCCTTATCTCTCAATGAGTTATTGCCCTCCCTCCTGTTTCAAGCGCATTCACCCCTCAGCCAGCATATTTCAGCATGATGAACTGCTGTTAACTCCATGTCTCGATACGAACACCGTGATCATATCACAAAAATATATCGAGATCATTGTTGATAAGTGTGAGGGCTGTTTCTGCCGTGGTCCTCGGAGAGGTGATGTGCTTATGTCGATATCCACGCGCGCTGACTACTTCCACTGACCTGTCCGCAATTCTCCCCTGTGATCTTGTAGAGGAAATGGAAATATAAAATTAGTGGATTTCTATTTGTTGAACATTTTGTGAGTCTATAGGAAGATGTGGAGTCCAGTATTTTCAATCTCTTGCAAATTTGCATTTCTTTACTGAGCATTTCTGAACGCTTGTGAGGCTGCATAACGTTGTATATTAAAAGTTAGTGTTCAAAAGAGAGTAACTTATTATATACTGCGAGGAATTTTGAATAAGCAAAAAAAACGCAGCTTATCAATTCTATACCAACCTATGATTTTCTAGCCTAGTATATAAATATTTGCTTTTCCATGACCACGAAGTCTGAAAATACAAAGGACGCTTTTAATTTATCTCCCACAAATTTGGGAGCCCTAGACTGAACTCAGATGGGTAATGCTCCTCGTTAATAATATTATCACAATGATGTAAAATTCTACTTTGGTTAAAAAATTCTATACCATACGAATAATTTAAGTTCTTAAAACATTGTGTTCGTCATAAGTATTGAGCATTTTTCGCATGTAGTTCATCTGCATGCAATATATCAACGCAGTAACTTTCCAATTAGCCTTACCAAGTGAAAATATTCTGCTTAGGCTATTTAACCTTTAACTTAAGATTCAGAAGCTTTTTATACCATACGAGGTGTGTGAGAAAAGTAATGAGACTCATTTTTCATTTACCAAAGTTTTTATTTTTTTTCAAACAACAATGTTATCCCCTTCAAAGTAGTTCCCTTGGGCAGCTATACACCAGCGGAGTCGTTGTTCCCACTTTTGGTAGCAGCGCTGGAAGTCTTCAACTGGTATGGCTTTTAACTGGTCGGTCACAGTCTTTTGAATGTTCTCCAGAGTTTCAAATGACGTCCTTTTAAAACATTTTTCAATTTCGGAAAAAGGAAAAAGTCACAAGGGCTCAAATCAGGTGAATAGGGGAGTTGAGGAACAACATAAATGCGTTTTGAGGTCAAAAATTCACTGATGGAAACGTGTGACACGGGGCACATGTTTCTTCGATTGTCCTTCTGTCCAGTTGTGAGGTTTTTCGGCACCATTTTGGCACAAATCTTTCGCATGCCCAAATCGTCTGCCAAAATTTGATGTACTTTGAAAGTGTTTAAAATTAACAGTTCACTCATCATCCTTATTGTTAAACGACAGTCTGACCACACAAGAGCCCTCACACGTTCAACGTTTCCGTCAGTTTTTGAAGTTGAAGGTCTCCATGAGCGAGGTTGATCTTCAACGTGTTCTCGGCCTTCCAAAAATGATTTGTGTCAGCGGAAAACTTGTGCTCTTGATAAGCAATGTTCCCCATAGGTTTGTTTCAACTTTTCAAAAGTCACACTCGCGGATTCACCAAGTTTAACACATACTTGATCGCATAGCGTTGCTCTAAATTCCAATGCTCCATACTTTTTGTAACGCACAACAAAAACACAAGTTCACTGATGGCGCTGTCAAAAATAATGTGTTAGCTGTACGAAGTTGAAACTCAGTCTGAGAAAGTGGAAGGGATAAATAAACCGGTCTAGTACAGGCCGGTAGACACGACGTTGCCAGATGGCCCGCAGTGTTGCCAGTCTCATTACTTTTCTCACACATCTCGTATCTTGTAAAGATAGAACGAATAATAAGTTTGGCCAAGACTAGTTAAGTCATAACTTCTACTGTGCGAATTGGAAACAAACTTCACTCTTTTTAATTAAATGTCTTAAATAGATGAAGTTGCCCTGCGCGACCATTTATATGGGATAACTGATTTTTACAAATTACCCTTATGAAGTATTGTAAACTGATTCTTTAGCAAAGCTATAGCTAAGACCCTAATAGCTTGAGGTCTTGGTCTCCGATTGATTCACTGCGGTATAAATCTAGTAACTTACTAATGATGGAGGTTACATGTGAATGCACGAACATGATCTTACTAATATAAAAAAATCTAGTGGTGTCTGTCTGTCTGTTATTCAATCACTTATAAACTACTGAATCGATTGAAACAAAATTTGGCATGAAGATACTTAATATATCTGGTTCACGCATAGGATATAGAACAAGGGCCTTGGGGCCCTAGAAGGCCTTAAAGTGGGCTTTTTCATCGCCAAAAATTGGCCCTGGAAGATAATTCTTGCCTGTATTAGAAACACGTAAAATGTACCTACACTGAATGTACAACAATCATGGGGTCGTACGTCACGCTGGGGCTCCAGAGGGCCCAAGGTTCCAAAAGAATGCTTTCTTAAAAGCCTCGTAAGTATTGAACGAGTGAACCGATTTTAGTGAAATTTTCACACATGGTTACTTTACTGATGCAGTAAAGCTTTTTAAATTGGGACTATAAGGGAGGCCCCTGGGCCCAAAGGGCATCGTATTGGGCCGTATGGTGTCTTATGTGTCTGAAAAACTCAAGTCTAAACATTTTAGTTAAAGTGTAGAGGTTTCTCTTTTTGCATATTTTAATTAGTTCTACTAAAGATAGAAGGCTATAGTTTTTGCCATTTTCTTTTTTCTTTCATTGCAGTTTCTTTTTTCATTATATTTTCTCATAGGAATAAAATTTCCCTAGAAATCGCGTTTTTACTGTAAAAATCATGAATTTTACTTCTGTCAACAATAGGATATTTTCTTGGAAACCGTGGATTTAGCATTAGCTTTAAACGGGAAAATGGGACCTTTACAGTGGCGGCAGGGCTTCATATCTAGAGGTGAGTATTACAGTGGAAATCTAGGCCGTATACTGAAATGTTGCTAATTACAATATTTCCAGGGATATTTTTGCCTAAAATTGGCAAAATTCATTTTAAGTGGACCTATTTAAGTTGGACCCATGTAAAACAGGAGAATGCCACGATGTTATATTAATGCGGAAAGCCTCTGGAATGCAAATGGCCTGTATTTTAGTTTCCATATGTTACTGCAAAAGAATGTTGAAACTCGGTAAACATAATGTAATGCGGTTTTTATCTGCTGAATTAAAAAATAAAACTAAAATTATAGCTGAGTAAAACAGGAGAGTGCCACGATGTTATATTACTATGACTAGCATCTGGAATGCAAATAGTCCGTAGATTAATTCCTATTTGTAACTGCAAAAGAATGTCAAAAATCGGTAAGCATATTTGTAATGCGGTTTTCATCTGCTGAATTAAACAATAAAACTAAAATTATAGCTGCTTTGCCTAGAAAAAAAATACACCTCACGAGTGACTCCAACCTACAACCTATATGCCCTGTCTTTCTTTCATCCCACGTTGAATTTAAACGTGTATCTTTGCTAGTAGTTAATTATAATCATTCGCCTATGCTTTGGTATCAGTACAGTGAAATAATTTTTTATGAGCGTTTTAAGTATTTTGCTCTCTTGTGTTTATCTTCGGCGCTCTCCCGAACCCTTGGAGAAAGAATACGTGGTTGTTTACGCTTACACTAGAACCACCGTTGGGTATGGCCAGGCTTAGTGAGCGCCTCTTTTGACCAGCATTTCCGCACTACCTAAGGTGATGTTGTCGTCTGACTTTTTACGACCAGTTACTGAGAATATGCGCACAAAAAATATTGGTCAACCCTCTTGGGAAAAATCCGGATCTATTTTAAACTGCCAACGGGTCTGGACCGACCCAAATAAAGGAAATTTTGCATTTACGGAGGCATTTAGATTGGAGTGTCACATATTTCTTCGGGATTGGTTCCTACTAAGGATGAGTCAAAATCCAAATGTCTATTCTCGATTCCACCGATTCTCAGGATTAGAATCGGTATCTAGAATTGATCGCCTAAAGTCGATTCCGATTCCATCGATTCCAGACGGATAAATATTCATATAAAATTTCATTTATCACATCATATTTGTCTCAGTAATTTTGGGTGTAGGCTATCAATTTGTACTTTTTATCTACCAAAATAATCTGAGGATATAATTGTTATTTGTTAATAAATGTACTTTTTGAGCGACTTCATTGTCTTTGTTAATTTATTTCAGCCAATACTTGAATTTAAATAATAGTCGTACGCTACTGGTATTTCAATATCCCACCTGTTATTAGGAAGAAGAATCGATGGAATCGGAATCGAGAATCGGGAATGTATTTGAAAATATCGGAATCGGATTCGAAAAAAGTGGAATCGACTCATCCCTAGTTTTTACACAATACTTTTAAAAAGTAGGAATACTAGTTACCAGTCTGGTTGCTAGGGATCCCGCTAAAACTGCTGCAGTGCCGACTTTGTAATAAGTCTGAGAGGCGTGTTTTCTGAGTGGAAAAATGTATCTTGAACTCATTTTCGGGTGTGAATAGGGTGTGTATTGGCGGGAAGAATGTCATGCTCAATTATGGTACCAAAAGTTTTAATTATAGTTTAAATTTTTACCTTGTAAGTTCGCATCTATGCTCAGGATGCCTGGGGAGAAGTGATCTTAGCAGTTCCCGCAGGAACGCCGAGGTATACGCACACGCATATCGTAAATCATTAGATAGACGTCAGGCACGTCAAACGAGCATGTTTCGCTGACCGGCAGAATTCGAGTAAGCGGCCCAGAGTCACTCCAAAAATTTAGACAGGTGAGAGGAAGGTATGATAAAAGAATTAGAGCGTGTGCAAAGGAGATCCGCTAGGTTTGTTAAAGGCCGTTATGATAATTGTATAAGTGTTGCGAGTTTAATAGAAGAACTAGGATGGGAATTACTATCAGAACGCAGGTTAAAATTTAGCTTTAACCTTTTAAGAATATTAGAAACCGATTTTTTCACAGATGACGTTAGATATATATTGAGAACCCCTGCGTATTATGCTAGGTTTGATCAGATTAACAAGACTAGAGAGGTAGATTGTCGTACCGATAGATTAAAAATGTCATTTATCCCGCATACCATAAGAGAGAACAATTGGCAGCGTAGCAAAGGGATATGTAGGTGAAATATAGTTAGAATAGTCTGTAGTGCATGATGCATGTAATAACAACCAATAATCATTTTCTTATTATGTGGATACTAAACATCTAGCTACATACAACCCTATTATCTAGCATGTCTCCCTTAAATATCCGCCTTGCATGGCAATAGTGCATGTTTGGTGATCTTCATCCCCTGCCACACACCCTCGTGGTGGCTCGTAGGGTATTACGTAGACGTAGACCGAAGGAATAGTAGACGGGTTAGAGTCACTGGAGCGCGTCGACGATGCGATTCGATGATGATGCGAACTAGGAGATGCATTCGAAAAATTTTTCGAAAAATTTGTGGGATTTTGTTGAACACAAAGAACTTTTAGCCCTCCATTTCATTGTAGTTAGCAATATCCTATTGAAAGTTTCATTTGCAAACAGGTAGTGCAAAAGGCATTTTCATAGCGTAAAGGCAGCATGCTACCCAATGTCTATTAGGAACCCTTACAGACCTGTTACCTCTTTCACGAACTCTTTCATGTGGGGTGGAAGACGAAAGGATGGTTATTTCTACCCGTCTTTCTTCCCCAAAAGATTGATTTTCCGTTAAGTAGCGAACACATAGTTTTGATGGATGTGATTTAGAACCCCCGTTCTGTCGGCCATTCTAGCGTCAGATGCTAAATGGCCGAGGCCGAATAACATGCTAAAAATTCAATTGTTTTTTTGTGAATGCAATCTGATTGTAGAGGAAAAATTAGTAAAATTAAACGATAAGGAGTCTCATTCCTTCCATTTGTAACGCAGCATCCTCCCTGATGACGTCTTCTAATGGTAATGCTACTAACAGAGGATAGAACACACGGCTATAGGTATCCACGCCTGGAACATAGGACATCACATATATTTGTAGCATAAAATAACTACTATAGAAAGAAATTAACTAAATATGTATTCTTCGAATGTTTGACAAGTAATTCACAGCATGTCATGTAGGAATATATAAAGAGACTTGTTTCGAGAGATTGTTTCGACTACTGGACGAAAGCTCAATAATGACCTACATGATCATGCATCCATGGACCTGTCAACTAAGACAAAAAAGTCAATAATCACCTCCTAATTGAATAATGGTTCGTAATAAATTTTGCAAATCAATGAAATAATACCTATAAGGAAAGAAATGGCAAATAAAACGTGGGAAACCCTCCGTAAACCCATTTCACTAGTAGTATGCAGTTCAATATGATGACTGCAATTGTCATTATATATAAAGTGATTAACAGAAAAAAATTAAATTCAGTTTTATTAATTATCACAAATGGATTATTTCATATTACTCATTCTTTTTGTTACTACTGGTTAATACTATTCGTATGTCTGTTCTAAGAATATTAAAATTTATTTTCACTGAAATGTTCTCAAATTTAGCGGTTTTAAATCGTTAAGTGGCTGTAATTAAATCGTTTCATTAAAAGGAACCTCAGTTTCACGATACACTTTTATGCTTAGATGATACGGTAAAATTTTATACCGAATTTTTTTTCGTACTTTGACCTTCCACTCATCGTATTGTTAGAAGGCGGTTCTTTGCTTTGGTAGTTCCCGCATTATAATGAACGGAGTTGTTGGCCTTCGAATATCTTCCTTAGAATTACTCCTTACTCCTCACGCTGCTCCCCTTTTCTAATTAGATCCTCATCCCCAGCAAACCCTGATTGAATCCCAGACCATCCGCATTGGGCACCCACCTCCAGAGCCTGCATCAAACAGGCCGAGAGAGAGAGCGATGCAACCGGCCCTGTAGCGAAACAATTGAATCCCGGGGTCAGGGGCGGCTGCCGGATGAGCTGTGGAGCGCCATTGCCAAGGGGGAGGGGGCGGTGAACAAGGGGGAGGAGTGGGGGAGGAGGCAGGGAAGGGAGTGTTTGCGTGTCAGCTGATAAATGACGTGGCTTCCGACTGAACCGCGGCTGCGGGGAGGCCATATGAATTACTCTGGCAATTAAAATGTCCCCGCGACAGGGAATTGAAAAGGGGAGGGGGACGGGTGGAGGAATGGGGCGGAATAAGAAAACAAAAAATTATTCGCTCTCTCCACACTACCTCTCCCTCCCTCCCCTCTCCAACTCCCCTGCAATTCCCCATCCCTTTTTAAAATCAACCCTCCGCGCCGTAATATTTAATCAGAATTTTCAAAAAATAATAAATTCGAAATAAAACGAACGTCCAGCGTGAATTGGCCGGAAGAAAGGAAGAGAAGCGAAGGGGAGGGATGGGGAGATTAAGTCCGGGGGGGGTTTGTTCGAGAGTGGGAGAGAATATATGTTTTATGGTCGCTTCGATTCCAGCCAAGGATTTTTTTTTGTTTTCATTTTTTTTTTCGCGGGCGTTCTGGTTTGGATCGTCCCGTCCCACCGATATTTTGTTCTGCCCGTTTTGGAGTGCGAAGTGATGGAAAGAGGCGGAGTGCTGGTGCGGGAAGAGGAAAGGAGCGGTGTTCTACTGCTGCCGCCGCCGCCGATGCAGCGTTGGGAACATTGCGATGATCCGAGTTCCCCGGACAGATCGCGCAAACTAAGCGCCAAATGATGACGTTGTAAAGCGTGAGGTTTCAGAAAATTGGACCGAATCCCTAATTAGAAGTCGAGCGGTCGAAACCCCCCCCACGGGGACGCCCTTAGCTAGTCCTGTAACCGAAAAAGGAGGACGACATCCCTCGTTTTAAAAATTATGCAAACTGAGATTTTGGTCTCATTGCCTCCAAGGCATCACTCATGTTTTATAACTAGCATATCAGCGGAAACATCGGTCTTTTTCCCATGTAATGGAATCGATGGGACATTTTAATACGGTATCTAACATGCAATTTTTGCCCTAAGACCCTACAGTGAACGAATAATTCAAACAGCGCTTCGGCGGTAAAACTAAAAAAACTGATTTTCATTCAGGAACGCTTGGCTTATCATATAAATGGTGGCTCCATTTTTATCATATTTTTATTTTCGTCCATAAATTCAAACCGACATTGAAATGTTCGTCCGCCAGTCTGCCACTTAATATTTTTCAGTTTTGGCTATGAAAAGTCATGAGATTTAATAGGTAAGTATACGATTTATTTCAATATCAATAGGTTGACCTTTGTTCAAATAACCTCCGCAGAGTTCCGGTCGTAATTTAAAAGAGTCTGATAGAGTTAGCCCTGGAAATATTTTTTTCTCACCTTAATATCATTTACACTTCAGCGGCCATAGGTTTGTATTTTGGTGTAGATGAGATTATTTATGCGGAGATATATAATAATCGAAAGATAGATAAGATACGTTGCAAAAAAAACAAATTTTGATGCTCAGGAATGCAATTTGTTTTCGAATACTTTCTTGTTATCATCAGAAATTTTTATTCAAGTGTCTTCGCGAACAAGGAAATGAGCACGGGATTGTTTGTACTCCAATCCGAATTGAGAGGAGCGAGCAAGTGAAGAGACAGCCTATGCGCGCTGTACGGATCTTTCATGTTTGCGGGTTTCTACTGCTGGGCGATCGCGTATATAGCCCTTTGATTAGGGACCCCTTCGTTCGATGATTGCGAGCCACTAGTCCACGCGTCAAATCCAACAGCTCAAACCATCCTTCTGACGAAGATCTTGAGTGTTGTTGGTATCGGCCAAGTAGTTGCTATTCTGCGAATTCCATTAGTTTCACGCTCAAGTCTGGACTTTAATTATTGCTACTAGTTTCCAATATAATTTTTAATGGCGATCAACAAGGCAGAGGTCAAGCGAACCTTGAATTGGTATTTTAGTTTCATCCACCTGTGCTTTTAAAGGACCAACTTTATGCTGCGCTATCAACAGCCACAACACGTCAAAGAATCATGTGGCTGACATAACTCGACGACGAAATCTTATCTAGGTGATGGAGAGTACTGAGAGAAAAACAATTTTAAATTACGAATAGCTACGATTTTTAATTACACATTTGCATTTATTTCTGTCCGATTAAACCAAAAATTATAAAAATGCTAGATTCATAGGAAATCCGCTCTGAAGTGTGATGTGCTTCTCTTTATATGCCCGCACTGACCTAGCTGTTGCTTCTGCCCGGTTTTGTCATTATAACGGTCCTAAATGTAAAAAATGTGACATTATGAGGCTGGAATCACATTGTGGTTGAGTCTTTTTTCACACACCATGAAAATTGAGAGCATTTTAAAAATAATCAGTCTTTAGCATTTTAAAATAGCTCTTTCTGAATACCCAATTATCATAGGAATAACTAAGTTTGAGTCTTAGTTATTTCTGCAGCAAGGCAGTATTTTGCAATTGTTTCCATATTTGCCTTAAAACGGTTAAAATCAGCAATTTGGCAAGAAAAATACTATTTCTCTTCCGAGGCCAAGCGAAGCTTTATTGCATGTGAAGCATATAACTTTGCCGTTTTATATGCAATCATGAGACTCAGATGTAAGTTCCAAATTATTAGTCTCATATCCTTTTGCTGCATAAGGTGTTCTAATTTTTTTACTACGAGAAATTTTCGATTAATTATCAAAGGAGTCGTGGAATATTAATGCTCCAACTCGAGCCCAGAAAATTTAGTGGATGAAAGTGCATACCCAGACTCATCAGTGGAATATTGAATTCTCTTGCGTAGATCACGGCGCGAGTTCATCTTTCTTTGTGCGAACCTTTGTGTTTCTATCTCTCCGTCTCTTTCTTTCTCCTCATTCCCTCCGATTCCGCCCAATGCCCTCCTTCCATTCTCTTTGCGCCAACTCCTTTGCTTTGTCCTTCTCCCTACCCTTTCCTTCCTCTTTTCTCGTTAGCGCTAAGAAGCCACTTAGCGATAATTGTCTTACTTTCCCTTTAACGGCTCTTCTCTCCAACGGAATTCAAAAATAATTCTCGAACATCCTCTGGCTGCCAAAAAGCGCACTAATTGACTCCTGTTCTGCTATTGCTATTCCTTAATGGACAAGTTTCTGCGAATGCTCCGAAATTATTTAAGGGGTCGAAACTTTTTTCCGACCCAAGCCTTCGGCCATTATTTTTTCCCAGCCTTCGCTCCTCTTTCCTATAGAGGACGACTCCATTACTCTTATAGGAATAATTCCTGGGTTCCCTTAGGTTCTCTTCACTTTGGCTACGCACGCCTGTGGCCTTAAGGTAGTCCGAGTGAGATAGTTTCCTAGTCATAACAGAGACCATATTCGAATTATACGTTTTAATTTCACCAACCGTAGGACATATGAATTAAATATTGCATTTTAATAGTGCAATAATATAGTTTTATATGATAGAAATTGTTATTAATTAAATGAAAATGTCTAAATAAGTCTTTCACTTGAATCATTTTTTCGCGCAGTGCGTTTGAAACTCCTTCAAAACGGAAAGTTTATTGTGATCCCGAAGAATTTACTGCGGTGACAATATGATTAATTTTAAAATATAGTTGAGAAAAAGGACAAACGAAACGCTGTAGTTTTTTTCATTAGAGTATCTAAGTGTTAGAAATACCTCATTTTGTAAATAGTGTCTCTCTGGAGTGCATAAACGTACCATTTCCCATGTAAAAGGGTTGGTATATTTTGGCAAATATCTCCGAAAGTAATGTGGTAATGGGTTGAATTATGGTGTCAATGGAAGGGTGATATATATTTTTCTTTAAAATGAGAACAAATTCATTGATTTATAGGTAAAATGATATTTCGCTCAAACTACCTGAAGGATAGCAGAAATGTTCCAACGGCGCCGTTGTACTTAGAGCCATTCATTTAGACCGCGAAGCAACTACGTAAGTAAGCCAAATATGCTGCAGATACCTACATATTCACTCGTGTGTGAGTGAATTGTAAAATTGGTTAAGTGACTTGCGTCACTGTAGATGTATTCGAATATTTTCATCATTCTTTTGTTTAAAAGTTACATCAAAAACCTTTTACATTAACCGCTGAGAAAAATTTGATCAAAAAAATCTCGAAACCTTAATACGATACAATCCTCTGGTGTTACAGCGATCACTTTTCTCACCTATATGTACTGTAATCACTCCAGTGCTATTCCTCAAACGGAAGGAATGTTGTTTGTAGACAGTAAAACAATCACTTGAATTTTTAATCACTGTTTAGGTACTGAAGTCCAGGTAAATAGCAAACATGAGCAACAGGGTTATGTCCAAAATTGAAATTCTTTATGGGTTTCTCCGACGTCCTGGCTAAGTTGAAATCAACGTCTGTACTCTTCCGCCAGTCGAAGCCATTCCTTTCTTCCTTCAGTTCAACCTCGCTCTCCGTCCGGGATTTCAGGAATCTTCCTCACGTGCGCGACCTACTCGTACCCCACGCATAATGACGACAAATGACGAGTGGCGAGCAACAAAAGCCACAGCAAGTAGTAGGTTTGTTAGGAGATTTTACTCTATGGCTACCATAGTGGAAAGAAATCTCAGTATAGCAGGCGGCTTGCAAGTCTTTTTAATTTCATTAGCGCACAACTATATCTACATTCTACCTTGCGATCTGCCGCTTGGGCGTGTGACAGAGGGATGTAGGATGCCAGCCGTGTAATGATGTAAGGTTCTGGGAGGTGAAATGGAGATTTATTTATTATGGGAGTGTATTTAATGGAGATCAGTTTTTATTGTGGTCGCAAATTGTGCGCGGAAAGAACGAGTTTTTGTACATATATTTTTGGAAATATATCTCTCCTATTTTTTCGCTTCTGTCAGACCTAGAGATTTAGTGAGGAGTCATAATAATATTCCCTGTGTTGCTCTAAAACACGCCATTTCTGAATAACTCAAGCAAGCTAAGCCTAGCGTGATGCCTCCGAGTTTCTTTGTTGGTGCAAAAATTATGTAGACTCGAGTTTGGACACTAATTAAAATGAGTCGAGGTACCCACATGAATGCGAGTTACACCACATTTTACCTTATTTTATTTTACGTTTACGTTTAATTATTTTACCAGGCTCAAGCCAGCGTTAAGGCGGCCGTTTTCGCGAGAGGGGTGGTGAAAGTTTGAGCGCTGTTGCAATTTGCGGGTTGCGGGCCGTCCACGTATTGGAATCTCTTTGGGAGCATTGAAGAAATTCAGTGCATCGAGAAAAGACCCTTATGAGTAAAAGGTGATGGAAAATGGTTGGATACTAAAAAGAGCACAATTTCTACCTAAAATAAAATTCGCGAAAAGAGCGTGTACAGCGATTGTTTTCGGCCTTCGAGGCAATGCACTGAAGGAGCGTATGAGTAACGGGTTCGGCCCGCAAATGG
This sequence comes from Ceriagrion tenellum, assembly GCA_963169105.1. Taxonomy (NCBI): domain Eukaryota; kingdom Metazoa; phylum Arthropoda; class Insecta; order Odonata; family Coenagrionidae; genus Ceriagrion; species Ceriagrion tenellum. Next base: position 16,682,467 of record OY720635.1, read on the forward strand.
CATCAAGGCTCATACTTTCACCACCCCTCTCGCAAAAACGACCGCTGGCTTGAGCCCGATGAAATAATCGGTTGTTTATTAACTCGTTAAAAACCGATATCATAATGTGAGTTTACGATGGTAATTGTAGTTATTTACTGCTGTAAAGAGCTTCAAAACAAGACCAACATCTTGCTTCTTTTACTTTTCATAACCATGAAAAAGCTGTTTCATAAACTTGTTAATAACTCTTTTATGGCACCATAGAAAGAACTGAACGTTTAAAGATACATTTTAATATGTTTTTCCCCACACAATATTACAGGTTCATTACGATTAAACTCCAAGTTTCTTCACAATTAAATGTCAAAGAGAGAGTTTTTTTCGAAAATGTCAAAAAACCGGCACTTTTTTTGTTCTCACCGGAATAAAAAATCAAGAGTGTAATGTGAAAATAATCGGCAATCACGAAAAATGAAACAAGCGAAAATTTGGTGTAACTCGCATTCATGTGAGTACCTCGGTTCATTTTTAATCAGTGTCCAAACTCGAGTGTACATGATTTTTGCACCGACAGTAGGGTCTCCCACCTTTATTCCACTGAAAGTGTGAGACTATATGTTCGCTCGTAGCGGTTTTTAACGGAGCTTGCTGCTTTTCTTTGTATCTTATTGAATTTTTTTGGTCAAATCTTTATGACCAGGTTCTCAAATGCTCGTGTCGTATTCGAGGTGTGGCTTAACCAGAGCAAAGTAGCATCTCTCTTTGACTTTTTCATCCGAGGACGCTTGACAAAACCTAGTTTCTTCAATGCTGTGACACATGTTTTTTATGTGTGTTCCCCACGATGTATCAGAAGTTAAGGTAATTCTAAGATATTTTCCTGTATCTGAGGATTTTATTTTTACTCCACCCACAGTATAAGTATGACATTTGTGTGATGAAGCGTAAATTTGATTGATAGAAATATTTATATTCCCCGATTCATCGTAATTCTTTGGATGTTCCACTGCTCTTTCTAATGACCATTTTTCTGTTTTTCATGTCTTTATTTTTAAAATCCCTCATATTTGATATCATTCTTGGTCTTCTTTGATGTTTAATACCATTAATTTCTCGTTCAAGGTCCGTTTCCCGAGAGTTATATCATCAGTTATGTCTCAGAATTTGTCCAATAAGTTGTATCTTCTACTTCGTGGAGTGGTACCATAGAGTAATTTACTTAACGGTTGTACTAAAAATATTTTGGAGAGTAGACTTTCGCAGCTGTTGATATTGTGATATAGCTTTCGCGGTATGCTGAGGTTGGACCATTTTTGGCACGACTTTTCACTTGGGCTCCAGCGAGTGTCTTCAAAAGCTGAGTTTTTGAGCCAAAAATGATCCAACCACAACAAAACTCGAGAGATACATCAGTTAAAGCATATTTTCCCCACAAGTAATCGTTTCCTTCTCTGATGGTAATGTATGGCTACTACATTTGCTGTGAATAGAAAGATATTGTTAACGTAAGTCGCTATTTAGCATATTGAAGAAGTTGTTGTAGAGCTTGAAAAAAGATAAAACTCATGAAAAGTATCATGATCGTTAAAGGGTGGACATAAATATAACTAGAGATCACAAAACTTGAACATAATAATTATGTCAACTCCATTTAGTTGAGTTCATTTCATTTCAAAAGTGACTTTTTGGTAGTTTTTAATAACTAAGACATTATATTGACTACCCTCTGGTCAAGCGAGTGGAAATTCACTATAAGACGTGGACGGCCTGATTGACTGTTTCGTCTGTCAAATTCAAGATGTATCAACCAGCATAAATAGTTCAATATGATTATTCACTCATTTCTCATAGAATAGTGACCAATCATTGACCTCAGCGTTATGTTAAGCTATTAGGAAATAATTTATGCCATTTTTACTCCTCATTACATGTTTCTTCTCGTCTTTTATTTCTGCACGTCTTTTTTGAGGGTGCTAACTCTTTTCTCACTGGAGAACAGGAAACTGATAATTAGGCGCTCTGTACTTTACTCTCTACTCTTTACTATGTACTCATTACATCCGCATAGAGATTTTGGATGGCTCTCGAAAACGTTTTCAGGACACCTTAGCTTCCAAAATGATATTTCGTTGCTATTTTCTTAGTTTTGCTGACGTATGATCACGGAGCTGAAATATGCTGTACTGCCTTGAATATTTATGATGCCGTAGAACATTTTTATATGCTTACGATTCAACGAGCTTTTGACGTGAATGAGTCTTGAAAATCAATACGACACACAAAATGATGGGTGGATGATATTTTCTGTTATGGTATTTTCTGTGAAACTTTAATTCCGATACTGATTTGCCGTACCTAAAGGCGCGGTTGAAATTAATTTTTTCCCGTTAAATCGCATATAAAAAAACAACTGTTCGTGCATGGCCTTGACTTGGCTTCACGCAAGCCCAAGGTTGGTGCACTTAATGGTATGGTGACCGCGTTTTTCTTCTGAATTGCATCTAAAAGCACCTCTGGTGCGAGGAACACGCGCCCTTGAGACGCCACTCAGGGAAATAGCGCGGTTGCTACTTGTTCAGAATAGCTGCAAAAGAGTCTAGTTTTGCAACAGTTTTGCAAGTAGTCAGCAAAGTTTTCCGATTTTGATACCTGACGAAAAACTTATTCATTATTTTGGGACGGAGGTCAAAGCTTGACTTAAACAAACTTCTTAACGGCTTGAGAATGCTTAAGTAAAATTGGAGATGCAAGATCAAACTTGCCATTATGCTCACACAAGAGCCAAGAGAACGAGTATCTAATGAGAAGGCGTCTAATTTTGGAAATGGACAACTTCTTATGGATAGAGAATTGATGGCTTTTGGAATAACTTTCACGGAGTGTCACATTTTTACGGCAGTTTTGCGAGCGTTTCAGCTACCACTTCTTCCGGTCTGAAGTGTTCTCGATGCGATTTGTAGCCCAACGATCAGTCACGAGGGCTTCTCTCCCGCCTATCCTAGAGTATTTTCCCTCTTGTTTTTTATACCCTCTTCCAAGGTTGAAAAGATTGTAACCATGTGGGGAACACACATACAAAACATTTGTGGCACAGCATTAAAGAAACTAGGTTTTGTTAAGCGAATAATTGGAAGGTCCTTGAATGAAAAAGTCAAAAAGAGATGCTACTTTGCTCTGGTAAGACAACACCTCGAACACGCCGCGAGCATTTGGGACCCTGGTCATAAAGATTTAACCAAAAAATTACCAAAATACAAAGAAAAGCAGCACGATTCGTTAAAAACTGCTACGATTGAACATATAGAGTAACACAACTGTTAGAGGGATTTAAGTGGGAGCCCCTAGAGAATCGGTGGCTGCACGCTAGGCTTAGGCTGTTTGAGACATTCAGAACTGGTGTGTTTCAGAGATACTCTGCGGAACAGATTGGTACAAAACCTCGTCCGTTCCGCGCACAATAAGCGTCCACAATAGAAACTGAGCTCCTCCAATTACACTCTCATTGGACATGTCAACATTTCATCTCCAAAACTTTGACATCTTTACACGGCTGGTGACCTACCACCCCCCTGCCACACTCTCAAGCGGTGGCTCGCGGGGTAGTATGTAGATGTAGATCTCCTCTATTTACACTACTCAGAGTTTTGAAACCTTCTAGGGATTCTCTTATTAATCTGGGGAAGTGCCGAGTCTACTTATCCATAACTCTCGTCTTCTGTAGATCAATGTGAGCTCCGCGATGGCCGGCCCGTTCGTTTGAGTAATTCTAATGCCTCATTGTTGTTTATAAATGCAGCATTTAATCTCTCGAGTAGCTGGACTAAGTACGATCTCCAGCTGTCGCATTTTATCTCGAGTACCCCTTGTGAGCTCTTGGGTAGGTGGGCATTTGGTCGGCCAAGTGGGTTGGATATTTTGGTGACGCAACTGTTCCTGGTCGTCACGTCAAATTTTCCAAGTACCCCGGATATTTTCTATGTAGCTCTCGCAGCAGACAATAAATAGCGTACAACTCGCGAAAGCCCAGCGTCACTCGACTCCTTAGTTCCGGGAGGATTACGTAAGTTTTAAGTGGTATACGTAAGCAATGTTACTACCCAATATCTAATCAATAGAAAGATATTATTTCAGAAACATAATTTCAGAGATATTAATTTAAATTTATTTGCATGTAATGCTATATGCCTCCCACTACTAGTCATGTTGTTACTTGGTGTTTCATTTCTGTCGGCCGTCCCGCGAAAGCTTCACTTTTTTCATCCATCGAATATTAACACAACTCTTTTTGCGGTATAGGTGTGACGGCCATGGAAACGTCGGGAAGTAGTTGTGGCACGTATCGCAAGAATTGATACTACAAACTTGAGTAAAATTTGTTACACCTGTACTAGTTTGTTTATGGAGATACACTCACAAAAAGTGCGTCATCAGAACAGAATCCGATGGAATCTGAGATTTCATATGCTCCGATCTGACGTCATCCTGATCTGTATATTCACCTACCATGGGCGCGGATTTTCATTGCTTTTGGTTTCGTTATTTTTCTAACATACCTCGTATATGGGGAAAATATTTCCCTTTAGCAAAATGGTGTAACATTTATGGGCAGATTATGACTAATTGACAAAAGGAATCAAGGAACATTTTCGTAATTCATGCATGAAAATTAAAAATTATGTTGGATGGGCATTATCGTGACTTGTTACTGTATTTATAGCGACATCCTGTACTCGAATTTCAAAGTTTCCGTAATTATGTAACATGCATCTCATTTTTTTTAACCTGTAAGTCAAGATCCACGTACCCAAATTTATCTCTTTACCAGTAGTCAAATAACAAAGCCAAATAGTGGGAAAACGATGGAATTTGCTTTACAGTTTCAGGCTTCACTTCGTGGAAGTTAATAGTATTAATATTTAGAGAATGCAAATTTTGTACTTTTCCACAGATTTTGTACTTTTCCACAGTGTGTGGAAAAGTACAAAATTTTTATTCTTAAAATATGGTTAGAGTGTGGATTAAGAAAAGCATATAAGCACCTGTGTCCATCTCATAATGAAGGGAAGAAAATATGCATACTTAAGTATGTTGCCGTCATTAGAGATTGTTTCAGCGGCGGAAGTTGAGGCACACAAAATAAATAGGATAAGCTGGAAACATACTCAATTAAGAATTTCAACCCTATATAATTCGCTGGTGGATTCAGAACCCACATACACTTATAGTCTCTAGTACAAAGATATTTGTCTCTGGAGGTCACAATGTATCCAGTCAAACAGTGAAGTACATTCCTTAGTAAGCTCCCCACACGTTTTTGAACAAGCTTATAAAGTTGTAGAGAGTAAGTTTAAGAATAAAAGGGTGTTTTTACCATTTATATAGACATTTGTTGTGGCCTCCAAAGATAAATACCTCTACACTTGTATATATGTGGTTCCTGATCACTGACAATCTCTCCTCAAAGGAAATAATTATGTAGGAATATAGTATAGGAAATAGAGAGGAGTGCTGTGTAGAGCCGCTGAAAATAAAATTTCGGGTTGATGACAACTATTCTAACACCTCATTCAAACTTAGATGTAAGAATCGCTGGAAATAGTTTTCCCTTCAAAGTACTTGCAAATACTTTGAGTTCATTAGTTCTATCTCACAAAAAAGAAGTATTCTTGTCTTAAGGGCTCTTGTAACATAGTTGAAACTTGCTGTTTGTTGTCAATGGTATCTGGCAAATTTGCTGACCTCATCGTGAAAATACCGAGGTCTGGTTGCGGTTGTGTGCACTTTGGCGAATGATTAGGAGGAGAATATGGGACGAAGGGCGAGCTCTTCCCATGCCCTCGGATTTTTTTCCTCGCCTCTTTGGTGAGAGTAACTATCTTCATCGCCCAATTCCTGTCGCCCGAGGTCGGGCGAGAGGCCCCGTTTTGTGGGCCGTAAAAGGGCCTTCTCAATTTAAGCGCGCCCCGAAGGGTGAAGGACGCCCAAACGAGGGCCGGGGAGGTTGTTCTCATCGGCCGTAAAATTATCAGCCCCCGGGGAAAGGTCTAGGAAAGGGGGAGAAGGAGGAGCAGGAGGGAAGGTGGATGGGGAGGCCTCCCAATTTTGCGCACCACTGACCTTCAGTTCACGGGGCGCAGGTCAGTGCCGCCCGGGCGATATACTCGTGCCGACCCTTCATTTTGTACTGCTCAATAATATCTCGTTAGGAAGAATGACGTTTCGGCCTGCACATGCCTCGTTAAGTTTTGGACCGTGCCCGTCGCTTAAGAGGCCCCTCGTCCATTGAATATCGTAAACTCATCAAGGCACCACAATCACTCTGCACGTCAATGGGTCAAAGCTCTAGAAGAAAGATATTATTCTATTTACACTGCTTTATTATCAACACCCTTCAATTCCTAAAGTTTCACTTTATAGTTTGTAATTGAAACTAACGATTGCATCATACCCGGCAAGTGAAAATTGTGGAAAGTAGCGCATCATACGTTGCTTTCCATTAATTTCCAAGGGAGGCCGATCAATGTAAAAATACGTCGAACATTGCGACTAAAATTATGAGTTGATTCATAGAGAGGATTTTTTTCGAGTTGAAATTGACGGAACGAACTGATTACAGTATCAACCAATCTAAATTCATTTATCGAGTATTACATCTGGATAATAAAAACGAGATCCATGGACAAAGTTTCACTTTCCTCACCAAGATAACAATAACGTAGTGGCGAAAAAAGAGTAGAACTTTGTTTTAAAACTGTGAGAAAATATTTACGCATCGCTAAGTCATCATCATTTCTTCTCAAAAAATTAATTTCCAGGAACGAGTAATTATCGGCGACCAACATTCTGGGAATCAGAGGTCATTAAGAGGATCGTAGCCGGTAGATCAATTATAAAGTTTGTCTTTACATTGGCATGAATTTAACTTTACAAATGCGGTTATCTTTCAGTAGTTAAAAAAAATATATTCTCTGTGTTTGGAAAAGTGAACTAGCACCACTGACCATTCCTCCTCAGAGGTAAGGTTAATTAATAATGAAGCCAATAGTATGCCATGCATTCCGAAGGTTATACGACTACTTGCCTTTTAAGAATCAGTCAGATTGCGTAAGAATAAGAACGATTACAAGAGTAGTAAAATGCTTAATTAACTCTTATTCCGGTTTATTGAGCACCAAATATAAATATAGTCTTCCTACAACAAGGTTTGGATTTTGCAAAGTGAGATTTTATGCTTCACGTATATGGAACACCTAAGACTTATAAACATCCCTATACCATCACCTCCAAGGTCTGGCCCAGCCTATCAATGGTCGCTGTTTGCAAAGAATATTTTTGTTGGGTAATCTTTTCGTCAAATTAATTATCTTGTCTTATGTTTTACAAGGTTATCTTGAAAGTTCGACACGTCCGCTCAAAAGGAATGTCTATTTTCTTTAATGCGTCTCAATAAAAATGCAATTGTCTTCAAAGTCTGCCAGGTCAATCGAGAATAACAAGTCCATTTTACATGGCTCTCAGCTTTGTGCAATTACAAACAATGTAACTAATTGCATAGCAGTATAAATTTTTTCTCCTAAATGTCTTCACATCTTTTAAAAAATATCAAAGTTAGCGCATGCAGATCAACCAACTGAAGGCCATTTTAATTGACATGAAAAAAGAAAAACTAGGGGAAAGAAGGACGTGGTTCCGAAGCAGATAACGGCATTTTTCCAACAAGATAGCCCATCTTCAGTCCGCTGAAGTAGAAAGCTTCGGTTAAAACGCGAGTTTTTGGTTAATGTAGAAATTGAACTCCCAAAATTTTCTAGGAGAACGGAAGAAGGGAAATGAGTGTGACTTAATGACTTCTCCATTGAAATGGAATGAAGGTAATGGTGCTTGAACACATCCTTTAATGCATTATCTTTATACATATAATTCTTCTGTACGTGTGTATGTCACTGAACTCCTCCTAAACGGCTAAACCGATTTTGATGAAAATTTTTGTGTGTATTTGAGTGGGTCCCTGGATGGTTTAGATTTACGAATGGACCCAGTAGGTGGCGCTGCGATTGGGTTCTAGGAAATTTTTTTAATGACATTTTTTTGGCGACCGTAAATGGTGCCGACATCTTCTATATTGTTGCCAAGGAGACCTTGCTGATTTGTTGATGTTTATATAACTAAGTCAGAGGACTGAGATTGTGGTGGACATTGATAAAGTCTCTAATAAATTGCTTTGATAAACGTGGAGATCTCCTCACTTACCCATCTCTACATTGGTGACCACGACAAGGAGAGTAAATAGTCAACATTTGGTGAAAATGGTTTTGTCGCGCGACGACGAGCTTCAACGCTTACGTGAAGAAAACGCTCAGCTCCATCAGTAACTAAATGATTCTGTTTCAAGACGCAGCCACACAGACACCGAGCAGAACCTGCCTGCGGTTCGTCGCGTCGCCGTGAAACTACCACCATTTTATCCCGAGAAACCGAAGCTTTGTGTTTCACCGGCGGAATCTCAGTTCGTGCTGTCGGAGATCACAAGCGAGGTAACGAAGTTCCATTACGTTGCCTCACATTTAGATTCTCGCGTAGCCTGTGAGGTTGAGGACATAATCACGAATCCTCCGTCTCAGAATCCTTATTCGACTCTACGATCGAAGCTTATAGAACGTCTTTCAGCCTCTGAGGAGCAGCGCGTTCGCCAGTTACTGTTGGACGAGGACCTCGGCGATCGCAAGCCTTCCCAATTCTTGCGACATCTTCGCTCCCTCGCCGGAACGGCCGCTCTTACGGATAATCTCTTCCGGCAACTGTGGCTGAGACTATTGCCCCCGCACGTCCAAGTAATCCTGACTGCCCAGGCGGAGTTACCCCCAGACAAGCTGCCGGAGCTCGCTGACAAGATCATCGAGGTGTCAACTTCTCATATGGTCGTCCATGCCGTTTCTACCAACAGCATATCGACGGATGATAAGCTGTACCTAGCCATCGAGGGATCGTCAAGACAAGTCGCGGAGCTGTCGGTCTCTAAAGGTTATCGTGCCCGGTCGCGCGATCGTCGGTGGTCAAAATCGAGAAGCCCGTCGCCCTCTCGAGGTGGTAGATGGTGTTGGTACCATAACTCCAAAATTTTACCCCCACCACCCTCTCCCCCAATATTTTAAAAAGTAAAAAAATCATAAAAATCATAAGTTTATGAATTATTGACCGTTAAAACCATCTGATAAGTTCAAGAATAATTGACCACCTGAGAATAATTTATAGTTATTTTTGTCGCCCTCTCGAGGTGGTAGATGGTGTTGGTACCATAACTCCAAAATTTTACCCCCACCACCCTCTCCCCCAATATTTTAAAAAGTAAAAAAATCATAAAAATCATAAGTTTATGAATTATTGACCGTTAAAACCATCTGATAAGTTCAAGAATAATTGACCACCTGAGAATAATTTATAGTTATTTTTGTGTACCATAGGTGGCGCTGATGTCGAAATCTGTGTTATTTGACGTACACATCAATACATGCGCAAGTCGTCGCACTTGCGTCGTAGCTTGGCGTTGTTTTGACAAAACGAAAAGATTGAAATGTCAAACTCAATGCCAAATGTCACTTAGTATGTAGTTTATCTAAAATTCGAATATCGAAAAAAAGTTTGCTGAACCCGCTTATAGCAGGCAAGCCAACATTTGGGCAGGACAACATCTGTCGGGTCCGCTAGTTCATTATAAAATCGTTCTCAAGTCGTTAGAAATATGTATAAGTCTCAGGTAGATTTTCGAACGTATAAAATCATTTCAGGCTTTATTTTGTGGAAATTATGTATCTCCATATTGCAATGAAACAGTTGGTAAAAATTGAAAATGGCACTTTGTGTCGACACCAAGGTTGGTTGTCAATAAATGTTTAAGGGTAGAATTTTTACAAACTGTTTCAATTCAATATGCGGATTTTCGATATTTCAGTTATTTAAGGCGTTAAGTCCCTCTACCTCGTTTTTCGAATAATTATTCACATGTATGGGGAACCTCCAGCTATACATATTAGCTGCAAATACATGGCTGACTTGTTGATTCCCGAAAACTTCTCATTGTTGCTCGATTTGTAATTGAACATATTTGATTCTTACATAAATGTGGTTTCTTATGATCAGTGCTTGCTTGGATACGGGAAATAAAAGCCGCACGGCTTGCAATCTCAACTATTATGTAGGAAGAAAAAGTGTATTGTAGCAAAACATCCTCGAGCAGTTTTTTAATCAAATTGCGTAAGTTTCAAGGCTCTGAGGAGTTAGCAGTAAATGTGATATTCTTTCCCATAAAAAGTGTTGTTATTGTTAGCATTCTTAAGCCTTTAAAATGTTGAGCCATTTCCCAAAGATATTGGTCTCGTGAAATATAATTTAATGGTGTGACGCAAAAATCACGCGTCGATGTGATAAATCCAGTTCAAGTCGTATACTTTTCAGATGTAAGGTGTCGCTTATTTTCAATATCCATGTCTCAATTCACACTAGTATTTTTTCACGCCGCATGACCATATTCCAAATTTCTCGCTATTTTAGTTTTGGTTTGCATTCCTTTTGACTCTTGCATGTGAATGCAAAATGTCAGAAGAGTTTTTATTGAAAATTTATGATTCATCAAATACACCTTGGCTCTGTAAATTCCTTCTCCTTCATTTTGAGCAAGAATGACCCCGCATAAATTTAGCTTGTTGATATACTAGAGCTGCTGTTCGTATAATCATCTTTTAATGACATTTCCTGATTGGCCACGCATGAAATACTGTCGTTTTTTTTTTAAATTTTGCGTGTCCATAGACCCATAAAACAGTCTTTATTGATTGTTCAGTTTCTAAACACGAGATTTGCATTTTAGTAACGAGGAATTACCGAATGGGAATTGACAAAATGTAACTATCTTGATAGTTCACTGTACTTGGCGTAATTTTGTCTTTAAAGAATCATAATATTATTGAATATTTAGCTATTAGTGGATTGTCTAGTGGCTTAAATGTAAAAGTATAGTAGAACCATAATCAGTTGTACTGGAAGCATACTTTTCAGAGTGAAGATTCTTAAGTCAGGGAAATGCACTATAATTTAGTGTTGAGCGATTCGCCACTAGAGTGATGGTAAAAATAGAAGCAGGATGCTATATTATAAGATTAGCCATTAGGATTACGATCTAGTATATAAAGAAAAAGGGCAAAAAGCACGATAAAATTTTGTGTCTTCGGTGTCATTTTAAAATGGACAAATATCAATATTACTAGCACTGCGTAATGCAGGGAGATATTTAGAAATACTGGCATTGAGAATTAAAAAAAAATATCTTTGTTGGATCGTTTCTCTTATTTCGGAATTCTTCTATGACGGAGAAAATTAAAATTTGCAGGTTTATCTTACGAATCTTTAGCGTTGTCACAGATAATTACATTCGACTGGAAAATACATTATGCGGCAAAATTTATTTATTCAAGTTTCATAACAGTCCATTTTTTTGGAATAGAAATGTTTCTGATTTTCAGTCTTTCAAATTATCTTTAAGACGTTTCTACAGTCGAAAAAGGAAAGGGAAATAAAACCCATTTTTTTCATTTCATGCAAAACGGCCCACCCGTAGTTCGTATGATATTCACAAACGAATCACACTCAAATTCTCAGTTCCTTGAAAATATTTTTATTTACTTAGAAACGGAAGAGTTCTTCTTAACTACTAGCTAAAATATTATGCGTTTTAGGTGGACCAAGGAAAGGAAATGGTTTTCAAGTGAGCGCGGAGGAAATGAAGTATTAAAATATTCTATATTAAAACCTAATTATTTACTGAATTGTAATCATCATCATCACATGATGCATTGAAATGATGCTCAGTGTTTGGAAAGCTATACGTTTCAGAATTTATTTCTGGAGAATAAATATATTTCATAATAAAAGGAGAATTCGTCCCGGAGTTGGTTACGCATCAACTTCATTCAGAAAGCTACTTAATGTTTCTAATCTTGAAATTAACCTCGCGGAGCGTAATATCCGTTCAATTTTGTCAGGCAATATTTTTTTAAGGTGATCCATTATCATCAGTGCCCTTGCGTGTGCAGTATTTTCCGAAAGCGTCTCTCTGAAGACCACCCCATTTCGCTGTCTCCCTTAAAGAGGCAATGCAAGGCTCTCCCTAAGAGGATTGACGTATTTTGATGGACGCCTCCCCTTTCCTCCTCCTCTCAATCGAGAGCAGTTCTCCGACCATTAATCTCCTCTTTTCCTAACCTCGCGAGCCGAGATTCGGAAAATACATCATCGCGAAGTAATTGAGACGCGGCGGGAAGTAGAAGGGGGATCGTTCGGCATTATAAAAAGGCGCAGGTTCGGGGCAACAAACGCGCCGGGGGTGTGGGGTCGGTCGGGCTGCTGTGAGAAGTGCCGGGGACGAGAGAGAGAGAAAGGTGAAGTATTGCGTCAAGGGGAGCTACTTAATATTTTTCATCCTGGTATACTCTTCTCCTCCTCCGCATTGTCGAAACATCCGCGCACAAAAAATGAAAAGTGCGAAAGAGTTTGTTCGTTGGCAGACAGATAGAGAGACCGGAGAACTTTTAGAATCCCCTTTACAGTGCTCGCTTCTTTTGCGATCGGCGTGGCTTTCTTTTTGGAAAATAAACGACGATCGCGGAATGTCGTCGCCTTTTAAATCCCTCCACACCGTGTCGTCGAAGTCTTCTCCCCGAGGTCGGAAAGGCGGTTGAATCAAGTGCTCTGTCTTGCCCACCCACTCCGCCAAGTCTTCCCGTTTGGGGAGGGTGTATATCTGATTGGGAAAACTTTTAAAGCACTCAACTCCTCATTTTCATTGCTTTTTTTCTTTCTTTTTCCCGTCTTTTTCTGTTTCCCCTCAACGACTACTTGGCTTAGGCATACGTTAGTCTCTCAGTTAGAGAGATCTCTTTGTTCGATAGTTCATGTAGGAATAAGTTTCTTCGTCTGGTTATACAACCGGTATTCCTCCACTCTCCTTTTTTCCCGTTGTTTCGAAAGAAGAATTGCTGAAAAAGGGGGTAGTCCCGAGTGCTGGGCGACGCCAATAAATGCTCTCTTCTGCTGGCATTTGTCCCCATTCTACTCTTAAATGGCTCCACATTTTCACCCTCGCCGTACCTCGCTGCGGAATAAAAATGAATGAGTATTCTTTTTGACCGCTAGTGGACTAGTCCGCGCCGGAAGTGTGCCACGCAAGCGCCTCTTGCCGACTCACAAGGTCGTTTAGGATTGTTCGGCAGAAATGAGAGACAGAAGCGATGGACGGCGCACTATGGAGGCCGAGGGAGGCAGGGGCATCCGGGCGGCCGACATAACCGACTGACCAAGGCCGTCGTCGGAACGGGGACTGGCCAGGACAAACGAAAATATTCGCCCGTCACGCACAGGGCTCCACTAGTCACTCCGTGGCACTTGCTTGGTTTGTGCGTGTGACTGTGTAGCAGATGGGGCGTTCCGCGACGATGTGGTGTGAGGCGAGGGTTTTTGTGACACATCTGTCGCTCTGCTTCGTGTGTCGACATGCACGAAGGTCGAGTGCGTTGGGAGGAAGGGGTTGAATGAGGAAATATCCACGGATGATGGCGTTTAAATGTAGAGCCAGGGCGGTAACGTGGTACTTGCCGGCAAGCACTTTATGACTTGATAGACGAAATTGTCACGGTGTAGTGGCGGAACTACCTTTTATTCACACAAAGCAAGTGGCCCCAACTGTACTCCTCTTGTTCATGATTATGATTGTCACCAGATATGAGATGGTAAATTCTGCAAAATTTTTCCAAAAGCGTACCTTATTATGTCGTAAGAAAACCTTATGTCACTATTATAGTTCCTTCAGGGGTTCACTCTGCTAGTGAAATAGTGATCCGATCAACGGTTTTAAATGCTATAAAATCCGAAGATTCTTGCAAAATTGTGCGGATCTTATGCATGATGTTTAAATGAAAATCTTGGCAATTTTCCGCAGTATAAATTTTACTACGACCCGGGTTTCCATGTTTATACATTATCATCAGGTGTCAACTTGTTTTTACATCATCGTCAGATGTCAACCGGGTTGAAACATCTGAACCTGTGTCATAGTAAAATTTATATTGTGAAAAATTGCAAAGTTTTTCATTTATGCATCATGCATGATATCAAATGCAATATTGCACTGAAAATTCTATATTATTTAGAAATGTAGTCGTGCATGCAACGGGAGTAAGTTTCCCTTCGTAATTTGTCTCTCAAAGAAAGAAAAGTCTTCTCAAAGAGAAAAAATAAGGGCATGTGATATTACTTATATTATTAAAAAAAAACGGTTTAAAGATGGGTGTTGAAGTATTTTATTCCCTTTTATGTAAGAGACTAAGTATGGGCACAATGTAATAGACAATGAACCGTTTCTTTTTCCAGGAATTTCACCTCATAGTGTTCAATTTGTCCTGAGTGGGTGGCAGAATTTTGATATTTATTAGGTTTTCATTTTCCAACTCCGTATGCAACTCGTAACACCGCAGAAAGAAGTTGGACGCGTCTCCAAGGCGAGGATGTATCGCTTCATCCGAGGGAGCGTGCAGTGTGTTTGTGAAATCATTGAGTAAGCCGAGGGAAGCGCATCGTGATAGCGTTCGTTGTGTTTCCTTCGAACTCTTTTTGTTTCGACGGCGAAGGTTTCCTCGCGGCTTCCTCACGTGTCGTCCCCCTTAAAATCGAACGAATGGCCTCCGCAGTCCCCTCTTCCATCCACCTCTTCCTCGCCATATTCTCGTCCCACTTATTTTTTTATTTTCCTCCGCGGCCGAGGGAAGCGCTGGGCCTAGTGCTGTGCGAATCAGGGATTTTCATTTCGAATCGAACCGAATCGTATCTCCCAAAAGGTATTTCGAATCGAATTGAAACGAATTTTTTTAAATATTCGTTAGAAAATCAAATCACCCTTAAAAAATTCATTCGCGAATCGAATTCGAATTCTTAATAAAATGCAAAAGTTTATGCAGAGTTAAAGTAATATATATTTTCACTATATTTCAGGTGCTCCCAAGAATAGCACAGAATAACGTGTGGTCTTTTAAATTTTCGTTTCGTTTGAGGAAAACATCTAAACGGACGATGCGCAGTTTGGGGATGAGTGCCATGTTTGAATGCATGTAACAATTCGAAGACGAATTTATCTGATTCGAATACTACGAATCATTCGCTTTCGAAAAATCCCGATTTACAGGCGAACCGAATCGAATTAAGCCTGATTCGAGTCGATTCGGTTCGATTTCGAAGCATTCGCACAGCTGTAGCTGGGTCTAAAGGTGGGCGAAAGAATGAAGTTCGTTGCAGACTGCATCGTGGCTGTGTGGTAATGGGGGAGGATGGGGTGGAATTTTCTGATGGGAGGGTTGGTGGATGAGGAAGGGGTAAGGGTATGGAAAGGGGAATGGTCGTTGTTCACTCCTTATCCGTTTTCGCTATCTCACTCCCCCATTCTCTCTGTGTCTTGTCTCGAGGAGGCGAGAAGTAATTGAAATAAAAATATAATAATGAAGAGAGATAAAATAATAAAATGGGCAAAAAGAAGGAGACTGCACTCCCGGCAAAATTCTCCGCTGACTCGCTCTCAAAGAGGAAGCAAATTTGTAAAATGTATCACACGCAGGTCTGCGAGGATTATAAATAGACTGTTATCTTAATTAGGGTGGTGTCTACGTTTCCCATTCGCCGTTTTGGGTTCTGCTTGAAATGAGATCGCTTGCCCTCTCGAGTTTGCCCTTGGACTCAATTTACATCCGATGTTTGGCTGAGGTACGTACGATAATTTCGTCTCGTGCTGCTGAGGTGAAGTTTTGAATTAATTTTAATAGGTTACGAGGATCTCATTACCTTCGTAACCATTTTTAATATTTGTTTAATTCCGCCTCGATAAAAATATCTTAAATGCATGCAAAACTGCAACATTAAAACTCTCGGCTCAAAAAATAGAGAATGAAAAGTTTTAGACGTGGAAACATCGAAATTTGCGAAACGCCTTGGCTGACCTGTTATCACTCCATTTAGCTTTCAGGACCTAAAATTACCTACGATACGGTTAAACAAGTACAGTATCCCAAGTGCCTGCGTTCATCTTTGCTATTTTATATTATTGCAAGCTGTCTTTCCTGAACTTCTATATTCTACAAAACGTCTCAGAAAGTCTCGAAAATTCAAAAATATGTGCAGAATTATGCGGTACTAAAATGCACTGGATTCTGTTTTTTTTAATTAAATATAATGTCGCGAGATAATTCCGTTGGGAAAATATGAAAGGAAATAATTTTTTACACTCAATTCATTCGAAGAAGAGAAGATTTAGCTAATGGCAGTGAATGAAATGAATACCACCATAGATATTTCTAATAGATAAACGACAATACAATCAGTAATGTCAATTAATATTATAACCTAATTAACCCTCTTCCATGGTGCTGCAAATCCCAGTATTAATGAGAAATCAGCGATGGGCATAAAATTATCGGAGTAAGGTAATTGAAAAGTTCTTTAGTTTTACTCTCTTTTAACGGATGCCTCGGAACGACTGTTGAGAATTAGAAATTATAAGATTTTGCTGTTGTAATCAAATGAGTAGTTTCATACCGTCTTACGAAGATGAGCGTATTTCTTGCAATCTTCTGCTTTTGTTTATCAATGAAGGCATTACAACTTATTCTATGATTTTTACCAAGTCCCCTGATCTGACGAATAAATTACGTGATAACTTTAATTAACATCCACGCAAAAATCATAATGTTAAGGATAACTACAGTCGGGACACATAGCTAATTAGTTGTCGCTAAGTTAACGCAAATATTATCTATGGAAGTTTATTTTTAATGCCGTGATGTAACTAACTTTAAATTCATTGAATGCGTTTGCCTCATAAGTTTAGTGTTAAAGTAAAGGATCCTCCCAAATTATCATCAACAGTCATCGATGGGAGCAGAGGTCTTCATCTACTCTCCACTCTGATATCAACCTATCGTTTTAATTCTATGCACATACGTCTATACTTTGGCATCCTCTCTTATTTTGAATAATATATTTCACCCTTCAACTTCCTCGGTAATCCTTCCCATCCTGTGACGTCTCCATAATGATATTAAGAAATCTTCTATGCTTCATGATATGTTAAATTAGCTTCTTTTATATACATACAACCATCGGAAAGTAGCTGTTAGAACAGGGGAAGAGGAAACAAAGGAAACCCCAATAGGAAGGGGAGTAAGGCAGGGTTGCTGTCTGTCGCCATGCCTCTTCAACTTGTATGCAGACAAACCGCTGGAAGAAGCTATAGGAGACATCGGGGGCATAAAAATGGGAGGTGAGAGAATAAAAACCATCAAATATGCGGATGACCAGGCTATAATAGCGGAGAATCAAGAAGGACTCCAGAAGATGATGGAAAGAATTTGGAAGAAAAGTGAAGAGTATGGAATGAGGATAAATAGATAGAAAACAATGGTTATGAGGGTAGTGAAGGCAGAAGGACCATTAAATATATGGCTGGAAAAAGAAAAATTAAAACAAGTAAGTTCCTTCAAGTACCTGGGAAGTACAGTTACTCTGAACGGAAATTTTACAGAGGAAATTAAAAGTAGAATTGCGCAAGGAAAAGTAGCATTTAGCATGATTAAGGAACTGGAGACATCGAGGAATGCCAGGACAGATATTAAAAAAAGATTCGTGAAATGATTCATATGGAGAATTGTACCGTACGGATGCCAAACATGGACCTTGAAGAAGAGAGAAGAAGAGTACTTTGGATTTGATGAAGGGAGAGGCCCAGGACAGAATGCTGTGGAGGCAGTACCGTTGAAACCTGTCCGAGGACTGAATCACAATGATGAATGGTGATGATGATGTCACCAAATTTTCTATCATCATTTCCTTGATATTAGGTATTTTTAGGCCTGATTTCCCAGGACATTAGGTAAGAGGGAAAGGAATAGAATAGAAGCTTATGAAATGTGGGTGTGGAGAAGGATGGAAAAAGTAAGATGGGTAGATAAGATGAGAAATGAAGAGGTTTTGAGCAAAGTAAAAGAAGGAAGATCGCTCCTCAAAGAAATAAGGAAAAGGAAAGGAAACTGGTTGGGCCATGTGATGAGAGGGAAAAGTATAATAACTGTGGCACTTGAGGGTTCAATTGAAGGAAAGAAAAAGAGAGGAAGGAGAAGAATTAAATTGGTGGATCAGGTGAAGAACATCAGCTATGATGAAGCAAAGAAGGAAGATCGGGACAGAAGCGGATGGAGACAGCAGTGGTGTACGGGACCTGCCAGCAGGCAGAACACCAGGTGATGATGATTTCCCTGATGCTTTTAATGACCCTATTAAATTGGTGATTTTCTCCATCCAGTTGATTTCTAATTTTTTTACATATTACTTTACTTGAATTTCTTTTAAATTTATTTGTTCGGCAGCAGTCATAGTCCATCTACTACTGTTGATTTCATTCCATGTTCCAAACTCTAGCAGTATTCATAGGACACCAATCAAGAGCACGCTCATCAAAGAATTACAAAAAAGTAATTCATGCAAACAGCAGTTCCATATTACTTTTGCTATTCTTTAAAACATGTGAAGTTAACCAAACTAATTTAATATCGGAATAATTTTATGAAATACGCTTCTGTGAGCTTTAAAATATCAATCAACATCCATTTGCCTGGTTCCTGCTGAAAAAGAGACCAGTTATCTAATTCTCAGGGACACCAACAATTTACTTTTGTGCAGGTATCGGTTTTTTTATCACCTAATAGAGAACACGTAGTTGAGATTGCGTATGTTTTGCATAGCCAATTTATTCTCTCTGTATCCGCAAATTTGATTCGGTGGAAGAAATTAAATATTCTAGCACTGATGTCTTTTGAGAGAGCTGAGGCAATTTATACCGGCCAAGCCACTGCAGCATGTCATTAGTCCTCTTTTATTTTGTGAAATACGCTCGTGATTAGCAATTCAAATGCATTGGTAAAGGAAAATTTTCTTTGTAGGCCTGGGAAGAGGCATTTAATAAAATCCTCCGTGTGAATTTGATACCGCGTTTGTATGTTATTTTTATGTAGTCTCTACTTGCGTCGAGCAGTGTTTACCGTCTCCTAAATTTAATGGTACATTATGCAACCTATGGAACGATGAATATTTGTGTCAATGCAAAGGTTTTGTGTCAAGGACTACCAATTATTTTCTCATGAAAGTATAAAGAGGATTTTCATTGCCACCATTATTATTACAAGTGATCTGCCTGTCAAGTTATGTTTGAACGTAATAATTACTCCCTCAAATACTACTTTAAACTTACAGGCCCATATTTAAAAATACGGTTTCGTTCCTTATTATACGCGCTACCTCTCCACAACCCATCGAGCTTAGCCCTCATTATTTAATATTGCCAATTCCTAATCTTTGTCAGCAGCTTGTCTCCCCTTCCACTGATCCTGACTCTTCTTTTTTTATATTTCTTTCCGGCCAATGCATCGAACGAAATTATACTTTACGTTTTTATCTCAATCGTACCCAGTTTACTGTAATTTAATAATTACTGTAATAAGAACCAACGATTTAATTCTCCTCTGTCTTTTATTTTCAAACGATAACTGCCGTTATTATTATTAGCTAAGCATAGTTTGGAAGTAGCGGAAAGGTTAGTAAATGAAATTGCTTAACTATATCTATAATTACCTATGGATTAGTTTAATGGTACTATCTTAGTAACGGGATGGTTAGTAAAAGGAATTAGGTATCTTAGCGTTTGTAATGGTCTCAATATTTACATGAAAAGTCTCGTAAATCGGGACGGGTCAAAGGCACGGGGTATCTCTGGTTGGTGACATTGTAAAAACATTGAGTAAACAAAGCATTTCATTATGACATCTGAAATAAATCCTAGCTTTGTCATCCGCCATTCGTAAGAGAAGGGTTGAAAGAGTTAAAATAAGATGCCATGTTAGAATTAAAGATTTAATGCAAATAACAATTTCCACCGAGTATAGGTATAAACTTTTCTATCATCATTAGTGAAAAGCTGAAGTAGATCGAAGAAAAATGGATTTGAAGAGTTAACGAGAAGTTTAACTAAGCGGAGTTCAGATTCTATTACATTAAATCACGAACAGTTCCTATTTTATCATTGCTTACAAAAATTGGGAATTTTTTCCTTAGTTTGCGTTTGGTTACATCCCTAAATACCCCCAGAATTAGAGAATGAGAGCCAAGTAACTGAATTAATCCGAAGAAATATCGTTAAATTGTGGACATAAAGGCCGACGATGTCATTCAAGAATTATATTAAAAAATTTCAGAGGTGACAGGAAGTCATAATGACGACCGATTTGGAGCGCGGTGAAAGTGCTCAAGCGAAGAAAGTTAATGATGATGATGGCGAATAACACTCTGTGTGTACTATCGAGCTCATCTTACTATTCCGTTCCCCATTCTGTACCCTGTGAGCTTGTACAGGCACTCCAGCATCCTGTACGGTGAACGATAAGAATATTTTTTCGTTTTTTTGTTCCTAATTAATTAATCAATTTTGGTGTAAAGTTAGTCCGAGCGAGATAGTTCCCTAGTCATAATAGAGACCATATTCGAATTATACGTTTTACTTTCACCAGCTGTAGGACACATCAATTAAATATTACATTAATAATAATGCAATAATATAGTTTTATATGACAGAAATTGTAAGTTATCAAATAAAAATATCTGAGTAAGCCTTTAACTTGACTCATTTTTTTCACGCGGTACGTTTGAAACTCCATGAAATGGAAGGGTTATAGTCATCCCCAATAATTTGCTGCGGTGACAATATGATTAATTTTCAAAGATATTTGAGCACACAAACTACACACTGTTGATTTTTTGACGAAATCTAATATAGAAAATGCCTTATTTTTAATATAAGGTCTCTCTGGAGTGCATAAAGGTACCATTTCCCATATAAAAGGGCTGGTATTTTTTTGGCAAATATCACGAAAAATAATGTAGTTAGGGGTTGTGTCAATGGAAGGGTGATATATTTATCTTTAAAATGAGACCAAATTCATTGATTTCTAGATAAAATGATATTTCGCTCATACTACTTTTATTGCAGACATAAGAGGCCGACAATGTCATATAATCTTAAACTTTACTCGTGAGTTATTTTCAAAAATTTCAGAAGTGATAGGAAGTCATAATGACGACCAAGTCGGAGCGCGGTGAAAGTTCTCTAGCAAAGGAAATTAATGGTGATGATTGCGAATCACACTCTGTCTGTACTATCAAGCACATCTTACTATCCCGTACCCTATGAGCACATACAGGTACTCCAGAATCCTGTATGGGGAACGATAAAAATATTTTTGGGTTTGATTTTTGGGGAGGAGACCGACGGCTAAGGTCATTTGCGCTATAGGGGACAGGTAAGGGAGGAAGGGTGGATAGAAACCCGGCGTCGGCATTAGCCTATTCTTAATGAAAGGCACCAAGGGAACCACGGTTTAACGTCTCATCCGGCAGAGGAAGTACCGTACTTGAAGTGCCCTCCACAAGACATTGAAGTAGGGATCGGGTTTCCTCTGAAAAATATCCTCCTCTGTAGGGATTTAAATCCGGGCCTTCCGTATGGTTAGCCAGTACTCTAGCCACCACACCAACCTGATCACCATAAAAATATTTATTTCGTTTTTTGGTTTCTATTAATTTATCAATTTTGGTGTTAATTTCAACAAGAAGGTGCTTCACTGCTATCAGATGGTGGTTCCGGGAATTGGAGTTTGTTTGTTTTCAATGGGGAATAATGATTTTTCAGAGGAGGCAGGCGGAAAAGGGCGATTTTCAATTCGAGGAGTTACAGTCACTTAGCAGAAGAAGTTTCCTGGAGCGTGTGCAAGTAAGGGGGCTAATTTAGGCCTCGCCCTTGGGGGTAAACCCTATATCACCTTTATGCCTTTTATACTTTCATTCCCTGAAGCAGTCAGCTAGATTACTCATGGGCTATTTCTACTATTAATACGGATATATATTTTTAATGTTCAAATATTGTATGGTTTAGCAGTTAAATTAGTTTTTAACAACAGCTTATTGATATTTTCCTCTAAAATGTAGTAATAGGCCGTTTCTTCTTCACTTAAAATGAAAGCGTTTACTTGGATGAAGGTAAACCATATTATTTCCTCTTATTTTCAAATTCGTGATGTTAGGTAAACTAATAGCTGATCCATCACATAAAATAGTATGGAGAAGGTAGCAGAGATCGTTTATATTGCTATTTGAATTATTTTATCAAAATGAAGAAGAATCCCGGATTTTCCCCTGCACATGCTGGGTCCCAGACATCGATGTACATTATTAACTGGATTGAGCGCTCTTTGCTAGGAAAACGAGCCGTTTCCTGCGGACCGCGGCCATATTGTTGGACGTATAAACCACGACATTCTAATCAGAGGCGACGCTTTACATCCATCAATCTGTCTGCCATTGGTACCCCTAAAATATCCCCGAACGAAATGAAATACCATGTGATCGACCTATAACTGAGTACATAGCATTCATACCTAATATGTTTGTGCTAGCTGCGCACCTCTCTTCCCAAAACAACGATGAAAAAACAGGGTGCGCGGATAACACGAAGTATTTGCATTTTACCCAGTGCTACTTTTTTCCTTATATGAAAGAAATATTTATGCAATAAGAGTAACTTCAAAACTGTTAGTTCAAGTGGAGCAGATACTAACTACAGTATGGTGTATTGTGGCATGGAATCTTTGAGCATACTTACAAAGTTTTTTGAAGTATTCCTTGACGAAATAACTTTCCCTCGCTAGAGGGATAAATATAGGAATAAATCACAATCGTTCACAATCCAAGGTTTAAGGAGTAAATTAGTAATACAACTATCAAGAAATTTATTCATCAATTCAATAAAAGCTTTAGTCAATAAAGATTTATTTAATTCTCAGAGTAATTTTGAAAAAAATCTTTCCTCAGTGCATTGGGAGCCAAATATTATAACATTAAATTGTTTTGGTTGGTTTTTGCCTCGAACTTACTGCATTTTCCTGAAACCTGAGAGTCAGTGCTATGGCGTGTGAATGAAACCTAATTTTTACGTACAGCGCGGCGATTTTTCGAATGATCCGCAATTCGTCCTCAAAATAATTTTAGCCTCGATGGATGACAGATCCCATTCCTGCCTCTTCCTTTTAATCTCTGGATCGGAGAAGTGTTCCAAAACACTATTCTTAATGGTTTTAAATACCATTTCAGCTTTCATCACATTCTCCTGCAAAAAACTGAGAGACGTTTATGAATATTTTACTACCTTAAAAACATATCGTGACGATGTAACATGGCCTCCTCTGGTTACTAAATGGAGAATCGATTTGTTTGAATAGTTTTGGTCACTGTTTCTTCGATGGAAAATAAACAGTTATTGACTCGCATAGCCATGCAAGTTCAATAACATCTTCTTGGCTACACATTTTGCGATGTAGCCAACTATATTTTCAGCAATATCTGAGAGGGACTCGGAATCTATCAGGTAATCCAAAACTGTGTCTTTATCTATCTTCAAACCGGAAATCTCCACTAAACACCTTTTCAAAAACCTGAACTGAAACGCTGATGAGGAAGTGGGATACATAGCCTTGCAATTGCAAATCTCTCTCACACACTTCTTTTAACTAACAGTTATTGGAGTGCCCATCGGAACTGGTCCACATTTGGATTTTTATCATTACCCCTTCTGGATCTAAAAAAATAGCTGAAGTTGATCTTCCGAAAAAATATATATGAGCAAATACTTCATAATACTGCCAAAGTCTCTCACCCAAATTTATGTCATAAAATAGTTAGCACTTTTTATGCATGCAGCGAA
Organism: Ceriagrion tenellum; assembly: GCA_963169105.1. Lineage (NCBI taxonomy): Eukaryota > Metazoa > Arthropoda > Insecta > Odonata > Coenagrionidae > Ceriagrion > Ceriagrion tenellum. The sequence continues at coordinate 16,706,339 of OY720635.1, forward strand.
ACCTAACGCAAAATTTGATTTGGGGTTGTGCACTATGGCGGTTCCCTCCACTGTCAGAGATTTCAAATACGGAAATGATTCATCAAAAACCTTCTCCTATTACGTCCGGTTTTTCGTTTTCAATGGCTTCTTATAGCCAAATGACCAAATGATCCCTTCTTTTTAAAATATAAAATTGCCAATTTAGCACTCTAATAATTTAAATAGTGACCTCACTGCCAATGAACTCTGGATGTTTAAACATTAGCAAACGCTTCAGGGTGTCTGCCACTCCAGAACTCAATGTTTGAACCGCCAGCTTAACGTTTTGCTTTTTGTTCCAGAAGTTCACATGAGTTCCAGACGTTTTGTTAGCGAATTTCGTTTGCTCCTTTTCATATAAACTGTGCAGCCTTTAAACAAAAACCAATTTCACATCTCCTTCACTAGATTTGATGACCCCCTTGTCAGCCAAGTAACTTCTTGCCAGTTTTACCATGTGATAGGGATCTAAAAATGGAACAATTTCATATTCAATGGAAGGGTGCTTTAATTATTAAATAAAGGGTGCTTAATTAATTTTATTAAATTTAGTCTTACAAAATATGAAAATTGCACCCTACATCTTTTATGTTTGAACAATAACAGATGTTTCATTGTACGTTATGGATGAATTTGGACTCCTATTTTCTCCAGTTTTATTACACATACCTTAATCATTTGACTTTGAATTATGCTGTTATTTTGTTAATGAAAAATAGCCTATTTATTACATCCAATCAGTTGGGCTCAATTTCTCAGGTTTGGTATTTTAGGCAGCTCACTTTTGAAAAAACAAAATACTTCTGTTAGCAATCCTGGTGCACAACTGATGAAATCAGCTTCCTCATTTTTTGCAGGGTACACGAAAATTGAAAATCTGGAGGGAATTGACGGAATACCGGAAGAGAGTGGGTGGTAGACGATGGCGGTTGATCAGTTGGACACTTGTTGGCATTACTAGACAGTGATTAAACTGTCATTCCTATTTAAGGTCTGAGGCTTTCCCGGCGTGAGATGTTGAGAAGCCCTATTTGGGAAGTCCACCGGGTGAGAGACTGCATAGGTGCCGACGTTTTGATGTCCATCGAAACTTCGGCACTCATGAAGTCTCTCACCCTTTGGACTTCCCGAATAGGGCTTCTCAACATTCAATTTCGAGTTTCACCTCCAATTGGCTGCACTATCTTTTTCTTCGGTGTAATCACGTTATCACTACAATGTCGCCAAACCACAGTTGCTTTGCCGTCCTGGTTAATTGGTTAATGATATACCCGAATAATTAATTGCAATTGCTTCGGAAAATATTTGAAGGTAATAATCCATAGAGAAAACGTAATTACCTGTTTTACGACATTTTAATTCTCTAAAATAGCTAAAATGTCCAGCAAAGGGGTGAATACGGTGTAATAGAGTTTTATATGTACTGCATGTTTTCTTCATTATAGTCACTGTTTTTCTGGATGCCACGCACTTGCCAAGGAAAATAAAGTTAAACGTATCAGGCGATACCTAGTGGGAATGAAGCATTGATAGCATTCTCAAAAAATGAAGGACACTATGAATAATTCCACACAGTTTCATTGCACCGGCTGGATTCCAACAAAGTAATGCTATTATAAAGGTAAACAGGTTTATTTTTGCGAGGTTATATATGTTTCAGCAAAACGTTCCATTCGTAAACATATAATGGGATAAATGAACCTACATACCTTTATAATGACATAAGTCTGTCAAAACCCAGGTCGGCGTTACATAAGTGTATGTAAATTTACAGTGTGTCATTCATTATGTGATAGTGTTTTTATCAAAGATAATACGAAAACTTAAAACCTTGAAGAGCTGATGAGGGCGATCACCATCAAAAGGTGCAATAAAGAATGCAATGGTTTTGAGAAGTGGTAAATCCTTTGCTATGGAAAATTTAACAAGCACAAAGGGTTTTTCGGACGTTTTCCAAGTGTACAGAGTATGTAGAAGGAGTCCGAGTATAAAACTAATGCGGTGAAGTTGAAAGTAAAGCCAATATCCACGAGTTTTCAGTGAAAACCTTTGGTGCACCTCTTCACCTCACTATGCGGGGTGAAGGTATTACTAAGTTAATTCGTTTTTCTCAGCTTATAGTAGTTGGATAGCAAACATCAAACCGTGAAGCATTTACTGATCTTTAAGTTCCCTCATTAAAAGTTACATTGGAGAAGAAAAGATAGGTAAATACGTTAGGCCTAAAAACCTTAAAAATATGCCGGTTTCACCCAGTTTTACGGTAGGTAGTTTTTGCCATATTTTAAACCATTGAACTTTGAATATATTAGGTGGACTTTTCTCTCGAGTTTACCCGTGTTATTTTAAGCGCTCGTGGAAATACTTCCTCAAATAGAAAAAAATAGAATTGATTCAACTCCTCTCCCACAGCACTGAGTGAATTTTTCGTCAATATTCTTCAAGGCGTTTTGGCAGTAGCCTTAAGGTGACGAGGGAAATAAAATACTGTCTTCCCTTAGGCGTTTTATACCTGCTCCTGGCTGAACTTGATAGCATTTTTCCTTGTAAGAATACTACTACTATGTCTACTACAATTGGTGATTTTCCAGTTCTTCCTCCGTACAACAGATATGCATTTCGCCAAAATTTTCGGATTGATTCCCATGCGGAAATTTGAACCACGATTTCGTATCAATACATCTGTTTTTCCAAGAATTTTCTTCATTTTAATTATTTCTTATATTTCAATACAGCAATATTTCTTAGTTTAGCCAAGGTAGCTTTTTTATTGGCTTTCTTACTTATGGAAATTCAAACTTCTATCACCCGATATTTGTTTGTTTTTGCATCCGTAAGACACACAGTAGATGCTCATGGCAAAATGTATAAACTTTGATTGTGCTTACGTAGTGCTCTAGTGCACTAGCTGTCACTACATACCCGAACCAATATTCTTTGTAAAAACGGCAAAATAAGGCTCGAACACTCGTTCTCGCTTGCGCATTACGACAACGACAATACGTCAAACAATATGGCGGCGTTGGCTTCATTTTCCAGCTATTTGTTGCACGGTAGCGCTCAATCCATTGTATATACACATCAATGGTGCCAGAGCAATAGACTAGCGAGGGGAAACCTGGAAGATCTACATCTACAAACTCATAAAGCAGCATAAGCCTTCACACAGGTGATATATCAATACATATATGACCTTATTTTGACCTCTCTTATAAATAAAGCTATTACATCAAATAAGGCTTTAAAAACAGTAAAACAGAGAAATTAAATCTCTCCGGGGCTTTAATATCAAGTTGAGGAAGAAAGTTGGTGCGGCTGAACGGTAAAATTCCATGAGGACAAGGAAGTATATTGCTAGAATATAGTATAACGGGAATTAGTTACAACAAAAATACCAGGATTTCAAGATTTTTGATCTATGGTTCTAATCCCGCTATTTACCTTGAGGCTGTTAGATTACAGTGTATGCAGTGAGAGTAATAATAACGAAAATTGTTGCCCATCAAATCAATCCACGTACTACGATAGCACTATTTGTCCAGTTTAAATCATTTTCGCATCGATAACGGTATCAAATTTGATTACTTTTCGATGAACGAGTAGTATTGTGGAAATTAATCAGCAAATTACGCCCAAGATGATATTTCAGATTGGTATGAGCGTTTTTCATTATGATTAATTCATGTTTAATGCATGTTTGTGCCCTTTGGAAATGAAATGAGGGACGCATATTCAATTAACCGGAGATGGATTGAAGCGATGCAGTAAAGGTATCATGTCCAAATTGTGTTATTAATCCTCATTAATACCCCCATTATTGCACACTAATCTTGGAAAAGAATATCTCTGCCAAAAATTATTTTGACTTGACTCAATTTTTAATGTAATTAGGGAATAGTTAAACCATACTGTGTGTATTATGTAATATTTCTGGCTGTAGGTAATCAAAGGTCAATACAATCAGTATCATAAGGTTCTTGTTTATGACCTACGCATAAAAATGTGTCAAAGAGTAAGGAAAACAAATAAAAAAAGAGAATATAGAATACATATTACTTGTGAACTGGAATGAAAAGAATGAATAAAATGATTAAATACTGTAATGGAGGTCTTACAGTCGTGAAGAGAGCTAACCTCGTTGAATTTATAGAAAGAGTTTATACTTTGTCGAATGAGTGCGTTTAAGATGCCGCTGAGACAGAAAACCAGGATAAATTTGGAATGGATTTTGCGTGTCGCAAATAGTGGATCAAAGGCCAACAAACCTAGGAATAGCAAGTGAGACTCAGAGGGCAAATAAGGCTGAGAAGCAATGAAAAATTAACTGCTCTGCAAAATACGTTGGCATCGCGGATGCAGTCTTCGTCATATCATTTCAAATCCGAAATAAACCCTATATAACATCCGCAAATAAAAATCCTCATCTAAAGATCCACGATCTCAGGATGTTACTGAAGCTATATTTGATTAGCAGCGAGAGTGGGCTCTTTCGTTATTTGCCTATGCCATTATCAGATATAGTCTACCAGTTGAGATAGGCTCAGATAGATGTAGAAGTGCTGCCATCCGACATTCTGTAACCGCATACGACGATATCATGTGCTCTTGGATTTCTAGGTCTAGGGAGTAACTGGGCTATGGGGTAATTCATATCCATGTTTATGGGAATTTCAAGCTTAGTCGGTTGGCACACCTGCTTACGATTGATCTAGAGCAGTAGCTCTTACCTCATTTTTTAGCCAATTTTCTGCCTGGAGTGGTTATGAAATTTTCAAGAAGTTTTTGGAAAAAACGTTTTTTATCAACTTTATGCATAAACTTTTGCCATTAGATAGTATCTTTTTAAGGTTGACTACTTCTGCACAAACATCAGGATTTATTTTAACTATAAATGTGGTCGTTACCATTCTTGATTCACCTGATGGAGTTCTTCTTGCCGAGATGGTCAATTTATCCCGAAAATAAGAGAGGAGAGCCAGGAGGACTAGAAAGATCGAGTTGATGTTAGGAGGCCTTGATTGATGTCCCCTGATTAAGAGGGAAAGAGAAACATATGCGACTGGAGAACCATTGCAGCGAAGTTATTCCTGGAATTTTACTCTGCATTGTAAACGAGAGGAGACGAAAGTATGGGATGAATTTGAGATTAGGAGAAATCAGAAGGTTGGACACCTGGTAAACTAGATGCTACCTAATGCCAGCACCTTTGCTAATTTGTTGCTAAAGCTTAGCCAGTCTCATATAGACATTTACAAAATTAGGTCACTCAGAAAGGCCTTACTTTTGCCATGCATTGCAGCCCGATGTATGTCAACGGTATCACTGCGAAAGAGCACAAAGAGATGAAAGTGGTCCGGAAATTTACTATCTCTCAAGGAATTTGAGTGGACTTACATAAGAGTTAATTGAGCAACTTCCGTATACTGGAAGTGTTCATTAAAATATTATAGAATATTTCACCAAAACTATCCACCTTTGGAATATTCGAGTAATTTGCACTATGGATTATATGGCTTCAGATAACTTGGTCTGGGGATATTTATGCTAACACACTATTTTTTCTGGGGATGATTTTTGAAATGAATGATGCCAAGGCGGTTTCTAAGATTTGAAGAAATTTGGCTGGCTGCGTAAGTAGCGGTGACGAAGAGTCGAATGGTTTCCGTGCAGAGAGCGGGAGTAATATTTTTAATGAAGAAGACGAAGAAGACATTGTAAGTGCCCATTCTTATTATCGATTGTAATCTATTCAGAAGAATATGGATAAACAGAGCAGGAAAAACGTAATGAAGATATTTCGAGTGAATGACTTTCAATATGAGGGTGTAAAAATTTATGGCACTACTGTGAACCCCGGGTATTCAGTGGAACGTTCGCCTACAATATGGTGAAAGGTGCAGAGGATAAGGTAGTCCTTACTCCAGGAATAATGATCGAGGAGACGATCGATTCCTTTAGCCTATGTATATCGACAGGAAGTTATACTTGCTACAGTTTTGTCCTTCCGGTCCTTCCGTTCAATCCAAGGACCCTTTCGTTCGCGAACGACCCACCTCTAATTTGAGGCCCCCTTAAGTAAGTGTACCTTCGGAGTTATTTTTATAGACATATTATTACCCAGGGTAAGTTTTGGAATAGCAGCAGTTTGCTTCATAACATTCTTAGATATTTGCGGTTTGAATATAAAGAGGCTAAGTAGAATGGAAAGAGGCTGATAAGCTTGCACCCATGCAGTTCATTTTGAATGCCATAAATTTAAATTTGAGAAAGTATTTTCTCTCTGGTGCGCGTCGCTGTTAATGAGCAGTTTGTTGGAATTAAATGACCTTCTTGGTTATTTATAACGTCTGAGCCAGTTAAGTACGAAATGAAGATTTATTGGGAAAACAATTCTTTCACAACTTATACTTATCTCTGCATTCGATATTTTGGAAGCTAAATGGGACAAGAAAACTCCCTAAGGATTAAGAATCGTAAAGGCTGTTGGTAGTACTTATCATGGGAGCACTTGTTCTGTAGCTTGGGTAAATGTTTTAACATATTGACTCCGACGTTCGAATTTTAACCACGAGCATAAAATATTTTTCTATTCCCTGCGGAAACTGATTACGTCTCAGTAATATGATGAAAAATGTACTACCATACATAAGGCTTAAGATTTTAATCAGGTTTCACATTAAAGCCAAATTTCGGTATAAATCTGCAGAACTTGTAAGTTGACGACCTTTTGTTGAAAGAGTTAACTTATACATTAGACTTACTTAGAAAGATTACACAATAAGGTTTCGTAGTGAAAGGGTTGAGCCACTGGTTGGCTTACCTAAATACTCTCAATTTACCCTCAAGTTACCTGGTTGTTGCAGTTGTACAGCAAAGTACCTAATTAAAATTGTACAACCAGAGATGATCAACACTTACCCTCATAAAAAGTAAGGTTTAACATGAATATGGCATTTATAACTTTCGTTTTAAGTATCCGGATGGGAAAAATCGCTCATGCGATCAACACGAATGAAACCTACTCCTAAAAGAGAAATACTTTCATTAATGTCATGACATGCTTCCCTCCCCTCCTCACGTACTCGTTGCAAGCCAATTTGGATAAATTAAACAGTCGAATTCAGTTCAAGCAAAGATGGAAAATAGAAATTCATGCGTCACCTTTTTTAAGCGGGCTCACTTTGAGTATTTTTTCCCATACGTAATCGAGCTCACTTAAACTCGATATATAAGACGATGTGAACACAAAGGTAGAAGACCTTTTCCTCATATCAGGTGTCATATGTAAAGACGGGACAATTTTCTTTGGCTTGTAATCCCAAACTCAAAGAGGCATTTCTATTTCATGCGAAAGGTTGACTGACAATGTGTGGGAGCTTAAGAAACTGAATCCTTTCGAGGATACGTGATACTAGCTAAGCGGGTCAGGTTACATTCATGAGGACTGAGGCAGCTGTTACCAAGGTAACTCCTAACTTGATGACATGTACCCATATATTTTATCCAAAATCCACATAAGCATCACACATTGTTAATAGCAGAGCAATGTTTAAAAATAGTTTTTAATAGGGATGAATCGATTCCACTCTTTTTCGATTCCTATTCCGATTCTTTCAAATCGAATCCCGATTCTCGATTCCCATTTCATCGATTCTCATTCCTAATAATAGGTGGAATATTGATATACCAGTAGCGTACGACTATTATTTAAATTCAAGTATTAGCTGAAATAAATTAACAAAGACAATGAAGTCGCTCAAAAAGTACATTTATTAACAAATAACAATTATATCCTCAAATTATTGTGGTAGATAAAAAGTACAAATTGATAGCCTACACCCAAAATTACTTAGACAAATATGATGTGATAAATGAAATTTGATTTAAATATTTATCTATCTGGAATCGATTGAATCGGAATCGACTTTAGGCGATCGATTCTCGATACCGATTCTAATCCTGAGAATCGGTGGAATCGAGAATCGACATTTGGATTCGACTCATCCTTAGTTTTAGCTTTGACCATATTCAACGATATGACTGCCTTATTTAGAAATTTTAAGGAATTGAAGTTCTGTTTTCTCATTCCGGTGAGCTGATTAGGATTCTAAGTTCCGGTCCTGGAAATGGATTACATGGTTCAGAGGATATTTGACCCTTACGCGCAGCGTTGTGGGTAGCATTTCAAGTGAACTACTTCGTCCGTCCCAAGAGACAAGATGTAAAAGTTCTCATGGAGGCTTTCTTTGAGAGTAGGCTAATGCCGACGTCGGGTTCCTCTCCGCTCTTCCTCCATTCCCAAAAAATATCTTCCTAAGTGGACCTGCCAACTCATCCTAAATGACGCAGTTTAACTCAACTAGGCAGACCTCTCCATTTAGTGGGGTCAGAAAATGAAAAATAATGGATTGACAGTGACGCAAAAACATTATACCGGGGAATTTTCCTCCTAATCGCTCTTCGGCCAGGCAGGTTCATCAAAGCCAAAAATCGACGACAAATGCATTGGTATCATATGTCCCTCAAAAGGGAAATTCTGTGATTCTGTCGCCTATACATATCATAAAATATTGCGTCAGAAGAACAAAGAAAACAAGAAATGATATTGTTCTATAATGCCACTAAGTGTGGCACAGATAAGATGCATCAAATGGTTTGGCCATACACTAGCAAGAGAAAAAAAATTGCCGTGTACATTTTTATGAATCTTTTAGATGTGTTGTGAATTTCAGGCTATATATGTTTTACTTAAATAAATCATCAGTGGAAAGTATATAAGTTGGACAGCAGGTTTAGTTTCCTGGAAGTATTGGCAGGAAATATGGTGATAGGAGTCAATTTATCGTAGACACAGAGGTACTGAAGCTTGAGCATTTTCACGTAAAAGTCGATTTCAATGAGATAAAGCTTTAGTGAGACAATATCCACTCAGTCTTCACGTCTTCCTCAGGTCTAGTTACACCTCTGTGACAAGTGGCAAACAAACCGTCCATGTGTGTTACCCTATGGAATTCGAGCAGACATACCGAGGCGAGTGGCCTATATGACCATAGGCGAGTGGCAGGGTGTGTTAGTACACAAGCCATGAAAGGGGAGGGGGCAATGAAAGGAGGACCTATCTATTACAGGAAATGTGTAAGAGGTTTATGAATCGCCCATCGTGTGCCGACTACGATGTTAACCAGACTCTGATTCTAATTTGAATACTTTAAGCCCGTTCGGCTTAAATAAAGAATTTAAAATGCCTTGTTTAAACAGAACTGACTTCGTTACAACGAAGGCTAAATTAATATATTGGCGCAATCCCTTATCCATTGATGATATTTTCGGTTCTTGGTTTTGAAATCTTGTATCCGTCTTCTGATTCATTTCGCCTTTTTCACCTAGCATTATTATTAAATTTTCGTTAAGCGATATTCACGAAGTAGTAAGAAGTTAATAGTGCATTTATTTAATTAAATTTTGGAGAGGAATTAAATACATCTGTAGACCGGACGATATTAAAAAAGTGTATAACGTCCCGCGTCCCGCGTATAGTACTACATTTTTTATCCAGTGCATTATGATTAATTGTAAGCAAAACCCATGTATACTCATGGTAAAACCAGTACGACATATTTATTTATAAACTATCGACTGTATTTACATTTGAACTTCCGTCTTTCATCAATAGGTGGCACCACTTTCCAAAAAGTTGTTTTTTTTTACGGAATTCTACACCACAGTTTTTGGCGACGAGATAACAATCCATTATATATTTTCATGTCCCGGCTCCTGGTCCATATCATATTTAGTGTTCCCTTCCGTGCTTTTATTCCGGTTCCTGGCCGGGTTTCATGGACGAGAAAACCTTCATTAATCTTAGGGGTATTGTGTTGTCATATACCTTAATTCACAGAGAGTTGATGGCCAGTTTCCTATTTCTCTTTCTGCCCCGCATTTTCTACTGACGAAGATTCCGTGTCCCTCGTCGTCGTCGACCATTCCACCGTCGCATCGTCCCGTTTGTTAATTCTCCATTCATTAAGGGTACTTCTTTAAGTTCCCATATCAGGTTAGAATTTTAGTTGGGCTTCTTTGTTGAGGATGTTTTACTTTTAATCTGTCCTCTATCTTTGGAAAGAAATCCTCAGTCACTCTTCCTTTTTCTGTTTCCTCCCATTCTCTTTGCCATTCGTTATTTCACCCTTAAGTTTTTTCTTTTTATTCCATAGAAGTCTTTTGTCGATTAAGAAGTCTAGGAAGAATCCTAGACTTCTTAGTTTAGACTTAGAACCTTAGTCTCCCATGTTTTGAGTGTACTTTAAAATTTCTTTTGGCTATTCCGTATTTAATGGTATTAATTCCTGCTGCTGCCGTTAAAGCATCATTACAGATAGTTCGGTAGCCGCTGCTTGTTGTAAAGAGCTACATTGTGTCTAATTCAGTGTTCTTTTTAATCTACCGTTCTCCGACTGTTCACCCCATACTCCTCCAGCGTATGATAGGATGGGCATTGTTACCTATTAACTGCATGGAATGCGTGTTGGAGAAATTCCGATGTATTTGAATTTTTTTCATTTCTCCGGCTCTTTCTCATTGTTTTAAATTATTGGATTCCTCTTAATTGGGCTTCCTATGCTAACGTACCCCGTTTTTGGAAAAGAGATTCCTACTTTCAGTTGCTTGCTCAACAAACCAATGTTATTCCTAGCATTCCTTCGCCTTTTGCTCAATTTTCTTATTGTGTCGGTCGATGATGTTACTGCAATGAGTCTGTCTGTGCAGAAAACTTGCAGTCCGCAGGTAATTTTCTCTCAGAAGACCGGTAAACATGATGTTCTAAATATTTGGACCGAAGTTTGAACCCTGTATGGTTCCTTTGCTATGTTTGCAGTTGCCTTTGTTTAGTTCAGTTGCATTGTTGTTTTCCTTCAGTTGAAATTGTGTCTCTGCAGGTGATATTTAATGTTTTCTTCTCATGTTTTCTCGTATGATCTTCCTTGTTTCTGATCTCATACATTCATTTGCTCTTCATTATCTGCCTACAGCTTCATGTTTCGAAAGCTACTTTTATTTCTAGTTTCATCTTATTGTGGTCCATGCCTTTAAACCACATAGGGTCACATGTCTCACGGATAATCCGTCTCTTCTTTCTTATTGTCAATCATATGTTATTTCAACACAGCTGTTGTGTTGTCATTTAAAATGATCAATTATCTTTAAGTAAAAAACTTGACATTTGCCCTGCTTCTACCATTTCTTAGCATACATTTTTATATCAAGGTAAAAATTCCACTTTTTCAAGCACCACTCTTCGTAGGGCAATGCTTTCTTTCATCCTTTCTCTTCCGCATATTACTGTTGCACCTTGTCTGTGCTCTTAGAATTCCACTATCCTCTTCCTTTTCACAGGTCTTTGGTGGTGTATTCCGTTAGGCGCTAGAGGTTCTCTGGGTTGGACGACATCTTCTTGGCGAGGAAAATGCGAGACCACCTCCCATGGCACTCTTGATATCTACCATCTGAGTTCTCCTTCTCGGCCTAATCCGCAGGGGTCGCTGTCCTTGCGGCACTTGAGTTCACTGCAGAGTGTTCCTGATGCCCCTTGGGAAGTGTTGGTGAGTTTTGGCTGCATCATGGCCGTAGATTCCGCTTTTATATAAGGGAGGGAACGTATGCGGGTGACCCTTAGGATATGGAGGAGCCCAAAGGATAAGCTTGGTATAAAGGAGTTGGGAAGGGCTGGCGGGAGTGTGTCCGTGCACGAAGACGGGCGTTGGTTTCAGGCGGAGGACGTGGAATGGGAGCGATAAGCGTAAAAAAATTGGGAATGTGAAAACTTTTTGGGTTGCAAAGAGACGATGGCATACCAGGGTTTGTAGATTATCTGATAAACAGGCTTGCCAACCACGATGTGAAATTGTGTTTAAATAATGACAACGTTGTAGAGGCTTAAATATTGCCGAAGGTTTAGAAAACATTATGAAGTTCTACAGTATGCTAATATCAGCGCATACACAGTCTTTAAAAATTGTATAGGCATGCGTAAATATATTCTCGTACGCCGATAGTTACCTTTACTTCATCAACAATGGCCGTAGCGGTCAGGTCATCCAAAAATAAAAATAAAATTTTCCATTACATTTACTGAATTATCCTCCAGATCTAATGAAACCCTTGCATTAAGCGAGAATGTTATATTCATATAATGAGTTTGCAATTATTTGGGATTCATCTATCCGTATTTCTAAAAAAAAACCTTTACATGAGGCCTCATCTTCAAATTACTAGGTCATCAAAATGCTTACGTATATTTCTTATAGTTTAATGAATAATCTTAATGAATGACATTACGGTATTTCACCGCATAATCGTCGCCATCGCATAATCGTCGCACCCTCCTTTTTCAGTCCAAAAATTGGTTCACAACTTTTCATCGCATAATCGTCGCAATTTAATTCTGTTCGTCACGACACTTGCTGTAAAATGAGAAATTTGTCTAATTTTGCACCCTACCTGACATAAATTTCTGCCTGCCATTCACAAATACAAAGTAGGGGAGACCGGGGCATAATGTGTTAACATTTCATTTCAGGCCGGAAAAAGGACGGTATACGCTAAACAGGAAGAAAATAGTGTCGATTTGTAGTATTTAATTATAATGCATTGTATTTAATAGATACCTACCATTCATGAGATCCTAGATTTGCAATAAAGGCAGTTAAGTACGTAATAAAGGAGCTATGTGTAACTAATACCGGCGCAATTTTATTTTTTTTATTTCCCCTCATAATGGTCGCACCCTACTTTTTAGCGAAAAAATTGGCATAAAATCTGCCACGATTATGCGGTGAAATACGGTACTTCAAATTCTTACAAAACAAATATGAATACGAGCTACTGAGGTAAATTTTCAAAAAATCAATAGCATGAAATAGTGCTGACACAAACTTTGTTGGAAATCTTACCTCGCATCTTCAAAAGAAAAAAAGAATTTGTGCAGTCCCACACTTCATTTATGGCTTGGAAAAAGAGGACTAGTTAGACGTTTTTGAAAATTCTGAAATTTGTCAACCAAGGACGAACTACGTAATGATCTCATTGTCACCCAGTCCCATCTACTCAGTCTCAAACTCCCTGCCTTTCCTCTCTGTCTCTCTGTTTCACCGAAATGAGTCGTATACATAGACGTACGGTTTCCTTCCCCAAACTCCTCCTTCCAATCCTAAACATCCATGTATCAACGGACAAGTAAAGTGAGACTGTTACCCTGATGATGGAATATCTTGCCGAAATCATATTCGGATATGAATAAGTGTAGAAGTGTGTAAGTGTTTTTTCTCTTTTGAAAATGCAACATAAAGACAAGTGTTATGTATGAGAAAGTATAGGCGACTACAGCAAGGACGCGGTGATTTCATACTCGCGAGTATCTCGGTATCGTGTATATATTAGAGTTCGTTCAAGACAAGCACAGTAGAAATAGACCGTTTCGACTTATATATAAATGAAAAGTAAAGACTGCAATTTTTCGGACATATCAATAGACTCCCACCGACAAGACTCATCAAAAAGGTCATCACAAGGTGTCAAATCAACAATACCATGGTTGTCACAAGTCAGAGGTGATCTAGAAAAAGCAAATATAGACCATAGAGAAATTTAAAACAGAATCACCTACGGAAATAAGATTCACCAGTGGAACGTTATGCCAGAGAACGAAGTCCCAAAGAAACCAGGGACAAAGTGGACGGAAGAAAGAATGAGAATCAACGGAGAAAGAATGAGAGAAATGTGGAAGATAAGAAAGGAACTAAGAAATGAGAAATGAGTCATAATGATTTGCGTGATCCAACAGGGTCCATACGCAACTAATAAATAAATAAATGAAAAGGAAATAATTTCCTCTCGATCGTACGACATAAGCCAAGGCCACCATCGTGAATTCTCCGCTCTCGATATTTCCTTCCCCAGTTGACATTGTATGAGTTTGCTGATTTCTGATTATCTGATCATTTCTGTCAACTGCGATATAATCTCGCCAAGACTCTAAAGAATGTTATATTTTTCCATTTTTAAGTGATTACCACCGGTTGATTAATTATGTATGTTAATGGTTTTATTAAATTAAAGCTATTATGATCAATTATAATGCAAATTTCTTATCAATTTTTACTAACTTTTTGCGTTTATAGTATTTTAAAGTTGTTGGCATAGGTAGTTCTGTGAAGCCTTTACCAAGCTCCGGATTACAAGTCAATATTGAGAGTTTCAGTGGATAGATTATGGCTTTAAAGGTTTAAAAATACATTAGTACCTTTCACATCATTTCTCTCACCCAAAGTATGCAGTATATGTACTATTAAAAATGTTTTAGGCCACGTAACCAAAAATGTTGCCACACAGTCAACGGTCGATATAAGTAATTTTTTTAGAAGCCGTTTATCGTAAATCAATAAAAGCTAATCCTATTCCAAAATGACATTCAGTAAGTAGACACTTGATGATTATTACCCACGAAAAATAAACTCTATTAAGCCATAAGAGTTATGGCTGCCGTGGTTTCTGGGTCACAAACGTGAGGGAAAAAAATCATTTTCCTTTTTTACTGAATTTTTTCAGATTGTATTGAACTTTACAACGTGAAATTTGCACAGCCGATTTGAGCAAAGCTCGGTCACCCAATATTAGGCAAACTCTCTCATCTTTAAAATCTTCTTATTTCACCAGCTGATTTCTGACAGTCAAATGTCGATCTGAATTCGCTTAAAACACGCGAAGAAATTCGAGTAATCTTCCTATAACCATTCAATGCCTATGCTGCATTTTGCAACTGATGGCCGATTTATTTCTGAAGACTGCCGAATCATAACGAATGATATACTGCGGAGAACCGTAGTCACCTGAGAATACAGTGTACTACAGTGGTGATACCGAACGATGTCTCGTACCGACAAAAGATAAATAATTGGCGTCTTGAACTCACACATTCACGGATATAGATAGCTGTGTCCATCGTTAAGACTAGGCGAAGAGTTAAAAAGAGTCCTCTTGACTTGAATTTTCCGCTACATCCGCTATCTTCTAAATTTGTCCTACCTTCTTTTGTGTATTTTGGAAATATTTGACCCATTTGGAAATATTTCTGTCACGAATCTTTCCGATACAGTTGCTTGTGACAACAGGACTATTAATCATTCAATAAAATGGGCTATTTCCACATACTTAGCGACCTGTTCAGCGACTTCACTTTTTGTTTGAGGCACTCCGTGAGTTTCAAAGGAAGAAGGTCGTAAGTTCAGAGAACTGTCATCGCAATAGCGAACAAAACAGAACGGAACGGCATACGCGGTCTTTAACGTGGTCGGCAAACCGCGGCTCGCGAGCCACATCCGGCTCTTTGGCCCCATGAGTGTGGCTCTTTCACAAAATACTACGCATAAAACTGTAGGTAAAGATTATTAAGTTAATTTTAGGGAGAGTTTTGGTGTGAAAATGTAGTGTCGAGGATAGAGAATGTTTCGCAGAGATGCTTTGGACATATAGAGAGGATTAACCAAAGGAGATCGACGAAAAAAGTATACAAGACGGAAGTGGATGGGAAAGTTGGAAGGGGTAGACTTCTGCAAACGTGTCTCAATCAGGTTGAGTTATGTTTTTATCTAGATGATTCTTTTTCGTAACCTCTTTTTTTATTAATATGAAGTTATTTTCCTGGAGTTTGTAGGTCATTAATTCATGTTTAATCTGTTCCTCTTTTGCCAGCGTTTCGCAAATTTATTTATGCTTCATCAGGGCTACAATGAAAATTAATATTTGTATTGTACATCAAATGAATACAGTTTACAATTTAGGTTAGTTATGTTTTTATCGAAGACCAGCTTAGGAGTACTCTAATTAAGTTAATAACATGGCACCTACCTATAGAGTAAAAGTTTAAAAAAATTGGCTCTCAAAAGAAATTTCAGTCGTTGTACTGTTCATGTTTGGCTCTGTTGACTAATGAGTCTGCCTAAATGCCAACCACTGGTCTACATATTCTTGAGCTCTTAATTCACCTAACAGCTCTTTTGGGAAAATCACAAAATGGCCTAGCATTCGCATACACACTTACTTTACTCTGTCCTTCCTCAGTGGTTATATTTTTCCTAAAATTTCATACATTTTGGTAGCAGTATTTAGTAAAACCTCTCTAATCCAATTCTACTAAAGAGATATCCGTCTTGATCTTTCGTCATACTTTTTCGCATGCAGGACATCGCCAAATTTTGTTTCCTGCACTCATAATCACAAAATCTTTTTCGGATATTTTTACACAGTTCGCGTGATCGTGGCTTTTACATTCACAGCAGATTATTTTACAATGTCGTTTTGGACGCTTTGTCCATCTGCCATGGGCAATAGCAATCAGTCATCTTCACTTTTGGAGATAATGCGTAAATAACATTGAATAGGAAAAAACAGAGCACTTTAAGCAAGCGGTTAAACTATTTGCCTCTCTAAGGCACCCGCATTTGCATATCGGAGCTAGAGAAAAGCTTTCCCTTGCTTGGAAACCAAATTATTGGAAATGCTAATTTAAAATACGCGGCCTTTAACGTTTAGCATATTCTTGAGCTGTTTAATCTCCTGATAGCTCCTTTGGGAAAATCACATAAGTGGCCTGTTGCACGAATTATCATGCAGGTGATGTCCCACACTATGGAGGTGAAGATAAAGCTGTGTTTTAAAGCGAATTACTTAAACTCTGCTTTCATCTGAGTTGGCGGCTTGTGTTCGAGATCTGGGTGTAGTACGATGGGTCTCAGAGGGAGATCATTTATCCATGTCAAAACGTAAGGCGTCTTTTTGAAGCAGCGTTATGTTGGAGGCCAAACACACGAAATTAGGAGGAGCCCGTGGAGAAATTTCGAGCTTCACTTGAATTCTGCGGTCGGGTTCGCGAGTCGGAGGGCATATGGGATGAATTTTCAAGGGGGTGAATGTCGCGGTGCGGGCTGGGAAATGGGGAGGGGTGGGGGGGAGTTGGAAGGGGCTCCTTTGGCGCACGCGAACAAGGGGGTGGGGGGTGGTGGGGTCTGGAAATGTGGGAGATGTGTCATTCGAGGTGGGGCGAGGGGCAAAAGGAATAAAGTGGAGGCTGGGGAATGGGGAGATGTTGGAGCAGTGGGATGGGGATGGAACTTGCGCCGTCAACGTCGGAGATTATGGATGTGGGTAGGTTGTAACACATGAGGGGGAGAGGAGGGATTGAGTTGCAATATTAAATGGATTGAGGAGTTGAAGCAACAACAGCCAGGGCTGTAGAGATGAGGTCCGGATGAGGCTCTAAGGCAGGAGAGAGTAAGTATAGAGAGTGCGAGGTGACCATACTCACTTGCGTTCAGTAATAGGCGCGCGCAGTTGACTCTAAAAGACGTGAAGTCAGTTCGCTTTAAATATCGATAGAAGTTGGGTATGGACATAAGATCACGGGTTACGCTCCCTCTCGCGAATAATTGTACTTGGAGATTTCTTTTTGGTTGCTATGCATTCAAACGCTTCTTTTTTGTATAATCTTGATGAACTGTGCTGGAGACCGTCTAAATGTGACCATAGTTGACTATTTGTGCTGCAAATATGTAATACTTGGAACCGCATAAATATCATTACAGTCATAAAATATTTTGGATGCTTGTTAGGGATTTATGAGCTAATATTTCCTTTTCAAAGGGTACAATAAGAGATATTTACTTTTTTAACAATTTATTTCAATCCACTCGTTCTTCGTGTGAAAATATTAGATCTGGTGAAGTATTGAGGACGCTGGGCTTGGAGCTATATACTTTTTTGCCCAATGTATTGGCCCATTTAGTCGTTCCCGCCTCAGCAATGATCCCCATTGAGGCAGACGGTTCTTCCTGCAATCGAGTTAAGGTTCAAATGGCTGTTCAAGCGATGTAAAATTTTCCATTGCTCTAATTTCCTTGTTTGTACGACTCTACTTTTGAGTGTCCAATCTAGTTTTATTTAGCTGGGACACGCATCGCATAAGTAGCAGAGCAGTAAACCTAGATTCATTTGACTCGTACTAATTTTTTTATTGCAGTTATTTTGCTGATACGAGGCATTGGCCTCTGCTTCGTAAATCTATCCGAAGAAAAAGTATTATTTCATAAACGACGTAAATTACAATGCACACCAATGATTGAAAAAAATTGGCTGATTTCATTTAGACGCTACAAGGGAACTTTTGATTAGCCCTTGAATGCAACTTTTTCAGAGGATTAGTGTTTAATCAAGAAGTAATTCAGATGAAGAGCACATGAATAAAAAGACTATTCAGTGCTGGAGTTATAAAGAATGTATCATCGGTAGGATGCTTTTGTTAAAAACTAAATTGATGAATAGTTGAGACCATAATTATGGAAATGTAATGTATTCTGCTGAGTAAGATTTCAATAAATACAGACTAATGCCAAGGTATCAGTAAAGCATAGTTTTCGTTAAGTTTATACCGGTATAATCCAACGAGTTGGGTAATAGCGCTCGCAATGAGATGCAGAATCCTTACCCATAAATGGCGACGAAGCATTACAGACAAAATTGATGGACCATATAACAAGATTTTTGGCTTTCCAGCATGACATCTGGCTCATAAAATTTAAGATTAATTGATGTAGTGTGAAACGCGCTGAGTGATTGATGTGAATATTTTCACCCCTTGCCAAATATACGGCGATGAAATACATAAAACTTGCCATTTATTTCTCTTAACGTATTACATCTCCGCATATTCTGAAGGGATAAAAATCATCACAAGGTTCACTAAAGCTTATTTACAATTACATGACGCAACGGCAGGGTTCGTGGCTTTCTAGAAGTCTTATTTTCCAGTACATTGCCATCCTCGGTGGGCTGCAAACGCGAAACATCTGATTTACCTGACTCTTCCAAATTTTCTTTGAGGATGAGGTTGACTAATTAGGTCAGCGTGGTGGTATGCACATTGACACATCACTGCAAAGGTCCTTAGTATGATTCCTGGTCCATTAGTAATTTCTCCCATGAAAATTTTTAAGTGATTGAGAATTTCACGTAAAACAAGTGAGAGAAAAAACTCTCCCAAAGTCCCTGGCCTTGCGAATAATGAGGTTAGAAAGACGGGCAGTGGATTGATGTATATTAAGAGTTTTATTCAGAAGTATGACTTCACTGTTTAAATAAATTATTATGTAGAGTTTTTAGAGGAGAAAAATATGTATGGAGTAACGTTATTATGAATTTTCCACCATTTGCGATATGAATGAAAAAATTGCACTTTGGGGTAAGTACAAGTTCCTAATACATCTTTTCAACAGCATACGACAGCCGTCTAGTTGATTCCCTGACTGTCCAAGGAAATTGAAAGGCTAGGAATCTTAAAATTAGTGTAACATTGCGTAGTCCGATATGAAATGACCAATAGTTTTGCGAATCATTTATCTCCAATGGTACCCGTGGTTATTTGATCTTATTACGTAGACAAAACACCTCCTACAGCCAATTTTCATCGTTATTGCGGCTGGTGGAATTTTATCTTATGTCTGTTTTCACTCGACACGTTATACACTTTTTTTAGATGACCCAGCGCTTTGGTTTATTACATAAGCTAAATAAAATAACCTCTTGCTGAATTAACGGGGGATAATTATGGATTTGTTCATGATTTTTATTACATCAACAGCCTAATATTACTCATGTATGATTTAACACTTTCCCGGCGAATTAAATTAGTGTACATTTCTCGGGCTCGCCACCGGGTAAGATAGTCATAGGCAGCCGACGTTTCGGGTTCCGACTCGTTACCCATTCTCAAGTAGCCTTAGTACATAGTAGCCTTGAGAATGGGTAACGAGTCGGAGCCCGAAACGTCGGCTGCCTATGACTATCTTACCCGGTGGCGAGCCCGAGAAATGTACACTAACTAAAATTACTCGTTTGCCATTTTGGCCAACTTTTACAAGGGGCTTGTTTTACAAGAGACGTTTGGATTCATATTGCGGAGAAGTTAGTAGTTGACATTGGACTAAAATTTACATGTCTGGACATGCATACAGCGATGAGAAGGCACCATGAGATAAGAATATAGAGTTCGACAGATTCCATCCCTCACGATAGAGAAAATAATTAGTGCAGAACTGTTACGAAGTTCGAGAGGAAGCAAGGTGACCTATCATTCGGTGTGACCACCCCGGAATGTCAGGGCGTGAAAACGGATTGATCAATAAAGATATAAAAAAATTTTACGTCACATCTGAGGATATTCACATTCCCATTTTGCTGGAAGCGCACCAGTTTCATCTCTTGAAGGGTTTTATCCATAATGAACGACCTCTGTCAATTTAATTATATTACTACATATATACTATTTTTTTCCTTTTAGACATCATATACGGTGGTCCCGGACATACTCAATTTCTTTAGGCAACTGTGTTTCCTAAATCTGAGGAAACTTACTCTAAAGTGTACCCCAAGCTGGTAATTGATGAATGTGCGTAATGGAATGTTATATTACTCCACGATCTTCTTGTTACTAGCGAAGAAAATAGAAAATGAAATTGGCAACAGTTTTGATATAATTTACCCTTTAAGAAGCATCAGTAGTATTAAGACAGGCATACTTTCATGTCAAAATTTTGCTTTGTCTGAAATTTGGGATGTACTCAAGCACTGTTATAATGTTACGGTTATCTAAGTTAAAATTATCGGTACAAGTGTCATTCCTTAATTAGGGCCTGGTTAAACATAGAATCAAACCTTCGTCTGACCCAGGCATAATTTCAAAATGATTATTTGTATCATCTTATCACAGGTTCCTACGTGATAAAGCCTACACAAAGAGTTTGAAATTATACTGTCACGACATATGCGGTATTTGTTTTCGCTATTCCAAATTTCTAGGCGCCAAGTGTGGTTACAACGTACGTAAGTATGTGCCCAACTACAACATCGTAATTTCTCATGCAACTAATATTTTGGCGGCTGATATTCCATCTGTAAAGTAAGAGTAACCGAAAAATTTAGGAATGGCATTTGAACTAATGTGATGCTTGTGTTTGATCCATATTGAAGTGAGTACATCTACATCTACATAATACCATACGAGCCGCTGCATGGGCGTGTGGCAGTGGGTGTTAGGTCACCAGCCGTTTAAAGGCGTAAGTTTTTGGAGATGAAATGGTGACATGTATTATCGGAGTGTATTTAGCTCAGTTTTTATTGTGGTCGCTTATTTTTCGCGGAAAGAGCGAGTTTTTGTACCTATCTGTTTGGTAGTGTATCTCTCTTATTTTATCAAATCTGCCAGACCTAGTGATGTAGTGAGGAGTATGATAATATTCTCTATGTCGCTCTGAAAAATATCAGTTCAAAATTAATCAAGCAACCTAAGCCTAGTTTGTAGCGTCCGAGTCTCTAGGGGCTCCCACCTTAATCCCTCTAAAAGTTGTGAGACACTATGTGTACGCTCGTAGCAGTTTTTAACGAAGCGCGCTGCTTTCCTTTGTATTTTATTTTTTTAGTTAAATCTATTTGACCATGGTCAAATGTAATGGTGAAGCGTCCTGCTTTGCTTTGTTTGCATCTCGGCTTTAATAATCGATTACGTCTATCCCGGCTGTTTTTCATTAAATTTTATTATTTTTACTTTTCCGTTTCCCACTGTTAGAGGTAATCACGGATCCTATGTATGCGCTTCAGTCAGTGCTACTCGAACTCCGCCGGTCCACTGGCTTTTACGCTTCAGCGATCTCGCATTGCATCGGCTCCTCATAGCCTCCGATTCCGGTTCCCATTTTGACGGATAGAGGCTACGGCAGGAGCGGTGCAAGTAGCTTACTTCAACTTATGGCTGCAGTTAATCGATCGCTAAGTGCTTTGCTAGTTTGATATCGTACTAATAATTGTAGGATTTCCTTAAAGGATTTCTGAGCTCTGCTGGCTTCGCGACGCGGAGGCAATCCCTTTATCCTCGCAGTGCTTGCGATTAGCGCCATTATTCCGAGAAAGTGGAGCGTGTAGGTGAGGTGTGACACTGAAGGAGCACTATAGTGGAGACTAGGCCTCAATGAAACCCTGGGGGGGTGCAGCAGAGGACGGGTGTTGAAAGGGGAGAGAGAGAGACAGAGAATGCCTGAAAGCGGCGTGGAGTGATTAGCTCCCGGAGAGATGCAAGTCTCGGGCGCGCGGTGAAGCTGCAAAGCGACGCCTTCTCACGGTCCAGCCACGTCCCACTCCCTCTCCCCAGGGGACGGGAGGTGGAGGAGCAGGTGGGGGGGGGGTCGAAAGGGGGATGGGGAGAGAGCGGGGTTGTGGTGGAGCTTACCGTAGCGGCCGTTGCCAGATGAGTAGTTGCTGGGGGAGATTTCAGCGAGGAATAGGTAAGCCTCCCTCAGACTAGGGGGTGTCTGATATGCAGGAGCTCATTTAGTGCCTTGTTATCCTATCTCATGCGATTGGCAAAAAATACTTGGTGAGAGAGATAGGTTAGGGTAACGGAGGGTAAGAGTACGCAGGGAAATTTCATGTAGATGGCAGCACTGCAGGGAATATTTCTTTCGTCGTTTTAGTGTGTCTATAACAGCACGAAATCTAGAATTTATGAGGTAAAGTATGCTTTTTAACCTTTTTCATGTAACTGTTATAACGTAAAACGTAAGCTTTGTTCAGCACAAAACAATAAATTATGTTTAGTTTATCTATATCGTAGTAAAGTACAGGTTATTTCCTACAAAATGCCACACATCTGGTTCCTGAGTCCGTACGATGCTGGAATCTAAGGGCAATTTTGTGAAACATTTATTGCTAGTCTAAGAGTACGCAAGAGCTCTTCACTGCGTACCCTTAGCCTACTAATATTTCTTCTCTCTAATGAATATTTAACATTGCTAATGAATAAAAACATCCTTTTGATATTATCGCAATTATTTTATAATTACACTATTTGCCTAAAAATGTTGTAAATTACGGGTTTAGTTATTTTTTCACCGTGAAGTAATAGTAAATAATAATTTTCGCGCTAATTATTTTTAAGACAGCTTTATTTGTTCTTTTCTATCTAGATTATTTCTTATATGAAATGGCGCCATACAAACGGAAATCAGACAGGGCTCTTATCGCTGCTGAAACAATGGGAGAGGCAAAACGGAGATAGAATAAGGGAAAAAGTAAAAGGGAAGTCGCCCGAGAGCTGGGCATCAACGAATGAACATTGAGGAAAAGATTTAAAGTTGTGAGTTTCTTTTGTTAAATTTCTCTCATTTTCGTTGTATTTTGTCCTCAATTGTAACTTTAATATTGCGATTTTATTGTTGCCTCTTATCCAATCCAATCTCTAAAATGGTATGAAATAACATGGATCCACCGAAATGATCGGTAACATTATTAGTATTAACATTACTATTGTTCATTTTGGCGTGTTCAAGTAATGGTTTTCCATTTTAGTATTTTGAAACTACAGTTGGTCTACGCATGATTTATGTAAGTTATAGGGTACAGTTCCAGAAACATTAGGACGCTACAAACGGGCTTTAACCGATGAAATGGAAGGTGAGCTGGCTCTGTGCTGCAAAATAGTGTCTCACCACTTCTAGAGGGATTAGGGTGGTAGCCCCTACAGACTTGGAGGCTACACGCTAGGCTTAGATGCAAGGGTGGGGCTTGATAAATTCAGAACTGATATTTTTCAGAGCGACATAGAGAATATTATCATGACGCCTCACAACATCTCTAGGTCTAACAGATGTGATAAAATAAGAGAGATACACTGCCAAACAGATAGGTATAAGAACATGTTCTTTCCGCGAAAAATAAGCACCACAATAAAAATTAAGCTCACTAAATACACTCCTATAATTCATGTCACCATTTCATCTCCAAAAAACTTTCACCTTTACACGTCTGGTGACCTAACACCTCCTGCCACACGCCCATGCGGCGGCACGCGGGGTTTTATGTAGATTTAGATGTTAAACCTTTACATGGTCATAGTATGCGTGAGTCACAATCACTTTGTAAAGGTCATCTAGCAAACTCTAGGTGTTTGATGTTCAATGTTCATGAAGTTATGACTTGAGACAGCTTCAAAACCAGTAAATTAAGCTCCGAATTGCTCATACATGGTGGAGTTTCCAGTAAAATACGGAAGTTGTGTTAAAAAATTCATGCGTACTACAAAACCTAGAAATTTTTCTTTAAAGCTACAAAGGAAACAATCTCGGTTGCAAGATACATTGCATACTCGTAGATTCTGAAGCCAAGTGATGAACGACTTTAATATTAATAAGAATTTGACATGGAGAATGGTAGCTTCAATTATAAATTCTTTTCCAATATTTCTTCAGGTACCCGTTGTAAAGCTATTTCTTACCCAAATCTCGAGATTCTTACTTCTCCCAGGTTACTAATCTTGCACTCTTTCCTTACCGCAGCTGCCCGGTCACAACACGGTAAACCACAATTTCAACACAAAAAAGGAACATGCAATTCAATTTAACACATGCCAGATATTTACTTTCCGTTAATTGTACATATACAATTATGAATACTCCTGTTGGTGTGCACGTTTATGGTTATTCATTTACTAATTTGAAATTATACAAGGTCTCCCTTCTCGTACATGCAATAAAAGTTGGCTCACATACAAATACCGAAGCTCCGGTGCCCTCAAATGGTGAATCCGGCTATCAGAGGAGGTCCACTCTAGTCGTGGCCCCCGTTGGATGACCGGCCCTGGATCTCCCCGGTACACTCCTCTCCGAAGATCCTCCGACTGCAACTGCCCACTCCGTACGCGTCCGATGTCTCCCGCAGTTAGTATAGAAGGAACGACTGTACGCGTCCAACTTAATCCGCAGTTATTATAAAAGTCTCCCGCCTTGCTACGACCCACATTGCTCGATTAGTTCCCGGGCGTACACTGCGTCATTCGAGTAATTGTTAATATGCCTTCCACTTCCAATAAATTTCTCGTTATTATAATTCAAATCCTTCCTCCCCCCTTAATTCCACTGCCGACCTGGGCAAAAATTATAAAATGTCTCCGGCCGTCCCGCAGGGCTACCACACGACAAATTCAGATCGCCTGCTGCCAACCTGAAATATATAGCTGGACGTACTACACCGTCCAAACTCTCAACGCTTCTTTGAGGTATTCATGCCCAATTTTTGGACCGATAGTGTAATGCCATTTAATTTTTAAACACTCGCCGCTTCTTTGCATCTAACTCTCCTCTGATCTCTCCGTCCCAATACCTCCTCTCCTTGATCCGAATCCGAAGTTGAACTGATGAAGTGCTAGCATCTCAAATAATCACCTTCTTATCTTCAGTGCTCCTACCTATTGGTTGGTTCAAGACTAGGGTCATTACAGCCTATACTGTTCATTTCAGGAGGCTTCAGGTGAAGAAGGAGACAGAAAGGATTTTCGGGCATTTTCATTGGATCAACACAACGTCGTAACAAACACTACTTTCTCACTTTTTTATGTACAAGCGATCACTTAATGCTGATTTTTTGTGGTGCTCTACATCAAATCAAAGTTAAAAGCTTTAACACAAATTATCCAGTTCCCAAGTTCCGGAAAACTTTTACATCTCCCCAGAAGGAATCCCTCTCTTTGGAAGAGATGGCAACACTTGCAAATTGTACCATTGTAATAACTAATATCCTAATGGAATTACTACACTGGGCTCAGGAAAACAATTTCATTTTTTCAGTAAGCCAAACGTCATGATAAAATTTGCTCTTTAAAATTATCAATTCAATCCTATGTAATATATCTATAGATTTCAGATAAATTCAACAGATTCAGGTTTTATATAGAGGAAGGAGGAAGAGAAGAAGAGGAAGTTCGTCATAATAAAAGAAAATAATCTCTCTTTTCACAAATTTCAACGTAAAATGCCTCATGTCGTTTCTCCTCGGTCATCTTCAAGTACAAAGTTTGGACTCGTACCTGAAGTTGACTTCATGAGTTGACACGCCTAATGCATTGAAATGCGATTCTGTTGCTTTCATTCCATAGCAATAGTATATTTATTAGAAGTGTTCGATGAACAATTTTAATGCCTTTAAAAGTTGATTATATATTTTATTTTGTTATCATTAACTATTTAATAATACATGTAAAGTAAATTAGAAATAGAGTGAAACTTTTTAACAAGGTCTACCATCCCTGAAAAAATGTTTTACCATTTATTGAAACAGATGTGTGCATATGTGTATATTTATGTGCATGTCCGTATCATTACTATTTAATTCCACTAGTTGGTGATAAACTTTAGAAAGCATAAAAGTAATCGTCCAAATATTAAGGTATTTAGATACATAACATGTTCGTTATCCGTTGGTAACTGTTAAGAAAAAAAATGAAAATATGATTGTCCAGTCCTTGTAAATTAAGCGTATTGCTGTATACATTTTTCATATTTTCAATTCCAGTTAGCCATTGTAATTACATGAACCTGTAGCTATAAAGCGGCAGAAGAGAACATTAAGTTTAACCCATGGCAATCAATTGTTATCATATGTAATGAGCATAGGAACCATTAGAAACTTCTACCAAAATCGTTTGGGTTGTTTTCAGGAAAAAAATCGATAGAATTTTTTAATGAACCTGTCTCCAGCAGGTAAAAATATCAAGGTTTTTTACCTGGATACTGTATGCATGATAAAAAACATGGGAAGTACCTCCATTCCACTAGCCAGCATTTGCTGTATAAATAGATACGAAATTTCAGTCTATTTGTTTATATCACAACATTCTGAATCTTCAAATTAGCTAAGCTTAACCATTTTTTGACTTCCTTCATCTGCGAATCTTCCTTGATCTGTAATCTGGCAGTAAAGGTAAAGAAATATCATTTACCGTATTATTTGGAAGAGGAATCTGTTACTACTTGCGCTTCCTCTTATATGTGAAGCCAAATTGTGTGCCTGTGTGGAAGATATGGTGATTTTATAGTTTTATTGTATCAAGATAATAAACCTCTAAAAGAAATAATTTTAATGATATAATGTATAAAATAAGAGAAATCGTATCATGGCTTGCTTTAAGACATTTTACCATAATTATGGCGAACAACAGAGAAATTAAATGAGCACGATTAATTCATGTTTTTCATTTCTCGAGTAATGCAATGTAATGTATGACACTATTTTGAAAAGACAACAAGGCCTTGATCTGTGACATTTTATCTCAGTTTATCCGTCCATTTGCAAACCCTCTCTTGAAGAAATCATTTCAATAGTATTCATTACAACATCTTTGCCGATTAGTTTTTTCGTATTTTTTAATAATTCTTTTCCAATTAAAGCAGCTACCAGATTTACAGATGCACGAGTGAGATGGCTTTGTGCGAGGTGTCACGCCTCGCGCGTCATGCAAGTACAGATGGGGAAGTAGGACAGCCAGAGGCTAGATGGCAGCATTGTAGGGAGGGAGGTGTATTGGAGAACGCTCGGCTCCCCTAAATCCGGAGATCCCTCTGGACTTTACGACCTCTTTTCATCCTCCCCCACCCCTTTACCCCACACCACCCCTGGGGTGACGACCTTCCCTTTCGCAGTGCGAGTGTAGAAGGCCCGTACAGCGCCCTTTGGGGATGTGGGGGGTGGGGGGAACCGGTCAGTCGGTGGCGGAGTGAGAACGCGTCCGAGTGTAAATGCCTTCTCATCGCTCCGATTGCCGATCGGTTCTCGTGTACGAGATCACCTCACGAATGTAAAGCGCAACAATATCTCGATAGTGCGACATCTTGTTTGCTCGGCGTATTACACCCTGTAGTCGGCGTATTCACGTTCGGAAATAAAAATATTCAAGCAATGGTCCACTAAACTAAATTTCTTTAAAATTTCTGTAGATATTCCTTAAAGTATTGAAACGCCATTTTACGGAATTCCCTAAGACGGTCTGCAGAATACCTTAGGATGTTGTACAGAATACCTTAGGACGTTCTGCGAAATTCCTTAGGACGTTCTACGGAAGCCCTCTGACGCTCGAGTAGATACTAACCTCGCATGCAATCTCCGGCATGATATACTCCTGCATGTCTTGTTACCTTGTAGTGCTATTTATTGGTCACATTAATAATACTAACCAGTTGTTATATCTTGAGTAGTATGCTGCATGGTAGCATGTTCTTCTTCGTATCACTCTCCTAGTTTGTGGTTTGAATACGTACCTTTGCCCTGACTGCTTTGGCCTGTGCCTGGCATTCGGGAGAACGCGCGCGGTTCTGATTGAACTGGGATGAGTGCTGCATGCCTAGTGTAGAATCACCCATACCACACACCCTAGTGGTGGCTTGCACGGTATTTCGTACCTGTAAATGTAGATGAGTATAAATTCGAGAGGTTGTGGCCGGGTGAGAGAGAATTCGGATTCAGTAGGTAGGGCCAAGTGAAGCAGGTCAAAAATAAAAATATTTGGTAAGATATTTAGCTTTTCCCGCGGATTTCATTTAGAAATTTCAATCAGGTCATTCACTTCGTCAAATCCCTACAATGACAATTTCCGAACTGAGTATCAAATCGTCAGACAGCGTAGAGACCCTAATCCGATGAAACAGTCAAGTGCAATTCATACAAAAATGTTGTGAATGGAAGGATAATGGAATCAATTTGGTGCAACAGTATTTAATTCTGTTTAAAGTAGGTACTTCCTCTTTTTTGGGAATAGTCGGGTTGGGGGATAACTAATTTCGGCAGGGAAGAATTTCAGTTGATGGAGGAAGAGAAGTTAGAAGCTCTTCGGCTTCATGCAAGAAAAATCAGCGCGGCAATCTATTAGAACCTAGATACAGTGTTGGTGGTTAGTTAAGGAGGCGCTCTTTCCCAAAACGCGTTGCTTCCTCCGAAAATGGTATTCAGTGTCAAATGGAACGAGACGAATGTTCAGCATATCAATGATTAGACAACAGCCAACGTACGCAGCACCGGATTGGACCCATTTCTTCAAAACTGATGTACTCCATTGATTGCTTCTCTAAAATATAATTCCATGATGCTCCGGTGTAAAATCATAAGTATGATCACCCAAAAAGATGTAAAATATCACCAAAAGCAGACTTTCTCAGAGAATGCAAAATCACTCATTGAAAATCACCGAAACAAATTTGAAACCCAATATTTTCCAATCGGTTTTTCGAATTTTATAGATGCCGCATACCAAAGTATTCAAATGAATAAATGAGTGATTAAAAAAGGAAAATTATTGAATTCAATCACGCAGTAACGAAACAAAAACAAAATTTTTATAGCAACAGCGCTGTTGTGGGAATAGTACTCGGCCCAGAGGAGACGTTTGAGAACAGCTGAGACATCTGAGACGTCTGCGCCGAGGATAGCTTTTACAGAAATCTTGAGTAACTATTATTAAATGAAGCTACTTGGCACTCATAAAAACTGTTTCTGTGGCAGCTTGAAGATGGTGCATAGACCCATGGGCCACGAACAGGTAAGCTCAACTTATCCCTATACCCATGATAAAGGAAGGAAAATGTGATAAAGTTATGCCCGCCCTTTTATCTAGATGGACTACTTTTTGCCTATTTTCTTTTCGTCATCCTTTAGAAAAGTGCTAGAATTGGTTTAAAGTTTTTAAGATTCTAAATTTAAACGCAGTCGGAGGGACCGAGCCTGTGGGTTCCAAGGTCAATAGTTGTTGCTTTTGACGTCATTTCTAAGGTCACGAGACATTAAAATATGAGTCTGAGCGCATTTCATTCCTCGTGACATGACGTTTTTCAACTTGCCACTTGCGCGGTCGGATGAGTGGTTGAGGAGAGAATGGCGTCACTGTGAGAGCGTTGGCACTTGGACCGTTTGGAGAGGAGGGGGTGGAAAGGAGGTAGGGGAGGGAAGTGGGGGGAGAAAGAGACTAAGGGTCGGGGGTGGTGGTGGAAGGGCGCACACACAAACTAACTGACGGCGAGGCGTGGCAGCAAATCTGCCGGAAAAAAGAGCGTATGGGTTTTTTGCATATCGGCGCGTGCCAGCGCGTTCGTAGCATGGGTTGCTGCAGCCGTGGAAATGTGGGGACGACGAAGCAGGAACTCATAAAATATGATTCGATGTGCTGGGGCGTGAGAACTAGGGCTGCCATGGGATCAGATGTTTGTGCTTATTTTTGCACATGAGTGAGTCAGAGGGGATCTGGTTGGTGTGGTGGCTAGAGTTCTCGCCTACCATACGTGGCCAGGGTTCAAAACCCTGCTGAGGAGGATGTTTTTCAGAGGGAACCCGATCATTACTTGAGTATCTTGTGGAGGGAACTTCAAGTACAGTACTCCATCTGCCGGATGAGACGTACACCGTGGTCCCCTTGGCGCCTTTCGTTAAGAGCAGGCTAATGCTGACGCCGGCCTTCTCCCTTACGTATCCCCTATGGCGCAAATGACCTTAGCCGTCGGTTGCCTCCCGAAATATCCAATCTAATGAGTGAGTCTGATATGTTTCACAATCGTTTCTTTGGAATTTATCTAAAGATATTTATTGTACCTCTCTCATCTCAAAGGTGGCTTGTCGACGTTTCAAAGGTTACCTTTTCACAACCCAGTGTAAGCCTCAACCTGAGGGCGTTGTATGTAAATTTTCCAGCAATGTGGATAAACTGGTGACGGAAACTGGTTGGCCCTTTGAAAACTGGGCGCCAAACCCTGGCTTCGAGAAGAAGCTCCCTATTTTCGGCAAAAGTCCTCGAAGGACATTTTTCCGGGTTTCTAGATCTAATGGAAAGCAAGGTTGGCGCAGGGGTAGTAAATAACTATCTCCACTCTGAACGCACCTTCCACTCGCCGTGAGGTTATAGCATGATTGCTGTGTAAAACGTAACCTTGACCATTTGACCATGGGTGATATGAAGTTTACTTTAACATTTGGACTCAAGCATGTCTTCGTAAAACTTATCGAGTGAGGTTACTAGAATTTCGAGATAAAATTTTCAATTCGGGGTACGGGTCCTAATCTTGGAATAGACACAATAATATTGTTACCGTAACCTCTTTCCCCACTCATATATTTTATACAGAGAATGCTAATACGCCATATTCGTCATACCCTGCAAGCCACCCAAAGGGTGTGTGGCAGGGGGTGCTTCCACACCAGGCATGCATGAATGATATGGTAGAACACCGAAATTACATTGAAACCCGCGTACCACACATGGAAAGCGCCAACTAAAAATATAATACCCGAGAAACATTCTATCTTCAATCGTTCCAACATGCAAGGGATACAAAGACTACTACTACAGATTCAAAATATCATGCAAAAATGAGAAAATCAATATTTATATCATGCATAAATAAGAGAGTAGAGAATATAATGAGAAAGATTAAATGTTGCCTATTGTCACTACTCGAACTATTCATGACGGCGTTCACAGCTGTTATGGTCCCGAATGGTACGCGGAAAAAATGACATTTTATATCTTTCGGTTCTACAATCTAGCTCTCTAATTTAATGGCGCGATCTAATCTGCCGTAGTACGAGGGGGTTAATAGTATGTTTTTTACGTCGTCAGTGAAATGATTTTCCTGAAATTTATTTAGGAGGTTAAGCCTATAATTTTATCTACGCTGTGATAGCGATTCCTATCCTAATTCTTCTAACAGTCCAGACACACTAGCCAACTTATCGTAGCATCGTTTCACAAACCTAGCTCCTCTTCGCTGTACGCGATCTAACTCTGATATCAACCCCATTTCGTATGGATCCCATACACTAACAGCATATTCCAGATGAGGCCTAACAATTGAAAAATAACAACGTTCTTTCACTTTCTCATCACATTTTCCGAGTACTCTCTTGATAAAGTCTGGCTTCCTGTATGCTTGGCCGCATATTTCCCTAATATGTTTTCTCCAAGATAGGTCGTGAGTAATTGTGACCCCTAAGTACTTAACACACTCGGCGTGAATAATTTCCGTATTTTTAATTCTGTAAGCCCTACCTGGCCTATTTTTCATTTTCCAAAAGCTGACTGCTACGCACTTTTTTATGTTTAGTTCCATCTGCCACTTTTCGCACCAAGCATGAATAGCAAGTAGGTCGATTGTTAACGAGTCGCTATCTTCGCAATTGTTAATATCCCTATACACAACCGCGTCGTCTGCGAAGAGTCTAAGCTTACTTTTAACGACGTTGCTAATATCTTTTATGTACAAACGAAATAAAAGTGGACCAATGACACTTCCCTGAGGGACACCCGATGTAACGCTAACTGTGTTTGACATGACATACCGTCTATGACAACCCTTTGTTCCCGCCCATGTAAGAATTGATTAATCCAACTAATAATGTTTTCATCTATTCCATATGCTTCTAGCTTTGAGAGCAACTTAATGTGAGGTACCTTATCGAAAGCTTTCTTAAAATCGAGGAATATCGCGTCAACTTGAACATTATTTTCACCCGAGAGCAAGATGTCATGAACGAAGAGGGCCAAGATCGCGAGATTGGGTTTCGCAAGATCTACCCTTTCGAAATCCGTGTTGGTTATTTATTAATAATCCCTCCCTATCTAAATGACTCATAATGGAACTTACAATTATGTGTTCAAATACCTTCCAGGAAATGGATGTGAGAGAAATAGGCCTATAGTTACTAGGGTCTTCCCTGTCGCCGCTTTTGAATATAGGTGTGACATTTGCTACTCTCCAGTCCTTAGGCACTACGTGATCTACTAAATATTTGGTAAATATTAATTCTAAGTAAGGTGCTATGTCTGATGCCAATGTTTTATATTCGCGAGTAGGTATTTGATCTGGACCAGGGGATTTGTCGGGGTTGATATTTTTTAGCTGATGTTCTATGCCGCGACAATTTATAATAATTTCAGGCACACATGTTTGGGAACGAACTGGCTGCGGATCGAAAAGATGTGGTGTATAAGTATTGAAAATGCTTTTGAAGAATGAGTTTAACGAATTGGCTTTTTGCAGACTGTTGGTTAGCTTTTCCCCTTTGATATTCTTAGTCCAACGTCCATACTTATGCTTTCCCTCAAACTTCCTCCGTCAATAAAAGTTTTCTATTTCTATTTCCGATCAACCGACTTGTTCTTGGTGGCGCTATTTATCTCAATTTTGATAACTTTTTTAGTTGATAAGTTGATAACTTGACCAAATAAATTGCTCATATAGACCAGTGGCTTTCTACTTCTACCATTGATACCAGAAAACCATTCAAAATGTGTGTAAAGGCACATTTATGGTGTTATTCCAGTCGAATTTTTCTTACCTATTGAAAAGAATTTTAGAGTGCTCAGATTCTTTCCACCGTAGCCTGATCAGCATTCACTTTCTAATGGGAGGAAATAGGAAAAAGAAGTTTAAAAATAGAGTAATTAAAATGAACTATGAAATGAACCAGGAGTATAGGCCTATAATCCTTGATCACTGTTTGCTTATCGCTCCGTTTCTGTCGTAGCCGTATTTTCTTCGTTCACCTGAAAGACTTCCGAACATTTCCAACAAACTTGACCATGTGTGTATATTTATATATTTAAACGCTACAATTTATATATTCAATTCGTCGAGAAAGAGAAAAATCTTATATTAAGATAAAGAATGTTTCTTCGCTTCTTTGATTCAACCGCTATTAGTCACAGAAATTGAGGGAACAAGTAAGTCAGAAGCTTGAGCGGCAGGCTGACACATTTCAAACGACCATCCAGCAGGGAAGATGCCGCCATGACTTTCAAAGTTTGGTATCCGTGGCACCCACAAAATTATTTTTAACAATCGCGGCCTCTCCTCTGCTCCTTACAGTTCCCAATTTACTTCTTTCAATTCCGAGCACCTTTATTCTTTCTCCCCTGTGCATTTTTTCTTCGAGCAGTGCCTCTCCTTCCTAACCTACCAGTATGTCACAGACGGTGCAAATGACCTCACTTGTCGGCTGTCGATTGGCTAAGAGCCGTGGGAGGTGATTTCAAATCGTCGATCCCCGAATCGTTTTCCCTCTCGTCCTCGTCCTCTCCCCCTGAAGGACGGAGATGTGTGGCAAGATGCGATTAATCACGAAGTGTGTTAACTAATGGCTCTTGTGTTGCTGACGCTGCTCCTGTGGCTACACCCCCACTTAGGGATCAGTGATACCCCGTTTTCAGGAACTGCCTTCGAGTTGAGAACGAAATTAAAGCAAAGACGATTCATTGGTATGTCGCAGTAAACGGGCTTCGACAAAAATAAGGCATTTCATCTTTAAAATGAAACCACTTAGTTTTTTTCCACCAATATATTAAAAACGCAGTTCGACCGGTTTCGGCCTTTTCAGGCCATTATCAAGAATACAAAGTGTTAATGCGATTATCAAGAATACAAACTACATACTTTGTATTCTTGATAATGGCCTGAAAAGGCCGAAACCGGTCGAACTGTGTTTTTAATATATTGGTGGAAAAAAACTAAGTGGTTTCATTTGATAAAGATGAACAACATAAACTTCCGCAAAGTGAACTCGCCAACCATTGATTTTAATAAGGCATTTGTCCAAAATTGTCGCCTATAAATTTTACACAAAACGTAATCAAGAAAACCATGCAACCATCAATATCCAATGGAAGAAATTTGGTTAATTTTATTATTTCAAGGTACCTTAAATTCGTTTTATTCATTTTCTTGTGAAGCCTATGGAATTAATCGGTTTATTACTCATTTTCTTCAAAATACAATCCATGTTTTGATCGTATTCTGTTGCGTACATCATATCTCCTGTATTTCCAATTATCTTTGTAACCAAAATGTGTCATTCTTCCTCTTGTTTAATTTGTTTTCTTTTTCTGATCTTTTCTCCTTAAACGCTCTCATGTATTCCTTGAATTTAAAAATAGCAATTACTTGAGTGGAAGGAAGTAACTCTGTTAATTTTTAATTCAACGATCGTTTTTAAAGCTACCAGCAGGTCTTACAGAGGCAATGTAATAATTTACAATGGAGAATATTTTATAACTTTAGAATAAATTGACTGAGGGAAAAATTCTGTTTGAATTAGTAGACAAACATATATAATAGGTTTTCCAGCGCCCAGGCCATGAAGATACATAGGTTCAGAACCATACTCGTTGAATCTTTTTTTTTAACCCTCTCGAAAATTTTGCTTTCAATTATTGCTAGAATCTAAAAGTGCAAATGGGAAGGTGTGATCTACTCCTCCAAATTTGATGCTGTACGCACAACTGTACGACATATTGTGAAACGATATTTGTTACAGATACCCTAACTGGATACGTGACCATATCTTATAGCGCATATTTGGCGCATATTTGGATCTTTCTGCGAGTACCGATTTTCTTCACATTTGACCCTTTGTTAACTATTGTTAGCAGACAATGAGTGTGTTATGGCCTCATCCGTCGGGCCAAGTCCATGTAAATCACTATCTTTTTTCATTGTTTGTTTTTTGGCCCCTTTTCGCTAAGCCGGAAAAGAAACAAAATCCATTAATCACTGAACCGAGTATCTAATTGGTGTTATTTAAAGTAGCAAAACGCCGCAAAATTCCTTAAATTTTATTATTTTTATTTCACGTAATCAATCAATAATTTAAAAAATGTAAGTCAGTAGTTTATTGCTCCTCGGAAAATTATCTCTATTTTAGTAAAGTATCGGGACTTTGGCATTGCAAGGTGTATGGCATTACTTTTTCTCTAGTGAAAAGGTTTTGTTCTGAAATAAATCTTAAAAGCCCCATTTTAATAAAGGGTTTTCTGATTGTGAATTCATGTGTTGATTGATGTTCCTAGCACTTTTGATATTTGTATAGCCATTAATCAACAGCAGCTTATGAACACTTGAAATCACTCTCTGCGTGGATACATCCTTATTCAAAATGGCTTATTCATTCTTCATAAATATGCATTTAAAAAATTTCATTTCTTAATCATATATTCTAATTTGGTGCCAATTTACTCCGAAATATTTTTACAATCCAATTTACAAAGGTATTATTTTTTTAATTCCTTTATTTTATGCACTCACGCAATTATGTCTTATTCAGATCACATTGTTCTAGACTTACACTCTTATTCCTAATTATGAGCTCATTTAGGACCCCTTATGATAAAATATTTACATAATTAATCGCTAATTTTGAGAATGAAGATCTAACGTGTTAATTAGACGGTGCAATCTCTCATGATCCTGCCGCATCAATCACGGATGCCCGGAGTGAGGAAGCGTTTGGGAAAACAAGGGAAAGAAAATGGACGGGAATACTTTAATCGATTCGTTATGTCCATAGAATTAGTGCAGTGCATTAAGGCCTTCGCGATCAGCGCCCGTCTGCCATAAATCTCAAGGGTTGAGAGCCGAAAGGGAGGGGGTGGAGGAGGGAGAGATGGGAACGGAGGAATTTTTAATTAAGGGCCGGCGAAAAGATGGCCATGAGGAGGAGGGCGTGGGAATATGAGGGGTTTTAAAACGGTGCGGGAATTACCGAGGAGAAGTGAATGAAAGTGTTATGTGTCGCAGGGGGGGGGGATTGGGCGTAGGGGAGAAAAGTAGAGGTGGAGTGGAGGGGGAGTACCGAGTTTGATGACGTTAGGGAGGGGAGAGGGGTGGGGGGGGAGGAGATATGGTTTGTCGTGGACGGCTGGAAAGGAAAGGGGTGTGTTTGGGGTGGCAAGTTTTCAGAGAGTTAAGCGGGAGGCATCTCCTCTTTAACCCTTGGAGTGTGGCATTGTGGCATGACGTGATATCACGTCAAGGTTGTCTTTATGCTGGTGCTGATGACGTAGCATGACGTCAAGGGTACGGTGAGTGTTCCAGCCTGCACTAAGGAACTTTCACTGGCCCCCCTAGAAAAAGTAAAATCACGTCATGCCGCTCTCAATGGGTTAATAAATTTAGGATTCACGCTTGGGTTCTAGCGGCTCATGTGCGTGGTTCAGCTTCTCCAGAAAATTTTCTCACGCGACTGAATCACATGAGTGAGTAGGAGAGGAAAGAGTCGTTAAGAGATTCTCTCGTCGAAAAAAATTACCATGAAACCGTTGTTACTCTTGGTGTTTTGCCTCATTGGTGATGTTTGCATTATTTTGGGAAACTGTCAGAGATGTGAAAATATCTTCTAGAGCTGTAGCATCATTTGAGTTGAATGAAGAAGAAAAACACCTTGAATACGCTTCGAGCATTTGGGACCCTGGTCAAATAGATTTAGGTGACCAAAAAAATAATAAAATACAAAGGAAAACAGCGCGCTTCGCAAAAAACTACTACCAGCGTAAATATAGTGTCTCACAACTTTTAGAGGTATTAAGATGGGAGCCCCAAGAGAATCAAAGGCTACACGCTAGGCTTTTGTCGCTTGATAAATTCAGAATTGATATTTTTCAGAGCGACATTGAGAATATCATCATGACTCCTCACTACATCTCTAGGTCTGACAGATGCGATAAAGTAAGAGAAATACACTGCCGAACAAATAGGTACAAAAACTC
Organism: Ceriagrion tenellum; assembly: GCA_963169105.1. Taxonomy (NCBI): domain Eukaryota; kingdom Metazoa; phylum Arthropoda; class Insecta; order Odonata; family Coenagrionidae; genus Ceriagrion; species Ceriagrion tenellum. Next base: position 16,743,804 of record OY720635.1, read on the forward strand.
GTTCTTTCCACGAAAAACAAATGACCACAATAAAAATTGAGCTCCAATAAATACACTCCTATAATGCATGTCACCATTTCATCTCCAAAAACTTACTCATTTACACGGTTGGTGACCCAACATCCCCTGCCACACGCCCATGCGGCGGCTCGCAGGGTATTATGTAGGTGTAGTTGTAAGAGAGGAAAAAGGTCATAAAGAGATTTTCTCGTCGAAAAATAATTACCATGAAGCCGTTGTTACTCTTGGTGCTTTGCCTCATTGGTGATGTTTACATTATTTTTGGAAACTGTCAGAGATGTAAAAATGCTATATAGAGATGTAGCATCATTTGAGTTGATGCCAGATGTTAAGTTTTATACTGACAGTGAAAAAAGCTTCATTTTTTATATTATGCTTTAGCTGAATTTTATAAATTTTTAATGATGGAAAAATTCCCATTGGGTAGAGCCCAGTGTCATGGCTACAGAGACATAAAAATTGCAAATGGGGCTTGAGATGAACGGAAAAGTTCGGGAACAACGCTTTCCATAAACCAATGATAACATAGTCAGGACATTGTTACATTTTCACCTGAGAGTTTCCATTTTCATGCCCATTGTACGATCAAAATCTTAAAAGATCATCTTTATATCGAGTAGAATAATTAAACTGTGTTATGTGCAATTGTAAGCCATAATTTATGTGCTTCCGTATCTGTAAACTGGATGAAATCACTGAATGATCTTTTAAGTGAGGTAACTCACGCAAGTTAAAAACGTCACTCCGTAAATTCATCTCTTGGAATTTTGTTCCTCACAAATTGACTTAAGAACAATGGCAAACAGTGAACATAAGGTCACAATATTTGAGCCACTAATATTTACATTTCCGAGGAAAGTTGTGAGATAGATTAAGCAGAAATACTATGAGTGACTATTTTGATTTAGGAAATGAAAATTAAGTTGTGTTCATGAGATATTGAATGCGGCATTGGAAAATGAACTTGAAAGAGTTGCATGATAATCATCAAAATTTAACATAAACTGGATTTTTTCATTCTTATGTCACCTTGATAATATGCATTAATATGTAAGATACCGTTACAATCTCAGTGCATGAACTCAAAATAATTTAAAAAGAAATATTTTGTGCACAGATTGTTTTACCACCAATTTAAATGCATGCAAACAAAACGAAACCAAAAGCTTTAGGTAGCACTATTTTGAAAGCACAAGATGTAGATATTCTGCACAAAACTACTGTAGCATATATACGCTCTATCTATTGATAAAGATTTAAATAATAGTTTTAATTATATTAAAAGTATAAATAATTTGATGTCTGAGGTATAAAACTTTTTTAACCAAGCAAATTTCTTTACAGTAGTCTTCCTTACCGTCTTTCCAGTGAAGTTTCTTGAAATAGCAGAACTCTGGTATAATTTTTGCTACCCTGAAATATATATCTTAGTGATAACTGCTTAACGCTTGAATCTCAGCAATGTTAATTAGTACACTATGTGAGCACATTCGCGGTAGGGCGTAGAAGTTTCTGTGTTGAAGAAAGCAGTGAAGTATAGGAACCTTGGCGGTGCAAGGTGTATGGCATTACTTATTTCTCTAATGAAAAGGTTTTATTCTGAAATAAGTCTTTAAAGAAATGTATTAATAGAAGGTTACTTTTCTTCATCTAGAATATATTCATTAATATTATTCCTGACAAACGGTGGAAATGTGAGAGAAAATTCGATGTATTCAGTGGAAGTATCCACTATTGTAGCAACATTACTTTCATAACCATGAGATTTTTTGAAGGGACTTTGTATTGTAGTAGGGTAAGAAATCTCATTTCCTCTGGCTTGAGAAGTTTAAAGTAAATGACATTTCCCAAATAAGTCTCCATTTTTGTATCAGCTCGCAGTCAAACAATTCTTAAAAGACGACAAACAATATTGATATAATTGTTGATTTTTGAGAGCCAAAACATTTTAGTCAGAATTAATCGAGGAAAAATAACATTTGAATTTCGTTGAACGTTTATTGTTTTTCCCGTTTGATTGGTGGAAATTATTATAAAATGTTGCCTATTGAACACACTCTTCATTGAGGAGAAAAACAAAATTTATTATTTTTGGGTATAGTAATGATAAAAATTATAAGCATTAATAAAATACCTTGGAAACAAATTTTTGCAGCAATATTTGCAAATTTTCCCCAAAATACGTGATACAATTACGAACTATTGAAGAAATGCACGGAATTTTCTCAGAACTTCATTATTTAACCTGTTGATTGGAGCTCGTATCCCATGTGGAGAGCATCATTAATGCGATCCCACAAAAGACCTCGAAGTTACCCTCTAGTTTCTTTCTGTACTAAACTATTTCGGTTCAATTACACGAACAATGTCCACGTGTCAATAAATTTGATCAGTTTGCATGCTTTGTCTTTACCCACAGAATCGAATCTGTTGAATATTTATGGCCATTCGTTCGCAAATTGTATTTGCAGTAATATCGTATTTTCGTGGTGCACCCGCTGATATTACCCAATTGTATGGAATTGCGTGAAATGTCAACGCCTCTGAACGATGGCCATGGATTGTTTAAACTTCAGCACTCACTTTGCGGTCATTATTTTAAAACATCTCCTCTGAAATCTATAATATCGTATTCCTTAATGTCATATTTTGTGAAATAGGAGAAAATTATTTATTTATTAACAAGTATCTATCATTGACTCCAAAAGAGACTGTCGTCGGGATTTATTGTTCACTAAAAAACTCAACGCATCCAATTTTCTTATAACTATGTATGGTTTCAATCGTTTCCTTTGACGCAACCATTTCACAACATTTTCATCTTTTACATGACTGGGTCTGTTTTGTTGAGAAATTATTTCCATTTCTTTCCATCTTCTTGCCATTTCTCTTTTCTCACTGTTCTCCAAACTTCCTCTCGTATCTCTATACTTTCTTCCACAACTTTCACCTATCCACCCTTAGGTCTTGCTCGGAGCCATTTCCAATGCATTTCCATTGCATGTACCATTCTTGTAATTTTGCCACTTTCTACTATACTTGCATGCCCAAACCATTTCAGCCTAGGCACCTCTACACTTTCTTGAAGCGGTTCTTCCTGTACTGTTTCCCTGATTCCTCTAATTCTCATTCTCTCCATTCCGTTTTTCTGCTCTGCTTCTGAGATATTTCAACTTACATGCCTGTAATCTTCTCATATCCTCTCGCTCCATAGTCCATGTCTCCGAAGCATGTTAAGGTAGGAGCATACTATGCCCTGTATATAATCCTTTTTCTCTTTTATAGGATATCTTCGCTCCTTATCAATCTCCTGACATGCTTCTGAATGGCTCCCCCGTAGAATTTCCGCAATTAATTTCCTTTACCCTATCCACTGTGCATTTTATTATTTTCTTACCAGCCAAAGCTTTGCTCCTGCACACATACTGTCATAGCCTCTCTGTTTTTCTGATATTTGCTTGTCTACAAACACAATTTTAACTGTTGATCTTCCTGGTCAAAATTCATGTAGTTCTTTTTCAATACTTTCTCAACCATGTATCAAATCGGCTCCCCAGGATTTTAAAATAAATTTTATAACATTGGAGCATCAATTTTCTTCCTTTCTTGAGCATAGGTATAATTATTACTTTCCTCCAACCATCTGGGATTGTTCTCTCTTTCTCCATATTCTCACCTCGCGATATTACTTGTGCATCACTACCTCTCCCGCGAATTTTATCATTTCCAAACTCACTTTTCATGTGCCAGGAAACTTTCCTTCCTTCATACTAAACAGTGCCTCTTCTACTTCTGAACATGTTAGGGTATTTTCCTACTCCGACTCTTGGGGGTCGTCCACCTCTTCTACAGGTGATTTTACCTCGACTCCCAGTCTGTGTGAAACAGGTCCTTAAAAAAGTCCTTCTTTTATCATCTTCGTCCATAATCTATTTTCTTAACTTGTGACGGTTATATCTTCTATCTTATTCTCTAAGCACTCTTTCTTTGTATCTAAAGTGTTTTGAAGTTGATTTTTCTCCCTCATAAGTTTATTTTTCGGGAATACTTGCAAATTAAGAGAAAAATGGCTCTAAGGCAAATTTTGTCGGATGAGTTGCAGATTTTAATTTTATTTATTACAATTCTGGATGCGTAATCCTGTCCAGTATATTTCACGGATAATTTGGTCTTCTATGTATCAGAAGTCTAGTCGATGACCTACTGGCAAATTTTGGTTCGTTTAGAAGATATATTTCCATTCAAATGCTCTGACTACTGACTATATCAGGATAGGTTTGAACTATTGAACAGGAGGAGTAATTAGAGTCCATCATTTTATACAACCCGTAGGTCACAAGGAAGTAAGGCTATTATGTTAAAAGTTTGTGTGGAAGCATGAGCATAAGTCGGTACAGCTAGCATTACTCTCTCAGAATCTTCAAAAGTGTTTTCGGTAATTGTAAACACCTGTAGAATGTTTATTATAACTAAATATCGGGTAACCACGTAATTTAAATTTATAAATGCTTAGGAAATAAATATCAGAGGGAGGAACACCGCTACCCTTCGGAGGGAAACGACGAGAAATATGACTGACCGAGGACTGACTCAAGCGAGCGAGTGGAACACTCCATTCGGAATTCAGTTTTCGAATATTGCCAGAATCAAGAAGAATTCGCGAGTTTTTCCTCTGGATATCATGTGAATAAATCCTATACATCCTATTAATACCCGTTCGTGCAGTGAATACTTTCATCATTTGGTCTTCTATATTTATTTTTTAACTAACGACCCAGGTTTTGTCACATCGTGTCTTCATCAAGTCTTATTACATATCCTGAATCAATCATGAAGAATTATTTACTTAGTTATTTTTAATTACAATATATTTTACTTTATGAAGCAATTTCCTCAAGCTACTGCTAATACCACCAGCTCTGTCCATTTCATTTGCCCGAACTTCAGCCTGAACACGCGGGCAAGTTCCGAGAATCTATTGAAGCCCAAAGGTAGGGGCGATAGGTGGCCGAAGGGTAGGATGTCGGGGTGATAGTGGCCCGCCCGCTGTGAAGGGAAATGGAAGGCCGAGAGAAGGGAAATAGGGAAGGGAAAGAGATGAAGAGCGGGAGAGAGATGGAGAGAGAAAGTGAAAAGGCTCTTTCATTACCGAGATTTCTATGCGTAAGAGTTATGGCTACGGATGGGGTCCCGGGAACCATTTCCGAGTTTAGGTCCTCGTCCGCTTTTGGACGCATTGCAGCGAAGGGCTGGAATATGCTGCTTTCAGTACTTTTGCTTTTGGCATTTTATGTGGGATTTAACAACTTTTAGTCATTTATCTTTGAAGAAAGATTGTTATATTTCGAGCGGCGGAGAGGTTTCATAACTATGACGCCTCTCCCATCCTGGTAATTAAGATTTTTGTCTACTAGGCCCAAATATATTTTAATTGCTATGTAAAAATGGCAAAACGAGACATCTTATGACACGTTGGACTATTTTCTTTGATGATCTACGATATTAGTCTCTTCGCTACTTTCCTGCTACAATATTTTCTTTCTGAGCTTATACCGGTTTTAATCTTAAAATTCAAAAGAAGATGAAACTACAAAAGCCTTTGAACAATGTCCTTCATCACCAAAAAATATCAAGCAGTTCAACATAATAATAATGATAGTGCATCTATCGAAGGTAGAATGACGGAAATAAATATCGGCGGGTGGATATGATCCTTCCGTAATATATACTGAAGGTGTATTTTTATATGAACCAGCTATTGAAATGAAACTGAAGACTACCCAGGGATAGGAAAATCCCCCTGCCATCTTATCTTTGCTAAATGTGCGAACTTTCAGCGCATAAAACCAATTTTTGTGTTTAAAATATTCTCAGGATCGTAACTTACCCGTGAGAGGAGTAAGAGTTATGGGATCGACAGGCATGAGAAGTAAACAAATATCTAGGTAGTTATTTCTCACCTTGAAAATAGGAGAGATTAGTCTAGAAATTAATGGCACGGTTGTACCAGGTCTCATAAGATCGGTCATCTTGGGCTCAGGCACATTGAAAATCTTGGCGGCAAAAATAAATTACGTCGATCGCTCATTAACATTGTCACCAGGAAAACAACGGATAAATCAAGCATTCGCAGAGGCGGACATAAAATCTCAAAAATTAATAATGGACCTGGACACTAGAAGGGAGGAGACTGGAGGTCCACACACAGAATACGCGGAGGCCAGCATCACATCCCAAGCTATCAATGATAAAACGGAGGAGTTGCTGGACTTGACCATGGTTGGAATGCGAAAATTAGCGGAAATAATTAATAAAAGAAGAAATATATCCAGCGATATGCCCGGAAAATAAGGGATATCAGTATAAAATAGAAATTAATGGAGGTGAAGAGTTTAACCAGAAAGGATATATATATTTTAAATTTTCGCTATTTCTTCGCTAATTTGAAAATTTTCGACGCTAGGCAAGGGAGGCAATTGATAGATGTTAGCCAGCGGAATAATAGAACGGAGCACCTCTAGATTCACATCACCATTAGTGTTTATTATAAAAAAAAGACAACTGGACGAGGGGACGAGTGAAATTTATGATAGGTGACGCAGTATAAATTCGCACATGTCCACAAACAGATAAGGAGTAAGAACAACTGAAAAACTTGAGAATAAGTGATTTTTTAGGCAAAATTTCGCAGAAAGTATTGAAAATCGAGTAAAGAACGTTATATAATATGAAATCCGACATCTTTAGCTTCAGACTGATGTATAAGTACCGGTGTATGTAGTGGGAAAACCCGGGAATAAGAGGTTAAAAGTGGGACCGTAATCTTCAAATTTACCGGAGAAGGAAAAATATCAAGAATTCTTACCGCCATTCGAAGGGCCGTACTTTATCCTGGAGTTCAAAGGACCATCGGTGTATGTTGTTGTATATTCCCAAACCAAGGAGATCAGAGGCACTTTCCGCTTATCAAATATTAAACACTTCAAACACGAGGACATCACACAACCACACGAGAACATTACATATCGGCACATCCGAGTCCCACCGTGTTGGAAATAATACTAAAGGGAAAAGAGTTGCAGAAAGAGAAACACATTTACTTTGTAACGAGCAGAATTCGTCAGAAATGCAACATAGTCCAGAGGAGCAAAATTTGTAGAGACAAATCTCCCATCTCAGTATTCTAGCGTAAGCATCAAGATTCTTATATATAAATAGTTACATTGTCATGTGTATATTCGCTGTAGTAATGTGTTATTAATCTAATTGAGTTAATGTGCGATGAAACAAGGGTAAATTTAAAGTGCGATGAGGAACAATATTGTCATGTATTATTACTTTGTGGCCAAGAGATAAATTCCTCAGTGAATGGTGGTCAAGAAACCCGCAAAATTTAGCAATAAAATTTTACTCGGACTATAAAGGGAATTGTAAGCATGCATTGTTTATGTTTTTAAATGTTTTGATGTCTGAGAAAATGTTTGTTGACATTTAGAGTGTGTTTACTTCTCAAACGTCACACTTAACGATCAAGTTTTTACGTTTGTTTATATTAGCAAGGTAAACCTGTTTGTTTTGAATACGTTTGAATTTTATTGATTTGGTAAAGGTTAATGCTTTAGTTAAGCATTGTATTTTATATTGTAAGACACACGTGCAACAGTTTAAGTAGATAAGGTTCATGTTGAAGGCGTCGGGGACAGAATTAATTTTAAGTTGAAGGCTTAAAAGGAGATATTTCGCTCTACGAAATCTATACTTTTACGAGAATAATGAAATATAACGACTATGCTGTAGGGTGATTTATTGGTTATTTATTAGTAAAGTAATTTATTATTCGTTTATTAGTGAGTTGAATGTGTGAACCGTGGCCCAACAATGGGTAACCAGGGACGCAGAAATGAAAATAAACATTGAAAGAGAAGAGGGTAGAGAAGGAGACGGTCACGAGTGTGGGGACGGAAGACGTTTTGAGTGAGTGTTCAAAAAAGTTTTTCTTGGTAAGTGTAGTAAGCGAAGTGATCTGTGGAGTAAAACGAGTGTTGTGATTTATTTAGAAATATTATGTGACAAATAAAGTGAATGTTACAACCATGAATATATATTATGGATTGTTATCTCGTCGCCAAAAACTGTTCTCTAGAATTCCGTAAACAAACAACTTTTTGGAATGTGGTGCCGCCTAGTGATGAAAGACGGAAGTTCAAATGTAAATACAGTCGATAGTTTGTAAATAAACTCGTCTTACTGGTTTTACTTACAAGGCAGACGGGGAATTTTCATAAATAGTTGAGAAAACATACAAAGTGCACGATATTAGTTTTTTTACGACATCTAAGTGTTAGAAATGCCTCATTTTTTCAGTAATGTTTCTCTGGATTGCGTACACGTACCATTTTCGTAATATCTCCGAAAGTAATGTGGTAAGCGGTTGAATTTTTGGTGTCATTAGAAGGGTGAGATATTTTTTTAATGAGACTAAGTTCATTGATTTCTAAGTAAAATGATATTTAGCTGAAACTACCTTAAAAAACTAATCAATTACTTTACTATTAAATAACCAATAAATCACCTTACAGCATAGTCGTTATGTAACATAATGTATCCGTCTGTTTTGGTTGCTGTGAATGATGATGGATGTGAAGAACTTTCCCAGCATATCAACTTGAGAATATTTGGTTATTTTTGTCATTTCCACCTGTGCTTTGGATATAATCCTGAGAGAAGGTAACATATTCAGACATAATGTTCGGAGAAGTAACTTCGTGAAATCTTGATAGAGCTGAAAAATTAATCAATATGCATTTTCACCCTTTTAAAAAATATAAATACCCTGTTGTAATGTCACAGCATCATCACTGTTGGAGCCCTATGCACTTGAAAATTACGCAATGATTGATTGTTTATTTATGTTCAGCGTCACTCTTTATTCGCACAAACTGAATTTTTACGTAATCTTAGTGTTGCGTGATGTCGTCTAAGCCGAGTGTCCAACACTCAGGGAAAACGGGAAATCTCAGGGAATTTTATTTTCACTGGAAATATCATGGAAATCTCAGGGAAATATCGAATTGACTCTGGAATTTTCTGTGGTGTCAATATCTAAAACAGCAACGGAAGCAATGTGTCTTTTTCGGCAAGTTGCTAAGTCAAATTTTCCTTGCGTTGTCGCATTTTGCATTCCTGTAATCACCGAAATTAGGTACAATGCTTTCTATATAGATATGTTGTGTTCTTATTGGCCATAGTCTGTAAATCAGTGGCGTAAAGATCGTGCCTTTAACGACAAGTTGCGAAGTCAAATTTCCCTTGCGTTGTCGTATTTAGCAAAATAAGGAAAAAAGTCAATTCCTTCAGTTTTTTTAAGTTGTTAATCATTTTATATCAATGCTATTCATAGCAAAGTCTGGCTGTAATATAACTTTGTTCCTGAGCGTCAGCATGATAATGTTTAAATCTAGGAAAGAGATTTGAGAGAAAATCACATTGGTGATATGACTTTCTCTCAAACTATTTTAAAGTTTTGAACCTATTTTTCTCCAAACATGCAAGCTTAAAAACAATCCTTAGGTTTAATCAACCAAAAGACATACCAAACATTCTCTTATAATCAACGAGCAAAAATCAATATTTCTTCTGGAAAAATAAAAATTATGTCTGGAAAACCTGGAAATCTCAGGGAATTTTCAAATGCCCAGCTGCTGGACACCCTGTCTAAGTCTCTAGCAGTTGGATTTGACCTTTGGGGAGGTGACCGACGGCTAAGGTCATGTGCGCCATAGAGGATAGGTAAGGGAGGAAGGGTGGATAGAAACCTGGCGTCGGAATTAGCCTGTTCTTAACGATAGACGCCGAGGGGACTGTGGCCTAACGTCTCATCTTAAAGACGGAGTACTCTACTTGAAGTGCCCTACACAAGACACTCAAGTAGGGATCGGGTTCCTCTGAAAAACATCCGCCTCTGTAGGGATTTGAACCCTGTGGTAGGCGAGTACTCTAGTCACCACACCAATCCGATCCTCCTATAGCAGTCCCCATCTTAGTGCATACATATGCTGTGTCGCACACTCTTCTTAATTCTAGTGACTTCTGACCACTCGAAAGTTTATGTAGTTAATCTTTAACTCTCGATTAAAATAAAATATGAGAGATGTGGGTTAATAAAAGGGTCGAAAGGTGGCGCGGATCTGGCCTCCAATCCCTTTCAAAACCTCCAACTCATCGCTTCTCCCCACCTCATCACTCCACCCCTCTCTCCCTCTCCTCCCTAGTATCATCTTTCTTCCCTCCAGAAAAAAATAAGCAAACAACAACCCTCCAAAAAAAACCACCCTCTCCCCTCTCTCTCTGATGTTTTTCTCATCTCCGACTCGTCCCTTCGGAAGGCGGGGCGAACACACTTCTCCCGCCACGCTGCGTGCCAAACTTCGCACGCACGCACGGGAATGTGATCGTCCCTCCCCTCTCACCACGCGCTCACTTCGTCATATTCGCGAATCCAATTTCTCGCGGGCTCCGCGCGAGGAGGCTGTGATGGGCGAGGTTGGGAAGGGGAGTGGGGAATGGGGGGGTGAGATGTTGGATGGTGATGAATTGGAGGGGTGGGGGCCATTCTTACTCCCCTCTCTTGCCTCCCCCTTCTCTCCTACGCTCCCTCCGCTTCTCATCCGGCCAGTGCCAATCATCCGAACACCGCCGATAAACACCCATACCATATAATAATAATATGTAATAATAAATATTAATCATACAGATAAGCCAATGCATGGATGTTTCTATCGAAACATGGAGAAGCATGGGTTATCGAAGGAGCTGACATTTGCTTTCCTCCGCTCCGCTGGTCTAATGTCAGAGACCGAGGGTTTCGTCCTCGCATGCCAGGGTGGTGTCATAAACACACTCGTGTACCGCCGCATTATATTCAAGACGGAGGTTGCGGACACGAGATTCATGGCGTGCCGAGCCCAGCCGGAGACTTTGAGCAACCTTCTCTCCGGCTGTAGCTATTACGCCAAGTCAGCGTACATTGCTAGGCACAATGCGGCCCTGCGGATGTTATATTTCCATCTTCGACACCATTTTAGCATCGACGATACTCCTGTGCTGCCTAATGCCCCTGGAGATACTGAGTCCGTCGTGGAGAACGATAAATGCACCATCTGGTGGAATTACTCCTTTTCTACCCCCAGGCAGCTGGAGGCGACCAAGCCTGATATCTTTCTCCTAGACCACCTCTCACGCTCCATGTTCGTGATAGAGTTTTCGGCCCCGGGTGAAACGACCATGGATGCAAAGAAGGCGGAGAAACGGGCGAAATATCAAGACCTGCTTTTTGAGCTTCGGCAAATGTACCCAGACACCCTGTTAAACTGGTAGTCCTCAACATAGGTGTGCTCGGTGGCTTTAAGGGCTGGCTGTTGGAGAGCATCAAGTGCATTCCGTTCTGTGTGGCACAGGTGGAGTCACTTGCAGCTCGCATGCAGAAGGCCGTAATATTTGGGTCCCTCCGTCTACTCCACACGCACGACCCAACGGCAGCGTAGCCACCAATCCGATGGGCATCGGACGTGGCTTCGATAACTGTCCAACCCCTCTCGAGTCCTCGGCCATTATGACGGCAATGAAACCCGATGCTTGCCGAGGACTCGGAGGGAAAAATTACCAAGTAACATATTATAATAATGATAAATAGTTATTCCACTCCAACCAGAAATACAAAAATAATAAATTAAACAGAAAAGTGAAATTAGGCACTCCTGATGGAAAGTTCCTGTGATTGGGTTGCCATTCCTTGGATATGGCGTTTTTCGGCAGTTACATGAAAATATAACAAAATAAAATATACAAAGGGCCATTCAACTAAACATACAAGTAGCGTCCTTACACAATATGAAAATATCATATTATTACACAGATGTTACAATTTATCTATAGTATTATATATCTTAGTTAATTACAATTAATGGAATAGAATGCATATGGAGCAACTTCATATAAACTATATGGAAACCGTGAACATGGTCGATAGAACCTTATTGAAGAGGCTTAAGCTATAGTTTTGAATAATATTTCAACATCTTTTTGTAAAAATAACCAATTTAACAGTTTCTTTTCCGAGGCGTCCTCTTCCCCTGTGGATTTTTGTTACCTTTACGGGACTAGGTGTTCTCGACTGCCGGACATACAATGTAACAATCAGTCGCTACTGAGCGCTAAGCGCCACTGCCCACGAGGAAAGATCGTACTTTGAACACAGAGAGGCGTTCACTCTTATTTTACACATTTTAAGCTATCCGGGACTAGCCACGGAGTCACCCGCAATGCACAAATGTGCGAATTTCCACAGAGAAAAAATCATCCGTCTTGACCGGGTTCCCGGTCAAGGCGGATGTTTTTTTTTTTCTTTTCCGAAATAAGCGACAAAGATGCGGCGCATAGTATGATTTTCCACGAATGTTAGTTTTTTCGTCGGAAATGAATAAATTAATCTGTGGAAAAAATAGCCTCTCATACTTGGGGAACTTGGATAATAAATTCATATTTTTAGCAAATATATTACTGTAAATCTTCATTTTAGTTTGTCGCTTTTTTATGCGCATGGGTCATCATCGTCATTAGTAAAATAGCCACGGTTATTTTTGTGACCAAAGTGTGGCCGAAACATTACTTAAACTTTGTGGCCAGAAATTTCTTACAAATAGCGATCATTGCGACATTATTGATCAGCCTCCTGGTATGCGGGTATTTTCCTATCTGCGGAACTAATGAGGCCATCGCCTCCAATTCTATTTCCTCCGAATATATATGAATTGTTTTTACTCATATCGGCCGGTTAATATTTGATGTGTAATTGTTATAACTAAAATGGGAGGATGAGCTTATAAAAGACAAATAAAGTTGTGTTTATCATAAGAATAATTTTTTTGCCACTCTTTTGGAAATCGCTATTACTTTCCTCTTTCCACAATTTTGTCTTTTGCACAATTATTCGTTTAACCTCGCAATTTGTACCTTGTAGTGCTATTTATCTGTCGCATTAATGAAACTAACGAGTAAATAATGTATTGCATGGTAGCATGATCTTCTACGTATCACTATCCTGGTTTGTGGTCTGACTGCGTACCGTTGCCCTGACTGCTTATGGCCTGCGCCTGGCATTCGTGGGAACGTGCGCGGTTCTGATTTGAACTGGGATGAATGTTGCATGCCTGGTGCGGAATCACCCCGAGCCACACACCCTAGTGGAGGCTTGCACGGTATTTTGTAGATGTAGATGTAGGAAGTTTATGTTGTAATTAAAAAATTGCTGAAGTGCAGAGAAAAACTTTTCATTTAGATATTTTGTCAGTGAGCATCTGACGTATTCAGCAGTATTGTCAATTGCATGACCAGTAATGAAAGTGGTTTGCCTTTTTTTGCACGGGAAACCTTACCACCACGTTTAGTTTCCCTCCTGCTGCCCTTCCTCAGCTCTTTTGAAAAGGATTTACAAATCAACGGTATGATACCAAATGCTCCAATCTCCACTCCAATGGTCTTACTTTTCACCCTCAGTATTTATTGACCGGGCTCTCATTGTCGCAATGTCTCAACGGGATGCTCCCCTTCATACTTGGACAATGAGTTTTTGTCCATCATAAATATCTTGGTCAATAATTTATGTTTTGATTTGACGCGTGAATAATTTCCCACTCACTAAATGCAGAAAAGTAAGGTCTGCGTTTATGTGGAGGAGAGTGAGCGGTAGGGAGATTAAGGGGGTGGAGAGAGAGATAAATGTAACATATTTTTTGATATAATTCTTTCCCTGTATTTATAAACCTAATGCTGCCGTGAAATTTATGATGATGGTGGATTTTGCGTACGAAGTAACGAAAAATGATAAAAGTGAATTTTTTTATCTATGTTAGAATTATTTATGGTTTATTGCATCAGTATGTACTCATGAGAACGCACACTTGGCTAAAAAATTACCATAGCCATATAACTACATGGTGAATAAATGTAAACACCAATACACGTGTATAATGCTCGAAGAAGTTGAACAGGATGGTGTAATTATCAGTTCTTTAGTCAGCAATCCGTGCATCGATACTCCCTATGTTATCCCTTTGGTGGTTACTGTTAGAGAATTTATTAACCCAGTACATTTTAAGGTCAGGCAAAGTATGACGAAGGACACTTTCAAAAGTCGATTGTCATGTCAATTATTTCTTTGCCCTTGATTATGGAATTTGAAGGATGCGGATTCGTTTTCCGGTTTGCTGGAGTAAATTATTTATTTCAGAGTTTAAGAAATGTCATATCCTGAATATGCTTGTCAATTTTTAAACTGAAATAAGAAAACAACCGTGTGTTTTCCAATGATTCATTAGATTGAATACAATCCTTTTTGGCTGTCGTGGTATCACCAACTATTCAATGTTACTTCAAGACCTATAGCTTACGATATTGTCAAATTATTTCCCCTCCTGTCTTATCTACAAGCCGTTGCAAGGGCTGTTGACAAAGGATGTCAGGACGCAAGCCATGAAGCAACGACAGAATAGTCTAAAGAAAACGAGGAAATAAGGGACACAAAACGTAATTATTAGAGTATAATTGTCTCAGGACCTCGCCATTTTTCTGTTGTAGTCAGTGTTGGCGCGTGGGTAGAAAGGAACTTGCACTTTTTCTTAGGTCGGCAGCGTAGCACTCCGTTGTTGTCGCTTCTGTCAGCGTCTAGAGATGCAGTTCTCCGTCAAAATATTTACTTTTTCTGTGTTTCCTCTCGCTTCCTTTCTCCTTGTGTTTGTGCGTTACGCGTATGAGTTATGAGGGATGGCACGAGGTGAGCGTATCTGTAGAAGTGGCGCCGCGCAACGGTTGGAGCGAAGGAGAGGTCCCCGAGCGGCGTAACACGGGACGGGAGCCGTTAGGTGGCGGGTCGGGCGATCGATCCCTCCTTCCCTTTCTCTCCCTCTTCATCTCCTCTCTCTCTGTATCCCACTAGGGGGGAGGGAGTGGAGGTAGGAGGGGGAGGTGGAGGCGGAGGGCGTGGTGGAGGGCGAGGCAGAATCTGTGTGAGGTGGCTGGCGATCCCGGAGACCGGCGCACGGCGAGGGAAGTGAGAGGGTGGAGTATGAAGAGCGAAGGAGAGGGAGGCTTTTTATTTTCACTGAAGGTTGTGAGGTTGGTCGTGAGATAGAGAGAGGGAAAAAGAAAGAGAGGCTGTGCTGGAGGGTGGGTGCGCGGGAGGAAATTGAAGAGGGTGGGTGTCTGAAAGGATGAGTGCCTGTAAGAAGAGAGAGAGAATTCTCAGCATCCAGGGAAACGGGGGGAATGTGGAACGAATGGCGGAATTAAAGGAGCAAGACACGTTCCTTAATCGCAAAGGCCGTCCTCACAGCCGCGCGTGAAATTCAAAAGAAGTAGCTACCCCACTGTGGGCCTTGAGAAAGTTTAGAAACTTTCGACTTCACAAAAGGATATCATCCCTTTTGCACGAGTGAATATCGGTGGGATTCCTTCAAGTTGGCAAACAGATTGGCGATTACGAAACAATTTAAAATATTATAATCGATTAGTATCACTTTAGATATCGTTTTGGTATATCATAATCAACACTAAGTTCACGATTCTAAGATGGTTGCGTGTGAACTATCGCACCATTCATTACTTAACAGTCGGTAAGTTCCGTAAGAAACACTTGAAAGAGGAATGCGAATGTGCTGTCTGTACTCATGTTCACACTTGATTTTTCTGCCATTTTGATTAACTATCTTAAGATCTAGAGTATGCGTATCTTTTAAAGCTTCTTTAATGCAAAAGATTGCTGCTATTTTTGGTGGGGTTAGGTTTGTAGAGTCTTTTCTTTTCGCCATCAAGGGAGCCTCCAATTTATTATGCTTAATTAATACCAAACTTCTCTTCTCTCAAATTAAAAGTGTATGTCCTCCGCGATGTAAGAACCGTTATCAGCTCAGTAACTGGAATAAAGCATCGTTGTGCTAGTTAGAATTTTGAATAATAATCCTCTAAGCTGTCTGAGTTCCGTTGTCTCAGTCTTCTAGTGGCAGACAGAAAGTGCGAAACTACCTCTTTCCTCAATGCACGAGAAACTGAATAAGTATGCTTGTATTGCGATTTTTCATCCTAAGTTACATTTAAACCTTCAAATCAGGCCTGGTTTCATGTGAGTGCCAATGATTTTCTTACGAAATGCTCGGGTTGCAAAATACCAGTGTTTGTTTATTCATCCATATGCTAAAAAAGGGGAAACCTGTTAACCAAAGGTTTGAATAAAAGGAAAACATCTATACATGCATGAAAATGTGGAGAAAGCCTAGTTTTAGACTACCATGAAATATATTTTTCTAGCTCTCCGAGCTATTTTTGGTATTTATATCAGTTGTCTAAAACGAGTCCTTGTATCCTTTTGGTTGAAACTTCACTGAGTAAGTAGAGCACTTAACAAACATAAAACAAGCGAACATTTGAGCGATAAAATGGTTGCGTAAGTGCGGTGGTTTTGCGCTGCTGAGCCTAGAATACTGGAATGATGAACCTATGAGCGAGCAACTGGAGAGCCTAATTGGCAGCTACAATGGTACTGCCAGCCTTGTAGTGAGGAAGTGGGTGCACAGTCATAAGCCACCAAATCCAACTGCTACGTATCCCCTAGCGTCAGCTACCGTTGCGGATCCCACATTAGGTTGTAAAACCGCATACTGGCTCTTTGGAAGTTCACCATCAGTAGCTGAAGGACTATTACCACTTCGTAAAAATGAATGGGATAAATGATCTACCAATTTTCATTCTTTATGTTATGGCACCAACTTTTGGCTCGTTTTCTTTTAACACAATTTTTCAATCAGTGTAATTTCCTCCCTTTTTCCTTCCCTGAGAAATTTTTGTCGAATAAACATAACATTGTGCTCTCTTGTTGTTCGGCGCACTTCAGCCTGTGCACTTTTGTATCCATTTCAACCCTCTCCTTTCCGCCGTCTGTTTTCACCCTGTTGAAGCGATAGGCGTTGATTCAATGGAATGGGACCAACCATGCTGCCCAACAGCCTCCCCTCTTCGGTAGGGAGTCAGGGAGCGGGGCGTCTGCAGCAGAAGAAGCAGAGGTGACCGTCGGAGGAGTGGATGGGTGAAGCTTAGTCAGGCGATGCGTGTGACACGGTCTCATGCTGGTGCTTGCCTGCCTTCGGGGCTGGAATTAGAAAGCTTAAAGCCAAGCTAACGAGACGAGTCTTTATTGATGCAGGAGAGACATACATATGAACTTGAACCTCAAAATTAATCTTGTGTGCAAAAGCTGTGACCAATTGGCTGTTTTCCAAGTGCAGCACTAAAAATCTCTCCCCCCCCATTACCTATCTCTCTGCTGTGGAAGGTGATTGTGTGAGGATGAAGAACGTCTTTTCCTGGAAAAAAATTTCAAAGATATCTCTATAAGTGAAAATAAAAAAATATTCCATATCTGTATTTAGCTCCGCACGGTGATGATGTATTATTGGAATTTTTAAAATTCATAATATGTGTACATGGTCAAAAAAAACGTTTACATATTGAAAACAACTTATTTTTCGATGATTAATGCCCGGCTTAATCAAAATTGTTTTAAAAATATTCTTGGCATTCAATTATAGATAAGCATGATCCTATATCGGTTGGGCTCGTGTTTAGCAGCTAAAGGTTCAATGTAATTGGTGCAAAACGAACTCAAAACTCAAGTCAAAAAGACATCATTGTAAATTTTTAGTCATCTAACGGCAGAAGACAACCTGGCATTTAAAGGCCTCGTCTGTGTTTCTAAAACTCAGCTTGAAAATACGAGATCACACGTTGTATTGATACCACACTGCATGTTGTTTAACTGTGATATTGAATTACAAAATCAAGAAATTATGCATGTGGAGGATATTGGCATTGAAATGAAATTGGGCAGCTTAAGCGTTTCCCTAAGCTATATTTAAAGTAAACTATATAAATATTTCTATTCCTTGCAATAAAACAATTTAATAAAATTATTTTTAATACATTTGCTTATTTTTAGGCATACTTAATCATGGTTTTAAAACTTAAATGGATGAAATTAGAGGAGGTTGGCCGATATCTCCGACGCGATCACGGTTAGACCAACTCGATACGTGAAGTCCATTGAATAACTTTGAATCCATTTCTCTCTCTCTCTCTCTCAAGAGATACGTCTAAATGCAAACATGCTGTTGCGACGGGACACAAGGCCGTAGAGGAGGTTGAATGAATTTTGTCACGATCCGAGAGCCTGACAATTCAAAAAATGTTTTTCGAGGATAGGGAGGAAAGAGGAGACGGGGCAGAAAGATGTTTACTCGAGGATGGATCTAGTATGAAGAGATTAAACTTCGAATAGTTGCATAGATAACAGCTAATACCCAGGGGTAGTAAACACTCGAAGAAACAAAGCTGGTATGATTATATTCCAAGTACGCCGTCATCTTTTAAGTATTAAAAGCACACATTTTCTGAAGTATTTATATCTTCATATTCGAGCATTGACACTATCAGTAATGAATTAGGTTTTTGTTGCAATCAGCAAAAATTACTATTTTTTTAAATTTAAAAACCTGGCCGAGGATTTAATAGATATTTCTTTAGCATTAATTGTAGAGAAGTTGATGGAGTAATACTTTTAATTTGATAAACTTGACTAAATTAATTTAATTCGAAAATGGCTGGATTTACAGGCATCGAACTCAGCTATTAGTAATATAAGATGACGATTATTGGATTGAAGTTTAAGTTCCTTGATTTCAGTCAATAAATTGTCATATCTCAGGAGTAGAAATCTATGTTGCAAAAAAGGCTTGTGAAGGAGAAAAAGTATTACCGCATTTACCTGAATATAAGACCCCCCTTTTCTCCCGAAAAATATGTTTCAAAAGTGGGGGGGAGGGTCTTATACGGGGAGGATAAGCCAGAGGGGGTACCCATACTGATATTTAAAGTTATGTAACATGACTTTTTGAAATTCTTTGAGTGATTTATTTTCTTTAGCATTCAAAAAACATTTCGAAACACTTTCTGCTCAATTACAAAACATGCAAAGCATCACATCACATTTCATAACTGGCTGGGTGCTTTCCTGAGAGCTCTCCCGTCTTGTTTTATATTTTCCTGGAATTTGAGCCTCAAAAGTCTTATATGTAGGGTCTTATATGTAGGGTCTTATATTCAGGTAAGTACGGTATCTGATTGCAAGTCATTACCTTACTTTTGAACCAGAGATTTGGTAGTAAATTAAACAAAATACACCACGGTTGGTGATCTTTTTCTTTCACAAACACCTTCGCGACCACCCGTAGGTTAAAGCAAGTTACACTATTGGACACGGTCTGAAAATAAGATAAATTAATGGATGGTGTGCGAGGTGTGAAGCAAAGGAAGAAATGTGAGGTGAGGATTTGAGGAAGATGGTTGGAGGGGGGGGATGCAGGCCAGGAATGTATAACGGACCAATGGGGAAGAAGAGGGAAGGGGATGATGGTCGAGAGGGGCGACCCCTTGGGGGCGTCCCTCTCAGAAGGGCAACAGCGAGGAAAGGGATAGAGCGGGAAAGAATAAGCTCAGAGAGAAAGAAGTATTGGGAAGGAGAGCAGATTGGTAGGATGGTGAAAGGAAAGGTGAAGGGGAGGGAGGAGGGAGTGTGAGGGGCGAGGGCGTGAGAGAGGGGCGGGGAGTCAAAAGGATTGTGTGCCTGCGTAGGCCGTAGAATGAGAGAAAAGAGAATAGAAGAATGAGAAGAGGGCAAAAGAGCCTGAGGAATAAAAGAGGAGTGGGCCGAAATGAAATGTGCTCTGTTTGATCTTGGAGGAGTTGTTTCTGAGGGCGCATAAGAACAACTGTTGGGAAATATATTTTCCTCAACATTGCCAAATTTTTTATTGGCTCGTCTTTATAAAATTATGTTGTGGGAATGAATTAAATATGAAAGAACTGCGTAGAGATGTAAGTGAGGTAGAGTTTGTATCATAAACCATCATGAGGCTCAGTATGCGTAATACACGATAGAATTGATTCAAATGGATGGTTAAATTTTGACATTAATGAAACTCCTCAACATACTTGATGATTACACTTACAGATATATTTGTTCTGGGATCAGTACAAATTTTCAGAGAATAAATACAGTAGTTGCTCAACTTATATAAATCGGTACTTATGAAAAGTTTGTTAGAAAAACATTTGACGTAAGAAATGAATAGAAGGGTTAAAGGACAGGTGGGAAGATTCAGAGAGGGAGGGATTCAGAGAGGAATAAGGATTGGAAAGGAAAGGTGTGGGAGGGAATGTCGAAGATCAAAGTTTAGCAATTGAGATGACAGTAACACAGTGGATGAGAAGAAAAAAATTCGGAAGTCCAAGGCTCATGTTGGGAAGCGTGACATTTTATGACACGTAAGCTCCATTTTATCTTCAGCATTCTCTTCCAGCACCAGGTCTTGAAGGCCTCTATTCTTTTCTGATCAGCTTCGCAAATGGTTCATGCTTCCAATCCGTAGAGTGCTACACTCCACACGAATGTTTTCACATACTGTTTCCTGGTTTCTAGTCCTCTAATCAACCTCTGTGCTCAAAGAAGATAGGAATACAAGGGAAACAGTATGTGAGGACATCCATGTGGAGCGTAGCGCTCTACGTATTGGAAGAATGGACAAGAGGAAAAGCTGATCAGAAAAGAATAGAAGCCTTCGATACCTGGTGCTGGAGAAGGATGCTAAAGAGAGAATGGGCGGACAAAATAAGAAATGGTGATAACTAATAAATTCAGGCTTCACTTTGTGGAACCTCTCCATATCGGAAATCAAAACAATCAAGTAATGGTGCACTAATATTTTTATTATTTACGACCCGGGTTTCGTCACGTAATGACATCATCAGGTACACATATTATTCCACATGGGTATATATACAAAATCAGGTGCAGAGGAAGGAGGGGAAGGGAAGGGGCAGAGGGAAACACCGTTGGAGTGTGGTGTAATGGATAAGGGTCAGGTAGGAAGGGGAAGGGGAGGAGGAAGCGTTGGGCTGATTGGAGAAATAACCGGGCGGCGAGAAGGGGGGGAGGTGTGGGAGGGGAAAAATAGGAAGAACAAACATACATTTTTCTAAGAAACTTTAAATTTCTTAGAAAAATGTATGCTTGTTCTTCCTATTTTTCCCCTCCTACACCTCCTTCCCTTCTCGCCGCCCGGTATTTTCTCCAATCAGCCCAACGCTTCCCCCTCCCCTTCCCCTTCCTACCTGACCCTTATCCATTACACCACACTCCAACGGTGTTTCCTTCTCCCCCTTCCCTTCCTCTCCTTCCTCTGCACCTGATTTTGTATATATATCCATGTGGAATATATCTGTACCTGAAGATGTCATTACGTGACAAAACCCGTGTCGTAAATAGTAAAAATATTAGTGGACCATTACCAAAAAGGTTTGATTTAAGAAATAGTGAAGTGTACAGAAGAGTAGAAGAGGAAAGGAATCTTTGGAATACGATACAGAAAAGGAGAACCAGATGGATTGGACACACCCTGAGGCATAATGGGTTAATAAAAAACATAATTAGAGGCAAAATTGAGGTACAAGCCCCCAGAGGAAGACCAAAGGAGAAGTAAATGGACCAAGTAAAGAGAACAATACATAGTAAAAGATACCAGGAGGAAAAGAAACAAGCATTATATAGAGAAGGGTGGAAGGCTGCAGTCAACCAATCCTAAGATTAAACGACCAATGATAAGGCTCCCCTCAGAATTTATTTTATATTTAGATCATTTGACTCATAATTGAAGTAGAGCTAAAAAATGCAATCACCTACATGGCGCACCAGCGAAAACGTAATAGAATATTTTAGACCTGAGTCTTCCATCATACTTTGGAATAACGTACTTTTGCTGACTTTGGAGAATTTTCTTGCGTAAGTAATTTCCCATGGAGCAACAACCACGTGAGAATTTTGGATAAGTGTGTCTTCGACTTCGCCATTTTAAAGGAACTTAACGTTTCTT
Source organism: Ceriagrion tenellum (assembly GCA_963169105.1). Taxonomy (NCBI): domain Eukaryota; kingdom Metazoa; phylum Arthropoda; class Insecta; order Odonata; family Coenagrionidae; genus Ceriagrion; species Ceriagrion tenellum. Next base: position 16,765,856 of record OY720635.1, read on the forward strand.
AAAAGCAACCAGAATGTAGTTTGTTGATTGTATTTTGTTTTGAATGAAATGATTCATCCAGAACCGCAGGAATAAGAAAGATCTTGTCGTTGAATTCGAAATTATTGAAATACTTTTGCGTTAGTTTTTTGCACTCGCTTAGATTTTACGATCTTGGTCGGTCAATTTGAATCAAATCTGAAAAAAAGTTGCTATCATGTTGGATTGGATTTGTGGAGGCATCCGACAGCTAAGGTCATTTGCACCATAGGGGACAGGTAGGGGAGGAAGGGTGGATAGAATCCCGGCATCGGCATTAGCCCGCTCTTAACGAAAGGCACCAAGGGGAACACGGTTTAACGTCTCATGTGACAGACGGAGAAGTGCACTTGAAGTGCCCTCCACAAGACACTCAACTAGGGATCGAGTTTCCCTTGAAAAACATCCTCCTATGCTGTCATGTTCTTAGAATGAATGTTTTTTATGCATTGCGCTAAAAATTTCGCACTTGCAGCATCTAAAAAACTTTCAGTACTTTTCCAATATTTGTCAAGAGCAATATTTTTAGAGTGGCGGACGAGTCATGAGGTTTGTGGGAAAGGGCTATGAGGTTCAAGTCAAATCGAGAGAGAGCGAAAAGGAGAGGACATCACCGAAAATGACGAGGCAGAAGGGGAATGAGTGAAATCCATGTGAGGAACACATCGCCTTAATGTCATGACGACCACCTCCCAAATAATTCCCGACTGGAAACGCTGAAGGGGTTGGGAAGGAACAAAAGGTAAAGCATCCCATGAGACACGGAAGAAGCGAAATATTAGCAGTGGATGATGTTGCAATCGGAGGAAGGGTGGGTGGGTGGTGGGAGGGAGAGGGTACGGGTTGTGTCATCGTCAGATGATGAGTGTGCGTCGACCGGCGGGGGGGTTGAAGGAGGGAGGGGGTGGGATTGGAGGGAGAAAAGGGGAAATGAAGGTTCGTAGGAAGGAGGAGGGGGAGAAGAGAGAGGGATGGGCAGGAAATAAAGCGATAAAGGGGCGGGGTTGGAGAATGACGAAGGGAAAAGGCGGAAACGAGATGAAAGGAGGGCTTTGGACGGTTGAATGGAATATGGCCAAAGGAGGAGAAAGGAGGTGGGGAGGGGCAACCGTGGGTGAGAGGAGCTGAATATTTCGAAGGGGTGAGGGATGGAAATCGAAAAATATACATATTTCCCGGAAAGTGGTCTGAGGGACGTGTGGCAGCGGATCACCGAGCATAAAAAGGGTGGGTAGGGGAAAGAACAAGAACGGGCAGGGAAAAAAGGAATTAGAAGGCAGATTTGTTCTATCTGTCAGTTGCGATGTAAATTATTGTTCATTATCGATTTTTTATATCACCTTAAAGTAACATTTTGATAAAAAAACATTACTTCTTAATTATTTTCAATGCAGTTTTAATAATTACACTGGTCATATGGTGAGCTATAAAAATAACATTCACGATACTCTTACAATTATTGTCTCAATGTCTTGCTGCAATTCCTACTCCAGTGAGATACTCCAGTAAATGCAGGGAAATTCAATTTTTACTGCTGAATATTGGCCCTTTATCCATAAGATCAATCAGCTTTAGAAATTATCAACCTGGATTTAGGTTATAGAGCTAGGTAGAAAGCTTATTCTTCATTCACTCTGTAATTTTTTTGGTCAAGCTATCTCTAATATTGAATATCTCGTCGCAATGTCATTAACTCAGTTAGGATTACTTGCTTTGGCGGAAGAATGTCACATGTCACGCTATTGATATATTTGATGTAGATAAAATCTAAAAGTTTCGTTCATTTCATTGCTATAACAGCATAAAAAAATTATCACGGCTCGATATTCTGCTTGTCTAAAAGAAGAAAAAAGTCAATTAGAGGGAGGAAAACAAGGATTTGGGTATGGTAATGAAGGATTTGAAGATAATCTTAGAAATAAGAATTCAACGAAATAGATAGCAGAATCAGGGATGATAAGTCAATGGTGGTGGATGGATGGTGGCCCTATGGAAGAAATGACTTCAAGCGGGCAGGGAATAGACAGAGAGGGATTCTACTTTGTAGTAAGTGAGGAAGGTTGTATTTATTTATTCTCACAACCCCAAAAACAGCAAATTGAAGGTCTTTTACATTGGGTGATTAACATTGACAACGGACGAACAACAACACCCATGTCCTGAGTTGTGAAAAATCACTCAGGCGGGACTCGAACCCGCAACCCTCTAATTGACAAGCGAAGACTTAACCCCGTCGCCAACGGGGCCAAAAATTTCAGGTGAATAGAGGAAATGTGTTAGGCGAGAGACTTATGAAACCTCAGTGAGAGAGTACAAACTATCCGTGTAAACATTTCATTACACGCGAAGTATTTGTGAATAGCAAACAGCAGTGGACTCATAGAAATTGTTATTTTAGGACGTAAGGGAGCATTATACTGATGATAAGATGCCCTTGTATGCCAACTGGACGGAAAAGTTTTGTCTGTAAATGAGCTTTTAGGAATTCGGTGGTAGAAATTATCTGTGAAGGCATTCGCTAAACTATCAAAAATTAAGAAATTATTAGCAGTATAAGGCATGTATTGAATGATTTGTTGTAAAAGTATGTCTTTCATCTCTTTGAGTGTGTATGTTTTCTTCCTTATACTTTCAAAATATATACCGTGTAATATTTTAGACTCGTCACCGTTGGAGGAGTGGAAATAATGCAAAGCGACGAGCGAGGACTTAGGAACGTCCTTCCCGAGGATGGAGAGAATGGATATGGGAGGCGAGGTGGCGACGGGGAGGCGGAGGGACATCGTCCGGGGCGGTCAGGAATGGGATCTGTGTGTGTATACGGTTGGAAGAGGAGCAGGGCTGGAGGCGGAGGGAGGGATGTGGCGGTGGAGGGGAGGCTGAGTAGGGGAAGGATGAGGGAGGGTGGAAGACGTTGGAGGGGTGGCGAGCCGTCGAGGGAAGGAGAGGTGCGCTCGTAGGGGCGGTAGGGGAGTCAGGGGCGGCAGAAGGGCAGGGGGCGAGGGCACAGTGGCGCGCCCACGCAATGCAACTTCGGATCGCTCGCACAGTCGAGTCGAACGGCGAGCGGGAGAGGGACAGCGAGCGGCGGACGACACGAGAGGACGGACTCTGCGATCGCCTGGCGCCGGCGCCAACACCGCCACCCACTTTGACTCGCCCCTCGGAGGCGCGGGTTTAAAGCCGACGAAGACTCTGAAGGCGGGTGGGGAGGTTGGGAGGTCAGCGTGTGGAGGGAGAGGAGAATTCATTCACTTGTAAAGGAAGTTGAGGCTTACGGTGAAGAAGAGAAGAGACGTAGGACGTAGTCAGTGGGCACTTTAGTGTGGAAATGCCACTGTCGGCAACGACTGTGAACCGTGAATAGCTTATTTCCGTGCTGAGGTGTGAAGGGATGTGAGAGAGTTGATGTTCTGCGGTGTTTTCTGTCGCTATCTCTCCCGGAGGGTCCGGTGAAATAGAGCCGGACGAGTAGGAGGTGGTTTAGCATGGTTTGAGACAGAGGAAGGCACTGAGGAGGAGCGTGAAAGAGAAATAAAAAGTGTTCTCTTGTCGCAGCGGTAGTGCTTTGGTGTGTTCCCAGAGTGATATACGTGTTCTGCTGGAAGACCCTCCGGCTTCGGCTGACGGCAACTCCCCCCCCATACCATACACCACCCCGGGAGACGAGGACGTCTCCTCGCTGCTCTTCCGCCGTCGCATCCCGGAACTCAATCCACCATTCCTTCTCGCCTCCAAAGGCCACCACATCTCCCTCCACGTTTCCCTCTTTGACTGCTGCTCCCAGGTCCCGTTCTCTTTTAAAACACTCTCTTGTTTTATATCACTTCAATTCTAATTGCGAATGAAGTGTGGTTTTGCGAATTGTGCTTTGGTGCGCGATTTATCACTAGAGGAGGAGAACTTGAAACCCCGTAGTTTTGACTATCGTATCCCTAATATTTGCTGTACCAACTATACCCACAAGATTTAGAAGGTTTGTGCCTCATTCAGTGTACATTCAAAAATTAGTGTGTGATTGTTGTGCGTCTCTTATCTCTAGTCACCTCAGTGTATGCATCCCCGAGGGACAGCCCCTGTCTACCAGTGAAGAAATAAAATAAAATCCACGTTACGTTATATAGTGTTATTGGTAATAAAGTGAAAGCCCCGATATTCCATGTGAGCCAATATATCGCTTTTCTAAAACTGTGCATCAAGAAGTTCTCTTTTCCTCTAGGCATCCAAAACAAAGTCATTCCTGACTCTGAAAAATACGTCCTCAACGAATTTGAGATTCCAGAAAAGGATTAGTAATCAAAAAGCGAAATAATTTGTCTTTACTGTATGGTGCTTTTCTACTATGGTGTTAATGGATTCTGAGCAACGATAACGTTTTCCGATCTCTGTTTTTCGCTCTTCTTTCTCTATTTAGGACACCATATTGTATAAAGTGATACTAGAACATAGGATACTATTGACCTGGTAGGTATTCTTTAGTATCCAACATTGAGATGGTGCTCTGATCAAGAGGTTTAGATATCATATGCATTTGTGAGGTAATTAATCCAAATATATTGGCAAATTCAGAGTTTCCCTGTGAAAGTGTGGCTCCACGGGGTTCATCCGGGTGTTTCGTGATTTCTCAGTGTGTTTTTGTGTGCCGCGGTGTCTCTATCCACAACATTTTGCTTCGCAAGTGCTTGAGGTTGAGTGTGCTGGTCGGGTAGTTCTCACGTTGTTCTGAGGCCCAGGGCGAGATCCCGATCCCGGCACAAGGCGAGGGCATCCCAAGACGAGTTGGTCCTTAGTCGTCCTCCCGATTTGCATCTCTCTCACGGCGCCATCTCAACTCGTCGCTCAACGAACGCACCGTCGCCGGCGAGTTAGTGAAACGCTAGCTCCCCTTCTTTCCTAAGAAGTTCCTGCAGGCAAGTCTGAAGTTCAATTACCTAATTCATTCTCTCCCACTTCTAAATCTCCTACGTGAATGAATATTTATGTGAATTGGAGCGTGGCAGACGATGTAGACAAAAGTTTTCCAGTGGGCCGGAAAGTTTTCAGTTTCAATTCAGTTGGGGGCTTACTTTGACACCTCAGATTTGAATCTTCTTGATGTAATATTGCAAGATCTTCAACCTTAGTGAAATTTAATGGTTGAGCCAGTGACGTTTCAGTAAAATTATCAACATATTTTGAATAATCCACCCATGTCCTTTCATGTACGACCGATTTCAGAAATTAGAGCTCGAAGTTGATTGAGCAGTCACAAATAATCTGGTTAAGTGTGATTGTGTGATACCTCTATTGCGTGAATTTCACCCGCTCACCGTTCGATGTTGTTGAGTTTCAAACAACCATTCCTTTGGCTCTTCGTACATCTAACCAACCAACCCTCCAGCGAACGCGAAATATGTGCCTACGTTTATATGTAACATATTTCAGAACAACCTTATCGTAAGCACGCTGTACATAACTAAGTCTATTATCGTCTATCTCTTCAATGCCGAGCGTTGTTTCTCGTCGTCCGTCCAAGACAATGCATGTCATCCCACGAATACCCATCTCTTGAGGAAGGGAGAGAGCGCCTGAGACTCCCGCATCAGGAAGTACTTGAAAGTCATGCGGGCGGCCGCATTTCAAAGGGGGACCTGCCTCATGAGTCTCCCCTGAGGGAGGACCCGCAGTCAAGTCCACACGGACTTCCCGGCTTTTGAAGTGTCAGGATGAGGGAAGGTGGAGGGGCGGACGGGGACTCGAAGCCGGAACTCCCACCTTCCGAAATTCCCTTTCCCTCCCGTAGTGTGTTCTCTACTCCTCCCCCATCTCCCTCTGAAACACGTAAAGGTAGCGGGTTGGGGGGGAGGAGGCAAAGAAGGACAGAGGAGACGTCGTAATTCCGAGTCTGCTCCCTCCCTTATCCTTCGCATCCCATTCGGAGGAGAGGAGGTGATGGTAAACCACACCCCCCCTCCACTGAGACCCCCGCACCCCCAGGAGCTTCCCACGTCCCGGCGTCGCCATGATACGATGCTAGAGTCCGTTCATTATTTAGGCCGTTTCTTTGGCTCTCCCGACTTCCTACCTTCTTCCTCTGGCACCGCCGGGGCCTCCGCTTCCTCCGCCTCCCCCTCTCCGGAAGGACCCTTGGGATGAGAGAAGGACGTAGGCCGTAGAAAACAAGGGGCGCGGTCTGCTCTCTCCTCGCTGGGCCTCTAAACCCCTCCCTGCTCTCTCGAAAGGGGTCGTCTTCCGCAATGCACTAAACTGACCGGGAGGAGTGTGGGACTGGAAGGAATAGTTGAATTTATAATTGAGATGAGAACTCTGATGTGAAACCTGTTTCCTACATATATCAACTCTATACATTTAACATCAAACAGCTTTAAACTCTGGCGAATACAGGACAAGGATCAGATAAGAATTGCAGAAATCACCGTGTCTCACCAGCTCCTTTTCTTAGATATTAAAAGAAAATAATTTTTAACTCACCGCAGCTTCATGCACATATACGAGATTCTTGCTACAAATCATTGATTCCTAGTTCATTCATAGGTCATTGGTTTTTATCGAACGCCTCTCAAAATTGTTACCTTTTTGGAGGCGTAGAGCATACCGTTTCTGAGAAATGTCGATCGACATCGGGAAACCAACAAATTAATGTTGCTCCAGTTCGTGAAATTTGCTCTTCGTGGAAAAGCAGAGGTAATTGACTTGTTGGCATGGATACTATCAGATCGCTCAGCGCTCGTACACCGATTGATGGTATCATGAAAGGCCGGTTGGGAAAAGGTTGGCTAATGGTTGACGATAGTGGAGGGAACACGGGGACCAAAAGGTATTCCTTGCGTCAGTTACCGACCTGATCTATTCTTTTATCTATAGTTACACCCTTTTATGCGCTCCATTGATTAATCTTAAGGTCGCCATTACTTCATCACTGTGTTGACTTATGATAACTAGGGCAAAGTTAATTGTTCGTGGTTATCTTGGATCCACGCATATTTTTGCTATGTGTTCTTTATTGATTTTTCTCATATGTTATGCAATAAATTGACATCTTACCGGAGTATTTTGAGACGGATTCTCTTGAAACTTTACCTTAAATACAGAATAGTACGCTATGTTCTCGGTCCTGGTATACGCATCCTTAATTAACATTGCTTTCGTCATATAATATTTATCAAATTTCACCTTCCTGTATTATTTTTTGCCATTCCTCTTCACATAACCGCAATTAGGAAACATGATTGAAGACATGTGAAAAGTTATTTCAAATTCATGTCTCGTGCTTGCTTTAGTCATTATGTGGTAAGCATTGATGTCATTTTTAGGGAATTAAAAATCGCTGTATCGTCGTAATATATTTTATAATATCCTATCCAATCCAAGAAACTCAAATAAATCAGATTATTTTATTTATAATTTTATTTTATTTCACACATGTGTTAGACTCTTCTTCATAAATTGAACTATTGACTTCAAGGAGGATGATAAGGCTCATGAAGGCTCCGGAATTTCATGAATAAACCCACTTAAAAATATCTCACTTCAGGACCTAGTTATTCTTTTATGGATTGATTTTAAAAAATTTTACCCTCTAAAGTTACTGCCAGTCATTGAGTAATTGGATGTTACTATTGATAACGCAATAACGCATGTTTCTTGTCAAATCCAACATCTCTTCACTGTTGGTCAAGTTATTTTATTTTAAAAATTTTACTAAATGACAAATGGTTCAACGTGCACTTAAGTGCATCAAGTGTTCCGTTTATTCTAATAAGCACCATATATCAGGGTGATTTTTCTTGAAAAATGAATTGTTTTTACGAGACACTAAAATAGCCAAATTCAATTCGTTTACCTCCATTCATTTGGAGGAGCTGTAAAGAATGCTGTTTCCATCTTGAAACATTGTATGCATTTTTTCAGACTCTCTATTGTAAGGAACAGCAGAAAATGCAATAGATATAAAATGTACCTGTTGTTATATGCGGCCACTATTTATTATACGAGGAATATTGCCATGAATACGGTAGAAATTGTTCGCGGTGGTGAAAAATGAAAACGAATTTTATTGACTTAAAAAGTAAATAATTTTGAATATATCTTACTTAAGAGTTCTGATTTTATTCAAGTTTAACAAGCATAAGACTCCATATATATTATTTTTATGGAAAGTCACTTCTAAAAACATAAGTTTGCTCGACCTTTTACTCATTTCTTATCACCAATGTATTCTCTAATACATATCTATGACGTATTAAAGGGCCCATTTTTGACAAACTAGAAAATGTCCCTTGTTTAGCGTTTTATAAATTAATAACTTAAGGTTAACGATTCATTTATTTCTAGTATCAATTTACAAAAATATCCCATTGCAAAATTTGTTAGATTACTCTATCAATTGAAGTATAGATTTAACACGATCATCCAATTCTTATATTTGTACCCACCTCATTTTTTCCGACCCCGTCACTTTTTTGTCTCTTTTCAGTAAAAATGTTGTTATTGCTTCTTTTGATCGCAATTTGATCAGTACAAATAGTGTATTCCTTTATTGAAATGTGACATTTCATAGATGTGAATCGGTGGATTGTGTAAAATTTATTGTTCCATAAAAAATGAATGGAATTCACTTAGTTTGTAGTCCTGTTTCCCTGTTCCTAGTCGAATAACAAAAAAAAAGCTTGTGAAATACTCAGACGGAGTAATATGTTTTCCTCGGTAGACTCGACCAAGTAGATGAAAACTGATAATAGCGTGCTGAATGGAGTAGAAGACTCCGCTTGAAAAAGCGTCATTTACCTCTATCTTTCGCATGCCCCAGGCAGAACTGCGTCGCTATCCCTCCACAATGGCGACGTTGATTTCGTTCGTTTTTTTCCACAGCCGTTTTTTTCATTCGTGGGCATAAATCATGGGATCTCCCTTCCTTTTTTTATTTCATTCTCCTTCCATGCCTCCGTTGGAAACCGATCTCTTCGGTCGCTGGCATTGGTTTTCGCCCACCCAGAACGCCACCAATTAAGTGAGGCCTGCAAGTCGCGATTGCGTGCCGCGACACTCATTTATGCTTCAATGGAGGGAGGAAAGGACTGTGGTTAGAGAACAGGGGGACAGAGTTTCCTCTTGAAAATCAATCCCAAACCGATTAGCTCCCGCGAAGTCACTCAATGGGGGTATTATTAGCGATAACGAAAAATATTGCTCATTCACTTTTCAGTGATTTAAATCGTAACATATCCCTCATACTTATCCTACTCTGAAAGTTATTTTTTTGTTTGATAGCTTTTATGTCATTCTGGACGCTTAATCATAACCCGCCCTTTATTTGGTGCTCTAAACTTTGGCTATGTGGTGGGTTACAGATCTAATAGCAGAGAATTAGTTATACACGTAGGATTAAGAATAGTTTATCATACTGCGTTACTGCGAAAGTTCAGAAACCGGAGCTATTTATTGCACAGTGATTCAGTCTATTGGTTATCTATTGCTAAAAATTGGTCAGCAGTAGCCAATTATTTTTATATTGAACGATGGAAATATTTCCAGAAATAAGAAGCCATAAAATTTAAATGACGACAAAGATTTTCATCTTGGGTTTCGAACCTGACTGAGTAGTTTTACTGCTCTAAAAATGAGAGTTTAACCTGTTATAAGTCAGAAATATTCGATACCGAACGTATATGAAAAGAAATATCTGGCTATCTCATGGTTAAGTTTTGCTTTTCTATTTGGTAACTTCACCTTTTATGTTAAAATTTTTATTGCATTGTTATCTAAATCCTATATTTTAAGATTGGTATAGAAAATGTCGTTGATGAATATAAATATGTGCGTTTTTGAAGTAACGTGACTGCTATTTTAAATTTCAATAATTTCATGATACACATTACACCTGCTGAAGATAAATCCATCCGGTGCACAAAAAAAAGAGCACACTCACCAATTTTTACGAAATATTTCCTGTTTATTTATTTTTAACTCTTTTTGTCTAACTTTTTCAATGACACGCAAAATGTTTATGAAAAAGTTTTGATTGAGTAATGAATGTCGGGCGTGAGGAAATACAGACGAAAGTTTTTCAGTATCTCAAGCAGAGAATTTTTTGAAGAGTGCGAATTAATAACTTGCTTTAACGATGAAAGATACATTAATGATTATAGGGTAAAATTATTGAAGCCCAAAGTGTTTACCTCATGTTGATGTCCTCCCAAAGTATGTGCTCAGTGATTAAGGTATAATCTGTCAGTAAGGTCAAAGAATTGGTACTTGAATCGTCAGGTGTTTCAAATTATTCTTTTTGCTCAGCAATTTGAGACACTCGCCTTCAAACTTTTACTGTGATAAACGATTTTGCAGTATAAGCAGCAGATTTAGATTAACCTTATTTCAGCATAATGAATACTGCCCAACTGATTTTGTCTTTATTCAGACAGAATTTGACCAGTTAATGAATGAACCATTTTAATACTATTGATTAAGACCTACTCTAAAGAGTCGCACGTTTTGTCTCTTTATTTTCATAGATGGTTAAATGCGCTTAAATTTGAGTAATCAGTTTCTGATGTATATTATATATGTTATTCCATATGCCAAAATCATCCATAATTACTCTTGGTTGAAATGGTTGGCATTTGTAGGATATCAACGGGAACATTGAGCAACGTCTTTCTCGTGATATTTGCATTTTCTTACCGTGAGCAATCTTAAGTCGTAATACGTGCCCATTAATAGGTGAATTTTGAGTTAAATACACATCAATTTTGCTATTTTAGAACACTATTGCGCCAACATTGTTGTATTTGAAAGTTATTAACTTTATTCAGTTGAACATGTTCTAGACTAGTACTCAGCTCTTCAGGATCTCTATAAAAAATAACCTCGAAACCATTTTGGACAAGTTTTACATTCCGTTGTTTCATCAAAATGCCCATTACTTTTGTGAAAATGTACATTTATGTGTTTTTTATGTCCTACGCATTTCCTGTTTCTCCATGACTCCAAATATACTTGATATAGCCGCGGAACTACTTCGTTTCGAATTTGAGAGTTTGAGGTGACTAAATAACTTAAAAATACTTTTTCATACCAAGGGGTAATAATGTGGGTACGTTTATCCTGGGAATATGAGAGTTTGTCTGTGAAATTAATACCGAGGTGGAGATTATTCGTAAACATATATGTAATGCTATCTCAATCGATATAATGCAGTATCGCTGGTACATAGTGAAAATCGTTTCCTACCTTGGCATGAATCATAATTTGGAGTAGACTAGAAAGAGCTAATGGAGATCCTTCTCACGACTCCTACTGAACTTATGCTCTTCTTTTTTATTTTAATACCTTTTATACTTCACGCTTTGTACTTTTAACTTTATTTTTATACATTTCTTATTTCTTCAATATATCCCAATATGTAATATCCATGTAAAATATACCAAAGGTCAGAAAGGTCATCGATAATAAATGAATTTTTTTGATTGAATTTGATTGAATAAATGAATTAAATTGATTTATACCCGTATGTCCATTTTACTTTTCACGCAATTGTGTTTTTACACAAGGAGATCATAGACAAGTGTGTTTTAATTCGAGAAATTTCTTATGTCCTTTGGTTACGGAAAGGGTGTCGCCAGGAAGCAATTTAGTCCTAGCAACTTCCGTGTATTTTAAGAGTAGAATTTGATTACTACCTTTTTTTACACTCTTTTTCACACCAGTAATTTTCAGACTGTATTCGTCTTAATTGCTTGAAGACGTTTGTTTACTTAAAAGTGACTAGATAAAAGCCGTGCAGTTTTTTGCAATTTGCTTCTACCTAAACTTTGTCGTTTAATTGTGTAACTGCAACGTAATCCATCATCCACGTAGCCTCAATCCAAGTGCAACGTTACAGATCCCAAGGTGCAGGACTTAAGAGAACCTACTGCGGATAAACGACTAACTGAAAAATATTTAGCTCCTTGTATATGTTTAGATTTATAAGCTAGGTGGCGCAAAAAATACAATAAATCTATACATTAAGAATTTTAATATTAATTATGATTCTTACAAGTAATTCCTAAAAATAATTTCTCGTTCGCTCCTACAAACGTTGACCCCCCGATAGTTTCATCTTACCTCTTTCGACCTCCTCCTGTTGACGCCAAGTGTCGAAGTGAAGTTTTCGTCCTTACAATGAGTTGTGAATGCGTAGGAGTCTTGAGGTAAATATCTCGTCCACTCCTGACGTATATTTTGAGGAAAAAAGAAGGGTGGAACATTTCTTCTGCGACGGTGGACCTTAGTTATGGTAATAATGATCAGCTGATCGACCGAATGAACGAATCAAATAAACATTTATTTCTGGACTTTTCATTCTGCAGTGAGCATGCTCCAAAATCTTTTCTTGAGCGTGAGGTGGAAGTAAATTGCTGTTTATGCGAAAAAATAATTAACTGTAAGGAAACGATGTGATTTTCCTCTAGACGTCTATATGTTGGATTTCAAAGTTCTGAAAATAAATATTGATTAGCGCAAACGCCTATAAAACTTTTTCAAGCTGAAAATTCCATTATTCACTCTCAAGTATCTCCGATCATGTCGTGATTTCATGCCCTTTCCATATCAGGAAATGTTACATAAAATTAAAAATTTCGAGATATTCATACCGTAAACGAGTATAACCTTCTGTAATAGAATATTAGTTCCAGCAGTGAATAGTATGGTTCGTGGCTGAAAGTAATTTTCGTGAACTTCGCGGTTTTTGGTGAATCAAAATAGTTACACAAATATCCGCCAGTTGTAGGGGAATACGCTAAGAACGCAGTGAGGGTTTTCCGTGGATATTATCCTGCAGCTATCGCTGCCCAGCATTTAACATTAAAAAATACTTTCAATTTTTCTTTATTATACACTCATTTGACATTGAATAAATTGGCGGTGTTTCGAGATAAAATGCAGTGGCTACGAGGTGGAAAATATTCTTAAATATTTTAATCCTGCTTTACTTACTTAAAATGGGATACGCAATCTACTTCTTAGATTGCGTTTCTCATTTTTATTCTGTTTCTTATAAGGATATTAGTACGGGATTAACATCGATATAACCACCGTGTAACCACCAATAAAATCTCAACTTCTTGAATTGCGTTTCCTTTTTTTGTTCTGTTACTTATTAAGGACATTAATACGGGATGAACATTGATATAACCACCGATAAAATTCCTACGAGATAAATTGATCACGGTCCATATCTTCCATCCACCATTCTTTCAAGAAGAAACGATTTGCTTTCAAGCACCAATGCGCTGCGAAAACCGTGCAGCAACCTCATTTCTTACCATTTTCTTGAACTTCGCGAACACATGTGATTTGAGTATGCAAGGCAGCTAGATGGTGTTAAGGAGGAAAAGATCCTCAGCCAATGATTTCTATGCAGTCTTCTCTCGCATGAATATTACGTTTACGTTTTGTTTTATTTCCCATCAATGGATATAATTTTGAGGCAGTAAGCTATAAACTAGTTAAAGAGTTACCCAAAAATTTTAAAAGAGTAACTTTCTTCTACCTCACAGAGTAAAGAAATGTTTCCTTAAATTTTGATCCATGCGGCTCTTGATAATTTTTGTCGGCCATTTAGCACTCAATATTTTTCTGTGCAGCTTTAATCATAATAGACACTATTTTCCTAATTGTTCCTTCAACTAGAGTATCAAAAAACATCGTGAAGAAAAAGAATTGGTTATTTACGCACAAAGTTGTAAATCCCTTAATTTTATTTTCCTTACTGGTTCCCTCCGCTTTCATTGTATTTCAAATTTCCAGATGAAAATCATAGCAATCTGTAGGTATAGATAGTAGTTTGTTCCCCCTACTGATAATTCTTTTGAATAATTATTTGAAGTAATTCACCAAGTTAGCGGCACCATTACACTCTTCGTTATAAATTGTGCTAAATGAATAATAATGAGACCACTCATCTTTAGCCTCGGAAACACCTTTCCTCCAACCACGTACTCTTATTTCTTCCAAATCCATCTCCATCTCGTTTTACTGCTTCTTTCTTTATTGGTTGTGTTCATTTTGCCTCCTTCGCTTTACCTCTGTTTAATTCCATCGTCTCTTTCATCCTCTATCGTAGCCTCGGTCACAGTCGAATTTTTTAAAGTCTCTCCTTCCTCTTCATGCTCTGCGCTTCTCCGTTTTTCTTTCCGTCCCGAAGTTATACCCGCCTCATTCTACCGCCCCAATTTCTTCTTGCTAACGCTTAAATAAATGAAATCCAATTTTCTGGCATAATTTAGTGGGCACATTCCACGGTGCAGAATTTTTAAGTGTTTTAAAATTGTTTCATTCTCTTTTCCACTTTCGCTTTCTCACTCTCTCCCTGCACTCCTTCTCTCACTATTCATCACGACCGTGATCCCTATTTCTTGAGGAAGATCATGGCACACATTCACCAATGTACCTCCGCGCGGCGTGCTATACGCAACGCTCTTGATCACGTCTGTCCATTCTTCGCTTCCGATGTCGTGCTTTGATGCTTTTTTTGCATAGTATCTCGCTTCGCAAGCAATTTTCACTCGAAGTAGAATTAGGTCTTGGATTATTCGTTGATTCAAGGATATATTTAACTGATGCCATGACCCTGAAATTCCCTGGCAGTTGCAGAATGCTAGAAGAAAACGGAATGTCTTACAAGACCTTGGATAATGAGGAGGAATAAGGGTTGAGGCATATATAGTAGAAGCAGAGCCTTGTTCAAGATGAATTTCTAATAGAGTACCGCTGGACAATAATAGTTTCATAGTTTTTAAGGAGACCTGATGATCAATTTAATCATAATTTCATCTTAAATGTCACTAGGTATGATAATGAAAGATCAGACATAACGATAAGAGGAGTAATATATGCTTAAAAGAGGTACCATGTTTGCCCTGTAATGTAAGTGAGCAAGTGCAGGTCAGTATTACTATCATCATGTTGCTAATTGACGATTTTTACGGCTATTTTTGGAGTTGAGATATTTTTAACGTAAATATTGCACCGTTCCTTATCGTGCTCAGCAAGAATTCAGAAGAGTAACAAAAGCCTAAATATTTAAAAAAATTACAAAAGTATTTATCGGAACGTGAAAGCGGATGATTTGAAGGTTTAATAAGTTGTGTTTGCCTTATTTTTTCTCACTAAAGGGTGATTGTTATAGCAAACAACGGATAAAAAAATTGTGAGTGACATGAAAATAAAAGGAAAACATAGTAGCCAATTTTGGTGATAATTCCAGAAAAGCACTTGCGACTTTCTTCAGTTCATAACGCAAAATATTTTCAAAATATATTCCTGTTGCATCTAAAATAATCGGAATGTCTCCGCATTCCCTTTGTATATCTCTAGGCATATCATTTGAATGCATCATATTTGCATACCTTGTGTATTTTTTTGAAATAATAAATGATTGACATGAACTGAATTTTAAGAATTGAATGGTCAAAACTAACCAGAACTCCAAACTCTGACTATGAAATAAACGTATTCTCATGGAATTTCACTGGTTCAATTTACTAAAACAACAAATACGTACGTCTTGAGCTCGTATCAAGGAAAATAGATACATGCGATCAAAAATAGAACACGTTCTAATTTTGCTGTTATTATTATTCATATAATATTTTATTTCGAGAAATCTTTTATATCTTCTTAAAAGAACACAAATACGGGATTAACATCGATGTAACCACCGGGTAACCACCGATAAAATTTCTACTTCTTGGATTGGGTTTCATATTTTTATCCTGTTTCTTATTAATTCCGTATTATACCCCGTTTTATATGATGCATGTACGTCATTTGGATGATTACTTGACTGATCATTCCCCTTGAAAAACGGCCTCAAGGAATGTGAATGCATAAAATTTGGTAAACCTCCACATCTTAGTGAATGAAGGCCATTTTGAGCAGTATAATAATAACTCCCATGGATACCGGGAAGTGACTACGATGATTTGTTACTTTAATTGCCATAAAAATGATCGTTCCTCTCAACAACAAGGATACTAACAAATTTGCAAGTTGTTCGCTGATGGGACATAATTTAAATCAGTGAAACTTGAACCTGCAATTGAAGCACATTTAATTTTCGTAAATCATTCAATCGCTAAATTTTAAACGATATCAAGGGTTTCAATATATACTGCCTGAGAAATAAATTTTAATCTCACTATCTCTCCTTTGCAAAGTCTTTTAAATTACAATATAAACTTGACAACGAATTGTACATAACTTTGGATGCCGTTGTTTGATGAAGGTGGCTCCATAAAACCTTGACCTGGTTTTCCACTCACATTTGATCATTTCATACTCATTATTTTTTTACCCCTACCCTAATTATTATGATCATTTTTAAAACATATTTTTAGATTTATCTGTCCCAGCTTGCTGTGAGTGAAAAATTTTTTAAAAATTTTATGATTTTCCAACTAGACAACTTAAAAATTCCAACTTTCTTCCCCCTACTAGTAATAATTTTTACCTTATCGCTAAAGAAGACATTTAATATCAGAAATAATAGAAATTATAGCATAAATTACCCGATATAAGTGATTTCTCACGTGTAAGACGGATCATCTCATATTGGACAAAAATTCCAAACTTCGAATGTAATTTCGAAAAGCCGTAGATGTTTTACATCTCTTATATTAATCTTTCATTAACTTACATGAAATTTTTGCTTCAAAATCTAAATTTGCTATTTAATAATTTCAGAGTTGAATATTATTTATTCAACTAATTTAATCTCAGATAAAAATAGTTGAGTTTTTACTACTTTCAGCCAGCAATATGGGGTGAAGATTATAGTCCTACGCTTTTCGTCGAAAAATCGTAAAAATTGACTTATATTTCAAATCCCAATAAATATCATGCCTGGATAACTTATTTAAAATTCTGTGCACTCTGAAAGAGTATTACCTACTCCCTATGCTTATTAGATTTTTTGTAGCAAAGAATTTACCACTTCTTAAAACCATTTCAATCTTCACTGTATTTCTTGGTAGCAATCGCCTTGATTGCCTCCTCAAGGTGTTCTGGAGGATTATGCTTAACCTTTTGGCTACCATTGATTTTTGGTAAGTCCCTGTTATCCATAAAAACAGTAAATGGAACGATAAAAACAAGTAATAAATGTAAAACTTGGATGCACTTTATTCATTCAGCTGACCGCGCTTTTTAGACCTTGCTGGAGAATAAAAAAATTGTTTAATATATTTTTACGCCATCTTTACGGATGATTACCCTCAAGTAGTTTCTTGACGATGGTAAAATACTCACTTGGCAGTATTATTAATTGAGACCCGTAGTTTAAGCACTGCCCAGTTTTGCGAATTAGTGTTCAGTGCATGAACCACTCTTGTGTTTGTCGCCTATTCCTTCCAAATTCGAAATCCCCGTGTTTTTACCATCTTCAACCCCTTAACCGACTTCACAACGGTTTTTGGTATGCCTAATTCATGGTTTAGTGAAAATTTGCTTTTCTCTCCGGGTACCACACTATCACTCTCCTTTGGAATTCTTTGGTAGCACCATCTTCAGGTATAACTCGAAAGATAAGTCGTGACGCCCATTCATATGTCCCTCCGAGTTTTTAAGTTTCGACTTTCCCTCGCAAGATGACAATAGTCAACGGCGATGGATGGAAAACTGGCAGCCTCGAGAGTTTCAGAGCCGACGCAATATATATATAGAGAGAGTGACACACAAGCTGAATGCTAATTTTCGTTAATAAATGCATACCTTTTGTTGGCAACTTGTTTCATTAAGAAATCTCAAAATAAAACAAATTGCGAGCCAATAGGAAGTGTGGAAAACAAATGAAGGTCCAAGTTATAGTTCAATTTAAGAATCAGAGATGGTACAAATGTCTCATATTGCTACTAAATATCAAATCCCGTGTAGTTTATGGGCCTATGGAGTGTGTGATACGGGCTACGTCTCTTAAATTGACGAAATAGGAAAAATAGCTCGTAATAAGAAAAATAGATTAAAAAATTCTTCCTTCACACAAGTATAAATAAATTAAAAACACTCGGTATCAATCCTAATACCCACATCTCACTATTCCTCTAATATCTTTCATTTTAGTTCCTAATTACTCTCCATTCTCCATAATTTATATCTTGGAATCTCCTGCATATGCCTTTAGACAGAAATTTCTCAAAAGAACATTTTCCTCTAACAAAGAAAGTATTTTCATGAATTGCGTTAGTAGTGGGTTTAATAACACTCGTTCTAATTTTTCACGAATTTTATTTCCATTTTTCACTACGGAATATCGGGGCAAAGTAAGTTGTAAACTCAGTGGCAACGGGCTGTATCCACGCCTCCCATCGAAAATTATAATAGTGATGCTGATGTAACAATATGATCTGAGCAAAAGAGTGTTTAATTTTCTCTCAAAATTCTGTGGATATTGATGGACTCATACAACCACTTCAAAATTATGTGTACACATTTTGTGCAGATTAATCGTTTATTGTTTGTGCCCTTTCCCAGCAAAGATTGGTGCTTACCGCGGGACGAAATGGCCCGAGGACTTTTGGATCGTGGACTCACCAGGCTCGGATATTATGTTTCGCCTCGACGCGTCTCTAACCGAGTCTTTCACCGACGAATTATGGTGAAGTTTCCGGCGATTGACTCAACTTTGTTTTCTTCGCCGGGAGCGATCCTCCTCAAAAAGAAATTCCTTTTGCCTCACTAATATTCCTTTCATCTGTCAGTTTTCCATGTTTCCTCGTATTGTTCACGTTTTCCCCATTGGTCTCCTCTCGTCATTCACTTTGAATACACGTCATGAGATTCACCTCCGCCTCTCCTTCCTTCTTAATTCCCAATATATTTGCCTCTCGCATTCAAGGGCTTATTTTTCTCCTAATTGCTTTGTTATAAATCTCCATTTATGCACGCATTGGCCACGTATAGTCGTCCTTCAATACTCTTAACTTTTATTAAGAGTTCGGTGTTTTTGTTTTTTCCTCGATTAAATGTATTTTTGTAATAGTATTCATAAATGTATCTGAGATCATTAGATTTAAAGAGGACTCCTTTCAGGCTGATAATTTTAAAGTCAACTCTACTGTTCCTAAGAGATTTAAGTCAGGAGTTTTACTAATCTGCTTAAATAGGCTACGTGTCTTTGGCCTTTTGAAGGCATATTTTGTACCTTAGAAGGAGATGAGAACTTGTGCTTTTCTTATTCATCAACAAACAACATTTGTTTGCAAATTATGTTATCAATGGTCGGTTTTCCAATGATATCTCAATAAGTGCTTTTATTTAATGACTGGAAGTGCAGGAAATTCATTTATGTCCTCATCCATTATTCGTTTTATGTGGCCTTTGCATTCTATTGTCAATATTATACTATTTTATTCAGGCGTCTACCGTTTATTTTTCTTTAACAAACAGTTAAAAAGCTTCAATTCTCTATGAAAGTCCTTTGATAGAAATACAATGGTTATTTTATAGAATTTTATTGATACTTATTGTTTACATCGGTTAATTTATATGATGCGGTTGCGTAACTTCAGTATTGGACATCTGATTCCGATCGAATGCTTACTTGAAATATTATCTACACGGAAGTAATACACGGAAACCTATGCACTAACGTAGGCGGGTAAGACGTAATGGCTAAGGGAAAATTAGTGTTGCGATAAAGCATCTCATCCCCTTACTTCGTCGCTGACACAGTAAGAATTGCCAAAAGAGGTATTTATGTGGTTCGGATATATCTATTTTGCAGCACACTCAGGCCTCTTTGCGTGTATATATGCAAACACTCGATAGCGTGGCGCATTTTGAGATCAGTTTTTTATATACCCTGAAGAAACACTTTAAGGCAATACTTGAAATACTTGACCATTTCTTTTGATAGAAAAATTTTGATTTTCACAATGCAACCAGATTTGGAATTATGGTAAGAGTTACATTTATACTTAAAGAAGATCTTCAATAATTTATCGCTTTATGGAATGCAGAAAAGTAATAATTGAGGGTTCAGAAATGTTATATTCATACCAAAGTTGGGTAGGCATGGTAGAGAAGATATTGAAAGGTTTATAATCATAAATTTTCATTAAAAATTTTCTTTGCGTCATATGAATTAACCAGAGTTCAATCATATAGTAGAAATTTTGGTTTATTCAGTGCCTACTCCTGTCATAACAAAAAAAATATCAGAGAAGATAATACGAGAGGATAAAGGAACATGCTCCTTTTCGTTCCTTTTGTCAGAGGATGAGTTTTGATAGTGAAGACAATTGTATTAGGTCGCTGAATTTTGGAAAATAAGATGGGTAAAATGGTAGAGCGTTTTATTTTCATAATTAAACGTCGTTTATCTCGTCTAGAATCTTCATGATTGAACGCATTTAGTTGTTTCTACGCCGAAAGTGAGTGAAACTAGCCTACTGTGTGCAATTCGTTCCGCCCGACTTGTAACTTTGGGAAGAACGGTATACTAGTCCGTTGCCATCAAGTGAGCCAAAAAAAATTAAACCAGATTATTTCAACCCCTCGGCTATCAATGTCGTTGACCCTAGCACCGAAGTCATTTCTCTAAAACCTTGCACTCTTCCGTTCCTTCATTTCTCATCTTAGCGCCACAGCTGATATCGAAGGCAACAACGGAGGAATTGTGGTTGGGGAAATGGCGGGATGGAATACCATCTCCTCTCTTAAAGGACTGGCGAGCACGCCACGCTACGATTTTCAACCACCATTTGAGAGAAAATCCGGGAGAATGTTCATCATCATTGGTCGTTCAATCTTAAGATTGGTTGACTTCAGCCCTCCATCCTTCCCTATCTAATGCTAGTTCCCTTAGTAGATTGTTAGTTGGGGGAGCCTTTGACAGGAGCTTGGCCACCTAGACCTTGAGTGGTCCATTGTGCCAACACCATGTTTAACCTGTCTGCCGCATGCAGACACGGGGATACAGCGTCACGGATGCTAGTTCCCTCACTCCCTGGTAGTGGTAGCATGTACCAACCTCTTTACTTGGTCGGTTAATTTATTTAATTCGTTGTCTCGGGCGTGACTTCATGGAATCGACTTGACCTAATGAAAAGTAAAGAAAACTTTGTAATTCCACATAAATATTTAATGTACGACCTAGGATTCGACGTGGCACGTCATCATCTGGTGACATGACCAGATGATGACGTGCCACTGCGAAACCTAGGTCGTACATTAAATATTTACGTGGAATTACAAAGTTTTCTTTACTTTTCATTAGGTTAATTTACTCCCTGGCCTTCTTCTAGGGACATTTCTCTCTATTGTTTCTTGAATTTTATTCTTTACAAGCCCATTAAGCTTCAGGCTGTGCCCATCTATCTAATTTTTCTTTTTGTATACAGTTATATAAGGTCGATTTCTCTTTATATCTGAAAATCTCGTCAATTTTTTACCGCCCAATTGCTATCAGAATCTTCTTCCATCACCAGGTTTTTAAAGCATCCTATCAATTCTGACCTGGTTTTTTCAATGGTTAATGCTTCCGACTTGTGTAGTGCCACGCTCTGCTACAATTATTTTGAGAGAATATAATGATGAGAAATAAATGCGCACACAATCATACTCAGAAAACTGTGGTTAAGACATTGAGATTGAAGCAGGGAACCCATTGGTCTTAAATCATAAGGATATCTACCTAAATAGTGATCTCATTATCATTTAGTACCTGCTCTCTCCCCGAATCATATTGCAACAGTAACAATGAGATACATATTCTTATCCCGCTTTAAGAGTAATTTAGAGATAACTTCTGGCGCCACATTAAAATTTGACTAATATATCTCTGTATTATATTATGAAATCTGACATACTTCATTATTTCAAAATTTAATCCGGCCATGTTTTTCACTCCTTTTTTATTGCTGATGAGCATCGGTTGTATACAATTCTTGCTTTGTTTAGCAGCTACATTGGTAAAGCATTGGGGATTTCTGTATCTTTGCATGGCAGCAAAGCGAGAATTATGTTAAATGGAAAATGGGGAGGAGGAACTATAAAGCGCAAAATGTTGTGGGGGTTATAATATTGAGGGTGGGACGGCCAAAGAGGGAATGGCGCGTGAGACAATCACTGCAACACTCGGTATCAATCCTAACACCCACATCTCACTATTCCTCTAATATATTTTATTTTAGCTCCTCATTATCCTCCATTCTCCATAATTTATATCCTGGAACCTCCTGCATATGTCTTTAGACTTTGATTTCTCAAAAGAACTTTTTTCGCTACCAAAGAAAATATTTTCATGTCTTGCGGTAGTAATGGGTATAGTAACACTTGTTCTAATTTGTCACGAATTTTATTTCCATTTTTCACTGCAGAACATCGGGGAAAAATATATTTTAAACTCAATAACAACGAAGTATCCACGCCTCCCATCGAACATTATAATAATGACGCTGATTTAACAGTGTGACTTGAGCGAAAAACTGTTTCGTTTTCTCTCCGGCCCACACCCTTCAGTTATCTGATATAAAGTGCATTTTAAGTCGATTTCTCAAAATCCACTATAAAGTTGCGACAGAGAGAAGGTCATGAAATGCAGACAATGAGGAAAATGTTTCTGATATTCACGTCAAATCAGCGTAAGCCTTGGTGATGCTGTAATTTCCCTGTTTACCCTGACAATAATGCATCACCGACCTCTCCACTCTCTTTGGAAGCGGAGTTTACTTTCACTGAGCAAAGCAGCTTGCTTGTTAACTCAAAGGGGATGGTAATCTGTATAAATCAAGAAAAACAATTAAATTAGAGCTTGAGGAATTACTAACCCAGCCTTGTTTTAATTGCGAAGCGTTTACACGAAGCACAGCCCGAGTAAATTAATTATAACAAGTCAGTCTCCGTAAAATATATACATCGCATTTTATTAGCCTTTCGTAGATTTATGCGTGTGACGAGAGAAAACTCGTTCCGTAGGTCGAGAAAGAAGCTTGAAGCGGAGATGCACGATTCGGAGGGACGGGGGTTGGGAGTTTAAGGGGTGGAAAACGGGAAGGAAATGGGGTAACGGGGGTTGGGAAAGGGAGGAAAAAAGGAGGGGTCGGTTGGTTGGAGTGGAAAGTAAGGGTCTGTATCCTAGAGGGTTTAAGCGGGATCCTGCTCACCCTTCATCCTTCTTACTTGTTCCCTCGCTCTCCTGTTAGGTTTCCCGGAGGAAGTGCTGGCCACCGCATAGTATACCCCATTTGAATCTTTTTTTGTATCAAAATTAGATTAATGCTGTAAGAAATGAGATACTCAGACGAGCCAAAAAGCATTGTTAAGACGATGTAATACAAAATCTGTAAAAAAATAATGGGCTTTAATTTTTGAATTTTTGTCCCGGAAAATGAAATTAAAATCATCGAATTCAGGAAAAAAGCTTATTTACCTATTTTTGCTCTATGGTCGTGAGGACTGGACAATTGGAAAGAGCGTGCAAGAATTATTGGAGGCATTTGAAGTGTGGTGCTATAGGAAAATGCTGAAAATACCCTGGGTGGCAAGAGCCACGAACGAGGATGTGTTTAAGAGGATAGGGGAAAGATAGTGTCTACTCAGAATGCTAAATAAGAGAAGGAGAACCTGTATAGGCCATATTCTCCGACGCAAAAGCTTGGTTATAACCATACTAGAACATACAGTAGAGGGAAAAAACCAGAGGGGCAGACCTAGACTGGACTACATGGGACAGTTGATAAAGGAACTGGGTTGCCAGTCTTACAGAGAAGTGAAAAGATTGGTCCAAGATTGACTAAAGTGGAAGACTGTTGCAGACCAATCCTAGGAATGTAACCAGAGACGACGACCTATTTTTATCACCTATTTTTCATAGCGTTAGTTGATGCAACATTGAATTATACGTTTGAAAGCATAGGTGACCAATTTTCTATTTTGATCTCAAGTCTAATTGTTATTTTTTGATGAATAAGCGGCAAGATAGTACAAAAACTAGAAATGTGTGCATTGAGAGGAATATCGAGTAAAAAATTAATTGAAAATGTCAGATAAATATTACCTTTAAGTAGTACTGTGCTGCGAATCAGGGATCTTCATTACGAATCGTACCGAATGGAATCTGCCAAAAGATATTTCGAATCGAAACGAACTTTTTTAACATTTTGGTCGCAAATCGAATCACCCTAAAAAATCGCTAGTGAATCGAATTCGAATCCAAATAATATGCAAAAGCTTATGCGCAGTTACAGTAATAAACATTTTTACATTATTTTCAGTGCCTTATATATCCATTGTGGCACAAAGAATAGCACAGAATAACATGAGGTCGTTTAAATTTTCGTTTCGCCCGAGGAAAACATCGTCTAAACGGACGGCGCACCATTTTTGGAATGAGTTTGAATGCATACAATTATTCGTAGACGAATCTATCAGATTCGAATATTTCGAAGTATTCGGTCTCAAAGCATCCCAATTCGCAGGCGAATAGAATCGAATTAAGCCTGATTCGAGTCGATTTGCATCGATTTCGAAGCATTCGCACAGCTCAACCTTTAAGCTCTTTATTCGATATTTCAAACCAGCAACGACACATGTCGTTGCTGGTTTGAAATATGTATATTACTATGCGTGCTATTAGCAAAACTTAAATAAGTTAACTTTTTTCAAAATGGATTGAATCGACATTTATTTTCAAGAACATAGTTTATTACTAGCAAATTCCTTTGTTTTCCAAGATTTTACATCACAATATCATTACATAGCTATTTAGCTAAAGTCCTTATTTCACTTCTGAAAACAGTTATTGAGTTTTGACCGAAAAGAAAGATCCAACTTCCACCCTGTGCGACGCCGCCACTGCCGCAGAAGGCCCGGAGAATGAGCAAAAGTGGCCCTGGGGCGGGACCGTCACGTACGATGCTCCCCCCACCCCTGCCCTCGCCGACACACCACCCCCAGCACTAACCGAGTCCAACAACCGACCGCCTGAGAGAGGAAGGAAGTAGGAGCAACCAGGAAATCCACAACAGTAAGCCCTCGATCCACATCGTGCTGAAGAAGTGAGGCGTTAATCGAAACGATTTGAAACAGTGCCGTTTTTCTTATTCCCTTAAACAAATAAATAAATTAGTAAATTACATAAATAAATAAATAAATACATATATATATATATATAGCGGTCTGAGTGAATGAAAGAACGAATATATATATATATATATATATATATATATATATATATATATATATATATACACGATGTGGATAGGATGGAGGAGATAGACACACAAAAAAAGAGACGATCACACTTACATCGCTAGCTTTCGGAACTAGTCCGTCTTCAAGGCGTATCACGGAACAAATGTCGTGTGCGCTGGTGAGGATAGGGGTAGGCCTCCTACCCCTATCCTCACCAGGGCACACGACATTTGTTCCGTGATACGCCTTGAAGACGGACTAGTTCCGAAAGCTAGCGATGTAAGTGTGATCGTCTCTTTTTTTTGTGTCTATCTCCTCCATCCTATCCACATCGTGTGTTCATCGCCGCATGGCTGACTCCAATCCATCAACGTATATATACATATATATATATATATATATATATATATATATATATAAATACGTTGATGGATTGGAGTCAGCCATGCGGCGATGAACACACGATGTGGATAG
The DNA here is from genome assembly GCA_963169105.1 of Ceriagrion tenellum. NCBI lineage: Eukaryota > Metazoa > Arthropoda > Insecta > Odonata > Coenagrionidae > Ceriagrion > Ceriagrion tenellum. The sequence goes on from OY720635.1 coordinate 16,791,524, forward strand.
GATGGAGGAGATAGACACACAAAAAAAAAAAAAAGAGACGATCACACTTACATAGCAAGCTTTCGGAACTAGTCCGTCTTCAAGGCGTATCACGGAACAAATGTCGTGTGCGCTGGTGAGGATAGGGGTAGGAGGGGCGGTAGGTTAGGGGAGTGGGGATGGGGGAAGGGGAAGGGGTTTTTCCCAGCGGTTGACGAACGGTTCTTGAAAAGGGGAAATTTTTACCAGCTCGTGTCTTGGCCGGAGAGAGCGGAAGGGGTCGCAGTGAGGGTGGAGGGGGGAGAGGGAAGGGAAGGGGGTAAATGGAAAACAACGGGGAGCGTGCGATTAATGTATTTTATTTAATCCGGGCGCGGCGTACGATTTTAGCAACCAGATTATGGCCAGCTCCTTCTGGCGCACTTCAATTAACGGGGCGTCCGGGGGAAGGGAGATCAATATTGCCACCTCAAAGCACTTGTCAAAGGACAAGCCATGCTTCCGCACATGAGTAGGGACGGGGAAAGTGGAAGATGGGTCTTTACAGGTGCACCGATGGTTATTCATTCTAATATTAAGGGGTGTAATACATTCGCCCACATAAAAACCGGGACATAGTTTACATTGTAACACATAAACTAAGTTGTGGGAGTCGCAAGAGCCGGAGGCTTTGATGTCGAACGGCGTCTCTGTGTTAGGACTCTGAAATGAGGATAGGGGGCGAAACATGTTGCACGTTTTGCACCGTGGTTTATTGCATCTCTGTGTGGTGGGACGGGGAGTGTCATTCGATGTACCCTCTCGCGAAGAATTGGAGCGAAGAAGATTGGCTAAGTTAGGTGGACGTCTGAAACATACTGTGGGGCATTTGGGTAGGAGATTGGCTGTCGATCTGTTAGTATCTAAAATTGGGAATAAGTCTTTGAGGATGGTCTTGAGTTTTTGGACGCCAGGAAAATATGTGATGTGAAGATTTAGGGCGTCCAGGGGGGTGTCTTTTTTACGTGGGGTGAAATTAGCAGAGGAGGGTAAAATACGTTTTTTTAGAAGTGGCTCGGGATAATTTCTATTGGATAAAGAATTGTGAAGCTTATCAAGGTATTCGTGAAGTTTTTCTTTGGAGTTGCAAATCCGGTGGCCACGGATCGACAGCGAATAAGGAATTGAGTGCTTAGTGTGTTTGGGATGGCAGCTGTTGTAATGCAAATACAGTTGTTTGTTGGAGGGCTTGATATGGACCGAAGTCTCAAAGGTGTTATTATTTGTGATGGAAATGTCTACGTCGAGAAAGGTGATTTGAGAAGGAGAAGTGGCCGATGTGAAGCGAATGGATGAGAACTGATTTAGAGATTTGAGGAAGTTCGCTAGGGTATCCTCGCCGTGGGTCCATATGATGAAAATATCATCAATGAATCTAACCCAGAGCTCCGGTTGTAATTCCTGGGTGGCGAGGAAATCACTTTCGAGCTTTCCCATGAAGAGATTGGCATAAGAAGGGGCCATTCTTGTGCCCATAGCCGTTCCCTTGGCTTGAAGAAAGAAACGCCCATTGAAAGTGAAGGCGTTGCGTTTCAGAATGAATTCAACTAGCTTGATAAGGAAGTTGGTGGAGGGAATGCGAGGGTGATTTCTTCTCGAAAGGAAATGGGATATGGACTCTAGACCTTCATGGTGAGGAATCGAGGTGTACAATGAAGTAACATCCACCGTAGCCATGATGACGCTTTTGTTGGAGGGAATATTTACTGCTTTCAGGATGTCTAGGAAGTGATAGGAATCACGAAGGAAGGAAGGGAGTTTAGCAACTATAGGCTGCAGGTGATAGTCCACGAAGGCCGATATGCGCTCCGTTGGGGAATTGCAGTTGGAGATGATAGGGCGTCCGGGGACGCCTTCTTTGTGTATTTTGGGAAGGAGATAGAAATACGGGGTTTTGAAGTGAGTGGGCGAGAGAATATTGATGTCGGACTTGGACAGTCCTTCATCAGGGCCTGTTGAAATTAAGAAGTCATGTATTTCCGCTTGATACGCCGCAGTTGGATCCTCTGTGAGTGGGAGATAGGAAGAAACATCACCGAGTTGTCGCATTGCTTCGGCGACATAATCCTCCCTATCTTGAACCACAACGGTTGATCCCTTATCCGCTTTACTGATGGTAATGTTGGGATTGCGGCGGAGGCGACTGAGAGATGACAATTCCTCTCTGTTAAGGTTTGGGGCAGGAGTGAGGGAATTGAGAAATTGAGGATCTGACACACGATTTAAAAGTTGGTTGCAGAATACCTCGATTGGGTGATTATTGGCCAAAGGTTTAGGTTCATAGTTGGATTTAGGACGAAATTTGTTGATGGCGGGGTTTAAATTTGAAGTGTGGCCGTCGTTTTGTTTCCAAAAGTGCCGCCATTTCAGGTTTCTGCAGAAACTGATGACATCCGAGAGTAATTGTATATGATTGACTTTGGGAGTCGGTGAGAAAGTGAGTCCTTTACTTAAAACAGAGACATCATTCTTAGTGAGTGCAGTAGAGGAAAGGTTGAGAACATCTGACTCTTGCCCTCCGTCAGGTATGGAGTGGCCGTGGGGTGGTGGGGGTTTGTATTTAAGAGGGGTTGGCGGCCCCTTGGGCGGCGCCGGGAGGTTGAATAAGGTGGCGAGATCTGGCCGTTCCGAGAGGAGAGGCCGGGGAGGGGGAGTGGGGGGCAGTATTTGGGCGGGAAGAGAGATACGTCTCGCTAAATGTGAAACGTATAGGGCGGATAGTTTCTTTAATAATTTATTACGGCGAAACTCCTGTTTTTTCAGCGTTACAAAAATTATATTGTTAATGTGCGTAATATACTCCGGAAAAGAGCAGGTGATAATTTTTATCAAAGAGAGCCAATTCTGAATGTGGAATTCTCGCATTGAAGTATACTGGGCCAGGAGTACCCGGGTAAATGATAATGAAGTTTGAAACTTCAGTTGATAGATTGGAGAGCGCAATTGTGGAGGGATGGCGTCAATTGGAATTTTAATGGTGAGGCCATTGGGGGCTATTCCCATTGAAAGGCAGGAATTTAAAAAGAAAATATGATCATTGCACATAGATATCTTTCGGGAATTGAATTTGACTTGGGAAATCCAATGCGCCAATGGTTGGTTCATAGTCACGATGGTGAGTGGGAGGAAAATTAGGTGGGAGGTGACGAGATTAAGATGATATGCCTAGACACGATACTGGAGTAAAAACAAGAGGGAAAGTTCAGAGAAATATGGGAGGGTTTAAATAGGATAAGGAAAGACAGGAACAGCGCACTTACGTAGGCGTAACGATGAAGAAGAAGATGAGCAGCGGGCAGCAAACAAATACGTTGATGGATTGGAGTCAGCCATGCGGCGATGAACACACGATGTGGATAGGATGGAGGAGATAGACACACAAAAAAAAAAAAAAAGAGACGATCACACTTACATAGCAAGCTTTCGGAACTAGTCCGTCTTCAAGGCGTATCACGGAACAAATGTCGTGTGCGCTGGTGAGGATAGGGGTAGGAGGGGCGGTAGGTTAGGGGAGTGGGGATGGGGGAAGGGGAAGGGGTTTTTCCCAGCGGTTGACGAACGGTTCTTGAAAAGGGGAAATTTTTACCAGCTCGTGTCTTGGCCGGAGAGAGCGGAAGGGGTCGCAGTGAGGGTGGAGGGGGGAGAGGGAAGGGAAGGGGGTAAATGGAAAACAACGGGGAGCGTGCGATTAATGTATTTTATTTAATCCGGGCGCGGCGTACGATTTTAGCAACCAGATTATGGCCAGCTCCTTCTGGCGCACTTCAATTAACGGGGCGTCCGGGGGAAGGGAGATCAATATTGCCACCTCAAAGCACTTGTCAAAGGACAAGCCATGCTTCCGCACATGAGTAGGGACGGGGAAAGTGGAAGATGGGTCTTTACAGGTGCACCGATGGTTATTCATTCTAATATTAAGGGGTGTAATACATTCGCCCACATAAAAACCGGGACATAGTTTACATTGTAACACATAAACTAAGTTGTGGGAGTCGCAAGAGCCGGATATATATATATATATATATATATATATATATATATATATATATATATATATATATATATATATATATATATATATATATATATATGTAAAAGTTTGCCAGAGGAAGGCAGACGACAAACACAGAAAACAAAAAAATGATGAACACACAAAGTTTCTTGATATTTCAGTGCTACTAGCACCTTGGTCGCAAGAGCGAAGACTGAGAAGGAAGGGAGGACTGAGGTGGTAGGAAGGGAGGACTGAGGCGGAAGGAAGGGAGGGAGGGGAGGGACAGGGGAAGGGGACGAGGGGGAGGGAGAGGAAAGGTGGGGGCGGGAGGCGGGAAGTGGAAGAAATTCGAAAGGAAGAAGTAGTATGGGCAGAGGTGATAGAAGAAGTTAGTGGGATTTATTGAGTCCTGGCGGAGAGAAAGCCTGGAATAAGTAAATGCAAGAGGACTCAAGATCTTTGATTTGGAGTGGGGAGGAGAAAGGGGGAAGGGAGGCGAGAATGCCTTCCTTCCGTCCCCTCACTCTCCTGCGTTTCCCATAATGTTGTCTATATCCTTCTTTGCCAATTATGCCCTAGTTTTTACATCGGTTTGACGACCACTCCCCTTAACTTCCGCATGAATGGCCACCGCTCCAGTTGTAATGAACCACCTTCTATTTCTGTTTCCCTCCCTGTTGCCACCCATGTTTCTTCCCACAACTCCACCTTTAATAATATTTTTAAGGTTGGCATTCTCGCCTCCCTTCCCCCTTCCTCCTCCCCACTCCAAATCAAAGATCTTGAGTATATATTCTGATATGCGAAAAATCTTGTAAAAATTTAAAAAAAAATTCATACAAAAATTTCCTAAAACCCGATTGCAGCGCCACCTACTGATTCCAATTGTAAATTTAAACCATCCAGGGACCCACTCTAACACACAAAAAATTTCATCAAAATCGAGGACTTGCCTTATCTTCAAACCATCCCCTTATATACTTCCCGAGGACGCCGCCCCTCGCGAACGCGCGCGGCGGGGCGATGTTTTCGTTTTCATTCGGAAGATGTTTACTGTTTACGAAGGCATATGCCATTCGACGAAACTCTCTCTCCCTCTGCTGTTTCCATTCCTCTGGCGCGAAATCAACAGAATACAAAAGGAAATCCGCTCGCTTAGTCTAAACTCTAGCTAATACTGCTAGAATAAACCGAGAGTAAAACACAATTGAACTAAGATCTAAGTAGGAAACCATTAGAAAATCGGATGCTATGCGCTAGTCTTAGATCACTTGTAAACCTCTAATAAGATGCGTTACAGTATTATACGGTAAATATTATTTTGACCCCGCAAACACCCGAAGAATTGGAAAAATGTCATAATAAAAGATATGCGACTTAGTTGATGAGTTCAGAAACTCCTTCTTTCCACGTACGTTCGGTGACTACAAAATAAATAGCGGGGTAATAAGACACTCAACTTGCAAGCACATTACTTTTGTCCTCTCCTTCTGCCTATTACGTGTCTTCAAGCACTCCTGTGTTCATAGCTGATGTCATAATAGCCTCTACGACACACACTTCTATGGCTCTCAATATTAATTGTGGATGCCGTTATCTCAAGGGATCCGTGCAATTACGTGGCACTCATATTCCAAAGAACATACTCATCTCGTGTAGAATTCTCTTTAGAAGTATTTGAACAATCATTTGGGATGTAATTTCTCCTATCGTACTTGGAGGGACAGATTCATAGACCAAGCCAAGAGGTGGAAGGAATTTTTATTTGGGGGAAAAATGATCCAATCAAATATAATGGAATTCAGTCACAGAGCTAACTACTTTTCTTAGCAAACACTTGATTGTGATGATAAAATTCCCGGTAGAAGTGCAGTTTTATTAAATCCACGGGCATAAAAATAAAAGTAAGCATATTTTTCCATGAATATTAGACCTTATGAAATGCTTTGGTGAAGATGAAACAATAATTGATGTAACGTCAGACTCCGTGAAGGTAAACAATGCATCGCGTATATCCTTTGGATAGAATTTTTCGGACAAGGAATGCAGTGTCGTTTCCTTGTTCAAACCACCCCAACTTATATAAACACTATTATGTAATGCCCGTTAATACTTGACTCGAATAAAAATCTTTTGATATTTATATATCTCATAAAGTTATATATATATATATATATATACATATGTATATCAGTAGGTACTGGTTTATGTACTTCGTCACTTGCTAGAACGAACATTACCGCAAATTCAAAGTAGCAATATTTTTTGGCAAAAATCGATACTTAGATCGTATTCTAAGAATAGCACATTTTTTTTTAAACTGGCATTTAATAATTTATGGAACATTTATTGGAACGGCATTGATGGTAGTTTGAAACTCCACCAGTGTGAAAGAACTATCAAGAGACCACGGTAGTGTGAGTCCTACTCAGCAGTCCTTCTTCCCTTTACGTCCGGAACTTTTTCCGTGTACCTACTTGTCGCGACCTATGACGTCATATCCACGGCTATTGGATCATATATCGTGGGGATTACAATTACAGAACACATGTGGCGCAGCATTAAAGAAACTATGTTTTGTCAAACGTATAATAGGAAGGTCTCCGAATGAAAAAGTTAAAGATAGATGCTACTTCGCTCTGGTTAAGCCACACCTCGAATACGCCGCGAGCATTTTGGACCCTGGTCAAAAAGATTTAACTAAATAAATTAATAAAATACAAAGGAAAGCAGCGCGCTTCGTTAAAAACTGCTATAAGCCTACATAGTGTCTCACAACTTTTAGAGGGATTAAGGTGGGAGGCCCTAGAGACTCGGAGGCTACACGCTAGGCTTAGTTTGCTTGATGAATTCAGAACTGATATTTTTCAGAGTGACATATAGAATATTATCATGACTCCACAGTATATCTCTAGGTCTAACAGACGCGATAAAATAAGAGAGATACTCTGTCGGTCAGATAGGTACAAAAACTCGTTCTTTCCGCGAACAATAAGCGACCACAATAAAGATTAAGCTCCAATAAATACATCCTTTAATACATATCACCATTTCATCTCCAAATATTACAACAGCCGTGTAATATAAACACCAGCCGTGTTTATATTATACGGCTGGTGACCTAACACCCCCTGTCACACGCCGAAGCGGCGGCTCGTGGGGTATTATGTAGATGTAGATGTTTAGTTATTCCTGAATTAGCCTCCCGTGTTGACAAGAGCGGAGGAATTCACGAGGTTTGCCTTACCGGAAGGCGTGCGACGGCGGCGTGAGGACGAAGCTGCGAGGACGATTACGTCATTCTCCACGGGAGGGGAGGCTGAAGATGGGAGAGGGTGGATATAATCGTGAGGGAGAGGGAAAGGGAGGGAGGGGGGCGTGGCTAATTTGGCGAGCAGGACAACGTCACGGGCGACGAATCGAATTCGTGGTGCGTGTTTCCTTGATTTTCCTCATCTCCCTCCCTCTGTATTCATCTCCTTATATCTCATTCCGTTCCTTCACTCTACAGAGAGAGAGAAAGAGAGAAGGAGGCAAGTTTTTAACTCAATTTCAGGTTCGGTGTGTTGTCCTCCCCTTAATTCTGTTGACGACGAGTCGACGGAAGGGCAATTTAATTCCAGTCTCAAGACGAGGCTTTGAAGAAACATCAGATGAAAATTTTTTTATTTCAACTAAAGTTCAAAGTGGTTTCTCACGATGTAAGGAACACTCAACTCGGCGAAGAAGTTCTGAGGAGTGTTTAAAGACGGGCGACATCCATTTGGGGACCTTTTGTAGCTTGCCCAAACCCGGTCATTTGGAGGAACTCCTTGCGTTTCTTTTGGCGACCAATGATCAGTGACTAGCAGGTCACTTTTCTATACAAGTGGAGTTGATGCATCCACATCATCATTTTTAGGGCATTGATTTTATATAAAAATTGAAATTCCCATAAATAACTTGTCTGTATATTCCAGCGGATGGAAATCAAATTGTGAGACATTGCCCGGTGCACTAAAATTTTGGTTACGACAACATTATTAGCAGGATAGATGAAAAATGTCACGACAATGGATAAATAGTTGTCTTATCAGTCCAATTGGCATCTAACGTCTTCTAATCTGTACATTTCCTCGTTTTAAGCCAGTTAACTTTTTGAGCCACTCACGGAAATATTTCAAGTTAAACTATTTAATGTTTAAATTTAAATTAATTCCAAAGAAAAGTGATGTAATGTTGAATTTGATCAATATTACCAGCAACAGATGTTAAAGGATACACATTTTTCCTCTGAGCTCTTGAATATGATGGCATTATCGACACCAGTTCGGATTGCCGTCTTCATTTCCGCGAAGCAGTGTTAGCATAAATTATATCCTCTCAGTATTTTTTGAAAGTTGATAATTTTTCGAATTAGGATACATAGTAATTTTCCTTATTTAATACTCAGGCCTACGCATTATATGCACCATTTCAAGATCAATGGAATCTATCAGACAAATTATGAATGAATTTTAATAGCGTAGAAATGAAGTGCTTGTCCGATAGTGCAGCGGATAACAACAGCAAACCTAATGATGGTATGCGAGTCGCTCGGCAAAACGTTGTAGGTCATGGTAATGTTAATCCGGCTACTGTTTTAATTACTGAGGATTTACGGTAAATTTAGAAAAAATATCTTTTATTCTACTTGGGGTAGTAATTGCGTGGCATGAGCTTATTCCATACATTTGGTTACCAAAATCTTACCTTTTGATGGCGCTTAAAGGTCATTTAAATGAAAATTGTTCAATATCGATTGAACTCTTCCTTTGAAGCAGTTCTTCGTAACGTAAACAAGTCCGCCAAGTGTTTTTTATGATGTATTTTCCATGAGCACTGCATAAGTTGTTTTACGTTTTGTTGACCTGGCAGGGATTTGTATAGAATGTGACATCATACTTGCGTATTTACTTACTTCCTAGGGTGTTCTATGGCAGCAATTGTTCAGTGGGCATATTAATGGCGGCCGCGTGGTGGAAAAGCTCGCAGAGACCCATGTCAATAGAACTACGAATAGAATACGTATATCAAATCGAGCGACCCTGAATAATATGTATCCATTCTGAGAGGCAATCATTGAATACGTCATAAAGGATGCTTAACAAAGCAATAGTTTCCTGGAATTATCAAGGAAAGGAATTCTCCATCCAAGCTCTTGCACAAAGAGATATACGATCCATTGGAATACATTTTTCCTAGAAATGCTCAAATTAGTTGTTACAGTGAATTTCATGAAATAAACTTAAAAAACTAATTTTTTCTCATGTTAGCTACGCATTCAGTGCTGCTTGGCATTATCAGTAAACGGTTACCGCAAGTGGTACAAGGAAACAACTTCGTTATACTAGTCTCTTTTAGTTTTTCTTCGAATACGCTTTTTTACTTCTTTGGTATGTGGTTAAGGATTAGAACTATGGCTTAGTAATTATGACTAAAATAGTATGACTGGAATTAGAATAAATACAGGGTCATATTGTTGATTATGAGTTGACACATACTAAAAATTAACAAATTCTCGATGAAATACTCATTTTCACTGAAACTATAGAGTAATACTTTGAAACAAGGCCTGTCAGGTATTAGGAAACGGGAATCGGGGAAAAACTTCTATCGGTAGTGCTTCTTGATTATGGAAGAAATTATGAAAGAAATAAGGAATTTATCGTTTGAAATCAATCACTCTGGCCTTTTGACATGATATTCCCATAACGGTGAGCCTGAATGCAAAGCAGATGAGAACGAGTGCAGCATTAGCTGAATGCCTCAACCTTAATTATTGAGTCTGTCGATCTTCTTTCGTAATTATGTCCGTTGCGGTAATTTGAAGGGTCCAGTGAGCGAAAAAAGATCCGTTGCAGTTACGATTTCCTTTTTCGCCAATACATTATTGTTATATTCTTCTGAGTTAGTTTTTTGATCTCTATCAAATCATTTTTTTAAATGAAAAATATTGTCTTAATGGCATTTTTTCCTATCCAAACGGGCAAGGTATGAATAGTTTTGATGCAAACTTTTGAGCCATTCCATTTCAAACGAATAAGTCAAAAGCTTAGCCTCAAGGCCATAATGATGTTAAAAATATTTACGCCTGCACTGATAAATTTCAATGATCTAATGTGTAAGTTATTATTTACGGAATTACCTTGACACACCATGAGAAAATATTAAGTAGGAAAATAATTCATTAAGGTTACAATCAGTCACTAAAATGTTTTTAACAGGAGAATTTCCGAGGCAAAAATGTTTGATTATAGGCTTCGAGCTGAATTTTCAATTTGAATTTACTTCATACTGTAGTCATACGAATAGATAATTTTCAAGTCCTTACTGAGCTAATTGTTGGTGGTATCTTGTAAAGTGTCTCACGCCTCTATTTCCAGAAGTTCACAGCGAAGGAGCCCTTAAGCATTGGAGTCACTTCTGGGCATATGCTTCGAATGAGAAGCCAACCCACCACCTGCTCCGCCAAATTAAGCGCAACCACTCACATGCCTTAAAGAGCTAAGCTAGATTCCGCGTTTTCTCGTTTGGGGGCGGGGCGAGCGTCCTCACTTCCCTCCACTCGCTCTTCCTCCTCCATTCCAAATAGTGCCCACTTGGAGACGCTCCTTATCGAGTCAGTGTTTTATATATATTCTATACAAGTCATTTCATACATATTTATATATTTCTCTGTATATTTTCTAAATAATTGCAGGGATAAAATTCATGCGTATTTGCTAAAGAAGCTTCAGCGGAATAATTTGTCATCACAGCAGCAATGTAATGCTTGAATGCAGATGCGGGCAGTCAACCGATATAGTCCAAATAGCCTTCCCTGGTGAATAAACTTTCCGCTCCTCTGGCTTGCTTCCGCTTATTCCTTTATGTTAATTGAGTATAGGCGTCCAAATGAAGAATAAAATGCTCCATTTCTTACTTAAACCTAATGGTGACAGTGAAACAAAAGTCCACATTCACACCAATTTAATGAACAGTCAAAGGATAGGTATAAAATTAGATTTTTAACATAGCTTCAATGACTCAATTCCCATTCTTTTAAAGGTAATAGTTTTCATACTCTTTGAATTAAAGGATCTCCACCAAGTTGTGGCCTGGCATCTGACTGTACCTGTCATCACAACAATCAAATTGCTTTGGCCTCACAGGCAATGCACTAACTCTGTCGTGTGCTACTTTTTTTGTTTGTGCTCGCTAACTCTGCTGTAAGCACTCCCCCAAACAAGTCTATTATGGTCAAATATTCTGTTACAAGTCTTGGCGAGCTATATTTTGATTATTTTGTGAAATTTAATTCAGTGAAAATACATCCAGAGCCTTTCGTACCCAATATTTTTTTGTGAAACCGAAGGAACCGGCAACCAAAGTAACTAGAATGGCTGAGAAAGTGGGATGGCTTCTCAGATCGATATGGTCAGTTCTTTCTGTTTGCCATGACCGAGCTGAGCAGGTTTATATGTGGTCGATTGGTAGAGTTTTTGCCTAAGACTTAATTTTCGAAATAAGTTATGATGCATGTAATTTTTATGTCAACTGAATAGACATTGATATGTATTTGAAAAAATCATTTTTCTGTAAGCGCTTGAATTTGACTGGCTTCGGCTGGGCACTTTTGTTCCCGCATATTCATGGCAACTGAGGGTGGAGGCAGTGACCAAGGAAATAGGGAAAGCATCAATATCATCACCAGGAGTATCATTACCATAGATAGCCTCCTTAATCGAAAACTGTCCTCAGGAATCAGAAAAATGTCGATTTTTAAATCAAAATATTTTAAACCTGGATGGATCAATAATGTCATTCTCGACCCAATGCCGGATTAGAGCCAGCAAACTTCTGGTTGCCTGGCCAGCACCACACTAATCTGCCACATCCAGAGAATTTGTTTGAATGGAACGAGTGACTTGTGGTATACATACAGTTGCTCTGTTTTTAAGTGAATTTTTGTGGCTGCACTTTCATTTTATACCAATAGACCACCGCGGTGTGTTTTGAGCGACTAAGCAGAGTGAAGTAGGGTCTCTTTTTAGTTTGATTTATTTGCCATGATGATTACCATGGAGGTAAAATCAGTGACGCTGAAAATATTGCTTTCGAAGATTTAAAATAGTTTCAAGTATTCAACGTTAATCCATAAATTTTCCGAATCTTTAATGCCATACCGTCTTTTGCTTATAAGCGCTCCAGTAGTTTCCCTGGGAAATGATTTGCTTTGTACTATAAGGAAAATCTTTTATCCACTAATTATTTAATTAAAACAAGAAACAATGCCATTTGTGACTTACAGATAAATATTCAAGCTCTAACATACCGTTCTAAGTATAATCTCCAAATTCAAATGTTCACAGGATGATACGAGAGCGTGACTGGTATTTTTACCCAGAAATGGCTTTCAAGAGGAAATCGGGTAATTATTAGGTGTGCTACGTTGGAATCTTCATTATACTAAATTTTTACCTTATCTTCGTATCTATATTTCACAACCATCAACCCTCTGGAGGTAGATTTTTGAGGCAGAGGTTCGAACTGGAGAAAATGAGGAAACTGTTGTACTTGATGATACACGCGGGCAGAAAACTGCTTTTTAACAACCAGCAGGGAAGTAGTGAAAGTATAGCGTTAAAGGCATATCTGGGAGATTTTTAGAAGGGCTAGTCAAGTACCGCGGTATGTTATTCGAAAAAATACTCAAAGGAGTTAAGGAAAGCGATTTAAAAAGTATCCTCCTTTACTTCATCTCTGGGTCATTTTCAAAGATACAATGGCGGCACTGATCACAAAGCTCCAGGACATGTAATAAAATTTTTCGCGAAAGTCGCACGAACAAAGAACTGAAGAAGTACAGACCTAGTGTTAACGTTGCCATTTTCTTGTCGTTACTGGAGCTTTGAATAGCTTTTGTAATTTATTTTATCGCTTTCGCTGTCGTAAAAAGATTTGCATCACCCTCCATTCATTTGAAACACAGCAGGGCTTCCGATCCGTGAGAGAGAGAGACGGAGAGTGCAAAGAGGATGAAAAGGCGATGAAAGGGGAAGTCTTGCGGTCCAGGAGAAAATAAAAAAAGAGAGCGAACACTCCACTCTCTTTTTATCTTTCCTCGAAGGAAACGATTTTTTCCCTCCTCTGCGTCCGCGGCGGTACGTAAAGCCTAATTGAGGTAAGCCCGGAGTCCTTTGTGCCCGGGGGTAATAATAGGTCGCATTCACACGTGAGAACTAAATGTCCGCACCAAAGCTACGGGATTTATCTCGCCAACGCTCCTCTGACCTTCCCTCATTCCTCCCTTTCCCTCATTTTCTCCTCCACACCACCCCCCCCCCATCACCAGCCCCCCCAATCTCTTCCCCTCCCCTAGCCGAACCCCTCCGTCCATCCCTCTCCTGTTCCATCCCTCACTCCAACCCCCTCTACTCTTCGGCCTTGGCGCTTTGTATCGCCGCTTCCACCCCTGCATCGTCTCCTCGGGACGGCCATTGTGTCTGTCTCGATTCATTTTCTTCTCTTTCGCCTCCATCACCTCCTCTTTACGCCTCCTTCCCCCCGTCCGCCTTCCCCCACATTCCCCTTCTTTATCAGTTTATCCATTGTCTCTCTCTCTCTCTCCTCTCCATTTAATTGCATCTCTCTCACTCCCTCTCCATACTCTGTCCCTGCTCAACTCCAACCCTTTATCTCTTTCTGTCTTCGTTTTAATATTACCTACTGAAAGCATTTGCGTTATGAACAGAAGAAGGTGGGCGAGCCAGAGGAAAGGCTTAATTACGTTGAGCATGAATGGCTAGTTGACAGATACCGCGTTACGGCATTGGTCTCCTCTCTTTTGAGTTGCATTAGTACACGGTTAATTCACTAACAGTCCAACGGTTGAAATGTTTTTTCCTTGCAATAAAATGTTCTTCAACCATCATTTCCAGTTAACGCTCCAAGAAAGGGCCTGGGGTGATGTTTTTATCAGGAAAATAGGCTCCACGCAGGATGGCCCAGTTTTAACTCCCGACATTTGTGGAGATTTTTCGGAACAATGCTTATCACTACCCGTGCCGCGTGCAGAGCGCTCAGGAAGTAGTATTTCTACAATAATTGAGGTGATAATGCCGTAGAAAAATTTGTCTAGAGAAGACTAGAAGAAACCCAGTTATTTCTTCCACTCTGCAACTCAGTGCTCCCATTTCGAATCTACTCAACTATCTCTAATCGTGAAAATAATCCATACCGCATGAAATAAGTCCCCAGCCTCCTCTTTCTTAGAGCATAATTTCTTCTTGATGATTCTATATCAGTCATAATATAACTTTACATGCAATTTTTCCTTCAGCCAGTGTACTTTCACTCCTTTACTACTTCTGAAGTGATCTCTGACATACTAAAAATTGTAACTAAACGAGGGGTTCTTTTACCTTCCAAGAATTGTTTCATATATAGAACTGCATTTCAAAAATACTTTCTCGTTCATTCCATGAATTCGAATATTCACTCATTTGCAATCAATTACTTTATTATAATACACATGTTAGCATACAAGGAGGTAAAATGAAAAAAAAATCATCTGCCGAACGGCTTCTAAATGAATACGTATACTCTGTGGTTTCAGGCTTGATGGAGTGGAATCGGAACATAACTAAGAATGAAAAAATAGGCAACTTCCACAGTGATCAAATTTATTCCGACCGGTTTCACTTTTTACAGCATCTTCAGGTAAATAGTGAAACCGGTTGGAATAAATTTCATCACAGTGGAAGTTGCCCATTTTTTTAAATACTTAGTTGGCTTCAAAATGACTGATCACTGTGCAAATACTTATCTGCGCATTCAATCCTCAATTTCAATCACGAATTTATTGCTTTTGTGATAAATAGTAGATGTCAGATTATTTTTTGAATGCCTCTCAAAAATATGGCAAAATGAATGATATGAATGATATGAACAAAATAAGATCTCTGGAAACTCATTGGAAGATACCAATATATTCCATGAAGAAAGGCAACGCAAGGACAACGTGAATTTTTCTTGCTGATGTAGAAGTAAATATGTGGGAACTTAAAGACGCTGAGAGGTGAGTGTAAGTCTACCTTTGCAAATGCGACCCGACGTCTTCCCTCGGTGTCCATTGTGGAGGTATGAAATATGATGGACTCCTCGTCTTTCGACTTGCCGACTAATGGCGGGTGACATCTTGACCCCCTCTAATGTATGTCCTTTGGGCTGCTGGGGCGACCACACCGCAGAGGTGTCCTCCCGCGTTAAGCGAGCGTCTGTTTATCCTTTCCATCTCCTTGAATCTCCTTCGAATCATCTCTCGCCCATTTGTCCCTCCCCACACCCTCCGCTCTCTGCAGCCATTTAATGCGTTATTGTCACTCTGTCCCCGCCATCCTCTCCCCCTTTTACTCTCCCGCCAATCCCCTTCCCTTCGTAGATTCATCATCCACCCAGCTCAGGTCTCCTCTTCTTACACTTTGCCCCTAAACCATCTCTCTTACTTGCCTCACCTGCCCATGCCATGTACCTTCAGCTGCCCTGGCAACCTAATGTGCCCAAACTCGCCACGACTATCCCTCACACATTTCTATTTGTCCCCTCGTCTACCAACTTCAGTTGACTTGGAAGTAACTCGCGATTATAAGAATATTAGCAAATGTATAGTCAGATAACTTTTGTGTGTCCTGCTATCTTTTATTATTAAACAACTCTGACCGGTTTCAAATCATGCGTGTTTTTTCTCAAGGGACATATCATTTTTCCCCATTCGAGAATTTATATTTCCAAGTCTCGCTAAGCATATTAAATAGAAGTTTGGCGAAATGATGGTTGTGATAAGGACATAGGAGGTTAATACGAGATAATTTAGTGATATCGAATCAACTACGGACTTAGGTTCAAACATCACAATTAGCTAATCATACATCTTGTTTAGATGATGGAAATGTTACTCAAATATAGCAGATAGAAACTAGTAAAGAAGATACACATTTTATCCATGTACGCTTGCCTAATATGAATCAAAATTTCACTGGCAAAGCATTTATAGTTCCAGTATCACGTGTATCAGATTGATTTTATCCTATAAATACATCTATGGGACAAAGGAGAGCAAAAAATAAGGAAAATGTGCGGACGTGAAGGAGGAAGATCTTAGAAAATTATCTAAAGAAAAGTCAGAGGAGAAAGAGGAGAAAGAGACACATGAACTGCTCATGCTTGCATTTAAAAATAAATTCCAGAAATATGATAAAATAAGGTCAAAGTTGTTATTTTGTCCTTATTTGTGCAAGCAATGCCATTTTTTTACTTTTATAAAATAAAAAAATGACTATTCCTATAATTATCAGTCACCTGGCCAATTACTGTGCGAGGCGGCCGATAGCTATTCCACCGTTCAGTTTAACTCAGGGTCCGAAATTATTTTACCATATATCCATTGCCCTAGCCAAAAAGCTAATAACGGTTTTAAAATAAGTTGAGTTAATTTGATTCCAATTATTTTTGGGATTTATTATTGCACTTCGAACACAACACTATCTTAAAGTGGGCACTAACTGTACCGCCAACTCTACGGAATTCTGAAAATTCTGACATTTAGGCGGGAGATGTATGATGAGGTGAATAGTCAATCCTCGAACATGGGTGTGGCAGAAGAGAGGAAGGAATGTTAATTATTCTCCCCTGTGCCCAGCTCTGTGAATGCCAAGCAAGACGTTGTAAGATTTTGTAAAGCGAGATCGACACTGATTATTTTGTTTGATCTCTGTGGCAAAATTAACTGTTATGCATCCAAATATAATAAAAGAAGTTCCATGATGTGTATATGGGATTAAAAGTTTTGTATTTAAGCGTCCTGATCTAAGTAAAATTGATGTAAATGATATTCGCGGCACAAATGCAGTGTGTCGTGAATGCAGAGTGTGGGGTGCGGTTTTTCCTAGCGACGCGATACATTAAATATTGCTAAAGGTTAGACGTTAGTTGTGAGTCACATCGCCGCGCCAGTGAATAAGAATGCAAATATCTAAGAAGATGCGCCTTTGCTATTTGTGGTGCGCGTGGAATAGGTGCTCGGAGCGACGTTGCCAATGGCGTCTCGAGTACCGAGATGTGAATATCGATTGCGTTCCGAGAACGCGCGACTTGAATTCGAGACTGTCGAAATGATTCTTGACGTTGGATCGAGACATAGTAGTAGCTGGTTAATATAGTAGTAGCTGGTTAATATCAATGCAAATTTTGGTACTAAAGATATATAAATGTACATTATGCCTCACGTACATATTCCGTACCAATATGTGAGTTTAATGCACTGCGTGTATTGGATATATTTCATGTAACATAATTTCAAAGCGTATAATTTGTCAAGAAGTAGATTTCGTGCATAAAAATAGCTTTAGATTGACATCCTCAGTATTGTTACCAAAGATTGTGCAAGACATTACTTTCCATGAGATGAATTCAGCATCAACATAAAGAAAGCCTTTTATGATAAAAATTTTATTTTTTTGCCATTTTTATGATAAAAATAATCTTTTTAAAACAATATGATTTTAATTGCTCCGCATATTTCCGAAGACATATGCCAAAAATTCGAATCTCCCTTCTTTCTGAATTGGTACGAGTGCACTATTTAGAGAGATGTAATTGACATTTGGATAAAGTTCTGACGCACAGATCGCGTTATAAAATCATAAAGTGTTGTCTTTAGAAATGAGTTATTTCCACCGCTATACATTTTTGAATATTGTAAATAAACTACGGTAGTGATACCGTTTTCTGCAATGGATGTGAGATAAGTAGAGAATGTTCATATTTTGAGGGTTAGTACGAGGTTCAGCCTCATCAAATAGAAAAGTATTGCCATTTATATTACTCTATCTTTTTCATTCTTTGTATTACTACATGGATTGCCCTAATATACGTAAAATATGGTTTTTTATTTCGAGTGAGGAATGATCTCGTCCTGGCTACATTAACTGCAAGGAGTTTTAGAAGGCTCAACTTGCTCATAAATTCGTCCAGTAGCTCAGCACTATGTTCCTCAGCGAAGCAGTGAGGTCTGCGAGTACCAGGGATAACCCCAATTCCAGTTTGGGCGTGAGGACTTTGCAATCCGATGACGGTCTGCGTGGCTCGAACATTTGGCGTCCCACGGCGGCGGCGGCGGGCAGTAGGAGAGGAGCAATACGAATCTTCTCCGCGCGCTGCGGCCGAGAGATCTCCCAGCGGGCCTCCCGTCCATTCGGTCCCTCGCCCTCCACCCATGGCCTCCCCCTCCTCCTCCCGCCCTCCCTTCCCATTCATCTTCCGTCCAGAATTCCCCTCGCCACATGCAGCAATGTAAGAGGGCCTCCGACACCCTCTCTCTCTCTCTCTCTCTCTCTCTCTCTCTCTCTCTCTCTCTCTCTCTCTCACTCTCTCTCTCTCTCTCCCTCCCTCTCTCTCTCTCCACACTCCGATCCATCTTCATTCACTCGCCTCCACCGCCTTTCACGCGCACGCCGACCTCCAACCCGCCCTTGTATCCTTGTCGCACATTCTTGTGCATTCTAAAGCTCGCCCCTGGTTACCGGAAGGCAGGGAACCCATTTCGGCAAGTAAGAGGCATTAATCTCACCATTTAGTCCGACTCGGCGTCACATGAGTATATAAGGTGTGTAGATTAGGACATAGGGTCACATTCAATGATTTCTCAGGTCGATGCACGGCATTAGACAGCTTCATAAATCGAATTTATTTAGTTTATCTCTATCAAAAGTCAACAGGATTTAGTATCATATATTCAATGGTAGATTTTCGTGGCGTTGATGCCAAAATATTTGATTCTCGGGTTTTCACCATTTTTTGGTATCTGATCGTAACGGATCCTGCTTTGACCCGAGAACGTCCTTGGGAACACAGAATGAATGAGCATGCTGGAGACACAAAAACTTAACATATTTCGTTAAATTTGATGTGTGTTGCTGTAGAGCGTCCGGGCTCTGGTCCATGAGGTGACAGATCTTATTTAATGAATCCCGAACCCATCAAATGCAGTTTTGTATCATTCGGAATACAATTGAAATAGCGGCCTCATATTTCTTGAGAATAGCAGAGACTTTATAAAATTCCATTCCCTTTAGCAGATAACCCATGCATCTATAAGTACGCAACTTACTTCAATCATGTCATATTATGAACAAATTATCAGTTTTCATTACAGAATGTAAATAAAAAGATGGGAAAAAACAATGCGTTTGTACTACTCTACTATTTGCGATGTATGAGCTCACAGCCTCTATCCTAAGAAATATCCTCCTCATATACTTCATCAAATCCTTCCTCCTATATTCTTCTCATGGCGCCCAATAGGGGTTAAAAAATCCCCAGAAGAAATTACACAATTTCCTGGCATTGAACCTGTCCTTCCACCATTGAATGAAAATGCTTCTCCCACATACCCAACCTGATATCACATGTTCATGTTACAATCCCTTTGAATGGGCGGAAGGTCTCACGTCAAACAATTGCCTTTATTCAGCATCAATCGATTCTTCTGCGGAATGAAGTTGTCTAAATTTTTTGTTGCAATTATTACTCCTTGTTTCCCTCGTTAGCTAGCGAATATTATATCCTGACGATTTAAATACATTCCTGTTTTCTTCATATTTGCCTGCTCATTCTGAGATGCAAAGAATTTGGATATTCACTTTCTCAAAAAAATTGAAATAATGCGTCAGCCGCTGGTGTAATTGCGATTTTTTTTTCAATTTAGAAGAAAGTTCAGCGAATAAAAGTCGAAAAAAAAATAATCGATGAAAAAATGTGCCTTTTTCATGCCGATTCTAATTAATTGAATCAGTTATAATTTTCGCGTTACGTTAGGTTTCACTAACAACTATTTCTACTTTTTGTTGGGAGTGTTTTCGTGTTTTTTGGATGCTTTTTCTATGTTAAGTTCAAGCAATTTGTGACAAATATTCTTTTCATGTCCATTCTGTCAGTGGTCTATCTCTGGAAGTCATTTAAGCACCCACAACCAACAAGAAGAAACCCAAACGTGATTAACGAGGGAATCGAGTGGTTTATGCCAAATAGACAAACTGGTGAACACATGGCACAGTGGTGGCCTCAATGTGTGGCGCTTGTAGAACTATTTCAAATCTCGGATTCCATGATTCTCCACTCATAATACTCGCTAATTAGTTTAATGAATATACAAAGGCCCGAAACGTGGCAGAGATCGACCTCCAAGTCGAATTTAATGAGAAACAGCAAAAGAGTATTTGTCTTTTCATACTATGTTAGAAATTAAACTTCTCCGAGCGGTACTTCTCATTTTAGATCGTAAGTAATATTTGTAAGAACTCCCCGTGATAATCCAGGCAACACCACTGAGGGCAACACCCCGCATATTCGTCACATTTTCATCTGCGAGTAGGGTACCTCGTTTTTCCACTTTTTTCTATGAGCGAATCGTGATGTCCAGAAAAAGTTGCGTACTTGGATGGATGTTTAAGATATTATTTTTTTTCCAATTCGGATAATATCTTCTGTTAGCATTTTTTCCTTTAAGTTTCAAAATTTTCGACGAAAAACGCTAAAATTGTCAATAATTTAAATTTGGTTCGAGCGAGCACATTTTTTTGTAATGAGATATAACTTAGGACTGTATTTAATATTTTATCCCAAATAAGCCAGCTATATTGTCCTTAATTATCGAGAAGATGACCTTTTATGGTGTCTCTGAAATCACGTTTGCGTGGCTTGCAACCCGCAACGCACCACTGCATTTACGCTATGCCTGCGAGAAATGACGCGAAGAAGGCATTTATTTCAGTCAACGACGTAGAAATCATGTCTGAAATTGTCAAAGGTAGTCCCAAAGATGGATAAGACGCTATTTTATGCCTTCGCCGACTATATTGACTTTATTTTCGGGTAAGAAGATGTCACTTACGATGGAAACTAAGCTTCTGGACTCAATATGCCGCTTATGCCGGGCACTGCCCACATGTCCATTCAATTTTAATTATCCTACCTTTGCGGCTCTTTGAGTCCCTTGGAAATCATATACTTTAATCTGCCTCGGTGAAATTAATAGTAGTTCATTTGAATTGGAAACTCAAAGAACTGTCAGATATGTGTGAATTTTCCTCGAGGTATCAACCGGGTCTCATACTCCTAACTGGTGAACAGCAGCGCGTACCGACAGAGCTGGCCAGTGGAAATTACCCAGCACTGTTAATGAGCCATGAGAAATCCACCTGAGCATTGAAAAGCATCAGATCGTTTTCAAAATCCCTTTTATGAAAAATAGTTTATTTTAGAAGATAGGTACACTATGAATGTTTGTGAAAACTCACCCCCTGCCTCACACTCATGTGGTGGTTTGATGGGCGTTATGGTAATCTAGAGGAGCAGAAGCCTTTTACGTCCATGAGACAAAAACGGTGCTTTGAAATTCTGAGAGAAAAAAGGGAAAAACATTTTTTTCATGCCTGGTTACGCACTATAACTGAGCATGTGCGAGCCTTCATATTTATCCATTGGATGAGGAGTGCGCGAGTGAGGTTTCATGCGACTGCTCCGCGGATGCAGCACTGCGTACGACTGAAAGGGTGCATTTGTCGCATCGATGCGTGAGCTCGCTCCTCTTTTGTTTTATTTTCCTGATATCTCTCGTCTTTTTCTTTCTGACCAGCATGAAAAGCGGGAGGCGCCAATTTTAATCGCCCCGAAATTCACGAGGCGCGAGAGGGGTGGAGGGAGGAGGATGAATGCCCTTGCAGTAAGAGTCCCCCTTTTGCTTCATTACAGTCTCACGTCTTTTGAGGCGTCATGTATGACATGTATGCGCTCATTATAGAGAGTTCATCCAAAACATACGTAGTCTTAACGCGTGAAGGCATACAACAATATGCTTTCACCTTACTTGTCACCTCGCAGGCGACATCATTCGTATTTAAATTCAAAAGGCTAAATTTATCAATATATGAATTTTACAACATAATTCAGTACGTCCGCTGTTTGCGCAAAATGCACTTCCATGAGGCTTATATTCTATCACATTCGTCTCGTAATACGTCTATGTAAGGGTACGACGGAGATGGAAAGGAAAATTTGGTTGGGATAATTACCACCCTCCGTGTTAAGGATCTATGAACGGCTGAACTCGCATACTCGCATACTCGCATACCATTTAATCATGCACTATTTTCTTTCACTTGCCTTCACTTCTTCCGATATAATCTTTTGGAGTTATTACTTATACATCCATGGGCGTTGTATAGAAATAATTATTGTTCATGATGAGGCCCTTGAACTGAAACGGGGTACCGAAGAAAATTTCTTCATAAATTATAGATTGAATTGCATTGTGTTAAGTTAATAATGTACCGTCACTGAAGATGAACTCTCATATATTTAAATTGGTATTTGATTGAATTAATAATGTTTATAATCATACAATCATATCATAAACCCAATGGAGCTACAAAATGTCTGCCCTTACATTATACATGAAAATATATATTAGGTATTTCCTGTGATTGGAATGCCTCAGAATTGCGGTATCAGTTTACATTAAATTAGTATACTGATCGGGATTAATTTTGAAACATAAATTATATATAATTGATAAGGATATGAATAATCCTTGAAACTAATCACGTCGTACATGCAGCATTATAGTGAGAGGTAACCCTAATCTAAACAAAACACATATTGATTTCCAACTGTAATTATCATCATATTACTCTACGCAAATATTTAGTTATAATTATTGGGCCTCATACATTGTTAAATAACCGAGAAAAATTTTGAATCGGGGTTTGATTAATGGGTGCTTGAATATAACAGAGTTGTGTTGAGCTGGGGAAAAATATACATCGCTGCAAACCTTATTTCGTACACATTGTATTAAGTCTCCACTTCAGGTTTACGGATAAATTTGAGGTTTAAATTTTAAGGCTTCACAACCATAGAAATGACGAAGGGAAAGAAGCTACATATCAAAAAATAAGGGGAAGGACGGTTAAATTGAATTGTTTCGCTATTAATCTCACACCTCCATTTTGGAGATTCAGTATTGGATTTCCCGGATTTTTCTAGGCACTGGAATTAATATTTTTGTACGGCACTTCATCATGGCATGAAAAGTGAAATATTTTCAGCAAATATTTTTTAAGTTAAATATATACCAATTTCATCCTGATAACTTTAGGAGTACGTATGATATGCTTTTGATAGTTTGTTTTTGTTTTTGTAGTGAGTTTTTCATAACCATTGTCTTCTCGTTAATTTATTTACACTGGATTGGATTGGATTTCGGAGAGTCGAGCGACAGCTAAGGTCATTTGCGCCATGGGGGATAGGTAAGGGAGGAAGGGTGGAAAGAAACCCGGCGTCGGCATTAGCCTGCTCTTAACGAAAGGCGCCAAGGGGACTACGGTTTAACGTCTCATCCGACAGACGGAGTGCTCTACTTGAAGTGCCCTCCACAAGACACTCAAGTAGGGTTCGGGTTTCCTCTGAAAAACATTCGCTGCAGGCATTTGAACTCTGGCCGTCCGGATGGTTAGCCAGTACTCCAGCCACAACACTAACCCGATCCCCCATTATTTACACCCTTCACTTGTCTTCATCATAAAAAAATCATTTTTCAGACCGTACGTCTTTGCCCTAACTGAGCTGGTTTATGGTATTTGAAAGTCAACTCGAATTCAGAGACAAAATCCCCCTTTTCGTCAGAATGTCGCTACCTCAATCTTAAAATAGCAGGTCGCAAGTACGTAACAGCATTACCTGTCAAATGGCCGGTTGCAGAAATGATACATATGCATTCTATAAAGTTATGGGACCCATAAGCTATGGCATTTATTCAATAAGTGTTGCAGCAAATGTCGATAAATTTATTGGTTTCGTAACTTACGGCATGGAGCTATGAGTTCCATAAGCAGTCAAGATGGCGGAAATACGCAATGAACCGCTTGAAGACTTAATTACTTAATTAAATAGTTGTTTTGAGACAAATTACCAGTTCGTTTTCTCGTACTGACTAATTATTATATGCATTAGCAATTTTTCATGGTCTTAACTTTCATAAAATTTATCCGACGGTAGTAGATTAGATCAAATATTAGAAGAATTAACTATTGGTAAATAAGTTATGTAACTAGTAGATGTGTTCATGAAACCTGAATATTATTATGAGATCTATAACTTTATGGATCTCATAACTATTGGCTCCATAAATAAATGTTCTTGCAACCGACCATAAGCACGCTAAATGAAAGTACTTCTACATCTCAATGCAACAAAACTTTTGATGGCAAACTTCTCGTCCAAAATGCATATCTCTCGAGGCATATCTCTTATCTTCGCTGCGTCAGCTTTGCTGGAGCACTACGCTCTCTATTTATTTACGTGTGGTATGTGTGTACATGTGCAAGGGCAGACGGAGGAGGGGCAGATTGATGGCTGTGGCTCCATCGTGCGGCCGCGTCGGAAAGAAGGGACAAGCTTTCTCTTCCATTCAGATTGAATCTTGCCATGGCGGTCGAGCGGCCTCCTCCGCCCCGGGCAGATTACCGAAGCGAGCCCAGAATTCAATTCAATTGCTCCGCTGCTCTCTCTCTCTCCAGCCTTCCATTCTTTTTTTTCGTTTGGGACTTCTCTCTCCCCTTTCACTGCTTCGCCATTCCGTGGGGAGTATCCGAAACTCGTGGCTATCGCCTTGATTATATAAATCTGGGGGAAAAAATGTATGTATCAATGTATCTCTGTGGTCTCTGGTTTTCATGATTTCCTGGTGCTGAACTTGTTCCTATTTATAAATTTACTATTTTCACTGTGTATTTTACTTTGTTTTACGTGACTAGTGAGCGTATTTTAATGGTATGAATGGTTAGCTGGGTTTTATGCCCATTATTTTTTGTTTTTTAGGGCATTATTTTTTGTTTTTTTTTTGGGATTGCTTTGGAAGGCTTTAAGAGTGGAGGATTATATAATGAAAGGTTGTCGATGCGCTCTAATGATGATTCAATTACAAATAACAAGTTGGGTCCTTTATCAGCACTGGGATATTTATTTCAAGTACGTCGAAGTGGCGTCGAACGTTATACTCTCAAATACTTGTAAGCCCTTCCTCTCAAACTTCCATTGGAGGGCAAATTGTTTGATATTCGACCAATCGACTGTGTATTTGCACGCAAATAAATGAATCAAAATCGAGTCAATTTGTTGAAAATCTCCTCTCAACAAAAATCTGACCTTCTTTGCGTTTCTATGTTTCACTATTCTCCCACTTCACCACGAAATTCATGCTAGCGGTCGAATCAAACAATTATGGATAGCCGTATATTTATCGACATTTCTCGAGGTCCTTCTTCCGCTTGAAATCCCAATAGACCCGTAATGTAACAAAATATACACGCGGTTTGACAGTTTAATTTTTTTTTTGCCCTTAATAAACTACCACGAAAATGGTTCTCTCAATTTTTTTTAAAAGAACGAGCACCTCTCTGTGTTCTAAGATCGGTTACAGGCTTAAGGACTGTGGCGCCCAGCACAGGCATTAAACTGCTCGTTGGATTATTTTTAGGACACTCTGGAAACTTATTCCTTAAAATCAATCAAAAATCTGTGGTGGTGGAGGTCACCTGTGTAGCTTGGCCTGGCTGAAGTACGTGGCGTGAAATCGAGGGATCTGGGTTCGAGTTTTGGCCTAAAATTACGAATTATTTCTCCTCTGTGGAGTTTTGTGATTATATTCACTTGCGGGTGACCTCGTTAGATACTACCTTAGATAGTTACGGCATTCTAATTTTTCTTCCCTCGATTTTGATCTCTTTTTTTAAAATATGCAATAAATTCTTGCCTGTATATTGTGTGCCATTTTTTCCGGCGTAATATGTTTAGAAATGAGTTATTAAGGCTTTCTAATGAAGCTTGGCTTCAAAAATTTAAGCTTGGCTTCCAAAATTATTTATTCTGTACCCAAAATAGTAAGTTTTTCTGCAATATTGTTGATATTTTGAATGCTCATTGCATTATATATTGTGCAAAAAGCATGATCATAAGTACAAGTAAAGCGTCGCATCTATTTAAATTTAGTCTCGCAATACATTAGTCGATTAATTAAATGCGAAAAATGAAGTGACCAATCCAGTCTTGTCCCCACAGGACTATAAAACGCCATCGTGTATATTTATTACTGCCTCAAGGATGTGACGGAAGCATTTTGGACGAATTATTCACCGAACAGTTCATATTGATTAATTACTCCCGTGAAGATTAATTTTAGCTACAGCATGTGAGAACAAATGTGTGTCTATCTCTCTTTTTAAGGGGGCAGGAGTTTTTTCGTTGAACTTCACCATTGACCGACAAATTTGATTAATGCTCACTGCGAAAGACAAGCCACCCTTTCGTGTAAACGTACGTATTCAGTACAAACTCATTTGTCTTAGCAATAAAACATGTTCATCGATTTTTTCTGACATACTCAATTCGTAGCCATCACCACATCCTGCTACCTCCATATGCACTGACAAGCACCGTCTTTTGTCGAATGCTTTACCGAGTTAACTCCGCACTCATCCGACACGAGGGACTCACTGACGAGTGAATAAAAATAATACTTAACCTTCATGTTTCCGGGCGCTTGTCACGTGTCGTTTATAAATGTTTCCAGATGATGGTCGGATATGTCACCCCTATGACGTTTGCATCAAGTGCCTGCGGAGAATTTCTTCTCTCGCTCCATGTGCACGCGATGGCGTTCTGTTTATTATTTTTTTCTTCGGAGAGTTGTCCCAGTTTTTTCCGCTACATGTTTATGCCCATGCCTTGCCCTCGCCTCGGGGGAGCTCCTTCAAGGATTTGAATAAGACGAGAAGAGCTGCTTCGTGGGTGTCACATGGCATGAATCGAAATCTGGAAGAGTACCTGCCGAGTCATACTCTGTCGATATTCCTCCTCCCACGCCTTCTTCGCTGCGGACCCCGAGAGAGAACTTCGAGGCAAATGCAAAGAGTTTCCTCTTTCACTTCCTCATTCAGACTAAGGGGACGCCTTCAGACGCATGAAGATTTTCGTATTTTAGATCGTAAAATATTCCGCGTCCACCGGGAGACTTAGCGAATGCATAATGACAGGAAGTAAATTAAGTTTCGGAGCCCTTGAGAAATTGAAAGAACGTACTCCAGTTTAAAGTACACTTAAAGCATTTTCATATTAATACTCTGTGAGTGGTAGTGAATATTCCCTCGATTAAATGAGAAATAATTTCAGCGTACTCGATGCTAGCGCCTTTACTGCCGTAGTGTAAGATCACTGTAAAAGTAAGTACATCATGAGTAAATTATGTATTCTTTGCCCATTTACGGGTAAAAAAATCATGCAGCAGCATAAATAGAGTCAAATAGGAGCTTCAGGTGACCTCAGAGCATTTTATTAAAGCTGGGGCCGTCATAAAACTAAACATGACTACTAAAACATAACCGGCTCTTTAATGATTTTAGCGTAAGTAATAGTTTTTGTGCGAGGAAAGTTTTCATAGTAGACACTGAAATATTTGAACTATTAAAAATCATTATCACAGTATCTTTGTTCAAATAGCCAAAGCTTTTCATTTTTAAGAAAAAGTTTCATTTAGTTGATTATTTTTATGGCCGGTAGTAGTATGCGCCATATCTTGGGCCCCAAATAGACAAAATATCGTCGAAGCAATGCAGCAATTGGCTTAGGTATAACAAGTAAATCAATGATCATGAATGAGGTTTGGGTGATAAAATGAAATGAACATAAAGAATACAGTAATGCATCGAATATTTTCATAAAATTATACAACAGGAACAATATCCTGATTCGGTGAAATTCATTGAAAGTTTAAATATAAGAACTACTTGCCTTACGTAATAAACGGCAATTATTACTTCTAGGTAAATTCTGCTATATATATATATTCTATATATATATATATATAGTGAATTTAGCTGACAGCCGATGAAATTTTTTTTTTAACATTTCAGCTGTGGGGTTGTCAATACTGAGTCCCACAGGGTGCGGACTAACTTTCCGGTATTTAACCTGGGTCTACTACTATACTCGCTGCGGAATTCAGTTTGACCTTGGAAAGCCGCAGTTGGTACAATACAGGCCATCAAAATGACCGGAAATTTCTAATTGTACTAGTGTTAGGATCTATGTCACCTTGTCTGTAAGAATATAAGATTTAGTTAACCTTAAATGTGTATAAACACCTAATCGGGAATTTTACCCCATCATTTTGATTTTAACCTGATTCACAAAAATATTAAGCGTAAAATACCTAAACGAGCTAAAAAATATTATAATAACTAAAGTAAAAACTGTGGTGAATAAGTACTTTAATGTACTGAAAAAAACATGTACCTAAACCGCGTTCTATCATTTGAAGAAAAAGCACGTTTCGATGTGGCTTCAATAAAACAACGTCAACTCGCATTTACCGTATGCAAGTGGCGCATTCTTCAGTGCATAGAATGGCAGCATACTTAACTCTTGAATGATTCGTGGGGAAAAAATGGAACGCATTTGAAAGCCACACTGTAAAAACAAGACCTTGGCGAGAGAATGTCTTTTACTGTACTTCCACCGGGCATTAACGAAGCACAGAGACCTGCTTCATTTGCATACGAACCGAGACGTTTCATCCACCAAAGAGCCAACGACCCAATTTCTTTTGATTCCCGAAGCATTGCACGAACATGATTACGCAAAGGGAATCCCAGATGCACACATTCGGCACCAACACCATTTCTTTCGCAGGGGGGGCGAGACTTGAAAAGGTTAATTCACCACCAAGAGCGCTTTAAGTGGCAGTTTTGCGGGGAGGATTGAGGGCTGGGCGGGAAGTGGATGGGATGGATGTAAATTGAAAACTTGGCGACGGCACATTAAAAAGTTCAGGAGCAGGCCATGGAGAGGGGGAATGTGACGGGGAGGGTTTTTTGGGGAGTGAGAGAGGGCAAGGGGGGCGGGGGCGGAAGAGTGGGAGGGGAAGGCCAAGAGAGAGACTTGGACGGAGAAAGGGGAAATGGCATGGGTTGGTGAAAGAACGGAAGGGCCGACATTTGAACGAATTCCCATTACATTGCCGGTCCCGGCGAAACCCGCGCCCCCGGCTGCGGGTGCGGCGATAAGAGCGCGGCAGCGTGAGGTTGGGGAGGGTGAGAGGGTTTGGTAACGGTGAAGCAGAGGCTTCGGGTTTTGGGTTTTCGTGGGAAAGAGGTGCTTGCGCCTCATGCTCCGGACATTTGAGCTAATTTCCGGGCTGCCCGGAAAAGCCCCGAACGGGTGTGGCAGAGCTATAATTGCGCTGCGTCCAGAAGGGGCGCAAGGGGTGCGGGACGGGCCCCTCGCCTGGGTGCAGAGCCGGAACTCGTCCCGGCGCTCGGAGAGTGTGTATCCCTTCCGGCCCTCTCGCCTCTCCTCTTCGCGATTCAATTTTGTGATTGAAGTGTGGGACGGAATGCTGATGGGGAGGGATTTTTAGCGGCAGATACCCACCCTCGCCTCTCACTAGTCGTCGGCTTTTATTTTTAATTTTACCCCAAGACTCGAATTCGTTTCGTGCGAAACTCGTATGTGCGTTCCATCCGATTCAATATCAATGTTGAAATCTTCATAAGAATAACGGTGCTTCAAATGGTGAAATCGGAAGAGTTGAGAGATCGAATTGGAAGAGGAGGTAGGGAAAGAATGACTTTGAATATCCATATGGAAAATGTGGCAATGGCGGAAAATCCATCATTTGAGACTAAAATTTCGATCAAAAAAAAAAAGAAAATTAAAAACCAAGAGTCGTCGGATTGCTTTTAAACCGGATTTCGCAAACCGAATGAATAACTGTGCCTTGATTCTGGTCACGGGCTTTTAACATGCAAGACCATTCCGAAGGCCATCAGCCAGCTTAATTCCACTTCAATTTCGTTCCAATTGAGATTACCCCTCTCGATATCAGCGCAGATGACATTATCAGTGGAGGAACACGAGCCTCAAAAATCCCAAAGGAAAATCCAGGGACGAATTTTCTGTATTCTGAGGCGATTAAATTCAGTCAAAGTGAAACCCTAATTTCCAACTCGTGTAGCATATCGATTAGCCCGCCACATGGCCTCATCAGGCGTCGTGATAAAAAAATCCATCACTATAAGGCTAAAATTACGCTCTGACGTGAAAATGTCCTGCGTTGGTGTCTTTCATCTTCCTAAATTTAAGTTTACATATGCTTCGAAGTCGTTAAATTCTTATATGAGTCATTTCTCAGAAAGATGTTTTCCCGTTCATGCATACTCATTGCGTGTACTAGCAAATTTTCAGTATTTGATATAAATCTACATATTTACGAGCAAATAAAAAAATATTAATTTGTATTTTATCCTCATATTTTGTGTACACTAACATAAATCAATCAATTCGCCGGGTTCCTTATGAAACTAGCGATCGCAAGGAAACCTTTATGGGAAACGGTTTGTTAAAACTGAGGAACGTCTGACACGAGTAAAACATCTTTTGAGATGGGATTTCTTCTGTACAAAATAAGCAGAATTGCATCGCAGTATCTGTTTCCTGACGGAACCATTTTGTATTTTTAGAGAAAGATTTGCTATTAAATTAGGTGATTAGCCTTTTAGATCTGTTACGTTTTAGTCATTTCATTTGTTTCGTTTCACTCGCTCAGTCTTTTGCGTCATTTGCGGATGCGACAATTTAGTACCGTTTGTACCTGGTGAAGTCGGTAAGTGGGGTGAAAATAGTACAATCACGGATACTTCGAACCCGGAAGGACATGACAGACTTGGGAAGAGGGTCATAGACGACGGCAGTTGGTCCATGAAATTGACACTAGTTGCTAGTTCTACTCAGAGTTTAAACTATTATTCCGAGTTTCGTCTCTGGTTGGTTACACTATCTTTGTCTTCAGTTTTATCACGTTGTAACTACAACATCGTCAAACCTCATCTGCTGCGCCATTCTGGTTCACAATACAGCCAAGTCAGTATTTTTCTTTGTACAAGCAAGTATTTGAGGGTAATAATATGTTGAGAGGACTAGAAAGTATATTTGACAACTATTTTTTTCATTAAAATGTTTAAAAGTGCAGTTTGTATGGTGAATATGGCATTTCAAAGTTTAATGTTTATTAGGTACATTGAGATTTTCTTTAATTTCCCTTGGGGCCCCAAGTTGTGATTGCTAAAAATGTAATTTAATATAATCGACTGCCGTTCTCTACTACGGAAACGGCTATTGACGAGCGTCGACCTATTGGTCTATCTCCGGATGACTACCTTCTCACCACGTTCATACCCTTTTTCCTCTTCTCGGAGTCCATTGAGGGATACGAATCCTCTATTATTCTATTGATTTTATGCTACGTAGGCACATTAGGTTAGCATGCGGGTTGGTGTGACGTTCTTGTTTTTACTTATTACTATGATTTCTTATTTAATTTAACAAAATTTAATTATTTATTTCGCTTCACTGCACATGAATGCATTACAATTATTGATTTGGAGTCCAATTAACAAATCTCGAATATGAGTGACTAATCTTTATATATAATTCTTCTGTACGTGTGTATGTCACTGAACTCCTAAACGGCTGGGCCGATTTTGATGACATTTTTTATGTGTATTTGAGTGGGTCCCTGAATGGTTTAGATTCACAAATGGACCCGGTAGGTGGCGCTGTGTTCGGGTTCTAGGAAATTTTTTTGACGACAATTTTGTGGCGACCGTAAATGGTGCCATAATCTTCTATATTGTTGCCAAGGAGGCCTTACTGATTTGTTGATGTATATGTAACTAAGTCAGAGTACTGAGATTGTAGTGGACATTCATAAATGCTCTAATAAATTGATTTGATAAACGTGGAGATCTCCTCACTTACCCAGCTACACATTGGTGACCCCGACAAGGAGAATAAATAATCAACATTTGGTGAAAATGGTTTTGCCGCGTGACGACGAGCTTAAACGCTTACGTGAAGAAAACGCTCAGCTCCATCAGCACCTAAATGATTCTGATTCAAGACGCAGCTACACAGACACCGAGCAGAACCCGCCTGCGGTTCGTCGCGTCGCCGTGAAACTACCACCATTTTGGCCCGAGAAACCGAGTCTTTGGTATACACCGGCGGAATCCCAGTTCGTGCTGTCGGAGATCACAAGCGAGGTAACGAAGTTCCATTACGTTGCTTCACATTTAGAGTCTCGCGTGGCCTGTGAGGTTGAGGACATAATCACGAATCCTCCGTCTCAGAATCCTTATTCTACGATCGAAGCTTATAGAACGTCTGTCAGCCTCTGAGGAGCAGCGCGTTCGCCAGTTACTGTTGGACGAGGACCTTGGCGATCGCAAGCCTTCCCAATTCTTGCGACATCTTCGCTCCCTCGCCGGAACGACCGCTCTTCCGGATAACCTCTTCCGGCAACTGTGGCTGGGACTATTGCCCCCACACGTCCAAGGAATCCTGACTGCCCAGGTGGAGTTACCCCTAGACAAGCTGTCGGAGCTCGCTGACAAGATCATCGAGGTGTCAACTCCTCATATGTTCGTCCATGCCGTTTCTCCCAACATCATCTCGACGGATGATAAGCTGTACCTAGCCATCGAGGGTTTGTCAAGACTAGTCGTGGAGCTGTCGGTTTCACAAGGTCATCGTCCCCGGTCGCGCGATCGTCGGTGGTCAAAATCGAGAAGCCCGTCGCCCTCTCGAGGTGGTAGATGGTGTTGGTACCATAACTCCAAAATTTTACCCCCACCACCCTCTCCCCCAATATTTTTAAAAGGAAAAAAATCATAAGTTTATGAATGATTGATCGTTAAAACCTTCTGATAACTTCATGAATAATTGACCATCTGAGAATAATTTATAGTCATGTTTGTGTACCATAGGTGGCGCTGATGTCGAATTCTGTGTTATTTGACGTACACATCAATACATGCGTAATTCGTCACATTTGCGTCGTAGCTTGGCGTTGTTTTGACGAAACTAAAAGATTTAAATGTCAAACTCAATGCCAAATGTCACTTAGTATCGTAGTATAGTAGTTTATCGTAAAATTCGAATATCAAAAAACGTTTTCTGAACCCGCTAATAGCTGGCAAGCCAACGTTTGGGCAGGACAACGTCTGTCGGGTCCGCTAGTGTAAATATATTAATTGACGTGAGTTATAAAATATTAGGTCCAGACTCAGGGCAAAATTAAGACGCCTAAGTATGATTGACAATGAAAACAATTAGATCCAACCATTGTCGTGGGGCGTCCCCCAAATACCTTGCATTGAATTCTAAACCAGATCGAATTAGAAATGATGAGCGGGCAATACAAAATTGGAAAATTAGAAATCAAAGATTAAAAAATAAAAGGAGGATATCAACGATCCTTCGATGATGATTCCACGGCGAGTTCCAATTTGGCTCCCCTTTCCGGGCTGTTTGGTCCAAGTTGTCACGGCCGACGCTCGGATGTCACGATGCCACAGTACACCATACGATGATTGCCAGGCACTAATATTCACAAATGAAACAAAACTTCCGAATATGCGACTGAGCAGCTTAACTCAGCGTCTGTCTCCGACAAAAGTTTCATTATCAGTCCCACAATTCGTCCATTCCCGTCAAAAGATCCTTTAGCTGTCCCCCAATACGTCTCTCCATCCACTTCCTTTGGTCAAAACCTCCCCTACTCGCGTTGTTTGAACATCAATCCCAAAACTTCCTTCCCTTACCGAAGCGTGGCTTATATTGTTTAAGCCACGTCAGAGCCTTACTGCAGGTAATCAATAATATTCGGGTGTGTTTATGTTATGGTATTAAAACTATTGTTGTCTGCTGGCCGTATATAGAGTATATTCAAGGTTAACGTTGAATGTTATTTCCAGGTTAGACAACTTTGCCTATCAAAATTATGAGTACCATCTATGACATATAAAAAATAGGAACAAGTACGTACAACAAACAGATTACAACATGTTTTCGTTTCGTTTCCTCTTTTTTCTGGATGCTACGAACTTACCGAACACAACAATGTTTAACATAACAGACGATACCTGGTGGAAATGAAGTATTGACAACAATATTACTAAATGAATGTTACTTTGTAAATTTCCTCATAGTTTTAAGACTATATAAATAAATAAATATATGAATATTTTTCTCTCTCTTATTATCTCTATTGAGTTATCTCCTCTAATTTTTTAAGAAAGACAGCGGAAGGGGTCATGTAGCGTTGTGTTCCACAGAGAGGCCTCCACTGTAAGCCATGAACAGTTCATAAAATCAACTTCCTCCTTTTTACTTTCCTAGTAAAGCTCGATTTGCCGTATTCGTTGCACCTTGTCTGATATTATCCCGGTATCAGGTTCTCTCTGATTTAATGCATATCGTTTGAACTTTATTCAGCCTGAATCTATCAGGCACGTGTGCTGTTTCTCTCCCTAAATATTAAGGTTATAGGTTAGGTGGTGCGAGATAACTAATGTATTTGTTCCACTTCTCTGATTCTTGTACGCATTTTTCAATATTAAATCCTACGTTGCGCCCAAGGTGTTAAAGAATATCCTGGGAAGATCAATCAAATTGGAGTGTAACGCGGAACAGGTAAATACATCTTCCGGAAAGAATGATCTGGGGAAACTCGTCTTCTTGTCGTTAAAAGTCTTGTCGTCGTACGTTTCCAGCGTTCTTTTCAGAGAAAGCTCTTACAAAGAAGACTTAACAATCCCGATTCCTCAAAGAATACGGTGATAGGGTGTCACTCGTTCATGTTATTGTTGGCCGCCGTATCATACTAGATCTGGAAGGATTTTTTCCTGCATTTTGTCATCTCACGGGAAATAGATACGAGTCTTTAGAAGTCTTTCGTGGAATTTTTTTCACTTCATTGAAGTGTATTTTGATCTTTATATTTTATTACAAGTAGGTACACGCCCGTTTTATCAGTTTTTTTTTAAATAAATTAAATTTTGGAAGAGCCAGCAAATGACATCAACTTACATACAGAAATAATTCATTTTCTTTTTGTAAAAACTATGATTTTTCATTCAAATTCTATTGTAAAATCAAATTTTAAAAAATAAAGACCACTATTGCGTCTTTGAATTCCGCCGACATCATAAGCGGTTACATGACATCCGTCTATGGTGTGGTGTTAGATAATTACAGTAATGGAACACGACGTTTTTGTACTCCCTATTTTGTTGCACAAGAATTTGCAACTTGAAGTCTTGACAGCATGAAATCTTTAGAGCTCAAAGAGTACAGGATAATATGATCATTTTTTCTAAGTTTCTTTTAATATCTGATGAATTACTTACGTTTGGTATTGATAAATAAATATGGAGGAACTAGCTCTAGAGCTATTGCTTTGCCAAAGGGAAAGAACTTTTTAATATTTATCATTAGAATAATATATGGAGTTAACTTGTCTATGTCAGAAACAGACAGATAATGCTTCGCATTATACACCATTTTATTGCATTCCTTGATTAAAACCATGTTGTCTAGAATAGACACTGGACACAAAAAAGTAATGATCGTATTGCGAAACAGGCGTTCACTCTTATCCCATATCATTTTTATACCTATGCAGGAGTCCCACATTTTAGTTTCAATTCTGCGATAAGTTGTAATTGCTAAACTGTGAACAAATTGTATTACATTGCTATTTGAACCACGCTAAGTATCTTTAGTTTTCAGTCGGATAGGAGT
This sequence comes from Ceriagrion tenellum, assembly GCA_963169105.1. Classification (NCBI taxonomy): domain Eukaryota; kingdom Metazoa; phylum Arthropoda; class Insecta; order Odonata; family Coenagrionidae; genus Ceriagrion; species Ceriagrion tenellum. Next base: position 16,827,291 of record OY720635.1, read on the forward strand.
TATTTCCTGATTTCCACTTCCAATAATGAAAATAACTGTGAGATATCTTCATTGTTCTATCATCATCTACATATTACCTTGCGAGTCACCTCAAGAATGTGGCAGGGGTGATTGAACACCGAAATGCATTGCACTGTACCCTATTGACGTTAATGTAGCTACGACTACTGAGGTAATAGCAAGTCTCCTTCTGGTTCAGAAAACAACTGTAAATGACTCTCGTGAAATAGTGTTCGTTCAGATGGCAGGGATTCTAGACGAAGTAGGCCAACTTAAATCTTGGGATCCCAAGGCGGGCGACATGGCTGAACGACGGGACAGTAGTTTGGGCTGAGTTAGTGCGAGTAGAAGGCGCACCAATCGCGCTCAATCGCTCTCGTGGGAAGACGGTTGATGGTGAATTATTGGAAGCAGTCCTCTCGTTTGCCAATTCGCTGGGCGCGTTTGTTCGCCATTACTGGTGCAACGTTTTTTGTCATTTCTTTTGTCAAAGCCTCGTGGATTTGAGATTTACAGTCAGTGAAGGGATGAACATTTGATTCATCGAATTTCCACGAAGCACATCGTGAATCAGCCGTGGAGATAACCTCCTTAATCCATTGAATCCCGAGGTGACCTTCGTACCTAGCCACCCGAGTGACTGCACGCCGATTGACGGCATTTGAAATGTGTACTAACCTGTTCGTTGGTCAGCACTCGTCAAGTGGTCAGACGGTCAGACGCTTTCAAATCACCTTAAAAGGTATCTCAACTTCTATTATCTACGTCGTAAAATCAGTACGATAATATTCCTTGAGGTCCTCCTTTCTCTTCTTCTATCTGTAAATAATTTGACAGCCCGTCGTATGTGATTCTCACGCGGTATATCAGACATGTCTTCCCCTGGACAGTCTGTGGAATCTTGGTCGCCGCATTGTACAGCCATTGATGTGTGTGTAATATGTGACTCTTTAGCTTATAAATGTATTGCGTGTGGATTTCCAAAGAGTTTCTCTTCTTCCTTCTTCTTCTTCTTCCACTTTACAAAAACTTCCACTTTACACTCTACGGCCAAAATCTTCTACCTAAGGGCTACCACGCACCATTGGATTACTGCAGACATCTAATCGTACATCAGTACTCGCCTCTTATATGTTGTTCAGTTGATCAAGTATTAATTTTATAAGTTCCTATATTTTGCTACCAAGCCTTCATCATTGCTGTTTTCAGTCAGTATTTTTCATATATCCTTGAGGTATTGCTCGTGCACAACTTTTTATCACACAAATTAGAATCTCTGGACGGTAGCTAGCGGTTTCTCTGCGAAGCAACTGCGGGTGATGCACTCTTTATTTTCTTATATTTTCTTTTATAAGCATAATAAATTTTGACATCTGAATGCCTTAAACCTCAAAGTCAGAGTTAATGTTTCAAGGCAAAAACAGGTATTTTTATTGCAACTTGGATTTTCTGCGTCTCTTTGGGAACTTCTTGGTAAAACAAAAAAGAGGATAGGAAGATGCAAGAACGACTAAGAAAGCTTACGACATAGTACAAGTGATTACATTCTCTCACAAAGGATGGCATATTGACTTGCGATGACTATTAGTTTAGATATCCGAGTAGCAATGCATGTATGTAAAGCAGATAATTCCTTAGTCATGAAAGAGATTCCAAACGTCAAAGTGGTCACTGACAGGAAACTCATGTAGATACGACCTAATTTGTCGTTACAATATCACTGAATAGATTGCCTTTCATAAAAGTAATAGACAAGAGAAAATAGATTCAACAAAGTCCGGCGAGATGTTGTGGGACATTTTTGTTAAAGAGAGTAAAACTGATTAAACCTTGGCAATTTCCACTGGATTTTTTATTGGTACGACGCGTTTCGACGCTTATGCGCCATTATCAGGTACAAATGATAGCGCATAATCGTCGAAACGCGTCGTACCAATAAAAAATCCAGTGAACATTGTCAAGTTTTAATCAGTTTTATTCTCTTTGACAAGAAAAAAGACTCTGGATGACTGAGCCTAAATCTTGTTGAAAACATAAAAAACATTCTTGTCTCAAGCGAATGTATTTCAATGGCCTCTGAATCAAGTTTGCGAGCCTGGAGTTAGAAATGAATTGATGCTACATTAATATTAATGTACTTGCATGTCGATCGAACTAGTGGGTTAACTCCTGGAGCAAATTCTATTATTCTTAAGAGATGTTTGAAATGCGTTCAATCATAAATATTTTGTCTCTCCTTCATGGTTTGTGTCCTCTAGGAAGATTGAATTAATTTCTCATCTAGTGCTTTCATTAAGTCGGTCTTTCAGAGGATTAATTTACTAGCGTACGAGGTTCATGTAAGTTCACAGGCATGGAACTCTCTCTCACCCTTTTATTCCCTACCCTTCCCTGTTCTACTCTCTTCTTACGAAACGGTCTTTCATGATGATATATCGTGGGAATCACACATACAAAACATATGTGGCGCAGCATTAAAGAAACTAGGTTTTGTTAAACGTATAATAGGAAGGTCCTCGGATGAAAAAGTCAAAGAGAGATTCTAATTTACTCTGGTTAGGCCACACCTCGAATATGCTGCGAGCATTTGGGACCCTGGTCAAATAGATTTAACCAAAAAAATTAACAAAATACAAAGAAAGCAGCGCGCTTTGTTGAAAACTGCTACGAGCGTACATATAGTGTCTCACAACTTTTAGGGGGATTAAAATGGGAGTCCCTGGAGACTCGGAGGCTGCACGCTAGGCTTAGGTTGCTTCATAAATTCAGAACTGATATTTTTTAGAGCGACATAGAGAATATTATCATGACTCCTCACTGCATCTCGAGGTCTGAAAGATGCGATAAAATAAGAGTGATACACTGCCGAACAGATAGGTACAAGAACTCGTTCTTTCAGCGAACAATAAGCGACCACAATAAAAATTGAGCTCCACTAAATACACTCCTATAATAAATGTCACCATTTCATCTCCAAAAAACGTACACCTTTACACGGCTGGTGACCTAACACCCCCTGCCACACGCTCATGCGGTAGCTCGCGGGGAATTATGTAGAGAGAATTTTTCTAGTCCTTCGAAATTCGAGAAGATGGCTGGCAGTCCCTGTCAATGGAAAGGGGGTTTGGCCGTTTTTCAACCGTCCTTAACTCTCATATCCCTCAACTCCACTCTCCCAACATGAAGAGTCATAGAGGGTGGCTTCTGTGACACGTGCGTAAGTCGAACACTTCCCTTGCAATTATGACGCGCTGGAAGGACTTCTCAGGGTGAAGGTGCGGAGAGTCGCATCAATTTGTTGTGGAGGACAATTAGTAAAAAAGTGTCTCCTGATGTGGAAGGAAGACAAAATTTTAGCTGGCATTTTATTCTACTACAACCAATTTACTTTTGAAGTATAAAGGCTTCGAAAACAATTCTGCTCAAGTTGGCCTTGTGTATGCTTCCACGGTTTACTTGAAATGGTGAAGGCTAAGTAACCCTATAAATGAATGGATGGCGATTCTAAGCCAAACAAAGAAATCTGTTGGTTTGAAAGGTGTCAAAGTTAGCGCCAGTGGAAGGCATCAGTGCACACATTCAATACGGAATGTGCCCTGTAGAAGCATTTGACAACCAACATATAAACTGTAGGTTCACAACAGTCCAGGGTGAATGATATGTGTACGTTAACAGAATTAAAAGACTACTTATTTAACAACGTTACATTGTCACAGAATAATTAAAAGCATAGTGTTATTCATGTTGGAAGCTTTTGCATAAAATCAACGCAAAAACAGTTGTGGATGCATCTACGGAAATTTTATTCTTGATTAGCACTCATGAATTCTGGTCCCAATCGATTTTGAACTGGGTTGCTTAGTACGCTGGGGCTTATAAAATTGGAAGGCACGTATTTGCTGTAGTGTTGAAAAGTTAGCAATCATCTCAGTGGTACATGAAAATGACATTTGATTGCAATTAACTTGAATGGACTAGCCAGGAAATCAATCATAGGAAAATAGAATCACATATCCATCCCTTATCGGAAAAATAAACATTAAGCCTCATACCTCAGGATTTCGGATTCCGTAGCGGTAAAATTCTCGTCAAAGGCAAATGATTAACTCGATGTTCATCCAGGAGCAGAAACTACATTGTATTACCAGAAAGTCTAGGAAAATAGGCGTTTAATGTGTAACTTACTCAATTAACGATGATTTTAAAAAAAACTGCTACGTGCGTGAGTGGTAAAATTGGGTGATGCAAGTGATTGAGTTACGTATTTTCAATTTCGATATGTGGTTGGGTTATGTTGCAATATGTTCAGCCTATGCACCAAACGGTCGAGGATTCTTATCAAAGTTGATGACTATGAATGTTTCATTATTATCCTAGCCAAAGATATTTTGTGATAAATAAATAAAAGCGTATCAGTAACTTTGTGGAAGTAATTGATATTAATATCCATTTCAAAATGAAAGGCAATGGTAATTTTCCACACTGATTTTAATAATTACCGACCATGGTTTCAGCACCTAGTGCCATTATTAAGGTTGAATTAGTCTTTCATTTTGAAATGGATATCAATTTTGTGATAACTTTAAATTTTACCAACTTCGCCTCCTTCGGCTCAGTCGTAAGTATTGCTGACAAATGGACCTGGGAAGGGATTGGATAGAACAGGGCCAACAAGGCACAGTGAATGAGGGTTTTCTTCCGAAATATCAGCATAGTGATGTCAATGCGCCATTGCGACCAAAGTAAGCAATAATAATTTTAGCATGATATGGGATCCTGGGTTAAGTCTGAGCATTGCCACTGGTGACATTATTTCCACATTCAATTTCCGGACTAATAACCTTATTTCTATGACCCGTTAATTGTTAAATCAATGAATACTGCAATATCTTGGTGCTCTGCCACAGTTTTATGGTATTCTTCAATCTTTTAAAAGATGACACTTACGTAACTTATGTAATAGCGAGTGTAGATAGATTTAAAAGAAAAGGTATATGTCAAGGGTTATTTATTTGTAACGATGACTTTAAAAACCGGCTTAGCCAGGCATTCAACACCTCGACATTCATCTCAGACATATATGAAGTATTTTCATATGTCAAACGTCTTTCCATCATTACTCCTCATTCATCTTCGTTTTATAATAATATTTCTCAATCTATTCCCGAGACTTAAGGTAGTTTGGGCGAAATATCATTTTATCTAGAAATCAATGAATTTGGTCTAATTTTAAAGAAAAATATCTCACCCTTCCATTGACACCAAAAATTTAACCCCTTACCTACCCCTTACTTAAAAATTTAACCCCACATTACTTTTCGAGATATTTACTAGTAAATACCTACCCTTTTATAAGGGAAATGGTGCGTGTATGCATTCCAAAGAGACCTCATATTACAAATGAGGCATTCCCTACACTTAGTTTTCGTAAAAAAACCAACAGTGTGTGTAGTTTGTGAGTTTTCTCAATTAGTTTTGAAAATTAATCATATTTTCACCGCAGTAAATTTTCGGGATCACAATAAACCCTCCGTTTTGATGGAGTTTCAAACGTACCGAGTGAGAAAAAAATGAGTCAATTTAAAGAATTATTTAGATATTTTCATATGATTACTTACAATTTCTGTCATGTAAAACTATATTATTGTACCATTAATAATGCAATATTTAATTCTGACAGCTGTTGAAATTAAAACATATAATTCGAACCTGGTCTCTATTATGACTAGGGAGCTATCTCCCTCGTACTACCTTAAAGTCTTCTTTATTGTACTTTCCCTTTTTTGTAACATTGGTAAAAGGCAAATTATAAACGATATTTCAGAACAATTTTATGAGATAATTTGAACTAAATCGATTATAACTCCAAGTTTCTTACTTTGATCCCATTCTTAATCCAACGAGAACCTGGCCTTGCAGTATATTTAATCATTAATTGCAGATGAATTAATTTGTATTTCACAAATGTCAGCTTCGGTCTTATCTTTCGCCACGTCCAACCATTGAGTATTTAAGAGCATACTTACTCTTGGTGCGCTCGACAGAGCCGTAATCCGCTCCCTAGAGAGTAAAATCGCCAGCGCTGTTTTATTTCACCCACTGGCCTAACTTCCCGATATTTCCCTGCCCAGAATTTGCTCCTCACTTTGGGAAATGAGGTCGTCAGTATCCCTCGGCGGGAGGGAATTGGGCCAATGCACGCCTCGAAAGTCTGCTACCTGAACGCCGAGCTACCTAGAACAGGTTTACGGTGCGTCGTTTTATTTCGAGAGAAGTAAGTTACCGTCAGAGTTGCGATGGCTATCAGACTCGTTCTTCATATTTCACGGACCGAGTAATACCCGCTTTTTACTGTTCATTATTTCATTTTAGCAAAAAACTTACTTATTTTTCGTGATTGAAATACGCTTGCAATGTGGCCTCAAATTTTGCTACGGGCTCGATCAATAACTAAAACTTCAGCTCCAAATTGACCTCACCAGGAAAGAGTTGTACGCAGTGGCGAGAACAATGGCGGTCGCCTCGCTCTTTACCTTCGCCACATCACTCGTAAGAAGAAGTTGCCAGTGTGTAATGAACACCTCATCCTTTGAGGAGTTTTACGTAGAGATTTGATTTCAATAACACCACTCTAATTGACTGGCTGATTTTTCACATAATCATTTGGATCACCTAATCCTGCACTACTGTTGCGTGAGAAGTGATTGATGGAATTTTTTCTCCGAATAAGTTCATTTATCAATTTCGTGAGTAATCGGTGGAAAATGAACAAAATGTTTTTCTTTTCTTTAGATATATTATGCGGCTAAATTAAATACGGAACTTTTACACCGGATGGAGTCGGCCCATCTCTCACCGTTTGAATCTGCTTTATCAACAATACCGTATCCGTTTTCGTAAGCAGACATTCATGAGACACTAAAGGAGGTGGCTTGTGTAAGTAAAAAAATGCTTAACTACAAACTTTTATTTGTTTGATTTAGAAAATCCAACTTTCATGGATTATATAAAAGCGTATCAGGCTTAACTTTGTGGAAGTAATTGATATTGATATCCATTTCAAAATGAAACACAATGGTAACTTTCCACACAGATTTTAAAAGCAATCGACCATGGTTTCAGCACCTAGTGCCATTATCAAGGTGATGACACTAGGTTCTGATAATGACGCTAGGTGCCTGCTACTAGGCGCTTGATAATGGCACTAGGTCCTGAAACTTTGGTCGGTTGTTATTAAAATCTATGTGGAAAGTTACCATTGTGTTTCATTTTGAAATGGATATAAATTCCACGGATTAACTTATTTACCAATTGCAAACCAAAATTAATTTTAAATATATGCCAATTATTCCACGAATCTATTTTCAGTCACAGAAGCCGACTTCAGCGCCATTTGTATAGGAAATAACACATATCAATTTCAATTATGACTGTAATTTGCTAATGCCTTTAAGAAAGAGGTGCTAATATTTCTATATTTTATTTTTATTGAATTTTTTGGACTTTTTGCTCTTCTTAAACAGTAAAAAATATTAATGATTTCTCGTTATGTTGATATTTTCTGCGGTAATGTGAGTAAATTTTATAAGAACCCATCTTGAAATATTCACTTTCAGGGTTGATTATTGATAAAAATAGCTTGGAAACCCAATCTTCAAACCCAATTCAAGAAACGTACTGAAATGATACGTTATTAAAACTTACTTTAGATTCTGGAAAGAGTGACCCTCAGCTCAGAGCTACGACAAGAGTCTCTGTTGTGTCGTTTTTATTACAAGTGCGAATTTAAATATTTTTAAAACATTTGGCCCAAACGTAGATGCTCAACCGAGTAACTTGAGATAAAACAACGTGTATACAGTTAATTGCATACAAACCATGGGGGAAAGCGAAACAAGATGGTTAGTGCTTCCGACAGAGTTTTTCTTAACAGGATCTAGATTCATTGATAGATTGTCCAATTATTTTTAGTTCTCTCCAAATTTCATGATTTTTTTTTCAAAACCATCTCGAGTATCAGCATGGCGCCTATGTCCGCTGCTGGACTAGAACGAGTGACTTGAGCTTAATGTGACGCCAGCCTCGTTGTCAGTAGCTTAACCGGAGTGATCGATCGTGCTTCATATAAATGAAGTTCCGGGCGCTCTGCTCCCAATCCCTCCTGTCCTACGTGAAAGAGCAAATGGGTTAACTCGGTGTTGGCTGAAATTAAACATCCGTCCCCTGAGGGAACGATCATTAACTGGAATGCAGTGAGTGAATCGGTATTTCATATGATGTAGAGGATTTATCGCAAATGAAATTATTTTTTTTAATAACGTACTTTTTTGAACTTTTGTCAGGAAGCACGTTTTATTCTCTCCACCGGATACATAAAAAAGCTTATATTATTCCCTCCCATTAGACAATGAGCCTCATAAAATATCCTGTATTCACGAGCGACTGAGGAGAAATTTGGCGGAGATGAAAGTAATGAAAACAATGACCATACCACTAAGTAAATTAACCGATTAATCCACGTCGATGCATCTTTATTCATCTGGCATTTTAATAAAAATACACGCTTCACCTCAGAATATGGAAAACGTACTTAATGATCCTGCTTGAAACAACAAGGGTAATTTATAAAAACCTAAAACCTGAGGTGTTTTATGCTCCCTGAATCTGGGATATTAATTCTGTTTCGTGCAATGTCATTGTTCTTAATTCCAAATCCTTTTTTTTAACATGGTAATTACATTCTGTCACCAGGACTATTTTTTTAAATCTCATTTCTTCAATTTTTTTCTTTCGTGGTAGCAGGGCCATTCTGGCTGACATGCTATTTCAATAAACTCAAAACGACATCTCGTTCAAATAGCATGATTAGTGACTTTTAATTTATCAATCCAATCGTAAAATTCCAAAATCTAATAGAGGTTTCTGTAGCTTTTCAGATCATGCATAAACATGCATTGAGTTTTTAAAAAATAATCTTGATTGTCCTGCTGTTCTCCTTAATATAAGTAAAGAGTAATTTTGTGCTTGAAACTCCTAATCATCTTTGATTCCGCAAAAATTAGCTATTAACTATTAATACCTCAACTGCGGTCGATGGGATGACCCATCGCCACAGGATATGTAATTAAAGATTATGGATACATAAGTCATAAATTGTTTTTCTGGCTCCTACGATTTTCTAATTTCTTTACCGTATATATATATATATATATATATATATATATATATATATATATATATATATATATATATATATATATATATATATGTGTGAAAATAAATTAATTATAAATCAACTATTTCATGGTCAACCTATACCTTGTAGCCTGTAGTTCTGTTATCCTTGAGTAATACCGACTTAGGTTGTATTTGGATGCTAAGGATTTCATAAGTCAGATCATGCAAATTATTTTTACTCATCGCAAGTTATAATTCTGACATTCGTATGGATCTATTTATAAGTAAGACAAAAAGGTACATATTTCTTGAATGAGGCATTCCAACCTTGTTATTCTTTAAAAATTTGCTTTTTTGAACTTTCTACATGATCTTACACCAACGTACATGCACATACATACGCATGTAAACCCACAAAACACATTTGGAAATATTTAAAATATAAAATTACAAAAAAATGGATTATGTGCTGTTACCATGCGTTAAATCAAGGCATTCGAGTTTTGAAATTTAAGTTCAACGTGAATTTGATATCATGACTTATACGGAGAAAACTTTGTTTTTACTCCAAAGCCATAGTTTATTTCATCCGAGTAACCACCAGTTATTTTTAATTTTCGGGAAGATATTCAACTTTTTTCGGCAAGTAAAGAAGATTCCTTTGAAATATTGTTATGTTTTCCTTTGGGATCCTTGAAGCGTTTATTCCATGTAAATCAAATTCATGAGTTCTTGGCAATAAACTTGCTTCTTTACCACTACTCAAGTGCAAATTCTTTAATAGTTGGTAGAAGCACAAGTAGGGGGCCTGGTGGTATATTCAGGTTATTGAAAAATGGAAAGGATGGTCGAAAGAGATTTATGTGCTATATGGTTCGTACTATTTTCTTCTGTAAATTTCGAATTTTCGTGTGCACTCTGAAACAACTGTGAATGTCGTAATTAAATTTAATATAAGCTAGAACATAGTATATTATTTTTACAAACGATAAAGGGACTTGTTTCGGATGAAGTGTAACTTAGAGAGGCTGCGTTGTCGTGTCGTTCATACGTTACTTATACGATGATTCCATTTTAATTCATTATCCAGATTACAAAAATACAAAAAAGAATAAATCTCTAATGGCCGTAATAATTGGCACCACTTGTCAAAAAGAAAGAAATTAAAGTTTACTGTGTTGGTTTAACGAAAACGTCAGTGACCAACCCCAGCCTCTCAACCAGAATACCCTCCTGTGATGGTTTACGGGAAAGCGACTTCCTCGCCAGTGACCAACACACACACACCAAAAAAGGATCCTTCGCAAGGGCTAATGGGACCCCGCTAAGGATGCTTGGGTTTATAACCTGGACTGAGCTTAGGTTTATTAAAATCAGAACATTTTATCAATAATGTTAGATCATCAGCCATATTTTTATTTTGTCCAAGAGAGGTAGGCTCTAGTGCCATAACTTCACGATATTCACGCAGTCGAGGATCAAAAATGTCGCGTCCTTGCTGAATAATCTCTCAGGGGAGTGCCAGTGAATGGCAAATGACTTGTTCGGATGGAAAAACTTACGGCTAAAAATCACCGGCAAATCCTGCCCAATCCTTGAATAGCTGAAGCTTGTATAACCCCTCAACTCGTCCGGAATTCCGGTCGTTTCTCAATCACGGGCTGAAGGAGTTCTGGGCTGGAATTTGGTTTTGAGAGTCAGACGCCGGGGAACGGGGAGGGTCGGTGTAGGAGAGGATGAGGAGGCAGTTGAGAGGAAATGGATCTTCCATGGGGCGAGGGGTTGAGGGGGTTTTGAGGTGTCTAAATATTCGTTTCGGCGCTGGAGAGGGAGTTATTTGCGAGCGAATTCCGCCAGTCTAGAGCGCTCCGAGCGATCAAAACATCTCTTTTTAAAATGGAGCCCGGTGACCCTGCTCTCCGAGTACCGCCATCCATCCACCCCCCATTCCTCCACGCCCTTCCCCTTCCCTTTCTTCCTTCGTCTGGACATTTTGATTGGCGACCCGCTTCGCCTTTGAAATTCCGATCCTCCCTCCAATCAGGGCGCGAAAGGATTGGTGGCGCTGCCGGGAGTGGATCCAGGAGACGTCGGCCTTAGTGAGTCCTCGTACTCGGTTTGAAGAATGCCATAAAACCTGATGCCACTGAATTTTAACGCCAACCTGTGATTTTCTTTGAACATTGAGTTCTTTGGTGCACAGACCTCGATTGCTGAAGTATTTTATCAAAGGTTTCAACGAAGCGCAAGAGGTGGTGGAGTGTCATTAAATTACCTCACATACTTGCATCATCTTTGTATTTATAATCGCAAATGAAAATGAATGTCATTATTAAAACCAAACTTATTTTTGATTAACCGAAGGCATATTTGTTACCTTGCTTCTTAAAGTTTCTGTATAAAATCCAACAAACCCAGTTTTGATATTCTTAAATGGTTTACTTCCTGCTGAAACAATGGAAGTGATGCAGTGGCTCTAGTCATTTCGTTAAAAATGTTAGTTGGTAAAAATATTGACTAAAATACTGGTGGACCATTTTAATTTACCGAAAATTATGGATCCGTATTCAAGCAAAGAGATGCATACTACTTTTGAAATATTACGCTTATTTCTTTGCGCAGAGTAATTCGCATGTTTTCTCTTAACCAACCTTGGATGTACGGTATGACATGATTGTTACTGGCACCTGAAGCACACTATCCTTTACCAATTGTCATATGTTATTTTTATATTTTTGCACCCTGCGAGAATGATTTAATTGATTCCATATTTTATTGTGGTTTTCCATGTATGACTATACTTTAACTTTGTTATTCCTGAAAACTCAAGAGGAGAATACCAGGTACTCTATAAATAATGAAGGTGATTGTATTGAAGAAAATATAATCAATTTAGGCAGGAGCTATTGACAGAACTTTCTTTTCCTCAAACACGAAGCAAATTTGGCATTCAAATTTCCATCTGAAGGCTGACACTCTTTTATTTTTAGTTTGCATTTAACGCGATGTAATTATGTGTGCATTGATATTAGCATTTATTCACTGCGATTTGTGTTCTGCTGCAGACTGAAAGTCACCAGTTAATGAGCTGAAGTATAATGTAAATTATTCTTCATCAGAATAAATTCCTTTATTCATTCTCACTTTTTTCCCAAGCAAGGCTTTGGCTTAGCTCACTGTTGGCGTTAGCTGTTCAATTGTGTTACCCATAGTCAGTGCTTGGCAACTTGAACTGTAATTACTATAGGTTTTGTAAATGAAGATGTACACAAAAATAGTTTCTGCCCGTTCATTTTTCACTCAACACAATGTGAAAGGGTGTGTCAAGACCAAATAACAGTCAAAAGAGCTGAAGTATAATGAAACGTTAGATTGTTTCTCTTATGCGAGAATATTTAATATGCATGTGATTACAGAATTCGTTCGATACATGCTTGGTAAAAATTAAAAATGACCTACAGCTCATACGTCTCAACATTTATTGGAGAAAATTCATTTAGGATCGGGCTTGTAACAGCATATTTTTAATGCCAAAGTCCGTGGGAGTTCACTTTGTACCCGAATTTCCAACGCCGATCGCGTGTTCATGCAATTGCTTTGTTTTTGTAATTCACCGAAAATAGGAATTAGGGATTCCAAGTGATGGGTTTTGCTTTTATAAAGCATTGCGTGACGTGAGGATTTCCTGATTTGCCCCTTTTAATGCACTTCTAGCTCTAACACATCGTTCAAGGATTCGAATCAATAGGAGCGCGTGTCTATCAAACTCGGCGAATGTAAACCCATTCTGTTCGCTCGAAGCTCACCACGCAACGTAATATGTATCACCCACTCTATGTAGCGAAGGTTTTCGCGAGATGAAAGCCTCGACTTTCAATGGTTTCCAAACTTAACGGCGGCGAGTGCTTGGTAACTCACGGAAGAGAACAGAATCAGAATGTGTTTGTGCAGCCGTGCTGAATGAAATCGGGCAGACCATGCAAACAAAACTCGATTAAGCGACACAGATGAGAAATACAGCCTGTTAAGAGACGTCCGACTGGAGTGGAAAATTGTTTGTGGAGAATCCATAGAACAACCGATTTCCATTTCAACGCTAAGATGTTTCCAAGCTTCGCGAGGTTCTCGATATGTTTAGCTTTTTGAAATACTGTCCCACACTATCAATCGTGCGGTATCATTGGATGGCAGAAAAAAATATTTGCCGTTTATATTACTATATCTATAATGTGCGCAGGAGAATAGAATGTGAAATAGGATCTTCTTTTCTTTAACAACTTGTCAGAGTATCGTCCCACAGATGGTTTCTCTTATTCAATGAAAAAAATGAATACTTTTGAGAAAGGCAAGAGAGGGTTGTAGTACGAATGGTTTTTTTTTGTGTGTATCTTACTTATTATTACAGAAAGGTCTTTTTCTGTCATTCCGTATATGCTCCGTTAATACTGCACCTACAGTGATAAATGAGGTATCATTTTAAAAGTTGAATCACCGGCTTCTGACGAAAAATACAATCTCAGTCTCAAATTTCACTATTTACCCATTAATTTGACTTAAAAGTTTCGATTTTTCCATGTCGATTACTCGCTCGAGGTATATCGACTCAGCACATTTTTTTATTCTAAACTTCAAAAAAAGGTTTAAAATGAAAATAGTACGAAATGCACATAGTGATTGTACATGGGTGAATGGTCATCTGGTAAGCCAATGCAATTAAAACTTTTTGATTTCATATCTATATGATATATTTGCTCTTGAATTCATTAAATCCTTCAGGTCTCCCACCTCATAAGTTGTTGGTAAAGAAAAATGCCATAGTAATGTTGATCCGCAACCTCAACGCCAAGCAAGGGTTGATTAACGGTGTCAGGTTAATCATTACTAATTTAGGCGAATACACAATCACTGCTAAATTAATTGACTCGGGTAGAACAGTCATAATTTCGAGAATTTAACTCACCCCTTCGGATCCGACCATGCCTTTCCAAATGACAAGAAAACAATTCCCAATCAAAGTGGCCTTTGCAATGACAATGAATAAAGCACAGGGTCAGACTCTTCAGAGAGCCGGATTGTACTTGCCAGAACGCATTTTTTCGCATGGACAGTTGTATGTAGCATTTTCTAAAGTTCGCACTCTCCGTGATATTTATGTTTGTGTTAAAGAAAGTCATAACCAAAAAGTTACAGACGACAACATTGTTACTTCTAACATTGTCTTTAAAGAAGTTTTGTAAATTGCGTGCCATTATTCAGTAACAGACGTCATGATTGTTCCTACTGGTACCAAACTCTCTTGCCTGTATTGTATTCATATGTTTTGTATATTTTTACAAGAAAACAAGTCTAAAGAAAGTACTTTATGATACACCTTCTTCTCTATTTAAAACCCAATTACACCGTTTCCTTAACATACTTATACCCTGATAGCGTGAAAGTGCGAAATTTTCGCACGGGTTACCTAGTCATATATAATTTTGAATTTGCATTTGCATGGGCCGTTTGGAATGATGTACTCCCTTTTTATAAATGGCGAACTTGAACATAACTATAGCCCTAAAAAATAGCAAGATTTCTTAAAAATATTTCCGTTTTGCTACATTGGTTTTTTGAGAGCTTGCAATTGATGGCAGTGCTCCCGATTATCCATTTTAGCTTATTATCTTCAGTACATATATATGAGAGTGAAATGAATGAAGCGAGAGGTAGAGGTAGGCCGAGAAAGTTGTGCTTGAATGTGGTTGAGGAAATTCTTAGGAGGAGGAATATTAGGAGTCTTAAAAACAGGAGAGCGTGTATGAAACAGTGTATTGGGGGTAAATGAAGCAAAAGAGGTTTGCAAGGATATGTCAGTATGGAGGAAATTATTGAAGCAGAGTTAGGTGCACAAATATGTATTTATGAGTAAAACTTGGTGACTCTGCCTACCCCGTAAGGGAACGGCGTGATCGGTATGTATGTATCTTCAGTAATGATGGTGAGTTCACGAAAAAACGACAAATCAATGAATTTAAGGTAGTCCGAGCGAGATAGTTTCCTAGTCATAATAGAGACCATATTCAAATTATAAGTTTTAATTTAACCTGCTGTAGGACGCATAAATTAAGTATTGCATTATTAATGGTGCAATAATATAGTTTTATATGACAGAAAGTTTAAGTAATTAAATGAAAATATCTAAATAAGTCTTTCACTTGACTCATTTTTTTCGCCCGGTGCGTTTGAAACTCCATCAAAACGGAGGGTTTTATTGTGATACCTAAGAACCTACTGTGGTGACATTATAATTAATTTTCAAAATAGTTGGGAAAACATACAATCTACTCGCCGTTAGTTTTTTTACGACATCTAAGTGTTAGAAATCCCTCATTTTATAAATAAAATCTCTCTGGAGTACATACATGCACCATTTCCCATATAAAAGGGCCGGTATTTGTTGGCAAATATCTCGGAAAGTAATGTGGTAAGTGGTATAATTTTTGGTGTCATTGGATAGGTGAGATATTTTTATAAAAAATGAGACCAAATTCATTGATTTCTAAGTAAAATGATTTTTCGCTCGAACTACCTTAAGCAATGCAATGCATTATTGCTATGGAGATACGAAGTGCCTCAGAGCTCTCTCTATTTGCGAGGCAACCTTCACCTCAACCTCCTCCTTTCCTTCCACTCAACCTCCTCCCTTCTTCCTCCCGCGTGTCCCTCAATATCCCAAACCATCCCTTCGTCCTCCGCCCCCGCACAGACACACATTCGGGTTTCTAATGACTTTGAACCGTCGGCGCTTCCTCTCTCGAAGCGCACAGAATGCGTTCGTTGCCACGGCCAACCATCTCCTCCTCCTCCCCGAGGGAAGAGATGGAAATGCTCTGGAAATCGAATGGCGAAGAAGAGAGAAAGAGAGAGGAAGGGAAGAAGAGGTGGGAGAGGTAGGAGGAGGAAACGATGAGGAAGAAAGAGACAAAATGGGAGAGAGGAAAATCGTTTTGAGGAATGGTGGAGCTGACTCCTGCCTTTTCTCTTTCCGCGTCTCTCCATTCTTGGCAGCTATTCCTCCTATTCTTCTTCTGCCGTCGTCTTTCCTTCTTCTCCCTTCTTCTTCCTTTCCTTTCTTACACGTTCTCTTGCTATCCGCGCTGCCGAGGGACGGGCGCGAGCGTGCTCTGGGGATGGCGAATTCAGACCGAAGCACGAGTCGCGCGCCGTTCTCCTCCTCTCGGCAGTCTCCGCTGCGCACTAATTGGCGTTTTCCCTCCTCTCCGAAGAAGGCGTCTGTGAACGCGCGAGGAGAATCGGTAGTGGGAGTTATGGCAGGGGGGAGCAGGGGAGCAGAGGCAGGGGTCACCCAGGGTTCTCCCCCCCCCCCTAACTTCTATTCCGTCGACACTCAAGCTACCCCCATCTTCCCGGCGCCGACATTTCACCCCGCTGCCTTCACCACACACATTCCAATCCCCTTCCCGCGTCCTCCTCTTCAATCTCCTCCCCCCCCCCATCAACACCCGTAGCCCTGTGCAGCTATTCCCACACACCCAAGGTGTCCCTGTAACCATGTCATTGCTACCGTTTTTTTTTGTTTATTCATTTACCTTGCTCCCTTGGAACTGCTGTTGTTTTTCTCCATATTTTTCCTTCTTATTTTTTTCCTTCCTGCCCAGGAGGGAGTGAAGTTACCCAACGTTTGTGTCAGCCTATATATATATATATATATTTTTTTTATTTGGCTTCCAACCTCTCTCTCTCACAGAAGCCAAACAATAACGGGATACGTATTGTTTTACTTTTTTCCCCTTTTCCGGAGGGGAAATAACACACGGACAAGAGAGAGGGGTGGATTGCGGGAAGGGGTGTCGTGTTTGCATGCACCCAACCCACCATTCTCTCCCTCTCCCCTGTACCCCTACCCACAATCCCCCGCTCCGCTTCGAAGGATCCGGCGGCTTACCCACGGCAAACACGAGCGTGCCATTGGAGGAGGGAGGGTTCTCGCGCGACAAGCCAGTTCCTTTCGTTTACTTTAAAGCCTTGGAAGGCAGGCGCAGCTATCGTTCGCTCACTCACTCCCTGATTGCAGCGCGGGACTTGATTCCCAATTCCTCTCCGGTGACGTAACGATCGTCTCACTAATTTCATCAGAAATTGTGACGGATAAGCCTCTCCGAATTCACTGTGTAGCCTCCTCAAACGCCGAAGAGTAATTGGGTTTTGCTGTTTGACTTTATTGATATTTACGTCGGTTTTATTTGATACGCCTGCTATTGCGTCATATTTGCATCGCCAACTTACTTCCATTTCTCTTGCAAAATTTTTGGAAATTTTGTCCATTGTTATGCCAAGGGAGGGCCGAGTCACGTAACTGATTTGATGTCTGACAAACTCTTAGTTACCACAATGTCAGTTTATGCTATTTTTATCGACATGTATGGTCGTGTGATGGAAAACAAACCTTTGGTTTGATGAAAAGAACAGGAGATTGAACTCAGTTACTTAGAAAGCAATAAAGTCTTGAGCTAAGCAGTAAACAAGCATGCTTAAGCTAGGATGTTGGTTCACATAACTGTCGACGAACATATATTCATTGAATATTTTTTCCCAAACGTAGAAATTTCCCGTAATTTTGCTCCTGGGACTCTCTGACAACCCTTAAATCAATATTGAGACGTTACCTTCGATATATAAAGGTTCGTTTTTTTAGCCACGTTGTCGCAATGAATTTAAAACTTGAGATCACTTCCATATTTCATGGAAATGTTTTCGAAGTAATTAATTCGTGTGATTCCGAATTTGAGAGCACCCAGTCTCGATTTCTGCAATTTATTGACGCCTTTATGGTGAATAAGGTAAAGTCTTATTTTAGCCAGAATATAGTTGACTCAGCAGAATTTTCCGAATGCATCCAGCTAGCTATGCTCTTTATCGCATCTAATTTACGAATTTAGCTGTTTGCTTCCTTGTTCAATTTCACCGTAATATGTAGCTGAGTATATAAGTAAAGTACTTATATAAACTCTGGATAAATATTTTCTCGGACTTAAATCCAACACTGCCGTTCTTCTAATGGTATTACTGAACGAAGTTAACCCACAAGCTGATGATGATTATACAAAACAAAAACTCCTGAAGTGACTTTAAGATTACGAACAAGCTGAATTTTCTCACGTGCAACTCAGCACAAAATCGAGTCATTTGAGATACGCGTGGCGAGGAAACTGGAGATGGATGATTTACGGCAATATTGTTTGAAATTAGTAATTTTTTGTCACTTTTATTCACATATCTGAATAATGTAAGAATTCAGAAAGCTTATAAGACAAAAATGATTCCACCTGTTCATCTAGGAATGAATTGCAGCTAAGGTTTGTCTCTCAGGCTTCAAAGTCAACAGGAACCTAAAATTGGTAAATCGGAACTTGATGGACGTGTATTACACTAATTTTTATTTTTAACCTCATTGTTTTGCGTAATCTTCTTTTTTAAGGATCATGTTTTCCATAAAAACTCGTTAACACTTAGAGTTGGTGTGCAGTGATAACAGTAGAGTTGGTGTGACTAATGGATTACTGATGCAAGTTCCTACGTTGGTACAGAGAGGAATGTCAGGGATGTCGTAATTTATATGTAAATCGATGATTAATATGAAAAATGCAATTTATTGTGCTGGAAAACCTATTACTTGATAGGTTTTGCGGATTTATGATTGACGTCAGAATTGCACTGAATGAAAAACTTCGGATAAATAGTCTAAAAGTCCTAAAAAGTTCTATTACGCGGTGTGAAAAATATCATGAGAGTGGTTTGTGTGGCGAAAGGAATATCTCGAAGTGGAGGCTTGAGAATTGAAATGACTCGGACTTGGAAATGAAACTCTCTTCGTAATACGGATACTTCGGCGGACTCACTCCAACGCGTATGACGACACCGTTGAGAGACGAAATTGACGCCATTGTCCCTGGTGTGGCAACGGTGAGATGTAAATGAAACATCAAAAGGGTAACATACTTGCACGTTCGTTTGTTAAAACACTAAGAGACACTACTTAGGAATATAGACATAAATTTTGCTAAAGAAGGATTTTTTTTTTCAATGGTTAAGTTTTAGTTTTGAATCATTTGATTCAATGGGAAACTTGTTGTTTATTGTTCTCCTTGCAATTCGGGTTGCATTGTCGTGGAAAGCATTTGAAATTATTCCACTTCTGCTTGCTTTTTTCAGAGACTTCTCGGACACCTGCTATGCATTGCTATGAAGTTAAGGATATTAGGGAACAAGGGCCTTTTAGGTGCACAGCCTGCCGTGTAGTCTTCTCTTGAATCTCATTTAGAATCAAGATTCATTTCAAATTCCGTTATTTATACTTTTTCAAAAAAAACAGCCGAAGCACTTCTTCCGCAAATCTGTTAATTTCATAGCCTGAGTTTCTCTAGTGTCATAAACCATGCCGGTCCTTTGCTGCCGTCTGTAATGTCACTTTTGTTGATATATTTAATTGCATGCTGCAAATGATGAATATTTGATGTTACAATTAACACAATTTGTTGAGATCAAAGAACGAACAATTCCCTGGATTCCAATTACCATTGAGAGGTTCATAATCGATGGGTGTATGAATGTTGGAAATATTGTAAAAATAAAAAAAAACTATGCCTGTGGAAAAATGGACAATCATTTTTCGCTAAAGTATTCATCTAATTGCCTCATAAGCGTAGCATTTTAAATATATTGAAATAGTTTTCTTGTCAATTAGTTGTCATCAGGAAATGCAACATAAATAGTCACATGGTTAGATCTTTTTAAAATTTCACTTACGTTAAATTTTACGATTTAAACTGTCCTGAGCTAGTTGCCCATTCTTTCACTTTTTGCCCATTTACCTTAAATATTTTACTCGTCACTTGCGGTTGAATTTTGAGAAACTTGGAAACATTTTCTCAGGGTTGGAAGAACAATAGGTTTCAAAAGTAGGGGTTTGTGCGCTAGTAAATTTTTACGGCCACTTTATAAATGTTTAAGTTGTAAATCTTCTCTCCAAAATTTTAATTTTTATATTCGTAGTCAACATGTTTCTCTTCTCCATTTCGCTCGGTTGAGTTAGACAAATCTTTTCGTCCGTGGACTTGGTTAACACAGACCAGATGCGTGACCATTGAAGTTGAGCTGCGTTAAAAGGGACCTCTCCATCTCATGTTTCCACATCGCTTGTTCTTCGGTGTGTTACTAACGTGGACGAATTCAACGGCGATGCAGGTACACCTACTCGTGAAGTGGATTTAGCGTCGCTTCCTTAAATAGCATCACGTGTCTACCACTTACGCAGTTACATCAAAGACCGGAGTGTATCCTCTCATTTCGACGGTGGGTTAAGTGTTCCAGTTTGTTGCATCATCAATGTCTTGAATTACTGAATAATTGCAGTAAAGCTCCGCTTCGTGTATTTCACTTGTCTGTCCATCTCCTGCAATACATTATTCCCGCTGAAAAACCGAATTTATTTTATCAAATGCTTCATTTTGCTCATGGATTCTTGACTTATTTCTGTGATTAAATTCAGTAAATACGAAATCATTACAGTTTTTCAGAGTTAAAAAAAACTATATTTTCTGCACTTTATTAAGCAAGAAAATTAACTATCCAAGTGCTGTCCTTCTAGCTAACCAATGAGGAATCTGCTGGTGAAATGACACTTTTCCGCATTTGGTGTACATTCGCTCTTAATTCAAACACCTCCAAATCTAATGTTATGTTTTCAATTTAAAATAATAATTATCATTAATTTCGATTTTACAATATCATGTAGAAGAGCTCAAATCAGCTACATCCTAATGGCCATTGAAACGATCACATTCGTGGCTATTTCAAGGATCATTAGAAAAAGAAGGAAGAAGAACAATAAATGTTCTTTACATCTAGGACGCCTTTACTCTTTCCTGGAATACTGAGGAAATTAGAATTCAAGCTTGAAGCTGGAGATTACCAAACCGATTTTTGATGGTATGTTTTCTTGTCCTGATGAATCCTATGGAGATCTTATTTCACTGTTGGATTCAATGATATTTCACTGGCATTACCGCCATGGCAAAGTTCTGTACTTACTTTTCATCAGGTAGTCTTGCATACCTTCTTATCGCCTTCATTAGCTGCATCTTACACTCTGGAATAATTTATGGGGAGTCATTTGGAAACCGCTTGGTTACCTGCTAATTTTCCTGAAAAGTTTGACCTACTCAATAGTTCAATACTCCCGTACTTACTATTGACGCTTGATATTAAATAAAATTGATGTGATATATGCGCCCTAACCTGTTAGAATAAGCCAAGCGCGGTGTGTGTTGGTCAAAGTTATTGATAGTAAAGACCGTGGCGCATCGAATGTCGTTTACTCTTGAATTGTTCTGCAGCGATATTAATATTTGTATTTGAGCTCTCCACAATTTGAGTAGTCACTTGTTTCAGAAAAATGATGCTAAGTGTTTAAATTGCCTATTTGTATTTGTAAAATTTATTCAAATAAAACCTGCTTTTGAACTTGTAAATTCTTACGCAAATGCGATGATTCAGATTTATCCTTCGGAAGGGGCTTTGGTAGATATCATTTTATGTTAACTATACATCACATTGAGAAAATGCCAGCAGTGGTATTTTTCTAAGTGTAATTAATATCAGTTGGTCGAGGTATGAGGGACACAATGACGTAATTTGGGGAAGAAAAATTCGTCACAATATTAAAAATATGCCGCTCAAAGTCTAAAAAGATGTAAATTTTTGGTACTTCAGGATGGGCTCCAAAAACACTGGAAAATATCAGTAAAATTAAAAATGGTTTTCAAAACGGCATGGATGATTTCACTTGGATTTACCCTGATATAATTTCACTTACCTACACTTGGCCCACGTAGTTCATTGATAAGATCCGACTGCCAATCTTTAGTTTGAGAGTGGTAGTAGTACTAGTAGAGCAGTTGTGCGGCTCAAGAGAAAATGCCTATTCGTGAGCAATCAATGGTAGCCGGAGGGTGGCGAGAGAGGAGGATGAGGAGGAAAGTCAGGGAGAAGCATAAATCTCTCGGAAATTGGGCAGAACGACGCGAAGTCGTTAAATATTTTCAATCCCGTCGACTCTTAAAGTGTCGGGATTTGAAGAGCTTCATAATGGAAGAAAATGTCATGGCGAGTGACCCAATTTCTGCGTCTAAGACTGATGGAATTCCTGAGTCCCTCGGCGCCCCCCCTCCCCCCCCACCGGTGGTGAGCCAGCCAGCACGAGTGCTCACCGCCGTAATCTGGTGTCCCGCATTTCATTTCATTCCCGTCGATGTTTTCTGCGAGGATAACGGCGATCGTTGAATGTCTTTATGACGGTTCGACTGAAATAAAAATCGCGTTATGATCGGTATAAATGCTTTGTGAGCCCGAGTCACCTCCAGGTCAGGTTAAATGAAAGACATTTCATTTTTCGAAGAAATCTTCAAACCTCATTTCTCAGATTTTATTTGTTGTTTCATGAATGATGGTGGTAATGAAAAGTAAAATAAA
The DNA here is from genome assembly GCA_963169105.1 of Ceriagrion tenellum. NCBI lineage: Eukaryota > Metazoa > Arthropoda > Insecta > Odonata > Coenagrionidae > Ceriagrion > Ceriagrion tenellum. The sequence goes on from OY720635.1 coordinate 16,849,998, forward strand.
TATTTATATGCTTGAAATTCGTACATAATTTAACTATATATAAAGTAGTCAACCCCACCCACCTGCGCCCCAGCGAATAAATGAACTCCCTTTTTTAATTATTATGTACGACGTGTATACTTATTCATATTTACTGACGCCATAGTTCATTGAGCTTTATTATACGTGTTTTCTTCAATTTATCTATCGTGCAATTCAGATAAAAAGGTTGTTTTACTTTCATGATGAACTGGTTTTTAAGCAGCTTTTCAAACCCTACTTCATAAAAAATTTAATATATATGAATATTGATTGTATATCCTCTTATACTTAGCAAATGTTTACCAATTATTTTAAATCTAAATTCCATGACTTTTCGTAAAAAAAGAATTCTGGCGATTTACTTACAAAACTTTGGAGGACCTATTTGACTTGGAATAGTCAAGTGACCCACAACTATTGCAATGATCAATTGGTCTAAACACCCAAGCTTGAGAACAAAATTGCCGGTTTATCTCAACTGAAATGAGGCGTTAAGCAAATCCTCACTCGAAGTGATATTGTTCAGCATCTTCACTTTGGAGAAATGTTGCATTCCGAACTAACATGGCATCAGAGTCTCCTGCGCTGCCACTCACTAAAGCTTTCGTTCGCGCAAAGCCTTTTGTATCGATCGAATTTTTGACGTGGAGTCTGGGTGGACGATTCCCTGGTGGTTGATGCGTCTGCCCATGTGCGCTCCCTTTCATAAAATGTGGAATACTGCCCTTGTGGCTTGGAAGCCGACTTTTGACAGTTGGACTGGGCTCTCTGCGATTTACTTGTGGATGGCGGTGTGGGGCATTCGTCGAACTTCGCATGTTGAATTTACGACACAAAAAAACTGTATCTTTTTAATTCTATTTTAATTGCCAATTGTTTAACAAATATAACTAACCATGAACCCGAAAAATCGGTCACGCTTGCATGCATACTTTGATGTGGAAAAAAAGATGATCCTACCAACTTTGAGTAATTCAAACATGGTGGGTGAATTTTTTGAAGAAATTGCCATGAGAAAAATACGGTCTTTCCCGATCCAGGCCGAATTTTTCTCATGGCAACTTTGAGTAAGTAGCCAGAATCACAAAAAAGTCAGGAATGGACGTTCTGAAATGGATAACTATACCACTCATCCTTTTCGCTAAACTGGATTTTCGAATATTTACTTCACGATTCTACCGCTCGATGAAAGCGGAAGTCAGAGCAGTTTAAATTTAAAAAAAATTACATCACACATTAATGAGAAATTTCCAGCGGATAGGCCATCGGTTAGCTATTTTCCGCCATTTTAGAACCTCACAGGTGACTGAATCACTCACCTTTGCAAACTGATACGCCTGCCGGGTTAGTGCTTGCATATTTTTCTTGCAAATTAATTCCCATTATTATTGGACAATCCCTGGCTTCTGGGTATATTCGCGTCCCGTCCATGAATGACATGCTTGAATATGAATTTGTTTGACTCGTGGCATACGCGTTCCACTGTCTCGCCTCTCCACTGCTGCGGCCCATTGTGCAAGTAGTCTCAGGACAAGATCTCCATGCAGATATCATTCACCACGATATTGAATGGACCCTATCTGAATTTTGAGAATCGGTTAGCAATGCGTACGAAATGAGAAGAATCAATCAATCTGGCTCATGCTCTGCATTATACGTATCGTTTCACTGGGTTAAAAATGGATGGAGGTATAAAGTAAGTACATCAGATAAGCACCTCTAACTTGTGGAAAGAACATTAACATTTTTTGTGTAAAACGTTACCTCTCCTTAAAAACAAATATTTACGTCAATACATAAAGCTATCTACGTTTAAGATCTATTGAATGTTTTTTTCTTTTCATATCGTATTAAAGTTAAAATATAAACTTTATGATATCCACTATATAAATTTTTAGGATTCGTTAACGTACTTAAAGTATTGTCAGATTTTGTCTTCCTCGGGTAGTTATTTCGAAACTTTTACTTTCAATACCTTAGTTAATTCGTTACTTTTAATCCCATAAGTTTGATATAGCTATTTGATAAAGCGGAAAATGCTATAGCTAGGCTTTCATTTCTACTATTGCAAGATGATGCGGTAATGTATGAATAGATCTGCTAGCAATTATAGTTTGAAGAGATACATGCTATCAAAGTGGCATTTTCATGCAGGTTGACATTATATTTCTGCGATATTTATTCATTGAGAATACCCAATGCATGAATACATAATGAAATAATGCTTATAGATGGTAGTGCTAATGTTTATACCTTCCGTAGTTCTTGAAATGTAAGATTGCATCCTTTACGTCACTGTCATTCTATCAGAGAAGTAGGAATTTTGATCCAAAGAAAACGACACCTAATTCATGGCATTTCACGCGTTTATAATCCTTCTTTTCTAATTCATTGGAATATTTACCGAATGAAACATCAAGTGTGAAATTACATCATGTTTCAAACAATGCATTCAATAGTTTATATGGGAAGTGTTTGAGACGATTGAAATAGAAAAAAGACTCGTGTAAATACAAAAATTAATGCTCTATCCCTCCAGCTACCATGATAATACCATATTACATTGTAGTTGACGTATTACATGCATGATTTTCTACATAAAAGTAAAATATTAAAACTGTAGTTTTTTACGTATTACATACCAGTTACTTTATCATAATTCAATATCTGTCAATTTTTCACGATCATATTACATTTTAATACGGCGACTGGGAAAAATGTGTTTGTTTCCAAAGTTACAGCTAAAATACATAAGTAGTTTTATTTTTGATTGCTTCTCATTGTTATGACATTATTATGACAATAAAAATTTCAAATATCACTGCGTGAGTGGTTGCCGGTACCTATTTTCTTCGATCGTATTTGGAATGCAGTTGCCAAAAAATTTAAAAAATGCCCACTCTATAGAGTAAAATATTGGTGTAGAAAAAAGAGAAATAACAATTAATAATATGCCTGCTATTGCATTTTCTCCAATTCTGTTCAATATTATCTGTTTGAGTTCAAAATCGTTTGCTCTTCAGTATAGTAGACAATTCTGTAAAACATTAAGCCAACATAGTACAGTATTGTAACCGATGGTTATTGATGCATCATTACCTCAACCGACGTCGCTTTCACTCCAATTCCATTATGGTTCACAAATTTTTATACAGAATATTGGTTCCCTTGCATTATTTGATTAAATTTTCATCACACATTATCGCATTTCATTTCCTCGAGTGTAATCAACACCGAATATTTCCAGGCTCTTCCTCGATCGCAGGTGCGTCGGCGAAATGGCGCAGTTCACTCGTTTCCCCAGCCCGCTGAAAATTGAAATCCGAATGAAACACGAGCAGTGTATATGCTGGACGGGTGCGATCAGCCTCTGCTAGCAGAAAGGTGCTTACAGAGAATTGAATATTCGTTGTGAATCTTCGACACGCTCGTTGAAAAAATGGCAAGTTTCGAGACAAGAGAACGTTGTTATCTGTCACTTTGGTCGTTTAAGATGAAAAAGCGTGGATGGGATATGTTCCATTGATATGAATGCTCGGCAAAGCTCCTCTTTTTAATGGTGGGCCCTTACCGGTTCCGGTTGCGAGAAAGAAATGTTATGTCAAGACAAACCCTGAAAATGCACTGATGCGCAAAAAAATCGGCAAAGAATAGTTCGTAGTATTTTGTTAACAGCAGCTGATTGATATTGTTGTATATTGATTTATAAGTACAATTTCATAGTAATATTTCACAATATCACTCTTCTCGTAGGCTAATCTACTCCATCACGGACTAAATCAGGAGCACCACTTAAACACAGATTTTTTAACAAAATAAACATGTACTTGCATTTTTTCCAAAGTGAGATTAACACTTTGCTGCGAGATTACTGTCTGCTTGCATCACATATACTTAGTAGATTATTATTCTGCCATTCGGCCATTTTTTTTTCCAGTAGCCCGAAATTATTGTTCCACTCAACCATGTCGAAGGCTTTCTCTAGCTCTACAAATACCACATGCAAAGCCTTGCGCATATGTATTGTATTCTCTACAATTTCTCTCGGGCTGAGTATGACTTCCCTCGCTCTTCTGCTCTTCTTAAATTCAAATTGATTTACCGAGGGGTAGTCTTCAATTTTCCTTTCCATCCTTTGGCTTACTATTCGCTTAAGCATTTTTGATGCATGTAACACTAAACTCATGACTCGGTTCTCCTTACATTTCTCATTCCTTGTCTTCCTCGGTATCTCAAACACTGCACTCCTTTGTATGTCCTCTGGAAGTCTTCCGCCTTGGTAGGTATCTATGATTATTTCAGAATGTCCTTGGCTTTATTCCCGAGCGCTTTGATGATTTCTCCGTTGATGTTGTCAGCTCCATGTGCTTTGTTTTTCTTGAGGACTTTTATTGCTATACAGAATTCACTCCTCAGTATGTGTGGCCCGGGTTTTCCTCGTCAATCTCTCTCACGTCTTTCTTTAGGTTTTCTTGCAGCGGTCTTGGACCTTGGTGGACATCTTCAGTGTATTGTTTCCATACATTCTCGATGATATCAGAGTGTGCACGTTCGCATACCTGATGTTGTTGCTTCTCTTTTTTCTCACTTCGAAGTGTTTCTTAACCAGCAGCATCAATTCCAGGCTCCAGTAATGCCAATGTCTTGGTTGCGTGGTTTCTTATGGTTCCAGCCGTCAGCAACCTCAGACTCATTTACCGGTGATATGATTTATCCATGTTTGGCTTAGAAGGATTAGAAAATTTTATATCCATATCGAAGACCCAGTTCCTCTGCAGAGATCTATGATCAATAAATGCTTCTGACATTTCTGCGGCGCCTCAGTGTCATAGCATAAGGACACTAGCAACTTCATATACGTTCTAAGCCTGATAACTATGGGGGACCTTTAATTTTGAGTTCTTTATTTGTTTTTAAACCATTAATTCTCTTTCAATACCATTTACATATAATAGTAACTGAAAGACATAAAAAGTTATTTTATAGAATTCTCTCATTTTAAAAGGAAGCAGTGGAAGTTATTATTACCATTGGTCGCTCCATCCTATGATTGGTTGACTGCAGCCCTCCACCCTTCACTATATAATGCTAGTTCCCTTACCTCCTGGTATCTCTTCCTATCTACTTTCCTTTTTATTTGGTCCATGCTTTCTGAGTCTTCCTATGGTGGCTTTTCTCTCTATTTCAACGTCCATTATGCTCTTGACATACCCATTGTGTCTCAGTATGTGTTCAATTCATCTGGTTCTTCTTTTCTGTATGGTGTTCCATATGGTCTTTTACTCTTCTACTCGCCTGTACATTCCATCATTTCGTATTTTGCCCGTCCATTAGATCTTCAGCATCCTCCTCCAGCGACAGGTTTCGAAGGCTTCTAGCCTGCTCTAGTAAGCTTTTCCACTGGTCAATATTTCCGAGCCATAGAGTGCTACGCTCCACATGAATGTTTCTACATACTGTTTCCTACTGACTGTGACAGTATTAACCATTTAAAACTTTGGAAAATTCCTGAGCAGTTTTTCAGTGCTCACAAACCAGTGTAATTTAATGATAGTGCCTTAACGGGTGAAACCGGTTTTATAATAGTAGTAAATTACAGTGTAATCAAACAGAGTAGTAACCGCTTCCTTTCAAATGAGTACCAATTTATATTTGTGGCATTGAGAATTTCTGCGAAGCCACGGAAACTAATTAATATCCACATACAATCACTAATAAATATAGCTAACGAAAAAATCAGTTATATGCCAGTGCTTTACTACAAGTGTCCGATATCTTTTATGAGTCGCAGTGAATTCGTTGAAACGCGAATTTTCCCTGAAAGGCATTTGCCCATGGTCCTGTTCCCGGAACTGGTGGAATATTTCTCTTGAAATATTTTATTGATTATCCCAAGATTTTTGCAGAATTTATTCCCTTGATGAATTCAATGAATAACTTATGTTTATTTTTTTATTTATAGTCTTCTTGTTTAAAGAGTCATAAAAGTACACTCAAAGGATGGCCATGTCGAAACTATGAATGAGATAATCTGGACATACAGTTGAAATAAGAGGGCAAAGATAGGTAAACAAATAAGACACTTATTGCTGTTTTATGTTAAAAATCATTCAAAGTAAAGGTGGCAGGAAAAGTTTAAATGCTATCCAATTATTTCCTAGAGAGGCTTTATATCCCATTGAAATATCTCTAGTCAGTTATCCATAGGAAGATTGGTCCTAAAACCGGAGTGTAATGGAAAATGTTTCGGTTAATTCATCCATGAATCAGTCATGATAATTCTCATAACCAAACTGCACATGCGCGTGACTCTAGTCTGTGACTTTCTAAAAATTATGTAATTCTGCCAATTCTTGACGGGATGCGACCAAGGATTGGTTAGTCGGCGCACGTATGCTTTGACCATACCCTTTGCTAAGACTAATTTGACTACTTGAGAAGATATTGTCGTTGAAGAATGCGATATTCACCACCAAGGGGAATATGAGAAAGAGGTTAATATTATGCATACCGTGTAATTGAGTGAATTTTCGATTCTTTTTTATTGTGTGGTATAAGTATAGCTATAGTGCACCAACACCTTATATTAAATCAACTGCTGTTAATTGATCCTCAAATTACTAATTAAAGTTTTGTACCTGATACATATGTTTTTCTAAGTACATAATCGTGTGACAGCATGTTCATATAACTTAACCCTTGACCACCTAGCATATCTTTTGTCACACAACCACCTATCATGGGTCTGTCAGACCTCAGAGTAAAATAATTCAATTTTATAAAAATATGCGCAGAAAGGTTTGCTTATTAATTAATAGTCGGTTTAGGAGCATATTAAACTATTTATTAAAAATAAAGGAACATGAAAATGGACTTTATTTGTTTAATCTCTGATAAGTGTAAATAACTCTTATTTTAAGCTTACACACGCACATCTTTGAAAAATAAGATCCACAAAAATTATCACATAGTATAGAAATTTCGTTGTAACTTTTTTTAAATATTCAATGAACAATAAACCTAGAAAAAAATGTATATTCCAAATAAAATAAAAAATCAACAAAATTGCGAACTCTCAACTTCGAGTTTTTCACGGCAGCGAAAACACAGCTTGTTTGAGCATTCGAGGCAAATTGGTGCTTTGCATTCGAAACACATGTATTGTGTTTTGCGGCTCTTACTGTATGTGCGACTTGAACAATTTTTGCGAACCGCCAACTTTTCTTCTGCACTGTTGCTTCTTGGACCAGCTAAGAGTGGTCGCGTCTCTGTGGATGATGCATTGTATACCGATCCGTAGGTCACGTTGCAATTTCACATTACTTTTACGACGTTCCATGTGCGGTCTCGTCAACTGTTCAGCCAGTTTCTTCAAAAACTTGAACCTGCTTTCAATCTTTTGTCCTTGGGGCTGAATAGATAGATTCATGACGTAGCAATTTGAGGCAGAAATGTCAAGTAGCCGGTAAAATATTGCCAAGGGCCATCTGCGTGTGCGACGACCTGTAGAGTAATTTGAGCACCTTAGGTCGAGTAGATCCACACCAATTTTGGTTTGGTTGTGAAATAAGATTACCTCCGGTTTTTTGGTAGTTTCATCAACATTTGGCGTGTGATGCATACTTGACAGTGTGATTACTGCTTTGTTCTGTTTTGGCACACATGATGATATAGTGAAATCTTTCGTAAACCCAAAAACTGTGGAATAAACATTTCGATTTCTAGCTGGCTTGAATTCTTGCGGAATTTCTTTTTGGTTTTTCCTCAAGGTTCCCACGCCTGTCAGCTGTTTCTTTTTCAATATTTCTAGTAGCTCAAAAGAGGTATACCAGTTGTCAGTTGTTACGTTTCTATTAGATCCTTCGATGGAAGGAATGAGACGCATTACAGCTTGAGTGGGTTTCTTCAGACGCTGCTGTTCAGTTGGTAAAGTCAGCCCATCGGAATCTTTTCCAAGGTATATGCAGGCGTTAAGTAGGTAACCCGACTTTGCATCTGTAAGGCATTGCATTTGTATGCCATATTTGGCAGGTTTTTTGGCATGCACATTTTGAACCTGCATCTTCCTCGAAACGCAACCAACATCTCATATATACAAGCGTAACTACCGATTGCATAAATAGCTTGACAGCGGTCAATAAAGGATGCAAAGAGGTCAGCAATAGGGGCAGATGCATCAATTTCTCGACGTACTGCTCGGATTGACGCATCATCAAAACGTATAGAATTTAGCAACACTTCAAACCTGTTTTTGCTCATTATACAGCGATATATTTCCCTTCCTGTGCCGTCAGTGCTATACCATGATGTATTATCTTCATGGTTTTCCTTGAAGATTGCAGTGTAAAATAGGAAACCTATAAATGATTTCAATTCTATGAGATCTAATTCTTGAACGCAGGTGGCAATTTGGTATTTTGGTCTTATTTCTCTAATTTTCACATTCGTGTGAAAAACGATTTTTTCAAGCATTTCGTTGGTAAAAAAATGCTGCCATATATCTAGTGGAGAAGACGAAGAATGTAGCTCACCACGATATGCTGGTTTTATACCTGGTGTTTCCTGCACTATATTATGTTGTAAAGTTCTCGATCGCGAAGTCTGTGGGACAGATGACCAACGAAAGCGATTCCTACCGAAATAATTCTTCTTCCTTGGTCTCCATCGAATATCAGATAAAGTTCCATCATCTTCGTGATGAATTCTGTTTATTGTTCACCGCATTTCTCTCTTCGCATTCGGAATCGGACGCACAACTTTCTTCCAAAACATGATCTAGCCCAATACCAAACTCCACATCGCTAAATTCGTCGTCTGACAGATCATGCTCCAACCAATGCGCGATAGAATCACCATTTAGAGCCACTTTTAACTAAAACAATGAAAAATAAATAATTTAAAAAAATCACATAACCACCTAACATAGGTCTCTCAGACCCGAGGTAGTAGTTTTTTACTAACCTGTGACAAACGCGCGCACGTCCGACCCCGGCGAGCGGTTGCGTGACACTGAGGGGCGAGAGGAAAAGGTACAAGCACGAACAAGTCAATACAAAACTACGGCGCCGAAATATTTACGATTATTAATTCGTTGAGGTCTGTGAGACCCATGCTAGGTGGTTAAGGGTTAATCAGTTGATACTATTGTCTACATTTATTTCCTTGTAATTATTTTTATAGGTGCGTAGACTTAGTAAAAATTCTCCTGTTTATTTTTAATGGATGATAACTTTGCGTGGAAACTAGTGGTACGATTACAAATAAATTGTTGAAAAATGCAAAGTGATCTTCGCATCCTGATAGTGCACTATTAACGTTTTCGCTGCAAAAACTCTCGATCATGGCGTCGGCGGGTCCGCACCGAATTCCATAATTTTTCCTGTTCGTGTGACATCGATCATGTGCCATTCACAATCATGAAGCTTGTTTTGAGAATATGCACTTCATAATTAAATTTTATGAAATAAATTATTATAGAAAAAGGGTTTAATATTTACCAAAGTAGTGGAATTGTTGTAAGGTATAGGCACTCCAGATTATTAGTAAGATGAGGGCTACGGGATTTCAAAGAAACGTTATGTAAGGTGAAACCAAATCTTGGAGGAAATTAGATTGTATCAGGCTCAACTTGGAAGATAAAATGCCATTTGGGATACACAGTAGAGCGTCAATAATCCGAACGTCAAAAATCCGGACCGTCGTTAATCCGAATTCGGCGATTCGGCGACACATTCGGCGAAAAATAAGTTGAAGTGAATACAATGGACATATTTGTCAAAGGCGTTGATGCGAGACTCGGCGGGGTCATTGACCGCTAAAATGTTTTTACATATCTCCTCTAATTGTTTAAATACAGCACTAAATTGAAGTACTGTCTTTAGCTAAGTTTCTTTATGTTTTAGGCATCAAATGGCCTTTTTATGGTTTTTTTCGAAAATCCTCACCTCTTGATAATCCCGACTGGGTCCGGTAACAATTGATCCGGATCATCGACGCTCTACTGAAATGGTTTTGTTTATCTGCTCTAACTATTTAACTACAGTACTAAAGTAAAATACTGTTTCTACGAGTTTTACCAGTTTCTTGATGTTTAAGGCATCAAAAAACTATTTTTTTTGGTTCTGCTCGAAAATCCGGACTGGGTCCGGTAATAATTGTTCCGGATTATCGACGCTCTACTGTGTATACTCAATAATATACCGCTGGTTTGGTCGTTGAAATGAGTTAAGTGTTCAAATTTGTGTTCTGTTTGCGAAGACGTGAGAAGCGGTGAGGAGAGGACATATCAAATCGATTCTCAGCTGATAAAAAAGGGCAAACATGCGTATAGGGAACATGACGTATTCCGGGAAATATTAGGGTCAAAGAGAAAAACTTTAACTACTCAGGAGTCCTTTGAGTGTCTGGTTCTGAGAAGGCAAGGCGAGATGAGAGAAAGACGAGCTTCGAGCGAGCATGGTCAAGAAGGAAGGCAGGAAGGAAGTGATTTGAGGGAATTCGGAGATCACACGGAAAATACCTCGAGGAGTGTTGAAAGGCAATATGATGCCATAGATGTTAAATGCTGGGCATATGGGATAAAGGATAACAGAGCGTAGAATGTATTAAATATCATTCTCTTATGGTATAGAATGTGCTGAGCTAAAGACGGAATCCTGTGAAGTTAATAAGGATGAGAATTATTTGTAAATTTTTCTCTGCATTTTATTATTGGTTATCTGACCAGTTTTAGTCTCTTTGTTATATTTTAATTCTTTGTCGTATTTCCTTGTCAATGGTGGTAATATATAATCCATATGGCAATATTCCACGAAATTACCCCACCTGCAACCAATTTTATTTGCAGAAATTGCGATTTTTTTAGCACAACGCGTAGTATAAAAATATCTATTTCGCACCTCATCTTTACTACATCATAGGGAATCCTACTCTGAAATAGCATTCATTGTTCCATGAGGAAGACCCCTTTTTCTCGGCCAGCGTCCAACTCAAACGATTATCGTTTGCAAATAAGAAGGATCCTTCTCAAGCCATGTAATACGTTCATCGTATTTTTTTCAGTGTGGTGTTGTGAGAGACGCACTGGTCCACTTCTTCCAAAGGGCCCTTCCCTCATCTTCTCATTCAAGGCGATCGCATCCCCTCCCCCGCCCTCTTCTCTTTCCATGGCGTTCACTCTTTGACTGCACTCCTTATCCTTGCGAAGACGTAGAGCAAGGAGAAGGAGGCGGGAAAGGAGGAAGACGCACACCATTCGACCAACATGAAAAGGACCTCCCTTCACCTCCGTCTCGCATGCATTCCCTCGACAAAGACGGCCGATCATTTATTCACGGAACGGAGCCTCCGGGTCCACATTTCGCCTCCGGACGGCCGACGGGCGAATGGCAGGCGGGCGGCACCCTGACAAAGAAACCTCGCAGAGGCAGAAGTAGTCCTTGTATTCCAGCCACCGCTCCTTCCATCCCGCCCCGTTCCCTCGCAACGTGAGGAAGCGCCGGCAAGTGCCCACGGCCCTTGCGCGCAACGAGGCAAGGAAGCACCGAGGAAGGAAAGCATACGCAAGTGGCGGAGGACGAATGGCCCGCTCCCCCATTCGTGTCTTCTTTTTTATGAGTTTCCCTCCGCGTTATTTGTCTCTCGAGTCGGAAATGATATTGCCTCCCTCTCTCCCTCCCTCCCACTCCCCCACCCCCTTGCCCTCCATTTGGCGCGTGCTACGGGGCGTTCATTTTAGGGGCGACTCGGGAGGAGAAACGCGGGGCGATGCACAAAGGCCTTTCCTTCGGAGGAGGGAGCGACAGGGGTGGACTCCTCACCGCGTCACCGACCCGGCTCTTCTTCGCTCGAGCGTTTAAAATAAAAACACATCCTCGTATATTACACTCCTTCGTCGAAGACTTTATAACCACTACCGGTCCACCGGTTCCACTCGGGAATGTCAAGATATGAGGCTCCAGAGTTATTTGTCTTATGATCAAGGTAGGTACTGCTGAAACGAATCTGACTGCCTGATGGACCCATCTGTTGTCATTTCTCGTAGAAAATTTCTAAAATTACTAGCTACTTGAATGGATGAAAGAATTATCGCTTCCGACTTTATAATTTATCATCTATAAACTCATCAGGTGGAAACCGTGGTTGGTAAAGCTATGTAGATATTTTCTCAAAGATTGACACAATTATCAATTGCTATTTACTGCATTGTGAAAGGCTCGGCAAAGTAATGATAACACATATTTTTCTCCGCTTAATTTGGAGAACGTTGCACTCGACTAATTCCTGTGCTGGCAATGAAACTCAACCTGGCAGGCCCAAAAGTGGCAATCACTCCACTTCCGGATTAAATCAATATTAAATTTAGTCCAGGTCTGCCTCCGGTATTTTCTTTAAAATCTCTACTCAGCTGTGATTGGTAATTGGATACGAGACTATTATGAAAAATTAGTGTCGCATTTTTATCCTCAGCACTGAACACCGAATTCAAAATATTCATCGGATACAAATGTGACGAAACGAATTAATGATGGGATTGTATTGTATATTTATCCTGCTTTGATAAAATGATGATTAGAAGCCATGTAGCAAGTGAAGTCCTTACCTTGTGCATAAAGAGTTTCACTAAAGGAGAATATTTAGTAAAAGAGTGAATAGTAGCTCGGCAATATGTTTGACATTAGTTTAGTGCCTTCCTGGTGTGAAATCACTCACTGTTCTACTCGTATGGTAGCTTTCACGGTACTGCTTGGATAAGAAAGAAAGATTTTAATTTTGCTAAATTTGGTTTTATTTTCAGCTCCGAATCAAGCGATGTGTTGCACGACCTTAAGACAGCGACAGTTCATCAGAGCATAAATGGACGTTTAAATGGTAAACAGACTATCGTTCTCACCAAGTGCTCATCAGTTGAGTCAAAAATGAAGTCTTTTACTGAATGTGATGAAACAACATTTTTATAGATATTGTGACTGCGAGGAAAACAATTATGTCAAAATCGTCGCAAAGTTATTCGTTATCCATTACAATGTCTATGCAAAATGTAATGAGTGAAATTTATGGCCATTAATTTACTTTAATTACCTGCGTCTACTGCTATCTTTATCTCTCTTGAAGCATTGGCTACATTAATAATGAATTCCGGCGAATGAAATCTCCATCTCGCCCGTTCGCTCCCCCTGACGACCCGAGTTCTCACCATTTTACACCGAAAGCGCCATCTCTTTAACAAGTGCTGTAGTCGGAGAACACCGAGGACTTTAATTTATCGCTGCGGTTAAATTCCATCAACTTCCATTTCGCGCATAAACGCACGCAATTTATGGAGACGGAGGGAATGGATTTCGTTCCAGCCGCGATGTCTGTCTGTCTCCCTTTTTACCCAGCTATTTCGCCCTCCGGGGGGGACCCTCGCTTTGGTCGCCAATCGGGGTCATGAAATCGAGTGTTTCCTCCCCCTCATATCCCTCCTACCCTTCCCGTTCGCAACTCCCGCCGACCCTCTCTCACCCGCTTCTCCCTCTCGACCTCCGGCGAGAAAGACGGCGTTTGGTATCTTGATTGAGGTCAATGCTGCGCACCACATAAGAATATGCATGAGGCGAGGAGGGAATTGTTATTGGGTGAGACCGTGGTGTTTTCATCAGTGGAGAAAATAGTGCGGCAGTGTTGGAAGGGGTTATGCTGGGAAGAAGTGGGAAGGGTGGAATATTTATACATGTGTGTTTGTGTGACTCTTTGTGTTTTTGAGTGGAGATGGTGCGACGCAAGGGTTTATTCCCTCTTTCCCTTAGTGTCCCTCCCCCTATATCACCACCACTTTCTCTTTTAGGGTCTACCAACCGAAGGACACTCAGTACATTTCTACGTGTGTGCATCACCCATACAAGCTACGTCATATGCATGTGTTTGGGGGTGAAATTTTATTAAATGATCGTCAATATTATTTGAAATTAGAGGTACTATCAAAAGTACAGTATATATACCTCCATCAAAATTTATCATGACACTATTTGTTTTAATGCAACGGTGGCATCATCTAGTGTTTTATTGCAGTGGAATTGAATTTCCGCGTAGTTAAGTCTGAGAGCCTCAATGATATTGATATTGGAGTATCTAAAGCCACGCACATGCATGATTATGTTAATGCAAATGTGAGGTGTCTAGAGCACCTCACGATTAAGATTTTAAGTATTGCATATAGATTTGGGGTAGTGAATGTTCATGAGAGACATTGCTATTACTAAAGAGCGCACTAATGAGTTACCTTTGGACAGTAATTTAATTAATTGAACTAATTATAACGGCAAGGAATACTAATTACGGAATATAAATAGTACATTTTCGGTATTTTTTGCATTGCAGAAAAAAGATAATCAAAACTTTTCCCTTCAGTGTTTGAAATCATAAGTTGAAATATGATCCTGATAACTGAAACTTTTATCTACCATTTTAAAAATAACTTAACGTAATATACTTGAATGAGATATAAATTCACCAGTAACTTTAGTACATATTTTCCTGTATTTTTAAAAAAATTTAATGTCACTCTACGAGATTTTTAATGAATTTTTAAGTGTTAAAGTTTGCCTTAATGCACAGTGACCTCTGACCGTTAATGCACCCATGAAGCCTGAACCAACCATCCTGCCTGTCTTCCTATTTAGTGTGCATTTTATTTCCACGGTCGTCCGAGGATGGATGTGGAACGTGGTAGTGGATCAAGCCGTGGACGTGAGCTTTTATTGGCTCGCGTGGTTTACTGTGTGAGTGTGCGGGCACTGCTCTTCAAGCGGCGGAGAAAGGAGGGCGTATAAAAAAAATGAGTGCCCCACCGTTGATGGGGGAAGATGGGGATTTCTGGGCTCTTTTTAAAGGACCAGTTGTGGCGAGGGCCATCTGTGTTGAAGTGTTTTGGGGGCCACCCGCTAGAGAGAATAGGTGAAGGAAATGTTGTGCCCCCCACCCTCCGCCTCGTTAAGAAGGAACGCCCCCTGAAAAATAATAATATGTAGATTTGCATTGATATGGTAATTATGGGAATTCGGCAAAAACAAAAAAGGCGCTGTGGAGAAAATGCGAAGGGGTAAATAAGGGGCTCGGGGGTGGAGGCGAATGAATGCCTTCAGTTTGATGCGGACGAGGGAAGAATACGCAGCAACACTTCTGTAAACGTGGTCTATGCCGGGATGAGCTTCCCCCATGGGAGGAGGGTGGGCAAAGAATATACAAGCATGTATAGAAATGAAGTTAGTGAGACAGCGGGACAAAGGCCGCCATTTTTTTCTAGATGGCCTCGCAGCTTGGTGAAAGGAGTAAATTTTGAATTTTATAAAGCATCCAGCTTTCGACCAAGAGTGCTTATGAATAATTAAATTCCCATTAACGCTTTGTCACAATTAGATATGACGATGGAACAAGCGTTTAGCGAGCGTTTTATGCATTGGATTCTGCGCGGTGATACAAGCGCCCTTCAGCAGAATTCCAGGCGAGGACTGTCGTTGCACGTATTCACATCCGCCGGTCCTTGAACTCTTGTCTTGGAGAGTCAGTGTATGCCGGACCAGTTTTCTCCAATACCGTCGTAAAAGAACAGAGGTGTGTGTGAGGACGTACATATCTGTAAAAAAATACATATCGTCGACGGAAGAACTGGAAGGCATGAGCCAGAAGGGGAGGTTTGGGGGAGAGTAGGGAAGGAGAGGTATTGAGCGCGAGAGAAGATGCAAATGAATACCCGGGAGTCGGGCGGGAGGAAGTGTTCTGCGGTTTTATAAAAGGGGGTTTTTATTCCACCTCTTGATTTTTTTTCACAAATAAAAGGAGTGCGGCAGAGAGTTAAAGAAGACGAAGGACTTGATGCGCGTTTTTTATGAGGCGTGCGGTGCGTGAGGCGCAGGTAGGGCCCGGTGACAAGGTTACCAACCTCGGGTTATTTTTGTTTAGGTAAGAATGAGGTGAATTAAATAGTTTGTGTGAATGAGGCACGAAAGAAATAATTTCTCGGGGGCAGCGGTAAAGCTCTTTTCCACCATTCCCCCAGAAACTCAGCAACGCACACTGGTGTCTGAGAAAAATGACTGCAATGCGGGTCGGCAAGAGGGAAGGTTGATGTTCTACGGTCTCGTACGTAAGGATTGCATATTAAACGCATCGATATAATTTTGACGAGAAATTATTTTCACTGATTTCTTCATTGCCTCCTCAATAAAGCCATGATTTACAAAAATGTAAATGCTGAAGTTTTGGTCTTTCCGTAGGCACAACGCCTGATGGGGTACAGAGAGTTTCTCAGGTAAATGTCAGAGGCACGTAAATTAATTTACCAACCTTCTGGACTACTTTTATCGAGGTCAGTCTGTCAGTCAGCCAGTATTCTCTCTTCTACCTCCACGACACTCAGTCCTGCACTCCAGTTTCTTTCCATTTAGTAAGAATGTTTTAGGGATTAAATTAAGTGGAATGTGCTCGGCAAAGTTTGTCCTTATCGGTCACCGCAACTTAAAGCAAGATTTAAGTCTGAAATACGCATTATGGTTTTTCTATTACTGGTTCTATTGATGAAGTCCAAACGTTGAGAACTAAATTTGGAATCAGGATGTAAAATAATGAAGGATTATATTATCAGTTTGACGGTTTATTTGATGGGAATGCAGTCATGAGTGGAAACAGCTGTGATCAAAGCGGCTTAATCAAACGTGGCCGATAGAAGGGAGTGTAAGTGTTTTAGGGAGGTCATACATATGACTCTCATATGGATGTGGATCGCGCAGGGCGGGAGTAGCAAGTGTTCTCTTTTGTAGTATATGGTTTCCTGCTCATGTCTTTTCACCGTAAACATCGTCAAGATATACTTTAATACTTTATTTTAGTCTTCTTATAATTGTTTCTGAGAGGAGAGTGTATCAGACTAAGAGAGATGTAAGTTTCAGCGGGCAACTTTTGAGATTGTGTTAACATTGTGCTCATTCCTATTTCTGAATGGTTTCTGTGAACAATAAGTGCGGTGGTAAAGAAATATCTAATCAGCTGTAATTTCCTCTGAAGGGCTGGTAGTTGGGTGGAAAGAAAACTTTTCTGAAAGAATAACTATACAGTGATTCTTAAATATCCCTCAAAATAAGACTTGAATCGTTTTTTTAATACCAATATTGCGCAGTTTTTCCCTAAAATTTTGATAAACATTTTATATTATCTAACAGTTTAATTCCAATATCGTCACTCAATTGGCAACTTTGTATTGCAGTTGAATATTAAAAATGACATTGATCCTGTAGCCTTGAACCCCATATTGATGCCTTTAGTTATTTGAAAGCGTTTTATGTAGCAGATGTCTATAGAGAGGGCTTTTATTTTCTACGAGAATGAACAAATCTGACAGAGAGGTACTCACATTTTGAGACCACTTCGGACTAAATGTCTATTTTCAATGTGACCAGTTGGATTCCCATATATTTGTAGCTCTCGCTGGGCAAAACATATAATGCCTCGACAGCTTAAGTTTATTTTGTATAAATCATGTAGTTTACAGAAACCGCAAATGAGCGGAGTAATGAAAATATCGTGAAAATATCGGGAAAATCAATTAGGAGGACTAAGGATGGAATATTAAAATATTTTGTGGATAATCTCAGAATATTATGATATTTTAGGATAATCTCAGAATAACATCAAATAGATTTGGTAAATTTCTCTCGGGCTTCACACCGGTTTAGATCAGTTAGTACTGCCAACGTTTCGGGCAAAGACTCGTCACCCATCCTCAACGCAAGAATGTCGCTAGATTTTGAATTACCGCTGGCTTATATAGCTTTAGCTAAGTCACTCCTGATTGGACGAAGGCGGATTGTTGGCTCCGGAGACCGTTGGGATATGTAGGCTGAGATCTTGCATCCTTAATTCTTTTAAAATGGAATTCCAACTCGGGCTGATGTTATACCCTGTATTACGATCGATATTTGTGTGAAACCGGTATGAAGCCCGAGAGATATTTACCAAATCTATTCGCCGGGAAAATGTCATATCTATGGCATTATCTGCTGGGGAGATACTTATATGAACACCTGAAAACATGCGCTTGCATTGCAGAAAAATATAATGAGAATTTTAACGTCGAATGACTACTATGACCCCTCATATCCATTCTTTGTAAGCCTTGAAATATTACCACTTAGGCATTTGTATATCTATAAGGTCCTGCGAATATATTATGCCAGAAGTGGAAATATGCCAGGTGTTGAAGGCAAATGTCAGTCTAATTTAAGAAATGATTTGGATTATATACTACCCAAACCAAGAATAACTTAAAAATAATAAAAAATAAAAAATCGTTTCAGTACATGAGACCTAAAATGTTCAATTCATTTCCAGATATAATAAAAAGTTGCAAATCTGGTAAAATATTTTTAAAAATAGTTAAAGAATGGCTTCTATCCCATAAAAATATTGAATTTTTTTCTGATTCCTTATGTGAATTAAGTGTTAAATATTATGCAAAATTTGACATTTTACAACATTTTTCTCCAAATATTATTATAAAACTTTTCTAATGTTTAAGATCGTTTATTTGTTTAGTAAAAATTAGGAATGTGATCAAATATTGTTACCGTTCTTTATTTTTTTATTCTTCACTCTTAAAAGTCCGTTATTCATAACCAAACAAATACAACTTGAAAATGTAAAAATGGTTTAAGGCTGTGTTTTTATGTTTATAATGAATGTAGTTTTCTGATTTTGCATTACTAATTTGTAATTACATCTTATCACTACAGCTTGTATGAAGGAAACATTGTACAAATTGCTGGTGACTCAATTCAGGTTTCAACCTTGGAGCCCACCCAGAGCTTGCATTTTTATGTTATATGTTTAAAATTATATTTCTTAATTCGAAAAAAAGTTTTTTAAGATAAAATAGAGTTTAACGTAATGAGAAAAATCTCATCGATATTAACATTTCCTTTATTCTGGGAAACATGTCAATATTTCTTGACTCGTCGTCGGATGAATGCGTACAAAAATAATTATCTATTTCCAGCATGACGAATGCAGTCGCCGCACCATCCACTCCTCCCTCTCGTGGTTTACATAAGAATCGTCGCTTTACTGGTTTCATATTCGTCGAGGGTGGAAGGGGGGGAGGGTAGGGGTTGCCCCTCCCCTGCCCTTTCCTCACCGCCCACGCCCCTCCCGGACATCTCCCATCCCTTCCTCCCCCACCCCCACGGACACTCCCGCGAGGCACTGTCACGAATTCGTTGAAATATGACCAGAGATAGCAGAATATACGACTGGCCGATTCAAAATCCCTTTTGTGAGAATGAAGCTCTCTCCAATATATTTCGTCGAATGATATCTTTGAATGGGTTTCTCTCGTATTACGGCGGCGAAAATTCGACTTCGCAAAAAAATAAACACGGTGATATATCCTCCCATGTTTAATAGAACCCTGGAGAAACTATCCCGTTATTTGAAATCGGGAGAGACTCGTCAGCGGCTAATTCATTTTAATAAAGTTGTTTTTACACTTGATTGAATTTATCGCTAGCTAGTTGGCAGAGCAATAAAAGTAATGCGATCAGCATTTCTACCGTTTATATGCTTTAACGCTGTCACGCCAGTGAACGTAGCAGTCGGGTGACCGACTTTAGAATGTCAGAGTGGTGAAAAACATAAATTTCACGTGTAATGTAGATAATGGTGTCAGTGAAATTGTAAATGTTTGTTGGATCGTTCACTGAAGATTGAATACTTTTCTGAACTCAATTAGTCTGCGAAAAAATTAACTCTCAGATTGACATGAGTTCAAAAATTTAGAATTGGCTTGAATAATTGCTCCAATATTGGCCATTTCCTAATGGTATTCCTTTCAAGTTGCTGTAAGGTACCATGCTTTCCATAAACATTAGAACGTATCTTACAGCTTGGTCTTTGGGAGGGTTCTCTTTTCAGTCGTTCACTAAAGTAAACACATTTCTATAAAAATACATACATCCTGTATTGTTCATTTTTTAAAATACTTTTGAATATTAAAAGTGGAAACAGTCTGTAGATAATATTCCTGAGTTTTACGGAATATATTAATGGATGCACAGTTGTAAAATATGACGTATTTGTGGTCACTATTGATGATTGAACCTTGACAATGAATAAGGTCCGTAGAACATACAAGTTGAATCAATCGGAGTTGTCTACGAATCACCGAGATGGTTGCTTGCGCCAGCGCTGCTGCTGTGACGTCACTGACGTCTCAACAGCCAAGCCCGCATAGAAATACGTTGATATGTGGGTGATAAATAACACTGTTTTCTTATTTGGTTCAGTGATATTTCTTTTTTGTCTCTCTTTGTAGTGATTTCAACATTTATTAAATTGACCATTACTTCTAAAAAAGACTCGCTGAATAAAAATAAAGCGTAGCGTGACGTCAGTGAAATCTCGAGAAATGCTAGCCAATAGCGGTGAGGATCGAGAAATCGCATTGTTTACATGTTTTCTGTCCACCCTTAAATACAACTATGCTATGAGTATGCTATGAGTGCTGAACAATATTCTCTATTTCAGTTTTGAAATGAAAAACGTGTATTTTACTAGTTCTTTTTATATCATTTCTTCTAGCTTTGCTCATAAGAGTTGAAAGCGACTATAGCATCTTTAAAAAGAGTGACCCTTTCATAAGTATCCGTTAAGCATGGAAATTTGATTATTGATAACGATAAAAATTTCATGTATTTACCTTCAAAGTTTACAAGGTAAGTCAAAGATGACGTAACAAGTTAGGAAAGTTACCATATTTTCATTATAATTTTAAACACTTATTCTTTGAAATTAATATAGTAAATTTTACGCTATTTTACAGAGCATCTTTTTATGTAGTAATTAATACCTTGTGGTCCTTTTATTTAGGTTTTATTTCATTAGGAAATGTGCTGAATAACTTTATTCCTGTGTATAAAACACTTTTTTATAAGAAACTTTTTTGTGAGTTGTAAAATTAAAATTATCCACGTGTCTTATTTTATAGGAATGTATAATTGAGTAGGGAGAGGGGATATTAAATTATTTTCACAGGCATGAGGATCGTGAAAATATAAATCCATGGAAGTGTTAAGATTTTGTATTTTATATAATATATTTGCGAGATACATTTGACTACTTAATTGCCTACTAATGCTACCTAAGATCCTTACAGCTAATATTTGATTAGTGATTAATTTCTCAGTACGAATTTGGGGCCTGTCTCCAAAAAATATACAATAAATGAACATATAGTGCGTATTATTTTCATGATTTATGGCCATTACATATAATTTTACTTTTGATATGCGTGCATTATCCTATCGGCTATTTTTTTTCAGTCAGTTACTTCTCCGTTATTAAACAAAAGCCCATTAGAACTCATCAATTTGGAATTGAAAAGGAGCTCCGTTTTACTTCAAATAATGAATATAAATTTGCTCGACATTGGATTCAGAGTTAAGGAAAACAGCCTTACGGCGGCAATTCCGTTAATTTCATTATTACTTTGCATGATAACGTTTCCATTAAGATTGTCACTTTTGGGCTAACCTTGCATATCTAGTATAACCATAATGACGTTAATTGGCATTAAATTCTCATCAATTTAATCAATATTTCTATGCCTTTCATGTGATTACACTGTGGAATTGGTTATCACAATCAAAGCCTTATGTTTAAGTTCGTTGAAGTGTAAACGTGCGACGCAACCCCACCAAGTGTGAAAACTATGAACCTCTTCTTGCTAATTTGCGCTCATGGAAACGGAAGTATTTTCATTATTTTAGCTACTCATTTCCGTTAATTACCTCTTAATTCAAGGTTTTAGAACGCAATGGATGGCTTTAATGGATATATTCAAAAGGTATACTCATGTTGAGATAATATGCCGTTTTTTTCTCCTAGCAAAACAAAACCTTTGAAGTCTAAATGTACGTACCCTTATGCATTATATCTGCGCTGCAAATCTCATTTTGAAAGGAGAAGTAGTACAGTACTTGTAAATTGGTCATTATGTTTCACTTATCCAAACGGAAACCTAATGTCTGCAATTCAAGAAGCGCAGAAAGGACAAGTATCTATATTTTGCTACTCTGAGGCTATGGCAGATGAATAACGAAATTACGTAATTCCATAAACACCTTCATTCTACCCCTTGAGTTGCCACATGTACGTACAGTAGAAAGGTGTAGGGTCACCAGTGGTGTGAAGATGTAAAGAAAAAGGTTATAGGGAGTTGAAGTGGTAAAGTGTACATTGGGAGTAAGTTGATTGGAGCTTAAATTTTATTACCTTCACGTATCATGCGCTGGAAGAACGAGTATTTGTGCCTATCCATTTGGCTTCGTATCTCCCTTATTTAATATCTTCTGTCGGACATAGAGATGTAGCGCGGCGACAGTACGATGTCCTCTGGGTCGCAATTAAATGCACCTGTTCTGAACTTCTCCAACAAGTGCAGCGTGTTGCTTCCAAATCTCTGGTGGCTACCACACTAATCCCTCTAAAAGCTGTGAAGCACTACATGTTTGCTCTTAACAGTTAGAAACGAAAGACGAATCTTTCTTTTGCATATGTTTATTATTCAGGTTACATCTGTCTTTCCAGGGTCCCAAGCACTTGCGACGTATTCGAGGCGTGGTTAAAGTATATCGATGGTGCTAACCTCTCTTATCAATTTTAATCCAAAGATCTTCTCACGATACACTAGATAAATTCTACTTTCTTTGAGGATGTGCCTCATGCGTTAGGCATCTGTGTTCCCCAAGATAGGTTTAATTTTAAGGAAATTCTCACCTCTTTGACTGTATCTGTGACTCCTTACTACATCTTTAGGTCTGACAGATGCAAAAAATGAGAGAGATACACAGCCAAACAGATAGGTACAAAAACTCGTTCCTTCCGTACTGTATGTAGCCACAATAAAAATTGAGATCCACTAAATACACTCCTATAATACATGTCACCATTTCAACTCCAAAAAACTTACACCTTTACACGGCTGGTGACCTAACACAAATATATACTTTGATTAAATGTAAATGTTCAGAACTCAATGTTTTCCTGCTTAACTTAGCCAAATTTTGTGAAAATGAAACACTTCTAAGAAAAAATAAATGAATGGACTTTTTTTATTTATTTCGACAGATTTTTGTCAAAAACGTCACACAGATGCGAGCATGTCATCTTTTTTAATGAAATATAAGGCAACGTGCAAATAAAGTGAAATTGGTCCTATTATTTTTTAGGTTCACATTTAATAATTAGGGTTTACATGATCTGAATAAAGCCATTGAAAACATTGAAATTTTAATCTCCTGTCGAGACTGAATATTTCACGGCATCCGTGCTAATGAGATGAAGGGATTTTGGAAATTCCCCGTTGTCAGGAAGCCTGAGGATTTTGTGACGCCTGTCTCGTCAAATATTAATAATTTCTCAGCTTAAAATTCCGCCTGATTTAAATTCAGTTTTATTATCATCTTCCTATGTTTTTTAAACAATTGACATTGATCAGAATGGGGAAAGTACGGATAACTACAAGTTGGTTCGCTCACACCTTCGTTTGGGATTTTTAATTGCATTTAAAGAATCCCCTCGCCTCTGAAGAAGCTCCTTGCCTCTGAAATTAATGCAATTGCCTCCAAAATTCAGTGAATGAGACTAAGAAATTGAACAATCAGTATTGCTAATAAACGTCACAGTTGTTTTGCTTATCTTGCACAGTATGCTCGTTGATATTTTGGTTGATGCGGCGTCAAATAAAGAGCATGCGATGGTCAACAGCGTTCTATGGATGCATATAATTATATTATTTTGCTAACTATTTTTATTGTTATCTTTTATGGAATATTTTTACGTCGACATGTGTTCTATTGGCGATCTAAATCAGATTGACAGATTAAATACGAGGTTGAAACATTATTGTCGTCAGAGACATCTGAAAATAAATTAATCGACTATTAAACAATTTATCTAAATACCAAGCACTCCAAAGAAATATTACTGTAATGACGGCTTCATTGCTTTCTGTTGGTTGGTAATATAGAGGTTTCTCCATTATTAGAGCGTCATTTTATGCACCTCTGGTTGCAGGAAAACTGAGCGCTTTTCGTCTGTCGTCTATATGCTCAACCGCTATGGATGTCAGCCAGAGTTCAGAGTGATGAAATCCACGCGTAGTTGATTCCGATTGGTCAGCGAACACTTTTTGGGGTAAAGTACGATGTATTCCCCGCTGCTGATCTGTCTTTTGAAGATACGGCTAACTAGGCTCGGTGATATCTTTCTGAAAGAGATTTCTTTTTCTCATTGTGATCAACGTAAACTCTTCTATCGTCCTCTTTTTTGGACTGCGTTTCCAACGGAAATTCAGCGGGCTGATTAGGGCTTGTGTTCGTTAACAGGTCTCTATTTTAAACAGCGGCCTCTGCAACTCTAGAGGCAATGATATTCTGAGCGTTAAAGCGCTTTCTGTAATTGGTCGTTTAACCTTTTTGTGTCCCATGGGTTAGGAGGTCCCGGAGGCTGAATTTTCCGTATCGTCCGCTGGGTTATCATTGGTTCGCTAACACACTGGGGCCGGTGCCGCGGCCACATCTTGCAAATGGCGCGAACAGTTTGACCGCGTTTCGAAAGGTAAAGCAATCACCTTTGTTATCGGTACAGGTAATTGTGGTGACCTACTTAAGATTGTATATAAAAATCTACAGCGCTGATGGGCCACATGAATGCAAGCTATCCTACTGTACAAGCTATCGTGTAGCTATCGCCATCTCCCGTACTCAATCTTTACTATTGGTTTATTGGCCTCCAAGTCATATCTATGTTAGAGTATGAAAGATTTTTCAAAACCATTTTACGAAATTTTAAAAAAATGGCTTCGTATGGAGCCGCTGGAGACTCAGGGGACACGCCCTACAGTTATAAAACAAAAAAAAAGAAATTTTGCCCATGTGAATTTCGTCGTATCATAATTTACATTTAAATCATTGCTTAAAGAAATTATTTGGTGAGCAGTCACCCGCATCAGTGGAACGATAAACACCATAGGGGATTAAATTCGATATGAAAATAATAATTTGATTGGACTGGGACTTGATTCCGGAAATCCCAAATGCCAGTCAGGCATGCTTGCCGGTCACAACAACCAAGGCACCCTAATGTTGCCAGAATTTGATTTCCATTTTTCCTAAAAAAAGAAATCCCTTTGAACATTTTTCCCATTGAACAAAAATGCCTCATTGGAGCACCTCGCTGGCGATTGTCACTTTTGTTCTTAAATGTAAATCAAGCAAGTTGACTTTTTTCGTGGAGAATTCCCTCTGGTAACCGTCCGCGGATGCGTAAATGCATACAGAATTATTAGCATAGTTTTGACTCTTGAACTGGTTATTTATCGTCCAAACTTAGTACAATTTATGTTTAAAATTTATATAATGGCCGCTCATATATTTTATTTCTTCTGCTTTCAGGTATGTGAAATTTCATCTCATCTAATACCATATGAGCTGGTTTATTCATCGTAAAAAGCAAAATATTTGTTGTTGTCCACTTTCAACAGAGAGGGTAAGTATACAACATGCCCTTACAATATTTTTTCCCTGTTACAACCATATTTTCGTGAAAGGAACCTCAAACAGCTTGCAAAGTCTTTTATTACGCTTCCGAAACCATGCTTATGGTCTTCCACAAGTTCAGATGCAACTCATTGTTGATGTTCCTCCAGAAAATAAATGTTGGCTATCTTACACATTTGCAGCTTCTTGAAATGTTGCTTTAAATATCACAACATAAGGATTAGAGGATGAGTTCTACAAATCATGGCCTTCGGAAATAGAAATTTCCTAGTTTCCAATTCAAGGCAATATCTCAAATTCTATAATTTCTTTCAATGAGAACTCAAATTTTCTGACTATTACTGATTTATATGATTTTTGGGGTTAAAAATAGCCCCAAATTATATCTCAGCTTACAAATAATTTTGTGAGATTGTATTGTTTAAATCCTGTTTTTATGATTTTTTGTCCATTGAAAATTATTCCTATTCAAAATGTCGATCTGACCGCAACTATTACAATGGTCTCTTAATAGTTTTTTACAATATGGAAAAGTTTCATAGTTTGATGTTAAGTAAATTTCATCCTTGTATTTGAACATGCATATGTAATGTTTTTATCCATTGATGTTCATTCATGATGATTCATTGTTTTATGTATAATGTTCTTATTCATTTCACTCATTGATGCAACGAATCACTAAAAGAGTATTTAGCGGTTACCGTGGTTCTTGATTGAAAGCATCACATAGAGATGGTGCGATTCCCCACCGTGGCTCCTCATAGGGTGGCTAATAGTTGCTCACAAGTGTTTACGTTAAGGTTGTTTGAGAGAAATATCATTTTAGCTAGAAATCAATGCATTTGGTCTCATTTTAAAGAAAAATATATCAACCTTCTCTTGAAATAAAAAATTCAACCCCTTACCACATTTCTTTCCGAGATATTTGCCCAAAAATACCATCCCTTTTATATGGGAAATGGTACGTGTATGCACTCCAGAGAGACATTATATTAAAAATGAGGCATTTCCTACACTTTGATCTCATCAAAAAACCAACAACGTGTAGTTTGTGTGATTTCTCAACTACTTATGAAATTTAATCATGTTGTCACAACAGTAAACTCTTTGGGATCACAATAAACCTTCCGTTTTAATAGAGTTTCAAAAGTACCGTGTGAAAAAATTAGTCAAGTTAAAGACTTGTTTAGATACTTTCATTTGATTACTTAGAATTTCTGTCATGTAAAACTATTTTATTGCACCATTAGTTTTGCAATATTTAATTCGTGTGTCTCGCAGCCGGTGAAATTGGTGTGTATATATCGAATATGATCTCTGTTATGATTAAGAAACTATCGCGCTCGCAATATCTTAAGGTGTTTGAAGCAGTTAACGAATATTTAGAGGTTTGCGTGAAATTTTGCAAGCTTGCTCTCATTGATGGAACCTGAAAATACGCGCGAAATAAGTTTCATCTCACCGATTTGGTTTTATTTTGGCAATTCAATGCTACTTGAACGCCTGGTCTTACCATGGCGCATGACACATATTTCGTAATAACTTGAGAATATATGGACAGATTTTCTTTTGAACGCCAATAAGTACATTTTTAATCATAAAAAGTGTTGCAAACAAATATAAACGTGTCACACTAAGTCCAATGCTCGAAATAATCATTTTAACGTCATCACGGCCAAAAATGGAACACCGTGCGGAAAACTAGTCATAAAATGCTTTAATTCAAGAAACTTTAATCATAATTTTTGCATGCATAATTTATTTTACGAACTTTGTGTAGAGTTCTCCAGCGTTAACTGGCGTACTTAAATGGAATGTTATCCAAAAATTTGTTTTCCGATCCATTAAATTAAATCTAAATAAGTAGTTTTTTTAAGCACATACTAGGAAGGTCCTCGGATGAAAAAGTAAGAGAGATGCTATTTTGCTCTGGTTAAGCCAAACCTCGAATACGCCGCGAGCATTTGGGACCCTGGTCAAATAGATTTAACCAAAAATATTAACCAAATACGAAGAAAAGCAGCGCGTTTCGTTAAAAACTGCTACGAACGAACATATAGTTTTACACAACTGTTAAAGGGATTAAGGTGGGAGCCCATAGAGACTCGGAGGCTATACCCTAGGCTTAGGCTTCTTGAGATATTCAGAACTGGTGTGTTTCAGAGCGACACAGAGAATATTATCATGACGCCTCACTACATTTCTAGGTGTGACAGATGCGATAAAATAAGAGAGGTACTCTGCTGGACAGATAGGTACAAAAACTCATTCTTTCCGCGCACAATAAGCGACCACATTAAAAACTGATCTTCTTTAACTACATTCCCATAGTACATGTCCATATTTCACCTCCAAAAAACTTTCATCTTTACACGACTGGTGACACTCAAATGCGGCGACTCGCTGGGTAGTGTGTAATGTAGATGAAATCATACAAATGTGCACTTAACGAATCTCGAATACTGTTCCGGTCCTTACCTTGAGAGTTGGGAATTAGGTGGTGGGTAGGGGACTGATCCAGATGCAGAAGGACGCCTTGTGTGCGGTGAATGGTGTGGTGGATGAGGGGAGAGTGTCTTTGGGTGACAAGAGAGATTTGTCCTTGAAAAGATCTTCAGGCCATCGCTCGGCTGCCGACGAGTTTTGCTCTCTTGCCACGAAAGTTGAACCCTCCATTTGCCTTTTACATGAATAAAAAGTTTGTCTGGCATTCGGGACATTTTATCCGGAAAAACTCTAGTAGCATAATCTTTCTTTGACCTACGAACAAACCTTATCGGTTGCGATATAATAGCAACCAAAATTATGTACTCTTCGTGCGTGTCTCTTACCGGTAAAAATGTCTGTTAATTATTGAAATAAAATCACGATTTAAGGTAAGGGAATTATATATTCCATAGTTTTTAACCTAGGAAATTGTATTCCCCTTCGAGGAGTAAGACATTATATTTTTATCCATACAATAAGTGTTTTCTGAAGACTGCAGAAGTTTTCAACCGGGTCAAACTCTCCATTTCTGCCCTTATGGTCCTATCTTAAAGCTTCGAGTATTCAACCCTCATAAGTTCAAGCTTTGTTCAACTACGGAACTATTTATTTTCCACCAACTATACTTCAAATACAACATAGAATATACAACAAAGCTACGGAGTAGTGCTATGTAAGATAGATGAAAAAATAGCCCAAATTACACTAAATTAATGAAACAGTTTCCAACCAAAGCTTAAAAGGGTTTTAGGATAAAAGTAGCATGAAGTAGAGCTGTTATTTTAAATTTACTCGTATTCTATTAATGATTGTCCCAGTTTTTGGGTAAATACTGACTTAGTGTACGTCTTTTATGACATACTGGATGTCTCCTTCCTTTGAACGCCTCATTTAAATCCATATATCCGCCAAAAGCATTTTAAAAAACTAAAACAAAAGCCTAAAAATCTGAGCCCATGAAATATTTAGACGATATATTTCATTAAAATCCTACACTTTTCGTTTACATACAATGTTCAGTTTTCTTTTAATTTATTCTACTATTATTTTAATCAATTTGTTCAAAACTTTCATCACTGTCAAGACATTAGAATTTTCCGATTTGCGTTCACAATGTTAAATTGATGGGTTTTTCGTCTGTTTATACCACCTGCTTACTTATTGTTCTTGTACAATCCACACCCTAACACTAACACTTGGGTAATATTTTCACTTTTGCGCAAGTTACTTGCACGTTGCCAAGTATCTCTCAAGTGTCATATTTATCCACTGTGTTTTCTCTCGCCTTGAAGGACCTTATCTTCTTTTTTTCACAAATAATCGATAGGGAATTTTTCCGGCCATTATGAAGATATACCTCTAACCTATAGAGAGGTTGATTTAGAGTAATGGTGCATTGGTTTGACGCACTGAACTGTTTGTTACATCCTCTATTTTATTCAAAAGTATTCAACTCACTAAAGTGGTAGCACTTGTAAAAGGGACTAATGACGTTTTTTGCACCGTAGATAGTTCGTTAAGTTACACTTGGCCGCAAGCTTAAACAATTTTCCCACTATTTAGAGCCATGTGGTAAAATAAACATTGTTCAAGTAACCATTCGCTTAAGGTTAAATGTTTAAAAAAAGTGATTTCACCAACTCTCAGTAAACCGTTATTTTATCCTGTCAGAACATTAATACTACGGTCGCAAATTTAAGAGCTTGACGTGACCTAAACGTCACGGTGTTTTGGAAAGATTGGTGGAGTGCGGAAAGCTGTAAAAGGAAGCAATTAGTCTAGCTGTGCACATGCTAAGGAACGAGGACGAGACGTGTGTAATATAAAGGCTCTGCCACCTGATCCCCTCTTTTGCGACACATGAGGAAAATGGACCAGCGCTCCCAAGAAGATAGATCTTAAGGGTGTCAAGCTTGGGATACGAAGGCTTTCTTGGGCCTCCACCTCTTGGAACAATGTGGAAAGTTTAATCACCAACAGTTTTCAATGAAATTTTCCCGTCTAATTGAATTTTATCCACTAAAACTATCAGTTATATCATAACGCTCTGTGGAGAGACGTCAATAGTGCACTTATTTCAGAACAAATATATTCAATTCTCGTTGTATCGCAACAACCCTTGAGTTGATAAATCAATTTTTTATGAAGTTCCCTAAAAAATCAAAACCTACGCATAGTGAAAAACTTAAAATTATTAGCAGGCTTAAAAGTAAGAACCATGCAACCAGCCAGTACCCCGTATTTCTTTCATGTATTGTTATGCCTTTATTGCATATACAAATCAGTCCTTCCAAGCCACATGGCTTATCCGAAGGTTCCATAATATTCATAAGGAGGCGGCATGTTACAAATACAGTCTTTTTGAAGTAGAAGTATATTGCATTTTATGCATTTTTAATTGTAAGACAAAAAGAAAAATAGAGTAAATTGAAAAAGTTACCAAACCTGTAAAACAAAAACAAGGAAAAATATATCTTTGCCAAAAGTATGACAGATTATTATAAGAGATTATAAATTCCTAATTTCTCTATTTAACCATTCTTTGACCTTTTCTAGTTTCTGCCAAACGTTTTAGATTATGTAGTTGGTAAATTGCATACAATGAAAGATGTTTGGTAAAATATATTTGGCCAATTATAATAATCATGCGTTTTCAATGCAGGAGTATTTCGTTTAAGCATACGATGCGTATTGTTACAAGGAATTTTTTGCTCCTTTTAAAAATAATTTTCCACTATCATTAACCATTTTTGGTTTGGTCAACCACCATAATCATCATCATCATCTCTTGGAAAATTGTGGAAAGTTTAATCACCAACAGTTTTCAATGAAATTTTCCCGTCTTATTGAATTTTATCAGTTATATGATAACGCTCTGTGTTCTTCGTGGAAAAAATATCATTTTAGTAAATCCTATGAAGAAAGAACTTAACCCTGTGAACTGGAGAGCATTAAGAATATATTTTATTCTGTAGTTTCTTGTTGTAAGGTAAGCCTTTGCTTTCTCCTTTGGAAGGTATGATCCAACCGCAAAATATGAAAACCTCCTAATATCGAGGTTCTTTACCATTCACTCTGTTTATACGTAGCTATGGCAAATGAGGGTATGTTTACTAACAAATCACGTCTTGAACCATTGGAGCTCGTTTAAAGGTAAACCCTTTTCTCAGTGTGGACTGCAGGATAGCACATGGCATTTGGCAAATGGCCCCTACTTAGGTGATAAACACTTGGTTTTATTACACTAGTTGGATCCAGTTACTCAGTAATTGTGATTCTCATTGCACTCTGCCGCGAGCGCTTTATCAAATATTCACAGCTGTACAGTAGTGGGGGGGGAGGGGTTTGGCCCAGTGCTGAGAAAGAATCGATAGTCGATTGTGAGTTTTCGAGAGTGTGTGCCATGGTGGCAGAATCCATTAATGTTTGAAAGGCTATTCACTCAATCCCTTTACCCACTCCGTCCATAGTTTCCTTGAATTCCCTCTTCTCCCTCCCTGGACCACCCGTTCCCGTCTCCCTCCTCTCCGGCGATCGAACCAATTCCGTCTCTTTATCCCTCTCCTTCTCTCTCCCTCATTCTCTCTCTCTCCCTCTCTGTCTCTCGCGCTCAACGCTCCCTTCTCCCAAACGAACGATAAATACGCTCCATAAATCCGCTTTCCGGGATGATTTTCATCGTCGGTAGAGGTCGAAGTTTTGTCGAGGCATGCCTCGTGTTTTCCTCCTCTATTATCTTTCTTTTAAAGCCCCACTGACGAAAAAAAAATGACACGGGATGATATATTTTTTTCCTTCGCGATGTTTCCTTTTTTGCCTTTTTTTACACGAAGGCGGTTAAACGTGTCTCGTCGGTAGGGTTTCGGAGCTTTATTTTTGTTTCGCAGACTAATTGATAGATGGCACCATAGATGGCTGAACGCGTCTTTCTCTCAACCGTGGGGCTTAGTGACAAATCGTTGCGCTGGTCATTCTTTGGAATTAAATACTTGGGGACCTTCGAAACGGCCTGCGGAAACAAACTGCCCGCGCGATAAGTCGACTGATAAATAAGAAGTACTTTCGTCGGATGAAATCGATCCCTTCTCATCGATTTTGTTGCTATGGCCACCCGTCGTGGGGGTTGGTTTACAATGTTGGTGAATTTGAGGTCGTCAATGAACGAGTTATTTTATGTCACTAAATGATGTCAGTCATTGCGATAAAATTGGCCCCGATACTTTTCATTACGAAAACACTCCACTTGTTTAATTATAAGCATACTTATACACGAACGTAAGTGTAATCATCACAAAGTGACAGCTGTGGAGTGCAGTTGAGAAAGGGTACATTGTAGTGTGTCATTGTGACGTAGAAAAATGTTTATTTCACTGTCTTAGTCACTACAATTGCGTGAGAATTTGGCGATTAACGCTTATAATTGAGGAAGAAATGGAGCATATATTCATTTTTGGAGGGGCATTGTAGTCAAATTGGTTTCATTCACTTACAATGGAGTATGCTAAACATTCAGTAGCAATCAAAGACGGATGATATGACGTTTAATGCTTTAAGCTCCAGCGGTGTTTAGACGCTCCAAAACCTCACTTGGTTAACTTAAAAAATGAATATGTGGATGGTTTGAACGAATATTTTTATAGCTAATAAATTTCAGTTTTACCTTGCTAAATTCCAAACTCATGTAAAAATATAGCCTGAGGAAATATATCATTTGAGCAATATGAGAAGAGATGTTTGATATCCGCGTAAGAGGTCCAGTCGATACTTCGGTACGAATCAAATTCTGATTTCATTCGTATTTTCAGAATTTCAGTATCATCAAAAATTGAGATAAATGTATTTGTTACCAATCTCCATTGATTGTTAGTGTTTATCTGATAATCCCTTAAGTTTAAAAGGGTAAATTAGTATTTTTTTTTCATCTAAATGAAGAGATCTACGGACGACTACGCGACTACCGTGCATCAACCATTATAAGGGCTATACCATGGGATGGAGCATTTCATTATTGCGGTGAAGCCGCAGAGCGTTCTTTGAAAGCTTCGGATATGCACGGCAACAGCTCTAAGCTTCCAGCTTCCTATCCCCGCTCTATGTTATGTTGACGGCTCTCAGCTCCCTCCCATTGAGTGAGCAATTGCTTCGTTCCCCCCCCCCCTCCACCTTCCTTCTTCATTAACCGTAATTCGTCGCTCTCGGAGAGGGTGGGAGAGGGATTCCCTTCAATTTCCAGCAAACGAACCGGAGGCCTCCTT
The DNA here is from genome assembly GCA_963169105.1 of Ceriagrion tenellum. Taxonomy (NCBI): domain Eukaryota; kingdom Metazoa; phylum Arthropoda; class Insecta; order Odonata; family Coenagrionidae; genus Ceriagrion; species Ceriagrion tenellum. The sequence continues at coordinate 16,883,350 of OY720635.1, forward strand.
TTCCTGGCGAGCACTGCTCAGCCCGTCGGCTGCAGCACAAAGCCACCCTCCGCTCGCTCCTTCCATACTCCATCGGAGCTCCTTTCCCTCTCTCTCATTAGACTCGCCGAGTTAAAACGCGCGGCTTGGTTTGGTGTGGGTGGGTGCCGGAGCTGAGGCTGGCTCGTATCGAAAATGACGAGCGCTTGCTAGATGACTCTGAACAAGAGCAGCCGAAGAAATCGCTGCTCGTTCCTTTTCTATCCGATTTATGGCGTTGGAAGCCGGAAATAATTTTCTCGGCACTCGCTCTGACGCATAGTGGAAATAATTTGGACGCAGGAAGCGCTGATTTCATTTCATGTAGCACATTAGTACATTAGAGCGACTGTTATTGAAGTTGGTACGCATAAAAGAATAAAAACTTGTTTCAAGACTCGAGTCCGTTGTTAGTGAGAGATGAATTTGAATTAGCAGAACAGTTGTTGCGTTGAGTTACAGTCGCTCAAACTCCTATTACACCGTAAAAACCAATGTAAAGGACTGATGATCATTAAAAACAAGTCCAAAGCTTCAAATTTGCTTTTCGTGAAAGTTAAAATTTTGCGAGTTCTAAACATGTCAATTGTTTAAGAGCGGGTGCTATTATTTTTTATTTTAACTATTATTCAGCATGCTTTCCCCCAGTAATGATTAAGAAATTAAAATACAACACTCATAAATCGTGTTTTTCACTCAAGAATAATTTTGTTTAATTGGCATGTAAAGATGCTTGGCCAAAAGTCTCCTTATTTTATTTCAGCCGACGTCAGTAATTTGAACGAATAAACAAAGAAAAGGCTAGTATCGATTTTAAGTAAAGAATCGAAATATATATTAATCTTAAGGGTATTTCCTCTTTGTATTTTATTCCTTCGATAAAAAAATAGGTTCCAATGTATTTTCTGCAGGATAGTTTTTAGTTCTGTGTTTTGGCTGAAAGCTTTTGTAAATATTTTTTGTCGCTGACACTGTCAGAACTGGGAAAATGTCATGCCCAGCTGTATCACACCCATTCAGCTTTGTATTATAAGTTTCAACCGTAGGTGCATTTTTCTTTTGTTTAAGATCCGCCTTTAGGTCAGTTCATTTTTACCTTTAACCAGAAGAATTTGTGAACGAAATCGGCCTCTCAGTTGTGCCTTGACGTCGCTTCTGAGAAGGGGACGCGGGAATGCCGGATGCATTCTTTTTACGCCGCCAGTGTAGGCATTGTGTCGCCCTGTGGTTAGAACCCTTCCTTCCCCAAAATGATTGACGTCAGCTCTGAGATCCTGGGAGCGCGTCCGTATTTTTTTTGGCTCTCAAATGTCCAACCATCCGCTCCATCACCCCCCCCCCCTCCTTCTATCCGCATACTTGCGGATTCAAGCTCTGTCGGAGGCTGAGGGTCAGTCTAGTTCATGGTATAAGTATTTAGCCTTATTTTCTTTATTCCTAGCTTAAGCCTTCAGAGACTCGACTTAGAGGTCTGAAGGTACATGTCTGAATTAGGGAGTAGCAGGTTGAAGAGGAAGATCTGAACGGAGGTGTGATTACAAATTTGCATATCTTGATATTTTTCTCAGGGATACGTCATTATAACGAGTTCAAAAATCGAGTACTAGATCTCTACGAAGGTTTTCTTGGTAATTATATGGCACGAAGGGTATCTTCACGGGCACGGGTCCTTCCAGTGTTTGCTCATCTTTATGGACAACAGTTTAGTCGGAGTTTTTAGTACGTATCTTGAGATCCAAAGTGAATCTGCGAAGATTCTTGGCCTGACTCTTGACCCGCATTAATAGTACTAGGGTGCGAGGACAGGAACTGAAATATAAATTTCCGTGGCGATGTAATACGACTGTATGAATTTATGACATGGCCGAATTCAATGCGGTCTTTTTTCCTTGAGTAGGTGTGTGCTAAGCCATCAGGGCCTTAAATTTAAGATGCACATGTTAAGAACACCAGTATAAGACCACCACAATTGGTTCACAACACAACCTTTGGGCTCGGGCTCAAATTTCCGGGGTGCATCTCGCGACTCGGCAGTGATGGCGTCTTGCCTTTGGTACAAAACATAAGATCTTGTCCGAATTTGCTTAATAAAGCCAAGAATTTGGATTTGGGAGGTCATATTATTTGATGAAACATGAATAAGCCATGAAATGTCAGAAAAAATGGCGCAAGCACTATGGTAGTTGCTAATTACAGCTCGTAAACGTAGGCATTTTATCGACAACGGCAGTATTCAAGAAATATGAAATACAGAGTGTGTTTACATTACAGTTTCCTTTTAATTTATTTAATATATTAACATTTTTATAAAATATATTATTTTATAGAAGTTATTTTGTTGTTAAATGTACTTTTCCATTTGATATGCCTTTTCACGAGATGCTCTGACGAAGGGGAATTGAAGAAGTTAAGGTGCAGGGAAAGTGGAAAATAGTTGGAAGTGAAGGTGGGAAATGTTTCTGGATGGGTTAAGGCATTTTTACAGTTTTTGAGGAGATTACGGAGAGAGCAGAGCGGAAATAGAATTTCAAAAGGAGGAAGTGATCGCAGGAGGACAGAAAGAGAAGTTCGGAAGCGTCGACAAGATTCAAAACGATTAAAATTCCAAACAAAAAATTTGCTGACTCAAGCAAATGGTCCTCGCTTCGTTTTTTGTCGCACAGAAGTCGATGGAATATTCAAGATAGGGAGGTCACTTGATGTCTTAAGAGTGAACTTTAATTATAATGCATGTCTGTTCATGAGCTAATTTTCATTATTTTTATCAAATTTATTGACAAAACCTGAACGGAGGACTATTATTCAGCTTTTTTCATCTTTTCCCGTCCAAATAATTTTATCTAAGGGCCAAGAGCATATTAGAACAGAGTTCAACCACAAAATATGTTCACAAATGCTGATCTCCCATTGTGACTTCTGCTTCAGCTCATTTTTCTGCTGCGCTCCGAGTCACGAGGTAATCGTCCGGCAGCATTGAACTCCGTGCAGGTGCCGCAGCGCCCTCTGCTGAAGGCGATTTCGGTGGCTCGAAGTGTTAGAAGCAATGATGAACTGACTGAAGTCATACTGAGGATTAAGCAGCAATCATTGTGGCAGCCGTAACATCCTTACGCCTATATTACTTGTAGAGAACGACAGTAGTCCGCCCTTTGGAAGGGATACAACACTGAACTCCTTACGTTATGAGGTGGTTAATAAAGAAGTCCGAATTCTACCTTACGTTACATAAAAGCTCTACTAATGCAATATCTTAAATATCCATAATATCCTAAAAATCCAGAGTTATCAAGACATATTTAGGTCCGAAAACAGAAAAAAGAGCCCTAGGACAAATCGAAAATAATGCTTGGAGAAAACTCTATGATGACAACGAGTAAACCATATTGAAAATATTTTACGAAACCATAACCTACTGAAAGCAATAGTTGAGAGGGCAATGAATAGTTGGAGTTACAAATACAACCTTAAGGAATTCATGAGACAATGGATCAAACAAAAAAATTAGGTTAGCTCAAATGAAGGCTTGTGAAAGAATAAGTTAATTAGGCAATAGGATAGTGGAGTAGATAGAAGTGGACTATTCTCTCAGTAATTAATGCTGAACCATCGGTGCTGATGACAATATTAAACCAATCCTCAAGGCGCAATTGCTTCTAGTAGCCAATATCCTCCCCCATTGGCTACCCTTGGTTCATTAATTATGCTGCATTACAGGCCGATTGTTATGGCTAGGTCCGTGACGTGCATGCACGGCTTCCTCGAGCCGCGAGCTCCTATTCCTCCTCGAGCGCAGACATATGTCGCAGTATTAAGGCCTTCGGTTAGACGGAGCAATACAAAACTGGCTGACGAATTACCTGGAAATCCATGTCTACTATTGAATCGTTTCAAACCTACTACTATCACGACTTAATTTGATGATAAAAGCTCTTTTCTCCTTTCTTATTAACAGATTAATTAGAGACAAGCTCAAATTATTGTAAAAATAAAAGTTTTCTCGGAATTCCTAAAGAAATTGTTTTTAAGGCCACTTGGATATCATTATTTCGCAACATATATGATCAGGCATCTGATTCGTTGATATTCTGGTTAAAATGTGCGGGGAAAACTAAATAAATTTTCTGATTTCAAAATGGCTGTACGAAGTTACTTTCGCTATCATCAAGAAGTCATCTAGATTGCTTGGATAATTCAAATTGGGTGAGTTTAGGAATGAAGTGGATGATATCATTTTAACACCACTCTATGCTTGTGGAACTGATTGATATGACAAATTATGAGAGCTTCTAACTTATATGTGCAAAAATTCCTTGGTTCCACCCACCATTATTTTCTTTAACAAAAACATCGAGACATATAGACACAACGTTGAAATGCTATTCACTTTCGTCCTTCCCCACTCTACTTTTCTGGAAAACTCCTCTCTGTCTTCTCACCAGGTTATTGGCTGAATGCCTCAAAGAAGATGCTGGGAAAGTGTTTTACCGAAACGTTGGCCATCATGAACCCAGTGGGAGGCTTGAGAAAAAAATAGGATAATTAATCAGGAAAGACTGAAAATTTCTATCCTTTCATCTTTACCTTCCATTTTCATGACTAATATCCTAGCGCTCCCTGTAACACGTCTCAGCTGTTAATCGATTAATATAATGAAGATATATATGTCAGCTGAATTGTATAACTCGGAAATAGAAGGTGATACTCTCATATGTCCTGTATCCACACTCAATTTTACACGCGACTCTTTCGCTGGAAGAGTCAGATTTTCTCATTTTCCCCAAGCTCATCACCCTCCTCTCTCTTGAAGCAGAATGTGCTCAAAACTAGAGTCAATCTTCTTGGTTCCCCTCAACTAATAATAAATACTTCACGATGGATAAAAACTCTTGGAAATCTTTCAAAGTTTTTTTTAATGGCACTATACGTTTCACCTCTCTGCGGCATAATCGTGGGCACAGTTTTACATTATGCCACAGAGTGGTGAAATGCGTCGTGCCATTTGAGAATCTTTGTGGGAGTCTTATAAGTGTTTTTATTCACTATTTTGCAAAAAGAAAACTCGCTAACATACCGGCTATAATTATTTTTAGACAGAGTACCAATTTTATACAACGTAAGCATCACATTTCAATTCTATTACCCCCCGCCCACCCGTTAGTGTTTGCTGCTCTCTACTCTATCGACTGCACCGGCGTATTGGATCTCAACCTGCAACGACTCATCAGAACTGGAATACGCTGCATCTACCGTCTGAGAAGGGAGGGATACCATGAGCCCTTACAGACGATACTTGAATTGAATCACGACGCGGGGACGTAGAGATTACTTCACCATGAATCTACAGTATGAAATGTTACACCAGTCATGCCGTGCTACCTTGCGAGCAAATGCCGCCCTTTCGTGAGTCGACGTCCCGCTGGAAATTCCACGAGGAGGTATTAAAACATGGATAAATTTATTTTTTCTCAGTTTATCTAATTTCTGAAACGGCCTAAATTTTACTTCCATAGCAAAAGCATTGAAATCTGTTGGATTTTTAAATTGCTATCAATTGATATCAGATTCAATATCGAATGGCAAAATACATGACGTATTTAACTCTTGCAATCAATTTTGTTTTTCGATTTTGCTATACCTGAATAATGGTTGGGAAGGGATAATTTTGCATGGACCTTCTTTGGCTTAAATTGCATTTAATGATGAATGTTATCATATTTGAGTAATATTTCGGCTGGGTTATATTGTACTCATCCTCTGCATGTATGCTTATCGGCTTTTACATATTATCTGGATGTAACACGTCTCCTTGATCCTTATTACATAATAGGGTCCATCGGTATGCGTAGTATATCGCTTGCTGTGAAGAATTTTGCACTCTGAAAGAGACGTCACTGTATCTATCGAACCTATTTTTAGCTCTAGGCCTCTAGAGGGGTGGTTTTAGGCGACTCTAAATGCCCAAGTCACTACTTTCTCTTTAGCCTCGGATTAAACGAATAACAAGCCGCTTGCACAAATTATACTGTTAATTTGTAGTTTTAATGCTTTTAAGTTTGGTTATTTCAGAAACATGTCTTTAAGATACCAAACGCTGTTTGTCACTTATTAAAACAAAGTGAAGATTGGGAATCGGGTTGGTGTGGTGGCTAGAGAGCTCGCCAACCACACGGATAGCCAGGGTTCAAATTCCGGCAGAGGAGGATGTTTTTCAGAGGAAATCTGATCCCTACTTGAGTGTCTTGTGGAGGGCACTTCAAGTACAGTACTCCGTAGGTCGGATGAGACGTTAAACCGTAGTCCCCTTGGTGCCTTTCGTTAAGAGCAGGCTTATGCCGACTAATGCCTCTTTTTCGGGGCAGGCTAATACCTCTTTTTCGGCCTTTGAAAATGATTTCAAGTCAATCGAAACCTAGGTCGGGAATAAAAGTTTTAAGTGTGGAATATACTAAGAGATTTTTCTTTTTCATCATGCCGTAACCCTTTGAACGTGGCATGACTTGAATGCACGTAACGGTATTTTTACGCTGGTGCTGATGACGTGATATCACGTCATGGGTACCACGAGTGTTCCAACTTTCACTAGGAGGCCTAGTGAAAGATCCCTAGTGAAAGCTGGAACACTCGTGGTATCCTGGACGTGAAATCACGTTATCGGCACCAGTGTAAATGAATTGCTATCACGTCACGCCGCGTACAAAGGGATCAATGCTAGAGTACGCATCTCTTGTATGGGACCCACACAAGAAAGGAGAGGTGATGAACTCGAAGAAGGTGCAAAGAAAAGCGGCTAGGTATGCTCTAGGGAAACACAATAAAACAGAGAGCGTAGCAGAAATGCTTAGAGCACTGGGATGGGAGAGTTTACAGGTGAGGAGGAAAAGGAGCAGGCTATGTGTGATGCACAAAATAGTGAGTGAGGAAAAAGGATGGCTTGAATTTGCAAAGGACATAATGAAGCCAAACTTTGCGGGAAAAAATTATCACCAGTTCAAGATAAGGTGCCGATCACAATGGACAAATGCTAAACGTTATCCTCCTTGAACAGAACCATACGGGACTGGAACGACCTAGCAGCAAAAATATTTGAGCCCTTCCCAAAAAAATTATGTATTTTTAAATATAGGTTAAAGAAGTAGAAGATTTCAAAGATATTCTTTTACTCGGCTGTTTTTAATGTTACCACCAGGCCAATGGCCTACTTGTTACTGTTTCATTGTAATAATAAATAATAATTATAATAAAGAGGTCAGTATTCACTCGTTAATAATCTTTGCAGAGGTAGTGCTATCAGAAATGTTTAAAAAAGAAATTGAAAAGCTGGGAATCCAAAAACATCTAACTAACCTCGGGTAAAAAGCTGTTAAACTACAGACTTGCCAGATTGTTAGGAGGTTCCTGGGCCGGGAATGTTCGGACACTGAATTCTCTTCCTTAACATCCGAGCCTAATCCTAATCTACCTTTAGGATAGGTGAAATTTTTCAGTTGGTGTAAACCAGCTGAGAAAGTGTGATAAGTCGAAAAATAATAATATTAATGTGAATAACAATGTGTAGAAATAAAAATTACCTATTTATCTCGCACTTTCTCCCCTCCCCTAATCTTCGACATTTCCCTTTTTTTTATGGCGGCCAGCCGGGTCGCATCCACTCATCCACACAACCCGGGGACACCGGGCAGGCAGCGCTCTCTCTGGTCATGGCCTCTTCCTCCTCGTCCACCCTCGTCCTCTTCTAGTCCAACGAACGAACGAATCCTCTCCCGCGCTGCGAGAGCAATGAGCGGGTGATTGATGGATTTATGGCACTCCTCTCTCCCTCTCTCTCTCTCTTGCCCACATGTTCTACCCCTCCCCTTGCCTTCCTCTTCCCCCCACTCCCCATTCGACCCCTCCCTCCTCTCACAACCAGAAGGGGAAGAGCGCTGGTGTTGGGATGGCGAATGGCTCACCGCTTGCCTTTCGCGTGGGTGTGTCTGTGCGTGCAGCCCATTGCGTATGGATGAGCTCCCCGCGGGTGCGAGAGCCTCCACCCCTTTGCCTCCTGCATCATGGCGGTGGGAATTGTGTCGAGTGGAGAGAAGGGAGAGTGTAGTAGCGGAGGGAGGGGGGGGACTATTTTTTTCGCCCGGAGAATCGAGAGTTAGGTCGGGAGATGCTTGGTGAGTCGCCCAGGCCTCGAGTCTTCGCCCTAGAGCTTCGCCCAGTTCGGATATTTCCCCCCCCCTGAACGTTTCTCCGTGTTCGCCTCGTCATTGTAACATTTTGTTGATTCCTGATTTTAAGGTAGTTTGAGCGAAATATCATTTTATCTAGAAATCAATGAGTTTGGTCTCATTTTAAAGAAAAATATCTCACCCTTCCAATATGACACCAAAAATTCAACCCCTTACCACATTACTTTCAGATATATTTGCCAGAAAATGCCAGTCCTTTTACATGGTAAATGGTACATATATGCACTCCAGAGAGATATTAATTACAAAATGAGATATTTCTAACACTTAGATGTCGTAAAAAAACTAACGGCGTGCAGTTTGTATGTTTTCTCAACTATTTTTGAAAATTAATCATATTGTCACCGCAATAGGTTCTTGGATATCACAAAAAACCCTTTCATTTTGAAGGAGTTTCAAACGCACCGAAAAACTGAGTCAAGTTAAAGACTTATTGAGACATTTTCATTTCATTACTTATCATTTCTGTCATATAAAATATATTATTGCACCGGAAAATTAATGCAATGTTTAATTCATGTGTCCTAACGCTGGTGAAATTAAAACATGTACTTAGTTCGAATATGGTTTCTGTTATGACTAGTGAACTATCTCACTCGGACTACCTTAAGACGCAGATGTCTTTATGAACACACAACGAAATGTTTTCAAAAATTTCAACACGAATGCTACCCCACAAATCGTCTCAAGATCAGGCCTGTCACTAAGAGGGTATAGCTCTAAACCTTTCCCAGGAATCTGCTGTTCAATATTAGTCCAACTTGTGAAACCACAAGAGACTATGCCATAATCAACTTTAGTCACTTTCAACCAAATAATCATCAGTAATCAAGTGCTTGAAGCACTTCATTTGGTCCACAATTTAACTTCGGTAAAATTTTTCTTTTGGCATCCTGGAATTGCCAAAGCTATGGAGAACTTGATAGGAAAAAAATCGCTCCGGTTTAATACTGGAAAAGCCCAGGGTTTTCTTTCGAGTGAAACGCATCATAGTTCCCAAGATAGATCACTCGGAGCGTCACAGAGGGAAACGTCCACTTCGATACCAGCTTAAAAGGAAAGGAATGGATGCAAGGAGTGAGGGGAGGTTTGACTCGAATGGTAAGACTGCTCGGACGGTTATATTTTTTTTCTTTCTGAAAGAGATGGATGCGATCTGACATGTGTTCCCAGTCCAGGGGGCGAACGACTCCCAGAGAACTCCTGGTGTCGATCGATCCGACCAGCTTCAATCGATAATCGAAGATTTCATCTGAAACCAAAACCACCGCCCTCTCTCCGTTCTTGACCCGTTTGGGAATTGCTCATCGGAGCATGCAGCGGCGGCTTGTGAAGATCTGACGTCGCAATGTTAGGGAAATACAACCTTTCTTCCCTTTCTTTCACCAGCAGCCGTACACCAGTGATTTCAGAAACTGCGTAGCAAAAAATTGAAGCCTTATCATCATTTCTATATTGCTCTGAAGTAATTCCAAGTAATCCAAGTATTTGCACCGAATAATCATAGTTTATGATAGTACTCTGTTACTTAGAGCCTCATAGTTACCCCTACATTGGTTCTGAAAATTAACATTTTGGTAAATTTTATTTTATCAATCCTATATATATAGTTTAAATAAAGGTAATTCATGCAAATATATTGTAGTATACTTACATTCTGCTCAAAGCTTCATTTTTAAAAGTATGTTTCGGATGAATAAATCTACATCTACATACAACCCCGCAGCCGCCGCATAGGCGTGTGGGGTGGTAGGTCACCAGCCATGTAAAGATGTAAACGTTTTGGAGGTGAAATGGTGGCATGTCCTATGAGGGTGCATTTGGAGGAGCTCAGTTTTTATTGTGGTCGCTTATTGTGCGCGGAAAGAACGAGTTTTGAACCTCTCTGTTCGGCAGACTATCTCTCTTATTTTATCGCATCTGTCAGACCTAGAGATGTAGTGGGAAGTCATGATAATATTCTGTGTGTCGCTCTGAAACACATCAGTTCTGAATATCTCAAGCAGCCTAAGCCTAGCTTGCAGCCTCCGAGTCTCTAGGGGCTCCCGCCTTAATCCCTCTAAAAGATGTGTAACACTATATGTTGTTTCATAGCAGCTTTTAACGAAGCATGCTGCTTTTATTTGTTTTTTGTTAATTTTTTTGGTTAAATCTTTATGACCAGGTTCCCAAATGCTCGCGGCGTATTCGAGGTGAGGCCTAACCAGAGCGAATAGTTCGGATTCAAACCGTGTTGTGTTGAGTGAAACATACAAAATGCTTATTTATAGCTGCACATGCTCGCAGAGAATCTCTCCGAAATGTATGCCCTAACTTTTCAATTCTTCTTCGTATGTTCACCCAAGTGTTCAACCTTGCTATTCATTTACTAAATATGTGCTGATTTTGTTAGACACGATGGAAAGTTTTTTCAATCCAATATCGATACATAACGCTCTTTTTCAAATTCGTTTCGATCGAATGTTCAAGTCGATGGACCAAAGTTTTTTGTGAAGTCCCTTAGTGATCCACTTTGGCAGTCAGAAGTGTGATTTTCAGTTCAGTTCTTACGTCTGGAAATTGATAAGAAATAAATCATACACCTTGATCATTATGTCAACCAAGATCTTGTAACAGCCAGTCTGAGATAGAATCCGAGCACGTCATCGTGCCACTTTAATTCGGTTATTCATGCGTGTAGCGTGTTTTTGCGAACTAGATGTTCACTCCAACTATAGATAGTGTGGCACAGAAGCCTTACGATTGCTGACAAATAGTCGCAGACGAAAAGGATTTACGCTATACATCTACATCTACGTCCTACCTGGCAAGCCACCCAAAGGGTTGTGTGGCAGGGGGTACTTCCACACCAAGCATGCATGAATTATACGGCAGAACACTGAAACTACATTGAAACCAGTGTACTATATCTGCAACACCCTCATTAAAATATACTAACCAAGAGACATTCTATCATCAATCGTTCCAACATGCAAGGGTACAGGAACTACTACTACAGATTCAAAATATCATGCATAAATAAGAATATTAATTTAAATATCTTTCTCGGGCTTCGCACCGGGTAATGTTTTCATAATCCGCCGACGTTTCGGAAAACGACTTGTTTTCCATTTTCAAGGCACGTGTTATATCCGCCGTGACCACTATAACACTAAAATTAAACAAGATGTTGATGCCCCAACAATGAAGGTTGCGATCCCTATGATTGGCTGACGTGTTCCGCCGGCGTTGAATCATTTTCTCGTCTTTTTAATGCATTTGATTACTGGCCACCAGGTATTACTCAGTTGGAATGCGGTGTCTCTAATTATGCGGGTGCAATCGTATCTCGATGGCCTCTTTGATAATGCGGTCCCAGTAACGGTGTGTGCGGCAAAGGATTTTTGTATCCGTCCATTTAATGGCATGGTCTTCGTTGATGCTGTGTTCCGCCACTGCTGACTTCTCTGGTTGCGCCAATCTAAAGTGCCTACGATGTTCTTTAAGCCTGGTTTCAATTGTTCGACCAATCTCCCCCACATATATTTTGCCACATTCACACGGAATCTGATATACCCATGGTGACTTCAAGCCGGTGGGATCTTTTGCCTTAACCAACTGGTCCCTTAATTTAGATGGTGGCAGATGGATCGTTTTGATGTTAAAACGGTGCAGAATGCGGTAGATCTTTCCCGACATAGTGGAGACATAAGGGATCAAAGCTGTGGCCACAGGTTTTATAGGTAGCTCTCCTGCGTCACTCTCCTTGGTTTCACCGAATCTTCTTAAGGCTTTAAAAAACTGTTGTCTCCCATAGCCATTCTGGAGAAATGTCCTTTCTAGGTGCTGCAGTTCAGCTGAAATGCTTTCTTTATCAGATATTGTTTTGGCTCTATGTATAAGCGTATATAAAACTGCACCTTTTTTTAATGGATAATGATGGTGGCTCCGTCCGTTGAGGTAAAGGTCAGTATGGGTAGGCTTCCGGTAAACGCTGTGGCCTAGGCTCCCATCTTCTTTCCTGCGGATTAAGATGTCGAGGAACAGAAGTTGACCATTATCTTCTTTCTCCATGGTAAATTTGATATTCGGGTGTTGGTTGTTCATGTGATTTAGAAAATCTTCTAATGCAAACGTACCATGTGGCCAGACTAAGAAAGAGTCATCTACATATCTGAAAAAGCACTTTGGACGTATGGGAGCTGAATTTAGGGCTTTTTCCTCAAAGTCTTCCAAGTAAAAGTTAGCTATCGCTGGTGAAAGCGGTGATCCCATAGCGACACCATCAACCTGCTCATAGTAAATGCCCTCGAAAGAAAAGTACTAAGAGGTCAGTACATGATGGAATAGCTTGACTGTTTTGGCGTCGAATTTTCTCCCCAATAGTCTTAAGGTGTCAGCAAGAGGTACACGAGTGAAGAGGGACACCACATCAAGACTAACCATTATGTCATTCGTATCCAAACGAATATCTTTTAGCGTTTTTACAAATTCTAGCGAGTTCTTCACATTGTGTTCACTTAGTCCCAGGAATGGCGTTAAAATACCTGTTGTGTAGTTTGCTAAATTATACGTGGGAGAGTTAATTGCACTGACAATCGGTCTGAGTGGTGTACCTTCGGCAACCCATATATCCTAGGAGGCACTGGTGCATGAGAAAATAGATTCTTAACTGCCTCTTGAGGAAGATTCATTATTAAAGTTTAGTAGATTAAATTATGGGCTTAATCTCTTAACTAAATTTCAGGAAAAACATTTCTCTGACGACGTAAAAAACATACTATTAACTCTCTCCCTCGTACTACGGCAGATTAGATCGTGCCAATAAAATTAGAGAGATAGATTGTAGAACCGATAGGAATAAAATGATTTTTTCCGCGTACCATTCGGGACCATAACAGCTGTGATCGTTGTCATGAATAGTGCGAATAGTGAATTTTGCTGGACTGTAGATCCTTTTCTTTATACTCTCTGAGTTCTTATTCTTGCATGATGTAAATATTGATGTTCTAATTTATGCATAATATTTTTAATCTGTAGTATTAGTCTTTGTATCCCTTGCATGTTGGAATGATTGACGATGGAATGTTTCTTGGTTAGTAGATTTTTAATTGGCGCTTTGCATGTGTGGCACGCTGGTTTCAATGTAGTTTCAGTTTTCTGCTGTATAATTCATGCATGTCTGGTGTGGAAGTACCCCCTGCCACACACCCTTTGGGTGGTTTAAAGGGTATGACGTAGATGTAGATGTAGAAGACGTGTAAATATCGACTTGTTAGAGACTCGATCTCCATTTTAATGCGATCCTTTGATATACCAATCGAATTTGTGGAATATGATTCGTTGATTGTGTCAACGTGGTACAACTTCTTTCAACCCCTCTCTGAATTCCACGCATCGAAGCGAACAGGGAGACCCGGGGAGTGGGGAGAGTTTTTGGGGAAACTTTTGCTTGGAGTGGGAGGGGAGGGGAAGTGGGGGAGTGAGGTGGAAAGGAGGGAGGGGAGGGAGAATGGAGAGTGAAAGGGAAGAGTGACAGGAGGACTGGTGTGACCGATAGCGAAGAAGAATCGTGCACCGCATATTTTTACGCCAGGCGGCGTCCGCGGCATCAAGGTCGCGCACCAAACTCGGCCTCTCCATTTGTCAAATTTTTCCTTTTTCCCCGGATGCGAGTTTAATCCCCAACCACTACTCCTTCCTTTGACCTAGACTGTTGGTCCATTCTGGACGATGGAAAATATTTACGTATCTGTGTGTTTGTCTGCTTCTGCCGATCGTTGTCAATCGTGCGGTTAAGCGACAGATTGCCCGACAACATTGCAAATGCCGCGGAAGCGATATATGAAACCAGTTTATCCGTATAAGATCAATTTTTGTTGAGATAATGTATTCCTTAAACAAATGGATTGTGTTACAGTCGAATGAGTTAAGCACAAGAATCAGTCATTTTACCTTATGTCATCGGCTCAGGGGATGCGTCACTGTGCTTTGAAGTAAAAGTTCTCATTTTCCCCGTTTTGGTATGGAGATACTAGAGTAATATGGAGTACCACAATGATAGCATACTACCCTACAGCGGCAGTCGGTTTCAGTTCTTAGTTTTTGATGGCATAAGATAAAATAGCAATGCTCGATAAGGTGAACTACATCTGCATACACCTGCGAGCCATCTCAAGGTTTGAGGCAGGGGGTGCGTTATCACCAGTATGCTCGACATTATATGTATGCTACCGATGCAACAGAAATGAATTATAATGATGTATTTTGCAACTGCATAAACGCACAGAGATACAAGATTCATGCAGAAAGTATGCGATACGTGATATGTGTACCACGTTGCAGATTAAGAAACGAGTTATGGGGTAAACCAACTAAATAGAAGCACTACCTATCAATTAACTTCGAAACTAAGTCCATTGGCAGATATCATGGAGGGCCGGAAAAATGACATTTTAAAACCTGCACGTTCAGTTGTCTAATTGCCTTAATATTATGAAAATGATCCGATCTATCGTAGTATTTCGCATGAAAAGAGAAGTATCAGGCTTGATGTGGTGGAAGGATTCCATCATAGAGAATAAAAGTAATGCACATTTCCACTTAGATAAATTTTAATGGACCTAGGCTTCGATGTACTACCTCATCATCATCTAAATCTTCTTCTTAAAAATTCTTACAAAATTATCAGACCTGATGATGATGAAGTACATCGAAGCCTAGGCCGATTAAAATTTATCTAAGTGGAAATTGGCATTACTTTTATTCTTTATGGTAGCATTTCGCGTTGCATAAAATACTTTTCACTCTGTTGGAAAAGACGTCAGACTGCTGCTTCCTCAATGTTTTGGCTTAAAATTAAAGCATTTCCTTTTAATGCCAGCTTAGGGAGCCTATAACTTCTTTTTGAAATACAATCCTACGCATAGAGCAGCCCTTTTGCTGATACCTCGCTTGATAGTCCAGTACATTCCGACTCATATACCTACACCATGTGCGGCAGTAGGATGACATTTGCTGGTGTCCATAAATAAAAGCTTTAATAATACTAGACACGATGTTAGCGTCATCTTGAAGCCAAGTTTTGTGATTGTTAAGTCTTGAAGATGATGTATTGTCATCGAAAATAGCCGTATTAAAACTTTTATTAGAGGAAAACTAAAATTATTTTGCTTGTATCAATATATAAGTCTTTACAATGAAAAAGGTAACGTCATCGGATCGCCAATGGCATTTTGTGGCTTGTAATTTCACCTTATTTAACTTAAAAATGAGCTCGTGCATGTAAAAAAAAGAGTAGGTCACTAGGAGAGAATTTTTATAAAATCATCTCTTAATTATTTTAATGGCAAGGCGAGGTGGTCTTTATTAATATATGAAGAGTATCCCAGTAACTGAGTGTCTTTGCAATCAATCATATCACTACTTATGGGAAATATAAAGGCTCTTTACATCTAACCCGAAGCTACATTCCGAGTTTCTGTTTTGCTGAAAAAGAAAGACTGACATCCATTTCTTGATAAAATCTAACATGAAAGTCAAAATTTAATGTTTTAACCATCATTTACCAATTACAACCTCAGGAAATGAAAATTTTCTCTCTTCACAGATGATACGAAAGTTCACCACGCTCGTTCACGCTCCTAGCATGTATTAAGGCTGTCACTTCCACGCATATCCATATCACACCCTTGGTGGTAGAGCAAAAAGACAAATTCCGACTTCAAAACCAATTATGATTGTCTTATTCGAGTCATAATTGCTAGAGAATCTCGGGGCTGAACGTTTTGGCGTAATAATCCACAATGCCATGAATCACTTTCGGTAGATTTACATAATACTTATAAACACGGATGATCAAAGCAATCATGTACAAGCCCTTATAATGAATAATCATTCTATATTGGGTTAAAAATTTACAAGGATTAAAACAGCTTTAACTTCTTTGAATTTTTTCAATCAACCGTTTGCTACCGAAATATGGCAGTGCTCTATACTATTCAGAACTCTCCATCCTAATATTCCTCTGCATTCCTTAATTGAAGTTCACCCTCGATTTCCACGACCAATCCGTAAGTGTTCAGACGCATAAATATTTAAGAATCATATTGTACGTAACTTATTTGCAAAAGTCTCCGCTTACGAGATAATTCCATTGATTTTTAACTATACACAATGTTGCCACGGTATGGTGCCCATTAAACGTAACTCCAAAAAGTGTACAACAATAATTAATTTCACCAAACATTTAATATGCAGACCATTACACGTTTTTTCATATTTTAAGCACGAAGAACACTCTTCTTGTACTGTTTACGAGCACATCGACTAATCACATACGCGAGCATTCCGCCACTCATCTGATTCTCGATTTTAGCTCCTTTAGAGTATACGTCAAATTATTTCCAGGTTTTCGACGCAAATAAATATAAGTAGTTCATGAATAAAAAATATGGGCAAAAATAATACATTCCTGCCGAAGAACTGAGCTTTTAAATTTATTAAATAAATAATTGACCTACTACTGGTCGATAAAAAACTTTTTGATCTTTTCCCTTATGATTTGTCACACTGTTGTTTAGCGTCCTCGAAATCGGCGGGACATAGCGCGGTGGATTTGAAAGAATTGAAATAGCCATTTTTTGCAGACGCTGAATAACACCGGCGGAATAAAACGTTCCTTAGTTACAGCATTTTGGTCCCTTAAACTCAAAAACAAATTCTAATGTACATTCGAGGAGACATTTTATGTAGAACCGCGATCGGCGCTACAAATCTAACAAAAAACACTAAACTGCAATGAATCAATCAATATCATTGAATTATTAGTATCTGTGGATTAGGAAAAACAAAGTACCAGTAGATTTACGAAGCCACATGATAAAATACAACTTTAAAATTAAAATTACAATCTAAAATACTTGATTTTGATGTTAAAGTGCTTTCTTTGATACCATATGGCATATTAGCTTTCGTTTGGATCCAATAGAGTGGCGCGGACTTGGCTTAGAGCTAATTATGACTCAAATTCTACTCACCAAACGGAATATAATTGTAGAATTCAGGCGTGATAAACTACAGTTCAACATAGTGGGTGTTATTTTGCCCACACACTTCATCAATCAAGAGAGAAAAAAATGCAACAGAATAAGAGTATTTCGCTCTCAAGGAGGTGACAGATATAAAAATGCGCTCCTCACATCCTCCACTGCAATGATAATGATTTATGCGACAAAATTTTACCAAAAACACCTCACAGTTGAACCCTTTCCTGTGCCAATCATTTTTTTTCACGACCTTAATTTTGCCCTCACACAAACTGCCATACGACTCTGCTATGCCTAAAGATGTGGTATGCCGATGTAGAGAGTAGGTTTTAAAGACCGTCAACCCGCCAAAAACCACGGCGTCTAAATAAATAGAAATTTCTACGGAAAGCTCAACTGGGCTAGGTATCGACCGTATGACCCTTTCCGGCTCCCTTGGCTTGGCTTCCCCGGCCAATGCGCTGACCACCGTGATAACCGTATGCATTTTGATTTGTCGCCCTCTCTTATGTGAGTGGCGCACTCTATAGACCGTGCGGACTTAAACATTAAGTTCCTCAAAATCCTCTTACATTCGCCCAGGTGGTGTGGTGGTTTGCGCACCGGGCCGGCAAATCAAAGCTCAATGGGTCGATTCGCGTTGCAGGTGAACTATTTCCCACTGCGATTCCGGCCTTGGCTTGAGGATCGTGCATCAGTTCCTATTTTCCTCGCTCTACTCGTTCATCGCATCAATTGAATAAAGGAAGCATGAATGTAAAGAGAGCCAGATTCGTGAAACAATCAAACTTCCTTTAAAAATACGTCTTGATGTTTCCACATTAACTCATACACGCTAAATAAAAGCTTAGTCTTTATTCAAAAGCTTATTTCCTCTTACTAAAATATATAACCTAGTATAAAATACAGATGCAGGTGTAATGTAATGAGACTGTTCCAACATCATCGGCAAAACTCAGTGGAAATGGGTTTAACTTCAGAATTAAAGTGATAACGTCATCTGATTTCACCCTTTATTTATCCATCCAACCCGGGTTTCGGCACATTATGTCATTTTCTAGGGCATACTTTGAAGGGCTCGGCACCTTGCAAATGGAATGGTTACCGAAATCCGGGTCAGAAGGAATCGGGTTGGTGTGGTGGCTAGAGTATTGGCTAACCGTACGGATAGCCAGGGTTCAAATCCCTGAAGAGGTGAATGTTTTTCAGAGGAAACCCGATCCCTTTGGCAAATTCCAAAGTAAAATAAAAATCGAAAATGTCGAAAATAAAAACATTAATTTTTAATTCTTAAGGAGGTAAATATGAAAACGGAGAAAAGCAAAGAAAATGCGCCAGACTCTCCCTGACGGTTATGACTGCCCATTGCCATGCTTGCAATTCATACTAGAGAATTAAGATTATTACACGTGGTTCATATTTGTTTTCATTTAAATTTAATATTAATTTGGCAAATGCCAAAGAAAAACAGAACAAGTGCCGATCCGTCAGCAAGAAATGCGATCGAAGGGGTTGCTATTTTGGATTACACCAGGCTTCGACTAGCGTTATTTTTGGTGCTATTCAACGTCCACTAATAGCGCTTTGGGGTCACTATTTGAGGTGACAGAATTACGGTGGAGTTAAATAGCGCCGAAATAATGCTCTACGTATTAATAGCGCTGGCGTTATATGTCGCAGAATCACCCAAAAAAATAAACATGTATAGAGAGTATTAATGTAGCTTTGTTGCGTATAAGCCCTGTTTCCTCCTTTTCCTCCTACGAAAGAGTGCTCAGTGATAACAGACAATACAGACTTTTCGATCGAAAATAAAAACATTAATTTTTAATTCTCAAGGAGGTAAATATGAAAACGGAGAAAAGCAAAGAAAATGCGCCAGACTCTCCCTGACGGTTATGACTGCCCATTGTCATGCTTGCAATTCATACTAGAGAATTAAGATTATTACATGTGGTTCATATTTGTTTTCATTCAAATTTAATATTTTAATCCCGATATATATTCACACTTATTATCTGCTTGACCGTACTGTTTTCGGTGATGAACATTCTCAATGAAAGCGTGATAATACCATGCCCGTATTCATAGTCGTATTCCTAGGGGTTACCTGGGTATCCCCTAGCCAGGTAAAATCTAGGAGTCACCTACACTGATCGATTCATAAACCTTAACTGGGTAACACCCAGCCAGGGAACGCCTGGGTAAAAGATTTGGCAACAATCCTGCGGAAATGTGTACGTTTCCGCTGTATGGTTCTCGATGTTTTCGATGCTCATTTTTCACCGTTACCAAGCACACTATAAACAATAGTATGTATACTGTGACATGATGTTGATGAAAAATGATTGAAGGAATATGAGAGAATGTTTACAATATTACTTAAATATTTTTGTAATATGAATGGTGAGGAATATGAGGGTAGTTCAATAAGTACTCGTGTTTTTAAACAGAAGACGTTACTATGGAAAGTTGTTGTTATTATCTTGCACTGCCATTAGTACAGTATTATAAATTCGTCCCACGCGTGGGCAGCAGTACTGCGTTAGGGGAGCTTTGGATAAGCTTCATGCCTAACCCAGGAAATCGACGGCCTGGAGGTGGTAACCACTGTGAATACTATTTCTGAGCCAACGGGTTCCCCCACACTTGGGGGACACCAAGGTAACGGCTGTGAATACGGCCCTCAATCTTCTCGTAAACAGAGCGGGCGATATGAAATACGAATAATTGGAGCAAAATTGTTCACAAGATATTAGAACAGGTTACCCACAGCTGTTACGTCTATTTTTATAGTCTGAAAATAATTAACCACACACATTGGACCAATGAATTGGCCTGGATTCACAGTTCGCGATAAAGTCACGGTGTAGTTTAAAAATTCTAATATATATACTTAATTCTCTGACTGGTCAGACTCACTAGAGGTGAAAGTCTGAATCGCCATTGATAGCAAGTATGAGAGTTCGAGTTCAGGCCGGATGGGGACCAACTAAGTGAAAGTCGACCCAGAGATTTTTACTTGCTCTAGAAGCCAATTCGTCTTCACGAGTCGACACAAGCGCATTTAGATAGGTATTTAAATTATGCATAAATTAATAAAATTCACGATGGAAAAAATCATTTGAGTTCACTGGAATTCCAATCCGGATCATACAATGGCCCCGTCGAAATACGCCTCGTACAAGATCGTTTGGCTGTGCAACAATCTAACACACCTAAACGACAATTTGAAGATTCTGGATCGTATCTCGGACTTAATAATTTTTGTGGCCAATTTCATTCCTTGGTGTACCTTATTGCTCCCGGATGCGTTTTTACGTACCATATTATATGTACATGCATTAATGGAAAAAAAATCCTCATTAATAGTTTAATTTTGTTATCAGCAAATTCTGCATCTACACCAACAGAATACCCCACAAGCCGCCACATGGGCATGTGGTAGGGGGTGTTAGGTCACCAGCTGTGTAAAGGTGTAAGTTTTTGGAGATGAAATGGTGACATGTATTATAGGAGTGTATTTAGTGGAGCTCAATTTTATTGTGGTCGCTTATTGTTCACGGAAAGAACGAGTTCTTGTACCTATCTGTGCGGCAATGCATCTCTCTTACTTTATCGCATCTGTCAGACCTAGAGTTGTAGTGAGGGGTCATGATATTATTCTCTGTCGTTCTGAAAAATATCAGTTCTAAATATATCAATTAACCTAAGCCTAGCGTGTAGCCTCCGAGTCTCTAGGGGCTCCCACCTTAATCCCTCTAAAATTTGAGACACTGTATGTACGCTCGTAGTAATTTTTAACGAAGTGCGCTGTTTTCCTTGGTATTTTTTTGGTTAAATATATTTGACCAGGGTCCCAAATGCTCGCAGCGTATTCGACATGTGGCCTAACCAGAGCAAAGTAGCATCTCTCTTTGACTTTTTCATCTGAAGACCTTTCAATTATACGTATAAAAAAACCTAGTCTTTCTAATGCTGCGCCACACATGCTCTGTATGTTTAATCTCCACGATATATATGAAGTTAAGGTAATTCCAAGATAGAATTAGAAATTTAAGTTATCGCTCTTTTATTTCGTTGCAACCCCATGTCTTTTTCCCTGGAGTCGCAATTATTTAGCATAACAATGCCAGCTAATGTCCCTTTATATTTTTTGAGATGGGTTAGTCGAGGAACAAATGCCCTGATTACCACTACTTAAAAATGGCAAAATGGAATCCTTTAAATCAAGCGGAAGTACGAAATGGGACAAAGGTCCACCTCTCAGGGTCACAAACAGGCGGCCATATTTCTGTTTCACTCTCCTCTCTCATTTCCACTTTTGTATACGTACAGATTGTTGTTTTTTTCTCTCTCTTCGTGTCTATCCCTGGAAGTCCATTCTTCTTCTCTCTCTCTCTCTCTTACTCTCTCTCCCTCTCCATCCTTCTGCTCAGATTTACGTGACTCCGAAACAAAACCTGAGCTCGTTGTCGCGTGGAGAACACGCTATGCTTTCGCAACCAGCTTAGTTGCTTGCGCTCTCGGTTGGACAATTTTGCCTCAGTAAACGGTGGAGAGAAGTGACCTCGGATGGAGTTATGATGCTTTCACATTGTACAGCGGTCTTAATGGACGGGCAGGGGCGTGCTGGAGAGGACGCGCAATGGTGTCGGGTGGGGACTTGGAAGCCGATGACAGAAATGGTGGGTATACTCTGAAATAGTCTCACTTTTAGAAAGGGTTTCTTCACCCAAGGGCGTTGCAATAGTGGCCCTTGTTTATGCGACGAGGTAACGGGATTACTTTATTTGCCGAATAGCACTCTGCAGCT
Organism: Ceriagrion tenellum; assembly: GCA_963169105.1. NCBI lineage: Eukaryota > Metazoa > Arthropoda > Insecta > Odonata > Coenagrionidae > Ceriagrion > Ceriagrion tenellum. The sequence continues at coordinate 16,905,444 of OY720635.1, forward strand.
TAGACATTTTAGCAAATATTTTAGTTTGGCAGCAAGTTATATGATAATTGTGATTAAAATAGTGACTATGACATATGAAGCGTCAAATTAACCTAACTAACTTAATCGTCAGTAGTGGACTAAAATCACGATTATTTACTCGTAGATAAGGGATAGTTTCTTTGCTTTGAAGTACATATTATGAATGATGCAGATATAAATATGCTACTTGGCAATGAGTATAGTTCTGCGGGCTGAGGGAATAATTTCAGTCACATGGGATCATTTGCAGTGAAATTTATGTGAATAAATTGAGCTTTTTTTTAAATAAACACAGGCAATAAATAAAACGTGTACGAAGGCCGCATGAAAGAATTGCATACAAAATAGTAAGAAAATTAATAATTACGAGAATGTAACACTCTATACTCTTGAATGAAAGTAGCACAAAGGAACGAAAAGAAATAGGTATAGGACGATCTCCAAAAGCAGCTCAGCAAATGGAACGGAAATCTGGGATATAGGGTAAAGCAAAAGAAAGGAAAATAGAGGTGTGCTGCAATTTAATTCTGGCAACGAACATTACTGCTACTGATAGAATAGTAAGCGAAGATATCAGAAGGAGAATGACTGTAGAAGAGAAACTACGGGAGAGAACGGGCTATTAAGTGCTATATAGTGTGGACACTTGTGTTGGCCGGGGGAAAGGGTGACGTTATCACTGAGAATATGGAGATTGCAATATCCAGACTGAATGAAGGAAGGATGGCCAAAAACAGTATGAGTGGATATGTCCCAGCAGGCCACACAAGGAAGAGGGCTGAGTTAAGGAAGAAGATCCCCAATATCGGAGAAAATAGAGCGTCAGCCCCTTGTCAAACATTTTGTGTATAATCGCCGAACACGGTCGCATTGTGTAAAAATGCATAACAATTTGCTTTATGGTTTGATGATCCAAGGTTTGTCACGCAATTTATAAGAGCTATTCCTAAAACCTGTTGCTAGTTTATGGAGACGCAGTTATTGGGGCACAATATCTGCATTGAAAACATAACCTAATGCCCCATACGTTCTCCTCTTCCTCTCCAAAGGTTTTTCGGTTATATAATTTTAGAGAGTGTGACTATCTGGTAAAAGTTGAAGGCATTTTGGCGCATGGAAAATTGAGGAGTTGACGATAGTGGCGCAGATAGCTTGATAGTTTAGGCCGGAAAATGCTTCGGCGCAAACTGGTTCAGGAAAAAGGGGCGAACCGAGGAGGGATGTTATGGGGTGAATTGAAGGGTGGGATTGGGGGTGGGTGTATGGAAGGGGTTTGCGCCAAAGGAGGCGATGAAAAGAGAGGGAATATGCATGGATGCTGATTGTCCTTGGCCCTCCCTCTCTTTCTTTCTCTGTCTTCCTATTGGTCGCCCAGGAATAATAATAATCCCCGTTTGAATCTTCCCTCCGCTGGCGCCGCAAAAAGCTTCCCCTGCCGTTTCCCTCTCCAATTGGACGACTTCCAAAGAGCAAAAGATGCGTAAAGTTGGAGGAGAATGGGAGAAGAGGGGACGGGAGAAAAGAGAAAATGGGGAGAGAGGATGAGGGAATGGGAGGGAAGCGAGCTCAGTCCGAGGCAAAGAGGCGAGAAATGGCATCACCGACAGGACCGCTATTGTGACAGAACGCCCGCTCATCGATCTGACTCTCAGAGATTTTTTTGCTGTGCCTCATTCGATGGACGTTCAAGTGATGACGCAATAGCCCGTTACGAGTTCATTATAGCATTTAAATTTGCTCTAGGCACAGTCGTGATGGAGCTCATCTTAATTGTGGCATAAAAGTAGCAAAAAATGCGTTTCCTGCGCAATAAAATTTTGTAGTGAGCGAGGAACCAATGAATAAAAACTTGACGAAAAATACAATATTGGATAACGTGTGTTTTCTCGAACTTATTAAACAGAGTAGGTATTCTATACATTATTCAGCAATATCCTTGCCCGGCAAGGAGACGGGCGTCCAGTAGAACGGGCTCGTTTGCCTTTAAATGTCCTCTTTCATGTCACGCACCTTTCACTGTTATGCCGATTTTCGGGAAGTAGACGCATTCAAAGTACACTCGCAAGTGCGGCGCATATTTATACTGTCGTTTATTTGAGCATATGAAGGAATGAGTGCCTATCTAAGAAGGTGAAAATCGCCGTGTACAAAAGTGTACTTAACCTCACTTTGTTGTATGGTAGTGAAACATGGGTATGTCAGGATAGACATAGGAATAGACAAAACGCCGTGGGTATGAGTTATCTGAGGAGTTTTTGCGGCAAAAGTAGGATGGATAGGGTCAGGAATGAGTGGGTAATAGATGAATGTGGGTTAGATGCTCCAGTAATGGGCATATATGAAAGGAGTGTGCTTCTTTGGCTTGACCATGTAAAGAGAATGGATGAGAGTCGAATAACGAAACAGATATATAAGAATGAAATGAATGGTGCCAGAGGTAGATGTTGGGCGAGAAAGTTGTGGTTGAGGTAATTCTTAGGAGGAGGAATATTATGAGTCTTCAAAACAAGAGGGTGTGTATGAAGCAGTGTATGGGGGTAAATGAGGAAAAAGAGATTTGCAAGGATAGGTCAGTATGACGGAAATTATTGAAGCAGAGTTAGGCTAAATTTTGTGTGTAACCCGGAAGGGAACGGTGTGATTGGTATGTATGTATGTTTACTTGGTTAAACGTGCTCATCCCTTCGGTTTTTTTATTGATGCTGGCGTGAGGAATGAGAAGGGTTTAAGGGATAGCGGAGTATATTTTAGGCCAGTCTATGATTTCACACTCTAGCGCTGGTTGTAAAAGAAAGATGCTTTTATCATGCGTTGTGTTTTCTTGAGGAATTTTAAGCGTCCTTAATTATATGCACTTGAAAACAGAAAATTACATCGTTGACTTTTAATCATGCGTTATTTAATCATAGGTTACATGCAATAAAAGCCCTTCTTGCAGTGCCAGTGACTGTGAGAGGTTGTCAAATATTGAGTTCATTATCGTTCCACAGCAGATACTGAGATTCCCATCGCTGTGAACAACGTGATACACCTTCGAGGGAACCTTGTCGGAGATGAATAGAGAGGCTAAATGAAATCGATGCCGGGCATGAGAATGATAAAGATGAGGAAAGGGACTACTGATTCCACCAACTTCTTAGCAGGGTTTTAATCTGAGACATACCCTTGAAGCTGGTTCCTCCATATTATATGTTTGATGAAAGCCGTAGAAACTTGAGAATCTCCCTTTCCGGAACAGGAGGGTGATTACTTGCGGCACCAATGGAAAAGTTGCCGGATTCCTTCCTATTTGAGTTTTCAGTTCAAGGTGACAATCTCATTTAAAAGCGCCATGATCTCTAATTTCAATTACTGGAACCATGCTAATATCATCGGCTAAAATGTTTTACTCGCATGCACGCTGTAAGAAGAATCTATTCGCCTGTTGTGATTAAATTGGGAATGTTGACGCAATAGAAATAAGTAAGATAAGAACAGCCTGGATTATAGAATTGGCTTAATCTACTGAGTGCAATTGGGGCGAGTTCTTTCAAAAGTTCGATTGCATAAAATAAATCATAAAGAAGGTTAACATACGAACAGGTTTAAAACAATATTCGAGCGAAAACTAGTGTCCCCAAAATTTGACATTTCATTGAATAATATAAATGGTTCGAAAGGTAAAGTTGTGTCGTTCGTTTTGTTTCATTATTTATTTCAACTTCTGTATCGATGATTAATTCTGTTTTATATCCTCCTGAATTTTGTGATTATTTTAAAATCGTAACATGGTTGTTATTGATATTAATTGTCCGTCCCTTTTCCTCTCAGTTAGTAAAACCAGCGTCAGTTCTAAATGAGTGAAATGAGAGTTGCCGTATTTCATGCGGAATCTCCTAACATATACGATAATTAACGATTTTATCAGTTCTTATAGAGAATAGCCACATAATATCGTTCTTGACAGTTAATGCGTGCCATATGTGAGGAGCTTTCCCCTGACACACAGTGTTGTGGTGGCAGAGGGGAGATGTAAATGCATTTAGATTAAGCGTTAAAAGTGATGCAAAGCAAAATGAAGCGAAACTCTTGTCCGTCACAATACACCTAACTTCTCGCCCTTCCCTTCTTCCATTTCCATTTTTGCCCTTCCTTCTTCCTTCAATGCTTGAACCGCGACAGCCCTATCTAAGCCCATGTGGTTGGCTCTTATGGCACTATGTAGATCTAGTTTATATCTAGTTTATCTAGTTTTCACGTGTCTCTCTCCCATCTTTCTTTCTCCCTTTGGTTCGTTTTCTAGTATTTTATATGCAGTGCTACAAACAAGATCATAAGATGTTAATATTGCTGTTTTCAGGTATTCTCGTCGCGCGTTTAGTTTTTCTGACTACAGTTTCTCCCCTCTTCCTGGGGGCGTCTTCAGGTCCGTTGGACATTTGTAATTATTTTGTAATTACAAAATGTCCAACGGACCTGAAGACGCCCCCAGGAAGAGGGGAGAAACTATAGTCAGAAAAACTAAACGCGCGACGAGAATACCTGATAACAGCAATGTTAACAAGTATATGAGTCGCGGAAGCCTTCAAAGTAAGATCATAAGATGTCTACCAATCATTTAGCGTCTGTATGGTATTCTAAGCAGAGTAAACGTGATTTCCTAATATGATGAATTTGCCATGAGAAAAATTCGGTCTGGACCGGGAATCGAACCACGGACCTTTTGGTAAATTTTCCTCGGGCTTCACACCGTTTTAGATTAGTTATTACTACCGACTAGATAAGCTTTAACAGAAAGTGAGTCAAGTCTTTTGAGAGGAAAATAATCTTGGTTGTTGAAACTGAAATTCCTCTACCAAATGCCACGAGCGCCATGAAAACCCGCATAAAAGGGTCCGAAATTTATTCTCACGATATAATTTAACAGTTTGGTAAACTTAGGAAATCATGAGAAAGTATTAAAACCATAGGAGGGGAAATATGATGATATTTCCATGAGAAAAATTCGGTCAAGACCGGGAATCGAACCACGGACCTTTGGTTTGCCGGTCCAGTGTCTTAGACCCTTGCGTTGCCATCTTTGATGGACCGCAAGGGTATAAGATCTAGCTCCATTGTATCCGTTGTTCCACTGTATTGGACATTCTTGCCTTGAGGATGGGTGACGAGTCGTTGCCCAAAACGTCGGTAGTACTAACTGATCTAAACTGGTGTGAAGCCCGAGAAAAATTTACCAAATCTATTCGCCGGGAAAGTGTCAGATCTTTCTTCAAGGATCTTTGGTTTGCCGGACCAATGCGCAGACCTCAACGCTATCCAGGCTTCCTAATTCCCGTGGAAATTTGGGTTGATACAATGGAACTAGATCTTAGACCCTTGCGGTCCATCAAAGATGGCAACGCAAGGGTCAAAGACATTGGTCCAATAAACCAAAGGTCCGTGGTTTGATTCCCGGTCCAGGCCGAATTTTTCTGACGGCAATTTCATCATATTTTCACCTCCTATGGTTTTAATACCTTCTCATAATTTCCTAAGTTTACCAAACTGTTATATTATATCGTTAGAATACATTTATGGTCCTTTTATGTGGGCTTTCATGACGCTCGTAGCATTTGGTAGAGGAATTCTAATTTCAACGACCGAGTTAGTTTTCACTCAAAAGGCTTGACTCATTTTCTGTTAAAGCTATTCTAGCGTTCTCGTCGGACCTCATAACCTTGGCTTAATAACATGCTACCCATAATGCTTTTAACGCATAGAATCATACTCTTTCCACCCGGGTGGAAACTCATTTCAAGGGACAGGAGCCTAAGGTGGAAGAAAAGGGATAGGGATAGATTTGGGGTTAAAAGCGCCGTTTTTCTGTAAAAATAAAATACGAGAGAGAACATGACCTCGGTGGCCGGAATGTTTCCACCTCCGACCGGGACCGCTCAAAAACATTCAACCCCCTTGCATCTCCTCCTCCTCCTCCCTGGAATTACGCGAACAGAGTGGGTCGTTGTGTGTTTGGTTTGTCATATTTTATCTCAAAAGTTGAGAGAACTTTTCCGTTCTGCCCGTGGGCCGTGTATCGATTTTCAGCGAGGCTTTCTCGCTTAACCTGCCGTTCTCTCTCTCTCTCTCTCTCTCTCTCTTCGTTCTGCGTAAGGCAGATGAAGCAAACAAAGTGAAATAATGACCTTAACAAATGATATATTACTCGGAATTTTAACTACTCTAGTTTTCTTTGACGGAAGTTATTTTACGCCAAGCGGACGTAGAAGTTACATCACAGGACTTCTAATTACCAGGTAACCATCTAATTGCAGGTTTTATGTGAGAATGCTTTCCTTATTCTCAGGAAACAGTATACAGACATCCCATTACCTTCCTTGCAGTGAATACTTGCCGGTGAAATGATCGCTGGTTGAAATAAGCCCGCGATATGCTTTATCAATGGTTGATCAAATTTGTCTTTAATTTTGGACAGTTCATTGCGGTGCTATAACCAATACTACTGAAACGTCAAGATCCATATTCATTAAGTATTTTTCACTTTTCCCTCCTTCAGTGCAATTCACAGGATTTCGTGCTGCCAGGAGCCTCTGAAGAAGCCTAACGGCTTACTCATGGCCAAGAACACTGCATAAGGACGGAAAACTCCCATCTCGACTCTGTTGCCAATGGAAGCGAAAGAATTGAAGTTCCACTTTTGGCCACAGGCTGCGCTGTTTGAGTAATTGATCCTTATAGCAGACGTCTCTGGGCTAACTATACGTGTTTTTACGTCTCCTTTTTCTCCGCCAGTACGATGGTTTATACTGCAAGTAATACTTTAAGGCATTGGATAGTAGATTTATGTACCTAAGGTACAGAGCCATCGACGAGAAAACTCACGAGAGCGTCACGAAATAAATAAATGACACCGAAGGCGTAAAGTATTAGGCGATGTGATCGGTGGATTCGTATACCGAATTCCACCGTAAAATTTCTAATTTAATTTCGTAAAATTTCTAAGGGAACATAGTGCATTGAAAGAATAATTAATGCAATTAATACGAAAGTTAGTTCATTTCCGGTTATTTGATGCCAATTTACGTACTTCGAAACCTCCGCTAGCGAAATCAGCTGATGATGGCGAAATCAGCTGATGTGGTTGGTCAAACTTGCGAATAGAATCTTCGCAAGTTTGTGCTTCCGGCGGGCTAGATATGAAAACAAGGTTATTGTATGTCATCGGGAGGAAAACGTAGCTCGCACACCCGATCCTCCTTCCGGAGGACTTTGTCCTTTCGAGGAATAGCCTTCCTCCATTTTTGGAGCTGAGACTCCGATTGATGAATAATTTCGAATAAATAGAAAAACATCACGATTGAATTACGTTCATGAGATTAATAGTGCTATAAATTCACAATTCCATGAGACCGTAGTGGCTACTATGCGGTAAGGGCAACAATCGCCACCCAAATTAATTTACATTAGCCTTACACAAGCTTTTTTTCTTTACGCCGAGAATATTGTTCCTCCTCCTAGTATTCTCGTACCCTGTAGAGCACCCCGGCACAAAAAAACACCGCAAAACCATTTTTAACCAAATTCTCGTCGTTTTTCCGCATGTTTTCACTTCGGACTCCCTTCACTACAATGCACTACTCGTTTTCAACAAGGATTCATTTGGTACTGAGCTACCTATCGGAGGGTTCTGGAACGCTATTAACCTGCGACAGTAATTTTAGCAAAAGACGGTCGAAAGCGCATCAAGAGCCGCGTCCTTATGCAGTGTTCTTGCTCATGGCAATGGAGTCCAATATTTACTCTATTTGGTAATAATAACTTGAGATGTTTTTTTAATAAGCTATGTCATTAACCTATTAATTTTATAAAAATAACTGCTGGGAGTGCTCATATGAGTTTACTAATGTTTTCAGTAAATGTCGACAGTGAAAAATTAATATTTAAATTTCATGGTATAAATTTTCTATAAGTGTAGATTTTTACATTTTCCCATAAATATTTAGAGCTGTCAGAGTCACCTACAGAAACTTAGACGTCATCATGCGGGTATTAATGAGGAAGTCATTAGCCATAACTATATACTATACGTTTCTCATTTTATTGATTTTTCTGGTTGAGTTCCTTAATGTGTTCACTACATTTAATCTGTGGTTGTGAACAGAAATGTGGAACTTAAATGCCCAGTTTTATATTTCAATTTTTGAAACCTTAGATATGGCTCAATATAGTTGCAAATGTTTGAGACCCCTTGATATAACTGCCGACATTTACGCTGATGGAATGCAGTGATCACTGAGACAAGCATTTCTTTTTCAACCAACCACACAGCTCTCTCCCGTCTATTAATCCTCATCTGCTACAGCTCTGGAGTGCCTAGATGCGTTCACTGCTTTTCCTCGTGCTTATCAATGCTTCGGTGCGATATGCGCTGTAAAACCGTTGCTTGAAGGGGCGCATAGTAATCGCCTTTGTTTCGCGGAGCAAGGAAGACAGACGGTTAAGCGAAGACGAGTCGCTGCCTTCTTTTATTTCGTTCCGTCACAATCCTGCGGATTTTCGAGTGGGTTTTGCACATTTCACACTCGGCGCTGTTTCGTTTTATTTCTGTTTCTCCCTGTTCCCCCCCTCTCCGCTTCCACTCACCCCGTCTGGTGGCGGTGACTACATTCACTCCCGGACTGGTCCACCCTCGGCTGGGTCCAGGGGGAGAGGGCTTTAGAAAGAGCTTGGGGCGAGGGAAGGGGTTGCGCCGATAGGGGAAAGCCAATCGAAATGGAGTGCTCGCCTTTCATCCCAACACCCTCGGTTCGAATTCTGACCGTTGCGAAGATTTTTCAGGGGGACGGTACCGATTCCCAAATGTGTGGAATGTTCAATACCTCAGCACTTATCTAAGTGCTAAGTTTTGTCCTAATAATTTGCCCGGTGTGCTCCACTCTTGGCCCTCCTCTTGAAGTCATCCAACTCCTTTCATTGCTAATTTTAACGGGCGATAGAGGAGTGAAACATACCCCTTAACTTAATTTCTCTCTCTTCTCATAGTTTACGTCACACTTTCGTCATCTCCAACTCTCCGCCTGTCTCCGACTTGGGTTCTTCTCTCTGTTCATTTAATCATCAATAGCACCGCATATTCATTCTTTCCGATTACTTTCACTCTTCAGCTGTGAATTTTCATACCTCTTCCTGCCGAAGATTAAAATATTGGATTAGATCATTGAGAGGAATTTCACAGCGAAAAACGGTACGTCTCTTCACCGGCATTTGAGCGTGGGTCTCTTTATCTCACTTCACGTGTTTTAGTTCGTTAGATTTCAATTTTGAATCAGTCTTCTAGAAAAGGCTCAGATTCAAATACCGGTTTTAGCAGAGGTTATTCACAGAAATCCCGATTCACAGTAAGTTTTAATGTGCCTGAGCACTTGAAATTTTGTTCTTCTTGATAATACCTGTTAACCCGTCGGTTATCAGACCAGAGGTTAGCTATGGGATGAGTCAACGGGCATTACAGAAACGGAGATAGGAGGTTCAGGACTGTTTCTTTACATTAGCAAAGCAGCAGCAAACAAGCAATTGCCTATGGCGCATTAAATAAGTGCCTATTTCTCTGTCCCAACAAACAAATTTGTCGCTCTATATCTGTGGCAATCGTCAGTAATCATTGGTCTACTTACGACTTGTTTTTGTGGACGGGCTCTTAATTCGACTTATATCGGCTGCATATAATCGCTGTATCTTCATCAAAATTTTATAGAATTTTCCAATGACATTTCAGCAATTTACTTCTAATCAATGAATGGCGAGGATGGAATATCATTTTTCCGAAAAAGGTATAATATCTCGCACTTGAGTATGTGAAAAGGTCCATGAAATGAAACTATGTATGAACGAAAGGTTTTGGAGATGCATCGTTAGATGATGCATGCTGAAGGAAAAGCATACGTTCAGGCTTCTTTTTCAGCATTTTTGGAACAACATTTTTCAACAGCCATCCGTTTTTTTTACTGTTCGGTGGATTTCGTAAGCTCTTGATCAACTTAATAATCATACCTTCATTTAAAATCCAGTAATAATGAGGGGGTCCCTTTTAAAGATTTGTATTTCACAAGTACCGATAACAATGAATCACGAAGCGATAATAATTGGCTCTTGAGTCTCCGTTGATTTAAATGTCATAAATATATTCAGTTGTATAATTTTGTTTGTAACAAAGGTAAATTTAGTCGTTGCCAAAATCTTTCATATTACTTGTGGAAGCTTCTGGGCGATCAAACTACGTCATGCTGCGTTAAGCTATGGCTGGGTACCTTAGTAGTCCATGCTACATTATCTCTGTCAGACTATTTAAACGAACCGTTTCTGCTATGAACCATTATTACTGAGTATTATTACCTTAATCAATAAAAACGTTGATTTCCGGAATTCTGGAGAAAGTGTGGTTTAAGCGTCGTGATTCCAAAAAGATCCTCAAGATGGGAAATCTGGAAATTTAGCTCATTTACAACTTACATTCATCCTCTGAGCCAACTCAGGGTTGTGCAGCAGGCAGGGGGAAATATGTGGAAGCCAATATATGAAAAACGGAGGGAATATGGAAGAGGGATTCAAAGCGGAAAAAGGCAAAAGTGAACTGTGATTTATCAATAAGTCTTTGTGACTAGTTCTGTTAGTCCTAGCTATTGTTTGTCCTAATGCTGAATAGAGATAGGTAATTTTTTGTAACCACAATTGAAGCTGGCGTCTTCTATATCCAGTTGCTTCTATCATCTCGAAAGTTTGACTGAAAGGACCTTTAATGGCAGTGTTTCCTAAACTTTTTCCAGCCACTATGGGTCCACAAGCCTAAACCCTACGCTCCCTGGTATAATCTTTAAAATTATAAACTAAATATCAGTGTGTATAAATAAAGAGCTAAAACAATTGCAGTTGACTTAATATATATTTCAAATCCAAAAGAAAGATAGTTTATTCATCCCAGAATATATTATTAGTTGCGTATGGACCCTGTTGGATCACGCAAAGCATTATGACTCATTTCTTTGTTCCTTTCATATCTTCCACACTTCTGTCATTCTTTCTCCGTGGATTGTTTTTCTCTCTCCCGTCTACTTTGTCCCTGGTTTCTTTGGGACTTCGTTCTCTGTCATTACGTTCCACGGGTGTATCTTATTATTTCTGTAAGTGATTCTGATTTGAATTTCTCTAGGGTCTATTTTTGCTCATTTTAGATCACCTCTGACTTGTGACAACCATGGTATTGTTGATTTGACACCTGGTAAATATGTGATGACCTTTTTTAAAGTCTTGCCGGTGGGAGTCTTTTGATATGTCCGAAAAATTGCAGTCTTCTTTCTCTGATATCCGCCGCTAGGTTGGACATCTTCTCCGTAGTTTTCCTCGAGTGCAGCCAATACCCTTCTTCTATTAATTTTGGGCAGAGAATTTCCCTCATGATTTTTCGCTCTTCCTTCAGTATGTTTTCCATATCTCTTTTTTTATGAAGCGTAAGAGTTTCGCTTGAATATAGAACCTCCGGCTTGATTAGAGTGCTGTAGTGCCTGATTTTTTTGTGTTTATGGAGATGCATTTCTTGTTATAGATATTGTATGTATTGCCATATGCCCTCTTCATTTTCTGTAATCGAGTCTTCTGTGCTATCTTCTCTCCTCCCTTGGGTTCAAGGATCTCGCCCAGATATTTAAAATGTGTGACTCGATTTATCTTGCCTTATTTAGTGTTCAATACTTCGATCATATTGAAATGAAATAAGATCACTTTGAATAATCCACACAAACTTTAATTGGTATAAACCCGACCGGTTTCAACACTTTAGTGTCATTCTCAAGGGGGATTAATATTATCCCCCTTGAAAATTACACGAAAGTATTGAAACCGGCCTGGCTTATACCAATTAAAATTTGTGTGGATTATTCAAAGTGCTCTTATTTCATTTCAATATGATGTCAAAATTCCACGAAGTAAGCTCAAAAACCATTGAAGAAATACTTCGATGTCTAGTTTTGAGCAGAATAATTCGTTATTTTCGAAAGAGATCTGTATGCCAAAAATAAATATGTACTGTACCTTTTGGTCAGGATTCCTACCTCCAGTGCCCTCTTGATTCTTTTCGCACATATAGAGTAAAGTAACTCCCTCCCCCAGAGGGGAAAGCAACCACTTAGAGAACCACTGTTCTAGAGTAAAAAAAGAACCATACATTTCGTTTTGTCATGAGACTTGGTTTTTTTTGTAGTAATCTTCGTTTGGGGTGTAGCCTCCGGATCTCTAGTTGTTTCCAATCTAGTCCTTCCATCAGCCGGGTCAGGCTCTCTGTTCGCTCGTGGCAGTTTCAAAGTGAGAGAAGGGAGTTCAGTGGGAGATGAAGTGCGTCCGTTGTGGCGAACGGCGAAGGGACTGAGGGTTTGTTGAGCGGGAGAGGAAGCGACGGAAATTTAGTTTTGGAAACAGTGGAAAGGGCAGTTGAGGATTGGAGGGGGTTGTCAGAGGAAAGAGAAAGGGGCGGGGAAGGGGAATTGTGCGGGTGGAAGGGAATGAGAAGTTGAGGGCATGGTTCCGCAGCTGCGGAAAGAATTTTCCGGTCCTCGGTTTCGCATACTGTAGTCTGATGGATTATGAACGATCGATTTGTCAAAAGAGGGATATTTTTCGAAGGGTAAACGTGTCGCTAACCCCCATGTACCCAGCGGGTTATGCTGGTTTTCACCTCCGCCGGAGTCTAGATTGCGAAGATTAAGCCTCGAAACCGCTGCTGCTGTCTTTAACTCCGCATTGGCGTATGCATCGTTTTGGTATGTAATGTATCGGAATGTCAAACGCTCGAGTTTTGTTTTTTAGGGATTCTAGGTCGTCGTGAGTGGGGAAACGGATGAAGCCGAGCAAATGAAATGCGGAGAATAATAAAATACTCTCCTTCTCTTAAGCCCCTCGCTCCGAGTGAGAGAGCTTGTGCCCCGCTTCTCGTTGAGATGGCGAAGTGGGCCAAGCCAACCTTTTTACCTCTGCGCCGCGTCCTCCCATTGTGCCGCTCTCTGGCGAATGCGAATTTATATTCATCTCCGGCAGTGTTTTGCCTCTTGTGCCATGCGATTCCCAGGAGAGAGCTTCATTTACCTGCATCGTCATGGTAATGCATCACTAACCTTGCGATGAAATGACGTGTCGTCTTCGCCAAACTGTTAAAGCTGTACTTGACCCGGTATTACTAATATGTAGGGTTTGATGCCATCATAGTATAACGCTTGAACCGTGATGCCGGTCTATTAGACAGCTTTGCCTTATAATTTGACATCGCACCCCATCCCATTTTCCCGCATCCCTTTTACCGCGAACAACCTTTCAAATTACACGACCAAACGCTTTTACATAGTATCAGATTTCCGTGATCCATAGAATTATTACTCTGGAATCCCTACCTGAGATATCCTCTTGATGATAACAATAACATCTCTTTCTGTTCGTAAAAAATCTAAGAAAGAAGGCGAGAATCGCTGGCATATAAAAAGGAAACAATTAGTTTATACTTTTCCTCTGATTCCCTTGTTTATTCAAGTAGTACTCTGCAGTTAGGATCGTGTGGTGAAAATACTTTGATGAAGTAACATTCACTGAGTTTTACAGCCTGAGAATATATTTTGTCAGGGTCGAAGACATATTGATTTTTATGTGTATTATCTAAATATAAAACAACTAAATCTATGATGAAGATAAGACGGGGATCAAACATCGGTCTATCCTGGCGACATTACCATTTACGTTTCTTTTTCTCGAGGGAAATATTTTCAGCTCTATTTCTGCTCTCTAACTGAAGCGGAATGGTTTTGAACATGCAAGAAAGCTCTGGCAGTTTATGGCATGATAAAGTAGCTTACTTCCATCTACTTGAACATGAATTGAAGCCTTTCATGTATCGAAAGTGTCTCGCAAAATCCCCAATCCCTGAAACGAGTAAAATCTATCATGTTATTTTAGGGTATATTTAGCATTTACTTTTAAGGTTTCTAACGCAGGGATATTTCAATAATTAAGGAATTTAAATCACACCTTGCTTGTGGGACATTGTGAATCGATTTTGTTTCTAATACTATTTATAGGAATGAGATTTTTTTTAATTCTATAAAAACGTAAGCACAATTTTTTCAAGCCTATGATATTCTTCCCGTCGCAATGTCTCACCAAATTAATAGTAAACACATAAAATGTGGACAAAATATGTATTTAAGTTTTTAGCATGTCCACCTGAGTAAGTTAGTTTGCTTCTAATGGCCTCCATATGAAAAGTGGAAACTTGTATTGCAAACAGATCCCAGTGTTATTTGAGTGCCGTCATATAATTAGTAGTTTACGAATTAGATTCTCACACAAGTTTTGATAAAAATTTTTATTTCTTAGCCCGCTTTCTTTCGCGCTCTTTTATTTATTATATGATTCGGGTGCTGTACATTCTATCAACCCTCTCCATTGCTGTAATAACGTTCTATAGCACTGTAAAAATCTTCCCAATCTGCCCTTACCATATCAAACTAGAGAATGATCTTCTTTTGATTGATCTATTGATGACAGCCATCAGCTACCCCTAACTCGCGCAGTATCCTTCATACATTATGGAAGTCCTTATGTGTGGGTAATTACATTTTTTCGGGAATTTCTTTTGGGACAGCCCCTAAACTTGTGCAACTGGGTTAGAAAATAAAGTGTGTACAATATTATTGCAAATGGATATGGGTCTTTCCGCATCGCACCTCAACTATTGAAATTTTTCCCTCTTTTGCAGTTTTCAGGCCATTCCTGACGATTACGGAGCACACGGCACTTTATAATAGCCCTTCTGTAATTGCCAACGACTCAATGTACAGTAATTATGTTTCTTAACAAATATTTTCAATTTTTGCGTGTAGTTCCAGAGAATAACTTAGTTTAAGGCAAAATTGATAGTATAATAATTTAGCTCCAGTGCAAACTGACAACAGTACCTATCAAATTTTGGACATTTCTGCGTAAAATATGGTCACGATTAAGTATATAAGTGAGACATTTATTATTATGTACCAAAAATCACAAGTTCAATTTTTAAACGAATACCAAGATAAGAGTGAAATGAATGGTGCGAGAGAGAGAGGTAGGCCGAGAAAGTTGTGGCTGAGGAAATTCTTAGGAGGAGAGATATTAGGAGTCTTAAAAACAGGAGAGGGCGTATGAAGCAGTGTATGGGGGTGAATAAGGCAAAAGAGGTCAGCAAGGATAGGTCAGTATGGAGGAAATTATTGAAGCAGTATTAGGAGTACAAATATGTATTTCTGAGTGAAACTTAGTGACTGTGCCTACCCCGGAAGGGAACGGCGTGATTGAGATGTATGCATGTAATACCAATATGCTTAACGGAATACGCTTATGTGACAAGATAACGCAGATTCGAGAGTTGACACGAGAGGGCACACCAAGCAACTTCGGTGGCATGCACTAACTCTTGGGGCTGTATCTCGGAAGTTTCTGGGAAGAATTTGAAAATATATTGAGGATTTCAAATGCATGATGAATAGTGATGATAAGGGAAAGAAATCTCGGCTGATAAACTACAAATCTACAAATTACGATACACAAATGCACTCGCCACGCTACTTCACGATTGGTTTCTCCGTAATCCCTCGTCACGTACACCCCAGATATGCCTGAATGTGTTGTAATTTTTGTGGTGGCATCTTAAGTATTGTAATAGAGCTTTCTTTCAATATTATTGGAAATGCAGACTGCTCTGTAAGCGTTGAGAATAGCCAAACAAATGCGAATACAAGCTAAACTTAAAAACTTGAGGAAAACGGCGTCTTCCCCTTATCCGATTGCAAATCTAATTCCACATATCATTTTCTTACCCAATGGCACAAATTAAAAGGAGTGTAAAAGAATTTCAATACTGAAAAGTAATGGCCATCCTTAACATTTTAGTACTGGCTAACCATACGGGCGGCCAGGGTTGAAATCCCTGCAGTGGAAGATGTTTTTTCGAGGAAACCCGATCCCTACTTGAGTGTCTTGTGGAGGACACTTCAAGTACAGTACTCCGTCTGTCGAATGAGGCGTTAAGCCATGGTCCCCTTGGCGCCTTTCGTTAAGAGCAGGCTGATGCCGACGCCGGGTTTCCCTCCACCCTTCCTCCCTTACCTCTCCTATATGGCGCAAATGACCTTAGCTGTCGGTCGCCTCCCCAAATATCCAATCCAGTCCAATCCTTATCATATTGCTCTCCGCTTGGTATCCGGGTCACAAATCGGTGTGATAAACAAACTCGCTTCTTCCAAATGTCAGTGTGTCGACTGTAGGCGCCGCGGATCTTCGTAATGCCAACTCTCGCGACACCAGTATTATAACGCTAACGAAAACACAAATAACGTAAGCTTTTCCAGTTTCTTTAAAGCCCTAAATCTTAAATAATAGAGCAGATTCTAAGTGCTGAGAATTTAATTTGTATTCCCTAAGGATTTTCGGAGATTTCTTTGTGTGCATCATAATGCCCTTCTCAAACTAAGGGTATATATATTCATTGATAGAGGCGATTAGTTTTGTTGAGCTATTCATAGACAAAAATTAAAAAATATGACAGAAAATGATCCTCTAGTCCCTAATTAAAATAAAACTTGGAAATTTGTGAACTGTTGTAATTATGAATGACATTTATATAAAAAAGTTATGTAATTTTTCTCATCATTTTTTCATGAGTGCTCTCGTTAAGCTTATGGAAATGTGTTTGGATTCGAAATTCAATGGCGTCTGCCGAGTCAATTTTGATGTGAGTGAACTCTTTAGCTTAGTCAACAGTCAAGAAGCTGTAAATATGCAACGCACTGGTACAATTAATGTTGCCATTGTCCATATGATGCAAATAAAGTGATTATTCATCCTTAAAGCGGGTAATCATAGCATTCCTTCACGGAAGCTATTAAA
Organism: Ceriagrion tenellum; assembly: GCA_963169105.1. Taxonomy (NCBI): domain Eukaryota; kingdom Metazoa; phylum Arthropoda; class Insecta; order Odonata; family Coenagrionidae; genus Ceriagrion; species Ceriagrion tenellum. The sequence continues at coordinate 16,922,397 of OY720635.1, forward strand.
CCTGAAGTTACTGAAGAGGTCTTGTAACTGAGTAAGCTTTTTTTTATTTTCGACGGCCTAAAACGCATGCGGATTACTTCCGATGATGCATAAAATACACTAATACCTCAATCGCTCTAGTTTCATGCAAATTTCAGGCTAGGAAGAAAATAATTCGGGCTGCACAGGAATTCATGATAATCCTCTTATCCCAGAAAAAGGCATGGTGCATTTTATTCGCTCACGTTTCCATTTTCCATTTCCCAACGGTTTTTTACCACAGAATATGTGAGCGAGCTCGAACGTTGCAAGATATTGCAGTCCAGTGGTGGGGAGATAAAAAAACAAAGGAATCGAAAGCGGTGCAGCTGTTGCTTTCGACTGCTTTTGAGTGGCAGAAATCCTCGATCATCAAAAAGTACCCCATCCCCGGAATCTTGGGAAAAAAAGGGATATTATTTTGTTTTTTTTTGTCGGTTTGAAGCTGCTCTTGGTATTGCGTTACAAAGTGTGCGCCTAATGCGTCCAAAGAGGGTATTCATCTTTCGGTTGAATAATAAACCGCTTTCTGTCCCTTTTCAAATTTCCTTTTTCTCTCTCATACCCTTAAGTATTCCTCTTCCGTTCTTTATACTGCACCCGTTCATTGAGTTACTGCAACAAAGCCGCCAACGCGCGTCCGATTTCTTCTCACATTCAGATGGAGTTGTAAAATCCCTCCGCTACTTATCGGCCGTGTTCTACGGGCAATAGAGCGATAAAACTACCTTTTGGTGCGGAAGAATATTTATGAATCTTGAGTACGATTGTTTAACCCGGGGACTACACACTAAAATGATGCACATTCTCCTTCTAAAAGATTTATAACCATCCCATTCACTTTGATAAAAAATCCAATTGCTAATAACTTTTCTGGAGACAATATGAATATTCTCATTAAAACAAAATTACTTCCTGATTTGTAATTGAATAAGCAATTATAAACTAATTCATACACTTTTAGGACTTTTGAATTGATTGCCATCTTGGACGATCAAGCCTAAAAGGAGATGAGTTCTAAAGTAATGGCATTTGTTGCTAAAGTTCTGTTTACCTCATTGTTCTGATTATTTTTGGCATGAAATCATTTTCTCATTAACTTTGCGGTTTTTGATGGGTTAAGTAGATTCACGTAAATTTAAATTTTACATTGATTACAACAGCAAAATGCTTTTTCAATACTCAACACTGGACGGATTATTAGTTTCAGGTGAAAATTAAAGGTAGGAATGTGGAATTAATATGGATGACCCACATAGCGGTGTCGGGTAATAATTGAACTGGCAAATATCAAATACAAATCTCTTGCATTTGTTCAAAATACAGACGGCGGCTTTGTGAGGCTCTTTAAAAAAACACTTGATAATAAATAAATGTATTTTTTACAGTATCATCATTAAGTGGTAATTTGATATTAATATAAAATTCCGAAATTGTGGAAAAGCCAAAACTTGGTGTAATTCGAAATTTTTTGTCAGTTTCTCACTTTCAATCATTGTGCTTTGATTGCAATAATTGCTTCAAAGTCTTATTCGCCAAAAAATGCATGATTTCAGGCAAATTTCGTGTAAATAATAGGTTATGCAATCCAAGTGAATTACGCATCCCTATATTAAGTAATATAAAATGGACCGTATGAAACCTCCGACTTTTCTGTCTTAGCAGGTTCTCAGATAGATAATATAATGTAGGTAATAGTGATAGAAATCTCCTTATTTCTCTGTGGAAATTCGCACATTTGTACATTGCGGGTGACTCCGTAAAAGTGGAACTCCGTGGCTAGTCCCGGATAGCTTAAAATTTGTCAAATAAGAATGAACGCATCTCCGTGTTCAAAGTACGATCGTTCCTCGTAGATGGTGGCGCTTGCGCTCAGTAAGAGGACGCCTCGGTAGCTTAAATGGCTAAAGCACTTAGCCGTAAATCGAAGGATCCGGGTTCGAATCCCGGTCAAGGGGGCTGATTTTTTTCTATATGGAAATTCGCAGACTGTATTAAATGTATCATCAGTGGCAAATGGGATTTTATCAAATGAGATTTTCAAATGAGTTTTATATCCATGATATTAGGACCGCCAACTGAAAGCACATTTTTCTTAAAATGATTTCGATGTTATCAGTTTATTCACATATCCGCACCGTGATGATCAAATTTTAACATGAGTTGCATCATTTTATGTTATTGGTACCTAAAAGATCTGATTGTGTTTCAAAAAGTTTTGAGCATTGTCAGACATAGGCTCGCCATGCCGTTACCGTTATAAACACGTTCTGTTTGACCAACTTTTGTTTAAGAATTTTTTTTCACGTATAAAATTTGCTGTCACGTTTTAAACTTAACTTACGGTTTCTACATCACAGCTTTGGATTATGAGTGGAACAAAATATAAGTGGAGTACATATGGAATTTTTCATCTTCCCTTGTCTCACGTAGAGAATGTGTACATTTCTTTTCTAGGCGGAGAGATAGTGGCTCCACGTAGGAACACATTTCTCCACTCAGCCTTCGCGGAGTACTGCGGTGAATGCTGAGGTATTGTCCTTTACCAGAGTGGACCGGACAAGTGGGTGGCAGCTGAAGAAATTACAGTGAGTACCTCGTTGATAGTAGCGCTAGACCAACTTCTAAAGCCAAACAATCAATAGAGCATAAAATGACCACAAAAATTATGTATATTCGAAGAATTATATAAGTAGGTAACACACTATCACCGAGTTTGGTAGTTGGCTGCAAAATGATAGTCATAGATAATGTACACCTACAAATGAAGTTGCTATCCTCGAATGATATGCTTCCAATGCTTTGTTATTTAAAGGAAAACCTATCAGAATTTTTGATAGAAATGGAATAAAATGACACTTTTTTTACAACAAAAAATTTCTCTCTTGGAATGTTTACCAAAGAGGGGTACGGAGTAAATATGTATCCGTGATATGCAAAATAAGTTTTTCTTCGATATTTGCCGTTCGCTTTCAAATTTTGTTCCACAATATTATTTCAGTTCCTTCGAGTAATCAAATGGATGCGCGACTTTTATTACTCGAGTAAGACTCTTGTTGGACTGGATCGTTAAACGGATTATTGGATAGCCAACACATAGTGATATTGTTCGCATGGAAAGAAAAAAACTTCAGAACGATGACAACGCAAAGAGCGGCCTTCAAATAGCCTGACTGACATGGATTCGCCTCCTGCTTTTGGGGGTAGTCTTTGGAAGGACGGCGGATGTATCTTGCAATATATCCGTTTGAACTCCTCTGTTATGTCTTCTGCTTTTGACTCGAAATTCCAACGAGAGTAACTGCTCTCAAAGCAATATTTTTCGCTGTGATCCCTCACGAAAATTTTGCCTTCCAGATATAAAATACGGAGGCTCCTACTGAACAACGATATTATGAACTTTTGTCGTGTATTCTATCTTAAATTCAAATAAATTGAAAGATCAAATGGAATTCCTAGCCTATTAATAAAATACACAAGTGTTCAGATAGGCAAGGGTCGGATTATTTCAAGAGATGCGGTGCCATTCGGCAACAAAGGGACCGCACACCCACTCTCCCGCCACTATCTCCATCTCCTGGCAAAACCCAAGGGTTTATTTTTTTCGGCGTATATCGGACCCTTTTGATCTGACCCCTGCTCATCTTGAAAAACAAATCGGAGAGGAGAATCCCTTTAGTGTCCTCTTTTTCCCTTACCCTTCTTCCCCACTCTATGCTACTTACCCGTACTCTCTTCCCCTAATATGTTCTATAGACCTTACATACTCCATGTGTTTACAACCTCTAACCTACGGTCTGTAGCCCGCAACCATTCCTTCATAATATGTAAGTAACCCTCCTCCCCTGCACCCGTCCACTGCAACACAATCCATACCAATATCTACATATACATCTACATACTACCCCACGAGCCGCCGCATGGGCATGTGGCAGGGGGTGGTAGGTCACCAGCTGAGTAAAGATGTAAAATTTTTGGAGGTGAAATGGTGACATGTACTATGGGAGTGTATGCAGAGGAGTTCACTTTTTATTTTGGTCACGTAGTGTTCGCGGAAAGAACAAGTTTTTGTACCTATCTGTTCGGCAGAGTATCTCTCTTATTTTATTGTATCTGTCAGGCCTAGAGATGTAGTGAGAAGTCTTGATGGTATTCTCTGTGTCGCTCTGAAAAACATCAGTTCTGAATTTATTAAGCAACCTAAGCCTAGCGTGTAGCCTCCGAGTCTTTAGAGGCTCCCACCTTAATCCCTCTAAAAGTTGTAAGGCACTCTATGTTCGTTCGTAGCAGTTTTTAACGAACCGTGCTGCTTTTCTTTGTATTTTGTTTATTTTTTTCGTTAACTCATTATGAGCAGAGTCCCAATTGCTCGCGGCGTATTTGAGGTATGGCCTAACCAGAGCGAAGTGGCATATCTCTTTTATCATTTCACTCCTCATCTATCATCATATCACTCCTATTAATAATAATTGTTCATTATTTAAGGTACATCACATTGACTATTCAAAAAAATATTCTTCTGCCTCATTTCATTTCAGTGTATTTTTTTATGCATTGGAACTCATCGTACATGTATAAACAATAATAAAACAAGGATTATGTTTCAATTATTTCCATTCACATCATAACGAAATTTTTGACACGGCTTTTCAAATTTAGACGAAATAATGTTGAACTTTATTCGAAATTTGAACGAGTGAACAGTGTTAGTAAGAGTAGTAATTACGAGAAACGAACAATTTTGAGTTAATGAGGAAAAATGTTATCGGTTTATTTCGAAATATAGGTCATGTGCTGTGAGGCTATGTGTTAGAATACTTTATCAGCAAGTAATTGCCATAAGAACCTTGTTGGTATCATGTATTTTTTCATTTTTATCTATGGATATCTCTAATGAAAATTTGTATGAAAAATTTTAGTGATTTTGTGGATTACAAATACTCTAACCACCTTGTAGGTACTTTGTCGGACGATTAATTTTGAGATGATAAAGGATGTCTTATGAGCATTTTATATCACTACGCCTGCACTATCCATCCAGAATTCGATTCGACTCTGCCAAAAATTACGTATCCGCTTTTGCCGCTAGTATATGAGACCCTTACGAAGTAGGACTAGTTTCAGATTCAGATCAAATACAGCGGAGGGCAGCTAGATTTGTTAAAAACTGTTGTAATAAATATAGTAGTGTTACAAAATTATTGAGGGCATTAGGGTGGGAACCTCTACCCGATCGAAGGGAGAAATATAGGGTAAATCTTTTACGAAAGTTTGATGTAGACTATGTTTTGCCGGACGTTCAACATTTTTTGCCTGAGCCAATGTATTATGGTAGGAATGATCACAGAAATAATATTAAGGAAATAGACTGCAGAACCGATAGATTTAAGATGTAATTTTTTCCACTTACAGTACGGGACCATAAGAGTTGTGATAGATCAGATCTAGGATACTGACTAAGTTAAATAGGTTTTATCAGTAGTGATAAATATCTTATAATGAATTGTAGATACTAACCTCGCATGAAATCTCCGGCATGATATACACCTGCATGTCTTCATCTACATCTACATCTACGTAATACCCTGCGAGCCACCACGAGGGTGTGTGGCAGGGGGTGAAGATCACCAAACATGCACTATTGCCATGTAAGTAGGATATATAATGTAGACATGCTAGAAAATAGGGTCATAGTTTATTAGTTACTACAGTAGATTATTAGTTATTGCAAGTAATTGCAGTAGTTATTACAATAGAATATTAGTTACTACGGTATAGTACAGGTTAAAACCTACATAATAAGGAAGGGATTATTGGTAGTTATTACATGCATCATGCACTACAGACTATTCTAACTATGTTTCACCTACCTATCCCTTTTGCTACGTTGCCTATTGTTCTGTCTTATGGTACGCGGGAAAAATGACATTTTAAATCTATCGGTACGACAATCTATCTCTCTAATTTTGTTAATATGGTCAAACCTAGCATAATACGCAGGGGTTCTTAATATATATCTAACGTCATCTGTGAACAAATCGGTTTCGAATTTACTTAAAAGGTTTAACCTAAATTTTAACCTGCGTTCTGATAATAATTCCCATCCTAGTTCTTCTATTAAACTCGTAACACTAATACAATTATCATAACGACATTTAACAAACCTAGCAGATCTCCTTTGCACGCGCTCTAATTCTTTTATCATACCTTCCTCGTACGGATCCCATATACTAGCGGCATATTCTAAATGAGGCCTGACAAGTGTAAAATAGCTTCTTTCTCGGACTCTCTCATCGCATTTGCCTAGAACCCTTTTTACGAATCCTAATCTACGGTTTGCTACACTAGTTATTTCCCTGATGTGTTTCCCTCATGACATGTCTTCACTGATGGTGACGCCTAAGTATTTAATTGATTCTACGTTACATATTTTGTTTTCTTTGATGCTATATTTATTCCGGGGAAGGCCATTCTTTTTCCAAAAATTCATAATCGCTAGTCATAGTCATTCATAGTCGCATAATCGTCTTAGTACCTTGTAATGCTATTTATTTGTCACATTAATAATACTAACCAGTAGTTATATCTTGCGTAGCATGCTGCATGGTAGCATGTTCTTCTTCGTATCACTCTCCTAGTTTGTGGTCTGACTGCTTACCGTTGCCCTGACTGCTTTTGGCCTGCGCCTAGCATTCGGGGAACGCGCGTGGTTCTAATTGAACTGGGATGAGTGCTGCATGCTTGGTGTGGAACTACCCCGTGTTCTCACACCTAGCACCCCTGTTCCTCCCGCTTGCACGGTATTTCGTAGATGTAGGTATATACTATCAGAAGCGAGGCCGTTAATACAAGGTCATTCTTCTCAGACCTGCGAAATTTCAGTTTTTCAGCGATATTTCATTCCTCAGCCCTGCAGCCCTTAGGAACTACAGCATTGATGAGTGTTTGGACACACTTATCGAGTTATTTGTGCTGCGTTATCTCGATCGGTGGAGTTGACAGTGAAAGAAAAGTTAATACTTCTTTTTGCTTAGATATTTCAAAAGAAAAGTTACTTCTGGTTTGTATGTGGCCAAAGTGGATATATCTTAATTTATTTTTACCATTCATTTGTCTACACGTCATCTCGTGTTAATCTTAGAATGTTTAAGCCATTTTCAAAGAACCACGGAACTAGCCGCGCAGTTACTTCAACGGGGTCACCCGCTAGTGATGACACAATTGAGTGATTACTAGCGGGTGACTCCGTTGAAGTAACTGCGCGGCTAGTTCCGTGGTTCTTTGAAAATGTCCAAAGCAAGCACCTTTGTGTTTAAATTTGGGCTTTTCCTCTGTGGAATGTGGCGCTCTGCACTCGCATACGGGTACCTCTGGCATTATATGCACGGTACCTGTGAGGACATCTTGCTCCTTAAAGCCCCCATGAGATTCACAGTGTAATATGATGCCTTGGTAGCTTATTGTTAGTGGGTCAGAGCACTCGGCGCAAAATCGAGGGATCTGGGTTCGACTCCCAGTCCAGGCGAATGATTTTTACTCTGTAAATTTCACACAAAAGCTTAAGCCATATATTTTCAAGGAGCTGTAGAATCTTAGACTGAACATTTTCAGGGGAATCCTATAGATTAGGCCAAGACATCGGTATATGGTTGCTGGCACTCTTCATTTTCACCATACTGGCTCTACGCTCAAGATATCATGTTTTTTGCCCTCTTTCTCGCATTGGGCGTGGACAGTGAGATATATCGTCGGAGACACTTTCTCGAGTGAAGTATTCGTCCTCCTTTAACGTCTGTCTGCTTCACTTTCAGGAGGAGTTGAGGCAGTTGCCTCCGTTGTTGTTATTGCTCTCCCTCCCTCACTCCCATCCTCTTCGCCTCCTCCTCTTTCCACCCTCTTTAGTGTGTCCTTCATTTCCCTCCCTTTATTTTCTCTCTCCCTCTTCCCACGGCTTCTCTAAAGCACGCCTTCTGCACGCACCTCTCCCTTCTCCCCCCCACGCACTTTATCTTCACCCCCGCCCTCCGGCAATACACCGCGCTTTCATTCCAGCGTTTTGAACATAACTTTTCCAAGGACGACGACAACAACCACAGCGGCGCTTCTCCTCCACCCCCTTACCCTTGTACCCCCCCCTTTTAGCCCTGTCACACCCCTTCTCCTCCTCCGCGACCCCCTTGGGGGTCTTCTCCTTCCTTTTCACCCACGTCTCTTCTCCACCGTATCTCCGTTTCTTCTCCTCCTCCACTCCAACATTTCCACTTCGGAATCCAATACGTCAGTTTCGCTTCTCTCTCTCTCCGGCACTCTCCTTTTTTTTGTATCATCCTTAAGAGGGAAGACGTCTGCTCCCTGTGCTATGAAGGAGATATTCTGACTCGTAAACGGCATGAAAGAGGCGATGCGGAAATTCCGTCTCCGTTGTATACTTTTCCCCTCGGCTCCCATTCAACAAATCTCTCTCCCATGTTTCGACTGCTGGGGTTTTGAAAAAAACACGTATAAATGAATTAAAATGATTTATGCTATGTCCCCGGCCGTTGATGTTGGCCGAGGATCCCTTTAATTTCACGACAGGATGAAATATTTTGGAGGAATAAATGCATTATTTTTTTCTCTCCGAATGCATTGGTGAGTTCATGCAACTTTCATTAAAATCTGCTTTTATCCTGGCTTGTGACACGATGTTGTGTTGTGTTGTTGTGGTGTTGATGGGCAAGCTATTCAGACTGCTCTTATTTTTCGTGCCACAGCTAGCCGCTGGCAACTCTCTGAAGCCTCTAGTCTAAAAAATAAGCTTCTTTCTACTATTTAGCTTCTATCGTAGCTAACCCCAAAAGTATCTCTTGTGTGGCTCAAAAATGATAAGCTAGTTTTTGTAACTTGGATCAGAGTTAATTTATTGCAATCTTAATGGATAGTGTCATCCTAGAGACAGCCATAGTTGTAGGAATAACTTACGATTAACATTAAGAAACATATCCTTAGTAGAGAAAAAATGGGTAGTATCGGAGAATAGCCTGATACTTCCATATTTGGACCTGTATTTTTATAACTGGATAAAAATCATTTAGACCGGTTAAGTATTGTTAACTATTACCTGTTGATGACACGGAACAACTAGGTACGTATATCTACATGACATATTTTCTCCTTGACCTCGATTTTGTTGCAGTACAACGTCTTTTACGATGAATATTAGATAAGTAATGAAACATTTAACCATCCATTGCTATTTACCTGTTAAAAAATCATTTTTGCAAAGAGAGCGAGAAAAAGGAGATATTTAGTGGAGTTAGTTTTATATAGTGAGACCATGAAAAGAATTATTTTTTTGTTTTCATACAAGACGATAGCCCTCTATTTAAACTAATAGAAAACAGAATATCCAAGTGAACAACAGGTGAAAATTAACAAAACATCCATAGATTTATATTAAGGTTTAGTATTTTGCCATGTTTTTCAGCAAGGTTCTTTAAACTATAGCTAATGGTTGAAGTCCAATGCTGCAATTTTAATATTGTGATACCTACCCCTTATTAATATGTATCCCCCTTTCCTACGGACTTTCATCATGCCTCATTACCTTCTAATTTTGCAGTACATATTTTACAAATCGACGAATCATTTGGGTGGAAACACGGTTTATTTTCCACATATCGCCGATCCAAGTGACAATTGACACCCAGCGTAAATTTCTTCATTTATTCGCAGATTTTTTTCACGTTTTTTCCCCATCCTCAGTTCGTTTATAATTGCCCATTGTTCTTCCATCCCCTGTATCGCAGCCACGAAATGGCTGCGCTCCCATTCAACTCCCATGCTTATCACGGTTGCGTCCCTCCTCCAACCTTCCCGTTCCCCGCCTACCGCCCCCTCTCCCGCTCCCCGTCCACTTTATCTCGGCCTCGCATTCCGTTTGTTCGCCCCCTCACCGATGGATGCATTTCCCCCGTTCGTCTCGACTCGGGGAGGGAGAGTGGAGAGGGAGGACGCAGTGTCTGTTGCCGTTTTGCCGACGTGTGCATTCCGAGAGCATCCGCTCCTCCGATAAAGGGACTGCGATAAAAAAATATATAAATGCGATGATTTGTTCCATTCACGCGATGCCGCGTCCCACTCCGCAGCAGCATCGCTGATTACCTCGCTTAGTGGGTGCCCGTGGAATCGGTTTATTGGGACTATAATGCCATCGTTATCATATTCTTTACTTCAGAAAAGCAGGCGACAAAATATTATGTTTTAAATTGTCGCCATGCACATCACAACGGGAAAAAACCTTAGTATAATTCCATGCTAGATATTTTAGGATGATGGATTTTGAGACCGATTTCCGATTTTGATGCCATTATCGAGGCATCGGTTCTCAGTATAATATATGCCAATTTAATGTGTTAATACGACAAAAGACGTAGGAATCGATCGATAGTTTCAAATAAAAACGTCAATTTTCTTTTCATTCTTTTCTAAAAATATTTCTTCTTAGATGGATGACTTAGTCCTTAGTGATCCTCAGTCACTCTTCTTATCTATTGTTACCTCTCCTCAAAATTACACTCACCTGAAACGTTGAAGACTTATATTAAATCGTTCAGTCTCATCTTTTCAGTTAGGTAATCTGTTCAAACCATAAATATCCTAACTTTCCTCTAGCAAAATCTTCTACTTTCGAGAATATCTACTTAAAACATCTCTGACCGCTTGAATAGTTTAAAATGTTCAAACGAAGGTAATAAATTGTAAATGCATTTTTTATTGTTAAGTTACATAATCCTGAAAATGACTAATTACAATCAACACATTCTGGTCAAGGGTGTAATTGCTACACCAATTTCTGTATGTGGTTGTGACTCCCGAGATGGCTACATTTGAGCTCGATTGCAGGAGGGGAAAATATTACCAAAGTTTGATACCAAAGCGGACTTTAAAACCTAAGTAGGCCAGTCTACCCGGGTGGTTGGGCGGGTGGAACTCGATTGCAGCTACCTCCTCATGGTGAGTGATGGACAGTCGATTAGTCGATGAACTAAGAGCTGCAGTTAACTTTATTTCCTCTTACCTAATCGTCGTTGGTAAATTCAAGTCGGTGTGTTCTAATTATTAGAGCGGGTTATTACCTACCCAACATACGTAACATTTCTGTATATTTGGCGTTTTTTGACATTTTTGAGAACTAAGAAATCATTTTCTCTGATTCAAACATACTAAATCGTTTACCAACATACAAGCAATATATATGATTGTTTGACATTAAATCACTCCGAAAACATCGAGAAACAATCAAGAAAAATTGCAAATGTTTACATTTTTTCTTTGAAATAAAAATTTCTACCTGAAGATATTATCCAATCGACTTGGAATTTTTTATGGGTTATAAGGACCTCCAATCACAAAATTTAAGCATTAGCCGCCGACCGATTTCGAAAAAAAACTGTTTTCTATCCTCCCTATTGTTTAATCCTAAATTTCTATACCGCCTGATTGGTGAGTAGGTACTACTCTAAATGACTTGTAAAATCAAAGATGCTTTACCTTATTTGTGGAAATGCATGTAATTTTGTTTTGGAAATGCTACTTCTTCACTCAGACGAAACTGTTAGATCTGTTTGAATATTTTCCGATGCAAGAATGTAACTGTATTAATGTCGAAAGAAAATTTTATTTTATTTTCTACATTAGTGCGTGCCTCACAAAATTTCCATGTTAAAGATCCTCTTTGTTTTGGTAATTCAAGTCAACATTTTCTTTAAAGTTCCGTCTCGCTGGGTTCATTCGAGTGCTTTCTAAAAATCTATTTGCTTGTTTGCTCTCGAGAAGCGGAATGGGAAATGAAAAAGCCTGCGGCAAGATGCTTGGGAATAGGGAGAAAAGATCAACAGTGGCGAGGGTGGGAAGGAATTCAACTAGAGTGCGTTACCTGAGTCACGGGGCACGCCAATGCAACGGCAGCCGACGTGATGATGGAGGGCACGACTCACTCGCGGAAGGGAATATAAAAAAAGGAGAAGAGGGAACGGCTCACGCCATTTCGCTCCCGGGGCGAAAAACGGAAGGAAGTTGCTGTATTAACTCATGCGGGGTTCAGGTTAATCTAAACTTGCCCCTCTTGTGATGAACGCTGGGAAGATGTTCACGAGGGCTTACGAGTTATCTCACCCGGGAAATCTTTGCCATAGCCTTTCCATCTCTCTCGGTGGCTTGTTAAGTCAGAGGCGTCCTCATTAGGTTTCTTTCCCTTGAAGACACGGTTAGGGAATTCAGTTGCCCTAAGGTGGCTTGTACAAGATTTTTCTATACGGAGACGATGTTTTAATTTTATTTTTTAATTGACACTGTCTGAAATCTGTCAAAAATATTGTAATATAAATGGTACATAAATACTGCTCTATATGACTACAATCATCAGCAATTACATAAATATATCTATATAAGTCTTTAACTTGACTCAATTTTTCTCGCCTGTGAAAATAGCTTCACAACGGAAGTTATATTTGACGGATTCTGGAAAAACTACTGCAGTAAGAATTTTTTTTATAGACCGGGACTAGCTGGGTACAGGGGCATGTTCGTGCATTGAGGATATCTTCGCAACTACTATGTTATTAGAGCCGTTCAATAATATTCTTCCATCATATTTCCTTCTTTACCTAGAGCTAAGTAACTCAACTAGGTAATTAAATATAGCACTAATTGGAACAGCAATAAATTAGCGGTCGCTTGACATGGTCGAATTTATTGTGACTTTACATGAAAATGAAAAATATGGTGACGGGGCTAGTACATACAGTTCGTTAGGTTTACAAACTAGCGCCATCGTGGTCATGCACTATGGTTTATATCTTAGTAACTTATTATTCTTAGTATTAATTTTAAAATTAATCGTGCCTGGAGCTTTATAAGAATTAAAAACCAGGAGTAAGTTTGATTAGATGCATGAAATGCGAAAGAATGGGCTCACAAATCCTGCTTTTAAGCAATATAGTTGTTCTTCCGATGAACGGCTGTCGAAATATTAGTAGCCTACTTAAGTGTACATTAAGTCCCGGTCTCTCCCAGAGTAAAATTTCTGGCGAGATAAGGACGTTAGAAAATTCTCGTTTTTCAACCAGAAAATACGGACAAAAAATCTCATTGCAACAAAAAATGGCTACTCTCCTCACTTAATCGATAAAAATAACATAAAATACGGAACAGATAGCGAAACGAATTATCTTCAAAAACATCCCAAAAAGAAGAAAAACGCAAATGGGCAAAAATCTCATTTTTAGACCCTCCGTCATTGAAAATCACTAATTCCCTCTCAAAAATCTCCATTGTCCTGTCTTTTTATAACAACAGTAATCTTGGAAATCTCTTTGGCAACCACATAGATAAAAGGAACTCCAATCATCAATCAGGAATTTATTCTTTACATTGTAATGATCGCAACAAAATATGTCGGCCAAACAGGGCGTAATTTTAAAACTAGGACCAAAGAACAGATTCGTGCGTTTTTTACTTTCACAGCCGGAAAAATGCCTTTTCGCCAAACACCTATTTGACCCAGATCACTGGAGTCATTTTAACTACTCACCCCTCCACGTTGTAAGTAAGAGCAGAAAAATGGGCGCACGGAGCAATCAGAAATTCTCCTACATCAATCATCTTCAACTTGGCGAACGACAACCTCTTCCCGTCCCACTCGCCAATTCTCGACGTCCCTTTTGCGTTTTGCACCCCTTCCCCCGTTCATTCACTCCTCTCGACTAAACCTGGACACCATCCGAAGTGATTCACCACCACCCAGAACCACTTTCCATTCCTGAACGTGACCTTCCTCTCCTCCCTCGTCTCGTCTTCTCCCCCGTCATCCCCCCCCCTCACCCTCCAAACCCCAACCAGCTCGTGAGTTGCATTTCTACGTATTTATGCGGGATTGAAAGATTATATTTCATCATATGATGCCCTAACGAGTAAAAATGATTGTACTGTGTTATTAAAACAATTTTGTGGATTTTTAGTGAGTCAATGATACACAAAAGATATCGTACTTTCTACCTTTTATAACAAAATCGCACTACACGTGTTTCCACTGTCTTGCATTCACCATTAGGTACGACTAATCTTTCACAAAACCAGACATGTGTTTATGTATTGAGAGATACATTGGCCAAAACACAGTAGTGGGGGGAGGGGTTGTGGTGGGGGTAAGGAGAAAGGATAGAAATGAACCTGTTAAATGAGAATCAATTTGTTTGTCATTCCCCTAGTTTGGAGACCATTTTAACTTAACCTTACCTCCTCATTGGGAGATACATTGGCCAAAATATAGTAGTGGGGGGGTTGTGGTGGGTGTAAGGAGGAAGGATAGGAGGGGAAGGCTAAAATCATAATTGGGACATGATCCTTTGTTCGTCCAAACAAATTACGTCAACGCTCCAGACCTGCGTTACACCGAGGAAGGATAAAGAAATACAGGTGGGAGAAAATGGAAGGGGGAGAGGGTGGTTTGTTATATTAAAGTCTCGAGTTAACAAGGGCGTTATATATTATTTTTAGAAAAGATATTGGACATTTATTCCGAATGAAATAAAAATTGGCTATGGTTCGCCGCATACTATTTTCAATATTTCCAATATGTGACTGCCATTTTAAGCACTCATCCAGAGTTACTCCCAGATACTTAAACTGGACATCTTTTCCAAGGGCAAACGATTTGAAAATTCGTTTATCATACAATCTTTTGAATGATAGCACAAATCCCAATCAATTTTATACCAGTTACAGACATTGTAGCACTTATAGGTTTTGCTTACACTCCTTTCCAATTTATTTGCTTCAAACCAGTGCCGTAGGTTTACTAAATCAGATTGCATATTGATTTTTATTATGTCCCAATTTATGACGACATAATTTAAAGTGTCATCATCGGCAAAAGCAGTAACTTTTCCTTTGAATTCATGATTGCATAAGTCATTAACATGCATTAAAAAGAGAACAGGTCCCAAGACAGATCCTTGGAGGACACCACACGTTATCTCCCTATAGTCACTATAAATGTTTTCAATTTTTATATGCTGCATACGTGAACATTGGTAAAATTTGAACCATTTAAGTGGTATTCCTCGAATACCTGCTCGGTGAAGCTTATACATTAAAATACAATGGTCAATGGAGTCAAAGGCTTTAGTTATATCAATGAATAGACTGGCAGTACGTTTATTACAGTTAATAGACTCATAAACATGCGTTATATAATATTCCAGTGCGTCTTCCGTTCCTTTCCCGCATTAAAATCCAAATTAGTTTTGATTGAAGAGGCGATTTTTACCTAAAATTTAACTAATCTAGACTTGACCAGCTTTTTCAAGATTTTAGAAAATATTGATAACAGTGAAATTGGTCGATAATTCTTAATTAGTAACCGGTCACCTTTTTTATAGAGGTTTGACTACAGCATTTTTCAAAACATCAGGAAAAACACCATTTGTAAGGCTTAAATAATAAACATGCGCAAGAATGGGCGCTAGATCATCAATGACTTGTATCAATAGTTTGGTATTGAATTGGTCAAAACCAGGTGATTTATTGAGAGGAAAGGATTTCACAAATTTGATTATCGCCTCAGGGAGCACCGGTTCAAAATATATGGAATTAACGCACGAATATCCCCAATATTCAGTTATGAAATCATCAATACTGTTGAAGATACTATATTTATTATTACCTCGTGAAGTAACAAAAAAGTCATTAAATACACGAGCTAATACGGTCGAAATAATGGTACAATTAATTTCTAGAGAAGTTGGTTATGGACTTCAAGGCGACTGACCAGATAGCTCTTTGAATATATTCCATTGAGCTTTAGGGTTACCGGTTACTTGTTGAAATTTTTGGAAATAATAATTGTTTGAAGCTGCTCTTAAGTTCGTTTCTTAATTCATTTCAACATTTAACAAATTGTTTGGTTAAACTATCATTGGATGGGTGACGTCTATGTTTCTTCAGCAGATAATTTTTTCGTTCAATACTCTTAATCAATTTTTTCGTCATCCATGGTTTAAGTTTTTTTTCCACAATTATAACTGACGACTGTAACTTGTTATAAGGTTAGTGTCTGTAAAAGTATTTCATGAAAGATAGAAAACGCCTTTGTTGCATCACTTTCATTTAAGACAGGGCTCCAATCTACTTCGGTTACTTTATTGTTAAATCGATCATAATCGGTTTTAGTTTTACCGGGGGCAACTACTCTTTGATTGCCTGCACTTACTCTTTGATTGCCCATCAGCTCCTTATTACGAAGAGAGAAGGATATCATTGAGTGATCCATTATTGCTTCGTGGAACACCTCTGCTTGTAGATCATATGTGTAGGAGTTATATAACCTGGTAAATAAATGGTCAATACAAGTTGCCGATTTTGAGGTTTCTCTGGTTGGAACATCGACACAGCAAATTAATCCCAAAGAGGACATCACATTTAAATAATGGTCAGAGTCATTTGTGGACATCATAATATTTACATTTAGATCACCAACTACAACTATATTACTTTTTTTACTATAATGATTGGTTCAAATTCAGATAAGAATTGTACAACTGAATAATTTAGGTCTCTATTAATAATAATTAATTGAAATTCATTATATTCCAGTTTAATTTTCAACTGTGCGCAATTTGCGGTAACAGTATCAATTAACTTTGAGTAAAAGTCAATGTTATTTTTAACATAAACAATGACTCCTCTGGCTCGGAAACTGTCACAGCAGCGAGGAAAATATTTGTACTCAGTTAATTTATAAAGATCAAGCTCGTGTTCACAGATCCAAAGTTCACTCAGTACAATAATATTGGGAAAATTCGTAGGGCTCTGTAGATATGCTACAAATAAATCAAAATTAGATTTGAGATTTGGGATATTTTGATGCACAATAGACTACTCATTGTAATGAAATATATCATTATTGAGGTAATCTGCCATTCTTACCATTATAAAAAATTAATATCGTCTAAACATGTCAACACAAATATTGGTTCTTTTTCAGCTTTCCGCATTAAAATTTTACCTCCGCGTATCCACAGGTATTTTTAGTTTTTTTTCCTCCTTTACTATCTTCGCTGCGTTCAGGACTTTTCTCCTTCCGAGACAAAGAGCTTCATAAATGAAGAGAGGGGTGGGCATTACGTCGAGGTTCAGGTGACGTGTCGAGAAGTTCCTCTTCACTCTTCTTTTGGACAGCAGTTCGTCCTTGATGTTTTGGCGGAGGAAATTCACGTGGATGCCACCGATCCCGCTGTCTGCCTTGGGTTTGAAGCGGTAGCAGCTGTCAATGTCGTCCTTTTTGACATTGACCCCCAACTCAGTTCCAATTTTACAGATGATGCTCGGAAGGTCTTCGTTGTTTTGGCAGGGATTACCACGGATTTCAATAGAATTTGTAAGAGTACTTTGCTCAAGGTCGTCAGACAGTTTGGTAAGAAGCGTAATTTGCTTCTTTAGACAGAGATTTTCTCTTTACAACGACTCTATTTTAGCAAAGCACTCATCACATCGCACACTGTGAGCCTGAAGTACCGAATATAATTCGTCCAGTCGATCATACAACCCATTAATGGAATCACCCAGGCTTGCCTCTGTTGCTTTGAGATCAGCTTTGAGTTCCTTGAATAAACCAAGAACTGTCTCGGATGGAACATTCTGGGACGAACTTGTATTCGGCACACCACTCATGCTGGACCTACGAGACGCTGTGCACTCACCACACCGCCAAACGTGTTTGCTGGCAGCAATTCCATCAATGTCCTGCTTCGATAGAGGAACCACTAAACAGTTTCCATGGAATTTTCCTCTGTAATCTACACACTCTAATACACTTGAGTTGCGTTCAAGTTTCCGACACAACTTGCATAAACTCATATTCGTAGCACTATTCGCACTCTCTCTTATCGAGGCATAACCTTGAGTCGAGCGGAGCAAGACAACGTCCGAACTCGACGGAGGCCTGAACTGAACTGTACTGAATTCGTTCGAAATAAGTTATAAAATACGTATACTTTTCACCAGGTAGTTATAAAAACTCAAAATATCTATACTTGACACATTTACGAAAATTCAATACAGAAGGACTGCGTGGATAAGAATATCAGCGTCCTTTTGTTGCTCAGAGTACATCAACTCCGCTCCCTATCTCTTTTGAAGTACTCTGCATAGGGCTCGAGCCAGCGCAAGCTCTGTAGTGAATAGAGGGTGAGAGCGATGCTGGGTTGCAAAAATATTAGCGCAGTGAAGTAAATAGCATGAATGGAAAATCTCCCATCAATTCAGCTCTCGATCTGTAGTATCCGGTACAAAGGGCCTTAAACAAATGGAAAGCATTACTCGCTTGCGCTGCAAAAGGAGCCCCACACTAGAGGAAATGAAAAGCAATAATGACAAACCCTTGAAGAGTTCAAACCATATTGTCGTCGTCGGATGTTCACATCTGTTAATAATAGGTTCGTTAGTAAGAATGGAAGATCGGAACTTGTTCGTTGAATGTATATCGCAGAAATGAAACCGACACTCTGGACCGTCCTTAGGAAATTATTACACTCACAGATAAAGAGGTTATCTCCCAGGAAATAATTTTTCATCACTTTTCCAAAGGTATTATGGAAATTGTGATTTTCGAATGGAAAGAGGGACGTTGGCCTGTATTGGCTGACCCTGAAACGTACTACGAGGTACTGCTATAAAAAAACAATTCTTAATTTACCACAAACATTTACTTGTTACTGCAATAATACATCCATCAAGATATCAAGACAAGATCGATATCAAGAGATCATAAAATGGCGTAAAACAGTAAAGTCGGTAATGTGATTGGCATTAAAAATTGCAGAAATTAATTTGCGCTGTTTAGCAACATGGCAACTTCGAAAAACACTCCTCATTGCAGAAATATTACGGTGCTTGTAGGTAATCGGTAGCATTATGATATTCAATTAATAGTAATTTAACCTTCTTTATCATTTTTATGAGATTCATGGCAATTGAAATTGAAAAGTTTCCATGTGTTCACTTGCGTCATGGGGGATCAGAGTGACTACTAGCGCTCAACGTCAAATTCTTGAACCCACCAGACATTAAGAGGCCATTTTTACGTGGGTACGAGGAGAGAGCTGAACTACACTAATCATTCACTAAACCTACTTTTTTCTCCCAGAGTGTTTAGCAGATAGTGTATGCAATATATATGGTAAAGATATTTAATGCTTCTGTGATTAACATTACCCTCAGTTTGTATGCCTATGAAAAGCCCGATCAGTTACCTGGGACTTAAGCGAAAGTATGAAAACCTTGCTTGAAGAACTTTTAAAATAATTGGACACACTGGTATCGTAAATAGCGGTTAAATCTGACAGCAGTGAAATGCGCAGAATCTCTTAGAGAAAAATAGATATAACTAGCGACCTGGATTCATGTTTTCGTTTCTTCTCCAGAATTACTGTTGCGACAATAATCCTACGCTCCACTTTGTATTTTCGTGAGCTGTGTATTCGTAGTTCTCCACTCAAAGGCTCACGAATTTGGCATGTTGTCGTTCCGAACATTCCACGTGAGGTAAACCGACACTGTCAAACTTCCTCCGCGCGTAAGAACGAGACTGGGACCCGAATGGCTTCCCGCGGTCGTTCGTTCCGCCCAAAGCGAGCGCACATGTGCTCCACTCTTTATACTTCCGCGACCGCCAAATCTCTGGTAACGGTCGGCTCGCGTCCGTTGACCAAGTGCGCGAGGGAATCGGGTAAACAGCGTGATGGCGGTGCAAACAGGGCCGTGCTCGCGGGCCCAGGAATCCGATCTGTGGCAATTTCGCCTCGCAGCACTGAAGCCGTCACTGTGTGGCATCGAATGGAGAGGATTGAGAGAAACGGGACGACTGAGAGACTCATGGCAAAGAAAATATTTAAAACATTCAGAGTTTTTCGACGGTAAAAATAGATGAATTTACGGTGCAACATATATGAGGTAGCTGCCTGGTTGCATGGGTGAATGACAAACACCTGAGGTGATTTACGAAGTGTTGGATAGGACAGCATGCGTGAAAGAGATACACGAACAAGTGCATGCAAATATAACATTTTCTCACTCACAAAAAATAGCCCCAAAAAGAACAGCCAAGCATTATGACTCAAGATATTTTGAGCGAAATATCATTTTACCAAGAAATCAATGAATTTGGTCTCGTTTTAAAGATAAACATCTCACCTTTGTAATGAAAAAAAAGTTCAAACCCTTACTAAATTATTTTCGGAGTTATTTGCAAAAAAATACCAGACCTTTTATATAGAGAAAGGTATGTTTATGCACTCCAAAGATATATTATGTACAAAGTGAGGAATTTCTAACACTTAGATGTAAAAATCTAACAGCGTGTAGTTTGTACCTTATCTCAACTATTTTTGAAAATTAATCATATTGTCACCGCATTAGGTTCTTGGGTATCTCAAGAAACCTTCCGTTTTTACCATATATCTTGAGGAGTAAAACTACACCAGCGATTTAAACCTCTTTTTTTGCCAAGCACCTTTAAGAGTAAATATACACTAGCGATTTTTTCCCCGAAATTCTGCAAAGGATATTTTTTTCCCATTATTAGAGGGACTCTATGTCATATTTCATGTTTTCTTCGATTTCATTTTAATGAGTGTTTTAAAAAATTTCCATGATATTTCTCCAAGCAAATTCTTTATCTACTCAGTGTGCCACGAAGGTTAAAAACGTGATCGTGATTTTAAGCAAATAAATATATGTCATACATCGACGATATCTGAAGTAAGGTTTCACCTATAAGCATCAATGGAGATCAAAGTATCCTTCTATTCTCCTTTTGTAAACGGACTTAAACGAGGAAAATTTGTAGGTAAGATTGCAGAAATGAATACCATTAGAATTTCAGCGAGCCATCTTTACAAGAAAATGTCCTAGGAGATATCACACATTTTCTCTATTAGATTAAATGCTCATCATTCGAGAAGATTTATGAATGCCTTGACAGGTCCTCCCGAAGTGAGCGTGGTTAAGCTGTTAAGGAAATGGGCAAAGCGGCCCCGATATGCTTTCTCCGTCCGACAGACGGGAAGTGAAAGTGTGAGAGCCAGGGTTCTCCTTTGCCATTCGTTCAGCGAGAGCGAGGGAGAAGAACCCTGGAATAAGGGGCGGGGGCTGTTAATGGGAAAAAGGGGAAATGGGAGTGGTCGAATTGTTGGGGAGGTGAAAGAGGTGGGAGGGAATGAAGGGGGAAGGGGGAATGAGAGACGAAAGTGAAGGCGGGGGTTGTTAAAAGGGCGAAGGAAAAGAGCCGTGAAGGAGAGGGAGTCTCAACCGGCGGGAGAGAAGAAAGCTGTAGCGAATGATTCGAAGTTTAATTACGGAAGCCACACGTGACCAAGATGGCAAAGCGATGGGCTCCCGGGGGCGGATCGTCTGAAATGGAGGAATGGGGGTGGAGGGCGGCGAGGGGGGTGGCGAATTCGGTTGTGGTGGGAGGAGAGAAGACGTAATATGGGGGGTGGGGGGAGAGAGGAGAAAAGGAATACTTTTCAGAATGGAGAAAGTTTTCCCCTTTGAACCTTCCTCACTCTCTTTCCATCCATCCCCTCTCTTCTTCAGGGCGAAAGACGCCGACTACTCCCTCTTATAACCTCTTCCCCGCGCTAACTACTCCTGCTGAAACAAGTAATGGGTGGAGCAGTGGGGGAAGGGGGGTTGTAAGTGGTAAGGGGGTAAGTAGGAAGGAGGGTGGGAGTGGGTTCTCCGCTTTGCTTTTTATCCGCGAATTGGATGCTGTTAAAAGGAGGCCGTCTCACAGGCGCCGCCATTCCCTCTTTCCTTCCTGCTCCCTGGTGGAAACGTGCGGACTCTCCTCAAGAGAGAGGAAGAGAGAGAGAGAGAGAGAGAGAGAGAGAGAGAGAGAGAGAGAGAGAGAGATGGAGGAATCGGCCGGTCCGGGTAGGCCACCCGAGTATCACTATGTTCCGTGTACTCATGAAGAAGGCACCGTTTATATTTGTGCGAGTTTTTTTTATCGCGGATGCGGGGATGAGTTTATTCTCGACCCTTTTGCCATTCCCTGCCTCTGTTTTTTCCGTCCTCTCATTTCCTTGGAAGAGAGCACCCGGGTTGTGGTGCAAAATGTCTTTTTTTGGAATGAACTTTATGTTGGAACGAGTCGTGCGGACGAAACGAATCCCCAGGTTTTTGAAAATTTCCAATTACTACCTGTGACTTTCTTCATGGAACTTTTCCAATCACAAGCAATTAATGACACCGGGCTTTTGATTGCAAGAAAGCATTGTCGCTTTATTTTATACCGGAAATTGTGTTCACGTCTCGTTAAAGTTACGATTTATCTTATGAGAAAAAGATTGACAACTTACTTTACTCTGAGAATATCAGTAACAGAAATGCGGCTGAATGTAGTGAGCATATAATAACTCCTATTGATGAAATTTTTATTCTTCTCTTCCTGATATTTGGATTATTAGAGCATAGAAATACAAAGTATAGATGGCACACAAGAATTTTTCCCAACAAAGGCAAGGATTAAGGAACATATATAAAACATATTTATTTTATGTATGCTCCGTGGCTTTGATCATAAATTTTATTAATACGTCTTACATTTCCCAGTGGTGTGCCAATTTCTATTCTATTGTATGCAAAGTTAAAGTATCAGAGAGTATCTTAAAATCTATTTTAGTCTAAAATATCAGCAATACAGTAGAATGAATGTGAAAAATAAAAACTGGACTCCATGTGCTGTACGTAGCGTTATGCCTGAGTGCAAAGCAAGCAAATTTTCAAAGGATTTCTGAATAAACGGAGGGCTGATTTAAAATTACTGAGGTAATCCATCGTGAATGAAGATGTAGGTATGATCATAATGCTGTGCTGCATTGTTTGAAATAAATCTATTTAAAGTAGCTCGAATTTCCCTATAACTTTAACCTATGTATAAATTGGTTAAAAAATTTACATAGCCAAAAAAAGAACTCAAACCATTTCTATTCTGAACATAACTCTCTACTCCATAAAAGAACGATGTGATGAAATTTTGATGGGGATCAATGGAAAAAATACTCATTATGAGATACAGGATAACTGTTACAAACAATAAAGTTGGTCACTTTTAGAGCGACATACTTCAATACTTTATCATTATCACCAGTAATTGAGTACAATAAAACTAGTTTCGAATTTCATGACACTAATGTCTCCGGTAATTGGGTGTCTAATGGGTGCTTGATGTTTGAAAAAGGTACTTCAATGAGTGAATAATTCATAATCGAGTAATTTCGGTGCAGTAATATCCTCATGTCAGTGCAGGTATATTATTTGCTCGTTACTCTAATAAATGTCCACTTTTACTGAAATTGGCACGCCACATTGATTATCCGAACAAACCTAAACAAATCCCCAGTTGCGACTTCGCCTCACCCCACCCGCTACTTAATGTGTCATAACGAAGTATTTATTCCTGTGTTTTTTTGTTTTGTTTTCCCGAATTTGCTATGGCCAATATAGAATTTTATTAATGTGTTTGTCATTGAGGGAAAGGCTCGTTTTGATGGGAGTGGATGAGGGAAAGGTGGAAATGAGGAGGACAGGAATAGAAAATGAGTTGGATCATATGGTAAGTGGAGGTGGAGGTGGAGGGAAATTTGGGACTGTTGAAGGGTGGTGGAGAAAGGATGTTTAAAAAGAGAAGTAGGAGAGTGGGGTTGAAGGCGGGGAATGAGAGGAGGGGGCAGCAGAATAGGGGGAATTCACGAGAGTAGAGCCCAAATGTACGATCTCACGTATTCGCAACGCTTCCTTTTTTATTTCATTTCATGTGGAGTTAAAACACTTCTTTCACCGTCCTCTGGCGGCGCAGCTGTCTGCATCGCTTCCATTTTTTCCCGAAAAAATATTATTAATGCGCCCGAGAGAGAAAAAAGTCTCATTTTTCATTAAAACAGAGAGAGAGAGAGAAAAGGATTTTGGCCTGAATGAACGAAAATAATATCCGAATGTTGGACAATAAATAGTTGGAACTTTTTTTCCTGGCGTGGGCACTCCGTGATAAGTTTCGTTATTCATCGTTCGTTTTGCTCGCATCGCCTGTAGCGTCCGGTTTGAGACCAACGAATAATATGGGTGTCGCAACAAAGTCACTTCTAAACTCGCGTAAATGTGTTCGACAATTCAATGTCGACAAATATGTGAACGTAAAAAAAAAACGCGGAATATATAATCAGCGCGGTCACAATGAGTCATAACGAGTGTCATTATGTGAAATTTCGGGCATATTTTGAATGTGAATGCAATAACGTGGGAGGTTTCAATGAGCCAGTTCTCCGCATTATTTCTGATAATATACTTGAGCACAGCTATAACAAAAATACGCTATAGAACCTATTGTTACAGGGATTTTTAAGTTAAATTATAAATTCAAAACGACTTTGTAACTACCCTAAAAATGGTCATCCCTAACTTACTGCTCTATGCATTATTTTTTGCAGGTTGATTGCGGATTATTGAATCACAACCAAAGAGATTTTTGCCAAATTTGAGTTTTTACGCACCAGTTTTACTGTAATTTTTTCCGCAACTAATTCTTTGTTTTACTGCCACTCACACAATTTTGAATTGTCCCTATGGCGAACTCATAATGCGTCCCAGTGAGCATGTCTTGTTTTTTGGACGTGATAAAGTAAATCATTTTATCGAAAACAGTTTTTTACATATTATCTACGAATTGATTCACTCAATTTGAAACAGTAGTTACAAAGCAGATGCTTTTTTAAACTATTCTCCTGTTCTATTCATGTGGTAATTGAACTCTTTCGAGAAAATACCCTATTTTGCCTTATTTCATCTCTCGCCAAGCCATCACTACTTAGGCAGTAGTCTAAGGAGAAATCTATGTTCAGTAATTTACGACGCTATTCATTACATCTACATTAACCACTCATCCCTGGCAGTAATGACCACTAATGTAGATCCGTATTGAAAGTTTAAATGGCGAGCCTACGATCTTTTTTATTTGAATTCATTTTTTAAGCGCGACATATGTTTAAAGAATTTTGCAATGTTTTCATGTCTCATTGAGTGTTGAATTCTTTATATTTATCAAAGTTACTCACTTACGCACATCATAATTGATAAAGTCCATGCTCTTACTCACTGACTTGTTTGCTTTGAGTAGTAATTGCGAAGTGCTCTATTTGTTTATTACCTTATTGAGAAAATATTCGTTTTTACATTACGTTATATTTTTATCATAAAGTTGCCAGAATAATGGCTAGTTTTTTGTATGATATGTTTTTAAAGAATGAAAGGTTTCAAAATTATGCCGAGAGAATCGATGAGGGGCAACTTTTTTCTAATACTTAGTTTGCAGAGATATTTAAAGTATTGTATTCTTCCCATGGCTAGCTCTTCAAACTAGCTCAAAGTTCTGCGAGCTGTCGAAAATTGCAAACTTACGGGATATAACAGAGAATTATACTTTTCTATTTCATTCGTTTCTACTCCTAAGTATTAGATTTTCCTTTCAATGTGATCTCCAGAAAGGTAATTTCTCCGGTTTACATTGGAGCACCAGATAGAAGTTACCCTTTGTAATCTTGGCCAAGAAATCAGTGAAGTATTGCTAGTTGAAGAAAAGTCCTTCATTTATTTAGGGTAGTAGCGTGATATGAAATCATTTATACCTCTTGAAAGTATCTTTGACCCGTTCGAAAGAATATCACATGTGTGCCTGACATTATTTATCCGCATTACCAAGAAATATTATCGTATCGCTAGTTATTCATTACTGCACTGAATTGAATTTTGAGGTTACTAGTCCATCAAGAAAGATTTAAATTCAATTTATTTGTTGAAGTGTTAAAAGCATGAAATGTCGTGACGATAAAATCACTTACTGTGCTTCTCTTGGAATGTGAACCAGTTCTGCTGACTGGCGATAAGCTCAAATGCTGAGATTGTGCGGTAAACTGAATTGCATGGACTCTTTCTTGAAGTTAAAATTTGAAACCCTCTGAGTACTACACACGGGAATATTACTCTGATTTACAAAACCTTTTCTCCGTGAGTTTCGTAATTTTTAGACCTTTTTTGTCTGGGATAATACATTTTAGTGGAAGCATAAGACACACGCACTCATAATTTGCGGACTAGAATTCACTCTAAAACTTTTCTTAGATTTTACTCTTACAACCGGTGGAGATAATAATTTTTCGCTAATTAATCTTGCATAAAAGAGAATTAATTAAGTCGTGAAAAATTATGTCATGAATATTTTTTCAAATATATTAACTAAAGCCCTTTTTTTACTACCATCACCGATGACAATGCATTCTGATCACTTTTGCTCCCTAAAAACAAAAAGATAATGCTTAATCTAATAAGTGTTAGCGAAATGTATTCTTTGCGTAGCAGCATCATGTTCCATCTGTCTGATTTGAGATAATATGGGTTATGCCTTGGTGAATCTCCAAAAAGCTCGCGATTCTTTTTTCTTTTGTATTATGAAATGAAATAAGATAATCAGCCAATTTAAGATATCTCACGATATTATATTTTCCTGTGCCAAGGACCTGCAATATTGAGTAGTCCACTAGAATTGAGGTTTGAGTAATTAATGGCTGTATAGTGAATCCTTCAGCAAAAATCCATGGTCCCTTAAAGAATATAAGTATTGATGAGTACATTTTTGTGAAGCGATAGTTTCTCACATTTGTGGCTCATAAGCTAAGAAAATCGCTTCTCGAATGACTTTGAAATGAGAGTGAAAGTAATATGAGATGAAAAATAGCATTCGTTTAACAGTAATATAAAAGTAGAAAAAAGGCCTTCCCATTCATTCCAAGTATCCTTAATACAATGACGTATACTAACAATCCATTTCATATAGTAGGTGTGAAACTTATGACGTGATTAAAAAAAATAAGGATTGTTCTTAGATCAAATATGGAACTATTCCATCATCCACCTTTCATTGTGGGCGAAATTATATGTGACGGGAGAGGGTTGGCCAAATGGCACACAACCTTTGAAACTGCTGAAGACATAAGAGAGAAAAGTAAAAAAATATGCTTATCATTGAGGCTTTATATAATTCAGAAAGCCGTAGAAAATAGAAGACTCGAAATATGAAATTTTGACTACTTGAAACTTAATGATGTGGATATATATTTGATGGAAATTAAGCAAATATGTAGAGGATAGAGCGAGATAGAGACAGGATAAATAAAAACGATGTCCTATAAGGGATAGAAGGGTAAAAGTGATAGGGTATAAATGGGAAGTTAACTAAGAATTCTGCTGTGGAAAATAAAAGGTAATGTGCACTGGAAAAAAGATGACCAAAGGGCAACGGAAAGTGATAGAAGGAAGCTGAGAAGAAATATAAAGGGTTTAGGATTGAATAGGAGAAAAAGAAGGAATACAGTCTTCCCATATTCTGCTTTAAATCCTTTGGTGAATGATCATTTATTACTCGTTTACTAATCCGGGTAAACCTCGTATCGTTTATCATTCCTGAGAAGTGAGAGTTTTGAGTTTGGAAACCCATAAATCCGCAACTGGGAGCACTTCGCTCGATACGTATGATGTGGCTCTAAAAAAGGCGCGGAACAGCTTTGATAGTCGAAATGAAACATGATTTTCATAAAATTATGTTAAAATAAATTGTTGCCAATTGATTTTCTTGAGAAAGACTGGTCAATGCGTTTGGTAAGTCAATTTTACAGATTTTATTTACATTTGTCATGCATCTGATTCTTAGTTTTCACCTCAAGTTTTTAACAGCCTTTGCCTTGAAGAGGTTATGGTGATTGTACTAAGGACATCACCTTTAATCCGTAAAGATTTCAAGGAATGAGACAAAGAATGCTCCGTCATTTGCACTGACGAGTTACCGTGGTATTAATAGGTTCCAATGGCAAATAGCTATGGTGTTATGATTTATAAATTTAGTTAAACCGATTACCTTCAGTCTAAACGACGTTAATCTTGAGATTTGATAGCAGTTAAAGCATCAGAAGACCCAAGTGTTAAGTTACTTCACGAGTAAACTCAAAATAATCAGGGAACATAATTGGAATTGGTAGACAAATTTGCACTCAGCTGTCTCACACTTCATGGGATGGGAATCAGTCATCAAAAATCACATTTTGATACTTAAAACTGGCCAATTCAGATTTTTTTAAATGTGAAAACAGCCAAAAGTATAAAAAATATTTCAAGGACGATTGGGTAAAAATTTTAAGTTAACCATAAAGCCAAAGCTTTAGGGAGGACACTTGACTGGCAATATATTTTAAAACCTAAGGACTTGGCCCTGAAATAGAAACTATTGCGTCAAAACTTAGACACAATTTTCTTTTTACTAATCTGTATATTGCCACTCTGTTTCAATAGAAATTTTTAACTGTCGTAGAAAGTATCTTTGGAATAATGGGTATTTGCATCTATAAAACATAAGCCTGGGTACTTTTTTTCCATTCCTAGCACATGGAAACATGATCTCTCGACCATCCTTATGACTCACTCCATCACTTATCGTTTGGAATGTGATCAGTTTTTCGTTCCTACTCTTACTGAGGTTTGGATAGCTTATAATGGCATGCAAAGGTCGTTAAAAGATTGGGCGGTTCATTGCGCGTTGTAACACAGCTACGGCTTGAGCTTAAAAAAACATGAATCATTGTGCTGCGCTGGAGAAGAACAATGGCTATACACGGAGCGGGCAAACGAAGTGTTTGACTTGCATTTAATGAGTGTTTTGCTTGAACGGGAGGTGTATACTGCGCAGCGCTGTTGATATCCACCACCCTTGAGTACACACTTTGATCTAGGTTAAGGGATAAAGAGTGATTTTGGCGCCCCATTTTCTTCGCTGGAAATGAGTATCAAAGAAGCTCAGTCTATTGCTGTAGGTTTTGCTATGCCAGTCTCATGCGCCATACGTTCCTATGTCGCTGAATTATGTTTGTGTACCGATGTGTCGAAGCAAGCCGCACGAAAATAAAATATGCTGAAATAAAACGGCTTTCGCGTTCATTAGAGGAAATAAACTTCTACAAAGTTGAGCTGGAAAATGCGAATTGCTATCAACCTTTGTGATATTTCATAAACCACCACATGCATACACGTGGTATCAATAGCCACAATTTTCAACTTCAGAACATTTAATCTCATAAAATATTGATTTTGGGTGGAGGTGCGAGGCATTGAGTATATAAAGCACGTGAGTGGAACGAAAGTGAAGGAACGAAAAACAAAAACCGAAGGACTATGGATATTAGACCCAGCATGGCGTCGTTAAGCTTAAATTCATCAGTGGATGCGTTGCATTGGAAGTTAAACCAAACCAAGTCTATGTATTCCTCCTGACGTATATTTTAACAGTTTCCTGATGATACCTCCGATTTTTCGAACTAGAGGCACCTTTATAAAAATTGGTGGACCAAAAGATTTCTTTTTAACTCCAATGGAAAAGAAAACGCCTTTTTCATTGGAGTTATTTTGGAGAAGTTTTATTCTGGATTCGATCTCTATTCTGACTCAATTGCCTCTGCAGTCCTTACCTCATCAACTACTATCCTGTCCTCAACGTTGCAAATGACCACCTTTCTTGGCCGCGTCCTCTAATAACCCACCAGCACTTCTGTGCTCCATCTTGCATCCCTGCTCGTGACTGTATCACACATAATTTTCGACATTTTCGAAAAGGGTATGATTTTAAATGAAAGTTGTGCCGCGCACGACCTTTATGTGTGAGTGTACACGTCCAGGTTAGTCCGAGCCGAGGAGAGTGTACCGGTCCGACTCCCTCCTTTCTCTCCCCTTCCTCACGGGGTAGATGAATGCTTGTCACTGGACCCCATAATGCCCGCAGCCCCACGTCATCGCCACACGGGAATTTTTGCCGTGAAACGGAACGAGACGAAAATAAATGTTTGGTGTGGTGCGCATGTGAAAGATGGAACGGACCGATTTGAGGCGCGTGAGCTTGCATTTCTTCGCAACTGAGGATATTGCTACTAAAATGAGGTCATTTTTATCTGCTTCAAATTGCTTGTTTTCTTTGTGACTGCATTTTTTTACAGTAGCAATGCATACCTTTTGCCTCATTGTATTGCCGCTTGAATCTGAAATTACTTTATGGTGTGGTCATCTTTTCATCCGGTGAGTTGAGAAACGAATAGTAGCTGATAACCATCGCCATCACTCACTCTATGAATTTAGTTTGGATAATGCAATTTTACTCGCAAATTCATGAAAAGGAGTTAAATGACTCACAGAATGAATGAATGAACTATAGTTATTACTCTTTTGCTAATACTAGTTTCTCTGAAATTGCATGCAGAAAAACACATTATTTAGGCAATTAGGTACGGTTTAATAATGGTTGTGGATCTTAGGTGGTATCAAATTTAGCATAGTTTGAAATAGGCTGGGTCCTAAATAAATGAATTATTTTGTTATGTCTGCTGTAAAACAGATTTTCAGATAGGAGACATTGTCTGAAGAAATACATAATATCTTTTAATAGCAGGGGTTTATGGGTAAATATTACTCCAGAAAGCGTTTTGTTCAGAAGTTATTGTTATCTTAATGATAACATTTTGCGTTCATCACTTAAGCTTTTTGAACTTGCTTTTCTGAGAAAGAAATGCATCAAGAGAAGTCATTCCCTGAATGTTTATGAGCAATACTATGGATCGAAATACATTATGTTTAGAATTAAATAATTTCTTACTTACACAGCAGAAGAACTTTAAAGAAGTTTTATTGTTTCTTAATTTCGTTCATTGGTGTTAAAAATATGTTTTTCTATTTATCTGTAACTCACCAAATACTGTAGCTATTAAATGGTAGACAATTTTAGTTATAGGTATTTTTTACAAAATGTTTTTATTATGCTACAACTAAGAATTTATTTCCAAATAGAGCCATTTTGACAGCTCTTAAATCATCCGAATTAGTTTAAATTGCATTGATTCTGTGAAGAAATTTGGTCAAATATGATGCATGTATATTGAATTTTAAACTACAGTTTAAAAAAAGTCAAATAAAATACTTTAAACGTTGGTCTCGAATACTTTCTCCAAAAAATGTTTCCAAGAGGATTGTAAAAATAACCCTAGAGATATTATAGAGATGATAAGCCAGAAGACATTCAGCCACATGTATCTGATTTTTTTATTCCCCTTGGTCACCTAAATTCTAATTCAGTGCATGAAATTAAAAGTTCTGGCAGGAGTGTAGGACCTCCTACAAGAATAAATCTCATTCATGGTCCGTTATACATTTTTACAAGATTCTTGATTTGTGGTTACTAATACATTTGTCATAGACAACGAACCGAATTCACCAAATTTTATAGCATCATCAGAGATACATCATCATCGCAGATTCAGAAACATTGAGGTTAGTAACATTGAAGCATAAACATTAAGATGATGTTTCAATATCACTGTATTATATTTCTGCATTTGGTGAAATATTTGCTCTGAGATATATATTAGTAACCACAATTCAAAAGTATTGTGGTTGTTTTTATAATTATTGGTCGAGAAAGTCATAATTGATTAAAATTTTATTGTAAATCACAGTTATGAGGCTGGAGATTAAACGAAAATCTAAATATAATATTACATTGATGAGTATTTTAAACACCTACATTAAGCGAAAATTTATATGCATCTTCTTCTCTACAAATTTGTTCTCGCAGTTGTTTTTTAGCGGAAATATATCATCTTAAAAGATAGCTCTTTACGGTCATGACTGCATGTTCGTTCCAATGCGGGGGCCTTGCTCAAAAGACGGTCTGATAAGTTCTCTATTTACCTCTGTACTAAATCACCTCCCCTATCACTTCTTGAAGCAGTAAATATTCTGCGTGAATCACTCAGTACGTATCGTGTATCCTTTAATTAGCAACCAAGGGCAATTACTCCTAAGATACCATACGAATAATTCCTAGGTTGGTTACATTGATGCAGAAAATGAAATACTGTAAGATGTTTGAGAGGGAAAACTTTTTAATCTTAGAACTAATTACGTTTAATGAAGTACTATGGCATATGAGAAGAGACGACATTGAGTAATATTGAGTTATCTTGTTCGACGTTAGCACTGCACGATGGTGATTGTGAGCTTGCTGAAACGCAGCCTCATCTAGGTATTTCATGTTCATGTCATCCTTGATATAATTATATAATGCTCCTTTACAAGGAGTCAGTCACCTTATCATCATTGAAATAAAATACTAGACTAATGAGTTTATCGTGTGCGACCCAGAAACCCTCTTCTACGTAACAACTTACTTGGTAATGTCAGTATAATGCCTGTAAATTTGTTGTAATTACGCAAGCCACAGCTATCTCGACTAGTCTACATCTGTATCTACGTAATACCCTGTGAGCCGACGCATGGGCGTGTGCTAGAGGGTGTTAGAACACCAGTCGTGTAAATGTGTACAACTTTTGGAGATGAAATGTTGACATGCATTATAGGAGTGTATTTAGTGGAGCTCAATTTTTATTGTGATCCTTTATTGTTTGCAGAAAGAACGAGTTATTGTACCTATCTGTTCGGTAGTGTATCTCTCTTATTTTATCGCATCTGTCAGACCTAGAGGTGTAGTGAGGAGTCATGATAATATCCTTTATGTCGCTCTAAAAAATGTCAGTTCTGAATTTATCAAGCAACCTAAGCCTAGCGTGTAGCCTCCCGGTCAGTAGCGGCTCCCACCTTAATCCCTCTAAAAGTTGTGAGAAACTAATATGTACGCTCGTAGCAGTTTGCAACGAAGCGCGCTGCTTTCCTTTGTATTTTATTCATTATTTTGGTTAAATCTATTTGACCAGGGTCCCGAATGCTTGCGGCGTATTCGAGATGTAGCCTTACCAGAGCAAAGTAACATCTCTCTCTTACTTTTTCCTTCGAGGACCTTCCTATTATACGTTTAAGAAAACCTAGTTTCTTTAATGCTGTGCCACATATGTTCTGTATGTGTAATCCCCACGATATATCAGAAGTTTAGGTAATTCCAAGGTAGTTTACAGTATCTGAAATTTTGTTCTGTTGGAAGTACTGATTATTCTTCTCAGCGTTTGTCGCGCTGCCTTCGGCATAATTCTCCTTGTAAAAATTCAGAAAATTCCTAGTTCTAGTTTGGTGGCAGGGAAAGCAGTGGAAATGGAATAAGCGAAGGAAGGGTGAAGCGAAGGCTTTGGAGTGGCGGAGAGGCGTTGATTGGCTGCAGAAAGAGAGTGAGAGGAAGGAAGGGGAAGAGGGTAGTGTGATACTTCGCC
Source organism: Ceriagrion tenellum (assembly GCA_963169105.1). Taxonomy (NCBI): domain Eukaryota; kingdom Metazoa; phylum Arthropoda; class Insecta; order Odonata; family Coenagrionidae; genus Ceriagrion; species Ceriagrion tenellum. The sequence goes on from OY720635.1 coordinate 16,955,756, forward strand.
TCGTGTGGTGCTGGAGTCGTAATTGACGCGCGGATTGACTTGGCAACGCACACACACACTGGCGCCCCCTGGTGAGTGAGTGAGTGAGTGAGTGAGCCGTGTGAACCAAGTTTTTTGACGTGTGACGTGAGCGCGCGCGTCCCTTCAAAGAGGCGCCGTGTGGCATCCAGGGGGGGGGCGGTCCCGTCAAGCCCGCTTACCCGGAAGGGTTGATATCACGCTTCGCCGCCTCCAACCTCCCCTTGAAATCAAACGAAAGGTCCGTGGCTATACTGGCGCTTTTAATCAGCGCGCAAAGCCGCCGGTGTCGCTGATTTTGCGCAGAGACAACGCCGGCTGACGGAATTTTCTCTGGGACTGCTACATAAAGATCTTATGCAAGCCACAGCAAAGGAATGCGTCAGGTGGTGTTAGAACATAAGTCTAGAAGAATGAAAGGGAAAAGTAATCGTGGAGGAAAATGGAAGGAAAGATTTTATCAACGTTGAAGGTGAAGAATAATTGAAAGTTTTCCCGGCGAACTATGTTGTTGAAGATTATTCGGGATTTCCACCGGGTCAGATTCTCCATTTCTGCCAAAGTTTCGATGGACGACTCGTCCATCAAAACGTTGGTAATCGTTGGAAATACGTTGAAGGTGTTTCCTTGCATTGGTGCATCTCAACGATAAGTCGCCCTCTACTATTCACGCCCTCCCCAGATCTAATCGATGTAAAGAATAAACTATAATCGTCCATAGATGAGCTAGTGTGGAAAGAAAGTTGGCTTAAAAGTCAAGTAGTCTTCTACTTAACGGTGCAATCGTTTACAGATGAGATATTCATGACAAAACTTGAATAAACGGCTCTATTAATGATTTCGCGTATCGCGTGTCATAGCTACGTTCATCGCCAGCAGCCCCTTATTATATGTTTGACACAAACGAGAATGCCTATAATCAAACAAAAAGTAGTGAAGTTCCTCGGGCAAACTTAAGCTTATGACTGGTAATTTAAATTTTATATACAAGCACAAGTATTAAATAATGATTCACATTGCAGTGTAAGTCACAAGCGTCTTTTTATTGGCCTTATGCAGTAAAATATACGGATTTAGAACGGCTTTGGGTGAAAGTTAGCCCACCGCCTCGACGCATTCTGTTGTAAAAGTTGGCGGAGGGACATTCCAAAGTACATACATACATACCAGTCACGCCTCTCCCTTCCGGGATAGTCACAGTCACAAATTTTCACTCAAATATATATAATTGTACACTTAACTCTGCCTCAATAATTTCCTTCATACTGACCTATCCTTGCAAACCTCTTTTGCCTCATTTACCTCAATACACTGCTTCATACACGCCCTCCTGTTTTTAATACTTCTAATACTCCTCCTCCTAAGAATTTCCTCAACCAAATTCAACCACAACTTTCTCGGCCTACCTCTACCTCTCGCACCATTCATTTCATTCTTATATATCTGTTTCGTTATTCGGCTCTCATCCATTCTCTCAACATGGCCAAACCAACGAAGCACACTCCTTTCATGTCCATTACTGGAGCATCTAACCCACATTTATTCATCACCCACTCATTCCTGACCCTATCCATCCTACTTTTACCGCAAACACTCCTCAGATAATTCATACTCTCGGCGTTTAGTGTACTCTTATGTTTATCCTGACATACCCATGTTTCACTATCATACAACAAAGTGAGGATGAGTACACTTTTGTACACGGCGATTTTCGCTTCCTTAGACAGGCACTTATTCCTTGATATGCTCCACTTGCTACCTGCCACTTTCCTTCCAGCATCCGCACGTCTCTTTATCTCCTCATCTATCCGTTCATTTTTTGCAAACAACCAACCTAAGTAACAAAATCATCCACTTGTTCAACTGCTTGACCATTGCTTCACTTCACCATTACTTCACCCTCATCATAAAGTTATTCTCCCTATTCCGAAGCAATTGAAGTAAAAGTGGGCGCTCTCGTTTCTTATTGTTTCCTTAATCTTCAGGATCTCAGTATCGAATGCATAGAGTGGTAGCTAATAATTTGACGTGAAGTAAGAGCGGAGAGCGGATGGGAGTCATACTAACGGAATGGGAGCTTAGAGTCATAGGTTGCACAGTTTCTGGTCAGTATTCTTTTGTATTGCGGCAGAGCGCCTCAGATTAGAGGTTCGTGTTTCAAATGTACACATATTTTTCATTGTTTCTTTCCGAAATCTTCTGAATTCATTTCATGGAAAAACGAATCTATATTTAAATCCGGATCCAAAGCGTAATAAAATAGCTTTTACATCAGGTTTGGCTGATGGATTTGGACCCCCGAAGGGTCATAAAGAAAAGTGATAACCCACTTTTATGGGGTAGATTATAGATAAACCAGTTCCATTATTTTACTTTTCAATCAAGATGAGTTTTTTCTTTCTTGCTTTAAGAACAAGCGTTTCAAATTCTATGAATGAGTTGATTTTTTCCTGATCATCCCTTATTTATTTTGTATGAAAGTGGTTCTTCATTTTTATCTCGCTCCAATTCATAATTCATGGCGACATACCTTTTCAGTGCCAAATGGTGAAATCAGAATGTCGCAAAAATTAGATAACGGCGTACTCCGTGTATGTGGTCAATGTTGTGGAAAGAGTACGTGGAAAGCGATCATCAGGTCCGATTTTAAAAATATATCAACGTCGACAGTTTTCTGTTTTATTAAGTGGGTGCTCTTCTGAATTGCGCCATTCAAAAGGGTGATTAATCCATGATTTTGAATAAAGAGACGATGGGGTGTGGTTTCGACTGGAATTTGCACAACTCCAACTGTGAGTCGATCCTGGCCTATGTCTCTCACACATCTCCACTCTACACATTTTGATTTACATTTCCATGTGATTAAAACTCATTGAAACTTTTTTAATCAGAGCATATTGCAAGAGAACTTTGAGAGCACCATAATTACACATTGCTGACGAGGATATGAATTATTTACATTAAATTTTAATTACTGATATCGATCATGAAATGTTTACCTCCCTCGGGAGATATGAATGTTCATGCATAAAGGAAAATTATGTTGAGCTCTCTCTGGAAACCGAAATAATTGAAAACGAAGACATTCATCTGAAGGGACTTGACCTCTCAGTTTCTGCCCTTTCGTTGATTCTTCTTTTTTAAAGGCGTTCCTCAATAATATCAGATTCGAATGAGGAAATATTGGTTTGTACGTTTGTAGTTTTGTGATTCCAGGCTATCGCGAGGATGCGTTCTTTCCAAACGTAGGATTGAGTTGACTTAGGCCTCGTGAATGGATTGAATGCACGAAAATGGGTCAAACATCAATCTGCCGATGACGGCCGGAGTGCACGGCTTCGAAACCGCAATTCAGTGGCCTTATATTTCATCGCGCGCATCGTTCATTTCGAATAGAGCAAATACCCCGTGCGAGTGGAAACGCTGGATATGAGCTCTGCAAAGCATTCCGTTAATTTCCAATTTTCCTTATGGCGCACGCCACAACGGTTTGATTGCAATGAAACCTAATTGTTCCGGGAAAGTCGGCCCATCATGTCGGTTGGCTTTTGAATCCGGTCCATTTTTTTCGCGGTTCCCTTCCTTGTTTCTCCTCGTCTCTGTGGAGAGGGCGGGCGGTGAGGTGAGGGATTGGCAGGAATAGTTGAGGCCCGAGCGTAGGACATTTCACATTGTCGCGCATCTGGGCATAATTCGGAACGGGCGCCTGTCCCCCACCCGTACACCTCCTCTGTGCAACGCCGCCCTCCCTGAAGAGTCCCGTGGCCCACGTAGAATACCAATGTTGTGTGTTTGTGTTTGCACGTCCCTATCTGCGCATATTCCAATCACAGCACTCCACTCTTCGTGAAAATTCTATTCGCTTTCACTTCAAAAACCTTTCACAAAATATGTGTTATCATTTCATGATAACTAAAGTCAACCGATCTGCAGTTTTATCACATTTTCTAGCTTTTTTGCCAACACTGATTGAAGAACTTTTTCTTCTCATTTATACTATAAAAGTTTGTTAAAATTTCTTCCTTTTTACATTACAAATATGACTACGGTCAAAGCAGTCATGGGAAGAGAAAGAAAAACCTTAGTAGCATTAATAAAGAGAGAATGTTCAATCGAGACTCTGGCTTTTAAACATTTTATCATGAAATTTGAGGATAATAATATGTTAAAGTGATATATGTTAAATAATGATATATGTTAAATGTTTATACAGAAAGGTAGAAAGAAAGAGGATAGAAACACATAAAATCAATAGACACAATGGTGGTGTGAAGATGTAAAGATGGCCGATTCCAATCAGAAAAAATTAGATTGGACCGGGAATCGAACCACGGACCTTTGCATTTCGAGTCTAATGCTCAGACCACCAGGCTACCCTGCAAGTTCTGGTGCCATCTATTGGCCGCTCTCTTGGGTCATGCCTTGGGGAGTGTTTGTTCATATAAATACCCCGCCGATTCCAGTGGATTCTTAGTAGACTGGGTAGCTTGGTGGTCTGAGCATTAGACGCGACATCCAAAGGTCCGTGGTTCGGTTGGTGTATATATATCCCTCCTCTTGCATCACCAGCAATGTCGTTTACCACTTACAATGTAACCTATGCCTAAGCTTCTATGTCGGAAAAAGCTCCACGCCCCTTAACATACGTATCAATAATCACCGAGCCGATTGTAAAAACCCATCTCAATCTGCTTCCCTTCCCATGGCGATCCACGCTTCTCATCACAAGAAATCTTTCAAAAATTGCTCCAATGTTTCAGTTCTGTACTCCCTTCCACCATCTGCTTCCACTATTGATCTTAATTCTGTAGAGCTCTCATTAATTTGTCTCTATCACGCGTTCCTCCCCCCCGGCATCAATGTCTTTCACTAATCCCCCTCTCCTTCCCTTCCTCTACCCCTTCCCTCCCTTCTCTCTATCCTCTCCCTCCCTTCTATCCTTTACCCGTCACTACGTACTAATTTCTGACGAAGGCGGTTGTGTCCGCCGAAATATTAACAAATCTGTGAGTTTTTCTTTTTTGTGTTTTCTCTGTGTGTCTGCCAGTCACGCCTTGACATTTGTTTATATATATTTTGGTGGGTCGCCCGCACCTTCATCAGTGATAGAATGAGGATTGAGGAGGAAGAAATGTATAGGAGGTGCGGGGGACATTTAAAATCGTGAGTTTGCTTTTTATATGTTTTATATTTAGTGTCACCCTGTGATGAAGTTTTATATTGTGTTTGCCACGTTTGTAGAATATTCGCAAGAACATTGTTTGCAAGAACAAAAACAAAGTTTTTCCTTTCTCCAGCGAAGTTTTCTGTTGTTTTTTTATTTTTTTAAATGTGTAAACTATAATTGCATCACGGTTAAACATGTAATTATATTTTCCATTCATTCAGTTTTAGTTTTCTGTTTGTCGATTTTTCTCTTCTTATTTCAAACATTATCGATATTTTCCTTTCTATAGTCGACTGCATCTCCGCTCAAAGTTCTTTAAGTGTAATTAATCACCATCACCTATAATTAAGGATAAGCCGAATCCAAATGTCGATTCTCGATTCCACCGATTCTCAGGATTATAATCGGTATCGAAAATCGATCGACTAAAGTCGATTCCGATTCCATCGATTCCGGATAGATAAATATTCAAATCGAATTTCATTTATCACATCATATATGTCTGAGTAATATTGGGTCTAGGCTATCAATTTGTACTTTTTATGTATTACCTCAATAAAATGAGGTTATAATATTTGCTGTTTGTTAATAAACATACTTTTTGAGCGTCTTGATTTGTCTTTCTTATTTTATTTCAGCTAATACTTGAATTTAAATAATAGCCGTATGCCACTGGTATATCAAGATCCCACCTGTTATTAGGAATAAAAATCGATAGAATAGAAATCAAGAATCGGAAATCGATTTGAAAGAATCTGAATAAATAAAACTGGAATTGACTCATCCCTACCTACAATAATATAATAAATAACCACCTATGAATGGAGCCCACCTCGCCTCAACCTCGATCCCGCACTGCGCTATTCTCGATCTCCGAAGAGGAGCAGCCGATCATTTCGCCCTGAGATATTCAAAAACTCTTCCTCGTCATCTCAGCACGCGTGACTGACTGCCTTGAATGCATTCTATGTTTGCATTTGCCGAAGGACAATCCCTTCCGAGAAGGACTCTCCGCGGACGGCGCTTCCGTCGCTTTATTCCCGGTCATCCCAAGTGTACTGCGAACCTCGGAGAGCAAACCCATTTCATCTCACTTGTAGACGATTTGCTGCTGGTTCAAGGTGTGGTCGGGTTTATGAGTATTTAAGAAGGCTGTCATGGATATTTAATACACTTATGTCTATATATCCGCGGTGCTCTATACATCTTACATTTTCTAGACTTAAACCTTTTAAGGGGAAGTATGGAAACATTTAGCGAGCTCACTGCTTCAGTTGTAATTATTAGCTCTAACATTTATTCGTGCTTCACCACATGTTGAAAAATAGCGTTATTTACCGACTTATCTTAATATCCATGTGCACAAAGTTCATGTAGCTATTTTATCTAAAGTGGCATTGGACGCACTTATAAAAGACGCTGTTTGGCCAATATATTGAGTTGCAGAGATCATGCCATTAATTTGATCGCCGGGAAACATGCCCTTTTGTTTATGTCCGAATGTTTATGATAATTAGATTAGCTATAATCTGCCAGAATCGTTACGCTTTAAGAATATGAAAACATACTACTGGCTACAATAGTGAATTTATCCTACTTGCATTTCATATTTTTATTTGAGAATAGCTTAGGGATATTTTTCTTTTGTTGATTTCAAATGTATGTAAAAACAAATTCCAGTATTTATAAATGCAAAAGAGTTGAAAATAGAGAGTGTAAAAACTCCATTATCAATGGTTTTTTTTAAGTATAGCTGTATTAAATTCTAGGCTCTAGGCCGTAAAATGGCACCCTCCGAGTACAGTGTATTTCAGAGATGACCTTTTCTCGTAAACTGGCTGTCAAAATTTCTGTAGATAGTGAGGTTATTCTGGGCTAAAATCTAGAATCCAGTCCGTAAAATGGCAATCTCCAAGTACAGCGTGTATTTTAGTGATAACCTTTTCTCGTAAACTGGCTGTCTGAATATCTGGAGGTTCCGTGACTCAACTCCAGCTTTGTGCCTTTCTGGAACGTCATGGTATAACCCTGCTTCAACCCACTTTAATGAACCCTTGCACATGCCTGCTCTCAAAAATAGGGAGCTCGATGCTGGAGGGAAAATAGCATTCTGAGGGGGTTTGTAATCTGTATCATTGTAATTCCACTCAACAGAAAGGCACCGCTTTATCCTTGAGGACAAATGGCTTCCAGTACGTAAGGCGTTCCTATTTATGGTGTTAACACCTTCCGCATGGGTTTAACACTATCACGGTGACTATTCTAATGCATGACAAAACTACTACCTGGCACCTTTGTGATCTAACTTTTCACGTAACCGTGAATGTTATCATGTCAAGAGCTCTTCCTCTAGTCTGGGGTAGTAAACATCCATGCTGTTGCTACAGGTTTAGGTATGTGGAATAAATATGGTGTACATCTTGCTTTGTCATCAAGAGGATTTGCCTAAGACTGAGCATAACTACGATGATTTGGATTCAATTTTGATCATCCATTTACTTTAAATGTGTCCTTCTTTTGTACAAATGCATTCAATGCTCAGCACAAGTACTAGTTACATGCTCGCTTCCCGATAAATAATGTTCGTGTCACTGGCAAAATCCAGAGTCTCATTTGCAATCAGATAGGGTTCATTGCAGCTGATGTTTTAAAATCCGGGTCTTTTTTTCCAACCTGAGAGTTTGAAGTAAAAATAAATGTTGGATTAACTGACGCGCTTGAACAAAGGGAGTTCCTACGCGCGAGAAGATAAAAATTTTCTAGCCCAGGAACCTGCAATAGCTGGGTTTATAGATGTTTATGCATTTAAATAGCTTTCCCGGGACTCTTAACATTTCAGCTAAGGCGTTTAAGTGCACTCGGTGCCACCTGGGGCCTCTGCATACGGCATCTGGGAGGGATTAAAAAAAAATTGCCCGATTTACGGATGACGGGCACATTTTGGTTGCCGTCCTTGAAAGATATCCATCGCCCAGCGATTGACCCGCGCGACCCTTCGCGCCATCCTCGCGGATACAAAGGCATTGTTGGAAGGGGTGAGTGGGGCCAACTGGGAATGAATGCTTCCATACCCCCAGAGAGGGCCAACGCGAGAACTCTAATCCCCGCGCCGGGCGTATCATTACAACGCCCATCCTCCGCGGCCGTGGCTTGGTGTAAGGGGGGGGGGGATTTCGTCGGCGGCGCCGCTAATCCACGATTGGCACCGATGGGCCCCGCAGTCCGAATGCATTGCATACGCTCCTAATTCTCCCTCTATCTCCCTCGATTCTCTACGGATGATATCGATTTTTACACTCGCGTTCGCTGTAAGGTGGTTTTATCTCTGTTCAGTTATGCGTGACACTTTTCATGCTTCTTCTCATTAACCACCTCTCACACCACAGTTCACTTACTGCGAAAGTCATCGCGCAAAAGACATATCTACACCGTGGGGGGAGTAAACATAAAATCTTCAAATACAGTAAAATCTTATCATCTAGTATCTTGGAATTACCATAACTTCATATATATCGTAAGGAACACACATACAAAACATATACGGCACAGCATTAAAGACACTAGGTTTTGTTAAACGTATATAAGGAAGGTCCTCGGACGAAAAAGTTAAAGAGAGATGTAACTTCACTCTGGTTAGGCCTCACCTCGAATACGCCGCGAGCATTTGAGACTCTAGTCATAAAAATTCAACCAAAAAAAGGTAACAAAATACAAATAAAAGCAGCACGCTTCGTTAAAACTGCTACGAACGAACAAATATTGTTACACAACTTTTAGACGTACTAAGGTGAGAGCCCCTAAAGTCTCGGAGGCTGCACACTAGACTTAAACTGCTTGAGATATTCAGAACTGGTGTGTTTCAGAACGACACAGATATTAAAATGACGCATCACTGCACTTCTAGGTCTGACAGATGCGATAAAATTAGAGAGATACACTGCCGAACAGATAGGTACAAGAACTTGTTATTTCCGCGAACAATAAGCGATCACAATAAAAATTGACCTCCACTAAATACACTCCTATAATTCATGACATCATTTCATCTCCAAAAAACTTACACCATTACCCGGCTGGTGACCTAACACCCCCTGCCACATGCCCATGCGGTGGCTCGCAGGGTATTATGTTGAAGTAGATGTAGATGTACAACAAAGGAGTTTTGAGGTATTCCCGCTTTCGGCCGTTAAGTATAGTGGGGATTTTACATACAAAACATATGTGGCGCAGTATTAAAGAAACTAGGTTTTGTTAAACGTATAATAGGAAGTTCCTCAGATGAAAAGGCAATAGAGAGATACTACTTTGCTCTGGTTAGGCCACACCTCAAATATGCCGCGAGCATTTGGGACCCTGGTCACATTAATTTAACCAAAAAAATGAATAAAATACAAAAGAAAGCAGCGCGTTTCGTTAAAAACTGCTACGAGCGTACGTATAGTGTCTCACCACTTTTAGAGGGATTAAGGTGGGAGCCCCTAGAGACTCGGAGGCTACACGCTAGGCTTAGGTTGCTTGAGGAATCCAGAACTGATATTTTTCAGAGCGACACAGAGAATATGATCGTGACACCTCATTACATCTCTAGGTCTGTCAGATGCGATAAAATAAGAGAAATACCCTGCCAAACAGATAGATACAAAAACTCGTCCTTTCCGCGCACAATAAGCGACCACAATAAAAAATGACTTCTAAATACACTCCCATAGTACATGCCACCTTTTCACCTCCAAAAATTTTACATCTTTACAAGGCTGGTGACTTACCACCCCCTGCCACACGCCCATGCAGCGGCTCGAGGGGTAGTATGTAGATCTAGATGATGTAGATTAATGGTATTGTATGAAAGACAAAAGTGAAAAAATTGCACCCCTACCATTTTGTTTGTTTTCAATTCAATGCAATTTGAACACCCACACTTACTGTGAATGGAATTTACTCCGAAACCTTTCGATCTATAATGCTCAGGTTGTCTTCTAAAGGTGAAACTACATATTTCATACGATTGTGATGGCTTCTAATAATCACCAAGGTGCCGTGTCAATTCTAAAGAACACTTTTTTAATAATATTTAAAATGTAAGTCTTTATGTTGGAGTGGTTAAATATAGTGTTCTCAGTTCTTTCTCACAAAAAGAAGAAATATCTCAAGTAATTATTGGAAGTTGTACGTCATCCTTTTTCATTCCGAAATAGGCCATATCTTTGAGTATAATTCTTTCCACCGGCCAAGAATACATTTCAAGATCATATTTTATGATACATCCACATTTGCTTTGTAAGTGATTACGTAAATCATAAAAAAAGTGACCGAGGGAAAACATGAAAATTTTTTGTGGATATGTTGTAAGGCTGAGAGAGAGCATAACTCTTACTGCTATACGATTTTATACAATTTAAAGTCCCTATCATCAAGTGTGCGCTCCCGACGCGTTTGGCCGCTTTTATCGCTTATTATGAGAAATTGACTGGATTTTTTTCGGCTGTAGGCTGGCCTACACACGCTGGGAATGTTCCCGTCGCAGAATGATTGAAATTAAAAATTGGAAATAAATTTGGCAAAGACTTGTTTCGCGTACTCGAAACAAGTCATCGGCGTGTCGCATTTGGAAAATGGGCCAAGAGTTACCCAACACTATGTATGTGTCGAGGGTTGATTGGCGAAAGAGAAGAGAGGGCAGTTTAATAGATTTTTCACTCTTAAAATCTCGATCTTCCTTTCAGTCACAAACCTTCCAGTTCAGTATGAGCATTGCACGGTGAGCAGTCAAAAGTAAATTAAGGCACACATCCCTTTCCTCTCACCGGTTGTTTTTAGGAAATAGTCTTTTCTTGACCAAAAATGCTCCACCGCGCATGAATAACCTCGAGATTTCTCTAAGGAAAGATATAGTGCCCACGTAATGGAGAAAGCTAATGGAAATGTATGGGAATTCATCTGAAAATAATCTCTTGATCGATAAACCTTCGAGCCGATATTCCATATTACATTAGTGAAACATGGGTATGCCAGGATAGACATGGGAGTAGACTAAACGCTGTATGTATGAGTTATCTGAGGAGTGTTTGCGGCAAAAGTAGGATGGGTAAGGTTAGGAATGAGTTAGTAATAAATTATGTAGCTTAGATGCTCCAGTAATGGACATATATGAAAAAAGTGTGCTTCGTTGGTTTGACCATGTTGAGTGAATGGATGAGAGTCGAATAACGAAACAGATATATAAGAGTGAAATGAATGGTGCGAGAGGTAGAGGTAGGCCGAGAAAGTTGTGGTTGAATATGGTTGAGGAAATTCTTAGGAGGAGGAATATTAGGAGTCTTAAAAAGAGGAGGGTGTGTATGAAGCAGTGTATGGGGGTAAATGAAGCAAAATAGGATTACAAAGATAGGTCAGTATGGAGGAAATTATTGAGGCAGAGTTAGGTGCACAAATATGTATTTATGAGTGAAACTTAGTGACTCTGCCTACCCAGGAATAAAACGACGTGATTGGTATGTATGTATGCATTGGTATCACCCAGTCACGAAACCGATCGAATTTAGTTAATTACATATTTCTATTTGGCTTCAAGCAAGTTTTCGCAGTCAACACTTTGATACTCAATGCATAGTTACGGTTGATAGTGACGGTCGCTGGTGGGTTATTGAATTTAAGAGAAACTGAAAAAAAAACTCTTTTTCTCACGAGGTGGTATTCAATCCATTTAGAATCAAACTTGTGTAAAGTAATAATATAAATCTGTTTTGAAACCCGATGATATAAGTGCATTTATTTTCTGCTGCTCTACGTTTCAGGGGTGATAAGTCGAGCCCTTTGTGTCTTACTGCGTACAATCTTTTAAGTTGAAACTCGAAATGATGCGCCACATAACATAAAAAGCTGGAAATGTGTTTATTATTTGCTACCCCAAAGGCTAATTCCGCCGGTAATTCTGGTATTATCCAGCACTCCGAGATTATGTTCTAAGGATTTTATACCCTTAATTAGTGAATATGTAAAAATGACGCAATTTACTTCTCTGTGAGTGGAAATAGTGAAATGTCGTGGCTCTATTACAGTTAGTGATTCTTCATGGGAGTTTGATAAATTGCTAATGTACAGAAAATGCGTAACATGAAATTAACTTATAGAATGAACATTTTCGAGAACGTATGAACATCATAAAATCTGAAACAGTCTCCCGGGATCCAGAGATACAAGGAGAAGTGGGTATCCGGGGGGAGAATGGGGGTGGGCGATGAGAACGTGGAAGCATGGAAGGAGAGAGAGGGTGAGATGGATGTCGCAAAATCCCCTTAAATAGAGGAAGAGCAGCCGCCACGAGGTTGGTGGAATGTTACATAGCGGATAGCGCGCGAAGGACGGGAGGTTCTCGAGCGGCGGGTAGTTACGGCAGAAGAGATGAGGAGGGCGTTTGGGAGGGAAAGGCGGTTATTTATGTGCGTGCTGTTGCCGTGGGAGAGCGTGCTTGTCGGCGTGGTTTGTGTGAGCTTAACGAGCGTGAAGTAAAAAAAAGGAGACACGACCTCGAGTTCCCGGAATGGCGAAAAAATCATCATGACCAACGCATCCACTACTAGAGGACTCTTTGCTATTGCAAAAATGTATATTGTCGCACCAACTATGTATTATTTGCGGTTAGAACGCTGCTTTGGAAAGACTCCCAAGTTGGTTGATATTTAAGATATGAGGATTTCAGTATTTTTAATTATTCCTACGCCCGTTATAGGCAAGAAATTCTATCATAACAGATTAGTATCAGCGATTGCACACAAATATTTTCAATCAAGAAAGGAACGACAAAAGATTAAGTGTTAGAGCGCCTACTGCTTATTATTTTCCTGTTCTACTGTGAAAGGAGTTGCTCAAAACCATAATAATTCGTCAAGTTACGAGACAAGTTATGCTCTTGAATATTTGTACCGTTTGTACCAATTCAATTAATGAATCAGTTTTTCAGCATTAAACTTCTTCGCTTCCGGATTAAAGAATTCTTTCCCGTTAAGTAGTGTTGGAAGCTGATTAAAAGATAAGGAAGTGGAAGACACTCTTTTCATTTGGAAGATTCCTGTTTCAGTTTTATTTGGGCCTTCCTGCGAAAATAACTGGCATTGGTTGTCCCTTGTGCCCGTTCTGCAGCAAGATAGAATATTGAACATCTTTGTAGGGTGACTAAAGTATTTTATTTTGCACCTGTCCTAGTCTGAATTACTGAAGATGATAAACAATACTTGTTTTACACCCATTTTTGTCATTTATAATTCAAGGAAATGAATTAATATTCTCAGGTGTTAGGTTTGGGAAGAAAGTTAACGGTCCTCAGGAAAGCGAATGTAGTGGTAAATCGCAGCAAACAGGGTTCTGATTGATGACTGCTGCTGATAGAAATAGGCTGTATTTACCTTTCTCCAATATTCTGATAGCGGACTTACACATTATATTTTTATTGACATGTAAGATAACGAAACTGAATTCGCTCCGGATTTAGCCTGTGACAGCACCGACTATTTGCATCTTATGTTTTGTCGTGAGTAAAAGCTTTGTTTTTTCTAGCAAAAACTCATAACCTCTCCTAATCAAATCTTTTATGTAGAATAAATTGCGAAATACATACTGCTTGTTACAAATGATGCAATGATCTTTATTTCCCGTCGGTAACTGAAGCTCTCGATTTTAATCAATCGATATATTCAAAAGGAGTAAATGCTATACAATCCCTTTCTTTTTTGACGAAGTTCGTTTGAGATTACATCATTTCTTGACCAACATACTGCGGCATGTTCCTATTTTTGCTAGTGAAGTTACAAGGGAATCACGACACGACATTTCTGTCCGAAAATGTTGCACAACACCCATACCTCGAAGAAGCTTTACGGTGGTGCTCCGTGCAGCGAGAGAGGACCTCCCATTCCTTTGCTCTCTGCGGATAGATTCGAGGAGAAAGAGTGTGTGTATGCGGGCGCGGAGGATGCCGGGAAAGAAAATGAGTGGAAGCTGGAGATTAGGAGTGGGTGGAATGTCGAGCGAGATAGAGAGAGGTGTAAATCGACAGGGATTTACACGGGGTTCAAGGCAAACCCTGATGCCCTTTAGCGCCACGCCCACACTTCGTGTCTCTCCCCTGAGGACGACCTTCTGTGTCACATTCTCATTCTACCCTTGTCCTTTCGACACCCCCGCATATCCGCCTGAAGATATCAAGCAATTACGACCATAATAAAAAGAACCTTTACGCTCTGCCTTTATTCTCGTACCCTGAGAGGAGTATGGAATGGGTTAGACCTTTCGTAGGGTCCATCCAGGAACACTTTATTCTCGCAACTCCCTCTAAACCATCTTGAAGCTTCTCCCCGCGAACTATACCTAGATCATCACAAATCTAAGCACCGTCTCACCCATTACTACATTGATATCGTGAAGTTCAAAATAGTAAACTAGCTATCGGGGTGTTGGTAATGAAGACAGGAGGCCAATATCGGAGTATGTTGTGCCAGGACAAGTGGATAGGCCGTTAAAGTAAGGAAACATAGAACGGGAAGAAGAATGGAGGGAAACTCTGCGACGGCAGTTGCCTAATTTTTCAATAGGCGTCGAGCGGTCCACAGTTTAACGTCCCATATAACGCTCTGAGTGCAGCACCTGATGTACACTCCGCATCGCACTATGAGAGATGATTAATGTTTGAGAGATTGATACACGAGTCTGGAAAACTAACGCCATTCCTGAAACGTAAGTCTGGTCCTCCTAGACTAGAGGAATTCATCTAACCACCACACCCATCCGATCCCTGAATGTTGTTCGCACCCCTACGGAGTGAGGTGAAAAGTCGTCGCAAGTATCGAAACCTCCGAAGTTCCATTACGACGGCAAAATATTAGTGATGAAAATACATGATACCGTAAATATAGCTGTGCTAATCATCTACGCCTACGCCTAAATTTTACCCAGCAATAAACCTCAATAATCTATGGCGGGGCCTGAGTTATCACCAGTATGCACTATAATGTATCATTATAAAGTAAACTAAAACACGACTGATAATACATTATCAAGAGCATGCAAGACTAGCCAAAAGTTTATCCTTCACCAGCTTGTACTACATTATAGGTACGCTACCAATGATATAGATACTGATCGTATGTATGTACAGGGTGGCGATCGTCAGGGAAAACTGGGAAAACCTGGAATTGTCAGGGAATTTTGAGTCTCTGGACAAGTCAGGGAATTCTCATAATTGTCAAGAGAGAAAATGGAATAGGAATCCTCGTTATTTTTCTACCATAACATTTATCGGCCAGTCTTTCCCGCCCTTTATTTCACCAACTAAAACTAACGTCCGTCGCTGATGTACATGGAATAAGCACCATAAATTCGTTGAGTATTCTGTTGTGAATCTTATTAGTTGTGAATATAAGTTAGTTAGTGGTGAATCAGACGTACAATGTATCCCTTTTGTATATCCTTATTGCGATATTTGCCTAGTTGTGTTAAAAATCATGATCACAATGTATTGTGCTCATCACTAGGAATCCGAGGCTATTTTGTTCGGAAAATTTTATCTCGCGTTATTTTTACTTCCAAAACTCAGGTCGAGAAGTAGCTGGAGCACACTAGTAAATACGTGCTTGCAGTTTCTAAAAATACGAGACGATAATTAGAAAATTTAGAAAAAATTTAAAGCTGCCGCAGAAAATTTAATTCAACAGAAAAAATATTCCTATAATAGGCGACCTTTGGGCGATCGGTCATGGAAATTGGTAAATCCATCAGGGAAAAGTCAGGGAAAGGTCAGGGAATTCGAAAATCGGATATCAGTAGCCACCCTGGTGTGCCTTGCAGTTACATAAGTTATCTGAGATAATAGAGACAATTATTCGCGATGACGACCATCTGCTAACTGTGGCGGCGAGAAGTGGAATTATAGAGATCGTGGATCGGTTGCTTATTTGGAGAGGCGACCGGAGGAAAGGGGAAAGGGATTGGTCATCTTCCCTTCTCGCCCTTCTTCTGACCTTCTCGCTCCGGCGGATTAGGAGAGGAGACAGGGAGGAGGCTTGGTTTGGGGTGAGAATGGGGAGTATGGGAGTGGAGGCGGGGTCATACTTCCCCCCCATCTCTTTCTATGTTATGTCGAGTGTCCCTTTGGCCTCTCGGGTCTCTTCCCGGCGTTCAGGAAGCGCGAAGGCGGGGCTGCCTCCTCTCAGCCGGCCGGTCTCTCAATTTGCATTTACAACGCGCCGCCCCTGCGGGACCGACATCAGCGCCTTGTGTTGCCCTCGGAGCCCGATGGAGGGGAGCGGCGCTGAGCGGCGCCCAAGGCGAAAGCTTAAGGTAATCCGAGCGAAATATCATTTTACTTAGAAATCAATGAATCTGGTCTCATTTTAAAGACAAATATCTCCTTGAAATGAATAACTATGTAAATTTCACATAGTTGACTTCAATAACGACCAGTTTCGTCGCTGTGCGACATCATCAGGAACAAAGTGTTTATATGGTTATGCATTTCCTGAATTTGTACCTGATGATGTCGCACAGCGACGAAACTGGTCGTTATTGAAGTCAACTATGTGAAATTTACACAGTCATTCATTTCAGCATGAAGCAATTTCACCAAGTCACGCCGTAAACCATTTGAAAAATATCTCACCTATCCAACGACACCAAAATTTCTACCCCTTACCACATTAGTTTCCGAGATATTTGCCAAAAAATACCAGCCCTTTTACATGGGAAACTGTACGAGCAAACACTCCAGAGAGACATTATTTACAAAATGAGGTATTGCTGACAATTAGATGTCATAAAAAAACTAACAGCATGTAGTTTGTATGTTTTCTCAAATATTTTTAAAATCAATCATATTGTCACCGCAGTAGGTTCTTGGGTATCACAAAAAAACCTTCCATTTTGAAGGAGTTTCAAACGCACCGCGCGAAAAAAAGTTAAAGACTTATTTAGATATTTTCATATAATTACTCACAATTTCTGTTATATAAAACAGTATTATTGCACCATTAATAATGCAATATTTAATTGATGTGTCCTGCTGCTGGTGAAATTAAAACGCATAATTCGAACATGGTCTCTATTATGACTAGGGAACTATCTCGCTCGAACTACCTAAAAGCCAACGGCACACCGAGCGCCTCGCGAAAATTCACATGGGTGCTCACACACGGAACAAACGCAAGGGTAGAATCCGAGAGGGAACAGAGTGATAAATACACACGTTAGAGTGTGTTGAGGGATTGCCGTGCGTCGTTATGGAGAGCGCAAGCTCTTTGAGCCCCTGTACTACCGTCTTGAGTTCCGACAACACGAGCCGAGACGCTCGCTCTCCTTCTTGGACTGACGGAGCGTATATTGGGAGCGTCTCGGCAAACTGCTGGACCTCTCCAATTCATCCAAAATAGTCTTTCATCTCCGTCTAACATATTACCCTGATAATCGTAGCTGGAACGTTTGGCGAGGACGTTGGGGCATTAAAGGTAGATGAGGAGGGGATATGTAATAGAGAGATAGAGGGCCGAAAGTAAGATGCGTGCGTGGATTAAATTGTGACTCACATTTTTTCGATGAATACTTTAGCCTTTTGGAGTATGTAAAGACAATTTGGCTATTCGATTTTAACCATGGTGTATATGCCTTGTTTTTTAAAACTTTTTTCTAGAAGTTGAGATTTTGGTAACATTCAGTAGAATTAAAATTAAATTTCCCATGGCTTCTTTATTCCCACCCTTAAATATAAACACAAGTTACAGTTTCTGGCTTCATTTTGTGGAACAGCAACACTTGAAAAGAGAACTCGCTTTGTACTTTCCACACTGTTTTATTCTCTCCAACCATGTTTTCGAAAAAGTTATGTCATTATCTAGGTATCAATTAACATCTTCGCTGTCCATATATACCCACCCTCTATTTGTTATATATGGACAGCGAAAATGTTAATTTTTTCCTTGATGATGTCATTACATAACTTTATCGAAAACATGGTCGGAGAGAATAAAACAGTGTCGAATGTACAAAGTGAGTTCTCTTTTAAGTATAAATTTTAATATTAAAGTTGGAATGTTCTGTAAACTCGGTGCATCCAGTAGATCACAGCCAAAACCTTCCAAATACCTCTCACGCAACATGTTTCCGCAGCATATTTTGCCAAGTAGTTCAGTGCTTATCTGACAATACCCACGGACGCTGGGATAAGAGTTTAAAGAGGTACCTGACCAGAAATAACATGCCTTCATAATAGTCATTAAATGTGGGCACTTAATTTTGACCTTATGTATGCTGAAACAGTGATGGCGTTATATGCCTAAATATTTATTTGAAGTACAAATATAATCCGTAGGCGGCGGATGCTCAAATTTTAGCATCGTTATAATATCCACGCAGCAGATGTCACTTAGGGCCGTCGATCAGACGGACGATCGCCGCTGGTGGATCGTGAAAATTGAACGAGGACGGAACGGGGCATCTAATGAATATGTGTCTCGGGATCGGGAGCCATAATACCCTCGGCGCATTTCACGGCCCGCGTTCCGATGCAAGCGCCGCTCCATGGAGCGAATATGCGAGCTTGCGAGTGGCCTTTCCCATGGACGGTGGAGAATTGGCATTCGTCGCAGGGTAAGCATCTGCCTGACTTGCCACCCCCTGCCCTCGGCTCTCATATTAGCCCTCCCCCTGCCTGATGATTCAATAATACGCGGCGACAAATCGCTGCATTTCCGCCCAGACAGTCTCTCCTCAACCGTGGCGCTCTCGCCTTGCTCTCGTCCTCCGCCCTACATCTTGGGGACTTTTTCCTTCGACATCTACATCTATATCTACATAATACCCCGCGAGCCGCTGCATGGGCGTGTAGAAGGGGGTGTTAGGTCACCAGCCGTGTAAAGATGTAAGTTTATGGGAGGTGAAATAGTGACACGTGTTATAGGAGTGTATTTAGTGGAGCTCAGTTTTAATTATGGTCAATTATTGTGCGTGGAAAGAACGAGTTCTTGTACCTATCTGTTCGGTAGTGTATCTCTCTTATTTTATCGCATCTGTCAGACCTAGAGATGTAGTGAGGAGTCATGATAATATTCTTTATGTCGCTCTAAAAAATGTCAGTTCTGAATTTATCAAGCAACCTAAGCCTAGCGTGTAGCCTCTCGGTCTCTAGCGGCTCCCACCTTAATCCCTCTAAAAGTTGTGAGACACTATATGTACGCTCGTAGCAGTTTTTCACGAAGCGCACTGCTTTTCTTTTTATTTTATTTCGTTTTTTGGTTAAATCTATTTGACCAGGGTCCCAAATACTCGCTGCGTATTCGAGGTGTGGCCTAACCAGGGCTAAGTAGCATCTCTCCTTGACTCTTTCATCAAAGGACCATCCTATTATACGTTTAACAAAACATAGTTTCTTTAATGCTGCGGCACATACGTTTTGTATGTGTAATCCCCACGATATATCACTACCGTTGGTGCTAAAGCGGCCTTCGGGAGTGTGGTTCAGGCTCTTAATCGTACCTCTTCATGAATACCTCGCCGTTTTAATTGGGCATTTCATGGCAGACTCTCGTCAGTGAGACTTGACATCGCATAGAGATCCTAAAATTCTCTAAATGCTAGTAAACTCATCTCTATCCTTATGCAATGATTTGCATCTGAATTTAATTGTCATATTCCCTTGTTTAAAATAGACGTATTTTCACTCATCATCCTTGTTTTCTCATGTCATGATTATGGGCAGATAAGCATAAGAGCATGTAATGTATTTTACTCGAAGGGGCGGGGCAGTTCTTCGTCTCAAGTCACCAAATCGATGAGAAATTGAAGTATGGTGTACGAGAACAATGCGGTTGGCAACATATTACGTTGCTTCATTCACTCGTATAATCGTAGCGTATCAAGTGTTTTTCGATCCTTTTTTATTTCCTCATAGTTTATTTCACTGGAGCACGACAAAACAGAAAGGCGCTTGGTTTTCACACAAAATTTGGCATAAGATTACCAAAATATGTTAATATAAATCATCTTTTCAGCTGTCATTTGGCGTATCTCTGATCGACGACGGGAGTAAAAATTTACTGATTCTGAAATGTGCTATTTATTTTCCCCTCTCTTACCAGGATTGCTAAGTAAACACTCAAAGACATGTCCTTTTTCTCTCCCCAAGCTTTTCGATTTTAAAATCCAGTCATGATTAAATTGTTCGTTTTTTTCAACTAAACCTCGACAGAGACCAAAATTTCACGCCTTCATATTCAACGGTGATTAATGCTCTTGATGATGTTGGTTATGCAGTTTTTAGCGTCAGAATCGGCGAGTGCTGCGGGACAGAAAACATTTTTACCATTCCTTTCCGGCTGCGAGAAATTCCTCTCCGGCCTCCTCCTTGCCAGAAGATCGAAATGAATCCATTATCCCCCAATATATTCATTACGCGGCGCCCGCTCTCAACCACCAACCATTTTCGCGTCGCCACCCCTTCGTGTGTGTCGGTGTTGGTCGGGTGGCGGGGCGCAATAATCACGGCGTGTGCGGCCCTCCCTTCTCCCCCACCCAACCAGTCAGCCCTGCCCCTCCCCCCCCTCCAACTCCTGCGGCATTAACTCTTAACTCCGTTGTGAGGCGATGGCATTCCGACTTGTTTACCGTGGAAGAAGTGGGGCAGTGTTCGGCGGGCGTCCGACGGGCTGTGTGTATTTTGGGGCGGGCGGACGGTGGCTTAAGAGTGAGAGGGGGAGGGGCAGAAGGAGGGTAGGGTAAAGGGTTGGAAGTGGGGTCTGGAATCTTAGTCGGCAGTTCCAAAGATCGCTGAGCACACTTTAGGCGCGGCCCGTCCCTTCCCGCACACAACAGTCCGCTCGACCCTCCGCATATGGAACGAGGGCCGGTGAGAGGAATAACGTGGCATTGTAATTACGTGTGGCATACGCCATCACGTAGATGTTGGCCACATTTAAATAATACCCCGCTAGTCACCTCAAGGATGTGTGGCAGAGAATGAATTTGCACTAACGTATACTACACCAGCCTTGTCTTTACTGATATATGAATATGCTATGGTGACTGTCTAACTGCTACACAATCACACAAAAACGAACTAATTGGGTCAAAATTGGCTTACTGATACCAACTTTATATGGCTTCATCTACACTCCTTTTTGGTTTGGAAGTTTCTATCCGTGAGAGCAATAATGGACTTCAAATTTTTCATAATGTAGCTTGTGATTTGCATTTGTGATTTGCCAGGCCCCAAAATCAAACCCTAAAATCAGTGCAGAGGTTCACCTTTTTGCTTTTTTAATTATTTTAAATCAAGATATCGGGTCAAAAATGCCTCTATTGGATAGATAAAAGAATTTAAATTTTGTTTCTTGAAATCGATTTCGGTTTACGCTTAGTATTTGCTTAATAATTATGTTTTTAATGCGAAAGTTCTCAATTTTGCTCCGATTTCACAAATATCACATTTCCTTGGCAACCTCAGGAATGGCTTTGATCGGAAAATTTTACCATAGATTTCAAAAAGGCTTATATTTCGTTAAAGGTCGAATGTGAGCAAACATTAGTGACATTTCTGTAGGGCTAATGTTTTCAGTTTCGCTCTATTTACGCTAAACGGCTTTCACACGGCGTTTGCATTAACCACGTGACAAAGATCCAAATATTTAGGGTCCTTCCGTGTGCGTAGGATATCGCTTTATACGTAGCATTTTGCACGCTGTTAGTTGTCACACATATACCACACCTTTTAAACCTAAGGTCCTAGAACTCAAGAGGGATTATTGGGGTTCCAATTGGGTTGGGGTTAGTATCACTGCTTTCTATTTCGCGTAAGGAATGAACGAAGTAATGAGCCTTTTATCTTGAACATATGCATGTAAGTACATAATAGTTATCCATAAAAATATATATAAATATGCATGGTGCCTGTATGTCATTAAATATGTTCGTTTCTTACCTTTATGCATAATTAGGCGTTCTTTTTAACTGTTTGCATTTCAAAAGTTAAAACTAATTCGACCCCAAAAGGGTCAAAGCGATCCCATAGAAAATAATTTTCTAAGTTATCATTGTCCTCTGGTGGACTTTTCTTTAGCGAAATAAAATTAAAATTAATTATCACACAAGTTGAGCTGTAAGTTATCATTTTTACTCATTATAAATAATTACTTTCAGATCAGGAGCTTTAAGAAAATGAACGGGAAATTACCACTCGGTGAAAAATTAAGATTATGAATGGGAGATAAAATTCTCTGCTACATTCATAGAATTAATAAGCATATTATTTCTCCATTTTACCCTCCCTTTAGGAACCAACGGGTGAAGCTTCTAGATTTTTAAAAATTTTTCTAGTTACTTTAAGTATCAGAAACATGTTACAGGGGGAGAAATTTTACTAAAATGCATCCTAAACTGCGAATATCATACAAATTGAGCACAAATACAACATTCAGGCACATAAATACACAAAAAAAGAGCTGTAAAGGAGGAATCTGATGCGTGGTTTTGATATCTAGATATTTTAATTAGAAGGTATTATATAACAACCCGACTAATTTGTCATTCTACATAAAACGTACCACGCTAAAAAGATAATTTAACTGATTTGGTGTGGAGAATATTTATTTGTTATTCTGGAAAATAAAAATGATGACTAAGACTGGTTTTTACCATTTGGGATTAGTGGATTGATTGTAAATGCCATTTAGGAGGCAATTTACGATGGAAGGAAACCAAGTGTGTGAATTAGCAAACTGTTTGGCGAATATAATCACGTGGTGTCCACTGTTTCACACACTGCTGAAATAGACGGAATACTGCCCTCACAGATTACGCGAGGGCTTAGTTTTCCAAAGAATATTCTCCGGGATCTGAACCCGGATCCGCGGAATGTTAAGCTATTCTCGAGCTACCGAAGGGACTAGATCCTCACGTGCGGAGAATAATTGCAAGGGCGAGAATAGTGATAGGGGAGGCAAATGAGGAGGCGTAGGCGATAAAGTCTGAGTCAAATGATAGAAGGAAGGAAGAAAGTTGAATGTAATGTAGGAGATAAATGGTATCAGGATCTAAAAAGGGATATGTAGGAGAATATAGAGGTCATCAAGAAAAATTAAGTACGACCCTATAGTGGAGTATGACACATGCTATAAGACTGGGAATCTTTGCACCGTCAGAGAGTACTTTGCATAAATTTAATATGAAAAAGTACGTTGGGAATGGCATGCATTAAAAATGCAATGTTATAATAGATGAAGCAGAATTGTGTTACATGCGATAAGAAATATACTACCATCTGACTGATTTGCTGATTAAACTACTTCTAATGAGACCCACTGAATGAAACTAAAGAGGTGCTAAAGGTTATAGTTTAATCACCTCGACTTCCATAAAATCTGCTACAGAAACGAAAAATGCAATGCAAAGTAAACCGCTTTAAAAGGAAGTTTGAAAACCTATTGCCTGTTGACATATGCTTCTATAGTAGCTTTATAATTTTAATAGAATCATTTTGGTAGACTAACGTTTTAGTTGATTATTTAAATCATAAAAATAAGTTTTCGGTTTCCTAAAGCAAAATTTGTATTCAGAAATTTTCCATCGGAATATCTAATTATTTTTATGACACTATTTTTTTTCTTTCAAGAGGACACAATAAGAATCGGGACGGTTTATTTAAAATACCTCGCAGTTGAAATTCTGCATTTTATTTTAGAGAGATTAAATAAAATCAAACACGCAGTCTTTGCATTTTGAAAGATACTTGAGCGAGGTTTATAACCGCATTATTTTCCTTGGGAAATTTTAAGAATGGAAGCTTTAAGCAACTAAATAAAGATACCTAAATCTCTCAGTGAGGAACTTGAGAATTCTTAATCCTCAGCGCAAATGAATTTATTTTGAGACAAAAATAAATACGTTTCCTTTGCTACTCAAGCGGATTGAATGATGGCAATTTCAGAAATGGAACGGAGTTATTCATAGGATTTAACGGAATGATGCACCACCATCGTGTACTAAATGTATGGCATTAGAGAGCCCTCTTCCTCGTAATTTTTGCACCACTTGGATAAGACGAAGGGAATCTGTGTCACTTAAGGGGGAAGTTTCTCTCGGAGTGGAGCGAAGGTGGTGGAGGCGCAACTCCCTCCATCCCTCCGTCTTATTCTTCTCTTTCGAATCCGAGCAAGTCTGAGGGAGATTTATGAGCTTTCTTTCGAATCTTATTTTCATCTCAATTTTTACTCATCGCTACCCAGTCGCTTGCATTTCGAAAATAAATCCGTGGAATTTGACGCATTACAGAAACCTTTAAAGCGGACGTCCTTCTTTGGAAGACGAGGCCGTAATTTCCCTTAATGATCCCTCGCTCCTTCTTTGCCTCTCTCTTCACACTTCGCGTTCTCTTCCCTCTTTCTGTCTGTCCATCCATCCAGCTGTCTCTTTCTCTCTCTCTCTCCCTCTCCTCCCCTCACACTAACACACACACACTTTCTCCAAATTCTTCCCTTCACTCTTTTTACGTATCTAACGCACGACATCTGTAGTTTTTCCCGACCCAAACTTCTTTCAATTCCGCAGTCATTTGCACCTAATGACGCGGCCATCTCCGAATAAGTGCCGAGCGTGGAAAGAGAGTTTAAGGAGAAAGGAATGAAGAACGAAAGGCCCGAAGAGATGTATTTTTTTGCCAGAGTAAATTGCTGAAATCGATGAAGGAGGTTAAAGAAAATTAACGGAGTACTGCTTCAACAAAGCGCTTGGGCGCAACAATAACGCGACATTCTAGAGCTTGGAGAAGGTCAAGTCATGTGATGGGAACGGACCTAGTCCCTTACGGAGAGAAAAACTCTTCGACTTCCTAATTCCCAGCGGCTAACACTGAAGCCCACAGATATCACTTGGTGTGAGTGCATTGCCCGCTGAAATAATTCAATTCTTATCCGTTTGATTGGAGCTATATTGTAAAGGGAGAGGTATTTTTGAAAAATATTTGGAGGAAAGAAGAAGTGTGAATGCAGAATTTCAGGGTCAAATACGCAGGATGGGGATACTGCCATGATTCGGATGTAAGTTGTACACAGTATCTTGGGAAGCTTCAATCGAAGAACTTCACCACCGTGAACAGAATTCATGCAAGGTCATGAGTAAGATACATTTCTGAGGTCTATGATCCAAGTCATACCGTAAAAACCGCTAACGTACAGAAAATACCAGCGGAGCGAGATACGGCTTGTAGTTGGTTGGCCGCATTGTGATGTAATTTTCCCTTATCAGACCCGCAAGACACCTTACACATGACCACAAACAGATGCAAAGAGCTATTGTAGGGCCACTGCTTGATATGACTACGGTTCCAATGTTGTGATTAGCTAATGTAATGAGAAACTAAAGCTGAACATTTATTTCTCCATTGGTGCCTATCAGTTTTGGAAATTTGGGTCGCCTACTCCGACATAATCATATTGTAATACAGTTCGGATTGATTCCCGTGCAATTTGGTTTTTCTTAGTTGTCTAATTTTTCTCTTACCATTCGTCTGCGGCACTTTCAGAAACTTATGTTTTGCTCTCTTAAGGAAAAATTTTACAGCCGCAAATGTTCACAAAGCAACATTGAAGTCCGGCAATAAACTTCTTGATCTCGTATAAATGGGAATGGGATAAGATAGGATGGTTTTAAACGTATAATTTATTGTTAGAGGGTCTCAGAACCCTGAAAGCTCACAAAAGCTGACAAATGTTTCCAAACTCATGAAAATCTCAGAAAAAGTGGATGCATCACAAGCAAAAGTGACTATGCCAAATACAACAGATCTAAAATTAATCGTCGACGGGCTTACTTTGTGGAATTTTTTTTCATGGTTTAGGATGAAATGACTTTGTACTTTTCCACACAATTTATTATCTTCAACCGGTTTCAATGCAATAGCATCATTTTTAAGAGGTTACTGAACAACAACTATTTTATTTATGTTATTTGCCTCCATCACAAAGTGCTGCAAATAAAACACTTCAACAATCATGTGATCATTATGATAATCATCAGAAATAACATGACACCCATGAGTGGTGTTTTGAGTTTTTTATTTATTACACATTAAACATTGAACCCATTAAACTTAGTGAAACTGACGCAACCGTTCCCTTTGTGGTTCTGAGCAACTAAGGAGGACTATAAAAAGTAACTTTTGAGAATTCTGAAATTGTAAGTCAGAGAAATGATGGGAAAGCAATATATTGGGTATGAAAAGGGAAGAGAGTCAGAGAGGAACGAATTGAAATCGGATGAGGTGTATGCTCAAAAATCTAAATATGATGTAACGCTCGAGTCGGGAACATGGCCAAAAAGAGTTTCAAATTACACGCTTTTAAGGCATACGGAATAAATTTTATGATTTCGGGTCTCACGTAGTGATCCAGAATTATATGAAAAAGAAGACGTGAAAAGCATAAATTCGCTGTATTCCGTTCCATCATGATCATCTGACTCCTATCCGTTCGTAATCTGAGTCCAAATTCAACCGATTGCTCGCCATTGAGCATATAGGTATTTCCCCTTAATGGCTACCTCTACCGTATGGCTGAACAAATTTTTAATAAGATGTGTAAGATGCAGAAGGAAAAATTTATTAACATACAATATTTAGAGACCGGGAAAAACAATTTTGAAAATCATTCACCATTTCGGACGAGGCGTCCCTAAAAGCAGCCGAGTGTCTCCCTAATAACCCAAGGGTTTTATAGTAAAAGAAAACTCACAACTTTGCAAACAACGCAAAAAACAACGCAAGTCTCGTGGAAAAACAGTCATACGGCAAGGTTCGGGAACCTATGGACTTAAATGCATAGATTGCGAATCTTTTTACATGGACGAAACCGGCAGCAGTTTTGTGACTTAATCGCAGGAGTATCGCTGTTCTTTCTTGTATTCCCAGTTATACAAGTCCCACTTTGAATGACATCTAATAGCTTATGATTGTTGCAGAGATTTTATTACCACTCTTCTCCACCTGACACCCATGAGAAGTAGGAAATTCTTTTGCATAAAAAATTATTTTCAATTAACTGAAGAAAACTTTTACCTTTTCCACTCCCACCATCTGAACTAACCGTTCCGCTTCGCCCTCCTCCTCCGACAATCATGTTAATCCCATTGGGTAGGTGACCTCCAAATACGCCCGACTCAGCTCTGACCTCTAATTCTTCTCTTATCTCCTTTTCCAATCCTACCATTATTAATCATTTTTCCTCCACCGTCCTGTGATTTTGAGTTTCTCCAAATGAGCTGCTTCTTTACCCTCTTACCAGTTTTCACACTTTCATATCTGAGGATGCAAGCGAATCCGATTCTACTGTGTATTAATATATTGTTTTGTGAAACCTAGGAAGTGTGCTGCGTATTTTTCTTCAGTGAGATCTGAAGTGGACCACATGGAGAAAATGGAAGGGGGGACTTTTAACTTACTCTCTCTCCCATGAAGACATTCTCCTGCATTGCGCCAGGCGTGTCGGGATTCGAGGGGGTTAGCTCCCTGAATTCAGAGAGCCAACCTACTTCCGCTGCTATTTACACACAGCACCACCTAGTGATCAAAAATACAATTATTCACGGGGCTCTGTTCTTATCCAACAAGATCGTTCAGGTGCCAGTTGGAATACGAGGGTGGGATAGAAGGACAAGAGGGATTCCCCGAGAGAAAGATTTAGCAGCAAATTCCTTTGAATCGACGGAAGTAGGAGGGGTGTAGTGGCCGCAAAACCTGTCCTACCTGCGTCTACGCTTGTAAAATGAATGAATTTATTTTCTTCTAAGCTCCCGTTCTCTTGCATTTGGGCTAAATTCTCGGTCTCGCATTGCTTCCCTTTTCCTGCTTCTCAGTAAAAATGTGGTACGGCACACGTTAATAACTTCATCTACATCTACATGTACATAATACCCCGCGAGCCGCCACATGGACGTGTGGTAGGGGGTATTAGGTCACCAGCCGTGTAAGGGTGTAAGTTTTTGGGAGGTGAAATGGTGGAGGAAAGGAGGAGGAGGAGGAAAGAAATTTGGGAGGAGGAAATGGGACATCTATCAGAGAAGTGTATTTAGTGGAGCTCAATTTTTATTGTGGTCGCTTATTGTTCGCGGAAAGAACGAGTTTTTGTACCTATCTGTTCGGCAGTGGATCTCTCTTATGTTATCGCTTCTGTCAGACCTAGAGATGTAGTGAGGCGTCCTGATAATATTCTCTGAAAAATGTCAGTTCTGAATTCCTCAAGCAACCTACACCTAGCGTGTAGCCTCCGAGTCTCTAGGGGCTCCCACCTTAATCCCTTTAACAGTTGTGAGACACTATATTTACGCTCGTAGCAGTTGTTAACGAAGCGCGCTGCTTTCCTTTGTATTTTATTAATTCTTTTGGTTAAATCTATTTGACCAGGGGCCCAAATGCTCGCGGCGTATTTGAGATGTGGCCTAGCCAGAGCAAAGTAGCATCTCTCTTTGATTTTTTCATCCGAGGATCTTCCTATTATACGTTTTACAAAACCTAGTTTCTTTAATCCTGTGCCACATATTTTCTGTATGTGTAATTCCCGCGATATATCAGAAGTTTAGGTAATTCCAAGATATTTTACTGTAGCTGAAGATTTTATGTTTACTCCACCCTTAGTGCAGGTATGAAATTTTTGTGATGACTTTCGCAGGATGTGAACTGTGATGAATATGCTGATATTCAATTCTAACCCCCACTTCATGAAATGCCTGTCAAGTTGGAGGGCGTTGTGGAGGAAACGCGGGCCACGAAGGGGCCCTTTGGTGTCTCTTTTTGCCGAAAAACGGAGAGAGACAAAGAGAACACGCACACAGACACACACCTGCGGTGCCCTCGACTCTCCGCCTAAAGGGAACTCCGCACGGTTGCAGTTCGCATCAGTCTCCACTCGCGGCGAACGACGGGCGTCATAACTCGACTAATTAAACGCCCAGACACCTTGCTCCGGATTACCGGGGCACAGTGCGGGGAATGCCAGTCGTTCGTTCTGGATTTGTTCAGTACGTGTTCCCACGCCAGATGACCGGCGTTATTGGAGGATAAACTTTGAGGCCCTCAATGGCTGCGCCTTATTTTATCTAAGGGAAATAGGTAGTCAATGGTTTCTGTTCTAGACGGAAAGAAACTCGAGTTTCTCCATAGGGAGAGAAAAAAATGGTGGCTGGCGGCAGAAACACTGTTTTTATGTGTATACTGACAGTGAAATAGAAAATTTTATTCAGTAGTGAACTAAAAATGAGCATCGAAAAGATGCTGTCAATATAGGTCGTCAAATGGCCATCGAAGCTAACTCATAATTTTAGAGAATCCGTTGAATTTGACCCAGCGACAGTTAAAGGAACAGTGAGCGAACTTTTAGCCCCTCTATTGCTATCATAAGTTGTCATCGTCCTGTAGTTTCTTCCGAAGAAGACAATATATGCATATATTGTTTTCATAACCGTAAGTTGTCTTCACAATGACATATCGAGTGTCAGAACTTGATGATTTGAACTTACTTCTGTTGAAAAAGTATCGATTATCTCAACTTACACGGGTATATATTTGAAGAGATACGATCTATGAATGTTTTACATTTTCATCACCATCTAACAATCAATGTTTGTTTTTCATCAACTGATGCAAAAGGAGAACTCATTGTATCATGATCAATTCGAACCTGAATCAGGGAACAAACAATCAAATCTTCAAAAATTTGATGAAATCGTGTCCTATACCTTAATGAAAGCAAACTACTAGTGTGCTGCGACCTAATCTTAAATGCATCCATGATTACTCCAATTGAACTATGTACCCTGTTTAGGACAGATTGGAACCATGCGTGGCGTCAGACGTATTTAGATTGATACTCAGGCTTTGCTGAATTTGATTTCAATTTTTTGCACCAACTCGGAGCATTAATTTTGGTTGTGTGAATGAGTAATATTTACCAGTGATAAACAGAGCAGCATCAAAGGGCGGCGTGACACGGCGCACACAACGAGCACGATGGAGCTTTGGTGCGCTGTAAAGTTTATTACTTCCGAAGGAAGCATGATTGTCCATATATGCCGTCACGTTTTATGGCTCTTCTCTCTCTCTCTCTATCTATCTCCCTCTCTCACCCCCAGCATTTCACACTTTTCCTCAAACCTCGGCACAATAGTTAACTGTACACGCCACGCCCTCGTTATTTCCATGAAATTTTTGGCCGAGTGCCTACGAATAATTCTCTGCTGAACATTTGACTGATGGTCTTTATCCTTTTTTGTCAGTGGAATACATTTATCAATAAGAGGATGCAATGCCAAGAGAGTCGTGAAAAATTATGATTATGATAAAATGATTGATTAATTTTTGGAACCTGAATGAATGTAAGACTCTTGACGAATACGATTCCCCGAGTCACACCATGAGATATCTTACCCGCTGTACGTGTTGGAGATACTTGCTCATTTGTCAATTTTGTCATTGTTGGCGTTGGTGGAGATTTCTAAGGGTTTGCATTTTGTGGTTGACTCAGGACTTATTGTCGTCTTTTTTTAACCTATTCCGTATTCAATAGAGCAAATAAATATTAAGTGACCCTTCTAACCTCAAATCACTGATACACATCCCATGGAATTCCCCAAGAGGTATTTATCATTATGAAATGTTTGACCTTGAAGAGACTGTAATCATAGATTAACTAATTGCTACAGCTCATAAAGGTTATGCAGTCTCTCAGGTAATCCAATGCATCCGAGCGTCTTTCTGCTAACTCTTAACGATTTTGCAGTTAAAAGCATCGATTATTTGCTAAAAAATTAATTCTTTTTCACTTGGTAGAATCATTAAGTCTTGGACGATAGTTATTCTCAGTTCTACTTGTTTTCACATAAGATGAAATGCTAAATTAAGTTCTCTTAGTATGGATACTTATGGATTCGACTTAATCGAATGATCTCAGGGTTTTAGGATGACATTCCTTCCAAATGTAAATAGAGAGGAATTTATCATAACGCATGAGATGTGCGTGGATGTAAAATTGATCACCATTTCGATCCACGAAGTTGCATTAAATATTCGAATTTGGTCATCCAATAAATTGTCTCTAAACCCTTTCGCTGCGAACGTCGGATACGTACGACAGTAAGTTTCCTGACCGGGGAGACGAACGCCGTATATATCCGACGGATATTTTCCGACGCAAACGAAAGAAAGTCGTATATATCCGACGCTATGCTTTCCCCCTTTCTGGCGCTCGCTGGTACTCCGCTTCTTCGTTTCGGGACCCAAAGCAGCGGGGGTCAGACCTTTCCCTCGGAATCCGGGAGCAGGTACCTGGACCCTTCGTCGTATTATCACCCTCTTTGCGGCTAGGGAGCACAGTCATATGATTGTTTATTCAATGATTTAGCTAAATAAATATTTATTGCTTTCTGAAAAATTATCAAATCAGTATTGAACTCCTTGTCTTTTGGTGAGCATTTAAAAATTTTAACCGAAATTCTGCCATCAATATTAACTAACATCTTGATTTCAAGATAAATATCATTCCAACGTTTGATAACTCATAACCGGAATATTTTGTCACATAATTTCTTCTAGTATACTTTGAACTTCGCTCAAATATTCTTTTTATTGATTTTATACAAAGTTTATTTTCCAGCGATTCGGATATTTTCAGCGATTAATTCACCAGCAACCTCTGAAATAGTAGTCCCTGTTGTCACAACATCATCATCGGAATCAAGACACAGGTCTCCATCATTACTATCACTTCCAGTCAATAATTCCAATCTATGTTCATCGGTACTGAATGATCTCTTCGCCATATTTTAGCCGTGGAAAACTGCGAATTCAGTGTCCGAATCAGAGGTGTCCGAATTTCTCCCGGCGTAGAAGGAGAGATACTCAAGCGCAGAACGAAAACTTCAACTACCGAAGCCACTAAAGACTGAGATAGAACTAAAGAGAACATTATTTTTCGAAAAGCATTTTGAAGATACGAACGAGAATGGGAATATGTTATTCCGAGAAAAACGTAATTATGCCGATGGATGCATTTCCAGAGAAGCTCCACAGGAGTATCGTATACCCGTGGTGGAGCGAACTTTCCAAATGATACCGTGGAGGTCATAGCTGTGGAAGATAATGTGCTTTTCTGAGAAAGAAATTATAATCTCAGCTAATGCACTTCAAGGAAATATATAATTAATGCGGTTTGCTGAGGGCATACTTGGAATCAAAAAAGAATATTTCAAGAGCACATATTTTCGCATTAGAATGGGTTTATGCATTCAATCCGTTAATTTTGATATAAAAAATTTAAAATGCACTGTAAAAAACGAGCAATTCATTTAAAAGTTGACAGTTTTAGAGAAAGCCTCAAATATAAATGTAGTAAAACTAATAAATAAACAGTTAGTTGACCGCGAACCCAAGCCGCTGGAAAGGTTATAAACCAGCAAAGGGTTGAGCTTAACTGTCCCGGGAGTTCGAGATAATGGCAACGTCCCTGCTGGGAGGGGTCGAAAAAGGTTTGAGCTTAGTGTGAGTGTATACCTGCAAGCACTCTCTCCACGGATGGTGTAAAAACATGGTCCGTACTCGGAGGAAGAAAGTCTCTCTTAGTACTCAGTTCAGCAGACATGCATAGGAGAGAATTCCGCCGTCTCGAAAGGGATGTAATGCGGAGATTAGCTTACAGACGAGAGAACACTCAGTACCTTTGAAAGACAGATCCTCCGTATAATATGTGGACCAGTATGTGACCAGGGAGAATGGAGTATAAGGTGTAATGAAGAGATAGATCAGTTAATTGCAGGAAAAAAATATAGTAAGGTCCCAGAGGATACGCTGGTTGGGTCACAAAGAGAGTATGCCAGGGGAGGAAATCCCAAAATGCATGCTAAAAGGAAGGATGCACAAAAGAAGGAGACAGGGACGTCCTAAAAATATATGGTTGGATCAAGTGCAGTACGACCTTAATAAGATGGGAATTCGTGGATGGCGATACAGAACCTCCGACCGGAATGACTGGAGGGCTATAGTGCAGCAGGCCAATCTCCACATAGGGCTGTAGAGCCACTAAGAAGAATAAATGCGGAGATTACGGAGTGGTGTCGCTGTTAAAGTAGAGCCTTTTGTGTGTTCTTATGCTCGAGAGACACTCTTTCGCTCATCCTCCGTGTTTTAGTTGCTCTGCTATGTCATTCCTGAGAAACTAAATGGGAAAGATTTAGATCGGCTGTTAAATTTTCAACCCTCCCTATTGATGATGTGATAATTCTCCACACACGACCTTCATTTTCTGGCCAAGTCTAACAAATGGTGTATCACATTCAAATCCAGTCTCAAGATTGGTATGATTAAACTGATGAGAAGTTTTTTTCACATCCATCAGTGGCTGTGGACAATATTCGGGAACACCTTTCAATTGCCACATATAACCACGGTTGCTGAAGGATCTCAAAACTTGGTCAAATCACATAACACTAGTTACGAATGAAATCGGTTGTGATGGGGAATATTTACTCGTTACTGTACATCAAAAACTTGTTTATTTATCCATTCATATCCAGATCCTTTTCCACTCAACGTGGGTCTAGGAGTTCACCAAGCCTCGCCGCTGCCCTCTATCGTTCCATCTACATCTACAAAATAGCTCTTGTCGGACAACTTCATCCCAATGGTACCCTCTTGCCCCCACGTCCATACTCATTTCCTCATTCCAATGTCTCCTCGGCTTTCCTCTTGGTCTTTTACCTTCCTCTATTGTGCTTAGCATTACTTTTGGCATTCTTGTTTCTACCGTTCTTTTAACATGTCCTAGCCATCTAATCCTATTGTCTACTATTTTTGTAGTATTAGTACTTTTTATATTCAATTGCTCCCTTATGTTAGTATTTCTCACTCTGTCTTGTTTGGCTTTCCCCGGCATTGATCTCAAAAACTTCATTTCTCCTGCTGTTACCTTACTCCACTGTATTTCCGTCATTGCCTAAGTTTCAGCTCCATATAAAACTATTGGTAGATAGTACGTCTTGAACATTATCATTTTTGCCTGTTGTGGTATCTTCCTACCCTGGTGGTTTTGCGGTGAGTGGGAATGGGTAATAGAGCATTTGTCGAGCGTTTCCTGAGCGTTCAGGCGATTTACGAGTGTTAGTTGAGCACTGCAAATACCTCGTGGGCGCTTTCTCAAGAAAACACCTTCTAAACGCTTTTATAATGCTCTACTGGGCATACCTCCAGCATTTACAAGCCCTCGCCAAAGGCTTGCAAGCAAGCTCTCAATAAACGCTCAACAAAAGCCTTGGAATGCTTTCCTCGCCATTTGCTTGAGCGTTTGTAATACTGACTACAAATGCTTAGTGAGCGGGAGTTGTACGCCGATAATGAATTCTCATTGAATGCTTTTCGCGAAAGATTTTCCAAATGCATAGGGAATCCCCTACTGGGCGTTTCTACGGCATTCACGAGCTCTCTACAAAAGCTGATTTTTACCCGTACACGTTGAACGTGCAGTAGACCCTCGAACGGTTTGGTTGCTTAAGATGCTATAGCTCATCTCGGTAAGCAGAAGTTGCCACGATCGCTCATGGCGGTATAGGTTCAGATCGGTAAGTAGTAGCCGCGATTGAGATTAAGTTTTAACTCATGTGCCGTCATCTATACCTAGTTACCTAGCTACCGTCGAAGGAAGTTTTGTGCCACGACTATTTTGCAAATATCACTCACAGATGTCAGAGTGAATGTGCAGCATACCATTCTCTCTTCGGTAGGACATAGTTCCCCCAATCAAAACAAGGTTGTGGTTTACGCCTCATCATCATTCGCTATACTGTATCAATGGTTATACATTGATGAAATAGAAATCGAGCCAACTCGAGGTTGTGTTGCACAGGGTGATTCACGGAAACGGAGTAGTATATGACAACGAAGCATGTTACTTACTTTGTTTCGATTATAGCAATCTGTGTATTATAATCTTTGGTAGCAACAGTGGCGTACCGAGGAGATCGATCGCGCCCGGAAAGTCATGTCACTACAGTATTTTTTCTCGACAATTATCCAGGATCCGAAACATATTTGGCGTCACATGGACGCGGCCCAAACGTTTGGGCCCGAACTTTGATTTGGGGCTGTCCCCAATGAGGGCTTAACCAAACGCTTATCGGTAGGGCATACAATGCCTAGTGTCGATGAAACTCCCACAGAACGCTATATGAATCCCTACCACCCGGTCCCACCAAGCGTTTTCATTTTTCAACGAACGCCTAAGAACCGCTGTAAAAGCTATTTTCGAGAACACTCAACAATGCCTGAAAAAACCTCACCAAGACAATAAGCGTTCACGGAGCGCCCAGGAAACTCCTAAGAATCTTTAAGAATCGCTTACAAAATGCCTTAAGCGTTCACAATTGTGTTTATTGAACACCTATTTGAGCAATGGCTCAGAATTTACGACGCCTTATTGAAGCTCAAAAAAATGCATAAACAATGTCGAACGCCCCCTCAAAAACCGCCAGGGTATCCCATATTAGATGCTTAATGCTCTGGTAAAATCTACCTCCTTTACTTAGTCTAGTTGAAATTTCATGTTCTATTCTACCATTTTTATTTATTTTCCGTACCTAAGTATGAAAAATCATCCTCTTCTTTCACTGGTAGACATCTATTGTTTGTATATAATTACTGGAAATCATCATAGTCCATACGAACTTCTGTTGAAGAAAGATTAGAGATCAATATGTAAATCTCTATCTACTTCTTTACATGTATTTCAGCCTGAGTTAATGATCTTATCATATTCGATATGGTATAGGTATGGTGTAGTGTGGAGTCGCCTCTTTCAAAAAGAAGGTATATGCGTCATATGCAATAATGGGCACACTTGATTTTTAATGCCGCCGGAACTGATTCCGCCGTTTAGTGATATAAGGGGATGAATGAATTCAGTCATTTTTGAGGCATACAGAAATTTTACCTACTCATGGGGCGTTTTTTTCACCTTTTAGGGTTGCCTCATATTACTGAGGATATTTTGAATAAGAGGTACGTAAAATATATTCACTACGTACAAATTCAAAGAATCTTGCGTTCATCTCTGTACTAGGGCTACAAAATGCCAAAACGAGTACATTTGAAGTGTTTTTAGTGCATGATAGTCGGAGGCAAGAACGCCACATTTAGAGATTTAGAATTAATGTCAGTGGAGTCTTACTTGTAAGAGTTTAGCTAATGATCATCGGCATCATTTTTACGTCGGCAGTAATTGTTATTGGTCGTAATTTTATCCTTTATATGCGACATTAAATATTATGATCCGTCGAAAGGCACTCTTTTATCTGAAGGGGACCAATGAGTTAAGACCATTTTGTGATGGTCAACTCGGGGTTGCTGCGGTTAACCCTCAAGTCAGCCGATCGGCGTTTTGATCGGCGGATATAAATCAACGGGGAGGAAAGGGGATTAAGCGAAACTTTTTCTATTGTCCCCTGAAAGGCGATGGCTCTCCTGCTGAGATTCATGAGCTCTGGGATGAATGGGGGGAGACAGATAAGTTTCTGTGGGAGGGGGTGAAGTGGTTTGGGCGTATTATGGGTCTCGCGCATTGTTTGGAAGTTGGGGACGAAAGCGACGATGGGCAGGGGGTGTGAAGTGAGAGGAGAGTGAAAGGGTGGGACGAACGGTGGAGAAGGGTGGGAAAGGAAAGGAAAGGCCAATGAAAATGAAATGAATTACGGGGGAAAGTGATCGCTGATTTGGTTCCAAACATTACTCTTAGCGGGATGGCCAATTAATTCACATCAAATGCACTGCTTAGCATTTTTTTCTCCCTCTATCGATTCTTCTTTTCATTATTTTAAATTATCGACAGGACTTGAACGTCCTCAAGCGATTAATAACATGTTCCCCGCCCAATTTATGGCTGAAAGAGGAAGCCAAAATAGCCGGAGATGAATTAAAATGATTCCAGAGTGCAGCAATAATGGGTACACTTGATTTTTATTTCCGCCGGAATTGATTCCGCCGTTTAGTGATATAAAATGCCGCACGGAGGAGTTATTACCGAGGAGTGTGAGGCAAAGATGGAGTAGGGAGTTGGACATTGCTAAAGGCAGTGTCGTTGATAGTCGTAGAGAGAATGGAGGCGATGGTTATGACTGACAGAATGGAGTATTTCCTCTAGTTAAGCTGCCAGATGTCGACTGGCATTGCGACTTACTGCCAATGACTGGCCTTTGAGTGCTCCTAAAACGAAAATCTTCAGAGCCATTCAGAGACATTTCCCTCTCAGCAAGTAACTATTACCAAATGGGCAATTAAATTAGGACTTTTATCCTAAGTACTAGATGTCTTCGCGAATGAAGCCACTGTTACAATCCTACCGAAGGGAAAATTATGGCTTTGAGCCAGGGACAAATGTTTTCACTGTGATTCATTTTTTAGTACAAGCACTTAGTTTTAGTTACCAGTAGTTACCGCTATTGTCACCGTTGGCTACAAGAGCACATAACTTTGATTCTGGATTTTAGCACATGTCATTTTCTTGTCTGAGAATGTACAATAGAGTGTAAAACTGATGCCATTGGGCATTATATTAGCTTCTATTGGCAGTATTGTAGCAATTGATGATTATGGAATACCTTGTTGAGTTTTCCAAAGGAAGGGTCTTCATTAGATGATTTTTATCGAACACTTTTGTTGGCAAATTTGTGATTTATTTTTCAAAGAAATTATTGAATTCCCTTGAAAATGATAAAATGTTAGTTTTATTTGCATATTTCTCTACGAGGTTACCCGGCTTTTTATAGCATTTTGGGCGTGATCGACATCATCTCTTATTTAATATGTCCCCAATTTTAACGTTTTATTTTACCCACTCCCTGAAGAATTCTCTCCATTGAGATTTAAAATATGTAAATTGCATCATGCATTGCATTTTAAGCGGCAATTTTGTTGTACTCGTAAAGTACTCGTTCCTTGCCATTATTGGCAAGTTACTCATTTACCTGACATTGTCAGCTTTTTGCCCAAGCAACTCTTGCCTCACTTTAGCCAGGTTGAATTTTTTAAATCCCAAATGAGGCTGATTTGAAAGGTACAATAACTTGTCTATAGCTAGGTTGAGTGTTTATTTTTTATTTAATAATTTATATCTGTCATACCTGAAGAAATAGCGTTTAGCA
Source organism: Ceriagrion tenellum (assembly GCA_963169105.1). Taxonomy (NCBI): domain Eukaryota; kingdom Metazoa; phylum Arthropoda; class Insecta; order Odonata; family Coenagrionidae; genus Ceriagrion; species Ceriagrion tenellum. The sequence goes on from OY720635.1 coordinate 16,994,139, forward strand.
AATGATATTTTATGTGTAATTTTAAGAGTGTTTCTATATGTCTTGGTTAGCGTTAGGCTGTGAGAATATTTATGAACGTTTATTTTTAATTTTTTGAGAAATACGATGGCAAATTGATAGTTCCTTTTTTTGAAATTTAAATTCCTTCTTTTTGAGATTGAAAAATTGATAATTCCTTCTCTCTTAATTTAATGCTGTCATATATCTTGTTGAAATACCCTATGAAAACTCTGGTATAATTAATGACAAGCAAAATGAAATACTTTTAATTATTATATTTGAGTCAGTAACTGATTATATCATTCCGAAAATTAGTGTTCTTTTATTCAATTAATGTGGGCATTTTCCTATTGTCAGTAACATGTTAGCTCACAAATCCAGTTGCTTAGTGTGGATCAATCCATGAGTGAAGGTAAAGAAAGACCAATTTTCAAAGATACATTTCATCCTGATTAAAACATAAATACAAGTTTAAAGTAGAATAAAAGAGTGAGCGAAAAAAATTCATTGAAAACTATAGATCCAAGTTAAAACCTTTGTTCTTTTAAATTCCAATGCTAATCAGCTGTTGAAGCATAAAAATACATTCTAAAAGAATATCGGGAAATGGGCGGAATTAGAATAATTTTTATTCTTATTTCATGCACTTTGTTTATGCAATGATTGGAAATTTGTCATATTTGTAACTTGAACCTTGTAAGAACTTATTCTAACCTAAACTCGGACGCTTTCAACGCTTTTGTTTCACTAATATGGGGCAATGGCACAAAAATATTTTTTAACTAGTTGGGGTTTGTATACACATAAACTGTATGATTTATATGTTCCTCAAATGCAGCTCGATAATCACTGAAGTTACGAAAAAATGGACCATCTTTTCATGTCATTAAATGAATGCTTGGTTTGAACTGCAGTCGGGAATACTCACGATTGCGAAAGCTCAATATTCGAATACCATAACTTAATTTGATGCTGCGACACCATTTCCTCTAAGAAGGTTCCACTGCAACTGTGGGAGTCTATTCATTTGCATAATTTAATTTTTGTTGCTAGATTGGTGTGAATAAGTACATTTATTGATGACACACGTTAGTTATTGAAAATTCAAATTAAAGTGTAAAATTTTCAAATCATTCCGCGAAAATATTTTTAATGAACTCTTATTTATAGCCACAGACGCCGAATACAGCGCCATTTCTGTGGAATGGCCATATTTTTGCATAAGTTATCGCTGCAAAAAGGGAAATACTGAAATCATTAGGCGGAAAGATGCTTTCCTTTCATTTCAAATCAATTTTCTGGGTTTTTTCGCATCTTAATAATAGTTTCCGGTACACACGGCAATTTACATAGATGTAAATATACAATTTTCCTCGTATTTATATAATCATTGCATTTAAATTCAGTGTATTTTAAGTTTAACTTGCTCTACAAATGCTGTGTATAGGTAACGCTTAGTTGTTAGCATCCGAGGGGTATGTAACTCTGAGAAATGGTGTATGCTTGTTGAGAAATGGTCGTAAAATGGACAGAAATGGATAGAAATGGACAGCAATGAATAGAAATGGTTATAAATGGATAGAAATGGACAGAAATGGATAGAAATGGTCGGAAATGGACATAAATGGATGGATATGGTTGGAAATGGACAGAAATGGATGGAAATTGTTGGAAATGGTTAGAAATGGATGGAAATGGCTGAAATGGAAACGCTGTGTACAATTGTTTTTGAAGTTGCGTACCCCTCGTTAACATCTAATTGAGGACATGTTTTTTTCCTATAAGTATCCGTATCATGAATTCGATGATATTCCTGCCTTTTTACGTTGGGAATCCCTAAATTAGATGAACTTACGGTAAAAATAACCATTCCTAGAAACAAAAAGACCAAGGAAATTTCATCCTCTACATTATGAGGGAGGGATACGAAAATGCAGCGAAAATGCGCATAAACTCTCTATCACTGATGCCGGAGTTTTCGGAGCTAGTTGTCCGGTGCCCGAACGTATCTCGGCGAAGACTCGGCCATCGCCATCCTCCAGTCTCCTCGCCCTCCTCGCCCTCCTCACCCCCTCTCAACCCACTCCCACAAACCCGCCACTCACACCCCCCATCTTCCCCCCCTCCCACGGCCTACACCGCTCTGGCGGACGCTCACTTTATCACCACACAAACTGCCGGGTGAGCGAGCGGGTGAGTAATAGACGCAGCGGACGCGAATGTGTTAGCCGAGCCGTATTTAAATTAATAGATTTCAGCGGAGAAGCGGAGCGTGGCAATAATCCGGGGAGATGTCAGAGATAAACAGTCGAGCGTGACGAGGGTGAGTGAGTTTAGGTGGAGAGTAAATCTGGGGATCGGATTTTGCGAGGAGAGGGGAGAGGAGGGGAGGGTGGGAAAAGGGGATGAGCAGAGAAGGATAGTGGGAGGGGGGGCGGAAAAGGGTTGAATTTGGGGGGGGGGGTGGTTGGGGGTGTCGTTGAACACACCTGACCCCCCTGACTGCTGTTGTGCGTCTGTATGCGTAATGGTGGAACTGCGTGTGAAATTGCTCGCGTGAGATTTCGCGCACGGGGTGGAAGAGAAAGGGAAGGAGCCGGGTATCACGCGAGCATTAGGAAGCACGCGTGTCGGTCGGTGCGGTGACTCCAAAGGGGGATGAAGATGGAAGGCAATGAATGAATGGGAGACGAACCCCAGAGATGAACGGGGAATAATCCGCGAAAATGTCTTCACCTCCGAACGGAATTTGCCGGTGAGCGATTGCCTCGAACAATGAGTTAAACGGGACGAGAGGGAAAGATGGAGAGTGAAATGTTTCGCGGGAGAGAGTGTAACTGATACTTACTCGTTGGAAGAGTAAGTAAAGAGGATGCACGTGAAAATACGTGTCTTTTATCAGTGGCTGTGTCTTTTTATGTCTTTCGGAAGCCTCTTGCATTGGTTAAAGATATAGTTATATCATATATTTTAACTCTTGAATTGAACTGAATTCTCTGTAAATCGACGATTTTTGTTTAAAATTCACCGATACGCAGTGTCTCTTGTCTACAATAGCCACTAGATTGGAATGATTCTTCACACTTCAGTCAGACATTAGTTTATAAGGTTGTTATCATTATTGTTTTAAATATTGGGACCCAAATTTCGTACCCAGCGTCTAATCATCCCCACTCATCTCTGGGGATGAACCCCAGAGATGAGCGGGGAATAACCCGCGAAAATATCTTCACCTCCGAGCGGAATTTGACGGTGAGCGATTGCCCCGAACAATGAGTTAAACGGGACGAGAGGGAAAGATGGAGAATGAAATATTTCGCGGGAGAAAGTGCAACTGATACATCTACATATACATAATACCCCGCGAGCCGCCGTATGAGCGTGTGGCAGGAGTTGTTATGTCACCAGCCGTGTAAAGTTTTTTTGAGAGATCGCTTATTATGCGTGGAAAGAACGAGTTTTTGTACCTATCTGTTCGGCAGTGTATCTCACTTATTTTATCACATATGTCAGACCAAGACATGTAGTGAGGAGTCACAATAACGTTCTCTATGTCGCTCTGAAAAATATCAGTTCTGAATTTATCAAGCAACCTGAGCCTAGCGTTTAGCCTCCGAGTCACTAGGGGCTCCCACCTTAATCCCTCTAAAAGTTGTGAGACGCTATACGTACGCTCGTAGCAGTTTTTAACGAAGCGCGCTGCTTTCCTTTGCATGTTATTAATGTTTTTGGTTAAATCTATTTGACCAGGGTCCCAAATGCTCGCGGCGTATTTGAGGTGTGTACCTAATCAGAGCGAAGTAGCATCTCTCTTTGACTTGTTCCTTCCAATCATACGTTGAGCATAAACTAGTTTTTAGTCTTTAATGCTGTGCTACATATGAAATGTATGTGTAATCCCCACGATATATCAGATGTCAAGGCAATTCCAAGATATTTTACAGTATCTGAAGATTTTATGTTTACTCCACCCACAGTATAGGTATGGCATATTTGTGATGACTTTCGCAGGAAGTGAACTGTGGTGCATTTGCTGATATTTTATTCTAACCCCCACTCCTAGCACCACGAATAAACGTTGTTAAGGTCCGATGACAGAGCTTCAAATTTCACATCTTCGTTATTTTCACGGTAGATATCTGTATCGTCTGAAAATAATATTAATTTACTTCTGACTCTAGAACTTAAGTCATTAATATAGATAAATAATAAATACATGCATATTGGAAACACATTCAAATAGAAAGTAAAGACGATGCATGTCTAAATACGTGTCTCTTATCAGTGGCCGTGTCTTTCTATGTTTTTCGTAAGAGTGGCTATTGATTATGATTACCATGAATATAATTACAAATTGCCTCTTGCGTCGGTTAAAGATATAGTTAAATTATACATTTCAACTCTTGTATTCAACTGAATTCTCTGTAGATCGACGATTTTCGTTTAAAATTCTTCTATACGCGGTGTCTCTTGTCGGTGGGCTCCAAAGGGGGATGAAGAGTAAAGGCAATGAATGAATGGGAGACGAACCCCAGAGATGAACGGGGAATAACCCGCGAAAATTTCTTCCTCTCTGAACGGAATTTGCCGGTGAGCGATTGCCTCGAACAATGAGTTAAGCGGGGTGAGAGGGAAAGATGGAAATGAAATGTTTCGCGGGAGAGAGTGCAACTGATAATTATTCGTTGGAAGAGAAGGTAAAGAGGATGCACTTGCAAAAACATGTCTCTTATCGGAGGCCGTGTCTTTTTATGTCTTTCGTAAGAGTGGCTGCTGATTAGGATTACCATGAATATAATTACAAATATAAAAATTTTGAATAATAGTAATCATACTATTAGAAAATCAACATTTTAACTGGTAAAAGAGGAATGAATGTAAATAGGATTACTATGAATACAATGACAAATTATATCTTGTATTAGTTATAGATATGGTAAAATTATATATTTCATTTCTTGAATAGAACTGAATTGTCTTTAAATTGACGATTTTCGTTTAAAATTCGCCAATACGCTGTGGCTCTTGTCTACAATAGCCACTAGATTGGAATGATTCTTCACACTTCCTACAGACTTTTATTTATGGGGCTGTTATAATTGTTGTTTAAAATTATGGGACCCAAGTTTCGTACGCAGCCTCTAACCCACTGACCCTGACAATAATAATGAGAGCATTTATTGATCACGCTTAGCGATGTAAGGGCTTAGAAAAAATCCCGATATTTTGGTAAAGAAACCTGTTTTTTCCAGCATAGGAAAATCGGGAAATTTTTTAAAATTATAACTTTAAGGTCAAAAATTGACATTTTTTTACTGGTAAACGAGGAATGAATGTAGATAGGATTACCATGAATTTAATTATCATATTATTAGAAGATGCCATCATTTGGACAAGTTAATGAAAATCTTACCATTAATATTTAAAGTTATCTGAATCAAAATCAAGAGTTATGATCAGCGATAGAGATCAGTTAGCAATTGTGAGAAAAATTAATGATGGTCTGTCGGAAATAAGGTTATGCTTTCTCCATATCATCATATTTTAAGCGATATAATTTTTGTCTTATAAATTATCCATGTACTAAGTTTATACGTTTATTGACATATAGTATGATAACACTTCTCAAAGAAGGCTGAACTAATAGGTTAATGCTTGAGATATCCAGTTTTATAGCATTATCATTCCTCTGCTTAAAAAATATTTATCTTCCTCGTTCTGAAAAGGATGTCTAGTGAGTGTGTATGAGTCTAGATTCTATTAAGACTATATTAATGGTGATCGTTGAAAGCAATTATTTTTTCATTTTCCGTGACCTTCTCTTCGGAAAAGTTGCGCTCAATCAAAAAAAAGCTCAGTATTACGCAGGAATATTTTCGGAATATTCGTCCATTGCCCTGAGGTTCCGTCAAAGAATTTATCTTTCATAATTTTAGGCAATTTTGATAAAAAGTTGAATTAAGAGTGAAATCATGATATTCCTCATTTTTTGTGAAAAACGCGTATGTATTGTCAATATGTAAATAAAAATGTCATGAATGTAGTTACATGCATAAAAAATTCCTCATAAAATGGTCAAAAATACAAGATTCAGCATAGATGAACCCGGAAAGCACCTTTTGGATGTATCAGTGGACTATTCTCTTCCCATTTTCCCGGAGTCCACGCCTCTACACCATATGATGCTACACACTATTTTAAACTATTTGCCAATCATTTCTCAACCTCCTTATCCAAGGTTCCCATCATAGGCTTTCTCCTGTAGCTGAATGCTTCTTCTGCTGGCGCAAGTACCCCTAAAATGCCTTTACAAATACGACCGTTTCACTACAGCGCTCTACAAAAATGACTACATTTCACTTTTCAGTTTGTGCCATCCCTCCATAATGGGCAGCCATGGTTTTATTGACATCGAAGAACTCTTTACTTTGATTATCTTCTGTCTGATCTTCATTCCGAATTTTCTATGCTGATTTCAATTTGCATCTATCAAAGCTTGTAATCTCTTTGTTGATCAACTGAACAATGCCTCGATTTCCTTGAATTTGACATTATCAGCTGGCCTCCTACTTTTATTCCCATATCAAGCTCCTCACAAGCCCCTCTAACCATTTCCTCAAAACGCATTTTAAACGTCAAAGGTGTCAAGGGTTAGCCTGGCCTTTCCCCGCGATAACTGTCAGTCCTGATTATCTGTCAGCTGTTCTCACCTTTGGCTCCCATGTCACTCATCATATGTCTATGAATAATACGTGGTTGAAGGAAGTTTGTAGGGAATCTGAGCAAATAAAATAAAAAATCAGAAAGTTGGTTCCAATTATCTCTCCCAGATATGATGTTGAAGAACACAAATCAAGCAAAAACTTACCAACTCACCCTAATTTGGTCCATTTATGTTTAGTATTTCCTTCACCCATTTTTGGTTTCCATATGCTATTGCCATTCATTTTCTATTGCCTACTTTATGCAATCAATTATAATTATTGTATATTTGTGGCACTGGCATCTTCTGGGGTATTCAAACCAAAGACCGGGACTGACATGTGTGACTTTTATTCAAGTAAATCGATAATTATTGATTTTTAAATTGATAGGAGTATTTATCCCACAGCTTTCAATTTTTCTACAAAATAAAACAGAAAAAACATGTTTTTTTCCAGCCTTCAAAATTTTCGGAGTTTTCACATCTCTCGGCTTGATATAACTTATTTCTCATTTTGCTGACATATAGTTCAGCATAATGGTTTATTCCACTGTGATGCAATTGATGATTGATAGAATCAAATATAATAGTCAACGTTCATAACAAGCTTTTATACGGGAATAAATTAAATGAAATTTTATCTAAGAGTATGTTTTAAATGTCGGCCCTTCAACTTCCGATTTGCTGTCATGCATGATTATGTAAAATACTGTCGTATGTAGTAAATAGTTATCACTGATTGCTCAGGAGCATAGTTCTCGCAACTGATTAGTTTATATAGAGAGCTGTTAGTTATTAGTTCCAATGAGTCTTTTCACTAAGCTCTTAAATGCAAGAGGGATAGAGGTTTACAGAAGATAATAATTGTATTCTCGTGCAAATTAAATTTATATACCTTAATCAATAAATGTAGCGATCAGTTTTTATCCCGATGAATTTATAACTCACTTGAAATGTAAGTAAAGATTAAAATCCTTTTTTTACCTAAGTTATTTTCTGAAACATCATACCCTTTTATATCATTGGCATTCCAGAGATCGTTTAGGCAGATGTTTTTAACCGTTCGAGATCAACTATTCTTAGGTTTCCTATTGGGTTAGTGTTACAGCGGAGAAGATACCATCAGAGCCGTTCACCGGTAACGTCTAAATGATTTCATCAACAAGGACTAAGAATTCGTATTGGTATTTTAACTGTACTTGATTAACCTTTTTGATTTTTGTCTCAGCTCTTTAACTGAAGGCTTCCAGTTCTTGTGATTGTGGTGTTTTTGCTCCCTCAGTAGGATTTAAAGCCTGTAACAAACAGATTATCCTATGATTCCATGTAATAAATTAATGTTAACACTTAAGTAAACTTACATGGCTCTCATATAAGGATTTTACAGCGATGACTGTCATAGCCATTCCGCCGTAATAACTGAGTCCTTCGGGATTTTTCCAGTGTTTTAACATCTCTGCTCGCAATATTCCCTTGTCACTTGTTCCTGAACGATAGCAGTTATAATCACGAATTGTCATCCTCGGTGATCATGAGAGCGAGGTCACGAGAGACATGTCAAATTTCTCGGGCGTGAAAGTCAGATCCATGAGCTAAAATGGCACCCGACTCCAAATAGATCTCTCGATAGCTGGCTCGTAACAGAGGAAGAGCGTAAAAGATGATTGCAGTCCATGTGGTAACGACTGTAATTCTGCTGCTTTCCGAGCCTCCATTGAGTTTCTGTAATTTTCATCACTACTTTGTTTTCATCACTTGACGGAAAGGCTTCGTTCTTCGATCGGTAAGAGACGCCCAAATACGCAGCTTATGTTTCTTTTTAGAACAATTGTTGACGTATATTACTCCGCAGAATACCGTCTCAGACAGTAAAATAGTTTAGAAAGTGAAAGGTAAAATTATCATCAATGTTTTGCAAACACAATGGCATATAAGCCCCTCTATTTTATATACGAGCGTATATATAGTGTCTCACAACTTTTAGAGGGATTAAGGTGGGAGCCCCTAGAGACTCAAAGGCTACACGCTAGGCATAGGTTGCTGGATAAATTCAGAACTGATGTTTCTTCAGAGCGACCTCGAGAATATTATCATGACGCCTCACTACATCTCTAGGTCTGACAGATGCAATAAAATTAGAGAGATACACTGCCGAACAGATAGGTTCAAAAACTTGTTCTTTCCGCGCGCAATAAGCGACCACAATAAAAACTCAGCTCCACTATGTACACTCCTATAATACATGTCACCATTTCATCTCCCAAAAACTTACATCTTCACGCGGCTGATGACCAAACATCCCCTGCCACACACCCATACGGTGGCTCCCTGGGTATAATGTACACGTATATGCATTCTTCTACCGATGGCCTATCGTATTTTCATCAGACCCCCGGTTAGTGTCTTTCCTCAGGGTCCCGTAGGGTCTTCACAATTATTCTAATGGTCCTTTGTTCATGTCCCACTGTACTTAATCCCTCTATGGAGTTTTCCACTCTGCACGCTTCCCCACTTCGTACGATGAGGGCAATGGCTTGGACATCGAGAAGTCAATCATTTTAAGGATAACGTAAAAGGTAGAAGAGCTGCTAGAAAAAAAATAATATGTGAAAGTTATCGGTGATCTGCACTTGTAATGAGAATAGAGTGATATGGAATGCATTTTGTGGCACTGATTAAGACGGAAGAGAAGAGCAAGTTAGAAGAAAAAAAATGTGCGAGTATCAAGTAAAAAACATTGAAATGATGAGGAATGGAATTGGAAGATGAAGAAGGCGAATTATAGCTAGAGAAATGGACAAAAATACAAGAAGACGTGTCACAGGGAAGTGCCAGAAAGTGTACTTTAAATTTCTCTTTAAATGTACTTGATTTGCGGAAAATTTAAATTAAATGTTTTGAGAGTAAACATGAGGAAATCCAATTAAAGTTCTTTGGTATGAATTGTTTTGTCATTTTAAGTATTATTGTCAAAGAAGATCTTTACGTTGGGGTACGAGTACAAACCAGTGGCTCTCTCTGTTTTCGGGAATGTTCTAAAGCAAAGCAGACCTTAAGGGATGCTTCTTAGGTGCACGAGAGCTGACAATTTTAAATGCATTCCACTGTCACGTATTCATAGCAGTGGAAATTTCCTCATCGAAGTTAATGACTTGATCCAGCTTTGTTCTAAATGAACTAGGGAGGGCTTGAGAAGGAAGGAAGGAAGAATCAAGGTGAGGCGCAAGGAAGAGGAGAAACGAATTGCGCGCGGCCGGTTCTCCGGAATGGATTAATTATGGAGTGCAGAGGAACGAGGCGATGGAACGACGAGGCTGGAAGACTGCTGATGATGAGGACAGCTCGAGATCTCATGCAGACGCGTTCCCAAGGCAATTCGCTCCGAGCTAGCATCATTGCATTCTCGAGTCTTGCCTCCGGCCGGGATGCAGTGCTTTGGTGCAACCGCTATGCAGGGACAAGACATTTCCACAAGAGATAACCGCAGCGGTGGTGTGCGGGCAAAAACCAGTTTGCGACAATCGAAAGTGTCATGAGAAATGTTTTTGTAATGACATGAGCGTTTGAGGTAAGGAGGATAAAGACGCTTGGTAAATTATAATACTAAATGACGTTAGGTACCTCTATACTCATTCAAGGGAACATTTTCTGGCTGATAAATACAGAAGTGACATGTAAAAAAAGCTTAAATCCGCAGTTAAACATCCGATTTTGAAAGCATGCAATTGTATGAAAATCAATTACGATCTTGTGGTCAGAGCGGTTTTGGGGGCTAAGAAAGAGGGTCAGAGTTGAATATATGTCATGGATTCCAACCTCTGGTGGGTTAAACTGCAGCCTGCAAACATTTTTATTCGATTGTATGGCTAGACAGAATATTTGGACAGATTGTGGTTGGAATGGCGGAAATAATAAATCACTCACATCTTAACATTATTTCAAAGACATGTGCCCTAATTTTAGCTCAGGTCTAGTAACTAATGCAACGATCCAATTGTACACAAAAAAGTCCTGGAACGTGTATTAACTCTGCGATGAGTATTGGAAGCTTAAATTTTTATGTCCCTGAGTGAGGCTTAATAAAGCTGATGTGTCACTATGGTAGGAAGAAGCAGTTAATGATTTTTTAAAAATGCGGCTTTCATTTCTACTTTAACTTTTGCGTTCAATTTAATTGATAGGAAGTTAATTATACTACATTGCAAAAAGTGACAGAATACTAATGACTCTTGGTTTTTTGCAGGTGTTATCGGAAATTTAATAATATTGGAAGATAGAATGTTATAAAATGTAGAATTTTAAAGGGTGAAGGTTTTGTACGAAGGTACCTCTCTCTATCTTTTGTGTGTTGCTGTTTGCACTTGGCAGCGATTTGACGACGAGAACCAAGCACTGGCATCCTGTCCTAAGGGACAGATCGAATCCTGTTCGTGGTGACGATTATTTTTGGTGAAATCCCGATCCCTATTAGGCTGCTGCGTGGATAGCACAACAATACAAAATACTCCATTCATCGCGCAAAGTGGGCTCATAGATTTTGGTTATGAGCTTGCAAACGTGATCGCCGGGTTTTTATCCACAATTTCTCTCATTTCTTAGCCTTATTAACTTGTAACCTAATGAAGAAAATTGCCGGGGTTGGTGGTCATTTCTAAAAAATCCCAAATAACCATGAAAATTTTCCAAATGCATGGCGGACTCAGGTGTTACTTTGGGAAACTCAACGTTACGTGAGTACTGATGTAACGATGTCGAAGTAAGGATTTAAAAAATGACAAATATAAGCATTTTCGATCCAACATCTCCCTCCCGTCTATCTAACTCTGGATTATAGTTTAATCCCTACCTCCCACCCATAAGCCTTTATCCATACCCCCTTTTACTTACCAGCCTTCCTGTTAACAAGACTTTAAAGTCAGGTTTTACTACTGCAACATTCTGTTTTTAGAATATCAAAATAGATGTCTACATCAATAGACTATTTAAAGGAGAACGTTTTTCGTGATTCATATTATAACGTGGAAACGTTGTTCATATTATAATAACATGGAAAGTCATAACTACTAGACGGCGTTCCATTTGTGGTCGTTTCGCGCAAGCTACTTGCTCTTGCTTTGTGTCAGCGGTAAAACAAAGAATTTTCTTTGGATTGAATGACATCTGTCACCTTGCTGACATCATTGTAAACTTAAAACAATGTCAGTGTGTATTACAATAAAGAAACATGTTCTTCTTACGACACGGTAATTATGAACTTTCTCCTAGGAACACCTAAAAATCTTCCTATTTATTATACAAGCTGTGCAAAAGTGAAATATTATGTCACGCGTATTATAGCAACTAGCTGGTGTTCGAAGCCATGCCCTTGGCGTGCAGAGACAATGTCGCAGCAGCGGCCAACTTTCGCCGTGATGAACGACGAGAGAGACTTCCGGACACCCAATGTGATGTGATGATGATGCGGCCGAGGATGCTGCGAGAGGTCCCCCCCGGATTGGGGAGTCAGAGTCGGGGAACGAAACATAGTGGGACACCGGGGGTTGGAGCGGGGCGTGGCGGGGTGCGGCGGGGGCGTGGTGGCGGGAGAGAGAGAAAGAGAAGGAGAGGATGAAATGGGCAAGGTGGATGTGGCGACGAGGTCGGCGCGAAGAGGAAATTAAAGCGATAGGCGTGGGAAAGATGAGAGGGGAGGAGGAGGAAAGGGGGGAGAGTGGGGAGGGAGGAAAGGAGGGAGGGAATGGGAAGATCGATAGAAAGCGGAAGGTCAGAGAAGAGGAGGGAGAAGAGAGAAGACAGAGAGAGCTAGGAGTATGAGGGTAAGGTGGAGGTGGAGGAAGGAAGCTGCCATGGGGGTGGGGGGGAGATGGGGGCGCGTGGAGGGGGGGATGGAGAATGGATACTCCCTCCCTACCCCCCTCTCCCCCCTACGCCACTACATATTTGTGTTTCTCTCTTTCCTCGCTGAAGAGAGCGCTCTCGCTGTTCGGCTGCCCTGCGCCAGAGTTCCTCTTCAGCTAAACATTTTCACTCGACGCAAATTTCAACCCTTTTGGAATTCCTGCGCGCGGTGGACATCAGTGGCGGCCACTGGTCCACCGCGCTCACTGTACTGCCGCTTGTAGTGCACCGGGGGAAGCGCTAGAATGTTGGTTTAGAGTGGTGATTCGAAAAATATGGACGAGGAATGAATGGAATCGGGCGACGCTCTCGCATAGGTATGCATAGATTTACTGCAGAGGCTGCTGGCGTATGGCAGGCGGTTTTGGAAGGTATGAGAAGTGAAGGGGGGGACTACTACTGGCAGTACCGGAAGTGGAATGGTGCTCGTCGTTTGTTTTTCCGCCGTGGATCGAATCGCTGTGCGGTGGCTGGCGCACTTCTCTTGTTGCGGATGCCGGGGTGTGTTTTTTTTTTTTCGACAGCAAAAAAGGTACCAGGATGTTGGTAAGGTTGCCGAGTTCCAGATTCTAAGCGTCTCTTAAATGCATTTGATGAAAAACATTAACAAATTTATCTCCAAAATCGTATTTCTTCGAATATACGTTTTCTGAGAGCTGATGCGTTAGTATTTACGTTTCCGTAGGAAAAACGGGATGTATATCTTCAGTAATCCATTATACTAAGGATTACAAAGCCCATACTTATTAAATTAATCCGCTGTTTTGATTTTTCTTCCGCTACTGGTTTGTGTAGTTTAGTTCGCCCTTGGCACTGGCATTAAATGGAGAAGTGCTTTAAACAGCAAACTTTTCCGTAAGAAACTAAAAATATGAGACCGATGTAGTTTAACAGAATTGTCTAAAATGGTTAAGTGTTAATAATGTTAAAATTACGTTGTTTAATTCACTCTACCAGTAGACAAAAAATATTTATAGAAATACATGGAAATTGGGTTCTCCAGAAGAAAATACCTCATTTTTTTATTAATGTTTTCATTTCGTGTTGAGGTAAGAAAATATTTACAAAAATTTATTTATTCTCACAACCCCGAAAATAGTACATTGAAGGTCTTTTACATCGGGTGACTAACATTAACGGACGAACAACACTGCCCATGACTCGAATCCGCGACCCTCGGATTGGCAAGCGAGGACTTAACCCCGCAGCCACCGGGGCCGAATATCATCTCTAATTACGGCTAAAACAAATAGAAATTTGATGACGCAAATATGACGCCGGTTGCATTCTAGCTCGATGCTTTTTGCAGCCGAGGAAGAATACCCAGCAGAATTTCCGTTTCCATTTAAATTATTTTTCTTGTTCATTTTGATGAGGAGATAATAATGTTGAGAATTTTTCTCAGGTTTAGTCGGTTACCGAAGAGTTTCATCAGATTCGCGGCCAGGATTCAATTTGCCTGACACAGCAGAATCAAGTTGCGAAAAAAAAGTCGAAAACCATTCGGTGAAGATAATTCCCCTGTAGGCAATTCTGCATCTTCCTTAAATTTTCTCCGTTTCCAACGATGAAAAATGTAACCGAAGTAATTTCACGAATACGCTCTACAGTTTTAGGCTTCACATCGTGGAAGTTAATAGTATCCATGTTAAGGGAATTCAAATTTTGTACTTTTCCACATAATTCTAGTTTGTGTGGTCGACGCGTTTCACCGACTTGACGCCTGATGATGCCGCAAGTCGGTGAAATGCGTCGTACCACACAAAATAAAATTCTGTGGAAAAGTACAAAATTTGAATTCTCTAAATATGGAAAAAGTTATTTCCGTGGTTATCTTCCGTATGCGTCCGCTGTTCTTGCCCTGCGACTCAAGTTTTTGAACATCATGGTGGAATTGGTAGGTATCACACGATCTTTAATGAGTTCATAAGGTGAACGTATGCTAAGGAATAAATAAAAACGTGATTCATATTTCAGTGAAAAGGCTCGTTATAAACATATCCACCATAGATTAGGCTCCTGATTCTTGGGATTTACTTTTTTATCCCTTGGACGAGTTCATTGACGCAATGTGTTCCTCGTCGCTATTATCAGGACACCCAATACATTCTCATTATTGCTTCCACGAATCAGCTCCCTGTGACAACGAGCCAATTAGTTCAACGAGATTGGAAATTGGATCAGACGTTGTCGACTTGTTAGCGACCCTAGTCAGCGGAAGCGGACATCCTCTCAGCCGGAAGGCTGTCCTTTGTGAAAGTGAAGACTGGATGAATTTTTGCAGGGATTTTCCCGTGAATATTTAGTTTCATGATATTGGTAAAAGTTATTTATTCCTTGTACTATTGTCAAATTTTTCTTAATGAAAATGGTGATATTCTTTAAAGGTCTTATGGTATAAATGCCATGCTGGTCCTATCAACTCATGCATTTAAAAAAAAATTTACGTTTTATAATCACTTGATGAGGTAAAAATCGTTATTTAAACACCAATCTAAGTCGTCTATGTAGCTTAGAAAATAATTCTCGAATTTAGAGCTCGTAAGCGTATTTGTTTAATTTAAGATACATACACATACTTCTATTCAAATCACGCATTTGGATCACTATGCTCGGAAAATTTATTGCTAACCCTAACTCCAACTTCCATTAAAAATAAAATGAAAAATTTATTTTATTTGGAAATAAATGTTTGTTTTTACATAATAAAACGTATGAATTATAAATTGAGTGAAGATTTCCGTGTAAAACATTGAATGACAATAAATTAAAAATTAAATGTAACCACTACCTTCGAATAATATGAAAAAGCTTATTATTTCCAGATTAATATGTTTTTCTCAGAGCTTAAAACGGATAATTGTAGATAATTTCCCATGGTAAAGCTTAATTTGCTATTGTATCATGATCATGTCATAGTCTTTTACCCTATGTGCGCATCTCTTTATTGACTGAGAAAGGAACTCTCCTCCAATGCTGTGCATCTATGTCCATAACAAGCATTTCAACTTTTAAGCTATAATTTTTAAGTTTAAATTTATGGTGAACTGATACACCTCATATAGAATTGGTATTTAAGCTACGGTGACTTAACTTGACTGACTTACTTGACTGACTTGACTTAACTTGACTGTGCTGAATTAGGCACACCTGTCACTTAAAGTCTGAAATCGGTAATTCAATTCAGACACGAAAATGCATGCTTCCCTTGCAAATATGCGGAGTACAAATGACATGGCAGATATTCTGAGAGCCTGTCTCATCAGTTCGAGATCTGCAGTTAACCAGCCGCGAGCAATTAGAGTCGTCAGGGCAATTACAGAAAACTGGCGTCACCCTTGTCGTAAAAATCTCCTCGTTCCAATGACCTTGCACTTCCTCGTCCAGGATCCATTTGGAATTTTTTAAAGTCAAATGCAAAAAGTCCTCTGGCCAGCTCTATATCTGTGAGTTAGAACAAGTGGAAAGAGCACCTCTGCTGGATCTAACTCCATCCATCTGGAACATCCATCCTCATCATCCCCCTCCGACTCAGTTCAGGGGTTGAAGGTTAAAGAGTATGAGAGAACTTGACAGGGTATATGAGGAACCACATGGCTCCGACTATGGTGTCACGACAAACAATGTCCCCTATGAGTAAATACTACACAAACTGCTGTGCGATGTTTCCATTCCCAACATGCGATAAGGGAGCATACATACTTCTTATTACTTTATGCGGAAGTCAAAACATATATAGCAAAAGTCATCTACCATCATCTGATGACATCTGACATCTATCGGTGGAAAATGTTTCTCATCTCTCAATTAGATAAAAATGTGTAACTCTATGTTTTAACGGTTGAACTTTTGATTATATAATTCGTTTTTCAATCTCATACATTAATTTTAAATTGAAACGTGAAATTAAGTTTTCTGGAACGCGGTTCTGGCGAATTATTAGGCATCGTAACCAAAATGTGTGAGCACATCACGGTAACTACCTATATTGGATTTAACGAACGCCGAATGAATTGGCTCAGCATTGGAGTCAATGCGTCAGACACGACAAGCCACATAATTGTATATCTATAATGATCTTAAAAGGCACATTTCATTGCTCCTATTGGGAATAACTTTCTGGAATATACATCTCTAATACCTATTCTGTATGTGCAAGTTGAACTTTAATTGAAGTTATTAACAATTTTGCTCTTAGTAAAAGTTAATCTATCTATTAAACATCTTCGCTGGCATTTGTCCTCATCAGAATGATGGGCCTCAACCCATCAGAATGATGAGTGCGACATACCTAAATTCACTTGGACATAACTTTCTGGAATATACTTCTCTAATACTCTGTATGTGTAGAAAAGCTGAAATTTTATTGAAGTTATTAATAATTTTGGTTTAAGTAAAAGTAAATCTATCTATTGAACATCTTCCCTGGTTTTTGTCCTCATTACAAGAATGGGCCTGATGAGTGCGACATACCTAAATTCGCAATTGAGGTCCCCAGTATCGAATTCAGGAGTTAACCCGCAAGCCGTGTACTTCTCTCCAGCGATTCCGGACAGCTTTCGTAACTCGCCGAAATTACGAGTTACCTTTTTACAATATATAAAACCAGTGACATCGTGATGTCTCTAAACGCAGAGCTTTGAGTTGACCCAGTCTCGCAACAGGCCGTGCAGCTAGTCCGACAGAGCAGCAATCAGAGACGAGGGGATCAATCCCGCCTGCCACTCTCTGACGGCAAGAAAAAAAAAGGAAATCCCAAGTCGACCCCTTCTCACGGCTGGGCCATTGACAAGCAGGGGCGGCAAAAAGCGAAAGCCGTCCGGTTGTCAGCTCTTGTCTTTTCGCCCGCCACTACCCCCCGCCCCCTCCTCCTCCTTCCACCCCCCCCCCACGCGCTACGACGGCCTTCTGTTTTTGAAGTGGTGTGGGTCGTACGCCACCTTCCGTCCCCACGTCCTTGTCCATCTGTTCTTACCTCTTCTGCCCCCCCTCTCTACACCCCTCCCTGCGCCCAATTTTGACCAATAGCAAGTATGTTCTTCTCCCTTAAATGCGTAGTTGCGCAATCACACCAGAGAACGATTGACAATATATGAGCGGCCATTCCATTGCTACAATCAGAGCTGTGCTAACTAATGTAAAAATTGTATTTGAAATACAAACTTCTGAATAACTATTTGAAATACAAAATACTTTTGCATTTCAAATGCAAAGGGCATTAAATATAAATACATCGTGCAATTTTTTTTAAGTACTCAAAATGATAAAATATATTCCTATCACAAAAATGCTTTCTATTTCACAATCAAAATAACACACAACAAAATATATTTTAAAAAAACTGGTCTATGGGACATCTGTGCATTGTGGCAAATCATTTTGAATGAACAGTGAAAAATATTTCATTCATACGATTAAATACAATTACGCTATGCTTCTATTATAGTAGAATACCCCATAGAAACTCTTAAGAAACTACATATACATGTTACCCCGAGAACTGACGCATGGGCGTGCGGTAGGGGTTGTAAGGTCAACAGCCGTGTAAAGGTATAAGTTTTTTGGTGATGAAATGATGACATGTATAAAGGAGTGTATTTAGTGGAGCTCAATTTTTATTTTGGTCGCTTATAGTTCGCGGAAAGAACGAGTTTTTATACCTACCTGTTCAACAGTGTATCTCTCTTAATTTATCGCATCTGTCAGACCTAGAGATGTAGTGAGGGGTCATGATAATATTCTCTATATCGCTCTGAAAAATATCAGTTCTGAATTTCTCAAGCAACCTAAGCCAAGCATGTAGCTTCCGAGTCTCTAAGGCTCCCACCTTAAACCCTATTAAATTATGAGACACTATATGTACGCTCGTAGCAGTTTTTAACGAAGCGCACTGCTTTCCTTTGTATTTTATTGATTATTTGTTAAAATCTATTTTAACAGGGTCCCAAATTCTCGCGGCGTATTCGAGGTGTGGCCTCGAATACCTAATCAGAGCGAAGTAGCATCTCTCTTTGACTTTTTCATCCGAGGACCTTCCTATCATATGCTTAACAAAACCTAGTTTTCTTAATGCTGCGCCACATATGTTCTGTTTCGAGAGCTTGTCAATTAAACCCTGTTTGAACCGAGATTTAAACCAGAATGGTAAAAAATGAAAGTAAATTTTTCTGCGGAAGAAAAGGTACGTCTTAATAATGAAAGGTCACTCATGATAATTTGGCTGGAACCAAAAATTAACAATTGGGAGAGGCAAAGACTCTAAACTAACAGAGGATATAAAATTGACCTGAAGTTCAAAGTCGCACACCACTCACGCCGTTTTGTCCCTCCTAAGAGCACGAAGTTTTTGCTCCAAGACCCTCCTCCGCTGGTCTCATCCGAAGAACATTAATACTTTCCCTTATTACCTCTACTGGGTAACGTCATCCACTTCGTTTATTCTAGTCATATAGCTACATGAAGTCTCTCCAGTCATAATTTCCCGGTTTCCTCCATGTTCTATCATCGATGTAATATGTAATTCAACGTACATGATCACTTAAACTTATTATATGCAGAGTAAAGATCCGCATGCATGCATACGGACCGATATCTTAACGCTGCATCACATCATCATCCCTGTCAGAAGGCATCCTTTGTGACCACGCTATTCCACCGAGCCTATACCATCGCAGACGCAGAATCATTTGATTCTGAGAACAAGCACCTGACCACAGCTCTAATAAGGAACGGCTACACGAACTCTTTGGTCCTAAAAAGAGCCGCGAAGGTGGAGAAGAAATTGAACCGGCATTCTGGGGAACAAAGTAGCCGTGATGAGGAAAAATCGACCCAACCAAGAGGACGCATGACTATCCCGTTTGTCGCGGGAACATCGGAAAAAATTGCAAGGATATTAAGAAAGCACAACGTGGTCACAAGATTTAATTGTGTGACTAAAATAAAGAACATTATGCCTGGACCCAAGGACCGCATTCCACAAGAGTCATGTGAAGGTGTCTACCAGGTGCCATGCTCATGCGGAAGATCATACATTGGCAAAACATGCAGGTCCATGGGCACAAGACTAAAGAGCATGCAAGGACGACGAAAAACAAATAATTCACCTTGTCTGCCGTAGCGGAACATGCCTGGAGTGAGAATGGACATACAATTAAATTCGAAGACACAAAATTACTGTCAGAGGAAACCCATTATTATTCTAAGCTAATCAAAGAAGCAATAGAGATTTGCAAGTACCCTGATAACTTCAACAGAGACACCGGGTGCCCACCAGGCAACTCATGGAAGAGAGTTATCCGCGCCGACCAATCACAGCACATCGCAGCGAAGTCGGTCGCCATGACGGCTAGTGGTATAAAAAGCGGCCACAAACACCTTCTCACCACCTTCGACCTGAAGACGGCAGCAGGATGGCTACCGAAACCATTGTCGGCCAATGTCAACGTACGCGGTTGGAAAACCCGAAAACAACATGCAGTAATGGAAAACGCCGTGGAAACCTTCGCGAGAATGTAAAGATCCGTCATTTTTCAAGTGAAAAAGATCGTCATATGCTTCTCCTGTGAAAAAATCTCTTTCTTATCAGATTGTTACTTATATTGTCGCAGATATGAAAGGACCAGAGGTGCAGACGCACACCTCCCGGCTCAATGACTCATCCCCATGCCCATACAGAAACTATTTCCCCCCGTAATACGGATTTCCTCTAACCCCTCTTACTAAATCTTAAGTCACACTTTGCACCATGAGCTCCTTTTGTGGGCATATCTGAGTATAAAGTTGCAATCAATAAGCGTTCTTTATGAATCAAAACCGTGGTACATATAAACGGTATGAAAACACAGCATATAAGCGACGCAAAATTCACCATCAAATACGAAGTTATTTGGATTTCACGGAATGTTTAATTTTATTTTAAGAGCAATATACTTGGTTACTAGAAAGAAGGATCTAAAGCTGGGTTTACCAACCTCTATTGACTTACAAACCCTTTGGTCCTCTATCCCCGATTTTTATGCCCATTTTTCTGTGAAAAACCTTCCTTAGAAACATCTTTTCTTTCCTTTTCAATCTAACCTCTGCCACAATTAAACATTTCTTCGATATTCCTAAGTCGCCATGCACTTAGCCTTTCGGGTATGCGCACCTTAGGACCTGATATTCTGCCTAGAGCCAGGCCTAGAGGGATCCAGCGCCAAGTGGCCAACAGTTTAACGATTCATCTGACGGACGGAATTATTTTCTAAAGTTCTCTCATATTGAACCCAAGTAAGGTTCTCAATTCCATTGAAAATTCACTGCTATTTTTTTATTCAAATCGGTGTCTGGAGAAATAAAGCACTGATGCTCTTGCTACGACATCTAGCCAATCGTTTCGCTTATTCCCTCTGGAACGTCGATCCACAAAACGCTCTCAGAGTATTAGTTGCATTTTTAAATGATAGTTACTTCTGAGAAAATTATGTGTTACCGTTTGTACATTTATTTTCTTATGCCACCAAATTTCCACATTTTCAATAAAATTATAGAGAGTTGTTTCGTGGAATATGCAAAGATTGGAGCGGTTCAGGGTTAAATTGTAAAAAACCTCAAACGTAAGAAAGTAAATGCCAACAGAAATAGGACTCAGGATTGAACAGTTTCAAACTCTTAACCTAAGAACATCATTCTAAAAGCAATGTAATGCTTTTGAAACGGCAAAAACTCGAAGTGGTAGCTGTTTCAGGGTCTGCTTAGCGTACGACCAATATAGATATTCATTTGACCTCTTAATTTCATTTAACCTTATCAACCCTGTACTGCACAATTCTTTACGCGATTATACGTCTACAATAGTAGAGTAGGTTCATCGAAAAGTTTCTTTTTTTTTAATTTTTATTACAGTTTCACAATGGTGGGTGAATAGGCCCTTGGGTACCATGGACGGGGATTGGAGTTCCTGTGATGGACGAAGAGGAGGTGAGCAAATGGAATTGGTTGGGTGTTGGAGTTGGAGTAAAAGAGGTGGATGACAGCGACTAGTGAAAGGTTGTGAGAAGGGAAGGGAGAAGGAAAGAAATCGGAGACAGTGGGACGTGTCGTAGAGGGACGGAGGGAAGAGGAGAGGATCAAGGGCGGGGGGAGGGAAGAGGTGGAGGGTTGTCATAGCGGAGTGGCAGTGGGGGGGGAGGGGAGGGTGGATGGGGGGGTTGAAGGGAAAAAGGTGACTGGTGGTGATGAGGGTTGAGCGTGATTGGAAGAAAGCTTTTGACGTTGTGCAGAATCGAAGGATTCCCGCCAACGCCGAAGACCTCAATCAAGAGCTGTACTCAGCTGATGGACCGAAAAGAACTTCTCTTTCGCAGATTTTTGCCTGGTAGAGATTTTAGCCTGTTGAATCAGATTTTATCTAAAAATTTTGTCGTGAAGGGAAATGGCCAAAAACTAATTCCTTTGCCAACGGTCTAATATCCTTTAAATATCCTGGAGATTTGGATGTGGTAGCGAATCAAAGCGCGAAACCCATTGAGAATTTGGTGCAAGTGGTGGATTTTTCAGGTGAACGTAATAATTTAGTACACTCTTAATATGTATCTCACCTTTGTTCCCAGAAACCGTTCATTGTTATTACAAGGGAAATACGGATCAAGGGAAGCTAAAAGGGATAGGACTGGTGTGGTGACAAGAGTACTGGCTAATCATAGGGACGGCCAGGGTCTAAATTCCTTCAGAGGAGGATATTTTTAAGCGGAAACCCGATCCCTACTCCAGTGTCTTGTGGAGGGCACTTCAAGTACAGTACTTCGTCTGTCGGATGAGACGTTAAACCGTGGTCCCCTTGGTGCCTTTCGTTAAGAGCAGGCTATTGCCGACGCCGGATTTCTATCCACCCTTCTTACCTTACCTATCCCCTATGGCGCAAATGACCTTAGCTGTCGGTCGTCTCCCTTAAAATCCAATCCAATCCAAGGATGGTTAAACAGGATGTAGGACTACCTACACTAATCATTCACAGCCGAAGTCCCATGTTTCCTGACACAATTCCATTCTTCAGATTATCATGCGCCATACCTTTTCCCATCATCCCACTCACAAAGTCAATTCGCTTATCTCCCCTGCCATGCTCATCCAATACCCCTCGTTCTCTGACGACCTTCAACATTTCCTCACTCGTCATGACTGATTCCAATACTCTTGCCTCCTCCAAATCTCCCGCAGCAGCTTCCTCTCCTCATCAACATGACGATCATTTTCTCGCAAATGCTCCTTTTCGTTCATTGCATCTTCTCCATTCTCCTTCTCTTAAGTGTCTGATAGTATTCCCAATCTCTGCTCTCAAAGTCAGTAAAATCTTAAAATTGTGAAAGTTATAATTGCAAGGGTACATACTGGTAGCGGGTGAACTGAACTGTGATAGTTTGCTACATCTCAATTTTGATGACAAGAAATACGATATAAATACATTAGATACATACACATGCAAACATACCAATCACGCCATTCCCTTCCGGGGTAGGCAGAGTCACTAAGTTTCACTCATAAATACATACTTATACACCTAACTCTGCTTCAATAATTTCCTCCATACTGACCTATCCTTGTAAACCTCTTTTGCTTCATTTACCCCCATACATTGCTTCATACACGCCCTCCTGTTTTTATGACTCCTAATATTCCTCCTAAGAATTTCCTCAACCTCATTCAACCACAACTTTCTCGGCCTATCTCTACCTCTCGCACCATTTATTTCACTCTTATATATCTGTTTCGTTATTCGAGTCTCATTCATTTTCTCATCATGGCCAAACCAACGAAGCACACCCCTTTCATATATGTCCATTACTGGAGCAACTAACCCACACTCATTTATTACTCACTCATTCCTGACCCTATCCATCCTACTTCTGCCGCAAACTTTCCTCAGATAATTCATACCCTCGGCGTTTAGTCTACTTTTATGTCTATCCTGACATATCCATGTTTTACTTTCATACAACAAAGTGGAGAGATTAGATTAAATACATTATAATGCATAAGTTACTGCTAACTAATGAGATGTCGTACTCCGGGACTAACTTAGAAAGCTAGCTCTCAGTAAATATATCACTTTGGTGACTAAATGTTGTCAGGGATAAGTATAATTAATGTTAATCAACCGTAAATGTAATAATCTCTGATGTATAATATGTTGTAATTAACATTTAAAGTTCATAAATAGGCAGTTGGGTGATGCTTTTTTAATCTGTGCACCAGGGAAATAAGTGTTTGATTACTAACTGGAATATCCTGGATTTGAATTTAAGTGATGACTCTTTCGGTTCTCTCAATATGGAAAAGCGGTATTTTGGAAGTAAAAATTGGATAGAAAAATCTCAGTTAACCATGAAATTGCGATGTGTGAATTTTCCTCGCCTCCTTTATTTTCGATGTGTTAGACCAAGGTAAACCTAGCGTTCGGATTGATGACTGAACAGGGATGTAATATCATATGTAATCATATGCCAACAACATTGACTTGTGAAAGATAGCACATATTACCTTTGATGTAAAGCAAATGGTGGCGAGATGGTTTCAACTTGCCCAGAGCGTATCCTGGTGCATTGAAGTTTTCACTCCCTTGAAGTGGGATCATTCCATCACTCGCCCCTTAGATAAAGAATTAGCCCTTGCAGATGGCTTTCAATTGTTTAAGAGAAGCCCTCAGTCGGAAGAGATCATGGAAAATCGACTTCAAATCACCTTCGAAGCAGGCCGCATTGCTCTTCCTAGGATACGAGAAACCCGAGAGAAGAAGGGGAACAAAAGGAGGTGGAGCGTGCTGTCCGGCGAACACTTCATTTCACAAGCCTTCTCGCTTTGATGTTCCGTAATTCCTGTTCCCGCGAAAGGCGCGTTTGAACCTTTCGGAGGTCGAGTGAAGGAAGAAAAAGGGACTCTTCAAAACGGAACTCCCGTCGTGCCCAGCGGCGAGTCTCCTCCTCCTATCCTGCCTCTTCCAATCCATGCGCGCATCTCCCTTTCCCCCACCGGTCCGCAACCCCCGCCAAGCGCTTTGACCTCAGAGGGAACGCGACCTCCCGGCGGCGGCAACAGCGCGCCACTCTTTGAGAGAGAAGAAAGCGAGAGAGGGAATCGGGATCAGCAGAGATGGCTTTCTCTCCCTTTTTCTTTTTCTTCTTCCGAACGGTCCTTCAGCGGACGTCGATGAGCCGAGTCGGACCCACGGTGACTGCACTGAACAAGTTTCCGGCGACGCCCGTGGCGCGCGCTCGTAAAGAAGTGATCCATGCGAATTTCCAGAGTGGCAATCACCGTTTAGGAGTAGGATGCACTAGCCTCTGTCCTACTCTATAACACCCTCACTCTACCACCCATCGTGTTCTGTCCTTATTTATCTCGCGCGAATCCCCATTCTTTTTATCACATCTACTTTCCCCGTTATTGTTGAGAAGATCAGATCATCTTCAATAATTACATTCACCCTGCAAAAAAATTCCTTGGAAGCTGTTCTGTAAAATATAAGGAATTCTACAGAAATTGACTCTTTTTCTTCAGAACCAGTTCCTTTTCTAAGGATCTGTACGGAACATGAGAGCCTGACTCTACAGAACAAACGTTCTGTAGACATATTTTCTGCAGAGCAAACTAACTCCTTACAAGCTGTTCTGTAGAACTAGCAACTCTACGGAAATATGTGAAGTTTTCGTTGACTTAATTCCTTTTCTAAGGATCTATATGGAGAGCCGTAGGGAATTCCACAGAACGTCTAAAGGAATTCTCCAGAACGTCCTAAGGTATTCTGTAGAACATCCTAAGGTATTCTGCAGAATATCGTAGGGAATTCCGTAATATGGTGTTTCAATACTTTAAGGTATATCTACAGAATCTATATGGAGAGCCGTAGGGAATTCCACAGAACGTCCAAAGGAATTCTGCAGAACGTCCTAAGGTATTCTGCAGAACATCCTAAGGTATCCTGCAGAATATCGCAGGGAATTCCGTAATATGGCGTTTCAATACTTTAAGGAATATCTACAGAACTTTTTAAGAAATTATGTATAAGTATTTATAAGGAAACTATATAGTATTTTTTAGCAGGGGAGATCCATGCGAATTTCCAGTGGGGCAATCACTGTTCAGGAACAGAATTCACTAGCCTCTGCTCTGAACTATAATACCCTAACTTTGCCACCCATCGTGTTCTGTCATTTTTTTAATAATAAGTTTTATTACTTCCCAAACAACATTTACGATCATACATACATTTTTTGGAAAGCTTTAGGCAGCCTCTAAGAAAAAAACTGAGGTGAAGCTACCTTCATAGCAATGCATACCTGCATATTTTCTTAAAAACAGTAACAATTGATAACTTATAAATTCGAAGACAAAAACAAATAATTGATACAATACATTTATAGGTGAGTAAACAGGGTAGACACAATAATTACAAAAGAATTTACACAATAATATTAAATATATAATCTACACTGGGCTGAGTAAGTAGCCATTCCACTGCCATTATAATAAATTTTGTTTTTATATTGACCTTTTAATTCTCTGGTATCAAGTTGTACTCTTTAGGTCCCAAATACAAGAAGCATCTTTTAAAGAGAGTTTTGTAAGGTTAAATTAAAGGTACATAGAATTTATTTCTAAGATTATGTTGCGTTCTTGGCAAAGGTTTATTACCACTTCTCAAATAAAATACCCTTAATACTTTCTCTCGCGCAAATCCTCATTCTTTCTATCATATCTCCTACTTTCTCCGTTATCGTTAAGTAGATCAGATCATCTTTAATAGTAACATTCACATCACTGCGATTTTGCAATTTATCCAATTCGAAAATCACTTTCTTTCACTTTTATTTCACCTTACTTGGTGTGTATGTCCATAAGCCCTTTGCATTCTGTCAATGGTGCAAGTAATATATTTTTCCTTCTCATATTTTTTTACTCACATCTCGAATTGGTACATGTTTAGCGACCTCATAAATTAAGTCAAGTCATACCCTACTTTCATCTTTTTATTTTCATAGAAAATTCATTTTTCCATATTACCATGGTCATCGGACACAGTTGATCAGTTTTTTAAACTTTTTATTTGTTTGTTTTCTTTCCAATGATTTCATGGTATCATGAATTTTTTTTTAAATTTCCGTAGCTTCCGCTCGCTGCTTTTGTGAAAAATTTCATTTGTCTTCTAATTTTTTTCTCACTCGAATTTTGTTCTTTATAGTCATGGAATGAGGTTTTTGGAATTGTATTAATTTAAAATATTTTCTCCATTCTTTTAATTTATGTAGGTTAGCTAGAGAATTCCACGTATTT
Source organism: Ceriagrion tenellum (assembly GCA_963169105.1). Taxonomy (NCBI): domain Eukaryota; kingdom Metazoa; phylum Arthropoda; class Insecta; order Odonata; family Coenagrionidae; genus Ceriagrion; species Ceriagrion tenellum. The sequence continues at coordinate 17,021,050 of OY720635.1, forward strand.
GTTCAATCTAGCATCAATGCTTTGGAAATTACGTCATGAGCACCCGCTTGTCGTTTATCTCACATACATTTGATGATGTTTTATATAATGTATACAATATTAAGGAATATTAAGTATCCGTTTATTTACTAATATCATCACACTTTCTGTTTTTATTGAATAAGTGTTTGAAAGTCTTGGTGATCACATTAGATTACTATGTTGACACTTACTATCATGCTTTTCTCGTGAAATACTCGAGACAAAAAACATTAAAATGCAAAGATTTGCCGTTATTCTTGTTACTGGAAATAAAATAAATTTTAATATTTGCCTAGCTGTCCTTATGTTTCATCTAATCACGTGTTATAAATCACAGCGTGAAAAATGAACGTAATTTAGCTCTGGGAGAGGGAAACAAAAAGTGAAATGCGATACCATATTTACTCGAGTGGAGCCCTGATCCCTGAGCAACGCTCCTAAAGCAAATAGAGAATCATGGCTGGATTTTCTCCTCAAATTTCACAGAATTTGATGGAAAATGAAAAGAAAACAGGGGAGGTAGTGGCTTACATGAAGTAACGCTTCACTGTACAGGGCGCCCGGAACATTCCTACACTCCGTTGTCTCGTGACCGAATACCGTTAAGTCGGAGACCACTCCGCATGTCCGGCACTTGGTCACAAAAGTGAAGAGAGCAGTCGGTGTGAGGCGAGAGGGAGACTGCTGGACGTCAAGTGGTTCGTTGTGGAGGTGGGAGGGGATGAGTACCGGCGGTGTTACGTGAGCCGCAGTTACTGCCAGGGGGACAACAGAGTCAGTGTTGGAAGGCCCAGAATCACCGGTCGGCCGGCTGTCTCCCACCCACGTACTAGCACACCCTTGAATGAGTGGAGGAGGAACCATTTCGGTAGAGACCCGCACCTTTATTCGCTCGACACGTCGCCATTCTATTACCTCTTTCCGTGGACGTAAAGCCTCCGCGGGGGTCGTGAGCGAAGGGAGTGTAGGGTGTGGGGAGGGGAAGGGTGATGGGAGAGAAGGATGTGGGTTGGGAGGAGGAAGAGCTGTGGGTGCGGCGGATGTATTCCGGGAGACGAGATAAGAATGCGAAAGTCGAGAAAGCGAGGAGGTGGTTTTAAGGCTGTTTGGGAGGGTGGGACGCGCCGTTGTTGCGGGTGATGTGTTGTGCGGTCTTTAGAATGGAGGGAAGGTAGGGAGGCGCTTTTCTGGGAGAAAAGGGTGGCGAAGAGTTAAAAAAAAATACCCAAGAGAGAAAGAGGGAGGTAGACGAAGGAGGAGAAGGATCTTTGGCCCAGGGAAGAGAGAGAAGAGGAGAGCGACATTTCCCGCGCATTCGCAAGTCGTTTTCTGGAAATTCTCCGGAAAGGTACGATGATGTCGAAAGAATGAGAAAACCGCGACAAATAACTTGGCTGAAATCGCTATTCCCCTGCGTGACGTGGTGGCGTTAAGACTGCTAGCGCGCGCTCAAGGCGGCAGTGAATGTGTGCGCCATGTGAAAGGTGTGCCGAAATGGAAGGAGAGCGGTGAAAGTGAACTGAGCTACCAGGCGTGCGGGGCCAGGAAATGGGATAAAGTTAGGAATTCTGAAAATCCAACTTTCCCCGCTCTTAATCCAAACTTGACCATTAGATGCTTTCATACATACGTCCGTATGAAAACAATAAGGTGAAAGGTTGTCACTACTGGACTGAATATTTATACATAACAAAGAAACAATCAGAGAATGATGGCTGGCTAGATTTGAGGCCATCATTCTCAATTACTCAACTAATTGCGGTTTAAACTAGTTCATTAGCTGTTGCTCTTCTTCAATAAAATTTTAATTTTAAATGTAAAAAAACAGGTAAATACAATTTCTGGGAAAATATTATAGAGTTGTCTGAACTAGTGGAAACTAAAAATAGTCCTTAATGCTCCCAACACTTCCAAAAATTTCCGGTGCAGTTTTCTTTTCGGGAATCCACATATCATATGCAAAGAGATAATTCTGTATTACTTACACAATTATACTAATCTCACTTAATTATACACCTAGATAGAGAAAAAACCAATTTGAATTTATGAAAATTTTATGTATTGATTGTATACCACGAAAATGACGGTTCTCTGCATATTTTTTAATGATGAATAATAACAAAAGCCACTCTCGGATGCGTTTACCAACCATTGGAAAAAATCCATCAATGATTAAAGAATTTGAATAATGCTGTTGTTGCAAGGCTTTATCTTCACTACACAACGTTCATATTGATCGATACTCAATCCTCAAAAACGTGTTCACCTTATTATGAGGAAAGAGGTAGGCAGATGAATAAACCATTTGCCAAACAAAGGTATCACCTGGCACCGCGGCTCTCTTTTGGAATAATTAATTAAAGCGCAAATTATCCCTGTTAAATGAATGTGCATATTATAGGAAAGCCGGTTTAAATGTACGAGATAGATTTCACTGGAATAAATACCAATGCGATCAATGGAAAATTCATTAACGATGAGTGATATATAATGAAGCGTCCAATTAATTATGAATAGTGTGGCTACATGGGAGTTTTGAATGGTAGTTTCTGACTATAATGCGTTAAAAAACAAATAAAAAAAGTGACGAAAGTGGTAATTTTATGTGGCCTTTAATGTTATGTTCGGTCATTTTTCAAAGTTAAGGTTTTCTTTCTCATTCAAAGAATAAGCAATGGAAAGAGTACCATTTAGTCATAGACCAGAGTTTTAAATGATCTCGAATGCTAAGTTTGTGGAGACTTAATATATGTAAACTTTGTTGGAGTTCAAATTAAACCTTTTCCAAAATTGTTTTACTATACTGAAGGAATAGTCCTAAATTCAAACTAATAGTAAAGGGTTTTCAGCATACATTCAGAAAATGCTGAAAACCATATGTTCTCCTATAACGAAAAAGATGTTATTGCCCCCCTTTACGTTATTTAAGAAGATAACAGAACTAAAAATCAAGTTATTGTAACTTATCGCCAACGTTTACCGAAATGTATTGCTGCCCTTTCGATAACTTGACAATTACGGAGTGTTTCGTTGCTGAATATTACATCAGACTACTGGTTGTTTGATATGAGCCTTATCGATGGGGGAACGTATGATTTTCAGGTTCTCATAGATATTTTCTAAAGAAAACTATCGCATAATCTGCAACTTATTTGCATTTTAATTCATCCTATCCTTAATTTAGGTGTTCCAAAAACTTAGACATAAGTAAACTATGTTTTACTTTTATCCTTATATGAAACGAAATCATGAAACTACTTGCTAATAATTTTCGGTTATACAATAGTTATTTCACTTATCTGATAGGATTCTATTACTTTGTCTTATTTTTGTCGGAAACTGTTGGAAATTCTCCTGATTTTGAAGTAATGTATGTTTTCCTCAATAATCTTGTATAATTTCCCCCTACAGTCTGGGACATAAACGTTAGTCCATCGTCAGATACATAACCTATATGGCATTTGTGGTGGTCGTTGAGGCATTTCTCGGACTGATTTGTTCCCCACGATCCTCGGACCGCATCCACAATGGGCCACTTGAGGTGAGCAGGCGAAAATGAGATGTATGTACAAACATTAGGGATCCAATATTTTCTGTAACAAAAAAGATGTTATTGCCCCCATTTACGTAAAATAAGGGCATAACAGCACTAAAAATCCTGTTATTGTAATGCATCGCCAACGTTTACCGAAATGTATCGCTGCCCTTTCGATAACTTGACAATAACGGAGTGTTTCGTGACTTAGTGCCTTGTAGTGCTATTTATTATAGTGCACGGAGTGTTTCATGTCTTAGTACCTTGTAGTGCCATTTATTTGTCACATTAATAATACTAACCAGTAGTTATATATTGAGTAGTATGCTGCATAGTAGCATATTCTTCCTCGCGTCACTCTCCTAGTTGGTGGTCTGAATGCGTACCTTTGCCCTGATTGCTTTTGCCTGCGCCTGGCATTCGGGGGAACGCCCGCGGTTCTGATTGAACTGGGATGAGTACTGCATGCCTTGTGTGGAATCACCCCGTGCCACACCCTCGAGGTGGCTTTCGCGGTATTTCGTAGATGTAGATGTAGATTTTCAAAGGTATATCTTCGATAGAAGGCAGGAGGAAATGACAGTTCGTTATTCCGTCGTAGTGGCCAGCGCTTCGCAAATGTAAATGTACCTCTTCAGGGCTATAATTAATTAAAAGAATAAAAAAATGACTTCACATTTACAACTATGCATTATCAAGTTTTTATTTACAATAAATTTAACCTCAGAATATGTTTTCAATCACATTGGGGCGAAATTTTATGTTTTGTTCTTATAATCTCCATCCTGCCGCTGTATTTCTGTATCTATTTCGGTAATGTATTGCTGCCCTATCACCGGTTATGATAAATGAGTGTATGAACGTTAGTAAGGTAAGTAAATTTGTTGATTCTCCCTATGAAATCTATGCACTATTACTGTTGTTATTTATGCTACAATAGTAAATAATTGAGCTTATATTTTTCAGTTATAAGTTATGAAAAATAATACTGTGACATTATGGAAATTAAATTTTTGTGTTCCGCCGCGTGCTTTGTTTCTTAAAAACATCTCACTCAAATTGCAGAAACCCGAGACTGCAATCTTCACATTCCCTTTGCAATGAGAGTCATCGAGCCCACGTACAATGAAATTATTAATTCTTAATTCATCAAAATATAAATTCTACTAAAACATCCAGTCGTTCATGTTTCATAGGAACCAATATCAGTAGGAGTGTAACCTATCAATGATAAAAAATGCATGGATATTGTAATGAACTAACGAAGCAATAACCACACACAAAAAACATACTAGAGCTAATTATAATATTTTGTTGGTATAGGGAATCCATACTAAGATACCGATATTTATAAATGCTCTGTGTTTAATATATGCCTTAGAAAGCGAATATACATCTAGAAAACATTGGTGATGCGGTAGTAACGATTTATTACTTCCCAAGGCCTATTTTATACAGAAAAAGAGATGACTTTTTTATAATTGGGTGCAAAATAGAGCATAACATCTGGAAAATATTTTGAATGTGGTTCTATCCTTGTGGACTTCAGGTACTAATTATAACGGTAATATTCTAGCATTCGTGGAAATAAGATGTGTATTAATTGTATGCTTAACTCTTTCTGACGATCGCAGATGAATTTCAGACGTATATCCAAGTATTTTACGGGCAATGTGAATTTCATTCTTACAACTACAGCGAATCGGTTGCGTTCGTTGAACAGATGCTAATTTACTGTAGATTTGATGATATATTTTACTGATATGAGACTCATATTTTAAGTTGCAATGGAATTGATGAATGGCTATAAATGGATAAAAGTGATTTAGGACACTAAGCTAAATGAAACATCTAAGTGTAAATCAGTGGCAATAGGAAGAAAGTTATTGAATGAAGAAATGCTAGAGATAGAACCTTTAAAGTGTAGAAAACTTGTTAGTTTATTTATTTTTCAACAAAACCTACCTTTTATCGGTGGGATATTAAAAAAAATCATTTTGTAATGATATAAGTTACTGTTTACCTTAGGGTCTTTAGCCTCTTTTCCGATACCAGGGACTTTCCCCTTTCAATCTTAATGGTCCATAATATCCATTCTCTCCTTTATGCGTTGAAGTCGTCCAATGTCATCGTAGTCAGTTTTACTATACATTGAATATAAACCGTTCTCTTATCAGAGCTGCAAAACTCATCCTTTCATGTCTTACAGCGCAAATTTTCATTTTTTTAAACAATTTCTTATTAATTTTGTTAGTATTATTATTTAAATTAATTCTACGTGTTATTAGGTCAGGGTTTGGTCAATAGGTATAATTTCTTCCATTAAACGTGCTGCGGTAGGTGAAGTTAACCCTTACTTTCCTATCTTTGCTCGTGCAGAACAGAGGCCACAGTCCACGGGTTGAATTGAACGATCGCCTGTTCGGATCCAAGCCAAACTCAAAGATGTCAAACTTCAGAGGCTTGCTTTAAACCTGTATTTTCATTGTGAAAGCCTTGGCCTAAGTTATTTTACTAATGCCATAGCATTACGGCACAATATTTTCTCAAGGAAGCAGTATAAAACAGTAATCTCAAATAAACCCTTAAAATGCTTCCGGAGGTTTATAAAGCATACTTTTGGAAAAAAATACCACAAGTAGTTCTTTTTTTTCTTAATATCAAAGCCAAGTTGTGCTCCAAGGAGATTGAAGAGGAAACGGTAAGTCATTAAATACTTTTATAATCATGTAATCCCGTCCACAATTAATCCTTGAGCCTCATTCCTTTTCATTACATCTGTAAATGAGTAGGAACTCACTGTATATGCAGAGTTGGGAACGGCACAAAAATGATACATTTTTTTACTTTAGTAAAGTGTATAATTACTAGAATTTTTGGTGCGGTACTCGAAAGTTATGCGAAATTATATTAAAAAACATTTTTTTTGGTATTGGGCATCGTTTAATATTGATATTTTTAGCGACAATAATACTTCCATTGAATTTATTATGAAATATGTTCATATACAATGGAATTATTATGAAGAATATGTCATGAGCCAAAAGGAAAAGAGAGAAAATAGGATTAAAATGAAAAAAAAAACGATTCGAGATAATGCATTTTCAAAATTTTTATCTTTAGATATCAATACACCTGAGTGCAAAGTTTCAAGGAAATATCTGCTTAAACGAATTCCGCCATATCCATAACCCCAATTAAAAAAGTATGATTGTCAAATCAGAAAGATTTTCTTGCGCAGTTATGATTATTGCGCAATCGAAGAATTGTCAGAAATTGTTAACTCTTTATAGAAAAATTGCTTAGTTTGAGCAAAATATCACTTTACCTATAAATCACTGAATTTGGTCTCATTTTAAAGAAAAATATATCACCCTTCCATTGGCATAAAAATTTTAACCCCTAACCACATTTCTTTCCGAGATATTTGCCAAAATTACCAGCCCTTTTATATGGGAATAGGTGCGTGCATGCACTCCAGAGAGACATTATTTACAATGTGAGGGATGTATAACACTTACGTGTCGTAAAAAAAAACTAGCAGTGTGTAGTTTGTATGTTTTCTCAACTAATTTTGAAAATTAATCATATTGTCACCGCAGTTAATTCTTCGGTATCACAAAAAACCTTCCGTTTTGAAGGAGTTTCAAACGTACCGCGCGACAAAAATGAGTCAAGCTAAAGACTTATTTAGATATATTCAATTCGAATATGGTCTCTATTATGATTAAGGGAACTATTTCGCTCGGACTACCTTAATGTCACATTGTTGGTATGGAAATGAAAATGTTTCAGAACTCGTTGTATACTTTGCGCGTGGGAGTGTCGCTCTGGGACTCGGAAGGCTGTATAAAATCCATCTATGGCGAAGGGGCGCTCGAAGGATTGGAAGCGGCACCGATGCAGCCGCGACCAGATCCCTCCCGTCCCTCCTTTCTCCCTCCCGGTGGACCTGTCGCTAATTGTGCCCCCCAGGCACCAACTCCCATTCCCCCACACTCACATCACCCCCCCCCCTTTCCACCTACTCCCTTTCCCAAACAAATTCGGTTGCGCTGAGTGTCGGGAGGGAGGGAAGGGGGTGGAGGGCAGCTACAGAAACATACCCGCGTTAATATTTTACAGTGCGAACGAATTTGTCCGGACTGAAACGACCCCTCGTGGCCCCTCGTCGTTCCACAAATTCGACCTTTCCCTCGCCGCGCGCGCGGTGGCCATTCTACGCGGCCGGTTGTGCGGCCGACCCGACGCCACTCCGGGCCGTCACTGTCCCCTGAATCGCTGGCGGCGGGATTGACGGTGCGCGTTCAATTAATTTCGCTCGCCTTAGGGGGCGACGAGGGTAAAGATAATCTTCTGTCTGTTGGGATTGGATGTGGGGTAGTGAAGGTGGGACATAGGCGAAAAACTCAAATGGTGTTTTCTCTTGCCTAGATGTTAGCTTTTCCATTTCAAAAATACACATCAGGGATTTTATTTTTTTGTATAATTCCAATCGTTCCTCTTTTCTTTTATTTGCAGCCATGTACCGAAAGTGTTGCTCTTTTATGTCTGTGTATTTCTCTTTATGCATTAATACAACCAGTCTCACGTTCAAAGTATGTTTAGGCAGTTTTTTACCGGTGTTTCAGAAGTCATAGATACATTAACTCTCCTAGGGTATAGTGTAATACATGCTGGTGATAACTCACTCCCTGACTTACACCATTGATAATGCTCACAGGGTATTATGTACATATAGATATACTCTACGCGTATGGGTTCGGTCCATGGGTAGCAAGCCCGTCCACCGTATGATTGATTGGTCGCTGTTTCTCGAAGTAGATAGCAATGAAGAAGAATAATGATATGAAAGGAAGATAACAAAGTTCCAGACTCATCGATGACACAGGCACTAACTCATGTACTGGGAGGACGGAGAGAGAAGTGTGGAGCCCAGGAAGTCTGATGAACCTCACCGAAAGGATTTTTGCCGAGTTGCATTGAGAGTTTTCAAAATTTAGGAAGAGGTTGAAGCTACGATATATTCTCCTGCAGTGATCGGGTTTAGGAAGTATAAATCTCCAACCCCGTTTGGCGTCTGCTGCGGGCTTGAACAAAGACTGAGTGAAATCAATGGTTGGCGAATTCACTTTGTGGAAATTATGATTCATGTTAAAAATATATTGGTGGAAAAAACTAAGTGGTTTCATTTTTAACATGAAAGACTGAGTGGCTAGAGAAACAGAATTTCATTGACTTATTTGAAAGGTCAAATTTAAGGGTTACGGAAATGGATTGAATGTAGAGTGGAGGGTCTTTGAACCGGCGAAGTGCAATGATGGAGATACTCAAGAGGAGGCTCCATTTTAATCATCCCAGGAATTTAAACAATTGAGCTGACAAATCCCCAGTTTACTTCCTTAGCTTCTCAATTTTTTTTCCATTTTGGAGCGGAAACTAGTGTCGTAAGCGAATTCAAGATTCGTGGATAGATCAGTGTCATAATGTGTACATTTTCTATCATATTCAGTGTAATAATTTCTTTAAGGTTATTTCATATTATTTTAACTATCTACGTGAAAAAATGCGAAGATATCTGGTTGGAAACCCAAAACCGTCTAAAATATCAAATTTCCCATGGACAACTAATATGTCCAATGAATATTAAGTATGACTTTAAAGTAACAAGAGAATTTTAAATGACTGAAGGGTTTCATATGCCTGTTACTAACGCGATTATATTCTTAGTAGGAAATATGCTCTTCTATATCACTGCCGTGAGGAAGCAAAAAAACGGCGTGACGACATTTGCTGATGACGCCTAGCCAACGGAAAGTTTATAGCCCTTTCCGTCCCCAATCTTATCCACGGAGCTCCACTCTCTGTTTACAGCCTCACGTTTACCCTCCCTCACCTCTCGTGTCCAACGAATATGAGTAGGCCCTTCTCCACGTCTTAGCCAGTAGTTTCAGTAGATTGGTTTTTTACGATGGTATCTGATTACTGCTACCACAATTTTCTGTTATTCCCTGTCCACCCTTTGTTCTTTAGTCACACGCCCTTGGGGTGGATTGGAGGGATTAAGTAAATGCAAATATCATATTAGTTCCCAGCCACCTATATAGGGTAACCTCTTAGCATCAGCATTATTCAGGCTATTCCCAATTTCAAATTGAATGATTTTGAACGATGATGAACGACATTTAGTTTCATGTAGCAGAGAAACCGCCACGCAGTTGCCAATTTACGGGAGAAAAGATTTTTCTCTGGCTGTCAATTTTCATTAGTATCAATATTAATTTCCTTTTATCTTATTTTTGCTAAGTTGCTCCAGTTACCACCATTTCTCTTTAACTTTATCATTAATTTTAACTTAATCAGGAACATAAATCAAACTCTCTTATCCATATTTTCACTATAAAATTCAATGGAATGTTTATTTTTGGTATCCAGAAGTTATATATACTAACTTTATCTAATCATTTTTATGGGTAAAATGTTAGAACTCCTCCGTAATGTGCCTTCAGGACAAGAAAATAAACGCGAGCGTGTTCTTTACTACTCTTGTAAATATTAATTTTCATTACGGCTTATCTGTCTAATTACCGCAAAGGTAAATTCTGAGAGCACTCCTCTTTATATTCAATCATCATGAACAGCTATTACAGAACACAATTTGTTCCTAAGCCAATTTAGAATATTGACACTCTTAGGTTCGTTCTTCGCATGAGTGACTTTATTTAGTACTCCACTTTTTACTCAAATTATCAATTCGTATATATAATTATTATTGGTGAAGTTGTTGAATGACTCGACTCTGCTTTATTGATAAAACTCCTGTTTCTCATCTTCAGGATCACTCAACAGTTTTGTATACATAATCTGACTGGGTGAGACTCTGACATTACAAAATTGCGACTGCATTTGCATTTAGTTTAGGGAGATGAGTTGTAACAGCTGAGCATTAATGTCCAACGTTTGATTCTACGTTTCCTCAAATCGCGTATTCTCCTCTTATAATTTCTTCCTCGCGCTGACTGCATCCGCGACCCAGAAAATTCTGTTGACAGTTCATTCGTCACGCTTAGACACACGCTTAAACGCTTTCTCGTTCGTCCCCTCTCTCTCTCGCTCTTTTTCAAGGAAATCCTCCACAGTTTTAAGGATGTTGATGCTTAAAGCATTGGAGAGCGAGGCGAGGCCTTCACTTGCAGCTGTCTCGCGGGTGAACGGGGGCGAGTAGTAATTGCACTTCTAATCGTTGCCCCGGGGCGCTGAGAAGACACGGGGCCGAGTCCTCCTTACTTCGCACGCCCCAGGTCGAGGCCTTGGCACTCAAAACGTCCTCCGCTCGCTTGCTCGCTCAGATTGGGCCACAGCTTATCCTTCCTCCTCCCCTCCGCCCCCCTCCGAGTAACTTCCGTCTCCTGGACCCACTCCGACCTCATCCCACTCACATCCATCCGTCCTCAACGCGCACTGCAGACCTCCTAATCCCTCTTTCCGCGAGTCCTTTCTTCATCCCACACGTGGGTTTCCTCTACCATTATCTCCGGAAATTTACACTCTAGAAAAACTCTAATCACCAGTGACCTCTCCGCGCGGCGAAATTGCATCTCCAGTCCACACTCCTCCTTCGCTCTCAAATCACTCCTCTCCTTACTTGCTTCAGTCACTAGCGTGACGATTAGAGTCTTGAAATCCATCTCACAGTTTTTCTAGCGCATTTCTCAGTGTTCTTGCAATGTTGTGCTTTTGCCAATGCTTACGTTGTAACCTACATGAGTAAAAAAGTTTATTTTAATTTATATGAAATTGGAAGGAATGCATAAGGACAATTGTAAAGATATTTCAAATGTCCTCCATCCCATTTCTGTGGCTTTTATAATTGGACTCAGGCGAAATTTTTTTGATATAGGAAGCCGGGAGGAGGTTTGAGCAGTAATTAAATTAGAATTTACATATAACCGATGAGTATTTTAAATCCTGACTTGTGCTGTTTCCGTAGTACCAATGTAATACTACCGGTTTCCCGGTATTTTCATTTTGCATTCCTAAATATTATATGAAAATAAAAGTAATGTGTGCTAATTATTCCATTATGCCACAAACTGATACTCAATATTTCCATTTCTGTAGATAATTAAGTAACTATAATCACCATTCTAGAGTGCAGGCTTTCGCAGCTGTTGATAGATGGTGGTAAAGTTTCTTGAAGGAGTGAAGAGTGACTTCAAGAAAACTGCGATTGACATCGCATGTGATCACTTTTTCCATCCGACTCTTTAAGTCACGAATCACTCATTCATCATCAGGATGATTTGTTTTTCTCTTGGAAAAAGTTCCCGTATATCTGCAATTTCCTGTATTCATCATCATCGGCCCATGTAGGGTTTGCAGCCCATGTAGGGCCCTGGCCTTCTTCACAACTTCCCTCCATTCTTCTTTGTTCTCCGCTACTTTTCTCCACCTCCGAACTCTCAGCTTCCTCAAATCTTCTACATCCTCCACCCATCTTTTCCTGGGTCTTCCTCTACTTCTTCTTCCTTCTGGTTTTCCTCCTAAAACTTTTTCACTACTCTTTCCCCACCCATTCTTTGCACATGCCCTGCCCATCCAATTCTCGATCAGATTGAGTGTGATCGCTTTTTTCCATCCGACTCTTTATATCAGGAATCACTCATGCACCATCAGGATGATTTGTTTTTCTCTGGGAAAAAGTTCCTGTATACCTGTAATTTCCTGTATTACACTATATTATTTAATGAAACTATTATTAAATTACTTCCCGAATCTCGATAATCTTAATACTCTCCATCCGAGATGTTTTTTTTTATTTTCGGTGAGCAAATACTTCTCTCCAGAGTCTACCTTTATCTACTAATTTTCGGCTCCTTCAGCAAAATCCTCACAAATTGCTGAGTAAATCTCCTCCTCTATCCAATCCATCAATCCTTTGATCTTTCAATTTACTCAGTTGATTGTGCGGTGACGCAAACTTCTCTAGTCCTTAGCAAGAGTTGCCCTGGCGCCTCAGTGCTCTTTATAAGAGCGCACTGCGTTCAGCGTGATCGCAAGCGTGCTGAACTCCCCCCCATTCGTTCTCCGCCAGGCGAGATAAGGTACGCCCCCAGGTGACGCTTCTCCGAACGGAATGAATAACGTAACGAGCACGCCTCGTTTTGTATGTGTTAAACGAACACCATTGGTTATTTACACGCGCTTAGAACAATCACCCTTTTGTTGTTTCTGTTAAGCAGGCCGGATTGCGCCTAGAGGGAACTGTACCTACTCATTTGTCGGCTCTCCCTAGAGGAATCTGGTTTCCCTCGAACTCTACTATCTAGTGAGGCGTGCGTGTTTACCTTAGCGATTTCTGGTAAAATTCATTCTTCTTTCCAGTCAGCTACATTTATCTCAAATTAAGCATTGCTTCAGAGAAACTATGATGAAAATGCATGGTTTTCTGTCTTGTAATTTATACGAAAACCTTAATTAATTAAGAAGGCCTTTCATTAATGTCCACTGTCATTTATTGCTTCAGTTTGTCAATATATAAAAAGATGAGTCTATTGTTCTTGTAATTACTTATTGGAAATTGAGAGAAAAGAATAGAAAATACATAATTTTTTCTGAAAATTTTCAGTGAATATGTTTTGGTGGAAAGAGTATAACTGAGCCTAGGGAGATGGGAGAAAAATCCTATAACGGAGGTGTCCCATCACAAAAGACGGCTTTTCTTCCTTTATATAGTTTTATAATTTGTCATTTGATCAGTAAAAAATGTGGAATCAGGTTTTTTGAGGAACCGTTTTCAAATGAACAAAGTTATCTTGATGCATTTGGGATTTTTTTATTTGTGAGTAACAAGTCTGTCTTTGAAGCAAAATACTATGGAGTTTTTAAAGTACAGTATCTTAGTCTCCTACGGTGCAATAAGCCAGATTTCAACTGTAAGGAGATATGCTGAAAAATGTCATTAGTGGTCATCAATCCGAAAATTGGTTCACTGCAGCTAAAATTCCACTCCCCTCTCTGCCAACCGCTTCATTCCTCCATCACTATTTACATGGTTGGATATAACAAAATAGTGTAGTTATAACAAACCGTATGGTTTCAGGGTGAATAATGTGAGATTTTTCCATGTTAGAAAAGACAAACTATGCAAATTCCACTTAGAGAAACTTTAATGCACGACCCGGGTTTCAACACATTATGTCATCTTTAGGTGACCTGAAGCCTAAGATGACATAATGTGTTGAAACCCGGGTCGTGTATTAAATTTTCTCTAAGTGGAATTTGCATAGTTTGTCTTTTCTAACCGTGTGGTTATAGTTTAAAGTTTATAGCAACATTTTATTTCATGTATTACTTTCCACAAATTTATGCCTGAAACTTAAACTTTTTATACCAAATGCGTTATCAGTGAAGATATATTTGTGATGTAGTAACCCATTGCATCCCTCGTCATAGTCAATTGTTAGTTAATAGCACCAGATTAGCTGTCAAATATGTATTAATTCTGTGACTGTTCCAAAAAATTATCACAATCACAACTCTTCTGCATAATATTCCTTACACGCGCTCGAAAAAAAAATACCATTTGAATTTTCTTGTTACATTGCATAAAGAGTGGAAACATATGGATCGTCTGTGGCATAAATGCCCTGCTCGTGCGAAAAAAAATTTAAAAAAATGGCACCCAAAACGGCTGCTGTGGACAGGTTGATTGCTAGTGAGAGGGAAAGTGCGAGTGAGGAGGAATCCGAGAGAAATGGGACAGAAAGGAGAGGAGGAAAATAACTGACGTGTTTTAACGCCATATTTTGTCCTTTTCGTCGGAAAAAATCCTCTTTTTTCGGATTTTTTTCAATTCACTCCCGCCGTGCGTTCAGGGAAATATAACCGATGGGAAATGTCCACGTGACTCGAATTAATTTTATCGGATCTGCCGCTCACTTCCACATCTGGTGGACTCTCGCATGGCGAAGGAAAATCCATAAGTGGCGAGCGTGTGTACTTTGGTTTACGTGATTAGTAAATTTCAGTCTCTATCATTGTGTACTGACAATAAATAGAGGTACGCGTCATTGGTCAGTTGAGAGCAACGGGAAATAATGGATAACTACGTGCGACATAACAAGCGTGAGAATTATACGTAGTGCTAACGTATTCGGTAGCTATTCATCCGGAGTTTGCTTTTATAAGAGACCATTCCGCCCCCAAAATCTCCCGTACTACGATAAGCTTGTACGACGATCACTTACCATGATTATCCCTCAAGCTTTGTATATTTCTAAATACATCATCTCTGAGAGTGGGAATAGGGTGTTGGAGTTAGAAAACGACCGGCGATTCACAAGTCCGAGTTCTTGACCTTTGTGTCGATTGGCCGGTCGCTTGTTGAATGAAAACTCATTTTTTTCTTCATGCAAGTGTACTCTGAGCTGACTTTATGCATAATTTTTAGCGCGCTGCCAACCATAGACTCAATTTTTCATTCCAAAATTGGTAGCTTCGCTTACTTATGTCAATTCACAAAAGAGCACACATTACCAAGCTTTCAACTGTTAGAGCCGATATTAATTTTATTTTATTTTCGGGGCATATATGCTTACCTGAACGAACCTATGGACGATATAGGCTAGACTTCGATTTTGTGAGAGGCACAAGATTTAATTTGGAACGTCCATGGCAGCGTATCAAAAAGAAATTTCTGCTCGCGAGCGCTATTGAATCGCGGCTGTAAATAAAACGAGTACTCACTACCTGAATGAACTTAAAGGTACTTTTCGATTTCGGAGCGAAAAGATAAAACGCCGAACCGGTTGAATGAGTGGAGTCCAATTTTATACTCTCTGCCTACATTCGAGGACGTATGGCATGCACTTTGTCTTCTGCGTTTTTTAACTCTTCGCCAGGCGCCCTTCGTGGGCAAAGTTCCGAGTGAATTCCAGTAAACCAGGTGGAGTGATACGTATGAGGGCTTCAGGACGCAGCACGGAGATGGCGGAAAATAATTTAACGTGTATTTGAATACCACTGAACTTCGCTCTACTCCAGCACTGGCCATTGGAAAAGAAATGAACTGCAACTCCACTGCTCCGTATTTTTATAAATCGCCGAATTCTCTCTTTTTTCAAACCTCCGTGCAAAGCACGTCGGAGATTCAGGCGGCTATGGGATTCCGGGTGAAGGGCACCGGACGGCCAATTGGAATGGTCACCTATGAGACATCCAACCAGCAAAATTTGACACACGGCAGGCCTTTATTTAATCATATTCACGTACTCGAATGCACTGGCGATATTTTGACTTTCCTCTGGGAATCAGTGCCCCAGCTCATATACGATTCACCTATTTATGTTTCACTTGTCTATCTTAGAAGTCAAAACAAAATAAAATTGAGTGGAGTGCATTTATGAAAATAGATGTAATGGATAAGCTAAATGAAAGAATAACAAAATACTCGAATATTGTAACGGTAGCTTATTGCATGGGATGAATTTTTCTGGACCTCCTGTCGCACTCTCCTCTGCCTACGAAACCTATTTAGATAACGAGACCCTCTAGCGACATAACCTTCTTTTGAGGTCGTTTTCAGGGTAACAGTTCCTATCTTATAGCTGTTCAATGAAATTAAAGATTTGTGTTGCTACATGCAACATGATTTAAACATGTTCATTAGTTTTTGGTTACTCCAGTATTTTCTTATTTTTTCCGGTAGTGTTATAATGCATCTAACGACGAAAGTGACAAATGTAAATACAAGCTCTTTGATCAATCAATTCTCATTACCACTTGGCTACTATAAGTCTATTAGTATAGAGTATTTTACTCCACTCTTCAGCTCTCTGTTTCTTGACGGCACTTGAATTAATGCTTATACCCGTCGACGTCAGTATGTCACAAGCATATGGTTAGTAAAAAGCTTCTCCAGACTCTGGCTAGCCAGATAATTTCCTAGGGCATTAACGTCGTAACGCTAAATATTCACTGTATTAATATTCAGATATTCTTTATCAGTACTTAAAGTCTTTCAAAAGCCTCAAATAGGATCACACTAAAGTTGTTGGCACTGCCACTGCTTAAGCGCTGTCGCACCGTTGAAAATTCAGTTTTTAGACAAATGAAATATGCTAATATGTAGAATGATATTGGCTTGACGATTTGAAGTGAAAAAATTACGAAATATACCCTTTCGCTAAGCATTTTTACTGGAATGAACGTATGCATGGCAATGTTTTGAATTTACGTCCAAGTTATTATGTTGTGAAAATTCGTGACCAAAACACGACGTGGAGGTTGAACGTCTAAAATCAGTCTGGTCACTAGGGTTCAAATCTTTCCAATGCCTGTCAGGGTCCTAAAATTTGAACGCATGTTACTGCTTGGTGCATATCTATAAAATCACAGGCGGAGAATTGAAAGTATGTGTTCAATGTCTGTGAGGGGAAGTGGACCAGAACCTTTTACCTCCGCCCTCTGGTAACAAAACAACTACTGAACATAAGGTGATGGAGTTTTAATTTTCTTGAATATTGTTAATTTTGTGTGCATATAATACACGTCAATTCTGATCGCAGTGTTAACAGTCCAAAGACCTAAATTATTAGTGCAATATACAGGACACTATCCCTGTTTTAATGATTCCTATCTCATTTTTGCTTATCAAAACGCCAACTCTACTCATGTTACTTCATTCATATTTTCATACGTAATCTCATGTTGTTAAGACTGTTAACATTCCTTTAGAGTGATTTCTACCATTTTCACACATGACTTTGATGGTTTATTATTTTTTATTCTTATTCATTTCTCTTGCATTCATCTATTTTACTTTTCGACTCTCATCTATTCCCTCTACGGAGTTAAATTCTAAAGTTTTTATTGCCTCAACCTCCGCGTTGATTATCATGCTCTAGGAAACTCTTAAGCTTCCTGCGTGCATTTCAATTTTATTATCACCATAAACATTGTCAGTTAATTATGTGATGCTTTTTAGCACTTATCTCTAACGAGTTCTTCGTTTAAGCGTCAGAAACAATGGAATTCCTGTCCCAAACACAAACCAGAGAAGAGTAAATAAAAAATTATTAATATTATATTTATAACTATAGGCAGGAATCGAGGAAGCATAATCATTTTCCTTCTGGGAAATGTTAATGCCCAAAACCTGCGATAAACATTAGGAAAGAGATCCAAACCGGTTTCTTAATTTAAAACTTAAATGAATGGCGATTGGCATCCAGCCTCTCTGATATTCCGGTAATGGTGCACCCATTTTAGACTCTCTTATACCTTCATTCAAAATGTTTTCCCTTTGGGCCTTCCTTCCTCCTCCCACGAAGGAAGGTCTCTCGTGTTATGAGGAAAATCTCTTGAGCTGGAAAAGAGAAAGGGTGGAAATAAGTTGAGTTATTAATTGGGCTCTGAGAAAAACAGCGTTGTGATTTCTTTGTAATTTTAATGTGGAAGATATTGAAATATAAATTTTAAGTAGTTTCAATTAATTTGTGCATTTTCATCCGAAGTATTTTGGCTATTATCACTTCAAATCATTGCTGCAGGATCGAGACATCTAACCATTACATAAAATCTGTTATAGTAGCACATTCAAGCAAAAGTTAATGAGTTCGAGCGTTCCCATGCATGATGAGCTGAACTATGGCGTGTAAGTCGGAGCAAGAATATTGAAAGCACAACAGTGCAGTAAGTTTTTCTTAAACGATGTCTTGCTCTCTGAAACTTTACTTCAGCACGAAAGGAGGGAAAAATATAAGTAATATTTTAGTTACTAATCACTATTGTATACTGCAAAATCTGTACAAGTTTATGAAGTTCTTTTTCCATTAACATTCTTTCTTACTCAATCTTTCGCGAAAAAAGTTATCCTAGAAAGAGCTAGTAAATCACGTGGTCATATTATCTTTTTTAAATACAGACAACATAAAATTTTTATTCCCACAATTTTTCCAACCATTCACTGCTGCACGTACCAGAAATGACCTGAGATTGCCGCAATACCAGCAAAAGTCGTTATAATTTTATTGTTGGTCATATATTTCAGATTTAACATTTTTGGGCCTTTATGAAGCCAAAAATAAAGCACACCTCAGGCAGAGAGCGCGCGATTGGCTTGAGTGAAAGGCCAGGCAGGCCATATTCCCATCGCTCAAGTGAGAACTGTTGATACCTTCCGAAACGGATTTGATGAATATGCTTGCATTGAGCTCTTCCTCCGCGCTTAATTAAAACTCCCTCCTGTTTGCCTCTCAATGGCACGTGAGAGAAAATGTCCAATGACGGTGGAATTCTCCTCTTCCGTCAAACCTACTCTCGATTTCCTTTGTGTGCTCTGCGCTCATGGACTTACGCTCCACGGCAGCTGTAAACAATGAGATCGTCGCTTCGAGGATTTAGTTGGAAGAATAGAGGGAAATGCATCGACTATACGGAACTGAGAGAAATTCCTTCCTCTCCGTGAAAGCGTTAAAGGAAATTAGCTCTTTTATTTCTCCTTGCAATAAAAAATATGCTGCATATGTACGTATTTGTGCACATCAAATCGTGAGATGGTTCAAGTGGCTCCCTGGGTCTTTATTTGGAAACAGTTTCAGCTTCGGAGGCGCAAGAATGACGAAGTTTTGACGTCACGACCACAAAAATCACCAACAATGGCGTAGTAGCGTTGGTGTTTTGGAATTTTTTTTGACTCTGTGACGCTGGAATCTCAACTGTTGATGTTTGACAATTGCAGGTCCTTAAGCCACTTACCAGTGTCGCTGTGTTGTTAGAGTTTTCCACGTGGGACCCAGGTCAGAGTTCGTGGTTTTCGTAAAAAAACCTCCACCATTACAGTGGTTTGAATCATTAGTCGCGTGGGAAAGAGCGTAGAGGATGGGAAACAGATATGAATGAAATATTATATCTTACATCTACACCTACTTATCACCCTGCTAGCCACCACAAGGATGTTTGGCAGGGGGTGACTTATCATCAACATGAACTACAGTGAAGATATTTACTTTCATTAACATGCATCACATAATAGGTATGCTAAAAATGCTACAGAAACCACTAAATAAATATATAAAGTACCTATGAAAACGTGACAGAAGAGTCATGCAAGGAACATGCAAAGCATGGTTTTAGCACTACTCGGCAGATTTAGAAACATGCATTGGGGGTATATACAGGGGCGGTCTGGCTAGGTCGGCGATCGCCGAGGGCCCCCGGCCCGAGGTGGCTTAGGGTGGCCCCCGACAGGGGGTGTCAACAATATTAGCAAGGACAGAAGTTAGTCTAACGTCGCGCCTCACAACAGCTGACTCACTCGACAGCTAATTGCCCTCCAACCAGACTATACCAAGAGTGAGTAGTTGAAAAGTAAAGTTTATCGTACTTGGATTGCTATGCTCCTCATAAAAAAATTCACTGCAGGGCCCCATTATAGTTAAAATTACAAATTTTAAAAATAAATTAATCTACTTGTGGTCTAAGCTCTCGAGTTTTTTATAACATTAATGGTTACAGAAATTGCGGTTTCTGTTTTTACGGGAAAGTGATGAAAAATTTGGGAATAGGTAATGATTAGTACCTCGCTCGCTCGAGCGCTAGGAAAATCAGTGACTATCACCAATTTGCTAGATTTAGTCGTTTGAAATAAAGAGGTGTATCGTTCTGTGGATTATGAAAATTACCTTCAAATCCCTATATCACCTCCGGTTTTTCCAAAAATCATGAAAACGTGCAAATTGAAAAAAGGCAATTTTTTAATGCTATTTTGAGTGTTTTTAGCGGGTAAAAATGTTCTCTACGTTGACATCTAATTTGTGTAAGATTTTTTATATATTTGCAAAATTAAATAGTTAAAAACAAAACCATATTTCCAAAAAGGATGGCGTCAGGATTTTCTACGTGCTCAATTGCGGAGAATGAGTCCGAATTATATTAGCAAAGCAAGAAAAAAAATTTTTTTTTTGTTTTTTAAAAATAAAGTAGTTATAAATTAGAATACATTTCAGCATATTTAAAAAAAAGTCAAAATTCCTTATCACGTCAGGTTGTTTCATAAGTCGCGAAAATGGGAAGATTAAAAAATAAAATAGTTTTTTTCAATGGTATGGAAGCAGTTGTAATAAAAGAACGTTCCCCAGAGGGATGGATTCAATTTATAAGGAATGGATACAAAAATACGTAGTCAATGATGAAAATGTAACGATTTTCATGTAAGACCTAACTATTGAGGTGCTGGAATCCCATTTATTGATTGGTGGCAATGGGAGCGTCTAGGCTCACTTTCTTCATGATCATCGAATCTGACGACTTACAAATAATATCATTTTCGTTATTCGCTTTATATATGTGTCTTCAATTATGCATATTCTGTATTTTCAATATTAATTTCGAAATGCGCGGAAAAAATCCATTCCAATTCATTACATTATTTACACCATAAATAAGTGCCAGTCAGCATTCCGTATTTGCGCTCGGGGATAATCGTGACTTCATGCGGATAAGATATTATACTTACCTATTAGCTATTTAATTGCATGAAATCAATCCTTAAAAATTCATTCTGTCCCCACAAACATTTTCACAAGTTATGAAAATTTATATTATGCATCGACACTAAAAAATGGATATTTTTTACTTTTTTGTGAATTGCAAAAAATCGGACTTGATACAGAAATGTAAAGGTTATTTTGGGAACTTACGAAGCAAATTTATTTCAAAACCCCTCTTTTCTTCAAAATAACAGAAGAAGTCGAAAATTTGCTGATTAGTGTTTTTGAAATAAATTAAGAGGTAAATAGGGTCAACTTTAGTCAAAACTCCTTGATGAGTTAGAAAAACTGGTGTTTTTACCATTCTATTCGCGGCTCGCTTTCCCCTTGCCAAGAGTGGGGTTTCAATGACAAGCATTATTGCTAGCTCGTTTGATGGAGCTAATGACATGAGAGGTTGTTACAATGGCCTACAAACCCACTTTAAAATAGAAAATCCTGATTTTATTTATACCCACTGTATGGGGCATGTATTTTTTGTTGATAGCCGATTCAACTGTAAATTTGGTGCAAGCAGAAAACTTAATTGGTTTACTAGAAGAATCAGCTGTTTTTCAATGCTCGTCCTTCATGAAAATGTCAGTGTGGAAGACGGAAACTAGAAGGAAACATCATGCTCATGATAAACGCTGCAGAATCCAAAAGATTGGTGCTACAAGGTGGTGGAGTAAGCATAGGGCACTATCATCGGTTGTCCATGAAGAATATTTAAAATTAAATGGTTTCTCAGGGAAATTAATCAATATAATCAGTGTGTTGTAGGATATACCTACTGGAAATGTTGACTGCAAATCAAAATTGACGGCCAGAAACTTTCTAGAAGAAGTAAGCCAATGTTAAAGAAGCAGTAAAGCTTTCTAGTAGCAGTAATCCAATGGACAGCATTTGAAAACATTTTTATGTCTTTTGATTTTTAGATATATTTTTTGTTACCCCTCATATGTCTAAGTACCATCGAAGTAAGAATATAGACTACGCTTACGGCCTGTAATATTAATTATTGCTTGTTGCAGCAACTCAATTCTAAAAGATGTGATGAGCACTTTGAATTTCAATACGAAAGAACGAAAAAGTATGCTGGAAGAGTGAGAAGTGATCTAGAAGACTCAATTGACGTGGAAGCGGAATTGTATTTTAAAACAAAATGGACTTAAAGAAATAAAACAATGTCAGGAAAAAAGCCAAAGAAGAAGCACCTGAAATTGCTGCAACTCAAAATTATAAATTGATCTACTTTAGCACTATTCATCGCGCCAGAACAATTGAAGACAAATTCGTACCCAATCGAGACATTTTTAAAAGATTGCTCTTGGCTTGATCCTATAAAAATTCCCGGTAGCTAAAATAAAAAAAAGCTAGATAAAAATAGCAACGGTAGATACTTTTACTCCCAACATTATGTGAGCCATTCCAAATTAGTGTAAAGTAGAAAGAAGTTCTTTACTTATAGAAATAAAACAGTTTGCAGATCAGTACGAAAGTTTTACCAAGATAGAAAAAGTTGAATATGACGGAGAAGACATGCCTAATCTGAGAAAAATTCGAAAAGAGAGTGAAGATGATGAAGTTAACTTTGAAGAAGAGGAAGAAAAGGAGTTCATTTATTGCGCCCTAAATATAAAATGCTACAGATTTTTGGCCTGTCCTTTCCCCATTGTCTATGAACTGTCTTATTCTGGGCTTTTTATTAACTTGTACATAGCAAATAAGTTTTTTGTTACCCATCCTTGCAATCAGGTAATGTGTGAAAGAGTATTATCTAAATTAAAAATTGTCAAGGACAGACTTTGATCAACACTGACTCAAGATACTCTGTCTAATTTACTTCTAATGAATGTGGAACGAGGTTTGGTTTTCAATTTAGATAAAGACATTATCATTTGATAGATTAGCTAATATCTACTAGAGAGGAGCTTAGGAAAAATTTATTGATTTAATTGGAAATTGATGCACAAGATATTTTCCAGGATGATAATGCAAAAACTATTTTTTCCAACTAAATACTGTCTTTGATTTATTTACGGTTATCATTCAGGTTGTAGGTTACATTTTGGCTATCATTTTGGTTATCATTTTCAGACTAAATACTGTCTTTAATTTATATTTGGTTATCGTTTAACATCATTATTATTTATATAACAAGGTATTGGTTTGGTGATTTGGCAATTTTTCAGAACGACGAGTTTGTTTAAAAACAGAAATTCAGGGTATCAGAATCAAGAGCTTTTGAAATTTCTTTTCTTCTTGAATTATTTATACTAATGTCTGTTCTTTTACTGTAATCTATGACAAAATGTACTGTAAGTACAGTTCATATAATCAATTAAATTATTATACCTAGTTGTAGAACTATTTATTAGTGCCCTTTCTACCTGATATACATGAAGAATTAGGTTTTCAAGGTTTTCATAATAAACATAACGTCCAAGTTTTGATAAAAATTCCTACTTTACGCCAGGCCCGCAATTACTAAAAGGCTATTGGACCTGCACTACAAAAAATATTCTGATGATCAGTATTGTGGTGCGGTGCATAGTAAAATTATAATTTTCGTGGATGTTCAATACGATTTTGGACACAGTTGATTGGTGCGCACTAATTCCGAAAAACTCGGCAGCAAGAGAGGAGGCGTGGCGCATGTGCCACAACTTGCGAGATCGTTTTGCTATTTGAACTCTCTCCACCCTCTCAACGCAGTGCTATTTACGCCCACTCGATTGATTTTTGATACTTATTAGTTGAATAGTCTCCATATCATGTAATTATAAATAGTTCAATTAATTTGTCTAGGGAGCAGTAGACGCGCCGGTATTTGGAAACCAGTTTGTCGCGCTGCCTCTTACAGACCCATATTAAATATTTGTAAATACATATCTGTATATTTTGTATCTGGTTCATTTTGCAATAAAACGAACATATTTGGTTTGCGAGTTCTTCTGGTGTCCAAATAGCATGGATAACAGCGCTTCCTTTCTTGCAACAACAGCCACCCCCTCCCCCCAAATGTACCCACCCAAACATTTTTCTAGCTACTTCCTTGCCATTCATCAATAAAGTAAGGGGCCCCAAATTCGTTGCCAGCCGAGGGCCCCCGATGATGCCAGACCGCCCCAGGATATATGAATTAATCAGCTACAATTCCTGTCAACTAACCCACTTCTAAGTGTCAACGCAGCGATTATGGTCTCTTATCGATCGAGGGAAAAACGACATTTGAAACCTATCTGTTCTCCAATCTATTTCCCGTATTTTATTTTCATGATCTGATCTACCGTAGTATGTTGGAGTTTGTAAGATATTGAAACTTTCTTCTGAAAATAAATAGGTTTTTAATTTACTTAAAACATTTAATCTAATTTTCAATCGACGGTCTGATAGCGATTTCCATCCTAGTTTATGCAAGAGGTCAGTTACACTAACGAGACTATAATAACGGCCTTTCACGTATCTAGCTGATCTTCTCTGCACGCGTTCTAACTCTGTTTTTATGCCTACCTCATGAGGGTCCCAAACATAAGCAGCGTATTCTAAGTGGGGTCTAACATGGGAGAAGTCGCTGATTTCTCTAACTCTATCGTCACACTTTCCTAGTACTCTTTTCACAAATCCCAATTTACGATTAGCCTGACCAGTTATTTCCCAAACATGTTTGCTCCACGAGAGATCATTAGTTAAACTCCAAGGTATTTTATTGACTCTACAGTATATAATTGGGTATTTTGTACGTAATAACCTTACTGAGGGGAGTTTTTCCTTTTCCAGAAGTTCATTACAACACATTTTTTCAAATTTAATTCCAGTTGCCACGCATCGCACCACGCTTGAATTGCTTTGAGGTCCTTCGTTAACGCTTCCTTACCATTATAGTTACGGATTTCCCTGTAAACTACGGCATCGTCAGCAAATAGTCGAAGTTTACTATCTAATACTTTACCAATATCGTTAATATTCAAAAGGAATAGAAGTAGACCTGAGACACTCCCCTGTGGGACGCCCGAAGTAACTTTACCCTCATTGGAGATAGCACCGTCTAATACTACTCTCTGCACACGACTGATTAGGAATTCTCTAATTCAGGAAAT